>OX381610.1:18727688-20048090 GCA_947459985.1 Diloba caeruleocephala
GCCTTTATATGGGGTCCCCATTGCAATTTTGAGTGTAAAGTAACACCCAAAAACACGGTTGAGGAGACTAGATCTAATTCTTTTCCGTCAAGTTTTACTTGTGACCTTACGTGGGTCACATTTGCTGTGGAGAATCTTAGACATTTAGTTTTATTTGCGTTTAATAGAAGATTATTCGCCGAAAACCAATCAGATATCTTACGAAGTATATCATTGGATTCTATAAGATGGCTATCCTTTCTATTTACTTTAAATATAAGTGACGTGTCATCAGCAAACAAGTCTAGAAGTCTAGTCTAGTCTCTGGAGCATGTCCCATGCGTGCTGAATGAGAATGCGGTTGTGCAGGCCTGGGCAATATACGGATGTTCTCCATTGCCAAGTACTGATTGGTCCTGTGAACTGTGTGCGAGCACGCATTGTCATGCATCAGCGTTTAATTTGCAAGGCTGTGCCAATTAAAATGGACATAAGGCCTCAGGACGTCTTCAACGTAACTTTCAGAATCTATGTTACCATCCACAAAAAACGAGCTCAGATCGTCTATTCTTAATAATACCCTCCCGCCCAAACCATTACTGCAGAGCCGCTGTAGAGGTGCACTTCCTGGACGTACCTCAGCCGTTCAGCATAATGGGACAACGATACATCCCATTGCTCCTGGGTCCATTTTACGTGTTCCCCGCGCCATTCGTTTCGACAGGCGCGATCACCGTGGCGTATAGGTGGGCCTGATTGGGCGTCATACACGTACACCGTCCTCATACAACCGATTTCGCACGATTTGGGGGCTAATAACAACGCCGCCTGAGAATTGTAGCTTTATCTTTATCTCCCGGATGGTTAACACTTAGCATCGCCTGACGTCTTACCGTCAGTTGTATGTATCAGTCCTACCGAGCGATTGTACTACTCCATCGACCTGGGTGCCTTTCAGCAGGATCTCCTGTGTTGGTGTACACTGACAAAGACGACGAATTACTCTTCAATTGGGGCAACGTATTAACAAAATGGATGTCCACTGCTGAACAAAGGCCCCCTCCATACATTTCGACAATTGTGTCATTTCGGGGGAAACTTGCCAGTACCTACTTACCACGCTTGGCGGGCGGGTTAGTGAGCGCAGTATGGCTACTGTTTCACAGAAGGGACGCTGCTGCCTTGTCCCTCTGGTTTAAAGTCCCTAAGTCGCATTTACGACCAACATGGGAGGAGACGGAGTGGTGCTTTATTCTTAATGTGGACACTACACGGACTAACCAAGAAAACTTTTAATAACTTTTACTATTATCAGTTTATTAATTTTTATGTCTTATCTCAAAAGTCTTTATAATGCAAAAGCAGCAGTACTTCCGTACTCTAGACATAGGAAAACATTTTGCCTTATAAATTTTCATAGATATATTTAATTGTAATGGGAAAAAAAGGGTTGGCAAAAAGTTTATTAGAATAACGATTAAAAAGTTAATTTTGATTAACAATAAAAAAGTTAATCTGGGGTAACAATCAAAAAGTTAATCTTGATTAACTATAAAATAATATGTTGATATCATCGTTAAGCGATAAAGTCATTAAAATAAAAACAAAAAAGATTAAATTGAATTAATGTGATGATTGCTATATTAAGTATATTAAGTAAGATATAGTAATGTCTTAGGTTTTCGCGATTATTACTCATTATAATAACACAATTTTAAGCGGATTACATCGCTTATACTATATATTTTTGTTTTTCCTGACGTTTTGAATGCTTTGCAGCATTCGTGGTCGCAGGATTATTAAGGTGACAGGCGTCGTTACAGATTTCAAAAAAATATTTTGTGTTATCTGCTGCACAATTCTAATTAAAACTTATTTTAATGCACGCAGTAATCACTCACAGTGTCTTGATGTTTTTAGTGTGGTATTTTGTTTGAGACTTTATGATTTTAATAACATGATTCCAAACTGGAGGTACCTGCCAACCGTCTTCTCTATTAGAATTGGGATGTTTTTTTAAATTCAATAGCCTCACGAAACATTCTTGGTACATATTGGTTCTCTTTCGCGAGGACTTGAGGTTGATCGAAACGAAGAAAATGGTTGGATTTGTCTAAGGCTTTACCCTTTTCCAAAATGACCTGATACCTCAGACCCCCATAGCCAAATTACTTTTAAAAATCTTATCTCTAAGTTTTTTCCTATTGATACAAAATACTTACTAATTCCTAATCCTCCTATACCTACCAAAATATTAGTCATTCTTATAATAAGTTGCTACACGTAACACAACTTATCTGTCTGTATCTTGAAAGTTTCAAATAAGAACTTGTGTTAATTCTATTAATTAACGTCGACTTTCAGACCTCGTCGACCCCCAAAATCAGTTTTCGTTTCTGTGTCCTGGAATCCCTGGTCTAAGGCATGTTCGTACACTGCAGACTTTGTGGAGCGTCTATGCTTGACGTCAGCTGTGTTCTTTCATTCTGGTGGCTTTTATACTATGCCGTGTTTGCCCTATGTATGACAATCCACACTCACAGACAATTTTGTAAACCCCTGCAACTTGTAAAGGAATGTGACACTTCACCGGTTTGAGAAGTCGACTGATCCTTTTTTGCGGCTTGAAGTAGGTTTTAATGGAAGCACGATTCAAGATATAATTAATTCTGTCGATGACTCCCTTAATGAATAGTAAAACAGCGAGCGGGTCGTCGATCTAACGTGGTGGGTTTCGGGCGGCTTCTGCAATGGGCATGTGGCGCTCTCAAATTGTTACATTTGAGAACTTCCTTCACATGGTGAAGCCAGACGGTCGGTATCGCAGATGCCGTGTGCTCTCTGTAACAAAGATTTAGCCACGGTAGCTAACTGACAAGGATAGTGGTGAGATTCACCATTAAGGTCTGTATGAGTAGGCTTTCTATACACGGTGTGTATAGAAAGTTCTTTCTACGAAGTTGTGAAAGTATTTTCGCAGATGTTGAGTCAGTTTATAAGTTGGTGTATCAATATGGCTTACTATGCGACCATAATACTGAAGGTCTGTTTTGATGTGCAGTCCTTATTTATCAACTTGCGTTGCGCTTTCCAACATACATAGAAATGAAGGAATTTTGAACTGCATTGTTACCTGCGAAGCAAAATGGATTCTTTTTGACAGTAGCAAACGCTCAGCAAATTGGTTAGATCCTGGTTCAGCACCTAATCCAAGCCCTAAACGAAAAATGCCCCTTAGATAACTGATGGTTTCCGTTTGGTGGTCTAGAGCCGGTGTGATTCATCACAGCTTCTTACCAAACGGGATGAGCACTGCAGATGTGTGCTATGAAGAATTGAATACTATGATGGAGAAACTCGCACATCTGCAACCAGCTTTGATCAATCGCTCGTCCCCGCTGCTCCTGCATGAGAACGCGCGACCCCATTCCGCACAACAGACGGTCTCAAAGCTACAAGAGCTGGGGTTGGAAGCTCTCTGTCAGCCGCCTACTCACCAGACCTTGCGCTTACAGACTTCTACTTTTTCCAGAATTTGGATTGGCGGTTGCTTCCAGTACAAAATGCCTCTGAAGATTATGTCGCCTCCCGTCCATCTGGTTTATTCAAGAAGGGCAACGATAAACTGCCACTACGTTGGCAAAGATGTATCGATTGCATGGGTGATTACTTTGAATAATATAAAAAAAAATACTATACTTTATTTCGTACAAAACGGCAAATTCATTCACCCAATACTTCTTTTATAACTGGGTAGCGCTCAAAAGATCTTTAATTTTCGATATTCCGAGTTAAAATCTTCCTTTTGCCGACTATAGGCTCTGGGCGTCTAATAATTCCATCTGAAAACTGATATAAACAAGTAGATACGTTTTAAATGAAATTCGTAGTCTCAAAAGATTTGTGACACTGGCGAGTCCTAGCAAAATGTATCTAAACTACGCAGAAGTGGGCAGTGACCTCCTCCTCAGGCACCTCGGTAAAGTAACACACATTGATTAATAGGAAAATGTCGTAAAATAAACATTTGCTGTGATAAATGATGGTTTATGCATTCTGTTATCAACTTATCATACATGATTGTCCTAATATCGTTTCGCCTAATTAAACTAATTTAATTTGATAAAAAATACTTTCTTTTTTTCAAAATATCGGCTTTGCCTTGTTCGGTTACAGAGGCTTAATTTCAAATGAATACATACCTACATCTAGCCTAAGCATTTCGTAACATACTTTTGTATTTATTACAAAATAAAAATTAAGAAACTGAATTACACTTAATAATGTATTCAGTCAAATGCAGAAATCAAATTTTATATTTTTTTCTGCAGAATATAAACATGTTAAAATATAAAAAGTAGACCAAATAGCTAGTTTGGCTGGTTTAGGCATTGTTAAAAACGAATGCTCCGAATGGTGTCCGGATTAAGAATATAGCAGATAGCACTACTCCATCTCCTACCGTGGATGTAGTAAAAAGCGATTAAGGGATTCTGACTTCTGTGGAACAGTATCCATACTGCTAACCGGCAAGTACCGGCAAATTCCAATACCTTCAAAATGACGACACAATTGTGAAAATCTAAGGGGAGGCCTTTGTTCAGCAGTGGATGTCCTTTGGCTGATATGATGGTGATGGAAAACAAAATATGAGAAAACGCAAATGTGTTATTTAATATCCTAATCCATATAACTAAAATAACAAAATAGATGCTCTTAACACATAAATATAGAGAAAAATATCTAATCCATGATTGCAAAAAACTATTTTAAAAAAAATGGACTTAGTTTTTTGTTCTAAGGGTATCAAAATTAAACACATTTCTGTTGAATTATTAAAATCTTTAAAACTCTTTAAATTAAATTAACTAAACGGATTTCTTTTTTCTTTTTACGAAGCACCTATTCGTTTTTTAAATACAGAATTTGACATTTCAATGTCACAACTATGTAATTATGGATGTACATTAGTTATTCCTGATTAATAATTGATAGCCTTTAATTTCAGATGACTTCATCAGCCAATTCTTCATGTAGATCCTCTCCTCAAAGAATGAGGGGAAGGCCAAAAAAAAGAGGCGGTGGGTCATCTAGTAATGGACCCAGCAGCAGCACCTCTCGAAACGCAGGTGTGCGCGTCGGCGAAAGACGTAAAATGGCAAAAAAAGTATTTGACCCATCTGACAACAATGTACCAAGCAAACGAAAAAGAGGCCGTCCAGTCGGTTCTCTCAACAAAAGTACGATCAAGAAACGGTTAATGATTGCTGGATACCAGAAGGATGTCGAAGGAGCACCATTATCTGAGGGCCAAATTTCTTTAGATGGAAGTGGTGATGAAATGGAACAGGAAGAGCCTTTACCACATGAAACTTCTGGAGGAGTATGTTCTGTTTGCCTCGTGCAGAAACCTCGGGGTTCCAATGACAGACTAGTGGAATGTCGCGATTGCAACAACAAAGCACATTTAAGTTGTCTCCAATCGGGATCTGGTATCCTAAAGCCTCGACCTGACAATACTTGGCAATGTCCGCATTGCAAAACTTGTGTAGTGTGTTGTGAAACCAATGATGCCGTAAGTTATGATTTGTAAATTTCTTTCCAAACTCTTAAGATAATATTGGTCAGATACGAACTCTGGTATAACTAGAATGTTCTTCCGACCCCGATGTGTTCCGCTATCCGAGAAACAGGGTCCCCAAAGCAGTCTGCCGAGGCAAAGACGACTGGTCTAGGTGGGGTTATTGACAATTCGGAAGTGTGTATTTTACTCTAAAACATGGCCTAAATATCTGTAAGCAGAAAGAACTGATAAATGTTAAAGAAACTGTTTGCTGCGTCGCAAGGCACTGGGCCGATAGTAAAATATGCCATTGAAATGATAAAAGAGAACACTACAATCTATAAAACTTGTACGATGATGTACAAGTATCATGGATCTGTATCATCATCGTCATAATCATATCAGTCAGAAGACGTCCATTGCTGAACAAAGACTTTGCCCACAATTGTTATTATTTTGGGCAGAATTTTCCAATATTCATCACACTTGGCAGGCGGGTTGGTGTGCTGGTTTTGGCTTTCTACAGTAGGGACGTTGCTGCCCATCCCTTAGTCGTCTTTTACGTTATCCACGGTTGGAGATAGAGTGCTATTATTTTCTTAATCCGGCTATGCATGTATTAAAACAATATTTATGATTTTATTTTGTTTCAGGGCATCCTTACCGTGTGTAGTATTTGTTCTGATGCTTATCATGCCCTTTGTCACAGTCCACGCATACCAGAAAGACTGAAAGCGTGGGATCAATGGGAGTGTAATAACTGTCTTGAGTCTCGACCTACCGTCGTAGGATCGCCAGCGATTATACGCAGAAGCTTAGAATATAATGCACAGGCTTCGCCTCCTGTAGACCCATTCTTAAAACCACATGAGCTTGACAGAGCTCCTTCAAAACTAGCAGATGATTTGCCCATTGATCCAAGTATACCAGATATAACTAACTGGACAACTGATGATGTCTTTGAATATTTTTCAAAGTACTTGCCTGAAGCTGCTCCTATTCTCAAAGAACAGGTAACACCGTAACACATAATATACAACATATTTTTAGTATATACAAAATCCGAGACACGATTTTCATTAAAAGAGTATGTGTGCACAAAATCGAAAGATAATGTTATCTTTCCAAGTTGCTTGCTATGTTGCCCCGTTGTCCGCGCACTATCATGTCCGACGAGTGCGGATGCATGCGTAGCGCAGTAGCGCGAGGATAAGTAACATACCTAAAGCCGGATCTCCAGCAATTTTTTTTGATAACATTTTACAAAAGCACGTACACAATACATTATTTCTATTTGATTTTAATTTTCATTGACTGACTAGAGTCTACTCCTGACCACGGTCAATGCAACTTGAACGAAAAGTCGAGGTAAGTTTTTTTTTTTTTTTATAATTTTGTACACGCAGATTGAATTGGTTACGTTACAAAATGTAATGACACTTGAGTACAAAGGTACTGCTTATTTCAAAAAGTATTTTGATATTAATCGCGAATAGTCCCGATAAATTATGTATTCAATTCGCGAAAGTTTAAGAATTGCTATTATTTCTATTAACATGTTCATCTAAACATTTAATATTTAATTAATACCATCTAGTATCACCAGTCAATATACGTGTAAATACACTAACATATTCAATCAACACTTTATTTAAACCTTTAACATATTACACTCATGCATGCCTTGTTGCTCAATATCCGTGTGCCACAACAGGGATCGAGCAGACCAGCGCCAGTTTTACAACCTGGTACATGCTGAGCTGGAGACCTATTTGGTACAACGCAGAGACACATGCGCACGCTGGTCGATATCTTTGCTATCTCGATAAAATGTGCCCTGTCTTGTGTCAAATAAACCATTTTCTTCCTTTACACACGCAGTTTACTACTCAATTAGATTTTTTTCGAAATCATTACCCAAGCAGAATGATTTCGGACAAGGAAGACGTGCGTACTGTTTTATTGATTGTTGATTTGATACCACGAAGTGTATGCCTACTTACGATACCTCCACCGCCCAATTCATCCCTCCAGCGCTACTGTTCGCGCCATTCTGGGTGTGGAGTCGCTCCAACTCGCGCGTACATTTGTTCCCATCGCACACCGCGCCGTGCGCTGCTACAGCGATTCTTTCGGCAAAAACTGCTGGCCTTGTCGCTGAGCACGGCGACTCGTGGCGTGCTGCATACATCTCTGTGTGTTAGTTTTTAGTAGTGATCTAATATATAGTTCGAACACCACATAGCTAGTTGTAACGAATATTCGGCAACTCTAGTATATGTATAAAAGATGAGGAAAGTGCAAGAGATACTATCAACGCAGACGTCTTCGTGAGATAGGACCTACAGATCAGGAAACTGATGCGACGGGACCTCCGCTGCACCAACGCCTGCGTTATAAAAATAGGGTGTCAAAGGTGTACAGTCGGGAGTTAGGGAGGTCCTATCTGATAAAACTTAAAACTGCGAATAGTAGAATCGTTACCTCAAGGCCAGATTTTCTGGAGGAAGTCGAGCGTTTCTACGGATGCCTGTACTCGACACAGACAGCGAAAGTAACAGGACCCAGTGACTAACATCACAGAGTCCAACTCACCCGCTATTATAGCGATATTAAGACGCCGCTCGAGCAGTTTAAAACAACAAGGCTCCAGGGGATGACGGAGTTACCACAGAGCTCCAGTCTTAAAAGAGTCTGTCATCCAACAAGTTGACAAACACCAGAGGCATGGATCAGGAGTGCGGTGGTGATTTTCTTCAAAAAGTTAACACAACCTTGCTGATAGACTACTGGCCTATCTCACTTTTGAGTCACATATATAAACTGTTATCAGAGTCATGAATTGTCTCGCCAGAAAACTCAATGAATTCCAGCCGCCAGAAAAAGCCAGTTTTCGAAAAGACTAGTACCGTGGACCTAATCCATACTGTTCCGCAAATTGTACAGAAAACCGAAGAATCAACCACTATCCTCTATCGAAATTTGGGCAGTTCTGGATTACAATGACTGCGGTACATTTATGTATTGTGATAAACAGGTGATGCTATTCTCACAACACGTGTGGTGCCGGCTAAGAATAGCACCACCCCAACTTTTACTGTGGGTTTCTTCAAAAGCAACTATGGGATTAGTCAGGGGAAGGGCGGCAGAGTCCTTCGAGTACATTTACAACTTAACTTTGATCGCCAACCCGCATGCCAAGCGTGGCGATATGGTCACCCGCCAATCAACACACAACAAAAACCCAAATCTGTTGGGGAAGCGTACGTCCAGCATTTCATCATCCATCATTTTGGCTGAAATTACGATATTGATGTGTTGTGAGATGTCTGTATAGCGTTGCCACGATGGCCGTCCAGAACCAAACTACCAATTCCATCCAATTGCATACAGTGTGCATAGTGCGTGATAACCCGTGAGCTCTGCACCAATCCGTTGGAAGACGTATTTAAGACAATAGACTGGACTGGACTGTACGATATATGTCAACGGCGAGTACAAGCACATCTTCGCTTTGCCGACGACACCGTCATAATGGCAGAGTCGCTGGAGCACCTGAGCGAAAACCGAAGCGGTCCCTATATAAATTTGGACAAAACTAAGGTTACATTCAATGCATATGTCGTACCGAGACTGGTCTATTTAGCGCTCGAGGTCTCAAAGGATATGTCCAGCTGGGACAGGTAATTCAATGTTGTAGACAAAACCTTGAAAAAGAAGCTACAGAAGGATCCGATTGGGTTGGGCAGCATTTAGCAAACTTCGCAGTCTTCTCACCTCATATCATATCATCACTATACCTCAATGCTTGAAGACAAACGTTTTCAACAAGTGCGTCCTTCCTGTCATGACATACGGCGCTGAGCGAGACGTGGGCACTAACACTTGGGCTAGCCCACAAACTCAGTCGCTCAGCGAGCTATGCCTGGAGTTTATTTAATGGACATGATTCAGAATGCATGTATCCGGAAAAGAACGACCAAGGGTCACCCACATAGCTTGCGAAATTAGCAAGTGATAGTGATGTTTGTCGAGGGAGCGAAGGCCGTTGGAGCAAATGAGACCTTTTAGTGGAAACCGCGAATCAGCAAACTTAATGTGGGACACTCCCCAGCCAGATGAACCGACGACATTAAGAAGACTACTAGGACAGACTGGATGCGGAAGGTACAGGACCGGATGTTGTGGTGCAGCTTGGGAGGCCTATGTCCAGCAGAGGACTGATATAAATATTAATTTTATGTATTTATTATAAATTAATTAAATAACAATAAGTAACCTAGTATGTTTGAAGACTTTTAGTTAATACTGTTTTATTATTACAATTTTAGTTTACACATCATTTCGGCCGAATGAAGTCCACTGCTGGACACAGGCCTCCCCCAAAGATCACCACAACGACCGATATGGGTGTGTTGTGTGCTCATTGGGGGGTGTTGCCATAATCGCCACGCTTGGCAGGCGGGTTGGCGATCGCAGTTGAGTTGTTAATGTACTCGAAGGACGCTGCTGCCCATCCTCCGGCTAATCCCTTAGTCGACTTTTACGACACCCATAGGATGAGATGGGGTGGTGGTATTCTGAGCCGGCACCACACGGCAAGTTAGTTTACACAGTTTTACAATTTTTAATAAATGTTATTGTCACATGCGGCAACAATGAATCCAAAAATAGTAAATTCAATAGAGAAAAGTAAGTTGTGGAGTAAGCATTGAAATTTCGAGCAACATTATTTTGTATGGGTAATGGACAAAAAGTGTAAAAACCTAAACATTGTTTTATTTGTAGGAGTTCGATGGTCAAGCTTTGAGTATGGCGCGGCGTGCCGACATCGTAAGAGGTTTAGGATTGCCTCTTGGACCAGCATTAGCCCTTTATCGAATAATTGTTAAATTACAGACAAGAAAAGATGACTGGACTATGTGCTGGGGTTAACACCTGTCTCACTAGGTGTTATTATTGAAGTTAACTTACTTACTTTTGACATGGATATTTATACAGTGTATTTTAAAATAAAACTCATATGTATAACCATGAATTGCAGTTATTTTTTTATCTGTGTATAGTAATATTCAATAGTCAATTTTTATCTTATCTTTTTATCTTCTGTGAGTAATTCGTCTATTTTACATTGCCTGTAATATATGCGGACAGAGGTTTGCACCGTCGGTAAAATCTGGTGTGATAGGAAAAACAAACCAAGAACGCGCGGAGTGCAAACGTGTTCTTAAATTTACTTAAAGCAAATAAATAAAACTTACGTCAGTGAACTCTAAATTTTATGTCTATCAGTGCAAAAATCTTTTTCCGTAGTCAAATCCGTGTTTTAAATCATTTCAATACTGCATCACACGAACGCAGCGCAAGCGGCTGAGAACCCTGCCCCCCGCAAACCTCGAATGCAAGCGAGACGGCTTACTGAAGTCCAGCATAGACAACATCGGTAAGCCGACGACATTTCCGATTACGTAGTAAGTAAAGGAGCTGACACACTTGTAAATAATAATTTACTTAAATAAATAAATAAATAATAAATTTTCTACGATCTCCGTCCGGAACGTATATGCGTGGAGGTTCGCAGCCAGATCTATCCAGTCTTAATACTGAGGAGGAGACATTTCCGCAGCAGGTGACGTTTCGTGAACGGAAGCAACCTGAACAAGATGACCTTAAGCAAGACCTCGATGATTTTCGCAATGAGGTAATGGCTACATTAAACGGATTTATTGAAACTCAAAAACAAATCATCTGACAGCGTATCATCATTTAAGAATGAGATAAAAATCTAGTTATAGAACAAAGATTAAATCGGAGATAGGCGAATTGAAAATTTCCAAGACTGCTACAAACAACAAAGTGCTCTTGAAACTGACCTTAAAAATATAAAGACAACTCCGTTACCACAAATTCCAGAAAATATTATTACTTGTGAAGATAGACTTGCCGAACTTCAGGAAAGGCAATCAAGAAGTAGGAACATCATTGTAGTGGGAATTCCGGAAACCAAGCCAATTCGCGAAGCTACTGAAATCCTAAAGTTGATACACCCGATCGTTTAAATTTTTTTTTATTGTTGCCCAGTTGAAAATCTTCATGAACTTCCTTCGCCCCGGGGAAGGGCGAAGGGGTATACCGGACTCCTACCGGCTAAAACCACTGGAGCGGTCATCTTCGGCACCTAAGGGAGGCTCCAGGTCCTCGTATGATCACACTAGAGCCGCCCACTGGTGCCACGCCTATAGGCACATCTCGGCGAGGGTGACTGAAAAGCGATCACCCCCCGGGGAAAGTTGATACACCCTGAATGTCCGGAACCAAATACGATACGTCGCCTAGGTTTGCAAGCCACCAGATCTGGCAAAAATATTCCGAAATAAACCAACTTCGAGTCTTGAACCCTACAAAATATTTTCTGATCAAACCCCATATCAACAAAAAATTATGAAGTACCTAAAACAAGATATTCACGGACAGAAAATGGTGAAAAAAGTACACATAATAAAGTACATAAATGGCACTCCAAAAAATTCAGAAATCGACAAAAAACCAAGCCAGACCTGTAATAGAGCAACCAAAAACTAAAAATGATGACAACATATGAAATCTCCAACAAATACGGTAGCGTATGTTCAAATGCAAACTCATTCATTCATGTAAGCCATTTATAAATCCACTTCTGAACAAAGGCCTCTCCCATAGATTTCCCCAATTGCGTCGTCATTTTGGGGGGGGGGGGGGGAAATACTGACCACACATGGCATCCACCCGGTGAGCGCAGCATGGCTACTGGTCCACAGAAGGGACGCTGCTGCCCATCCCTCTGGTCAGAGCCCCTTAATCGCCTTTTACGACATCAATGGGAGGAGATGGAGTGGTGCTACATTCCGGACAGATTTGCAAGAGGGGTGAAAAATGCAAAAGTAAACCATTGAAGATGTGGGAACTAAAAATTAAATTAAAGATAGTTCAGCTCCTCCATATTATATATAACCCTCTCAGGTCAGCTGCAGAATACCACAATACTAATATTAACAAAACGTCATTACATACCAACGCTCCGAGACTTACAAATATCACTAACAAACGCAGAAGAATCATTGATAGTTTAAAAACAAACACCAGTGCTGGTGTGGATAGATGGCAGATAAACGACATAAAACTACTAATAATGCCAAGTTTAGTTCAATGCATGAATAAATGTTTACTCAACGGTTATTTTCCAGACACACTTAAAATCGCAAAAGTTACTCCTATTTTCAAGTCTGGATCCAAACTCAGACCCGGGAAATTATAGACCCATATCTGTGTTGCCAGTATTATCGAATATACCGGAGTAATTAATATATGGACTAATTAGAATTTTTCGGTTTTCTCTTCGAACGGCAGTCTTAAACTTAACGGAAGACTTAGACCTAAGTCTAATGCACTTGCTGCCGTAACTGATTTAGTTACGAAACTTTTTTTTTTTTTATGTGACATCTTTTATTCATACTGAAGTTAAACTTCAGAGTTTGGCAAGTTGAGTTCTTTTCAGTTGCACTGTACTATTGGTTGTATCAAGAAGTGCTGTGGCTAGTTTGTTCTTGTGTCTCTCGAGTCGGTGTTTATAGGCGTCACATGACTTTTTGATTTCATCCTTGACCATTCCAATTTCCAAGTATTCATGTACTTCGGTGTTTTTAATAAACCAGGGTGCATTACATATGACCTTTAGTATGTTATTTTGGGAGCGCTGTAGTATTTCAACATTCGAGTGACTGGCTGAGCCCCAGAGTTCTATGCCATATGTCCACACTGGTTTAATCACAGATTTATAGATTAAGAGTTTGTTTTCCAAGCTTAGTGAAGATTGTCTGCCTATTAACCAATACAGCTCTCTCAGTTTTCGATTTGCTTGTTCTCTTTTGGCTATTATGTGGTCTCTCCAGGTTAGCCTTCTGTCCAAATGCATTCCCAGATATTTGACAGTTGTTTGGCGAGGCAGAAGGATCCCGTCAAGTGTGACTGGAGGGCAATCTCCTTTTCTCAATGTGAATGTTATATGAGTCGATTTAGAGGCACTGGCCTTGATTCTCCATTTTTTTTGCCAGGAACTAAATAGATCTAGGTGTTCTTGCAGTTTCTTAGATGCCATGGTGGGGTCGTTGTGACATGAAAGAACTGCAGTGTCATCTGCATATGTTGCTATAGTAACATTTTCTGAAGTAGGCAGGTCTGCAGTAAAGACTGTATAGAGAATAGGGCCTAGTACGGATCCCTGGGGCACACCAGCCTCAATTGGTCGTAAGGAGGATAGGCACTCTCCCGTTTTAACTTGAAATGTCCGTTGTTGAAGGTATGATTTTAGAAGCATATAAGCTGTGTTTGGCAAGCAGAGTTTAAGTTTGCATAACAGGCCCTTGTGCCACACTCTGTCGAAGGCCTGCTGCACATCAAGGAACACTGCAGAGCAATACTCCTTCCTTTCCATTGCTTGTCTGACTGTATGAGCCACGCGGTGTATCTGTTCTATGGTTCCATGTTGGGCGCGGAAGCCAAATTGGTGATCGGGTATTACTTTATTTTCTTCCAGTGTTGGAAGTATCCGCATTAGTAGGATTTTCTCAAGCAGCTTTGACAGCAGAGGTAGTAAGCTGATTGGTCTGTATGAGGCTACTTCAATAGGAGTCTTTCCCGGTTTTGCGATCATATTTACAATAGATGCTTTCCATAGTAGCGGCAAATATTGTAATCGCAATATTGAATTAAATAGGATTGTTAGGAGGATAATTCCTTTTCTTGGTAGCTGTTTTAGTACCTCTGCAGTTATTACGTCAAAGCCAGGTGCTTTTTTCAGTTTCATGTTTTTAATGATATTGCTAACTTCTGCAGGTGTAACGTGTCGCAGTGGTAGTGACATCTGTTGCTCACTGTTTACAATGTTGTCTATCTCTTCTTCTGAATATGCAACATCTGGTTTATTCGGTTTGAATACCTCTTGTAAGTAATCTGCAAATTGCTCAGCTTTTTCTGTCGGATATCTAGCCCACTTTCCATTTGCCTGTTTCAGTGCAGATACATGCCCTGAGGGTCTCTTCATAGTATTCAGCATTTTCCACAAAGAGTAATCTTCACTTTTGTATGGTGATAGAGTCTTCAGCCTTTCATGCAAGGTGTTATTC
This sequence comes from Diloba caeruleocephala, assembly GCA_947459985.1. Taxonomy (NCBI): domain Eukaryota; kingdom Metazoa; phylum Arthropoda; class Insecta; order Lepidoptera; family Noctuidae; genus Diloba; species Diloba caeruleocephala. The sequence continues at coordinate 18,742,392 of OX381610.1, forward strand.
TCGTTTTCTGCAAGTATAAGTTTAAGTTCTTTTTGGGCTTTGTTTAGTGCTGTTTTGTCGTGTCTATTTCTGCTTGTCTGCCATTGTCGTCTTAATCTTCTCTTTTCCACTATTTTCTTTCGTATAGCCAGGGTATAATCTCGGTTCTCTGGCATACATTCTATATATGGTGTAGACAGCCATGCTGCTTTCTGGATTAGATTAGTGATATACCATGTTGCATCCTCAACTTCTTCCTCCGTTTTAAGAGAGATCTGTAGATCACCTTTGTCATTTATATAGTCGCGGAAGGATTGCCAATCCGTTTTTTTGTTGCACAGTGTCTCTCGCGGTTCTTTCCAGATGACATTAGTACTAAATGTGCATATGACAGGTGTGTGATCTGAGGAGCCATCTAGGCACGATTCAATCTTTGTGTATATCTTTGTCATTCCCTTGGTAATAAAGAAGTCAATGAGATCTGGTATTTTGTTATGATCAGTTGGCCAGTAAGTTGGTTCCCCTGTTGACAGAACGTTCAGTGAATTTTTCTGCAAGGCCTTCTTTAGCTCTCGTCCTCTAGTTGTTGTCAATCTAGAACCCCAGTCGGTGTTTTTGGAATTCCAGTCTCCACCAGTGATGAATTTACCACCAAGCGTTTGGAAGAAGTCACTGAATAGTTTTTCATCAATGCGATGCCGCGGAGGGCAGTACACAGCGGCAATATTCAGCATCCCCTGCCAGTCATCTATAGACAGTATACTAGCTTGTAGGTAGTCGTGCCTAAAAGAAGGAAGCACATGTTGTTTTATGTTCTCCTTTATTATTATGGCGGCGCCAGCATGCGATGTTCCGTCCGGGTGATTGGTATGGTATATATTACACCCGTTGATTCTGACAGCTCTATCATCAGTCATGTGGGTTTCCGATAAAAGGAGGATATCTATTCTGTTTGAATTGATGAACATTTCAACTTCTTGCTTATTTGGAGATAAGCCATTTACGTTCCATGTAGCAATACGCAGAAATTTCATTTTTGACATTGGGTTATTAGTGTCGTTAGGAGTCCCATGAGGGTGCCTATTTGCTGAATAAGGATATCTATTTTCTCGGATTGTTTTATAATAATTTGTTCTAACAAACTTGTTGGCTGAGATTGTAAATTCTCTTTATGTCTGGCCCGGTATCCAGAGTTCCAGACATTAGGCTTAGGAGATTTTTGTCCTTCGCATTCTTTGTTGCTTTTGAAATCCTGTGTAGCATATTTACTTGTTTTCAACAGTGGGAAGTCATTTATACCTGGAGGTACTGGGGGCGGGTTTTTGTTCCCCGTTTCTTTGCGCGGGGCTGTATTTCTGGTGTTATTTTGTGCCTTTTTTCGAGCTAGGATTTCTTTGTACACTTGGCATCCTTTGTAATTAGCTGGGTGATCCCCAAAGCATAGTGTACAAGTGGCGGGTGTGTTTCGATCTATTTTGGGACAATCTGTCGTACGGTGTCCTTTGGCGCATTTCACACATCTAAAGGGACGCATACAGTTGTTTTTTGTGTGTCCGTACTGTTGGCATCTAGCACATTGTGGGATGTCATTTGTTTTCCTAGGATCTTCAATCTTGACTCTAGTATGATAGATGAATTCTATGGCCTTTACCGCTGCATTGTTTGGACTTGGGTCTAAGTTAACAAAGAACATGTTCAATGGCAACTTATTTCTTCGAGATAGTGGACAGATGATTTCACCTCTCACTTTATTGCCTGACTTTTCTATTTCTTCTGTAATAGCTTCTTTTGGTGTAGTGTGATGAAGGTTTTTAATCACTATTCTGTAGCATTTATTCTCTTTCTGAGTAAAGGTATGACCAATGAGACCATTGCTTCTAATAAGCTCAATTACAATTTTATATATTTCAGGTGAGTGAGTTGTTACTCTGAGTTGATCTCTATTGATAACTTTGTACGAATAGCTATCACCAGGTATAGTTTTATTTAATAATTCAGTAAGCTTTGACAAGTCACTCACCCCATACAGTATTATAGGTGGCGGTTTTCTAGATTTTTTGCAGTTTTCTTGCGGTGATTCCTCAGTTAGATCTATAGGAAGGCCACTAAATCTGTTGGTAGTATTCACTTCAATATGTGGGCTGGTTAATATTTCTCTGTTAGGTGGGCTATGAGACATTTTTTTTCTCTTTGGATTACGATCCTTGGGTATCCTTTGCCATGGTGGAGGGCAGTTATTTTTTTTAGCATTGGGAATGGTATCTTTCTCAGAGGAGAAACAAGTTGTTTCCATGTCTATGGAAGGTGGTTTTTCCTGGGTGAGACTGGAAGGACCCGGCACTGGGTTATTTCCCAAGGAAGATGATCTTGGTCTTATAAAGAGGCTGGGGTGGAAAGCCTGTTGAACGAATTTTTTGGAGGGAGGATTTCCTGGTTTCACGGCTACTTCTACTGGACTTGTAGCCCGTGTAAGGTTTATTTCGCCAGTAGTATTAACAGTCGCAGAGGCCTGACTGCACACCTCTACGAAGTCTTCGGTAACAAATTTCTCACTCTCAGGCCCGGGTACCTGATAGCGCCGGGGGCTAGCCGGATTGCAAGGCAAAACATTCTCATAATTAGTACTCATTTCATTACGGTAGGGTTTGTCAGAATTTTGGGATGACGCCCTAGCCTTCGATGATCCAACATCTCTCTACAAGGCAGTAGGTGCAATTTGATTTCGGAGTTTGCATCTCCTAGACTAACTGCAACTCCAATGCTGACGAGGTTAAGTCTCCCCGGGTCCGAGCTTTGATTTGAGTGGCGGCTCATACACGCCACTGTCGTCCACTATCATTGGGTTTAGTGCTACTTTGTAGAGGAAGCTCAGCCATGAGCTTTCTCAGCACCCCTCAAGATGGGCCGCCCAATTGTCCGCGGCTGCATCAGCAGCTAGTCTCCATATCTGAAAACCTGTTTCGCTATCCGCAACCTGCGACGCGGTAGGTGGCACTGGGCAGTGCCCCTGGGAAGTTTCACCCAGAGCCTACTAAACTACAGTTACGAAACTAACGACTAAAATTTATCAAGAACAAATACGAGGGCGGCACTGAAAATTTCGGGAATCAAGGAAGTGACACAACATTACTATTTAAAAATGTATTTATTGCTTTTCGAAGTATTCTCCGCGAAATTTGACACATTTTTCCATACGATGGAACCAATCATTGAAGCAACCATTCCACTCGGAAGTTGGGGTCTCCAAAATGGCCGTTTTGTAGGCGTCCACAGCTTCTGTAGGTGATGAAAATCTCTGTCCACGCAATTTATTCTTTATTTTAGGGAAAGTATAGAAATCATTAGGGCTTAGGTCGGGGCTGTACGGCAGATGGTCTAATAATTCTATGTTTTCTTGCTCTAAAAACTCTTTTGTTCTGTGCGCGGTGTGAGAACTCGCATTGTCGTGATGGAGGATGATGCGGCGGTTGCAGTTCTCTCTACGGAGTTCAGAAACGACCTTTGGCAAACAAATGCTAGCATACCATTCTGCATTAACCGTTCTTTGTCTCTCAAGAGGAATAGTCGTAACATGGCCGGTTTTGGAGACAAACGTGGCCACCATTTATTTTGCAACACTCCGTGAACGAACAATTTTTGTTGGCTTTAACTCATTTTCGAACACCCAAACTCGTGACTGGTTTTTTGTTTCGGGTTCGTACGCATATATCCAGGATTCGTCACCTGATACGATGTTGTATACAGCATTTGAGGATCCTGCGTGGAATCTTTCGAGAGTTCTGACGCACCAAGTAACGCGAGCCGCTTTTTGCTCTTCACATAGCAAATGCGGTATCCATCGGGAAAACAACTTTTTTACACCTAATTGTTCATGCAAGATTATTTGTATTTGACTCATGCCAATGTCTAAAGTTGCCTGAATTTCGCGGTATGTCACATGTCGATCTTCCTCAATCAGCTTACGCACAGCATCAACGTTTTCTTGGGTGACTGCAGTTTTTGGACGACCTTGACGAGGATCATCACTGAGCTTGACACGTCCACGTTGAAATTCAGCAAACCAGCGATAAATTGTGGTTTTGGATGGGGCTTCATCACCAAATGCAGAAATCATCCGGTCAACACACTGTTTTTGTGTTAAACCACTTCGAAAGTCATAATAAATCATCGCTCTTGAATTTTCTCGAGTCAATTCCATTTTCTCAACGACTAAACAAGTTTGACAAAACCTTGTGACAAGACCGTGAATCTTTTTTTAAATAAATAAATGGTATTCGATTTGTAAAACCAAGGAGTTTTCAATTAAAAAGATTTTAATATGACAGGAACAGTGGAAATATTCCATTCCCGATATTTTTAGTGCAGCCTATGTAGATCCGCGTTTTCTTTCTCCAGTCTCTCTATATTTGCTCCGGTAGCAGTGCGCTGAGACACCTCATCCACCGCAGCCTGCACCGTCAGTGCGGCCATTCGGGGGCTGCGGGCAAATGCCCCCTTGAGGTTGCGGGACTTGTGCGCAACATTCTCCACGGCATCTAGCTGTTGCTTGATGCAGGCACTGAGATCGGCCGTTGGTCGCGCCTGCATCTCTCTAGCCCGAGTGCTGGATGGAGGCTCCGGCAACTCCGGATCCAACTCCTCACCAGCGACACTAGAAGGCCCGCTCTGGACCGTCATTCGTTTCGGCCCAGGCAGCTCCCCATTCCCAATCGGCCGGGTCCGCTTTCGCGCGCGGAACACCGCCGACGCCATCGACGTTTGGGAACCATCCGATTCACCGCTATCGCTCACCATCCCACCACTAACTGGTGTAGCCGGGCGCGGGAGCACAAGCTTCCCGCGCGTCCGTGACAAGGTGCACCGGAAATGCCTCTCCATCCGGGACGCTCTGCGCCTCCGACCTACTCTCCGATATAGAGTCGGTTATCGACTCCATACCAACACCGTCATTTTGTGTTTAGTTGTTTTTTGTGTCCACATTTAATCCCACGAGTATGGGGGAAATAAATGGTCCACCCGAGCAGTGCCCCATGTACCCGGGTAAGCGTATTTACTACCAGGGTTTCCGCCGGTGCCCTGGAGTTGCATGCTAGAGACTGAACTACCCATCAGCCATGCATCCCCTCGCCGCACGCCAGCTTGGGATTCGGGGTAATTATTTTATAGAGATTTTCTTCCTCGCAGTCCGGGCGATTAAGCCAAGCCCCTCGGTCCTTATGCTGAGCCGCGAGACATGGCCACGACACTCGGCATACTTCAGGATTACGATGTGGAGACGTTGTGTTCGTGTTGACGACTGACGAAACCCGTCTCGGTTTCGCATCCTCAGCTAAACAGAGCAATACGAGGATCGAAATTCTGGCACCATCCGAAAAATCGGGCGGCCTGTCCACACGGCAGTCCAAACTGGACTCCGCTGCTGATTCCTCTTAGTCTGATCTCTCCCTTTGGGCCTGGAGTGGCTCTACCGGCTTAGCCCCAAAGATCATCGAGATACGCAAGCCCCACCACGACGACAGCGTGCGAATCTTCGTGGGGACCTGATCAATGTCCTAATGTTAATAATTATCTTTAAGCATGTTTAAGACAGTGATAGCCTTTTTTTGTTTTTTATTGGTGTCATATGGAACTTCCTTCGCCCCGGGGAAGGGCGAAGGGGTATGCCGGTCTCCTACCGGCTAAAACTACTGGAGCGGTCATCTTCGGCAACTAAGTGGGGCTCCATCTCGGAGGGAATGACTGTAAAGCGGCCACCCCTCTAGCGGAGGGCAGGCGGCTGTAAAAAGGCCGCCCCCAGGCACTTCTCGGGGAGGACTGTATCCCCCCCCCAAGTCTCACTGTGCACTGTGCTGCGCACAAGGCGCCACGTGACCACGTGCGCGACACCGTCTTCCCGGGGGTCACCCGGTATGAGCACGCAGACTTCCCCAATCTGCGCGTCCTTGCCCCGAGAGAGAGAATTCAAAATTATTACTCTATGCTGATGACATGAAAATTTACAGGCCCATCAGCGGGTTTCAGGACAGTAGATTGCTGCAGGAAGATTTAGATCGTCTTACTGAATACTGCAAAAGTAATAAACTACAACTGAGCATTGGGTAGTGTTGTTGTGTTAGCTTCACAAAAAATAAGAACATTATCAAATACCCTTATTCACTAGATAGTACCACATTGTCTAGGCTGTCCGTTGTTCGTGATCTTGGGGTTCTTCTTGACGAGAAACTTCACCTGGATGCTCACATTAACAGAATTGTGAATAACGCCTATCGCATGTACGGTTTCGTTATGAGATCTAGTAGAGACTTTTACGCCCCTCAACCTACTTGTACTTGTATCAATCTCTGATAAGATCTCAATTGGAATATGCTGTGCAGGTGTGGAATCCTTTTTACAATAAGTATTCAGATTGTATTGAAAAAGTGCAAAGCAAATTTTTAAAAGCCATGCATTACTGTTGCTCCCACGCTTCTTTATCTTATGATAGCTTACTTAAAAAGTACAAAATACTTGATTTAAAATCTAGACGCACTCTCCTAGAGACATTATTCTTATTTGATTTGTGTGGCAATGTATATGACTGTATGGACATTCGTAATAAAATAAGTTACTTAGTGCCTAGAACCACGATGTGCCGTGGGGTGCGCGCACGACCACTGTTTGCTGTGTCCTCCAGTCGCACTAACGCAGGCGCACCTCTACGTAGGCTTACAAGTAACTACAACAAACATTTTAACCATATTGATATGACTGCCCTTTCTGGTAATAAATTTAGAAAAAAAGTTCTTATCACGTTTAATAATAATTAAATTGAAAAGTGAAACATTACTTAGACTACTTGTTAGTTTGCATGCCGTGATGATTTGTCTATCTGTTGCATTGTTGTTAATATGTATTTATAGTTTGTAGGTTCAAATATTTATGTATAAAATCGCATGATATTTATAGGTATTTCTAGTTATATTCTGTGGAAAATGCTGTTGGTTACACATTCACTCTTATTTTGTAACATTTTTTAATTTAATACATAATGTGTCACTGTTTGTTTTCCCCAATAAATAAAATAAAATAAATAAATCCCTATTATTTTATTGATTTGTAATGTACTCAATTCGCAACAAATTAGTTAAAAACTTAACATTCACAATGGTTTTGATATATTCCGAAAACAATATTTTGACAAACATGTTCCTTTTAACTGTTCCTTTGTTGATACAGATATGACCAGCTTCGGAAAAAAACATTTCCGAAGCTGTCAATTCGCTGCGCAGCACAAATGTTTGATAGTTATTTTCTTTCAAAGTTCTATGTAGCTTTGCTTTGCTGTACCCTGTAGTGCTAGATAAAGAGCTGATGATCAAGAAGCTTAATTTTTCTTTACCTTTAAAATATTTATATATATTCATCAGTTTAAAATAGGGCCCCAATAGTTATTTTGCACCAGGGCCTTTGGTTACCTAGCTACGCCACTGCTGAGAGGGCTCCAATAATGTTCTTAATGGTGTGTGTAGTCTGCCTACCCGCACAAGGTCAGCGTGGTAGACTAAGGCGTAACCTTTCTCATCTTGAGAAAAGGCCCGTGCCCAGTAGTGGGACAGTAATAGGCTGTTCTTTATAAATTAAGATCGAAATCCTTTACATATATACTTTTACTCCTATAGACTTAAGCGACATTTCTTTAATAGTATCATTCATAATAAATAATAATGCACGATGTATAGGCGCTCAGGCGTAGCGTAAATCAAAAACAACGTATTACGAGACTAGCTTAACTTGTTTACAAAATATATACGTATCTATATGTTTATTAAAGATAGAGCACCGCATGGTAGTGTGTGCCGCGCGCTCAAAATAAACAGGTTTTGTGTAGCTTGATGTGTAGCCGAGTATGTAAAAGAGTGCGACGGAACGACAAAAAGTACTACACCCTCCCGCACGATTCGCAGCATTCAACTTCTAATAGTTCAAAGTCCAAACAGTCTAAGTTGATGCGTAACCGTGTATACAACACGACTTAAAAGTCCTAATTTAAATAACGGTGCGGTGTGGTTATAGTGAGTAATGTTCTTTGGACTATTAATACTGGGCGGCAAAAGGGCGAGCTATATTTTATGAGAGTTATTAATGACGATAACCAGTGCTATGCCGGGAGCGGTTGCAAACAAAAGACAATAGCGCGCGGTCTAGCACTCGACTGGCTGGGCTGGATGCAATATGCAACCCTATCGATCTCGTCATTCGGAAATAGCATATCTCTCTACACCTATTGCACGTTCCTAATCAAAGCGCAGGTCATTATTGCGTTTTCAACAATGTAGATTTGCGAGCGAAGCCGCGGTCTGGCAAATTTTTAGTATTTGTGGACTAGAGAATCTTTATCCCACTTCTGATATAAGCGTTTTCTAAAACAATTACTTAGAGATTACAGACGAATATTATCAATTATTAACATTTTAATAATATTTGAAGGGTAACCGCCTTATTTACTTCCAAAATCATATGGCAAAATATCAACATCTCTAATGAAATCAATTCGACCATAAAACGAAGCTACTGGTATGAAGTATAAACACAACGTTTTTATTGTAGGCGCACACTCTCTTTTTATAAGATATTTTCTGAGCCAGGGTTCCATTAACTGCAACAAAACTCAATTTATCGTTTTATTTTCTTATATCTAATCAAGTACTAAATAAAATTAACATTTTCAGAATCTGAAATATTCATTCTTATGATAATAAATTATTGGAATACTCTCAGATACATTTTCATCATAATATTTACATTATAAACAAGATCGAGGTCACATATGGTCAATGTCGATCATAGTGTTTCATGAATGATAGAAAGGTATTGAATACCATTGTTGCTACATTTATGTATAATACTCTGTAATGTGTAGGTAAAAAATAAAAATTTATAAATTGCACTGGCGGCCAATACAGGCAGTCACCCTGAAACAAAACATAATTATTAGTCATCAAATTAATATCGAGCCCGCTTTTGACCTCGATCTCGCCTGATGGAAAGCGATAGATAAGGTCTCCGATGGAATAAGCGCACCCAGTAGGTGCCAATTTACTCTTACTTTAAAGGTGTCGCGAAACTAGATTGTCACCATACAACTACAACTTACAGCTACATCTACTTGAACATTAAGTGCAACTCTCCGAAGAATAAAGAATTCGGAACTACTCATGTAGAGTTCGCACAACACTGCCTCATGCCAGGCCATTCAGGCGTACAGTTCCTGTGTAGTTTAGCTGGTAATCCGTCCGGTCAAAGCCAGCGATTTGTTCACATCAAGACGAGAACATTATTTACTTCTTTAAGATGTTTTGTGATCTCTGGCATTGTCTTGATTGCATTTGAGTCACAGTGAGGTATATTAGGTTTTTTAAGCCACTAAGGTGGCAAATAAGCACACAGCCCACCTGACGCTAAGCGGTAACCGCGACTTATGAACGCTTGCAACACCAAAGGTCTCACTCGCGCGTTGCCGACCCTATACAAATATTATCACGCATTTTTTTCATGAGCCCTATGCTGTAATCACTTGGGAAAACTCGGTAGGGAGCTGATTCCACAACCTGAGTGTGCGCAGGAGAAAGTTACTCTGAAACCGTACGGTACGAGGCCATTTTGGTATAATATCGAACAATTCCTTAGAACACTGTCTGTTGTACAAGCGGTAGAACACACAGGGAGGCAGTCTAGATCGCTTGTGAACTTGGGATCGTAGACAATCCTAATTGCACGTTTCTGTACAGAGGGTCCAAGCTGGTATCCAGGTGCTCCCGCCCATAAATGGCAGCTGTACTCCGGACCGGAATTGGGACTTATAAAGCAGCAGTCATTACCCCGATGAGAAGTACCGTCTTGCCCTGTTGAGGACACCCGAGTTTTTTGGACGCCAGCTTGACCTTATCATCTAAGTGCGAGCGAAACTAGACGCTGTTGGAATTGTGGACACCAAGGATCCCAATACTGTTACTATTGCGAAGGGGTGTAAACTGGAATGGTGGAGCTACAGCAAATGGGGTTATCTTAGCGGTGAACGCTCATACTTGTCTTGGTGGGATTAAAGTGGATTAAATTTAGTCGTCCCCAGACGAAATCTCTATCTAGAGTCCTCTCGATTTCCTAAATAAGTTGTCGGTAGTAGTTTTAAGCCCGTATTTAGATGTGAATTTAGCGCAGAGGAACGCAAATAAACTTTTCTTCTCCTACGCGGCGTGAGCTAGCGTTCCGTCTGAACTTTAGCATCGGAGACAACGAAGGATGGGTTCCAACCGATGTACCAAAACTAGTTCGCTATCCGGCTATTCGGCTAGGATGCCAACTTGGCCGCAATTCGTCCAACATAGTCAAAACGAGACTTCCTAAACACCCGCTTGCAATCCTTGGCGGCAGAATTAAAGGCACTCTACGTGGCGCGGACTCTACGACCGTCACGTTATAAACTGCTGGCCAAAGCCCAGGCTTGGTATGCCTGCTCTTTATATGCCTCGGCTTGGGCACAGTCTGTACTATAGCATGGTCGGGCATTATATCCAAGTACGACGTTGGTGAATGGCATAACATATTCCATTTATTAGCATATCACGTCGACAATCGCATCAGCACAGCCAGTAATCGCTTGATGAAAAGCAAGGTAGCCGCCAAGGGTAAGATGCGAAGAAATACTAAATCTCATCTCAGTTTGCCGACTTGTATCTCCATACTCACCTTGTGCTCCTGGTACTATTGTCCTGAGAGTAATGCGACACACAGATTGTGAGCGTCAGGATGGCTGGACCAAGAGAGATTTTGAAAGTTTGAGCAATACCAAGTTTTAGTACCTATTTGGTACCAGAAATTAAATAATATGTACCTCGCTAAAGAAGCAAAACTATTACGAGGAAAGTGGCCAGCCATTCTGACGTCAGAATGGCTGGACCACGTTGGTATCGCCTGGTTGTAGGCGTTATAACTAGTTCATTTTTTCGTTAAAATTTAGTACCTCATTGGTACCTCAACATATGTTTTTCTTAGATTTTTTCTATAAGCCAAAAATAAGATACTCCTAGAAAAAGTTTTGTATGTAATCTGGACCCGGTCGGTTTCACCTAGTTGTAGGCGTTTATTTTCGTCTCATCGAAAAATCTGAGAAAACGTATGTTCAGATAGCAATGAGGTACTAAATTAAAACGAAAAGATGAACTAGGTATAACGCCTACAATTAGGTCAAACCGACCGGGTCCAGATTACATTCCAAAGGTTTTCAGGACGTAAGTTTTTTTTTGGCTTATCGAATAAATCTAAGAAAAACATATGTTGAGGTACCAATGAGGTACTAAATTTTAACGAAAAAATTAACTAGTTGTAACGCCTACAACCAGGCGAAACCAACGTGGTCCAGCCATTCTGACGTCAGAATGGCTGGCCACTTTCCTCGTAATAGTTTTGCTTCTTTAGCGAGGTACAAATTATTTAATTTCTGGTACCAAATAGTACCAAATAGGTACTAAAACTTGGTATTGCTCAAACTTTCAAAATCTCACTTGGTCCAGCCATCCTGACGCTCACCACAGATTTATGTGTCAGTGGTCAGCGGACCCAGACCTATACAGTGCTAGGCTACAAAGTTCTAAATGTAAAAATAGGCTACGACAATATCACAAGTCTTCGGTCAATGTGTTACACAATTTAACTCACCATATACACATATAAAAATTTCCTTTTAATTTCCATTGTACTTTCTTGAATAGTTTTTTTTTCTAAAACCCCCATACCATAGAAAAATCCTAATATAGTTAATGGTGATGCAATTCCTTGATCACAAAGTATTTTCACAACTACAGTTTTGAAATCAGCTTTTGGTATAACTTTGTCTAAGTATATATAATAAAAATGATGCATGGGCCCCATGGCTGTCCCAACAATAAACATTCGAACTGAAACAATAAGTTTATTGTTATTATACAGTACGTTAAATCTAACTAAACGAGAGACGTATTTAAGGAGGTTATTCAGTATTCGATTCTCGTCATAAATATCTAAAAAACTTATAACCTTAATTTTAACATAATTATCTATAAAACATTCATGAACACTGATTGCGTTAGAATCCTAGCTTGCAAACGATAATATAATCATCACGTGCAAGCGGCGCAAATCCTGCCCCTTTCCTTTGTATTGTTGCCGATGCGCCGACATAGGACACATTGCCGCACCCGCGCGCAGACCTCAGTTTATGAGATTACGCCGCTAATTCCGCATGTCTAGTGCGTTTCAAAGTATCGCAAAAGCTACCCCGCGTGCCTTGCGTTCTAACTGTGATAAGTAGGTAATAATAGTGTCAGTAACCACGACGTCTAGAGTATTCTAATGAAGAATATTGCGATATAGTTCGTGCCTATTCCTTATCCAATGACAATGTAGAGGAGGAGGGAGGTGCTTATTTGAAGTGATAGATGTTTCCTAACCGTCAGATTCTTTCATACAATTTTATGTTAGGTGTCAACCAACGATTACGAACATTCGGACAGTTCACCGTGCCGATGCATGATCAAGGACGAAGAAGATAACCATACCCTGTCCACCTACCAGAAGCCACTTTCGAGAATTACGAGCTACACCCGCAAGGTAGTATTCGAAATACTGCAAGACGGCTTGGTGTATCACACTGGACTGTGTGGAACTGGACTGCTTCATGAAAAAGGCTTGCACCCATACTAGGGTTCCATCACTCGCTAAACGTCGTGCGTTACATGCCTGCTGGCTAGCGTATTCCCAAGTAATCTATGTTCCTGAGTGTACAAGTATCAGTGGGGCGCTGCACGCTCGCCTCAGCGCTCGCACGAATCTAATCAAAATACGACTGTCATTATTGCAATTGCTGAATGAAGTAGAAGTTAAGTGTTAATGATTTACGTGTGGTGCCGGCTAAGAATGTCAGCACCCCATTTCATCCCTTGGGTGTCGTGAAAAGCGACTATGGGAATAAACCGGAGGATGGGCAGCAGCGAGTAAATTTACAACCGAACTGTGATCGCCAACCCGCATGCCAAGCTAGGCGATTATGGCAAAACCCCCCAAAATGAACACATAACACAAACACAGACCCCTAGTCCCCGGCAGCCCTGCTATTCCTGATTACGGTAGCGGTCAAGGTAACGGTGGGGCAGGGGGTGCTATAGTTAATCCCCGGCAGAGAACCGGCTACCACAACCGACGACGCCTGGACCTGGCAACATATAACACGCGTACACTGCGAACTGATGCGAAGGTCGCGGAACTTGAAGAAGAATTGAGCAGGTTGCGGTGGGATATTGTGGGATTGTCTGAAGTTCGAAGAGCGGGACAGGACACGATAATCCTCAAGTCTGGCAACTTGCTCTATTTCCGTGAAGGCGAGCAACAGTCCCAGGGAGGTGTTCGGGTTTATCGTCCACAAGTCCCTCATGAACGTGTTGAAGATTGTGAGTGGCTAGGGTGGGTACCTTATACTGAGAATAACCAAACGGTATTCGTTAAAAGTCATACAGGTATATGCTCCGACCTCGGCACACCCGACATCGAGGTGGAGACTATGTATGAAGATATTTCTAGAGCCATGCATAGTTCCAGAACCCACTTTACTGTTGTCATGGGGGACTTCAACGCGAAACTGGGCAAACGAGACGGTGAAGCGCTGCGAGTGGGGCAATTTGGAGTAGGAAGTCGGAACCATCGGGGTCAACTACTGGCGGGCTTCATGGAGAAGGAGGGACTCTATATGATGAACTCCTTCTCCAAAAAGCGGAACCACAGGAAGTGGACCTGGATGAGCCCCGACGGTGTGACAAAAAATGAGATTGACTTCTTCATGTCGACGATGAAACAAATATTTAATGATGTCTCTGTGATCAACGCCGTTAAAATCGGAACCGATCACCCTATGGTAAGAGACGCATTGAATATTCATATCAAGCTTGAAAGATCTCGACTGATGAGGTCTACGCTTCGTCCAGTACCGATCCAAATCCAGAACCCCAAGAGCCTTCAGCTAGAACTTCAAGATCGTTTTGATTGCCTAGGGAGCGACGTGGACGATTATAACGACGGGTTCGTGGAAACTGTCCATACGGTCGGGTCTAAGTTCTTTCAGACCCGTCATATATACAGAACCAAAAAACTCTCTGACCCTACTCTGAAGCTCATGGAAAAACGACGTGCAATGATTCTGTAGTCTTCAGATGATGCCTCTGTTTACCGGCAGCTCAATAGGCAGATCTCAGTCCTTGAAATCTGACTTACGCCTATTTAATACAAATCGTATTAAAGAGGCGACAGAGCGAAACAAAGACTCCCAAAGTGTTCGCAAGAGATCTATAGGGCAGAGCCAGCTTGCAAACCTGAAGACCGAAAATGGCAGGAACGTGTCGTCTAAACCGGAGCTTCTGAGGGAGGTCGAGAGGTTCTATGAGCAGTTACATGTCAACACGGAAACCCGTCACAAATCTGGCGAACGACCCGAGAGCTAGATTGGCCCGACACTATACCGAAGACATTCCGGACGTCAGCCTGTACGAGATTAGTATGGCTCTCAAACAGCTCAAAAACAATAAAGCACCAGGTGATGATGGAGTTACAGCCGAGTTTCTGAAGGCGGGTGGAAAACCGGTCCTTAAGGCCCTTCAGAGGTTATTTAATTCCGTCATACACGACGGAAAAACACCGCAGGCATGGAACAGAAGTGTGGTGGTGCTCTTCTTCAAAAAGGGCGACAAGGCCCTGCTGAAGAACTATAGGCCATCTCACTTCTGAGCCATGTTTACAAGCTATTTTCAAGAGTCATTACGAATCGTCTCGAGCGCAGGTTTGACGATTTCCAGCCTCCCGAATAAGCCGGTTTCCGAAAAGGCTTCAGTACCGTAGACCACATACATACGCTACGACAGGTTATACAGAAGACCGAATAGTATAACCTGCCTCTTTGCTTAGCGTTTCCGGACTACGAGAAAGCCTTTGATTCGATCGAGATACGGGCTGTACTGCAGTCCCTCCAGCGGTGCCAGGTCGACTACCGGTACATCGAAGTGCTGAAGTGTTTGTACGAAAACGCCAACCTATCCTGCTGCGGCGGGGAATCAGACAGGGAGACGTTATCTCTCGAAACCTTCTCCGCCGCACTGGAAAACGTTTTCAAGGTTCTGGACTGGGAAGGGCTAGGCATCAACATAAACGGCGAGTACATTACTCACCTTCGGTTTGCTGACGATATAGTGGTCGTGGCTGAGACCATGGAGGACCTCAGTATAATACTCGATGACCTCAGTAGAGCCTCTGAAAAAGTTGGTCTTAAAATAAAGATGGACCAGACGAAGATCATGTCGAATGTCCACGTAGTACCAACTTCTGTTAAGATCGGAGAGTCTACGCTCGAAGTTGTTGCCGATTATATATACCTGGGACAAACTGTCCAGTTAGGTAAGTCCACCTACGAGAAAGAGGTCAACCGTCGAATCCAACTCGGCTGGGCAGCGTTCGGGAAACTGCGCAATATCTTCTCGTCAAAAATACCGCAGTGTCTCAAGAAGAAGGACTTTGACCAGTGTGTGTTGCCGGTGATGACCTACGTGGTCGCTCAGTATGGGCCTCATAAGAAAGCTCAAGGTCACCCAAATGTGAGAGGGCTAAGCTCGAAGTTTCCCTGCAAGATCGAATAAAAATTGAGGAGATCCGCAAAAGGACCAAGGTAACCGACATGCCCGAAGAATTGCTAACCTTAAGTGGCAGTGGGCGGGGCACATTGCTCGTAGAACGGATGGCCGATGGGCCGAAAAGTTCTTGACTGGCGACCGCGTACCGGAAGACGCAGCGTGGGTTGACCCCCCACGAGATGGACCGACGATCTTGTGAAGGTTGCGGGAATCCGCTGGATGCGAGTAGCGCAGAACCGGTCATTATGGCGATCTTTGGGGGAGGCCTATGTTCAGCAGTGGACGTCTTTCGGCTGAAATGATTAATGATCTGTTAAATCGTTTGAAAATGAGTTACACCAATTAGTTTTGTTATTACTTATTGAAACGTTGAAAGAATAAGAAAATATGCTTTAGGTATTATTTTTAGGGTTCCTTACGCCTAAGTAAAAAAACGGCGGAACCCTTATGGTATCACTGGTGTTTGTGTGTCTAGGCTGTCCGTCAGCCACAGCCAATTTACTGGACCTATTAAGTTGAAATTTGGTACACAATGAATTTCTGTGACCAAAACACGTTCGTGTAACGTAAATCATTTTGAATATAGAGGGGGGGGGGGGGGGTCACTTTTGGAAGAAACCGGTTTAGTGTCAATGCGTGGGTGGGTGTATTAAACAATTGTTTGCTAGGCCCTTGATTTGTTGAAGAGTCAATAGTTCATCGTATATGAACATTTTAAATAGCGTGTTCATCAAAACCTTTATACCAACATGATGGAGCACCCGCGCACTGTCAGGTGCGAGTACGCTACTCCCTAATTAATAATTTTGGTGAGTGGTAGTAGCCAGTGGTAGGGCCATTGCCATGGCACATGGCACACTCGTAACATGAATGCTTTTAATAGTGTTAAGAGTGATTCTGTTACGATCTCCCTATGTTCCCTAAAACGCCTAAACAGCCTAAAATCCTACTTAGTCATTAGTCCGCCTCCATTTACTAAAATTCCTTCATCAGCACTTCAATCCACCTCACATGCCCTGCATTTACACTCACTAGTCTCCTTCCATCATTTGTTGCGTGCACTCATTCTATTTCTCGTGTGTACCAGTTCCTTTTAAATTTAATTGTTATATCAAATTTCAAGTAATAAATCTGTGTAGTCTTAAAAAGTATTTATTAAAACTATTCCTGCTTGTAACTGAATAACAGTTCTTTCTAAACCATATTGAAGAAAATATGTGCAAACGCGCCCAACTATGTATTATGCAAGGAGTTCCTCATTTTGATAATATTTTGAGATTTGTGAATATTTCATTTGTTAAGTTCAATACATAGGTGTGATTCCATTTTTTTATATGCTAAAAATAATATGGTCCAGTTCAATATTCACATTTAAATTACTCTTTTTTTTATTGTTTAGTAGGTAGGTATTTTTGCATGTCCTAAGCAAGGTTAGAAATTATGAAGGGAAAACAGATCATACCTAAAGGTCAATCACCTATGTAAATTACCTTTGACAGCAAAATCCAGTAGCACTAGAGTGCCCATACATTGCAACACTTTTAAATACATTTAGGTTGGGGTTTTCTTCATGATATTTTTAGCATATTTTTATTAGTTACTTGTAAGTGTATTGTGGGCTTGAATCCCTCGTTTAATCTGACATACTGTATACTTGATTTTTTTAAATAAATAGCAATGGGCGTACCCCCCTTTCATGGCTTTTAAAACCAAATTGTGAAATGTTGATGTAAAGATAATATCTTTACATCCACATTACACCAATGTAATTATGCTTTAATAACTTTCTGAAAACAGAACAGGTACTATTATAGTCCTTTTATAACAGGACTCCAGTTTGTACTTCTTTTTTTATAACACATAAATTTATAATTTTACAATAAAATCCCAAGCCATATTAAAAAACTAAGCGTTAATAAATTCAAGTCCACTATAAAACAGAAGCTGTGTAGAAAAGCTTTCTATAATGTAACAGACTATATGGACGACAAAAATGCTTGGGATTGAGCTGCTCTGATATGCATAGGCTTATATTGACATTCCATGTACATGTATCTAAAACCAGTACTTTTAATTAATTTGACATTTAAATTGCATCATTTCTTAAAATGGATTATATTAATTCATATAATGACATTTCATTATTCTATATGACATTATGTTATTTATTTTTAATGTTATTTTTATGTTCATGTTATGCATTTAGATTTGATACTGTAATAGTGCGAGTACCATGTGGGCTTTTCAATTATTTTGTTTTATTGACGTGATATTTGTCTGGCAGTTTAGGTATGTCATGCTCACTCAAGTGTCCTGCTTATGGTGGCGTTGTGTGTCGGGTCGCTAAGTTTCCCTACAATATGGTTGAGCTGAGCGACGCTGATGCATGCGTCATGCTTGTGAACGAGTGCCGTCTGTTGGGATTGGTCATCTTAATGCTGTCATGACAATTGAATCAAAAATTCTGGTGAATATTAAAATCAAGCTTATTTAGTGTAGACTTTTTAAGATAGACTCTTTCTTCCTGCATTGTCCTCACATTACCATCATTTCGAGAACATTGTACCAATATGATTTAAAAAGAGTAACCATGGAGTTTCTTGCCCGTTCTTCTCCATAGGAAATCTACACCTTGGAACGAGGCAACTAAAGTCTTGACTATTCATAAGTGCCTATAAATGGTTTTACATGAATAAAAATATTTTTATCTTATCTTATCTTATCTTATAAAATTATAGTCAATATAAAAACCTGATCTCCCCCAATCATATCTACTTGAGAGATGTTTTGATTGGTACTCAAATTCTTGTTGTACTAAATCACCAGCAGCCATAAACACTCCAGATGTTAAACTATTTGTTAACAATAAGTTTTTCTTAAATAAAAATGTAACACCACGGTGAAACATAGATTCTCTTCTCAAATGGAATTTAAGCGGCACAGCCTGCTTTATTCTTATACTCGTACAACGAAAAGAAAACATTGTTACAACCTGTAAAACAAAACGTCAAATACAACAGTTATTTACCCCAGGATTTAATTAAGGATTAATTAATATTTATGGTGTTTGAAAAATGGTACTGCATTGCTACAATTGTAAACAAATTCACTAGAAACATGATTGTGTCGTAGGGGCCAATATCTTTCAAATATGAATCTATGGACCCTGTAGGGCACATTCAAATATAGTAGAAACTGTTTATTTATTGATGTATGTTCTTACATAATATTAAAGTCTGTGAGTGTATATTTGGAAAGCAATAAAATCATGAATTAGATATTACCTGTGTAACTAATTTTTATTTTTATTTTTTCTTTTCGTTACATATTTATGATAATAAAATTTAAAATAGCGCCCCTATACATTTTTTATTAGATAACCCCTCGAAAATTTAAAGAATTTAATATTTTAACATTGTGGAACTGACAGTTGAGCAAAGTAGAGGTGTTCCGTCCAGTGTTGCCACCTCATAAAAATTAAAGTCACTAGATCAACACCCAAAAGTCACCAGATTGGGCTAAATTCGAAGCGAAAGTCACCAGAAATCCCAAAAAATATATTTAAGTAGAAACAATGTTATAATGCCATCTATCGAAGTATCAATAATACTGGGGGCCTAGACAAAATCCAAGCGTTTTCCGCTCACGCGTTTTCCTTTCACGCTAAGGACTTGACAGTAGCGTGACTGACATGGTAGACAAGTTACACATGGAACGCGAAACCCCTATTCCGCAGCGTTACCCGAAACACTTTAGTCCATGGAATAATGTGTAGCAAGTGTCAAACGCAATTGCGCGCTAACTTTTTAAAAGTGTTGCGTGTGTGTGTTGACATTTTTAACTAGTATTTTACCTACTCTACTTGAGCTTATGGAATGCATAATGTAAACAACGACCACACAATGGTGCGCTTATGTGATTGTGGTTCTTAAATTTGTTATTCCTCTACAGATATACGCTCGAATTCAATCCTAATATTTGTTTCATTGATAGTGTATTAGAATGCCAGTACCAAAATTTATGCTCACTGTGCACAAATCTTATGAATAAAATTCTAAAATCAAATTTTATGAAATTTAAATTGGCTTGTTTTTTATCCTGTTTATAGGGCTATAGGCCCTGCCTAGCTATGTAGACAGTTATCTAAAGTACCTACCTACTGTAGATGTTTTTAATTATTTGAATTCTGGTCAAGTCAATGTGATTTTAATGTAAACCCTACTCCAAGAAACTCTTTAATTGTTCATATTAAGTTATAGTGTTATTACTTATTATGGTATGAGGCATTATACAAGTACCTCTTGGCCATTAAGTATATTGTTATAGTGTTTAGTTTTCATAAATCATAACTTAAGTCGTATTTGGGTTCCTTGTTATTGCGACCTCGGAAACACAATCCATTTATTTATAATAGCTGGATGGTTCAATGCCTCAACAACTTGACGTATGCACCTACTACTCATGTACTTAATATCAGTCAGAAGTACAAAACGTACCTTGATTTGTAAACTAATTTACGAGTGCCTTTTAATGAGATTAAACGCCGAAGATCACCACAATGACGCTTAACTCGGACCCTAAGGCTATCATCATCATCATTTCAGCCGAATAAAGTCCACTGTTGGACACAAAGATCGCCACCACGACTGGGGTATGATCATAGGCGGTTTTTGTAGTAATCGCCAAGCTTGGCAAGTGGGTTGGCGATCGTAGTCTCAGGCAGTCAGACGATACTCTGCCGCAATAAGTTTGTATATTTAGCCTAAAACGATGCACAAATTCCGATTCGGCATCCCCACAATTTGCTCAATTTAGGACGATTTATTCATATTTGACGTCTTTGCAATGCTCCTAGATTATTATTAGGTGCCCATTATAATCTCAAAGTATGCATTTTAATTCACAAAAACGTCACTGTTTACTCTTTAAACGAGATAGCGGCAGAGTCCCAGATTTTTATTACATCAACAAATTCTAAGTATGGAAAAATAACCGTAATTGTAAAAATAGATAACATAGTTTGGTTGTAATAATTATATTGTGACGACAAAACGAGAATGTAAATAGTAATTAATATTCTAAAGAAACTTTTTAGGATAGACTAGCTGGGACCCGCGGTTTCACCCGCGTTTAATTTAAAAGAAATTTAGAGTACTTGACATAGAATATACAGTGTAAACTCTATATAGCGACACTGAAGGGGTAATGCTATGTAGAGTGAAACATTGTATGAAAGCTAAAGCTAACAAGCTAAACCAACCAAAGCCAATTGATTTCGACGCTTAAGGGAGTTTGTCGTTAAATAGAGTGACGTTACATGGAGTTTACACTGTATATA
This sequence comes from Diloba caeruleocephala, assembly GCA_947459985.1. NCBI lineage: Eukaryota > Metazoa > Arthropoda > Insecta > Lepidoptera > Noctuidae > Diloba > Diloba caeruleocephala. The sequence goes on from OX381610.1 coordinate 18,763,392, forward strand.
TTGGATTTCAAGGGTTTTATTTTTTTTGCGCGGAAGCCTAATTATTTTTCTAAAATTAAAGTAGCCTAAGTTATTCCTTATAACATCAGCTATCTGCCAGTGAAATTCCCGTCAAAATCGGTCCAGCCGTTTTGGAGATTACCCGGAACAAACAGACAGACAGACAAAAAAATAAAAACATGTTTTTTTGTTATAGGTACCGTATATACTTTCATATGCATTAAGTAAAAAGCTGTTATTTTGACATTACAAACAGACACTTCAATTTTATTTATTTGTATAGATAGATGAAGATCAATTATCGCTAGAAGTCGCTAAAAACAAAAAATCGCTAAACGACAGAAATAAGTCGCCAAAAGGGGTCAAAAGTCACCAGATCTAGTGACAAAATCGCTAAGGTGGCAACACTGGTTTCAACTTCCAAACCAGAAGATGTGGGCGTTGCAAACCGTAAACTTTCCTTTAAACATATTAGTATATGCGTAAACTATTCTTAAATTAAAACTTTGTACGCGTCAAATACCTAAAACTATGTATTGATTGTTGATTGTATTGGTCTTTTCAGAAACTATTTATCGGGCGAACACTAAAATACTCCACGTGGGTAGACTAACTTATAGGTACTCAACGTGAACGTAGGTAGACCGTACTCTGTGGGTAGACCAAATGTACTCTGTGGGTAGACCAAATGTACTCTGTGGGTAGACCAACTTATTAAAACGTTCAGTGTTGCCAGATGCATTCAGCCTGAAATCTGTAGTAGAAACTGCTATAATCTGTATACACTGTATGCCAAGGAATCTTGGTAAATGTATTCTATGAATATAGTACTCAGGAGCTGTGCTGTATGCTATCTCACTCACCTAAAAAAACAAATAACATCATTTATAATGGCCCTACAATGTGAGAATTTAGATTTTTCTGGTTTATTTAAATTAGATGTGTTATTACACCTTGATATAAAAACTTACAGTTTTTATGAAGTTGGGCAAAAAAAGTTCTTTTCCTTTGCAAGTGATAAAGAACTAATTTTCATTTACATTAACCCTCAGTTAGAACGATTTGAGAAAAATTATCATTGGGATTTTTTGGATAATCCAATTTACTGCATGTATTTTGAACCAAGTGGAACTTGGCTGATTATTGTTAGTGAACAGAAAGTTCTGTTAGTGCCATTCCTGCCACTGTTCATCCCTCATCATACTTTTGATCACAAATGGTCACTTTCAAGAGTTACAGTTTTGCCGCTAGGAAATATATTGAAACCAACATCTTTAGTATGCTGGTTAACTAAAGAATCTGAGAATGTGCTAATTATTGGATCAAAGGTATATTTTGGATTAAATTTGTGTTGTATTGTATAATAAAAGCATCATAGTTTGATGCTTTTATTGCTACACAATGTTAGTTATGTGGCTATTTAATTTTGCAGACAGGCACAGTTGCATTTTATTCACTGGAGTCACAAAGTATAGTTGGGGAGTGTAAAGTACCAGGAGAAATTACTGATTTGCAAATTTGTTTTGATGATTCACTGGATCTATTAACGCTTTTGGCAAGTATACTCTCTTTTTATGGAATTGTGCTGTATATAGTGATATCAATGGTTTTATTTAAGGTGATTAGTGTTGGCACTTCTATATACTCGGTATCAGCTACCACCAACTAAATAAATGGTACTCAAATTAAAAGATCTGTTACATAAAGTAACTGAACAATGTCAGAATATTTCTTTGAATATATAAACAATGCAATGCTAGCATGCTTAATAAATTGAGGTGATGCAATTAAGAAAACTTAATATTCAAAATGATGTTTTGAAGAAACTAAAAATTTTTGTGAAATGAAATGAACAGAATCTAGATACTGCCAACTACTTACATAATTTTATTGTCATCAATAAATACATTATTACCTAGGGTACCAGTGGACAGCCTAACAGCTTAAGGATGAACTGTAAATGAATGATTTTGGGTTTGAATTTTAACTTCAGATAATCTGTTTAAATGCCTTTTGAATGTTTACAACAAACATAAAAGAAACATTTGTTTTTGCTTTCTATAACTACTCTGGCAACTGGCTATGTATAACGGCATCTGGCTGTGATGAAACACACCTAACTTAAGAAGAATGGTCACTGTGTCTGATATTAAACAATATGTTTTATAGCAAAGTTTATCTGTAGTTATTGATATAGCCATAATTCATATTCAAAGTCATGCGAGAAATAAAAAGATTAGTTGAGTTGCAGTTGTAAGGAAAATGTATATTAAGCACATGGACATAATTATGCCTTAGTATTTCATTACACATTAATTTTCTCACTTATTTAGTTAAGGGTATCATAATTTACTATAAAACACTTACTTAACATTTTCAGATATCTGTTAGCAAGTCACAACAATGTAAGTTAGTACTTGAGCACCGGTCATTTGGTTATAATTGGTTGCAACAAACCCGAGCACAAAATGATAAGGATAAAAGAGACAGTTTCATATCCTACATCAAACAGTTGTCTAAGGATAAAATTACATTCTTCATACAGGGTGGCTCTAAAGGTAATCAGTTGAGAACATTATTTATCTGCAGATAATGTTCATATTCATATAAACACTTGCTTTGCTTAGCATAATACCCAGAGTGCAGTTTGTAAATCTCACTCGAAGTCATAATTTTATTTAACTAATTGATAATACAAATTAATTTATTTATGTTGTCAATTTTCATATCTGTTACTATTGTTGAACCCCAAGATAATACACATAGGTTATGTTCATTTTTATAGTCTGTTATAGTATACACAATCAGCCCATTACTGTCCCACCGCTGGGCACGGGCTTTTTCTCATGATGAGAAAGGTTAGGCTAAGGCAAGGTTAAGCTTAGTCCACCATGCTGACCTAGTGCGGCTTGGCTTCAGGTGTGGAGGTTTCCTCACGATGTTTTGTTTCACCATTAACGCAAGTTATAATCAAATTATGATCAGCACGTGAATCCGAAAAGTCAGAGTTGCGGGCTGGGATCGAACACAGACCCTCCTCTGTGGAAGGCAAGCATTCAACTACTAGGCTATCACTGCTATATATATTAAATATTACATCTGCAAATTTGTTTCTGTCTGTCTGTTTGTTTCATTGTAACGGCTAAAGCCGTGAACCGATTTTGTGTGAATTAGCTTGAACCCTGGGGAAAGACATAGGCTAAATAATCATCCCCTAAAAAGTGTTGAAGTTTGTATGAGAAATTCTTAATTCTAAGCGAAGTCGCGGACAAAGCGTTAGTTCAATAACTAAATAGAATAATTACTTAATTAGAAATAAAAACTTTGACTATAGTTGATTGAGCCAACACAGCATTACGCAGTTGGCTAAAGGTCTCTCGTCTACCTCTCCGCGACGCGAACTTTCATCCCGACCGCGCCGCCATGTTTGTCAACCTTATCGCTATCAGCACTTCAAACATGCTGCAAAAAATAGATGGATTTCTTATGCGATGTTAAGCTATTGTGGTTTGGTTGTCGCATTTTAATAATGCAACACTTACAGTGTTGTTCTGGTCTCATATGTTTTTATTGTACTGCCTACCTTGTTCTGTGTAGTAATTCATAATAATATATTGAATATTCCACCAATGCCCAAACACTATCTTTTTCAGATGACAGCAAATCACAAACAGTGGAGTATGTGTTAAAGCCTACAGAGTATTTGCCATTATTTCGTAAAGGCTCCAACAATTGGGCATTGACAGCGCAGTATGTAAATGGAAGACATTTCCTCACAGCATTTGAATTAAATGAAGGCACACTCATTGTTAGTTTTTTAAACAGTTGCATTTACGGATAATATTACTGAGAATATCCCCTTTGCTCCAGTCTACCCTTGTCTTAATATCAGATATTTTTATAAAAAAATACTTTATTATGCAAAGTTAGAAAAATCTTGATTAAAATTTGTTTGCAGTTAGAAAGCCCAGAAGAGGATACTCCATCAAGAACACTAAGGCCTCATATCAAGAAAGATGGTTTATACATACAAGGGTTATGGTCCCAGAGGCTTGTTTACCTTTTACGAAAAAACGAGCTTGAAGTGCATTCTGCAAGCTTTTCTGTTATTCAGGTGCATTGATAATATATTTTTCCCTTTTAACATAGTATTTTGAAATGACCCAGGTAGTCAATTCTGGCGTGCTGTGCTGTTGCTAGAATACGGGTCGATTCGAAATCGATCGATAAAACAAGATAAGGATGAATTAAAAGGCTATAATTAGAAAATGTTTATAATTCATTATAATATTACAGGGTGAAGCGTTATTAGGGGCTAAAAGGGACTACTCCGAGCTGTGGTGCGCGGAGCTTATAGGCGACGTCCGCCGTGCGCACCTGATGTCGGCCAAGGACCCGCCGAGCATGGCCGCAGGGTGGCGAGAGCCTACCTTCATGTGCGACCTCCAGCTGCCTCGGTTCAGCCTCGAGCCGTGCCTCGTCGTCACCAACAAGGGTGCATACATTCTGAATACTGTGTAAGATAGCACTGTTATGATTAAAAGTATGTCGTATTTGAAGTTACAGTAATTTTACGGCAGGTTTGGCTTTCTGCGCTGAGTGTGGCGGGTTTGATTCCCGCACAACAAATATTTGTATGACTTTCATATAGTTGTTTCGGGTCTGAATGTTTTTGCGTCTGATTTTTTATAATATTATTATTTAACATTTTTGTCTGTCAAACGTATCCACGGCGTATGATAGTGTTAGTTACTAAAAATAATAAAATATTAATAACTCATGTAGCACTTTTACGCAATATAAGTGCAGAAATCTTACAAAAATAAACAACTTTATTTTAAGGGGACAATCAATAGGTCATAGTGACTGCGTCAATAAATTTTGATAAACGCTATCCCTATAATCTACTGATAACCCCTTACGCCCGAAATTAATAATCGATCTAATCCAAAATCTTTGTATTTCGGATTATGGATATGTCTGTTTTTTTGTGTTAAATCTGATCATAACACAACAACAGATGAATTTCAAAATCTTAAATCTGAAGTTTTTGGATTAGCTTTATTATTAATTTCGGCCGTTAATTAATGACATAATAAATGCACAGATATTTTTTGTAAATCATTAATCTAAAAATGAGCCCTGTGCTACTTGTCCGCGCCGTAACTGAGCTGAGTGGTGTCAGGAGCGAGGCGTGCGAGTGGCTGGTGGGCGTGATCACGCGCGGCGGCGTGGGCGCGGAGCAGTCGTGTGCTGCGCTGGGCGCGCCTTTGCCTGCACTGCTGCGCGCCTCCTCAGACTTGCTGCTGTCGCGTGGCAAGCTTGCACCCGCACAATACTTGTATTCCTTATCACAGGTTAGTCGCTCATACACCCTGACATTTTTCATTTGTATAATTTTCTCCTTTTTTATCGCCATCCTTGTCTAACGAATGATGTAGCGCGCTAACTCTCTTTCACTCTAATCAATCTTTAACAGCTAGCAACAACTATTTGCGGCCACTTTTACAAAGGCATATGTAGTTTATCATGTACAGAAAAAGCTTTTCTTTGATATATAAATGATGAACATACGCCATGAACCTATTAATGTAACAAAATATTACCTGCTTACAACCTCGCTGCAAAGAGGTTGCGGCCAAGTACGCAAAGGCAACTATCACTATTCAAGTACTGTACGTATATTACTGTGAAGTGGAGTACAGTTTATTTTAATAATTAGTGAATCAAATTTCTTCCAAAAAATTAATTAATATTAATCACACATTTTAATAGGCAACCCGGCCGCATTTTTTTTTCATGTCTTCACATCTTACCTGTTATATTTTATTGGTGCATCTACCTTGTTGTTCTATGCATCACCTAAAGGTTGTCTGGTTACCTACGGCATTAAGACCGCCTTTGTATACTTGTACATCAAGCTTAAATAAATAAATATATTTTTTTATATTGCGATTTTGTAGCAAGTAATTGAAGATTTTCAAGTTAAATTCTATGTCAACTTATTACTACAATGTAGGGAAATGCCGAGAACATAAATTTCAAGACTATTTAAAGCTGATCTTCGTTAAACTCCATATCTTTTGTATTGTAAGCTTATCTTGACCCGTGTAGTCAGATAATTATTTCTATCATGAGCAGTAGACACTACAAATATGGTTGAACTGGCCAATACCGAGCCAAACATTCATCAAGCGCTGAGTAGACAAAAGGGTTTTCTAGGGATCCTCGCGGCTTGTCTAGTATGTCCGGCTCTTAGAATTTCCTAGTATGCACTTTAATGCTATGAGCGAGGCCGCGCTTTGGCAGGTCTGCGTTCGCAGACGCTCGTATATACTAAAAAGCTTAGAATGTTCCAGAGTCAACCGGATGGATGGGTGGCGCGTTTAGGCGTATTTGGCCTACTAAGCGAGCTGTCGTCGTACAAGCAAACCGGTAACATTGGGAGCCTCGGCGACGCCGCTATTACGGTTAAACTTTTAGCTTACTTGCTCAATATATGTACCGGCTGTGAAGAACAATTCGATTCGTAAGTTTTATTTAGAATAGAATAGAATAGAATATACTTTATTGTACACCATTTGGATCTTAAAAAGAAAACAACTTAAAATATTAATACAATGTACAATGGGCGGTCTTAAGCGGTGATAAGACCATTACATTATTACACTATTACCATCAAACGAAGACGTTACTAATTTTCTATTCGTAATACTCTCTCTATATATTTACCACTATCTTTTTTTATTGGTCCGCAGTGGAAATTCATAATGGACTTCTTCCGACTCGGGGAAGGGCAAACGGGCATGCCGGACTCCTACCAGCTAAAACCACCGGTGTGGTCATCTTTGGCACCGAAGGGCGCTCGAAGTCCTCGTAAGATCAATCTAGAGCCGCCCATTGGTGCCACGCGTTTAGGCACATCTTGGAGGGGATGACTGTAAAGAGGTTACCCCTCTTGCAGAGGGAAGGCGACTGTAAAAGGCCGCCCCCCAGGCACTCCTCGGGGAGATTTATCGCTACCTAAAATTCCTCATTTTCTTTGGAGATAGTTATTTTGTTTTCTCATTTTAGCGATGTGAAGTTGACAGCCCTGAATCCAGATGAATTAATGGAGTTATCTTCATGCGCGGCGGCAGTGGGCCTCTGGGACTTGGTACCTGTATTCAGCATTCATCGTGGTTATCCTAACATGCTGCTATCCGCATTGAAATCCAGAAACGATATGTGTCGTGGTGCTATCTATTGTTTGTTAAGACAGAAGTGCCTTGTGCCTCTCTTATTAGAAGAAAATGGTCAGTGGCTGTTTGACTACATAATTGAGAAGTGCAATAAAATTGATACTGCGGTTTTAAAGGTAATTAAGTATAAACGACAATAATTAAAATATATGATCCAAAAACCCATTATCGATTGGAAAGAAATGAATGCTATGTGTATTTGACGTTAAATAATGTGCTAAGCCCAAAAGCACCCCATTATTTTGTAAAAGTAACAGACCACTGGTCTGTTACACTATTACCATCAAACGAAGACATTACTAATTTTCTATGTGAAAAGGCCGTGCAGAAAATCAATAGCTATGTTATGATGTAACGATATGACGATGAAGAACGATAAATCGACGAGGAAGAGAAGATATGAAAATATTTTTTAAATTAATTACATGCGTGTGTCAGGAGAACCACTCATTACTGCTGAATATTAAATAATTTCAACACAGTATTGGAATTCATGACTTGTGTTAGCTTGCAGGATATTGAGGTCACGAATTACAATAAATATATTTACGCATTACTGACGCACTGACTGACTCTGTAACGCGGTAAGAAAAAGTATATGTTATATTAAAGTGTTCGTTATAACGGGCGCCTTACAATTTACTAATTTGTAGGTATAGTATCGAGCGTGTCGTATCTCTGCAAACTTAATTGACTTTAACTCAGATACTCTATTGTTTTAGGGTTAGTCTTTTACCTGGCATCAACTACACATAACAGTCACTCAATTGGCAGATATCTCGTTTTATTAGATTTTCCGATACGTTTTTTTGTTTGTTTTCCTTTATTCAGATTATAATTTTGCTTTACATAATCTAAATTGAGTTAAATTATTACAGTGCTTATGTTTATGGCTGAATCCTTTACAAGACCAGTTACGGCCAGTAATGCGTGATTTGAATCAAGGAATATCTTCAATTTATGTAAGTATTTACTATGGTACACACGTCAGAGCTCAGCTTATACTGGAAATTATTAGCTTGATTTGTAGCCCTATCTATGTACCTTACGAAAGGAATAGCTGTTAAACTATATAATTAATACTTATATAAAAAATTGCATACCAAACGCCTAACCTCAAAAATATAAGGTTTCAAAACATCAGATTTTCTGGTCCGGCACGCCCGCGTCTTACTCAGGGCGAAGATTGACCATGAGGATTTCCCCAGAGAGCCAGTGGCCTGTATAGGTCAGAACATTATTTATTTAATAAAATGTTGCGATGTTCCACTGAAAGAAATAAATTCCGCAGGTAGATAAAAGAAACAGTAACACGCCGTTAGGGTGTTGGCGGCCCCTTTGACGAGTTCTTTCTCGGAATGATCTTCATTTCACAATGACGATAAGCAATGTCGGCCATTTTGTATTTACGCAGTTAGTAGGTGCTAGTAGTCCATGGTCCCAAATATGACCTTAGATATAAACAGCTCATAAATCCTGATAGGAGTGCGTATTTTTCGTGAAAACTTTGGCAGCTGTATCTTTAAAACTATTGGCATTTTTGGGAAAGTGCTACAACAAAAGTTGTTAATTATCTCAGTTACAATAATTATAATTTAAATGTATTTTTATAAATTATAAAAATATTAATATTTATCTAATGCATAATTTATTTTTTATATACTCTGGTATTGTCGGGTTTGTAAGAAAGCCATTCATTAGTTATAATTAATTAAATAAATAATAGAGTACATCGGTCAATCTTGTTCCAGACGACGAGATTGCAGCAATTGATATCGACTTTTATACACATCGCATCTGTAATTGAAGCTAGAGATCCATGTCCAGAGATACACATGGAAGTTACTCAAAATCCCGAAACTTGGAAAAATCTGTTTATACCTAAAAGAGCACTGAGCTGCGGGCTGGCACACTGGGCCGTCGCCGACGAAGGGAACGCCAAGATAATAATGACGAACACTCCGGTCAACACCGAGGTGATTGGGAGAGTTGTGGATGTAGCTTGTGGAAGACATCACACTTTGGTGCTGACGGAAAATGGGGTAATTATAGATTTCAAATTTTGTTTTTAAAAGCTAATAAAAGTAACGAAACATGTGCGGGGCTGTGTGAGCGGGATTCGCGAATCTCACAGCCGTTCCGCAAGCTTTACAGTGCGGTATGAGAACTGATTTTATGACACGCCTTTTTTATATTAGAATAGAACTCGCGCCGGACCTCCCGTTGCGTTATGCGGATTTCCGGCATGGACTTGCCGCACCACGGAATAGTAGGTGGTACGGCATCTTGGTCGTTCAAGGTCGAGTTCGAGGCAAAGAGGGAGCCTAAAAGTGTGGCTTTCTCCTTAGCACTATTGGCCAGAATACCATCGGCATCACGCAGTGGCGGCAAGGACGACTGACGAAAGTTTTCTCGGCAGCTTTGGCGAGCGACCAGTTGTTGGAGAATCAACCAGTTGTCAGAGGCCATAGGCCAGAGCAAAGTTGTGAGCAGCCCTCCCCGCGCAGTCAGTGGAACGTGAGCAAAGCCACTCAACGTTGTGGGCATTAAAGTCTCCGAGGACCACTAGCTCCGCAGAAGGATACTGCTCAAGTACTTTGTCAGAAGCGATTGCAGGAGCCCAAAAAGTCGTGTTGTGTCCATGTCACCATTATGGGACCTGTAAAGGCACGTATATATTCCGGTGTGGCCACCATGATCCACGCGCACCCACAAAATAGACAGACCTCGAAGCCGTAAAGACGGCGACAGCAAATATCCTCCCGGACGTACATGCACGGCGCACAAAATTGTGGTCCAATTTGTAGCCTGGGGAATGTAAATATGATGTATCATCCGGACAAGATATTTGCGTCTCCGTAAGAAACAAGGGTCGGCTGTGCAGTTTCCACGTGCTGGTGAACTGCATTGATGTTATAATATAACCGGTCGTAGTGGATATCTATGGCTGAGGCCTTTTCTTGAACGTACTTCGGCTGATATGATGATGATGACGACCTACAATCTGGTTAATATCGTAATTAATATAGTACAATGTTGTAGGATAGAGTCGTTATTTATGTGTCTGTCCCATAGTAAGAACTGGGAATATTAAATTATGAAATAAAACTAATATTTATGCCTGTTTACACTAACCACTACCTCACTGTTTAGGAAACTTTTAGCGTTTCGATATTGTTTGTCATAGAGAAATCCAGCAATGACTTAGGGGAGCTATCAAAGTTTAGTGCAAACGACCGTAAGAATCTCGAACCACAGAGGACATTTTAATTAGATAGGTCAAGTCAACAATTCGGTTGACAATAAAGTTTTAATAAGTTAATGTAGCTACCGGGGGTTCGTAGCGGAATGGCTGAACTGGGTGCGTCGTATTATAAACATGGACTCGTAGATTTGGCCCTATAGTTTTTCTGGTGTAGATATACGCGGCGGGGGATAACACGTTCGGCCAGCTGGGCGTGGGCAGCTCGTGGGGCGGCGGCGTGGGCGAGGCGGCGCGCTCGGGCGGCGCGCTGCGCCACGCGGCCGCCGCCCGCACGGCGCCGCTGGCCGCCGTCGCCGCGGGCCACTACCACTCCGCCGCCATCGACGTCGGCGGACGGCTGTACACTTGGGGGTGAGCGACGCATGTCATAAAATAATCTAGTTCCCTTACGCCCGAATATTCAAAGAGCCATTTAACGTTAAGTCCCCGCTTAAACAATTTGAGCAGCCCGGTTTTGTACCAAAAACTGATTTCTCGAATAGTTCATTAAAGTGAGTTAACGTTAAGTTGCGTTTGAGTATTCGGCCGTTAGGCACGTATTCATCATTTCGGCCGAATGAAGTCCACTGCTGTACACAAGCCTCCCCCAAAGATGTCCACAATGACCGATATGGATGTGTTGTGGGCTCATTGGGAGATTACAGATCGAGAATTAAAATACGAGTAGAATTTGAGCCCAGATTACGTTAGTCAAATATGAACCCTACGTAAGATTCAGCGTTTATGTTCAATTGAAGCAATCTTGACTTAAGTTCTACTTGTGTTTTGATTCTCGATCTGTATTGCGAGCCTTAGTCCATTATAGAGTGGAAGAAAGACCTTGTATAATTAGGGTTCGTGAAAACATGCATACCATAAAAACTTTAAATAAGTAGTTACACCTGAGGGCATTTACCCCAGTGGGGCTGCTATTCGCCCGCTCCAAACTCTACAGCTAATTGGAGCACCAAACGCAGTAAACGCTACGCACGCGTTTACGTTTCGATTACGAAAAGAAACTCACAATCGGCCCTCTGTAAAGTCAGCAAAATAAAGAGCGCCTACCTCTTCCGCACCATCTTTTAGAGTTACTACTTACATAAGCATTTAAATAAATTAAATCAATAGTCATAGGTATTTAATCAATAATTAAAAAAAAAAAATAGAGATATGTGTTAGTAGAATATTTTTTTAATTTCCACGCATTGAGTTCTGTTCATAAAAAGAACTTAAACCAAGATAGATAGATAATTTATTGTCAGAATATGGTACAATTTAGTTGTTACAAAAAAAATTGAATCCATAATATTCTGCCGTTTCAGGAATACAAATATTTAAATTTACAATATGAAAATAATTTAAAAGTAAAGTCACATTTTATCATTTAAAAAGTAATTTACCGAATATTAACATTCATTTCACAAAAATTGAAATAATTTGGATTTAAAGATCCCCATATTCATTGTTTTGAAACATTCAGGCAATTTGCTCAATATGTACTGCCATAGAAAATACGTTTTTAGAGAATAGCTGTTTTCTCTGCTTTGGTATACACAGTTTATGTAGTTTACGTCTAGTTCTAGTAACAATCATAAGTTGGCCCTTGTATTCCATACATAGTAAGTAATTTTAATAATCTTTCGTGACAAACAAAATTAAACGCTTTGCTCAGATCGGGCAGTTACAGGATTTTTTTAATAAATCTTCTTCTTTATTTTTTTAGAAGCTTTAGGTAACCAAAAATGTAAACTATTTTTTTTGTTGATATTATATCGGTAGTTATCTCGCGCGTATTACACATGCATTTCGGTAGGACAACGGGCGTCTCCAATAGTAGAGGGTCTTAAATATTAAGTGGTGTTCCAATGTTTGGCCGCTAGAAACGTACTTAGGCCCGTATTACAGATCGAAAATCAAAACTCAAGTAAACTTGAGGCGAGATGGCGTTAATCAAATATTAACCCTATGTAATAAGTCCAGCATTTATATTCCATTGATGCAATCTCCACTCAAGTTATGATTGAGTTTTGATTCTCGATCTGTAATATGGGTCTAAGTCTTGTTCCGTCTCATTTTAGATGGGGCGTCCACGGCCAGCTGTGCCACGGCAGCATAGATGACGAGTGGTCGCCGAAATTAGTTACAAAGTTTCAAGGCAGAAAGGTGAGTAACTATTTAAATGTATAATGTTGATGATAGGCTAAACTATAATTAATATAATACATATATAATTACAATGTCTACGGTGCATTTTCCAACAAGTCTGTGTTTGTAGCCGACAATGTAGTAAATTGTGTAGAGCAGTAGTGTCCTTTTGTACTTTTGTACTTTTAGTCAAGGCATATTTTTATGTTTATTATATTCCTTTACAAGAAGGAAAAAACACTGTTTTGTTTTCTATGATAATTTAATAAAGAAGATACATTAATATTGAGTGCCTTACACGCCTATCTATGACGTAATTATTAAACAATAACATTCACAAGTCTGAGTGTACTATAATAATGCCTTGCAGAAATAAATTAAATACCCTTTTCGGTTATTATAATAAGACAGTTTTATACTGATTACGTCGCGTATATTTTAGTTTTTTAACATTTTGCAGCATTCGTGGTCGCAAACGTCAGGAAAAACGTTTATTATTAATAAATATAATATAATAAACTTATCGAAACGAGATATATACAATAATTTTGTTCCTATGGCGGGTATTCACTAGATCTAATAATTACGAATATTATACTAACTTAAAAGACAAGTAGTCTTATCCAAATGTAATGGGCGAAGGAGGAACAATTCCTTAAAGTTACTATTTGTTCTCTTAAAACCAAATGAAACTAGAAGAAAACAAAACGCGAATCTTATAGATATTCACGTCAGTCTTTCAGTACTAACTAGTTATACTAAAATAGTTTCATTATTACGTTCTAATCGAACGGTGGCATCCTTTCTATTAAAAAGTTCACGTTCAACATTGGGGGTCCCTGTGCGTCCAGCTAAGATATGTTTTGATAATAATGATACGCTTTATTATGAATTTCAGATATTGAACGTAAGTTGCGGCGCTTGCCACACGGTAGTGCTGATGAAGAACGGCGAGGTGTGGGCGAGTGGCGCGGGCGTGTTCGGTCAACTGGGCAGCGGGGCTAGGCACAAGGCCTCCGTGCCACTGCGCGTGCATTTGCATGATCCTGTCACCGATATTGCTGTTGGATACTTTCACAATGTGAGACATTTTATCTTCATATCAACAAGCCGCCCTGTTGCTGGAATGTATAACTTTTTTTGTTGGTCTGGTGGATATATATCATGTACTTCCTCCGCCTCGGGGAAGGGCGAAGGGTATGCCTGACTCGTACTGGCTAAAACCACCGGAGTGGTGATCTTCAGCACCGAAGAGAGGCTCCAGGAACTCGAGTAATCTCCATCTAGACCCACCCATTGGGGCTACGCCTTAAGGCACATCTTGGAGGGGATGAATGTAAAGCGGTCACCCCCTCATTTGAATTACCTAATTACTTATGGTTAGCGCTAATTCCGAGATTATAGATAGAGAATTACGAGAGTTGGCTGTCTTATACGCCATAGATGTTCATCGATATCCATTGTTGACATGATTTGTGTTGATATTGCAGTTGGCGCTAACAAACAAGTACGAGTTGTGGGTATGGGGCGCGAGTCCACAACAGGTGCGTGCGGCCGCAGCGCGACGTTCTGCTGACACGCCGCCTCACGACACCACAGAATACCTGCACGGACAAGACTTGCACCTGCTGCCCCACAAGGTTGACACCTCTAACGTGCGCGGCCACATCGTGCAGGTCAGTTTTCTTGCGTTAATCATGACGCAGCGAATATTGGACAAACAGGACCAGCACTTCGCTACCACACAAGGCTGATCGGTTATTCATGATCTGTTCTCCTAGCGACAGGTTCTTATTTCATGGCTCGTCAAGCGGTTATGTCTTTGTTTATGAGGTCAAAACTAAGTGACTGCGCTACGATGCTACCATTTTAATGCTGGCAACACACTAAAAAGTTTTGCATAAAAAATTTGATGCATATCGGACAAGAAGGCTCAGCTTAGTGGGATTTACCGACTGATCTCTTTAAGAGGTAATAGGTTCCTGGTTGTATGGTAGGCATATGATGGAGTGCTCAAACGAAAAGAAGATGATCAAAATGGATGTACCAAAAAGCCCAGCATTGATCACATTAAAACATATGGCCGATTAATTAGCTATAAATGAAAATAAAGTGATTCATTTTACATACAGTCACTGGTAAAATCTATATAATATATAACATAATACTAGGTAAACCGTAATTTTTCAGAACATCGTAATTTGATTCTGTTTACACAATCCCCAGTTTTTTTAATTCGATAAATATCAACTCATCAAACTTCGCTTCATCGCTCGTACATTTATTCGGATAGTCTTTTCCTCTGATCGCTTCATCGATTTAATTTTCATAATTTTATTTGTTTGACAATGTAACTATTTGTCGAAGTCACCTTTCCCATCATTTTATTCCACGTCTATAGCTTAAGAGTCCGGCGGAGGCTACGGCCAACTACGATTTGAGGCGAGTGATAAAAATCTGGCTAAACATTGCTATCCCTGTTTGGCAAAATGAGATGGGCGAGGGGTGATGCACGCACTCATGTACATTTGTCCATAAGGACTCGCAGTGATTCTATTAAAAAAATACTACGACTATATAATCTGTGTTCCCACTTGAAAAATACTTTAAACATCGTTGTTTATAATACGAAACATATAAGACGAAAACACGTCTATTATGACGTAAAAATTTGAAAAATGCAATTCACTTACATTTCCTTTTGGGTAAGTATTATGAAAAAAAAGACTCAGGCTTATCCGAATCTGAATAATAGCAAAATATGTTTGAATTAGAAATGATTTTGGTATTACGTTTGTATGGGCATTTCTACCTCTGCCGCGCTCTTAAACTTGCGAAACGCAGAAAATAGGTGCAGCGACGAAATTATGGGAAATATCGTAATATTATTATCTGGCACTTACTAACAATCAGACTGATGCCGATGGCTTAATCTGTAAGTATCAGTATAAAAATGTTTAGTCTAAAGTCGGTTGAAGTGTATTATCGTATCAATAATCCGTGCTATTTTGCCAATGACGGTAGTCTTTGGCGGTCATATAGGGCATATTGGATGTTGTGGGACATGCATGTGTGCAGAAGCCATCCGGAAATTGAGAAAGCGCATGGAGACGTCAATATTTTTTTATCAGTTATATATGAATATACGAATATCATTCAGAAGGTGTACTTCTTTGTAAAATAATGCCGTGCCAAAAGAAAGAAATTGAGCCGACGACAGTACCAGCAAGTCGGCCGCAATAGCAGGCCAGTGCGCCGCTGACGATTTAACTTTCCTTTCATATATCTACTATTGAGGATAGTTCAAACTGCATTCCTTAACTGGACGGAAATACAAACTAATCAGTAGCGCACGCCTCCGCTAGGAGAGTATAAAAACTATGCTTCGAGGTGCTCGCAGCTCATCCGTCTGGGCTGTAGTTTTGACCTCGCCCCTTTTATCCGGGCAAGCAGATATTGCTCTTTAGAGAAAATTGGGAGATGCGTAAACGAAAAAATTGTGTTCACCTCACTGAGGCGTGCGCAGTCGATATGTGTGCGAGTTGCAGGTTACAGAACTGTTGACATTCCCTCGACGGATTTAATGACGGATTAACGTTCACATAACGAGTATTGCTATTCCTACTAATACGACCACAGTTTATGTTTATTATTCACCAGTTGATATACCAAACAATTTACAGATGGCCGCTGGCTGGCATCACTCCTGTATCATAAATAACGCTGGAACACTTTATTCCTGGGGACTCAACTTTGATGGGCAATTAGGTTTGTGACACATTTAATTGTTTTATCATGTTTCTATAAATTTGAATCATATCTATTAAAACGTAAAGTATTTTACTATTATGTAGAAAAATGCAAAATCATAAATAATATTGCAGGAAGTGGCGATAGAAAACAGATTCAGATTCCAACAGAAGTGAAAATACGCACAGATTCGCAGCCAGACACCGTTAAAAGCAATAGTGTTAAAACTCCAGATGTCGAAACTAAAGATTTTCAAACAACTGCCCTAGTGGCGTGCGGTGGGGACTTCACGGTTTATATTGACAACGACGGGAGAATTTACGCAACGGGCAACTCACATTTACAGGTAAATTTTACGAATAAAGGGCTTACCCATTGGTACCAGTCCCACTCCAAGGACATTGCTAGTCTTAAGGAAAACAAATTTGAATTTTCGCTAAACTAACCTCAAAATTATGATATTTATCGACGTAAATATTTACCAAAAACAACAGGGATTTTAGGATTGCCACGTCTCCGGCCGTCCGCCGTGTGGAGTCTGTGTGGTGTCTGGATTAAGAATATAGCACCACTCCATCTCCTCCCGTGGATGTCGTAAAAGTCGACTAAGGGACTCTTAACCAGAGGGATGGGTAGCAGCGTCCCTTTTGCTGAACAGTAGCCATTCTGCGCTCACTAACCCACCTGCCAAGCATGGTGAGTACTGGCAAATTCCCTCCAGTATGATGACACAGTTGTGGAAATCTATGGGGGAGACCTTTGTTCAGTAGTGGACGTTGTATGGCCGATATGATTCGTCTCTGGCGCTGCGTTAAGTGCAGCTCTTGCGCAGGCATCCATGCTCATGTTGTTGCCTTTATATTTATTTATCGTGGGGAAATCCTCATGGACCTCCTCCGCCTTGGGAACGGCGGAGGGGCATGCCGAAATAGTACCAACTAAAACCCCACGGTGTCCTTCCACTTACCTCTCGCTGGGGGGTGAAGTGTTCGCTTTGTCAGCATTAGACCGCTCCCCCGGCAGGTATCGGCCCGTCACAGTTAGACAGACCCCGTCTCCGTGTGACCTGGCCGGCCGCACACATCTCCCAGAGAGGCGCGCGCAGAACACACGTGCCGCCGTCTCGGGCCTGTTTCTGTTCGGTTGACGGACTGCCCATAGTTCGTCGCCCGCAGGCCGCTTACGGATCAGAGGTGGTCTGCTACTGACCTCGCTCGGCCGCCTCCTTTGCTTGCATCACGTCCTCACATAAGAAGGCGACGGCATCCCCCGCGCTCTCGCTCCGGACGATGGACTGTACCACGGCTGGAAGCGAGAGGTCACCCTCTTCGACCGCCTCTATGTAATCACGGCGCTGCGTTGCCCAAGCTGGGCACTCCTCCAACGCGCGCCAACGGCGGGCGCAGGAGCTTTCACCCTAAGAAGTCGAACCTGGCACTCAGGCTTGCCAACTCTCCCTTCACCAGCTTAGTCAACTCAGACTCCCGAGCCTGGCTCGGGCGCGCGTCAGGGCCCACCGCTGCGCACGAGCGCTTAGGTGAACTGGTGCCAGGTCAGATTGGAGCTCCTCATGTGCCGTGTGGTGCCGGCTCAGAATACCACCACCCCATCTCCTCCCGTGGGTCTCGTACAAGTCGACTAAGGGATTAGCCGGAGGGTGGGCAGCAGCGTCCTTCGAGTACATCAACAACTCAGCTGCGATCGCCAACCCGCCTGCCAAGCGTGGCGATTATGGCAAAACCCCCCAATGAGCCCACAACACACCCATATCGGTCGTTGTAGTGATCTTTGGGGGAGGCCTGTGTCCAGCAGTAGACTTCATTCGACCGAAATGATGTGCCTCTTTCGGAACTGATCTACTTGGGCCGGCCAGGCGGGAGATTTCCAAGCAGTGGAGCCCGTCCCCTTCAGGAGCGGACTCTTCCGAAAATGGAAAGCACCATACGGACCGAAAACTAGCCCCCTACAGCCCAAAAACTGGGCCCTGCTTGTAAAAATATTGAACACTGGGCAATACGACCTCCAAAAAGTGTAGTAGAGTAGAGAGTAGTTATTGCCCGGTGCCCAGGGTGCACCGGCCCGACGACTGCAAAAGGGACCAGCAGCCACCGAGTGTACGTGGCGGTTTCCTGACTCGTTTTGTTGCGGGCGGAGGTTGCTCGCCTCCGGTTTTGTAAAAACACTCTTGGGTCGGGTGGGTGTATGTAAGTTTTTTTACGTAAACTAGCCGGCAGGGTCGGCAGATTTAGTTCTGCAATCTAAATTGCCTATCTTATGGAATTGCTGATAGATGAGATAGTCAGGTAAAAATAAGTTTTGCGTGCATAGGAACAAAATAAATGAATCCTTTACAACCCCCCCTAGAGGTGCCGGGTATGGCGGACAAAGAGTGGGTGGGGACCCACTCTTTGTCCTCTTTACAGTCATCCCCTTCGAGATGTGCATAAAGACGTGGCTCCAATAAGTGGGTCTAGATAGAGATAATTGAGTTACTGGAGTGGTTTTAGCCGGTAGGAGTCCGGCAAGCCCCTCCGCCCTTTTCCGGGACGGAGGAAGCACATGCCGTATTTCGACTGGATCAATATAAAATTTTAAAAAGTATAATGTAACTAAATAATGAAATTATAATTGTTTTTAGCACAACAATGAAAAGGACAAAGGCGGCAATCGTGTTATTATGATGAAGACAACAAAACGCGTCATAAAAATACCAGCAAGTCGAAATAACAACAAATTCTTATTCCAACCTATCGACAGAATTGACATCATGTTTCCTTTCGACATTGAAGATTTGCAGAGGAAGCCAATTGAAGCCAGAATAAACCCACTGGCTACCATTAATGACTTTAAAAATAAATCCTGGGCTGATGACTTGATACTCATACTAAAACCATGGATAAATGAGGAAAACTTCAAAGGGAACTGTAACTTAGCAGCTAAGTTCGCGTTCCATAACAAAATATATCCGGAGTGTTTAAGATATTTATTAGACAGTTTAAAATCTGCACCATGGTATGATCAAGTGTACACGACACATACTGCAGTAGAAAACAACGCCGATTTATATAACGACATAAAAACTTCTTCACGAACAGATGAACTTAAATTAATAATTACCAACATAATGTCTAAACGCATCAAAGATGTCTCTATGTCAATTCTCAACGAAGAATCATATCCTCTTATAGATCCATCTACATATAAAGCTTTGCCTTGTTGCTGCGATGAAATTAAATATGTTAAGAAAGGATCACGTTTCAATACAATTACTAACGAATCGGAGTGTGACATTTCTATCAAAGCAGCAGAGATAATAGACAAATGTATGAGTATCTTTCCTGTTGAAACGGATTTGTGGGAATCGTGTTTCCGTCTTGCAAAGAATTTTTATTTAGAGAATAATCTGTCCATATCTAAACTGGAGGTTGTTTTGCGCAAATATATGGAGTCTAACGCCACAACGATGGCTGCAGCTATTATGTATTCAAATGATTGTGCCCAATATAGCAAAATACTTTCACCTAAGTTTTATCTGAATATGTGCAGTCAAGTGTTAGATACGTGGGGCTAATTTTGCAACAAAAAAATCGTCTTAATGCACGTTATGGAGGTAAATGCGGGATCTATAGTCGATTCTACCGCGATTCTACAATAGAATACGACATGTTTACAGAAGAAAGTGCTATGTGCTACCCAAATAACCCTTCACCACTTTCTGGTGTGTTATAAATATTAATATTCCTGAATTCTTAGCTAATTTATGTCATTTACTATTTATTAGTTATTGTAGTATTTAAAAAAAATATGATTATTACAATACTTTACAATGATTAATTTATAAGTAGCGAATTAAAGAAGCCTTCTTAGGGAGTATATATTTCATATTGGAGGAATATGCTTGGTATAGCAAGAACAAACAAATTGTGTTGAATTCGGAAATTAGAGCAAAACCCACGACAAAAGCTTCTGCATAAATTATCTATAATATATTTGAAATACCCGATTGTCGTCCGTCAGTTGTTCCAAAAACGAGGTTTTAAATGTGCTTTCAATGTGAGTCATACAAAAATGTTTAATTGTGCGTGATTGCAAGACAGCAATCTTAAGTCGTGATAATTTATAATTTGAGGCAACGTAGCATTCATGCAGCCGTTGCAGATCGAGGCAACGATCGCTTAAAAGCACTGTAACATCATAATGTGTTTAGTTATATTAAAGGTGCAATACTACTACCGATCGAAAGGTAACCCCTCCAACCATTGTACTATTGACTAGCGCTGGGCGGTTGTTACTTCAAAAATATATCGAATAAATCGCAATTATGCAATCGTGAGTTCGGTTGTCGAATTCCTCGTTGTTACATCGACCTACAATCG
Organism: Diloba caeruleocephala; assembly: GCA_947459985.1. Lineage (NCBI taxonomy): Eukaryota > Metazoa > Arthropoda > Insecta > Lepidoptera > Noctuidae > Diloba > Diloba caeruleocephala. The sequence continues at coordinate 18,784,148 of OX381610.1, forward strand.
AATGGAAATCGACTAAGAACCAAATCGATCAACAATCTAATGAAAATTACCAACAATTGAATAATAATCGACATCAATCGAATAACAACTGTAACGATTGTAGTGGAATAAACGAATTAATCGATAATTCGTTTTTTTTATTAGCAATCGTCTATCGCTATTATTAACGTGATCCGTGTTCACAAGAATACTAGAAAAGTAAAACACAAATTGTTGGTAAGCTTTAAAATAATGACATTGCAAAGATGTAGCTGAACCTATATACTCATTCGGAGATGATTGTATATTCGATAACTCCACTGTACATGTTTAGGTGCCCGTTTTCAGAATGTATGTTGTTGCTACAGTATAATATATAGAATTGCGATTGTAAGATTGGATTACCAGCCTAAAATATAATTAAGTCAGGTGTCATAAACGTATACATTATGCAGTTTTCTGCAGCTTTACAAAGGCTAGCTCTCTATTACCTTTTTCTACATTTTTACTGTTTCTCATTTCATTAATTATCATGTCTACTTAGTTCATTGCGCTCTTGTATGTCTTGTAACAAGATAACGTCGCTGTAGCTCCTTTATACAAAGTACGGCATTCCATTCGAATTCAAACACGTTGTATCACTAAAGCTCAAAAACGTCTGCTGTACATGGGCTTCCCAACAGACCTAAATAATAAACGTTCGTAATCCCGAATATGCCATATTTTACCATGCATGTACTCTAGTAATAGTTGTTATTTTTATTATGTAGGCTCTTTGTTATTGTTGACTTGGATTTTAACTCATTATAAATTAATGTTGCTTATATTTTTGTTTTTATTTTCGTTATACAAATCGTAGAATAAATCTTAATAATTCAGTAATTAGATTAATAGCATTAAAAGCTTAAAAATAATTGATTCCTACTGAGACTAGCGAATTAAAGAGTAACAGGAAAGTATTTTTAAATGTCATAGTATATATGTGATTTGTTGTATTCATCTAGTCATTTTTTTACTGTTTATGATTAACATAGCTATCTGTTTTTGTCACATAAATAACATTATACTAATCATACATAATAATGTACTTACCCGCCATTGATTTTAAAATGTAGGTTTTTCAAATTTGTTTATATTAATAATGAATCAGCAATGGTAATAAATATATTTATGAAGCAAAATTTGCTGTTTTTATTATACGTGTCGAAATAAAATAGTATGGTAATTTCTGTAACATTATTTATTTAAAAAATAAAGTTATAATAGTAAACATCTAGGTAGAAACAAAAAATAAATAAAAAGGTACATAATAATTTACTTTCAAATGCAGGTGCAAGTCAATGGTTATTATCGCTTACCAAAAAAATAAATATTACGGAATGGAATTATTATGTTCAAATAATGTACATAACACTTGCATAGCAGAAGTATGTATACGAATTAAATAATAACATAAATTCACCTATACGGGTTGACACTGTTCAATTACACTATATTGCGTTGAGTGAATTACAGGGTGGAAAGTATAAATTTGATACATATAATGTACATAACACTTGCATAGTAGAAGTATTTATTAGAATTAATAACATAAATTCACGTATACAGGTTGATGCTGTTCAATTACACTATATTGCGTTGAGTGAATTACAGGGTGGAAAGTATAGAATAAATTTGATACATATTTGATGTTCAAATAAGATTCACATCAGATTCCTTATAGCGAAACTATACTAGCTAACTTATTAAAAACCCTGATGTTCGAGTGGGTACATAAACTAGAAGTTGATGGACTTTCCGCAGTATGCAGCCATATTTGCTTCACGGAGAGCCTCGGAGCATGTCTAAAAATAGATAATATTGAATATTATTAAAAACAAAATGAGCAACCTTATACTTCTATAATGTAAATCACTTGCTGCTGCAAAGCTGCAGAAAAGCTGCAAAATCATTAGATTAGACAAGACAAACCTTGTTGTAAGTACTTAATATCTTAAGTACGGATTTAAGTACTTAATAAATATGGGTAGTAAATATATCTAAAACATAAATTAAAACAAGTAGAACGTGAGTCGTGATTGCATTACTTAACCATAAATAAATCTTGTACCATAATGTATTATGTTTAACTTTTTACTCCTAGATTGATTTTTTTCCATGTGATGGTCAGGATTAAGGATATAGCACCACTCTATCTCCTCCCGTGGATGTCGTAAAAGGCGACTATGAGATTCTTAACCAGAAGGATGGCCAGCTGCGTCCCTTCCGTGGACCTTCAGCCACTCTGCGTTCACCAATCCGCCTGCCAACCGTGGTGAGTACTGAATCGCAAATTCTCCCCAAAATGACCCCAATAATTGTGGCACTGGCAATAAGACCTCATGAAGTCTTACCGCCAGAATACCGACACTGGACTGGCAGTATAGGTAATATACGCCACATTGTCAAAGCGACAGAATTAGAAAACGAAGATCATAATCTGCTATGGTGTTTCCATACCATAGGATTACAAATCAATTTTTCATATACACATTGCTTCTCAACTTCATGATCGTCATCATATCATCCAGAGAAAGGCCTCTCCCCAAGAAAAAGCCTCTACCAAATAATTCCGTAACAGACAGTAACAGTAACAGTATTGGCAAGTCCCCCCAAAATGATGACAATTTTGGGGGGACTTGCCAATACTCACCACGCATGGCAGGCGGGTTGATGAGCGCAGAATGATGCTGTTCCACAGAAGGGAGCTGCTGCCCATCCGTTTGGTTTAGAGTCCCTTAGTGGCCTTTTACGACGTCCACGGGAGATGGGATTGGTGCTATATTCTTAATCCGGGCACCACACGGACGTGATACGTGAGAAGTTTGTGGATAATTATAAACATGGGAGTGTTTCATATGCGATTCATAAAAAATATATTTTGATGGTGATTTAGGGAAACATTATTTGGTTTTTGGGTGCATTTGAGGAGTTTTGTAACATACAATAACAACAGCAACTGCTCGACTTATGGCTCAAGTTGATATGCACATGCTCGAGATAAATCTGCTAGTGAATGGCCCGTATCAATAATAATAACCTGGCAACCCTGCTTGTCAACAAGAGCATAATATTGTTTCTCTATTGATAAATTTTTACATCGTTTTTTTAACTATTTAATATATCAAATCAGGTCACTTTTCAGAAATTAAATCAGAAAAAAGGCGTCTATTACAATATTTTATATACATTCTATGAAAGATACCATTATTATATTTAAAAACTACATGCATCGGATTGACAGTGACAGAAATTGAAATTACGTGAATTTGAAAAACTACAAGTAAATAGTAAAATCGGACAACAAAACCATTAAATTAAAATTGGAATTGGATTGGAATTCAACAACAATATGCAGATAACAAAATATAATGCTGACCAGAGCCAGAGCCAAAGCTACACGTCAAACATCTCCGGACTCGTCGCTAAGCTCCGCCTCGCGGCAGCAGGCAGTGGATCCAGCTTCACCTGCTGCTGTAGTAGCGTCGAGCTCTAGCGACGAGTATTTCTCTCCGCCGTCGTCGCCACCACCTGCACGTCGCCGGGGAGGACCCCGGCCACCGGAATGCTTAGGACCACGAGGCCGACCGGCTTCTAACAGGGTCCCCGCTTCCGGTGGTAGTGTGCAGCGCATGCGATGGTCACAGGCGATCAATGAAAACGTCATGCGCGCATACTTTGGGGCTACAGGGGGGGGAGCTAACCTGACTGCGTACCGTGCTCGGATGCTCTCTCTGTTCCAGGTACTTGAACCAACCGTCAACGTTTCGGTCCAACGACTATCTAATCTATCTAATTTTCATAGGCTTATACTGACATTCTTGGTTTTTGATGTATTTATCAAATACAATTGGCATTAATTTTTATTTACTTTGACATTTTTTTATAATGGATTATATTAATTCATTTAATGACATTTGATTATCCCTCATCCTCAATTTGTTTAAGTGACACCAATTACTTTTTGGTGTTGGTTGTTTTTGTTTTATATTCGCTTTACTTAGATTTGAAACTGTAAGTGCGAGGACCATGTGGATTATTAATTTATTTTGTTTAATTGACGTGATAGTTGTCTGGCAGTTTAGGTATGTCATGCTCACTCAAGTGTCCTGCTGATGGTGGCGTCGTGTATCGGGTCGCTTAGTTGCCCTACAATATGGTTGAGCCGAGCGACGCTGATGCATGCGTCATGCTCGTGAACGAGTGCTGTCTGTTGGGATTGGTCAGCTTAATGCTGCCATGATAATTTAATCATAATTTAACATAAATATCAGGCTTGTTTAGTGTGGACTTTTAAAGAAGTTTACTTTTTTCTGCTACATTGTCCTCACATTATTTATTTTGAGAGCAATGTAACCAAAAATACTGTAACAATTATTATGATTTAAAAAGAGTAACCATGGAGTTTCTTGCCCGTTCTTCTCCATAGGAAATCAACATCTTGGAACGCGGCAACTAAAGCCTTGACTATTCATAAGTGCCTGTATATGGTTTTACATGAATAAAAATATTTTTATCTTTTATCTTTATCGGATCAAGTAAGGGCCATCCAACGTTGTCACATGTTGGACGACACCGTGCTTGATCGACTTCGCCTAGAATCGCAGAGTAATCTTGTACTCCCTGCCTCGTCACAGATTGCGGCACAGTCACACATATATTCCGTCGCTCAGCCGCAACCCGATCGCGTTGACGAGGAAGATAGTGACAGGATTACAAATGTAAGTACCCAGTGCAGTGAAAGTTTAAGCAGAACTTTGGACGATGCGATTCGGGAATATCGATCCACACCACCTGAGCATAGACCGCGTCTTCCACGTTTGCCTATGCATAACAAAAATAGGGCGCTGGTGTGTGCTCTGGATTCGCTGCTACCAAATTATTTTGATAGTAGCGAAGATCTGGCTGATACACATTCAATCCTCTACTGTGCGGCTGTTGCGGCATGTCGTGTGGCTCATGTTAAGTTTCCAAACGACAGAGCTACACGACCGAAATCTGCCGTGCCAGCTTGGCAGTATAGGATTGAGGGTCGTATTAGTGAGGCTAGGGCACTCATCGGCAAACTTATCTGCTTCAAGGCGGGCAACACCCGCCCAAGAGTGATGCGCTTTGTGAGACGGGCGTTCTCGGGAACTGATATTAATCCCCGAGAATATATGTACCATGTCACAGAGCGCATCGACTTTTTGAAGCAGAAAGTTTATGCATGGGCAAACCGTATCCGTAGATACAAGCGGCGAGTGGAGCGATATACCATGAATCGTATATTCCAAAGTGATCAAAGGTGGGTATATAGAACTTGGGAGCGGCCTGATAAAGAAGTGGATGATGTGCACCTGCCGGATGATGATGCCATGAACACATTCTGGCGCAACATCTGGTCGGTGCCCATCAGTCATTCGGAAGATGATTGGATACGGGACGTTGAACGAGCATGTGAACCGATAACCGAAATGGGGGCAATTGTAATTAGCCCCCAAGACGTAGCTAATGCAGTCCATCCGTTGCCCAACTGGAAATCTCCAGGACCGGATGGGCTACACAATTTTTGGCTGAAGTGGTTGCGTATTTCACATGCCCGTTTGGCGTCCCAGTTCCAGTTGTCTTTAGAGTCTGGGTCGCTACCACAGTTTCTTACTATGGGAGTTACCCACCTGCTCCATAAATCTGGTAGTACCACGGAACCCAAAAATTATAGGCCGATCACTTGTTTACCGACGGTCTATAAACTTCTTACATCCATCCTGAGAACAAAGATTAACCATCACATTGACACCAATTCTATCATGTCTACTTCTCAGAATGGATGTAGGAATGGGTGCCGTGGTACTAAGGAGCTCCTGCTTATTGACATGGCCATTAGCCAACAGGTTAAACGTAATCGTAAAGATCTGTCGACATGTTGGATAGACTATAAGAAGGCCTATGACTCAGTGCATATACATGGCTTTTGAGGGTGCTAGAGTTGTATAAAATAAATACAACTCTGCGCACCTTCTTAATGGCATGTATGAGACAATGGAGGACGGTTCTTCACTATCCAGGATGTCGACAGATCCGAGAGGACAGTGAACCTATAAAGATCGAGCGGGGAATATTTCAGGGCGACAGTCTGAGTCCCCTGTGGTTTTGCTTAGCCTTGAACCCTCTGAGCACACTGCTGGAGGGGTCAGGGTTAGGCTACAGGATGAGAAGAGGTGGTCAGATAATATCCCATCTTCTGTACATGGATGACCTGAAACTCTTTGCCCCCACCAATTTGCGACTGATGGAGTTACTAAAGATAACTGAAACTTTCAGTAACTCTATCAGGATGCAATTTGGTGTGGACAAATGTGCAGTCATGCATGTCAGACGAGGAGGGATTATGGAATCCGAGGGAATACAACTTTCAGATTCCATAAATTTCAGATCCCTCTCCTCAACCGAAACTTACAAATACTTGGGTATGTCAGAAACGTTAGGCATAAACGAGACTGACATGAAACAATTGTTGAAGGAACGCTTCTTTGGCCGCCTGAAAAAAGTACTAAAAAGTCTTTTATCAGGCGGTAACAAGGTGCGCGCCTTCAATAGTTGGGTCATGCCAGTCTTAATGTACTCCTTCGGCATACTCAAGTGGACTCAGACTGAATTGGATGCTCTGGATAGAAGAGTTCGTACATTGCTAACCACAAACCGGATCCATCACCCACGTTCATCGATAATGAGGCTATACATCCCACGAAAGTGTGGGGGTCGAGGCTTTTTAAATGCCAAGACCCTCCACAATCGTGAGGTGTGTAGCCTCAGGGAGTACTTTCTCCATGCTGAAGTGGGGATGCACCGAGATGTGGTTGCAATAGACAAGGGACTCACCCCGCTCTCCTTGGCTAAAGAGAACTGGCGTATGCCTGTAGTACTGGACACTAATGATCGTAAGGAGGTATGGCAAAGCAAGGAGCTTCACGGACGCTTTTACAGGGCCTTACATGAGCCCGATGTGAACTTTCTAGCGTCCGTATCTTGGCTACGTTTCGGTGACCTCTTTGGGAAAACCGAAGGTTTTATCTGTGCAATTATGGATGAAGTTATCATGATGAATAACTACCGGAAATATATTGTGAAGGACGGCACGGTGGACATCTGTCAGGCATGCCACCGTCCGGGCGAGTCTATCCGTCACATTATTTCCGGTTGTTCTCGGCTTGCTAACGGCGAGTACTTGCACAGGCATAACCAAGTGGCCAAGATTATCCACCAGCAACTTGCACTGCAATACAACCTTGTGACTTCAGAAGTACCATACTACAAGTATATGCCCGACCCAGTTCTCGAAAATGACCATGTCACACTGTACTGGGATCGATCTATCATCACTGACAGGACTATTGTAGCCAATAAGCCTGATATAGTGGTGATAGATCGAACAGAGCGACGCACAATGATTGTGGATATAACTATTCCACATGACGAGAATCTCGTGAAAGCCGAGAAAGATAAACAAATTAAGTATCTTGACTTGGCCCACGAGATTGTCGACATGTGGGAGGTAGACTCTGCAATCATTGTGCCGATAGTCGTTACGGCCAATGGTCTAATACCCAAGAGCCTCGACCAACACCTTAAGAGGCTCTCGTTGGGCGGTTGGGTCAAGGGCTTGATACAGAAAGCGGTACTCCTTGACACGGCTCGAATTGTCAGGAGGTTCCTCTCTCTGGAGCCCTAACCACCGGTGACTTAGACCTTGTTCCCGACGCCGGTCGGCTACTATTTTTTATATTTTTAAATATATATTATGTTTTTTATGTATTTAAAAATGTAATGTATATGTGTTGTATTCAATAAAGGAAATAATAATAATAGTAGTAATATATAAAAGAGTATCCATGGAGTTTCTTGCCGGCTCTTATCCATAGATCAACTATTTGGAACCGTGCAACTTAAATTGTGACGTTTCATAAGTGCCAGTAATTGGTTTATTTGATTATGATATTAAGAAATATTTGACTTGAATAAACAATTGAAAACCGTACGACGTTGCCCTAATATCTTATAGATTTTTTTCATTTTTAAGAAATATTTTATGAATATGTAAAGATTAATTATTCTTAACACCGTACGACGTTGCCTAATACTTGCCATTGGCGAAATTGTGGAAGATACTCTACAGAAGCCATAATCTAAGAGAATTAAAAAAGAGATTATTTGACTTTTGAGATCTATGGCTCATTACTTCAGATACATGAAATAATTAATTCTGACATGTTATTGAATAATACAAAATATTGTAATTGAAATACGGAGCATTTTTGTTCTATCATTTATCGTTCCATTATCGCAGCAGTATTGCAGTTGAATAAATACACACCCTTTATTTTTCATTATCTGAAAGTAAACTTACGGGATGTGCGTGACATACTCTGGCGACGTCCTCTGCCGCAGCTCCATATTCCTGTGCCAACACAGCTTCATTGATAAGCTCACCGCCATTCTGTGGATATTATAATTGTAATGTAAGTAACAAAAAGGTTCAAATAGGCAGTGTATATTTATCTAAACTGTAAGGTAATCTATTTCAGACTTCAGGCTTCGGCAGCCGTCTCAAATTTTTAAGCGAGATTTAGTGGGTTTCATTATTCGCCCGATAGTGGCCGAATAATGAAACGACACTAAATGACCTTCCTCTTAAATTTGGACTGAATACATTGGCAACAAATGATTGCTGCGAAGAAGTAGTGATATTACGCTTTTTAGGGTTCTGTACTAAAATTATGTCAATCTAAATTGCTTTGTTTTACATACAGGGAAATAAAACTGGTCGGTGGTTTTATTAATTATATATATCTCTACGATAAAATCTTTGCAATTGTTACTAAAAATATAACTACAGTGTTGATTTGTTTGCCTTACATTTTTAGATAGCTTTTTTTACGGTCACGATATTACAATAAGCACAAAATCTAGCCAACTTAGTTTTATTTGCCTCTATCTAAAACGAAGTACTTAATGCCCATTCCCGTTTCGCCTTTAGGTAAATTCTCGTGCCCATGAAAAAAATATTCATAACTCATGATGACATAAAGTATACAACAGAGATATTTTTATAATTCGTCTTGGTTCAGTTGGTCGAAATTTAGGTCAAATTATTAACCATTAGCATGTTAATGCATAATTCCAGCCACTTAGTTTAAACCATGTTGCCGTTAGCAAGTCGAGAACAACCAGAAATAATGTGAGTGTCAATATGTCTGAAGTATTTAACCGGATTGTGGCAGCTTTAACAATATATTTCCATAAGTTATTCGCATTACAATCTCTTCCATAAATGCACAGGTAAAACTTTTGGTTTTCGTGAAGAGCTCCTAGAAACATAACCTCAATGGACATTGGGAAGTCTACATCGGGTCCATGGGATACTCGAAAATGCGTTCATGCAGCGCCTCGCACTGTCACTGTAGCCACAACTAGGGGCATCGCCACTCAGCATATCTACTCTATATTTATATCGCAGCAATGTTGTTAGAAACTATAGCGATATTATAAAAATAATTCATGAGTAATAATGACAATATTTGCAATATATTGTGTAAACATACTATTATAGTATCTTTTACATATTTTTTATTTAATATCAATGTATGTACTTTGTCAGTGTACCTAAATAAATAAATAATGCAAGCAACTTTCAATATCGGGTGTATCAAAGCCATACACATTTTATTTGAACTGCGAGTTTGTCATATCAATATGTTGTCTGCAGCGAAAGTGTGCATTCATGGGATGCAAGATGATAATTGGGTTATAAAGGACAAAATCAAACAGTATCGGGGGCTGTTAAAGTTATATCACAGTATTGGAGAGTATTCATCAAGAAAAATTTAATAAGACGTTTCCTCTTGATAAATCAGATACACGAAGAAGAAGATGGAAACATTCTGCTTGGCATTGTTTATGTAAGAGCAAAATTGGACTTCTGGGGTGGAGGCCCGGTGACCCGAAACACAGGCTTCAGCCTAGCTCAGGCACCAGTCTCTCACAATAAATTTGAATAATACAATACTAGTTATTGTAATTTCGCTACATATAAAGAAATTGTGAAGTGTCATGTATCTATGACTGACTGCTCAATTTGCATACTATATTATAATATTACTGGTTATATATTGGTTTTAGCAATATACCTTAAACATTTATATCCTATAGATATTATCTAGCAATGAACTCACGGGTCCGATGATGTGAGTGCCGAGGATGACGTCTGTCGTTTTGTCGGATAGAACTTTGACGAAACCGTCTGGTTCGCCGTTTGTCTTCGCTCTTGAATTGGCCATGAAGGGGAACTTGCCCACTTTGTATGCCTTACCCTGTCACAAATAATACATTTAAATCATTGTGTATTTTGCAAATTTAAGGAATATTACTTTCAAATATAACGTACCTCTTTCTTGAGATCCTCCTCCGACTTGCCGACCCATCCGACTTCCGGTGAAGTGTAAATTACAGATGGGATAGCATCGTAATTGAAGTGAACTGGCATGCCCTGAAATACGTAAATTAAGATTAATCGTTTATATTTATGTACCTACATTATATTTAATAATACTTATTCGCCAGAACAAACTCGGGACTCGAGTAGAGTTAGTTTCGACAAAAGGTGGGGAAATTGTTAGGTTATTTATTTATATTTCTAACTGGGGTTCTTAAGTGTTATAATATACCTAAATGATATTATATTTTGCCTACAACTGTTTTCGACTGTGTTATCGTATTGTTGTAAATAATAGTTGTAACAATAATATAACAGTCAATATAACAGGAATTTTCAATCACCTAATTGGTAACATTGTAGTAAAGAATTTAAGGTTAGGCTCTAGGACTAGAATCCAAGGCCGTTAAAATATTTAAAAAAAAGTCATGGTGATTTTAAAGTTGTTGTTTAATTAGTATGTAGATTTTATTTTATTTCTGTGATATATTTCATGAATAATTAAAGACTGTTTAATCTGGACACCGAGCACCGTTCCCTTTATCCATGGAAATTGTGTAAGATACTCTACAGAAGCCATAATCTAAGAGTTGAAGTTGAAATCTTTCGTGTGTGGTGTTATTATTTATATATTTTAATTAACTAAATATGAAACGTGTGGTGCCGGTTCAGAATACCACCACCCCATCTCCTCCCGTGGGTGTCGTAAAAGTCGACTAAGGGATTAGCCGGAGGATGGGCAGCAGCATCCTTCGAGTACATTAACAACTTAACTGCGATCGCCAACCCGTCTGCCAAGCGTGGCGATTATGGCAAAACCCCCCAATGTGCCCACAACACACCGATATCGGTCATTGTGGTGATCTTCGGGGGAGGCCTGTGTCCAGCAGTGGACTTCATTCGGCCGAAATGATTGAATATGAAAATGACAATATTATTGCATTTTCAGAATATCTACACCAAACTGTGTATGTATATATATATAGCAATTTCTGAGACTATCCAATTTGAACCATCGATTTAATATTATTACAATTTTTGAGAGTACAGACATATTATTAGGTGCAAACATCGTTAAACTCAGTATAGGTAAACTTAGAAATTAATATTTTATAATACCAATGTAGAATGTTGTTGTAGTATTGGCCTTCGTCATGCAGAATAAATTATGATAAATAAATATTTAAGATAACTAAATAACTATCTTCTTTTAATAACACCTGTACGAAATGTATTTACAAACCTTAATTGCATTGTATGTGCACTGCAAATAAGATTTGTAATTTGTATAATAAAGTATTTGGAAAAGTGCAAAGACTGTATTGTTGCTTTTAACGCCACCTGGATCTGAACACGGCGGCAAAATGATAAATAAAATTGTAAGTCATCAAGTAAGCATCTATCTCTAGTTCTAAGTAAGTAATCTATGAATCCATCTTCCGTGGATGTCATAAAAGGGACTCTAAACCAGAGGGCTGGGGAGCAGCGTACCTTCTGTGGAACAGTAGCCAGCGCTCACCAACACGCCTGCCAAGGGTGGTGACGTCCTTTGGCTGATATGATGATGATTAACTGTTCTTCGCCGCCAAATTTGATAAATAATAATCATAACTAATCGATAATAATCGGTGAATATTCGGCAAATTTGTTAAAGAGCGTTTACACTTGAGCAACTACTTTTAATTATTACAACACTGACAGCGGAAAAGCTAAGAAAACTGCGCCCCATTTTATATGCGATAAAAATTGCTGGATGGATTTGTAAACAAATTAAATTCTCGCTATTGGGGAGAACTGCAGTTTCGAGCGGAATTTGGTGAGGTAGAATAATTGGACCCTACTTCTTTGAAGATGCTACAGGTTCTGTTGTTACTGAGCCGGGCGATCGCTACCGTGATGTGACTGACAATTTTTGTAACATCAAATAAATAGAACAGAAAAGTCTTTAGGTATTGTACACCATTAGAATAACAACTACTACGAAAAATGATAATGATTAAAGTAATTGTTCAATGGAAGGTTCTCATTGCTATTAGCGATTTCTTAGCTATTTGAGCCTAGAAAACATGTGGTTTCAACATGGCGGAGCAACAAGTCATACGGCACGTGACACTTTTGAAACATCATGAAGGAATGTTTCCAGGTCAATTAATTTCAGGAACTGTTGACATTAATTGGTCGGCAAGATCAGCGAATTTGATAGCTTTTGACTTTTCTGTGCGGCTACCTAATAAAGGACGAATCTTAAACAAGCAGAATATTCCTGAGTCGACCGTGATACCGCTAAAGCCGGAAGTATTTATGCGAAAGTGTAACGAAAAATGTGATTAAAACAGCTAGCTTTTGTTATGCAGCTTGTGGTGTACCTTTAGCAAATGTTTTTCGATAATTTACTGCCAAACATGAATAAAAAACATGGAAAAATACCTGGTAACTTTCGTTCGTTATAAAAAAAATGTAACGATCATATCTGGGCAGCCTGTAATCAGACTGACGCTATGTTTTTACACTGCGATCACAACCATATATTTTACACTCGCTGTTGAATAGAAATCACCAAACATTCACTTCTGCCAGCTTAAAAGATGAAACAACTAAATTGACAGCATAAAGAAGATAAAAAGCCTAAAACTACACAGATGTTACGGTTGGTGCAGTGGCTGATAAAGTAGTTTGCTGCGCACCGGGTCGCGGGTTCGATTCCCGCACAGAACAAATATTTGTATGATCTGCATGTAGTTGATTCGGGTCTGGGTGTATTGTGTGTGGAATTTGTGCCTGTAAACGCACCCACGACACAGGAGAAATCACAGTGTGGGGCAACGTTTAAAGAAAAAAGATCACGGGAAAATCGTAAAAGTAGAGTATTTTACCAAATAAACCATGTAAAATTGTGTTACATTTCCCAGATGTAAATTTTAACCAAATATATATGCTTAAATAGTAATTAATCATAAAAAGTCGTTCGAAAACAAACTCTCGTACTTAACGGAGTCCCGGCGAAGAAGTAATAATAAAGAAAAAATATTTAAATTGATAAACCAAATTATATGAGAAACATATTTTCTTACCTTTATGCCTTCAACACACACGACTCCTTCGTCTTCTGCTTTGTGTGCCAACATGGGTCCATGAATGCAATCACCAATGGCGTAGATTCTAAAAAAAACATTTCGTTAGATCTGTGCAGATTAATAATGTAGTTGGCACGGCTGGCGCACTAGCCAAGCGGTCCTGGCTGAGGAGAGGTGAGCGATTCACTGTCTGGCTTACTAATTAAGTGCAATCTTAATTAGTTCAACAGTGACTGATATGATGATGAGGTTTAAACCTGCTACATAGTGCTTAAGAAGCGTGTCCGTTAAACCTCTAGAGCACCACGACGTTAGATTATACAAGATAGATCCTAGCGATTATTAAAATATAAATTGAATTAATCAGGAAAATGGAAATATTACGCTATAAAAGTGTATGCATCACAATATTGCTTACCCAGGGACCGTTGTCTGGAACCTGTTGTTAACTGGAACTCGGCCACGGTCGTCGAGGGCGATGCCGACATTTTTAAGACCAAGGTTCGCGGTGTAAGGGCGGCGACCGACCGAAATAAGAACAACATCACAGTCCAACTAAAAATATAAAATCACCGGTTACGTAGTAGTTAGTAATAGCATAGTGGAAATATGTATAACAGTGATTCCACGCGACGGCTGTACACGGTCAATCGTGCGATGGGGCGAGGGTCGGACGCGTCACAGCCGCTTACCGAACGACCATAGCGCAATCCGGTAATAGTAATCAGGAGTATCGCTCTCACGTTTCCCTCAGCGCAATTTCACGTGAGACTTGAAAAATGTTTTTCACCAGCACATAATTTAGTTAGTTACTGCAAAAAATTTGAAGACAATTTAAAACCATATTTTATTACTTTCACTGGTGATAAAATTTGGCTATTAATACTCAAGTAGTAGTAGTAACCACATTAAAAAAATAGTTTGCAAAACCTTGTGATTCTTTTCCTCTTCGAGTTTTTACTTAAATTGTTAATAAATATATTGAGTAAATAATTACAGTTTCTTTGCTACCGCCCGCGGATGGCTCGACACTAATTTTGACACCATTGCCCTCTTTCGTTACTCCAGTGACTTTTGTACTGAGCTTGAATTTCATTCCTTGCTTTGTAAGGATCTTCTGCAATGTTTTCGCTACTTCGCCATCAATTCCAACACCTGAAAATATAACAAAATCCGGGTTCATGTATAAGGTTAGATGGGAGTAAGTTTTTTAATGGTACTTTTATCAAGTAACCTTGTCCTTCTGACGTCAATTGATCCTGATTCTTAAAATATATAACTCTCACCTCCAATAGAGCTAAGGAATTCAATAGCAGTAACATCAGTGCCTAGTCGTTGGTAGACAGATCCAAGTTCCAAGCCAATGACGCCTGCGCCAATGACTAACATCTTTTTAGGTACAGAGGTCAGTGAAAGTGCTCCAGTGGATGTGATGATTTGTTTTTCATCAAACTGTTAACACAAATCAAGAAAAACAATAAATTAATCTACAACTCATACATTAGCTCTGTTTTGATAATTTATTTATAGTTAATTCCTTTAACTAACCGTAACACCTGGAAAGGGTGTGACTTCAGAGCCCGTGGCAATCAAAATGTTCTTTGTGTTAATGGTTTCTGTACCTTTCTCTCCCTTTACTTCAACTTTCTTCGGACCAACAATTGTACCAACACCACGAACAAGTTTCACCTGTTAATCAAGTACAATTTTACTTTTTAACTTGTGTATGTTATTTATCCTAAATACAATTAACTTCTTTAAAGTAAATCACAGTATAAGAGTAGATGTTATACGTACTGGCCACACGCCATTACGAACCACAATGCAGGACAATTCATATTGTTATAATGATGCATTCTCAGTACTACATATTCTTTATATGACAATGATAGCTATTTATTTACATGTTTTAAAAACCTGCCTTGAGTAGTTTCATTCAGATGAAATATTTTTAATGGTGGGCGAGGATAGGCTTTTCATGCTCTGCTAGAGTTAATTTAACAAATATAAATTACAGATAATTATTTTATTTCAATAAATAAACAAAATCTGTTACTGCAGAACATTAAAACAATAAGTAAAATGTAAAACAGCTGCTATTTATTATTGCAGGTGCATATTAATAAAACTAAACAACATGTTAAATGTAGCATGAATAAGGTGTTGCTGAGGCGATGATGATGATTATCATCACATATTGTTATACAAAAAGATAAGAGACATCACTATGATTTCTGTAGCTTAGTGAGCAATTAACGAAAACAAGTTGATTACATAAACATAAACCATCTCATCCGTAGCTTAGATCTAGGGATGTTATACCTTGAAGGAAAAATTTAACATAAATTCTTCATACACAACTTATTTAACAAAAAATATTCACAGCTCTATGGTGAACAAGGTGTGGTGTTCCTCCATAGAAAAGGGAGGATCCTCCAACCAGACGGGTGTTATGCCTGGCGGGCTGAAGCCCAACGGTTGATGTTGGGCGACTGTATATATGCAGCGTTGCGAGAATACTTTACACACCTCAACACTGCCTACAAATATTATATGTATATTCCCTAAAAATATTGGCTATTTAATAATAACAACCTTCGATCAACAATTGTACTAGATTTCCCATGAGCGCTTCAGTACCCCCTAGTACGAGTTTCTTTTCAGAATCGTTAAACTACACGTTTATCGCGTTGGCAGCTCCAATTGTTTGAAGAGATAGGACCGGGCCAATCGGAGCGCCGAGCGCAGTGAACATGTAGTTTATTATTACATTACGATTGTGAAGAGAGAATCGTACAGAAGAGAGGGTACAGAAATGGCCCGAAAAATAAGATCACAAATAAGGTTGTGGTCCTATTTGATATTAGTATGGTCCAATCATAGCCAACAATAAGATGTTCAGAATGCTTCAGTGCGGGTTCAAAACTAGAGAAAATAACTACCGTAACACCAAGATTTCTAAAGGAATATCGTTTTGTCAATAAGCGTATGTAAAACGTAAATATTTATGTAATAAAAAAGAATTTAACGGGAAATATAAATAAATTTACAATTATTACGTTTGTTTCACCAATGTTTGGGACAATATGCAAACTATTGTGTCAAAAATTGACTGATAATACCAGGAACTGTGTCTTGTTTCAAAATAGTCACCACCAAATGTCAACATATTTGTTTCAACCGTATTGCTTCCATAATATGTTTTATTTTACAATAAATATTTTTAAATTTCTTTAAAAAAGACTTTTCACGTGCAGATTTTATTGCTTTAAGTTCACTCAGATGACAGAATATGTTAAATACAATATATTGCAAATGTTAATAAACTTTGTTTGGGTATTGGGAGGTGTATAATCAAATGAAATTGTTAATACTTTTTCTATATTTAGCACACAGAATTTATTTAAAAAAGACTTTTCACGTGCAGATTTTATTGCTTTAAGTTCACTCGGACGACAGAATATGTTAAATACAATATATTGCAAATGTTAATAAACTTTATGTTTGGGTATTGGGAGGTGTATAATCAAATGAAATTGTTAATACTTTTTCTATATTTAGCACACAACAATATAAATTTCTAAGTATATGCAATCGCAGCCACTTGAGCGCTGTGTTTTTGTTCTTGATCCTCAATGATGTTATATATTAAAAAGAAGTAGATATGTTACATGCGTCCCAAAAGTAATAACCAAAACTCCCCCAATTGTAGCACCTCGCAATCGGTTCGCCTAGATAGCTATCTCTTTTACTCTTGTTGTTTTAGTATCTTCTTTCTCACGACATGGTTGTGCAAGCGAGACTGTATTTTGCGCGCCATTTGATATGGACGTAACATATCTATGGTATAATATCATTGCTGACCCTTAATCTAGTAGTATTGTTGATCGAAGATAAAACACAATCAACATTTGGTTGTTTATAAAACTCAATCAATTAAAAAATGGACTTGAAAATGGCGGCGCGTGGAAGCCGTAACGTCAGCAAACAAATTAAGTGTTCAGTTGGTTATTTTTAAATACTTTACAGCTCAGTACGAGTAGTACCAGTTTCATTTTACGGTTGAAAAGCTTAGAGCGGGCCAATCGCAGAGCCGAACGCAGTAAACGTGTAGCATACAATTATAAGCTAAGCTGTTTTCAAGGGTCATCACGAATCGTCTCGAGCGCAGGTTTGATGACTTCCAGCCTCCAGAACAAGCCGGTTTCCGAAAAGGTTTCAGTACCATAGACCACATCCATACGCTGCGGCAGGTTATACAGAAGACCGAGGAGTATAATCTGCCACTATGCTTGGCGTTTGTGGACTATCAGAAAGCCTTCGATTCGATCGAAACCTGGGCAGTGCTGCAATCTCTGCAGCGGTGCCAGATTGACTATCGGTACATTGAAGTGTTGAAGTGCTTATACAGAAACGCCACCATGTCGGTCCGAGTACATGAACAGAGCACGGGAGCAATTCCATTGCAGAGAGGTGTGAGACAGGGGGACGTCATTTCCCCGAAACTGTTTACCGCTGCAATTGGGGAATCCTTCAAGCTACTGGAGTGGAAAGGATTCGGCATTAACATCAATGGCGAGTATATCCACTCACCTTCGATTTGCCTTTCATGGCAGAATCGCTGCAAGAGCTCAGCACAATGCTCGATGATCTCAACAGAGCTTCCCAACAGGTGGGCCTTAAAATGAACATGGGCAAGACAAAAGTCATGTCAAATGCCCATGTCGTGCCCATCCCAATATCCGTTGGGAGCTCTGTTCTCGAAGTTGTTGACGAGTATGTCTACCTGGGACAAACTGTCCAGTTAGGTAGGTCCAACTTCGAGAAAGAGATCAATCGTCGAATCCGACTCGGCTGGGCAGCGTTTGGGAAACTTCGCAACATCTTTTCGTCAACAATACCGCAATGCCTCAAGACGAAAGTCTTTAACCAGTGTGTGTTACCAGTGATGACATATGGAACAGAGACGTGGTCACTCACAATAGGCCTCATAAGAAAGCTCAAGGTCACTCAGCGAGCTATGGAGAGAGCTATGCTTGGTATTTCTCTATGAGATCGAATCAGAAATGAGGAGATCCGTAGAAGAACTAAAGTTGTCGACATAGCTGAAAGGATTAGTAAACTGAAGTGGCAATGGGCAGGGCACATTGCTCGTAGAACTGATGGCCGCTGGGGCACAAAGGTTCTAGAATGGAGACCGCGCCTCGGAAAACGCAGTGTGGGACGACCTCCAACGAGGTGGACAGACGACCTGGTGAAGGTCGCTGGGAGTCGTTGGATGAGAGTGGCATGTAACCGCTCGTTGTGGAAATCTAAGGGGGAGGCCTTTGTTCAGCAGTGGACGTCCTGTGGCTGATATGATATGATGATACAATTACGTTTCGATTGGGCAAAGCAACTCGTACTAGGGGTACTGGTTAAGTTAGCTATATTCTGTGTTCATTAATTTTTGTACGATTTTTTTTAATGGCCAATATGTAATTTGATTGTCTATTCAACATTATTTATTAATGATGCTAGATTTAAGTAAGTATAGACCAAAGACTACAATAGTATACTGGTTTAGACAATTGCACCACTGGTTGGGTTGGGTTGGATGGGTTTATGTCGAAGCATTTTGGGCAGATTGAACAAACGTCCAATATCCGCCCGTTTCTGACCAGTAAATGCCCATACGTCATGGCAGTTACTTTATACTTTTAAAAAGATTAAACTTTTTTTTTTTTGTTTTAACTGCTTGTCATTACTTCAAGATAATTTTAATTTAAATAACTATAATATCCCTATACCTTAAACAATTTAACAGTTTTTTTAACTTTGTAAAGATTTATTTTCAAGGTAATATTCATAATTTCAACATAATAATTGCATATTGACAGAAGGGAAATCTGGTTTGTGCAGTCAACAGTTCACATGGAAAGCTGCAGAGACCGTCGTCTGTGTGTTACGGTGGAAGGAAATTTCAACTGCTCTAAGTAAAGTGGCACTTTGTATACTGTCAGCTCCATATACATCGGATGAACTTTCATTTAGTACACAAGGGTTTATACCACTGAAATATATGAAGATAGAAGGGAAGAATAAACAGCCACTACCAACAAGGTAATATAGTGCCTTCAGAGCCTGACTCAAAAGGAGCAAGCGCGCGTCACCAACCGCCTGACGCAGGTATTCACCGGGCACGGTAGTTTCGGTGCGTACCTGCACAGGATAGGACGTGAGGTCACGGCACAGTGCCACCACTGAGGAAGTGACCAGGACACTACACAACACATGCTCGAGGAGTGCCCTGTGTGGGCTGCCGAGTGAAGGATCCTGGTCGATTAGATCTGGCATGATCTTTCTCTGTCGACAGCAGTGTCAGATATGCAGGCAGAGCATGAAAATTGGAGTGCTGTAAGTGGTGTGGGAGCTTTTCATACAACTTTGTCGAACCTGGGACCTTATCCCACAAGGCGATATTAATAACCTCATATTGAGTATGCATATGTTATACATTATTAATTGCTATTGTTATGAATGCTTTAATAAATTCTTTGTAGTTAATAACACAGCCCAAACTGTTGATGTGTGTATCTAGAAAAAAAATGTACTATGACTAATCAATACTTTGTAAAGTATAAATAAACAATGGTAACATGGGCCGAAGACAGAAGATAATGATAGTGCTGGAAAAATAACAGAAGAATTATTTAAAAATAAAATACTTGTTTTGTTTAATCTCTTACCTTGTTTTTTTGGTACAACATGGCAATACCTCCAGTGAGGGCCTTCACAGCATTAACTTTGTATTCCATCATTTTCTCAAAGTTGAAGTTGACCGGTCCAGTTTCAATGCCTCGATTTTTGAAGTCATGTTTTGCCATGTGATATAAATGTGTGTTATGAAGCAGAGCTTTTGATGGAATACAACCAACATTTAAGCATGTTCCACCCAATGTTGGATCCTTTTCTACTGAAATTGTCTGTAAAAACATAAGAAAGAATACATAAATAGAAGAATGATTCCTTGCTTACGAAAAGAACTAACATATCTGAAAAATTTCCCAGTATTAAAACATTAGTTTTCAAGTACCTAGCTCAAAAGAATTTATGATGTGAAGTGAGTTGGTATGCATTTTTGTAGTTTTGAAACAACAGTATTAATTATCAATAATGGGTTTTGAATCTATTTACTTAAATAGCATATGTAGTTCCTTGGCCGGCAAAAAAGAAAATGTTATAGTCCTCGTTACTGGAAATGCCACAGGTAATTTGGCACCCCCCTTGATGGTTTTTAATTATAAAAGGATTCCAGCACCCATTCCAGAATCATTCCCAGACGAATGGGTTATTGGATGCTCAGACAGCAGATGGATGTGTTTTTAATCCTTGGTTGATTAACCAAAATATTGAAAGACCTGTTGGCGGATTAGTGTCAGTCAGGCAGCCAACTGTAAAACCCTTTAGCCACAACCTATGCAATATGACTAGTAAAACATACTGCTCTGACCCCAAGTAACTTGGGACCAGGGAAGGAAAATGATGGTATTTTTATGACTCAATATTGGATATACATATGTGTTTCTGCATTTAATCCACTATGCTACAGATACAAGGATATTTTGGGATTTTTATCACTCAAAATTGGGAATATGTATGTATTTCTGCATCCAATTCACTTTTGAATATATCCAATACACCCTTTAAATTTATATAATCTCAATAACATATAGAAATGTTTCATGTATTAAAAAAACTATAGTAATGTTAGTTACAGATGGCAGCTTGGAGCAAATTGGATTACTAAATTACGCAATACTGTTTCGAGTCTCACATAGATCTAATATTGATATGGTCTGCAGTTACTGCTTTGAGTATTGGTCTAGGTGCATGTGCATGTGAGATTTAGACCTGTAAACTGTACAGAAGAAATTAAAGTGAAGAGCACCAGCTTATTCAAAATAAAATTTGTAAAATAAGTATATTACCTTTAAACCCAGTTGAGCAGCTTTAATTGCAGCAACATAGCCGCCAGGGCCCGAACCAATTACTACTAAGTCTGCATCATGGGTAGTTGAGTATTTCCTCCCCACAATCTTTATGCCTCCACACTATAAGAGACACATTTCTTTTTTACTATTAACACATTAATAATTTTTAGGAGCACTCAAAGTACTCTAATAATTTTTTGTTACTGTAATTTATTTAATGTTATTGTCATAAAATAAATTAATTGTCTTCACATGTAACGGGAGGACACTCGCTCCTGCAACACAGTTTTACTAGCGCAGGAGTCAGATATTTCTTTATACTTTGTGCATTTTTATTTTGTGTCAATAAAGAACTATAAAATTCAAAATTCAAATTCAACTCATACAATACAAAAAGGCAAATATTATTTGCATTTTTTTGTTAATAATACCCATAGTTTACAGCCATAATAATGAATGTTTTTACAGATGAAGTTTAAAAGCACATTGAAGCAAAAGTATGAAATCATAAGAAGTACAAGTATGTACTAATATTAAACCTGATAATACTAATATCATATGGAAGCTATATAGATATCAGTGATTATTTTCTTCCTGTTAGATAACATTACAAATCAAAATCAATCGTATCGCAGATCTTCTGTTTTAGTAGCTGATAAGAAAGTAATGATGGGGCAACCTATCACATGTCTGAAGGTCAATACAGGTTACCTAGGTTCATTAATATTTCTAGCAGTAGTGTTTTTTTAAATGTACTTCATTTGTTAACACAAATTACATTTTTAGGAGTTTCTCGAGGGATCCAAATAATTAAGAGGCTTAAATATAAAGTGTCGGTCTTGCGATTCATTGCATAACATAATATGACAGCGTTTTGAAAATTCTTATGCCAGGATCTTCAAATTAAGAAGAAAAATATATATTATCAGCTTACCCTAAAGGATGAAGAGGCTAGCTTTAGAATCGTGTATCCCATTCTTATCAGAAGAGGTTTAATGATCCTATCGGTAAGCTATTTGAAAATTAAATTCCGAGCCCTGGCGAACGACACCGTCATAGAAACGTCATAAATGACATGACACTAAGGTTTCTTTTTCTTTTTGTTATTTCGTCTTTGACAATGACGGTCTCTATGGGTATTTATGTCTTCTGAACCAGCTCAACAATCTTTAGTAATAGTCAAGTAATAGTTTCTATCTGAAAACCGTACGACGTTGCAGACATATTTTTTCGGGTTATTCATTTTTGAGAAATGTTTTATGAAAATTTAAACACCGGACAACGTTGCCTTATACTTGACATGGTGAAATTGTGGAAGATACTCTACAGAAGCGATTAATCCAAGAGAAGAAGAAGAAGACTGAAGAAGAAGAAGTTTCTATCTAAATAATAATAATAATTAATCTAATGTGGTCATTTATTTAAACTCGTTTCTATGAATAATAACCGTTAGGCAAATATTGCGGCTAATAATAAATGTACAGGTAGTTTTCTTATTATTTTAAAAGAAAAAGTTAAAGAATATTGTAACCAACCAACGATACTTAGGCAAGAAAAACAAGGTTAGTTTTCTAAACTAGCAATACCAAATTGCGCGCGCTGTTGAAGTTTGCTTTGTTTATCAATCAAATCTAGCGAAAGACGGTGGTCGGTGGTGTCTCGTATCGTACGAACGTTTCTTACGTAAATCGATTTCAGCATACGTTTGCGATTAATTGTTGTTGTTATTAATATTTTAGTGAACAGTTCTATCACAAAAATAATTTAGTGGAGTGCAGTTTTTTTCAACTAAGGTATGTTTTATTCAATACAATTTTGATACACGATACGCATTACGCACGATGACGATATTCAGTATGTTACCATAAGAACACCCTTATCTTTTAAAATGTTTTATCATTGAAGGCGGATAATTAAATAGGTATTCTTACTTTACGGTTTTTTGTGCCATCCAGCCTTAATATCATATTAGCAAGACGCATGTTTCTGTAGAACACGAAGTTGACGTTTCTTTTTGACTAAGTCGAATTTAAATATGTTGGTACTGCTGGTATTAGCTAACAATACTGTTTCCCCCTAAAATTACAATCTGGCCAACTTTTGACCTTGCATAAACTGTTTAACCGCGAATACGATTTGCACAGCAAGGGCACAAACTTCCGCACTACAATAAATTTAACACACCACAATATTAAGTATGCTATCAGGGAAACATTACAGGATAGTGCATTTCCTTGAAAGTTAAGTTAAAGCCAAGGATCATCCCATTAGCTTTCCTAAAAAATGTAATCCTGATCATTTCATAAAATTATAATGCCGCTAGTTTCGGAAATAACACGTTAATAATCCGTTGCCAGTGAAGTCCTGGGGCAAGCGTGCACGGTAGCGGATCCAGGGGGGGGGGGGGGGGAGGGGCTCAAGCCCAGGGATACTTTGGGGCCCCCAAAAGTATCTGGGTCTACCCCTGACAAATCTTAAATTATACTTAATACATATTTTACCTTCTTCTAGTTATTATCTGTATACTACTTCTTATCATAATATAACTACAACAGTATAATTTTCATTATTCAATGTTCTTTTTAGTGTTTACCTTCATAAAGCCTATTTACTATTATAAAAATTGAGGGCAAATACCTTGTAGCACATATTTATAATTTCCCTTAAAGTTATCCTATAGGTACTCGCTGTAAAAATCAATTAGGTAACTCGTTTTAGGTATGAATCCCTAAAAAAGAAGCATGAGAATAAGTTTAGGCTTTAATATCTACCTACATTTTTCATTTAGATTCATATATTCTAAAAAATTAATAAAAATTGAATGGTTCCTAAATTGGTACTTACATAATATGCATCCTTTATTGTGTTAACGTGTTAGGTATACCGAGGATGACCGTGAGGATTACCCCTACGAAAAAATAGGATAGGATAGCACTATTGAAGGCACGCGTTCAACCACTAGGCTACCACTGCCCTCCGAGATGTGCATATAGGCGTGGCACCAATTGGCCGCTCTAGTATGATCTTACGAGGACCTGGAGTCCCCCTTTGGTGCCGAAGATGACCGCTCCAGTGGTTTTAACCGGTAGGAGTCCCTCCGCCTTTAGACTCTTTATGGATCTGAGTGTTTAACATCATCATGTCAGCCGAAGGGCGATTCTGTTGAACAAAGGCCTGCCCCATAGATTTGCACAACGACCGGTTATATGCCGCCCGCATACAACGACTCCCAGCGACCTTCACCAGGTCGTCTGTCTACCTCGTTGGAGGCTGTCACACGTTGCGTTTCCCCGTGCGCGGTCTCTACTCAAGAATTGTTTTTGCCTCAACGACCATCAGTTCTAAGAGCAAGCAGGTTCTCAAGTGGAGACCACGCAACGGAAAACTCATAGTATAATATTCAAACCTAGGTCTTTCATCGCTTTATGCACGAAGTTAGGGACCTGCTGATTTGCTTTCATAGCCTTGTGAGAACCCCTCTATAATACTCGTGGTTTCTATTACAAAAAGGGTGCTGTGTTTTTGAAGTAATAACAACGCTCTCTGTCAAATAAAATTACATGATCCCTTTACCCTAAATACACACTTTTTTTTTTATTAATACGGTGGAAATACCTCGTGTACTTCCTTTGCCCCATACCGTTTAAAACCACCGGAGTGATCATTTTCGGCACCGAAGGGAGGCTCCAGGAACTCTGAAAGATCTCCATCTAGAGCCACCCATTGGTGTCACGCCTTTAGGCACATCTCGGAGGGGATGACTGTAAAGCGGTCATCCCCTCTATCGGAGGGAAGGCGACTGTAAAGAGGCCACCCCCGCAGGCATCTCTCGAGGGTATTGTAAAAGATTCCCCCGAAGCCTCGCTATGCGCTGTGCTGCGCACACAGAGGTACGTGACATGCACACCGCTGTCTCCCCGGATAAATACCTACCTAGGTATCAACTGAGTTACATTTATACCTATGTTATCTCCATTCTCACATTTCTTACCCACGTTATTCATTGAGCAAAAAGGCTCGGATTACCTAACTGTAGAGTAATAACGAATGCTAAACCTGTACCACGAAAGTAGATCATTGAAATGCACCACAAGGTAAGCATGTGCTATATAAGTACCTGGATAAATCACCTGCTTACTTGGGTAAGCTTCTGTATTTAAAATATTATCACAGGGCCAATACTCGTAATTAATTTACACTATGACTGAAAGTTGACCGAACTGAGATTAAATTAAGAATCTATACATCTATACAAATAAATAAAATTGAAGTGTCTGTTTGTAATGTCAAAATAACAGCTTTTTACTAAGTGCATATGAAAGTATATATGGTACCTATAACAAAAACACAATTTTTAAATTTTTTGTCTGTCTGTCTGTTTGTTCCGGGTAATCTCCGAAACGGCTGAACCGATTTTGACGGGACTTTCACTGGCAGATAGCTGATGTTATAAGGAATAACTTAGGCTACTTATATTTTAGAAAAATAATTAGGGTTCGGCGCAAAAAAAAAATCCTTGAAATCCAATATATTTATTCTATGTCAAGTGTCTATGTCGAAGTACTACAGTAAATTTCCTTTAAATTAAACGCGGGTGAAACCGCGGGTCCCAGCTAGTATACAATAAATAGGTAGTATGCTCTTCTTAATGTTTAGTCAGATTTCAGTATGATCACAATATGGTCTCATCTATACAAATAAATAAAATTTAAGTGTCTGTTTGTAATGTAAAAATAACAGCTTTTTACTAAATGCATATGAAAGTATATACGGTACAAAACAATTTTTACATTTTTTGTCTGTCTGTTTGTTCCGTGTAATCTCCGAAACGGCTGGACCGATTTTGACGGGACTTTCACTGGCAGGTAGCTGACGTTATAAGGAATAAAACAAAACCCTTAAAATCTAACATATATATTCTATGTCAAGTGTCTATATCGAAGTACTCTAAATTTCTTTTAAATTAAACGCGGGTGAAACCACGGGTCCCAGCTAGTTTAAATATATTTTTTTTATTCAATATTTATTTAATGAAAAATTTAGGATCTGTGACAGTTCTAAATGTTAGCCGAATAAAGTTTTGGCTTCGATCAGCTATCGATCCATTCTCGATGTTATCATAGTATAAGTTCAAGTTTCATGTTGTTTGTTAGTTTAGGAGAATACCATTTGTAACGTTTACGACATTGAGACTAGACCGGAACATTTTGAATGTTTTTAAAATAAGAATATTGACCCACTAATGTCGGTAAACTCTCAAGGTGAATCACTACAATTCTTTCTGCGTGACAGTAGAGTAGAAGAGTTAATACGTTGGACGAAATACGAATGAGTGAATGAATATTCACGAAGTCCTTAATCCTCTTAGCGAATGAAACTAATATACTTCTATTTGTGAATGGATACCGCCAAAGAGTTTGCTGATAGGGATAAGAATAGATGCAGCACAGCGTGTACGTGTGTAAATCTATTTTACTATTAATCTCGTTTATACATCAACGATGGCCGGCCCTGAAGAGTTTGCTAATAGACTAATAGAAGATGAAACAGTCGTGTAAGTTATCCACAAACATATCAATTTTTACTACTGATCTCGTTTATGTCTACGATGCTCGGCCCTGTAATCAAACCAATAGTTATAAGTCGGTTAAGTTATAAGATATTGTGGTCAGTGCGAGTACCTCAGTTCATTTTACCTGCGTAGTAGGGCAGGTAAGTTAATCCTGTTAGGTGGCCGTGACACGTTGCCCGGCTTCTGTATTGAGGCATTTAGTCGTCGGCACTCGTCCCGCATCCGTCCTCGCGATGTGCGACGCCAGACCACGTAAAACTGCACCTGCCATACAAGAGAAACTCGCCATTTATGAAAACGGTATTCATATCATATCCATATCTCATCGTTGGCTCCCGATTAGGCTTGGCTCACAATTTACGATCGAAAGTATCATAACCCTGTTCTATTACTACGTTGCTGCATTTACATTTGGACAAGGTAGTGTTTCACCACGGCTAGTTGTCATTTGGCACACGTACTAATATGCGGAGGTTAAACAAAAGCACATGTCCAGCGCTTTCACGCCGCATGGTTATGATATCTATCCGCGATGACATACTGTGCCAGTACTTGCGGTTGCCTGATGCCCTTTGTTACGTCCATCTTATCATAATTATGTTTCCAATTTGTAAGTAGTTTAAGCTTAATTTGTGTGAAACGAACTCCATAATTTATGGTTCTTTTTATGTGGTATAATGTATATTTATGTGGAAGTTCAATATCATAGGCGTATTGTGCATAGTTAGCTCCCCAAGCAGGAAATCGGCTGTGCGGTATTTAACTGATTAATGCGGGAAATAGTGTTCCTCTGTAGCTCTTATCGCGTCCAAAATGCTATGTAAATGTTATACTTAGTTCTCGTGGTGATAGTCGGGCACTGCGTCACGACCCTAACTTTGTATGCCGTCAGTCACACAGAGTACAATAACACCGTTGAAACGTCCGCACATGAATATGAACCAGAGATTAGCCACACTATGATAAGTAACCGTCAGAAGGTGACCGACTACTTTATCTTGTAAACGTTTATCATTCAAAGAACGCACGTGTACGAGAACTTGACTATTATGATGTGCCACACATTTCCATAAGTCGATAGTAGAAACTTCCATAACATAAGCAACACATTGGTATATTTCATGTGAAATTATGTCATGGAGGTCACGTCATCGTCAAGTTAAATCATGTAAATCGTCAAATCATGTAAAAATATATATTATATTATTATTGAATTAGGTGTTTTTTTGTAATAATATTTATTTCCCGAAAATAGTACTATGGTTTACAAAATTAATACTTTAGTAAAACAGTATGTGTACAATAAAGTTTTAGCATCTGAAGCCGAAGTAATGTAAAAAGACAGAGATAACAAATTATCGTGGGTAAAACGTAGACAAAAACGTTGAGGAACCTACTTATATATTAAATACATATAATACTACTGTAAATAAACACTCCGATAAAACTTGCATAACATATTCCACGAAAGATAAGAAAATCATCCATAAAAATGTACCTGTTGTGGTTGCGATATGGAATGCGGACAGTGTGCGGACACAGTTAGATTTTTGTGCATCGCATGTTAAAGTGGGTGTGTGTATAGTGGGTGGGTGCATGACAATTACGTATGCAGCCAGCGCGCGACATTTGGCACGGGAGCAGGATAAAAGGGGATTGGGAATTCTGGTTAAGGAACGCCAACGCCATGGGTGGCAAACGCCTTTCTTTCTAGTTGAACTAAAACAACCTATGTAAATGATATACTTCAATGTTACTTTATTGTTTTAATTCCATAATGATCATAAGAGGACATTGTGCTACGATGTCAACAAGTAATATTCTGCCTCTTAGAAAACTATGTAGTCTGTAGTCGGTAGTAGCCAATAAATAACTCTTTTAGATATTATTAGGGCTAAACGCTATTCGAAGCTGAATTGATCTGAACGATAAAAACACTTTAATGCGCATGGCGTGCTACAATGGTGCTACGAGATGCCAGAACATTATTAGTGTTGCTGTATTTCAACGAAGAAAACGTAATCGTAGCCAACTATTTACGTTTGGGAAGTGAAAACTGGAAATATAGTATGCATGTAAAAGAAAGTATGTGCGGAATGAATTCCTTTTGATACGTGTGATTTCAGCCCAATAAAAGTATGTTCTTTGAACAAAAATGTACCGTAATTTGTTACTTTATTCTGGTTTTGTTCCCTCGTATTCGTTGAGAACGAATAAGTGTTGGCCCGTACGGATATATCACTGTATGCGATTGTCCGCATGCCATATGAATTGAAATTACAAACAAACATTCAAACAATGAAAGAGTTGAAATCAATAAACTATTGCATAGTACCTAGCAATGTTTCCAAACATTAAAATAACATGGATAGTCGCGGTGTAGAATTATGAATGCAATTGGAATGTATAAGCGATATGATAGAAACGCATTGTAGTTTATCGGCCGAAATTCAAACAAAATCCAAAGCTTTTCGATTAGATGTATTGAGGAATTATCCGTTTTTGTATTAATTGTGATCCTAACACAAAAACAGATCCAAGTTCAAAATCTGAAATATTAGGCTGTGACCAAGACTTCGTCCACGTGGAATTTGTATAATTACTCGTTAAAAAGTAATTTAAAAAACCTAATACATTACTATGTAATAGAGATATATATTAATATCTTATGTAGTGTAATGTGTCTTCGCGATTATTACTAACTATAATAAAACACTTTTAATCGGATTACATCCAGTATATTTTTTTGTTTTTCCCTACATTTCAAACACTGCAGCGTTTATGGTCGAAGAATCACTAACGGCCGAAATTAATAATCAATCTAATCCAAAATCTTTGGATTTAAGATATTAACTTGATTTTTTTGTGTGAAGATCACATTTAACACAACAAACAATTCCTCAATTCCAAATCAAAAGATTTCATAGATTGATTATTAATTTCGGTCGTAAGAGGACAGGCGTAGTTACGATTTTAAAAGTTGTTTAATTTACCGTACAATTCAAATAAAACATTGTGCCGATCACGCAGTAATCACTCGCAGTGTCACCTTACGGCCGAAATTAATAATCAATCTATGGGATATATCAATAGCATTGAGGATTTGAGTTTTTGTGTTAAATGTGATCTTAACACGAAAATGGATAAAGTTCAAAATCTTAACCCAAAAGTTTTTGGATTAGATTGATTATTAATTTAGGCCGTTAATCATCCTGTCCTGGGACCACGATCGCTGTAGTTTTCGAAAGGTTAGAGGAAAAAACTACAATATACGCGATATGGTCTGTTTAAAACTGTTTTATAATGTGTATTACTATTTATTTTTACAATATAAATAGTTAAGTTTGTTTAGTTTTGTATATGAGAGTTAAACACAGAAACTACATATTTATGTAAGTACATAATACTATTATGAATTATTTTAGTAATTAATTGATGAAAACATTACTATTAAAGAATTTAAGTACCATAAAAGAAGCCAAAATAGTAATTTTTTATTTTCTGTTCCTGTATAATCAATAATCATGAATGATCTCATACTTCGTGTGTTTGAGAAAAGCTTGTGGCCGCAGCTTCGCTAAAGTAGAATTCGGAAAAATAAATATTTGCACAGCTAAGTTATGAACTTTACGTTCTATAGAACCACATACTGTAGTGAAACAACTTGTATCGCCGATTTTACGAAACGATTGATATCAAACATGCCTTAGTTTGGTGTCCGGATTAAGAATATAGCACCATTCCGTCTCCTCCCGTGGAAGTCGTAAAAGGCGACTAAGAGACTATATCAGAGAGATGGGCAGCAGCGTCCCTTCTGTGGAACAGTAGCCTGCCTGCCAAGTATGGTCAGTATTGGCAAATTGCCCCCAAAATGGTGACCCAGTTGTGGGATGTATGGGTGGAGCCCTTTGTTCAGCAGTGGACGTATAAATGGCCGAAATGTTTTGACTATTCGTCATACAACAGCTGCTCTCTCGTGATGCGATATTAAAGAAACAAATAGACATACATCTTTAAATATAGCCTGTTCTTGTTTTGTTTAAAACTTCCAAATAGACTTTTCGTATTTAGACTAAATTTAAAATATAAACTAATTCCGATTTATTACTTTCGTTTATTTCGAGATTTATTTTCTAGTCCTAAAATATTCAATACCATGTGCATCCTTAATAAATAATTGTCTTGATTCATAAAAAGAGACTAGCTGATAGCTATGACAACACATTTCCACCTTGCCTCATAAATTGAGCAATACTAACAGCTGATACTAGTACATTTTAGCGAATACTTTTTTTCTTTTCTTCCTGGATCAACAAGGAGTAGTGTAGTGAATTCACAATGACACATATGTGGTAACTACCCAAACTATACAAACATATAGATTGTGGTCGCTATACGAACATATACTTTGTGAGAGTACTAGTATATATTTCTTTCTGTTATAATATTATAATAGGTATAAGTCAATTAGGAGCAAATGGTTTCCGTAGGGTAAGGTACACTCCCATTGTTACTCGATATTATTCGGCCCTTGGTAAACTATACCATCCAGTTACACGTTCTGGAATTAGATGACACATTTCAATATATATTTATCAGTGGAGACAATACCCGTTAATATATCATCACATAATATCGTCTCCATACTCATAAGAAAGTAGGGAATTGTCAACTTACGACACGGCCATTACGCATTTGTCGTAATTTCGTACGAGAGCGTAGCGAGTCCACTATTTGAAGTAATAGCTTTTTCACTTTTAGTTTTATATTGCTTAGGAGTGCCATTAATTTGTGCAAAAAATTACATATTATGTTTAAAGAATAAGGTCCACTCCATGGAGTAATTTGAATAAAAGAAGAGCTCATGAGTCGTGACTCATGAGTAACCTTAGCATCCTACATAAATAGACAATTCACTTTTTTATATGGGAAACGGTGCCGGTTACAACAATTTATTTTGCCAATGACAGTTTAACCGAAAAACTTGTGTTTAATGTGTTTATGTATACAAAACAATTAATAGAGGGAAGTTATCAAAACATTACATTTTATTGAAAAGGGGACTTAATGTGCCAATTTTGTTCTTATATGTTTGTACGATATAGATCTTAACATCTGTTAAGATCTATATCTATATCAATCTGTCATTACTACGGACAAAAACGATCAGTCTCATCTCCAATAAGAAAGTCGGTAAACATTAACGGAGACCATCTTTATGTGCCAGTTGTAAACAGCTAAGAGGCAATAAGTGCTAGTAAAATGTATCAGGTAGTGTACAAACATCGACAGCACACTCGCTGGCTGGTCGATGCATTAAAAGCGAAAGTGCAATCAAGTGCGGCGCTTGGCGTGCCGGTGACTCTAACTAGTGTATCACGCTGGCTACGCTTAAAAGGACAAAGGAAGTCCAACGCTGCCTCTGTTTTAAAATAACAATGGAATCGCAGCCTGACTACAATGCCTCTATATTTTGATGTAAAGTCAAAGTTCCTTTCCGATAGTTTTCATTATTATAATTGTTTCCGACAACTCTTGAACCTTGTAATTGACTTAACTTTAGTTAAGTCAATTATTTTTAATGAAGAATAATAAAAAAACATTTTTCGTCAGCCCATACCTATATTCTCAGACTTTAAAATATTTTAGCCTCTTACCTACACGAGTACACCATTGTTATTTTTTGTAGTCACTTCAAAAAATTCTCATAGGCATATTTCTAAATTACGAGTACCTCTAACAACACTCAAATTCAAGTGTGTATTCTGCCGTGGAGTCCTTGAGCACGATTTTCGGCAGCCCTTTGTGTCATAATAAGCCAACACCATTATATATCTAATATATACAGTAGTAATATTTTAAATTTATATCACCTTAGCTTTTGTTTCTTAACATTGCTTGGAACATATGTATATAGTAATGTAGGGCTGTGTGCTGGGCGGGCGGGCAAGTAGGGCGAGACGCGAAAAGCTCCGTCTGCCTCTAGGGGTCAACGCCCTGCGAGCCCTGCCCATGAACGCAATAGCGAGGGATGTCCTCTACTATTGTTATCGATACTGTCAGCCAAAAAATAAAAAGTTCATATTAAAATTGGAGTTCATAGATCATTGATCTAGCAATTGAATTCAACCTTGCGATATCAGAACTCTCCTGTTATCGATTAAGGACTGGCTCGTCGAACATTATAGATATACATTTCATCGGATTTAGATTTACTTTAATAGGTTTGCTACTAGTTGTTCTAAAATAGATTGATATATTTATTACACTCAATCGACTTTGAGTAGAGGTCAGGGTACAAACTATCGCTCAGGGTCTATCGAGAACTTTTATGTTTTAGTTTCTTTGCTTCGCTTTATTGTTGGTTATTTAGAATATGAACGCTGCCCCTAACGCACCATTGTAGTGCACAAAGTAGCAGCGAATGCATGGAAATAGTCACAGTTAGTTTCACAGCAAGCGAAGCTTGTAGGTTATATTGTCTGGGAAAAGAGAACAAACAGTTATCCCCATAATGCCTATGCCATGTGATGCCGGTTACGAATATCACCAACCCATCTCATGCCGTGGGTATCGTAATAGGCGACTCAGGGATTAGCTGGAGGATGGACAGTAGCGTCCTTCGAGTGCATTTACAACTCAACTGCGATCGCCAACCCGCCTGCCAAGCGTGGTGTTTATGGCAAAACCCGTCAATGAGCGCACAACACACTCAGACCGGTCCTTGTGGTGATCTTTGGGGGAGGCCTGTGTTCAGCAGTGGACTTTATTCGCCTGAAATAATGATGATGATAATGTCTATTTTTATAATTTGTGCCATCACTTGATATTTCAAATTAATTTGCAAAGTGCTTTGTTAGCACTGGGTATTGAACACAGCTACTGGGTTATAGCCATTTTATTTTTATTCGGAAATAAATCATTGATTTCTAGAACCTCTCAAGTGGTTTCGTGTTGGTACGAAGGCCTTGATTAATAATAGTTAGGGAGCGGTTGAGGTAACTGCTGGGTGTGATAAATGCTCTAAATGGTGATATCAATTGATCGAGTTATCAATAGGCACGTGTTGATAACATGCTTATGATGGCTGTCATAGATTAACCACTTAACTTTAGAAGCTGATATTATGGGTTTGTGTGTACTTTGCAGTTTTAACATTTTAATTTCTGGTAAAAAATCGTGTAGGGTGGTATGCTATTCATCCAATATGTTTGTCCAATTTACATTTGATCAAATAAATTGGATGATCACATCAAATTTTGAGTTTTGGTTTTTATTGAAATAAAGATTTCGATATTTCAATATTTTTATTCAACCGCAACTAAATGGGTATGATACTATGATGCAATGTTTAATGTGTATGAAAGCAATATTCAATTAATATGAAAGCAACTAATGTACCTATATTTATAACACAGGGCACCGAGTTTATAAAAATCATATGTTGGACAAAGATATTTGGAAAAGAAATTGCACGAGTGGCATTGCACCCTTAACCTCTTATCACTGGCATGACTTTATAGGGTAGGACGTTACTAAAATATTTTCACACTGTGGCTTAAAATATTGATTGGATCATGATATTTTTTTGTTTTAACTGTAAAGAATGATACTTGATACTATACTTGATAATGATACTAAACTTTTATTAACAACATCCAAGTACAACCTTATAAATTTACATATACAATGTTTCGGTGACTTAATTTAAATAAATAGTTACATAAACAGTATCTTAGTTATAAACTATACGAATTGTACGGTTGTTTGAGCTAGATTCACACTGTCCTCCGTACTAGTGTAAACTGTATCACGGTAGGACCGTTAAATAATGTCCACAAGTGATCCTATAATTATTTGATTTGAATAATGTAATAACCTAATGTACCGAATGAAATTTTATATGCTTTGTAATAATTATCATTACCAATAAATAACTATTTTATACATAAATATAGGATGGTTTTGTTTTATCTATAGGTACTCTTAATTCTACGTTTTTATTTTGGCTGCTACCAAGTAATATTTTTAATATTTTATTTTCACCTTCGAATAAATGTTTGCTTAGTGATAAATCGGTTATGTGTGTGCAAGAGCTCTTAAATATGTTATCGTATCTGACTTATACTATAGTCGTTCGATTCAATGTTGTTTATATTTAGGTAAAACTAAAAGGTCGCAAAATGGCAGCTACTGTTGTTTAGGCGTGGCACCAATGGGCGGCTCTAGTGTGATCTTACGAGGACCTGGAGCCCCCCTTCGGTGCCGAAGATGACCGCTCCAGTGGTTTTAGCCGGTAGGAGTCCGGCACACCCCTTCGCCCTTCCCCGGGGTGAAGGAAGTTCCATGTAGAATTTCCACTGGACATCAATAAAAAAAAAAAAAAAAAGCTTTTGTTGTTTAAAATATTAGCCAATATCACGTATTCGCCTCATGATAAGTTACTTTTGAGCGATAAGAAGATAATTAAAAGACTATCTCACTGGTCCCGTGATTTCAAGCATGGTTGTCGAGATGAGGTCCTCCTGGGTCTCCTCCGACTCCAGAATTACCACCGACAGTCCAGAATTTGGAAATGTGCCTGGCAATAGGCTCACCACTATATATGCGACTAATAACATCATCGACGACCTGGGGGTACACAATATTACAACTCTACACCTCTGCCGAACCGTTCAGAGAAAAATGTCGTGATATTATAATGTTATGATCAGAATTTTGGTTTGGATCAATACCGGGGTTATTAGTTTTGCGTTATATAGAGACCCATTCAGGATCCAATTAAATTTAAAATAGGTCAGATCGATTCATTCGTTATCATCATCATATCAGCCAGAAGACGTCCACTGCTGAACAAAGACCTCCCCTATAACGATCATCGATTCATTAGTTGCACATTCGCTTAATATTAAACCTGCTTTTATTATAAAAAGTAGCTTTATTTTCTTTGGTGTATCAGAGATCATGTTAAAATTATTTCAACGTATAAACATCGTTTTATTTAACAATGTTCATACATCGCAATTAAACAGTAGTTACAGATATTTTAAGAATCAAACGTAATTATTTGAAAGCGCAGTGTTAACCACTGATACCAAAACTACGCTATAAACTTGTATTTTCGGGAATTATTTGAGAATGTTTGAGTAAGACCAACCCAACTAGGTTGGTCGTGCCAAATTCATATGTCGTATTTCAACATTTGGTTGCATTACGTGGTAAATCTTTGTTATTCATTAATGATTAAATAGTTTCTTTGCGATCAAGCATGGGGTCGTCCCCTAAATAGTTGTCAACCCTTTCTAGTCACACCCTACTTATTCGAAACGAACGTTAATCTCTAGCGACAGGCTATCATTTGCATATACCAAATGGTCAGTAATTTGCATCATGTTAAGGATTAACACTCTGTAGACCATTTTTGGTCATCTTTTGCCACTCAAAAATCCAAGAGAAAGTCACCTAGAATAATTTACAACGATGACCTATTAAAACAATAAAGATCTATTAGTTTTATTGGTCTTATTAACTAAATGAGCACATGTGTTCTGTGCATCTTCTTTGGTCGAATTAGTTAACCTCTTCCATTTAGGCCCACGGGAAAAATGTGTATAGTAGTTATAACTGTCATCAGCTGTAATAACCGATTCGTGTGCGCCCGCATGAGGAAGTGGCTTATTGATCGTGTCACGGAGGGATCTTTCGTTCATGTTGATTGGTCTATGTCTGCGTCATCATATTAAGAGATTTTAAATACTCTACGTAAGCGGCGCGTTGGTCTTTATATTTGTGGAGGTCAGTGTATATCGACGCGGTGATTTGTTTATTTTTACTCACCTTTACTACTCTGACCTGACGATTGAGCGGGAGATTTTATGGACCGTTAGTTATTTAAGAGGTTATATTTTAATGTATCCTTGAATGTGTGGTATTTCATATGAAATGTTTAAAATAAGTATATTTTTTATATTACCTAACTGAAACGTTGCAGCACTCTCCACTATAATTTATGAGTTATAAACACTCCGCCCTACGAGTGCACGTGTCTTGGGCATAGTATATCACGCAATAACATCTTCCAAACCATTATCGTTGGCGTAAATAGGCCCACTGCTTTATTGTTTGAATGGTCACGCCTGTTTTATAATGACTACCCAAATCATAAACCATATACAAGAATGCCCGAGTGAAGCAATAAAAGTGCACTATACGATCGACCCCTTTTTAGATTCATTTGAATTTTTGCCAGATCCAATGAACTAACTGTAAATGGTGCTCGCATATTTTTTAAGAGTTGAGCTATGAGCAACATACATTGGAGTTATTCTGTGAATGTTTAAACAAATTTAGTTTATGCCCTTCCTGCTTTTAAAATTACTACTAGTAGTTTCGTATTTATTGGATCGTTGTCTTTGCTTTGAGTAGAAGTGATATTGGCATTTGTGGTCATTATTTTCCAGTTAAAAGTTGCGGTCGTCTGTTATGAAATCCATATAGATATAAATACCTACTTGCGCGTATTGTTAACTTGTGCAGGTTACGTTACCTGCCTGTCGCTTTAACTGCGCC
Source organism: Diloba caeruleocephala (assembly GCA_947459985.1). Classification (NCBI taxonomy): domain Eukaryota; kingdom Metazoa; phylum Arthropoda; class Insecta; order Lepidoptera; family Noctuidae; genus Diloba; species Diloba caeruleocephala. The sequence goes on from OX381610.1 coordinate 18,821,825, forward strand.
GTACTGTAGGTACACCCATTCTATTGACACAGTTCGAATGTATGTTGTACCTAATGGGCAACATTCATTAGATGGGCCGACATTAATGCGCCATGCTCATTATTGGAAATCTATTAACATACATTGTGATATAGATTAACGTTAAAAATGAGAATAAGTAAATAAATATTGTGCTAGCAAACGCATCGCAATAATTTTTATAACATCTGCACTCGGGTACTTGCAACATGGTGTAATTTGTGCAACGTTGCTATAGTGTTGCATACTTTAATTAACATTAGTTAACAGTAATTTAACTTCACTCGACGCGGAAACCACCTCAGGCAGCCGGTTGCAAATTTGCAATTTCATTAATTAGCTCTGAAATTGGTAAAATGTTATAAAACTCCGTGGTCAGGGATGGATTGGATTACCATGACGCCCTAGACCTTGTCTGATATTATTCCCTAGCCCTTTTCTTATAGCCTTTATAATTAATAAGGGTAGTTAAGTAGACGGAATACGTGTAGACGACCTTTTTTCGTCGTTAACTTTAAATAGACGACATTTACCAAGATCTATATTATGTCCGAATTTAGAATATTCCCCCACTCCATCTCCTCCCATGTAAAAGATGATTAAGGGACTCTAAGCCAGAGGGATGGGCAGCAGATTCCTTTTCGTGGAAAAGTACCCACACTGCGCTCGCCAACCTGCCTGCCAAGCGTGGTGAGTACTGGTAAATTACCCCAAAATATGGGGGAGGCCTTTGTTCAGCAGTGGACGTATTTTGGCTGATATGATGTTGCCAAGATCATCGGGCTACTATTATTAAAATCACTGCTTTTGCTTGCCTATCAAATGTCGCCCCTCAAATTGTGCCGCCATAGGTCTGGGCCTCGGGGCCCTAAACCCAAATCTGCCACTGTATCTAGACCTATAAGGACAAATATAATGTGTGTAAGACATCACAATTGTTAGTGATGAATCATAAATGTCGCACTACACTATTGTGTTCCTTATTGTTCCACATTTTGTTCAACGTAATAATTGTATCTCAGAAATCGCCACACGACAATTTACTCTTATGAAGAATAATACTTACGGCCGAATACTGAAACATATAAAACCCCTCTCAACTATTGGAGACGTCCACTTTCGGTAGGCTGGGCATTTCAAATAGTGAGATGGTGTTAATAATGAGTGGCGTTTGAGTAGTCTGCGGTAAGAAAGGAAGTAAAAAAGGCAGTTTTCAGAAGCATCAATATTGTTGTTTGTTTCCAATAGACAGTACCAAAGTACCTAATGCTATTTAGATATTACTTACGTTAACAAAACTTACTATACACACGCTTTCTGTGTCATTCATAATCTTGTATTATCGAATATGAGTAATATGTTTAAGTTCATACGTAATACATCCGTTGTTCTGAGTATACTTATTGTAAAATTAGTAAGTAAATACTAGAACACTGTACCTTTATGAAAATCATAGGTTGTCTTGAGACAGAATTATACGAATTATAGAAAAGTATCTAGATTCAAATCATAAGTTTTATTCCTGCAGTAAATAAAAACCGAGATGCACACAGATCTACTTAGGAGTTTGTGTAGAATCCACGTGCTTCTACATATACAGGGTGTCCAGTAAATAGCACGACATACTGCAGGGGGTGAGAGCTTGGGTCAATACTTACCAAAAAAACACAATATATGTTCAGCAAAATCTTACGGATTTACAGTAGTACAAAATTTTCCGAAATATCGAAAAATCTCTACCTTGACACAGATTTTAAGCATCTCGTAATGAAAAATTCCTTTTCTAGTTTTTTTTACTTCAAATTATTTGTGAATAGTTACTTTACTCATTGATAAGTCTTTATTCTATTAAATACTAAAATGTTTTCAAGAAATACAATTTTTATTAAAATTTTCACAGTACAATTTTCTTATCGAAAATTTTGTACTACTGTAAATCCGTAAGATTTTGCTGAACATATATTGTGTTTTTTTGGTAGGTATTGACCCAAGCTCTCACCCCCTGCAGTATGTCGTGCTATTTACTGGACAACCTGTATATGTAGAAGCACGTGGATTCTGAATAGGTATTCTGAACAAGAAAAACGTCGCGTAAGCTGACTGAGAGGCGAAAGAAAAGAGAGCATAAGAACATGTGCGCAAAGTAGTCAAAGGCATTTCATCTACTGAAGAGCGTCTCGCATTTCAACGGATAGATTTTTAACTCGACATCGCCTATGAGAACATATTATTCCGCTACGCTACACATTATGCAAACATATGTTGCTAAAGGCTAGTGTGTGCAGAATACACACTAGCCTCCAGCAACATTTTTAATAATCAATTAGACAGCGTAGTTTCCGTAAATGTCGTGTTATCTGTTTAACGAAGTAGAATTAACAAGGCGGCAGCCTTCAGACGTTGAGTGACGTCAATTGTTTCAGCAAATGAGTTCTGAAACAACCTTGCAACAGTATGCTGCTAGGTGGAAGGCTAAAAATACCCATAGGTCAGAGGTCAGCTAATGGTGTGCGAGCGACCTTTAGGGGATTGATATTGAATAATAATATTGATTTATGAGGCTATGTTTCCGATTCTATCAGATCGTAAAAATATAAACATAAATAAATGGTATATTATAGAAATCATTTAAATTCGTGAATATGACCATATTGACTCTATATAGCATTTATTATGTATTGAACATTTGCAACATGTATTAATAACGATTACCCCTGAACTCTCGAAAACATAAATCCATAAAAAAATGACTTTAAAAGATAATAATAATTATTGGAGAATTTATTTAAATTCATTGGTATCGCAATATCGCTTTATACAGCATTTGTTTTTTTTATAAACAGTAGATATAAGCCTCTTTTATCTGAGATATTCGGCAGGTTAATTCCATTCCAGAAGGGTAGAGTTATTAATCTTTAAATAATTAAGATAACGGATAACTCGTTTCCTGTATAATGTGTCGGTCTTAATTGAAAAGAACGTCACTGGAGATTTTGTTTCAGTTTCATAAATAACCTTGAAACACTCCCTGCTTCTACCTTCGACCTTCATAGACGGTTGGTTCGATACACGGGCCCGACTCTACACAGTAGATATCCTTTTCAAGGGCACTCCCTGCGGGCAGTGTATCGAGATTAAGAATAACAGAATTTTGACATCCAACTAAAATTTTACTATACCACTAACTAACTCTTACTACATATATACTACTACATAATTTGCCTCTTCCTACAAATAGCCAATAACCGATGTAAAGCGAGTTTGTTTACGTTTGGTTCGTGCTACACTGCTGCATGTGGTGGCTAAGATGTGTATAGAGTGAAAATACTTTTACTGCCGTAAATATTTAGCTTCATTGCGCTCTATGGATACTTCAAGTGTAATTATTAACTTATATTTCGTATATCCGCTGACATCCGGGTCGAGTCAGTTTGAGATTTCCCGGATTATTGCGTTACGCTTCGTGTTAACGACTACTTACTTTATAATGGTAATGCAACACACTAGTTAATGAGGTGTTAAATTAAAACAAAGTGAAAGTACCTATGTTGTTTTCATTATTTTTTCTACGATGTAAGGTGGTACTGTTACTGTAGATGTAAAGTATGTAACTGTTAAGTTTATATTTACTGTGGTGCAAGATCCAGAGTTTATTTGTCGAAGAATGCTAGTCATGATGGCACCTGATGCGACAAAGAAACATCATCATCATCATTTCGGCCGAATGAAGACCACTGCTGGACACAGGCCTCCCCCAAAGATCACCACAACGACCGATATGGCTGTGCTGTGGGCTCAATGGGGGGTTTCGCCATAATCGCCTCGCTTGGCAGACGGGTTGGTGATCGCAGTTGAGTCGTTAATGTATTCGAAGGACGCTGCTGCCCATCCTCCAGCTAATCCCTTAGTCGACTTTTACGACACACACGGGAGGAGATGGGGTGGTGGTATTCTGAGCCGGCACCACACGGCGCAAAAACGCGACAAAGAAACACGTATAAGTATCCGTAGGTTGCGTATATGACACTCTTGTAACACCCAGAAAGACATTAATCCATTAAACAGGCGGCGTGTAGATGATATTTAGGAAATATTCTTATATCTTTAACTAAAGTATTTAAATATTTGTAAGGAATCAGTAATCGTTCATTGCAGCCTTGAAGCCTTATTATTAAATACATTTCTCCTGTGTTGTAGGTGCGTTTACAGACATGAATTCCACATACAATACACCCAGACCCGGAACAATTACCTGCAGATCATACAAATATTTGTTCCGTGCGGGAATCGAACCTACGACCCGGAGCGCAGCGGCCGACTGTATCAGCCACCGCACCAAACGAATTTCAAAATCTTAAATCTGAAGATTCGGACAGCACACGGAAAGATTTAAAGACTTATTAGATACAATACCACAAATAAATGATAACTTATAGTTGGTCTATGCACAGCTCTATGTAACTAGAAAATTGCTAATAATAAATAAATAAAAAAGAAAACTAGAAGATTCTGCAATAAATTCATGGTCCTCTCTACCTAAACTTATGTCACCGCTTTCATTTTATGTCTAGAAGGTAAAGTGCGCACCTTCTAGTCTGTCATAGTATTAGGTAGACATACTAGACTCGTTTCTAAGTACACATTTTACTCCGACGCAATAAGGAAACTAAAATGCGCACAATTGCCGCACTTGTTACCTAGGTATAAGTATCAAATAAATTTACTTCTACATTATGTGATTACATTCGAATGTATTTTTATGAAATGCGGTGCCTGGTTAGTAATATGTGTTGTGTAGTAAGTGGCGAAGATTTCAGACAACTGAAACTACCCAATAAAATTGTACGTGTCAAAATATTCGCTCAATATAGTCATCTAACATTTCAGCATTTCAGCGTTTAATAATTCTACACAGTCGAATACAAAAAATGCAGCTGAGTCGATAACGATTATCTATAAGTGTCTGACGTTTTTCGGTATTGTTTCACAGTTTCCTGCTACAAATTTCAATGGTTTCGACAGACAATAATAAATGATTTACTGCAATTTTCTAATTGATCGATTTTGCACGAAATTCATTCAGTGTTACCGTTATTGGTTACTATATGTACTTAACAACTGTTTTTTCTTGGTATCCTGTTTATAATGAACAACTTCCCGCCAGTTTCTGTTTGCATCAGGTCTCATCAATGATATTTTTATAGTGGCACTATAGAGTGCCGTGTGGTGCCGGCTGCGAATAGCATCAACCCATCTCATCCCGTGGGTGTCGTAAAAGGCGACTATGGGATTAGCCGGAGGATGTGCAGCAGCGTCCTTCGATTACATTAACATTACAACTGCGATCACCAACCCGCCTGCCAAGCACAACGGTTATGGCATAACCCCCCAATGAGCACACAACACACCCATATCGGTGGTTATGGTAATCTTTAGGGGAGGCTTGGACACAGGTCCAGCAGTGGACTTTATTCGGCCGAAATGATGATGTTGACTATAGAGTTAGTTTTTTATTGCTAAAATCTAATATCGGCTAGTAGCAGTCGTGTGTAGTAGTAGTGATAGCCTTGATGCCCGGTGGAGATACATCATGTACTTCCTCCACCCGGGGAATGTGCCGGCGACTCCTGACGGCTAAAACCACAGCAGCGGTCATCTTCGGCACCGAAGGCGGGCTCCAGGTCCTCGTAAGATCACATTAGAGCAGCAATGATAGCCAAATGGTTGAACCACCTCTTCCATACAGTACGGTATGAGCTCGATACCGGCCCGCACCTCTTGACTTTTCTGATTCATGTGCGGATCAGAATTTGATTATCACGTGCGTTAACGGCTAAGGAAAACAGGACGGAGGAGACCTGCACACCTGAGAGGGCTCCAAAATGTTTTCATTGATGTGTGTCCCCCAACCCGCACTAGGCCTGCGTGGTGGATTAAGGCCTACCCTTTCTCATCAAATGCCCGTGCCCAGCAGTGGGACAGTAATGGGCTGATTTTGTATTTATATAATATCGACTAATATACTCATTTATTGTATGTTTATTAACGATTTAAATGCACCATTTAATCATGCACGACAACCGGAAAATTTATTGTGAGTAAAATGTTAATCATTTGCAGCTAGTTTTCCACTTTATGTGATAAGTGAATGCATGATTGTATCTACATATGGGTAGCTATTATGTTATCGATCATACGTGAACTTATATTAATGTGTTGTATTTTTTTTCTACAATGACTTTTCACTCTAAGTTGGATATAGTTTTCTGGATCTCTGTGATTTAAAAATATACACATTTAGGGTTTAAAGGGCCGAATCGGCTCCACGTTGCTTAGAGTATATTTTTATTTCTACAATGACATTTCACTATGAGTAGAATATAATTTTCTGAATCCTGTGTTTTTTTTAATATATCTTTTGATACATGGGCTTAAAGCCCAATCCGACTCCACTTTACTTCGAATTACATGCTGCATGATAATAATCAGTCTAATTGACTATTATAACAACGCACGTTCTACATATATTTGGGTAATCAGTTGTAGCCGTCCCAGTTAAAGTAAAATAAATGTAAAAAATTTGCAATAGTGTAATTGATTGATTGATTGATATATTCGCTACTATGTTAAGTAAAATATTACCCAACCGCAAATGATGTATTCAAACTATACATTTCCATATTATGAATAATTTTATACTGTGAAGCCTGTATTGCGCTATGAACAAGCTGACTACTATTGTTGGGCAGTATTTGTAAAATTTTACAGTTCCTTACGCTTAGTGATCGGTAGCATCATTGTGGTTTCCGGATGTTTTCATGTTTGCCTCATCATTGGTATTTTGAAGTGATGTAGTTTTGTTTTCGTATGATTTAATTCTTTGCATTGTTAACTCGGGGTCACCGTAATGAAATTTTGAATGTCAAACGGCCGGTGCCGCGCCTTTATGTGTTTTTTTCTTGGAATGTTAGTAGTCTGTGGTTATATTTTTAAAGAATCTATCTCTTCTAAAGAATAGTCTTGGATATTTACTCTTTATTTGGAACAGCGCCTATCTACTGTTATTGCTAAAAATGTTGCAACAACAAAAATAACGTTTGATACGTTTCATATACAATAACGTTTTGAATCACTAACGGAACAACGGAACGGAATACTGAAACGCCACTCAATATTTAAATACCGCCTAATTATTTAAGACCTATCGAAAACGGGCGCCTCAAATTGCGCGATTTAAATATGAAGTGGCGTTTTATTTATTTGGCCGTCAATATTTTCAAGGTACGATTAACTGCTAGGTATTTTCTGTTATATTCAGTGTTCGGACAAACGAGCGCAAAGCAGCTCCGATAAATATACGCGTCATAACTCTTCAAGTGTTCTATTTTGAATCTTGTTACAGAAAATGTAGGTATGTATCGTAACAAACGGTACGGGTAGTAAAGTAAGCAAACGTATGAATTAAATGATAAATCTTGCGGAATAATACAGCGGGCGAATGAATAAAACTTATAAAGATAAATATACTGTTTCCGTTTGTTTAAAGTGCCTGAAATGAGGCCGTGGCGTGAGATAACGAGCAGGAACGAGTGGTGAAACGTTTTAAAAAAGTTGGGTTGAGATTGCGCTCCCATAGAAAAATCATCATGTAATGCTCTGTTTTTTTTTCCCGGGAAGGAAGTGATGGCTCGGCACTCAGTGCTCTTATTAACCTGAGTTCAGGGCATCGCAATCATACCACAGAGGCATCCTATCGTCACAGGTCAGGTCATAACCGTAAAACAATGCCGCTTGATTCCTAGATAAATATGTCTAGGTAATACAACAAATATTATGTAGGCAAAGTCTATGAGGCCTGTAACTAACTGTGCAGTACACGAGGTTTCGTTTTTTTAAATAATGTAATAATCAACTTCTATAATGTAGTGATGATTATGAAATACGGCCAATGACGTAAAACTTTATCAATATAATACAGGTAGTGCAGGAATGGTAAATCTTAATTGTTTTAATTTACGACAAATGATGCAAAATTTAAATATGCATAATGTATGACACTTCGAAATGTGTGATGTGCTTGTAGCCAATATTATAGATTTATAATCAATTATATTATACCATAGACATGTTACGTCCATATTAAATGGCGCGCAAAATTCAGTCTCGCTGTATGTATAAACCTACAAAACTGCACATCTACTTATGCTGTAAGAAAGAAGATACAAAAACTACGAGAATAAAAGAGATAGCTATCTAAAATGACAACACGTGTACTCGATGTCTTTGTCGCACCTGTGATAGAATATATGTGTTGTCTCTTTTCTGTGATTGACCTGGGTTTGCTTCGAGAATATCATTCTATAAGTAAATTGAACTTAACACTGGCAAAATGGAATACAATTGCCATGAAAAAAAAAAAAAAAAAAGTAAATTGAATAGTATTTTTATTCAAATATTTTATTTTATTTGTTACTAACGTATGGTATGATATCCCTAGTTCTTTATTCATGTCTGCTTGATAGTTTCTGCATTTTCGTAAGATATTTTGCTACTTTATTAATAGACCATAAAATGCTGCAACCTTCGAACTCTTGATAAACAAGGAAGAACTTAAACTCAGATTCATCATCATCATATCAGCCGAAGAAAATAAAAACGTTCACTGCTGTACAATAAATGGCCTCCCCCATAAGACGACCGGTTATATGTCATTTTAAAGGAAATTTGCCTGTACTCATCATGCTTGGCAGGCGGGTTGGTGAGCGGAGAATGTTTACTGTTCCACAGAAGGGACACTATTGCCCATCCTTCTGGTTTTGAATCCCTTACGGCCGAAATTAATAATCAATTTAATCCCAAATCTTCAGATTTAACATTTTGAAATTCATCAGTTGTTGTGTAACGATCACATTTAACACAAAAAACAGACATATCCGTAATCCAGGATCCAAAGATTTTGGATTAGATTGATTGTTAGTCACTTTTTACGACACGGGATGAGATGGAGAAGTGCTAATTCATAATCCGGATACGACACGGACAATTAGGCGAGATTGCATCAGTCGCATATAATGCTACCTACGTAGGGTCCATGTTTGATTAATGCAATCTAGACTTGAGTTTTGTGTGGTGGTTCGTGTGGTGCCGGCTCAGACTCTAGTGTGATCTTACGAGGACCTGGAGCCTCCCTTCGGTGCCGAGGATGAGAGCTCCAGTGGTTTTAGCCGGTAGGAGTCCGGCATACCCCTTCGCCCTTCCCCGGGGTGAAGGAAGTTCCATGTAGAATTTCCACTGAACATCAACAAAAAAAAAGGTAGGTACTCGTAATTTATACGAATCACCACGTACATAATCTCTCATACGTAGTATGCGTACACATTAATGTGATTTAATAATATTGGGCAAGTTGAAATGTCAATGTGGTTGCCGTATGCTAACACTTTTTTATGGATCGCATAATGTTTGAATTCTTATATTAGTATGCTTGACGTGTAATACTTAAATATGATGATATCACCAATGATTCATGAGATTTGTGTAGTGTGCCCGAGTGGTAGCCTTGACTCTTGGCTAATTATCTCGTGGAAAAACACGTTTTATAATCTAAAGAGCCGCTCGGATATAATGTATTATAAACGAGGCTAATTAAGGGCATATAGTAAAAAGTAACTATAAAACCGGTAAAGCGCGTGTCGACCGTCAGGTAACGTCCAACGAAAACTTATCATCATCATAATTTGACAGCCTATTTAACAAATTTATGATAATATCCATCTATTGACGGCACGGCTGGTACAGTAGCTGTTGCGCTCCGGATCGCGGGTTCGTTTACCGCACGCAACAAATATTTGTAGGATCTGCGGGTAGCTGTTCCGGGTCTGGGTTGTAATGTGTGTTTGTAAACGCATCCACGACACAGGAGAAATGCTCGTGTGGGGCAACGTTGAAAAAAATAAAACAACTGAGAAAAAAAATACTTTCCTTCTTTTCTTTTGGTTAGTGGTTCACCTCGTGTCAAAGTTGTTCAATCCGCCCAAAGGCCACCAACTTGACTTAAACGACTGCCGTCTAAATATGGCATCAACCGGGACGGGCGATTTTACGTGCCCTCCGAGTCATGGAGATGCTTAGTGTAAATATCACTATGGTCACCCATCTATGGACTAACCGCGCCATGTGTTGCTTAACCTCACTGATCGTATACGGATCAGTTACTGCACCGGGCTATGATCACCTCTTCAAATTAAATGCTTAATATAATAACATCGAAGGGTTGTAATGTTGTAATAGTCTCTTACGAAACATGTCGCAATCGCAAACACTTTTCATGTAAGCAGCGTCTGTTCTCTGTCTCTGTCACACACAAGCGCATAGATAATGTTACAATAGTAAGCCATTTTTATTTCACGACAAATCGTCATTGTCATTAGCTAAGTAAGGTGCTCAAAGCCAGTTGCACTCTCTGATCGGCTAGCATTAGCAACGATTGGCGCAATCAGTCTATGGATGGGATCTAACCACACGAAAGAAGAAAAAGATTATTAATTGTTTTTCGAGAACAACGTTCACAAGGAATTGACAGAGCATTTCCCAGCCCGCGGTGTCATAACCGTCACCGTTTAAGTGGAGTGTACCTTGCGTGTACCGATTATCCTTCTAGATGTGTAAACCAAAGTGAGAATTACAAGAAACAAAGCTTTTGCGGATGATTTCTATCTCTCACTTATAGAGTTGTTCAGAGTTGACGCGGAATCAACTACGCATTAACTTGGTTAGCTATAACTCTGAGCTAGTTACTCTAGAAGCCTAGATAGTAGTGATATTTTTTATTGAATTTCGTACTACATACTAGTATTCAAGACTCTTTCTTGAGACCTAACAAAACAAAATGGAATTAGGATGATGATAATTCTGTTAACAGGCATATCGTTTTGGTTGCAGTGTTATCAGTGAGCGCGTTGAGCGCGGGTGGCGGCGTGGGCTTGGTCCCCACGCTGGTGTCACAGTCAGCCCTGGGCGCGGAGGTGGACATGGTGCAGGAAGGCGACGGGGCGGCGAGCGACGGGCTCATCGCCCCGCGCCGCTTGCCAAACCCCTGTCTGGAGAGTCCCCAACGTATGGACCTACACAGGGAGCTGCTCTTTAATCAGAGGATGTGAGTACTTTATTAATTGAAATCAGTTTCCTTTGTTAAAATCTCAGCTCATGTTTAGAACTAGATACTGCTTAATTTCGCTTTTCCCGATGGGTGGTCACTTTGTAGAATAAAATGTGAAACATATCACTACTATTGCCATAAGCTTTACACTGGCAAATCATTACATTAGCCAATACGCTCATGGTTAAAATTATACACAGGTTATTACTTTGTACCTTCTTCTTATCACCATATCAGCCAAAGGACGTCCACTGCTGAACAATGGCCGGGACCATAGATTTCTACAATTGTATCGTCATTTTTGATGATTTCATTATTGGTGAGCGCAGTATAGCTACTGTTGCAGAGAAGGGACGTTGCAGCCCATCCCTCCATTTAAGAGTCCCATAGACGCCTTTTACAACATCCACGGTAGGAGATGGAGTGGTGCTACATTCTTAATCCAGAAACCACACGGACTACCTACCTTATATACTCCAGAAAGTATAAAAAAATTGTCACTTTAAAGAAATGTGTTCATCGGATATGACGATGAATTTTTAAATTTTAGTTTCACGGAAGTATGACACGCGGGATTTTGCAGCAATAAATGAAACGTTACATAAAAACATTACATTGTAAAGCTTAAGTATAACTGCAATAAACATTAGTGTAAACAGTTTGAGAAATACTATGAGATAACAAAATACAACTTTTGAGGACTACCTTACCGATTAAGTTCCGGTATAACTATACGCTCATTTGTTCTCTCAGTATTTTTGCGGCTTTCTAGTAACCTTTGTCCGTTGCTTTAATAAAGAACGCTCTCAAAAGCACTTTGTGGATGCGACAAGAGTCTCTTTCGATAAACTTTACGCCAAAGGCAAATGTTGGCCAAGTCTTCTTAAAATCTTGTGTTTTTGACTTCTTGTGTTATACTAAAGCTGTTATGAGTTAAAACTGTGAATGGCAAGTTGACTGTGAAAGTGTATTAAATAACTTTATATTGTATGTACCTTTATCTTTTTTGTCTTAGCGTTTTCAAACCTCTATGGTTATCTTATCTTTGTCCATTGAAAGCATGTTAATTCTTAATCATACATTAGACAGGCATTTCGATTACTCACGCCTTTATAGATAAGCTATCTAAAACAGAAAAGGCATTCCATTTCGTTGGTATAATTCTCTTTTGGTTAGACAAAGAGCCTACCTTCGTTTTTTATTTGGTCAGTTAAGATACATAGTCTACGAATTGCAAGTAATGTTTGCTAAGTATAGAGTTTAACAGTACAGAAAAGTCTAAAACCGGAGACTGCAATGTCTTTACCTGAGTTCTGAAATCATCAACATTTTATCCTAATGAAACCTTATTTTAAATAATTTGGCGTACCAGTTCTGACTACTCAGAAATGTTAATAAAACTCAATGTTATGGGACTTAGTTCCTCAGTATTTTGAAATGGTTTATTTTTTAATTTATTTTGTAAATATAAAAAGTATTGCCCGTCAATAAACTTTAAAACATTTTTAATTTTAATGATTCCCAACAAATCTGCTACATGATAAGAATTTAGAAAGTTGTATGTACTTCTCAGTAATATAGTTTTTTCTACACATAGCCTCTATCTATTTTGTCCCTACTGAATATATTCATTCCTCGTTGTGCATTTCGTGCGTCCCAAATGGACGAAACAACGAAATGCAAAGTATTATTTTGGGTTTTACGATTTGGCCAATGCACAAAGAGTCATGTTTATAATACGTGCGTACGTTATTTTTAACTTAAAGGTGACGAGTTTAGTTTTTGCTAAGTCTAAGTTTGGTTCGTCTTCAGTGCACAGGTGCACCGCATCCTGTCCCGAGTGTTGTGCACCCGCTATAATTATTAAACATCTGCCGCCCGAACCTCGCCGATCGCATTGTATATGTTACCTCGACTCCTTCATACCGTCCCAGTGAAATCAACAAATATCGAAAGAGTATTATTGAATACAGAATAGCTTCACAGATGTTTAGACCTGTTGATTCAGTCCATTTCCCCGTTAATGTGACTGTCGGAGCAGTCTCGTCCTGTTATTTCCGTGCTCGACTGTGAGTGCCGATTGACGGAAGGAAGCAATTCCCAGCCTGCTAACGGGAATTTCACAAGTATCTAGTCACTGCAATATTTAATCATTCACTTACCAAGCTGACAGATACGTTTATTTATCTCTAATATACTTATCCTACTTTTACATTGATATTACTTACCGTACATGAAAATGTCTACGGACTTATCTGTTACAGGAGAGCCGCTCATTTCATTCTAATTACAATATTTTTGATATTATTACCGCGCTTTATAGCAGTATGTAGTCAAGTGACAGGTGTGTTTTAAAAATAAATAATAATTTTTAATAAATAATTTTTGCATAAAGCATTCGAACTTATGATATATAAGGTTCGCAGATCCTCTAGCAGTTTGTTGTTGTAAAGACCCAAGTAAATAACAACTCATATACCGTAACGAGTATTAGCTTAGGTAGTATGTATTTATTTTTAAATGTGATCTTAGAACTTAAGAACTCGGGTTCTTTTTTTTTGTGACTATGACATATTTACTACTACGACTGCGACTACTACGAGTCTACTCATGACCACCGTCAATGCAACTTTATAGAAACGTCGAAGTTAGTCAAAATGTTATTTTGATATTATTCTGTACCCGAAAAGACCCGATATTGTCTTTAAATTATTGTTTATTATGTATTCATACAACAACATATTGTTTGTAGAAAATGAATCTGTAGGCATAGCTTGGATAGAACATACAAATAGTGATTGCAGTCACACTTCATTTGTTTCACATAATATCAGTATATTGATGGAATTCCTAGGCGATATCGATTTCTAATACACAATAAGCATAGCATTTACCAACTGATATAAATCGCAATCCCGATTTTAAAGTTTCATATCCAGACCTATTTAGGTACCTACTTACCGAAGCATTTTTGCTTATCGCAGAGTTTGATATTGGATTAGATTTAAAACTAGTTAGAGATCCGTCGAAGGTTAAATCACGAGATTAGATACTAAAATACATCAACAGGAATCAAGAGTGCCGAGATGCGGTGGGCGGTGATATCCAATGAAGCCGGCAGTAATTAGCTAGAATTGAACCATGCTGTCGATCTCCTGGTAACGCCTCGCTAAGTTAATGCATGCTCCTCTCGACACGCTGCAAATTAATTCAAAATTTCACTACTCTAAATAAGCCAATGATTGCAAATGTGTTTACATTTTGCGCATAGACTTAAGCAATGCGTGTTGAAATATATTTCACAATGTTATCTGCATTATACCTAGAAGTGAATGTTATCAAGGCCTTTAAGAAAAATTTCGATTCTATGAAATTGATAAATGATACCGAGATAGGAGAAGTAAACCTAAAACTAACACCAGACAAATACATTGCGGCCGATGTATTTCGACACATGTGCAGTTAAACAAATAAAACAATGCAGCAACTTCTGACGTCATACGTACAAAATAGTCCACACATGCAGGTATTGTGCGTGGGAAAGCTGCTAGGAAACTGTCTTAATAAAGAACAGAAGCTATTCAACATAAGATACTTTGCATTGTTCATTATTTTACTATGTAACGTATAACGTACAGAAGAATTTCCTTTGAAATTACCTCCAAGGCTATTTCGACATTGTTAATGTAATATAATAAACAATTATTTTCGACATTCGTGTGTTTTAAGTTATGATGTTGTTGAGTTTTTACAAGTAGCTATTGTCATCAAAATGCGTGTAGTTAGAATATCACATTTTGATTTAAGTTTGCGAAACACGTTGCAGCAGCTTGTCTTCTTCAATAAATTTTATTTTATTGTTACGAGACATACCACATGATTACCCTCATCGTCTAGCCTTCATTGTACCTAAATGGCACGTTTAATCCTACTAATCGTCTATGGCCAACGAACGGTTACCACTTATACGTAATCATAAATAATGTTTCGCCTACCAAATATATAACCATATATGGTAATGTATTGTGTTTCAGTTTTATCATTCACGATAAGATTACGGTACAACTCTACGTTCAATTCTTTGTCATTTTAACGCTCTGTGTGCTTTATGTTGTTTATGTTTCGAGGTCATTACAGTTTATCGATAAAAAGTATGGTCAGTTCGAGTAAGTTATCTATGTATTTATTTTCTCTATTTCAGAGGTAAAAATGTCCTGAATCAAAAAAGCGAACTAGAAAAAGCGCTGTCGAAACACAAAGAGAAACAAATTCTGAACCAAGTAAAGGAACACAGGGAAGCACCAGGTAACCAATTTACAGAAAAAAACACAGTTGATTCTTTTATTGCGTTGTACAAAATAGGCCTTTTTCTTTTGATTTATTTTTGACAATAGTCTGAAGCTTACCGTGTAAAAAGGCGCATTCCGGATTCCGGCAGACATTGTGACGAGTGTGTTGTTATCCCAATCAGATTTGAATCGTTCTTTTACATAATAGAATTAATAGATTATTTTAATTACCGATGTTTACATCGCGATTTAGATATACGTATTGAGCCTGTTCGCGAATATAATGATCACTCAAATGACGAGTTGGTTGCCTACTTTATCACAATATGGTTCACAGTTAATGAACCATTGTGATTAAATTTTCATTTCGTTTGTTACAAAAACAATATAATGTAAAAGCTAGTTGATAACCGCTAGTATGTAGTTTGAATTGAAAATGCAGATTAGTGACTGTATAAAGCTGCAGTTTGAGAAATTTGCATACAAGGAGTAGTCAGTTTTGTAGGCAATGGTGTCAGTCGGCCAGGGTACATAAACGCTTCGTTTAATTATTACATCACAGTACGCGAGCGACAGTATTATCACGTATTTGATAAAACATTAGGTAACTCAATCATTAAATTGATCGGCCAGCACGTGCTGCATCCGGTGCCGTATGTTACGTCGCTTGATCATTTTGATCAAATCTTACTACCTGCCTATACGATAAATGGACTTTGCCCATTACGTACTATTTATTATGTATAGTGATCATGGAGGATAATACAATAAATTATCGTGTATGCACATTATTTGGAGCTGGGTGAACTTTTACTCTCAAGTATTCGCGACGATTACTTCGAATTCCACAAAACTCGTATGGCGATTGGTTTTTTTGTTCGCATATTTGGACGCGGGCTTTTTATCCGGTGCAGTTCGATATTCGATATGAGCCCCGCAGGTGCACTCAGCGGTCGTTCACCCTATAATTCCAATAATTGTGGACACATTCTTTGCAAACAAAGTTAATGAGTTCTATTTCAGTGGCAATAGGGTTTGCGCATACTATTATGAATTTATAACAATTTTCTGTAATTGTTTTTATGCGGATGTCGATGACCAAGGCTGGATGAAAGTGAAACCGCATCTCGTTATTTCCCGTCTGTCCGATTGGTCGAGCGTGGGAGAAATTACTGCAATAGATAAAGCTCGCGACTTTTGCGGTGGTTTCCTGATACCAGTTCTATTTAATTATTAAATGTTCAGCACATGATTTGTAAAGATCCCGGATATGAAATTGCTATAGTTAGTTCGGTTGATATTAAGTAGGTAGGTACTGCTATCTTTTTTTTTTATTGGTCCGGTGGAAATACATCATGTACTTCCTCCGCCCCGGGAAAGGGCAGAGGGGTATGCCGGACTCCTACCGGCTAAAACCACCGGAGTGGTCATCTTCGGCACCGAAGGGAGGCTCCAGGAACTCGAATAATCTCCATCTAGAGCAGGTACTGCTATCTAGTGTGATCATACGAGGTCCTGGAGCCCTTAGGTGCCGAAGACAACCGCCTCAGTGGTTTTAGCCGGTAGAAGTCCAGCATGCCCATTGCCCTTCCCCAGGGCGGAGGAAGTTCATGAAGAATTGCCAAAGGGGCAAATAAAAGATAAATAAATAAGAAGTAGGTAAGTACGTAGTAAGTACTGCTAGTTGCGGGATCGCGAAAGGGCCGATCCCGCAGTTATGACGTCGAGTCGATATGAGCCGAATCGTCATACTGGGCTAGGCTGTGGCGAGATCCCGCTTTCTCGCCACAGCCTAGACAACTGATCACTCAACTGACTCAAGATGGCGGCGGGTATTTCTTCTAAGCGCGCCCCTCAAAGTCGGATCGAGGGCGGGAACAACACACTACACCCTCCGAAAAGACGGGGTCCGCTCAGGTGGACAGGCTCGGCAGGGTCGCCGATGGATGCTAGAGTGCCTCACGTGCCCGCACAATTTGTACGGACGGAGGAAAACCATGGGGTGATAGCCGATAGGAGTCCGGCACGCCCCTTTGCCTTCCCCGGGGCAAAGTAAGTCCATAAAGATTTCCACACGTTTCAATGGTGCGGTGCAAGGGGTACCAACTCTCGATCGGTAGTACGACGACTTACACATGAAATTAATAATCAATCTAATCCAAAGTCTCAACATATACAAAAAAAAAACAGCCTACCCTCGAATCTAAACTTTTGGATTAGATTGATCATTAATTTCAGCCGTTAGCCATCGGGTTATTGTCGCTCAACTTTTGTACAATAACAGATTTAATTGATAGTAACAATTGTGTTAGTGATCGCTTTTATATGACAAAATAATTTAAAATACAAATTAAGACAATGGAGAGAACCTCTTGCAATAATCAATATAAATTTAATTAAGGCCCAAGTTTTAATTATTTATTTAAGAGTTTAGATACTATAAACCTCAAGTAAGATATCCAGGTATTATGGCCAAAGATCTGGAAATTGAATTGTTCATGAACTGCAATGTAATTGATATTCTTTGTATAGAGCATTGGCTAAATTCACCAGTTATGTTTAATTTCATTTTAATAGAAATAGCCTGCGTAGAATTGTAGCGGTTCATTGTATTGTGTACAGACCTTCACCATTGTATGATTATTTTGAAATAGTTATGGATGAAGTATTGCATAGAATCAATCACTTGAACAAAATTGTATTTGCATGCGTTGATTTTAATATTAATTTACTAGAAAATACTAGTTTTAATAATTAAATAAAACATTATAATAAAACAATTTTAAACGGATTAAATCGCGTGTATTATTGATTTTTGTTTTTCCTGACGTTTCGAACACTTTGCAGGGTTCGTGGTCGCAGGATGACTAAGGTGACAAGCGTCGTTACAGATTTAAAAAGTTATTTTATCTACCGTACAAAACTAATCAAAAATTGTTTCGATGCACGCAGTAATCACTCAGTGTCTTGATGTTTTTTAGTTTGGTGTGTTGTTTGGGATTTTATTAATTTAATAACCGGATTCCAAACAGGTGGTACCTGCCAACCATCTTCTCTATTAAAATTAGGATGTTTTTTGTACGGTAGATAAAATAACTTTTTAAATCTGTAACGACGCTTGTCACCTTAGTCATCCTGCGACCACGAACCCTGCAAAGTGTTCGAAACGTCAGGAAAAACAAAAATCAATAATACACGCGATTTAATCCGTTTAAAATTGTTTTATTATAATGTGTAATAATCGCGAAAACCTAAGACAATACTAAATTAAATAAAAAATAAAAAAAGTCTTTTTCAGTCATACAATCTGGTAAAGTTTCTGGAGCCTACTAGAATTACTCAGAACAAAGCCACATGCTTAGATAATATTTACACAGATGTTTATACCTCACTACAAGCAAGTCTATACTCTGATCATTGTGGGTAATTGATAACTATTGTAAACCAAGGAAAGAATGTGGTGAAGCTATCTCAACACGGTTTGGCGAGCCTCGGCAAACGTTCACAAGCACAAGCGTGTGGATCGGACAAATGGCTTGGCTTGCATTGGTTTGCCGGCGCTTGCCGACGATCGGACAGAGTGTCGGATTTTGCCCACCAAATAAAGTTTGCGGCAAGCGTTTGCGACGCATCCACACGTTTGCGTTTCGTTTGCGACTGACGGACGTCGTTACCATTCCGCTCGCTTCACTTGCCATAAACATAAGAAAAAGTTTCCGATACCTGGCAGCGGATTAGTAAATCTTAAATTATTTTACTTTAAATGTAATTATAGTAAAAAATTAAATATGAACTGAAAACACAAAATATTTGTATAAATCTAAAGCAAGCTGCTCGGTGCTCGATGTCAAAAGTAGAGAGCACCCCACACTTTAGTTATACATATAAAAACATTTTGGGCTTTTAGGCTTTTTTAAACTATATTTTAATTTTATACTAGCTGGGCACAACGGTTTCACCCGCCATTTAATTGAAAAGAAATAGGTTTTTTTTTAAACTTTGCCCCACACTAGGATTTCTCCTGTGTCGTGCGTTTACAGATATTTCAACTGAAAACAAAAATCATAATAATAAATCAAGCTAAATCTAGCGTGTGAAATAGGTTAGTGCGAACATAGCCGTCCGCCATGTCTGGGGCTTGTGACGTAGTAGAGCACTCGCAAGCGTATGGATGTCTACGTTTGGCTTGCCTGCACTAGGCGAGCGATTTGTGGCAAGCGTGTGGCTGGTGGTGAGGTAGCATTAAGAAGGAAATCATTGTTTGTCCAAAAACCGCGACTAGTTTGAAATGTTTAAGTATTAAACTAAGTAATAAATTGACTTTTTAGCCATATAATGATAATCCGAACATTTCATGTAATGGTTTTTTTTATATTTACAGTAATTAAATTCGTATTTAATTCCACTTTTATCCTATGACGATCTTTAGCAAATGGGCAACTATTGGAATTAATAAACTTGTGTGAATTCCAGTAGTAGTAGTCCAAAACAGACTGTGTAAGCGATGGTGTGAGCTATATAATGAACAAAACATTGAATAGTGACATGAAAACAATTACTCTAAATTATTCAAAGTAATTTGTCATATAACAAAATGAAGATTTTTGAGTTTCAGTAGTGAAACTGGAAAAGTTAATAAGCTGAGACGTTGATTACAGTTCAATTATTGATGACGACATCAAAATCAACAAAATCATCGTACTTTGAACCCACTATTGTGAAAACTTTACTGAAAGGAAATATTAACACTTGGAGTAATAAATTTAAATTCGATAATCATAATTGCAGAGATAATAATAAGAAAATTTAACACTCTAAATGTAAAAACAAGTGTATTAATAAATGGTGCGAGTTGGAATTTTTTGATATTATTTTAGATAGCAATACTAAGCTGCAGTAAGGCCCGTTCATACTTAAATTGTCACAAAGGCTTAGTAAAGGCAGTAATCGCAATTTGTTATTTAATAGATAAAGAAACCACTAGACTAGTATATTTTGGTTATTTTCAGAACAATGTCGTACGGTATTCTGTTGTGGGGAAATACTGCCATTATTAAAAACTATATTTTTGCAGCACAAACGAGCTTTTCGGTCAATTTAAAAGTTAAACCCGAAAAATCCACTCAGTGAGAAATTTAAAGAGCTTAATACAAACGACCGTTCCGTCTGAGTACATTTATGAAAATGTTTTGTATATTATAATTATTATCTTATTTGCAAAAAACAGTGATGGTAATAATTAATACCAAAAAAATAAACACAAACTGCTTGTTTCTGCATAGCAAAGCACTTAAATGTCAATGTATAAATTTTTACATTAAAATCCAAAGTCATGTAAAGCTATAATGTTATTAGCGAGAAACATGTGCTGAACTATATCTTCTAAATATTAGAGATCCTACGAAAATTGCAATAGCATAACCCGTATCAATAAATCATCGTATAAAATTTTAATTTTCCATTAAAAGTTTATCATTTGGCGTGCACTGCGCAAACTATTGATGATACATCAAATAATGTACCTACTACATATCAATAGTATACCACAGATATTATAATACACTAGTACTCATCATTACCCACAGCAAAGTCCTGGATGCTATATGTATAACTGTTACAGTTAAGTCACTATGATCGCATTTTGTTTAAATTAGTCAATCAAAATACGGGTAGAATCGATCATTCGTATCACGATATTATAATAATGACTAAATAGTTTTATAAACAAGGTGGATTATGTACATGTAAACTCCACGTGCCGTGTGGTGCCGGCTACGAATAGCACCAACCCATCTCATCTCGTGGGTGTCATAAAAGGCGACTATGGGATTAACGGAGGATGGGCAGCAGCGTCCTTCGAATTCATTAACATCTCATTTACGATCGCCAACCCGACTGCCAAGCGTGGTGATTATGGCAAAACCCCCCAATGAGCACACAGCACACGCAGACTGGTCATTATAGCGATCTTTAGGGGAAGCTTGTGTCCAGCAGTGGACATCATTTGGCTGGAATGATGAACGATGACAATGAAATTCCTCTTTAAATAATTCCAATCGGACTTTTCGTTTAGAAGTTACGATGGGTATAACAATGGCTAAAAGTAAGAAAAATGCCGTGGTGTGCGTGAAAGGCTATGCTTAGTCAGTTTTTTGGCTTTAAAGCAATTTTAACCCTAAAAACTATAAATTATTTACTTATAGATTAAAATTCGTTATTTATACATGTCTAGTGTATAACAATAACCTCTTCTTTTTAATGATGCTCCACTCTAGTATATCTTCTGTGTTGTGGGCATGGCTTACAGACATACACCTCACATGCACATACATCTAGACCCGGGACAACTATCTGTAGATCATACAAATATTTGTTCCGTGTGGGGATCGAACCGGCGACACGTAGCGCAATAAGCCAATCGCCTAGCCACTACGCCAACCGTGCCGTCAAATCTCGACTCCAATCTGTTATTGGGTTTGTGTAAATCATGAGCTGAAGATTCTGGTGACAGTACCAGGTCATAGTTCATTTCGGCCGAATGAAGTCCACTGCTGGACACAGATCTCCCCCAAAGATCACCACAACCACCGATATGGATGTGTTGTGGGCTCATTGGGGGGTTTTGCCATAATCGCCACGCTTGGCAGGCGGGTTGGCGATCGCAGTTGAGTTGTTAATGTACTCGAAGGACGCTGCTGCCCATCCTCTCCGGCTAATCCCTTAGTCGACTTTTACGACACCCATGGGAGGACATGGGGTGGTGGCATTCTGAGCCGGCACCACACAGGTCATAGTTAATCTGTTAAATTTCAAGTCAAACGGATATCTAGAAGTGGGTTGAAAATTTAATCGCAAAATTTCATTATACTCATATAAATTTATATATATACATACATACAGGTCAAGCTAATATAATGCGTGAATAGTAATGCATGGGTCTCCTCAAAACAAATCAGATGAGTCCAAAGTAGAAGGATTTATTAGTAGAAATAGAAAGGTGCTACTATCTTCTTCCTAGTTTCATCAGCAGACCCTCGTCACCAACTAAAACGGGTACAACAAGCCAAAAGAGCCCAAACTCGAGGGGTTTATTAGTAGCCATTGAAGGATTGCAGTATCCACCATATCGCATATGCAGCATATATGCAGTATCGGCTCCATTATCCAACCAACCAAGTGTAATGTATGTCACACGTTAAAACAAACCAAAGTGGACTAAACTTGAGGGGTTTACTGGTGGCTTATGAAGAGTTTCACTATCCACTTCTTCACGGCTTCATTCGTCACGTGTAATTTATTGAAGTGAAAACTTCTTTTAGCGCGGTACGCATATTTTTAGATGAGATAAAATCTCTGGACTTGTGACACCGTTACGAGACGCAGCTCTGTGTGTGCATATATGCATGTACATATAGCAGACCGCGAACGCTAGACGCTAAATAAAATAAAAAAAGTTTTCACTTCTGTCGGCACTGTCGGAGTGCAACCCGTATTTTTATTTTTCATTTCACTTTAATTAAAACGGCTGCAGGCTAATTATAATAATCAAGGACATTTTAAAGGATGCAACATTCATACACTCATCCCATAGTACTCCAGACACATACAGACATTTTCCATTCGTCCGCAAACACGTCACCGGAAGGTTTGGCTTCCAAGAGACCGTTGAGCGCAGGCAGTCTGCGAGGAATGAGTGAATTGGCTCGCGCGTCGGCGAAGCACGCGGGCTCGGCTAAGAATTTCGTTCATCATGCAGTTCAGGAGTATACATTTTCCCACGAAGGATCTTGCTGTTGCTTATTTGGACATTTTTCCTTCTAATCGCAAGTGAGTTATAGTTCAAATGGCTCAGAAGAATTAGAAAGAAGAAGAATGGATAATACCCGTAAAGTCGCATATAAAGGCACCTGATAAGCTTTTTCTACCTTAATGTATGTGATTTGTTAAAACAAACCAAAGGAGCCCATACTCAAGGGTTTTACTGATAGTGAAGTGTTCCGCTATCCACTTCCTGGCTCCATCATCAGATCAGTTTGACAGTACCAAATTATTTTATTGTCATTTGGATTACATATACTTGCAAAGTTTCAAATCGATACGACAGTAAATAGAAGTACATATCTATTTATAAGATTTGTTTACGTTTACATAGTTAAGTGAAGCTACTAAAGGCGTGTTAGAACAATAACGATGGAGTTCCTTGGCCGTTCTTCTGCATAGGAAACTACATCTTGAAATGCGGCAACTAAAGTCTGAGTATTCATAAGTGCCATTAAATGGGTATAAATGAATTTAAAAATTCTTAGTTCTGCCTAACATCCGACCGGCCGGGTGTGATGCGATTCTTTGACCGGTTCTTTTTCCTGAGCTCCTTCAGAATGGGCATAGAAATCGCTTGTATATATATATATTAGTATTTACGGCGGAGAGGACTTTCTAGAAAAAGGCGTCATTGGGTACCCCTTGTTTTATTCAAGCACTGTTCGCGTAGCTGTAGCCACACAAGGATTTCTACTATGGGTGTATTTTTTTACAGATAAAAATTCCATACACAACACACCCAGACCCGGAAAAACGATCTACAGATGATACAAATATTTGTTCCGTGCGGGAATCGGACCCGCGATGGAGCGCAGCAGCCGACTGTATCGGCTACTGCACCAACCGTGCCTTCATAGTAGTAGTTAGCCGTAGTTTGTTAAGAGTACTCATTTCACTTCCTAACTTTCAGAATTGGAGCGTGCGATAGCGGAGCGCGCTCGACGACAGCAGGAGGCAGCAGCGCGCGCGGAGGAACCGGCGTCGGAACCGGGCTCCAGCGCCGCGCTGCAGCAGCTGCGGGCACGCCTGCGTCACGCCGCACCGCCCACGCCCTCCCCCGCCGCCTCCGCGCACTGAACACAAATCCTGTCGGCGCCGGAGCCGGGTGCTAACGCAGCACCGCGTTGCGGCAGCTGTTCAAGCACCAGCGGCGCGCCGCGTTTCCCGAACCCTCCCCTGACACCTCCGCACAATGAACACAAACCCAGCTACCTTAACATGCCAACGTCAACCATTAGTTTCCTTACAACCTCGTCTAATTTCGAACTAGATCTGCTGCTCTAATCCCTCTTCGAAATTTAACTATGTCGCAGCTGTATTGTTAAAATAGTTTTATTATAATAATTCTAGAGAGTGCCAACCCGTCTGCCCAGCGTGACGATTATGGCAACACCGCCCAATGAACACACAACGCAAACCCATACCGGTCGTTGTGGCAATCTTTGAGGCTTCTGTCCAGCCATGAACGTTGTTGGCTGAGATGATGATGATGATGAATTCTAGAGATATTACATTTCTTTAAATATTGTGAGCAATTTTAATTTAGGTGGTAAGTGCTTATCGTAACTTTGGACACCTGCAAAACCCGGAGTATATATAACTAGCGGGTTGCCAACCCTGTAAAAATCAATTTATGCCCCTTTTGGACAACACACACAATCCCACGCCGTTGTCAATTGGGGAAAACTCTATAGGGACTTCATTTCACAAACTAGGGTACGCGGAAGGAGGCCCCTTTGAAAAATGTCGACTGCTGGACATAGGCCCTCCCCAAAGATCGCCGCAACTACCGGTCTGGATTTGTGTTGTGTGTTCATTGGGAGGTTTTGCTATAATTGCCACGCTTGTCTGGCGGGAGGCTATTTCTAGCTTCGGCAATTATCCGGTTAAGCAAACACATCTGCCTTGAGATGTATGCGAGAAGATTGCAGTTAAGTTGTAATTAAAGTATCCGCAGGACGCTGCTGCTGAGCCTCTTTTGACGATACCCATAGGATGAGATGGTGTGTACTATTCTTAGCCGGCACTAGACGGCTTTCATTACATTTAGTAGTATTGCTAAAGGACACCTCTCAATTTATCTGTGTCTAGCGACATGATAATAATTTAAAATTACCTTTTTATTCCTCATGAATCGCAAGATATGTGATTGATCGTCAATAAATTGTAGTATTATACTATCGCTAGGTTTATTACAATAAAACGATTTTGACATATTGCTGCAACAATAAATAGACGTCCCAGTCTATAGATTGGGAACTTGATAAGAACTCGGTGAGTTCTCCTAATGTAATGGTCGCTAAATTTCAAACTATAACCCTTTTGGCATAGTTATATAAGATAATTGAATGTCAGTAATAAGAAACCTAGCTTATAGTGGAATAAATTATGTATCAAGTAGTTAAAGATCATGAAACCTGTTTGTGATTAGCGCCATCTATGTTTGTTAGTATATAATCTTACTAACGTATAGCATCGCACTGTCACACTAGTTCAGGGGGTTTCATTTAAACATGAAACGACGATGGTTTGAGGCCTAAGAGGAAAAAAAAGTGTTACATTTCAAGGTTTAGATAATATAAAATATTGGGTTTTGAGGAATTGGTAATGCACTGTAATTATAAGCATTAAGCGTCCGTGCGTTGCCGATGATGCGAGTGATACGCTTTGATTGCCAAAGCTTATTTGATTATATCTAATAATCGTTTATTTTTATTAAATAAGTGCTGTAATCTTTTTTTTCAACAAAAAGGTCACTAAAAGTGTCACAAAAATACATAAACAGTAGCGTGTTGTTTGTTATTGTACTACCTATAACATGGTGGGTATGAGGATACTAACCGAACATTCGAAAATAGAATCTTTATGTATGCACTAAATTATTTAATTTCACTAATACGTAATATAATGAACAACTATATGACTGAGTAATCGACTGCGTGTGTTGTAATAATAATAATAAGGGTAATGTCGACTTCAAACAAGAGATTACAAATATTTTTCTAAACTTTTTGACGTCACAAATCTTAACAATTCGTAGACTTCATTCGTAAGCGTATACTGTTCTTGTTGTACTCTATAACTTATCTTTCGCTGTATGATTTAGGGATAACTGTCGAAGTAATAATTGTAATAACTATTTTATGACATTAATTATTATAGACAGTAGATAGATGTTTGCAATTGACAGATGTATGGTTTAGAAATATTAAAGTATAATACATATTTTATCGTCAGAGTAGAAATCTTATGAGAAGTAGAGTGAATCCTAAATAGATATTACCCGTATCTACAATATATTAAAGTTAAATAAATTTCATAAAAGATATATTCACATACATTACGAGCCTAATCAATAATAATTGTGAATTTATTATGGAGCTTTATGGGCACATAATTATGATATAAATATCTAATTTTCTACAGATCCTTGCACCACATAGGCCTTCCTGAATGACTCCAGTAAATAGTTGACCAGTGTATTAGAATTTGAAGTGTTCAAGAAAGTGATAGAAACATATTTTTATATATTTGAGATGCCTGGAGGTTGTCTGCAGGTTTTCAAAGTTTAATAGATATTCGTAGTAAACCCAAAGATCAGTAAATATCCATAACACCTAGTAGATGTTAAACATAACTACATATCGCTGGTTTTCGAGAACACCGACGCAATTAGAAATCTTCGATTCTACTGTATGACGTTTTTAAGTGTATTTATATAGATGATTTATTGTCTAACTTATTTTGTCGTTAATTTAAAGTTGGTCTAACTTTACTGATTAAAATATTGTAATAGGATTAAAACATACAAAACTATTTGAAACATAATTAGAAACAATAAAACTTCACATGAAGCTTCCATTCTGACTTCGGTCATTATTCCTGAGATAATGAACCATGAAAATCAACCGAAACAATACAAAATAATATTTATAAAGCTCGTAAACGGGCTAGTTTTGTGGCAATTTCTATAGGGACTTTATAACGAAATATGTAATCATTGTTAAAAAAAATGTACGAATTATTGGGGTCGAACGCTAAATCAGTCTGCGTTTACGCAGTTCGAGCATGGATTCAGTTCGTCACCGGCCCACGACGCAAGCATAGATTATACAGAGGCACAACTGAAATGAGCTAGTATTCGTGATATATATTAGCCTGTTTCGTCTCAGATGTATAATGATGCTAACCTGGGGTGCAATTCTCTAAGCTGAAACATCCAGACATCCTTGAATACAGAATTTAAATAACGATGATGACCCAATTTGGTAATCGCTAAGATTGGTCTTCATTGCTTATCTTCTGCAACGAGACCTTGAATAGCTTCAATCATGTCTTAACCAATACCGAACTGGTTTTACGGCGTTATTTCGATTCTGTATTCAAGGATGTATGGATGTTTGAGCATAAGGAATTGCACCCCTGGTTTAGCAAACGACGCGTGGTTGGTCGAAATCGGCATTGCATAAAATTATTTATGGTAAAAATATCACCGATTTCTGTTCGTTCTATATACTTATTTCAGTTGTGAATAATTTTGAGTTGCGTCGCTATTCTCGCAATCCAGCGAAATATTTAACTTATATAGGTTCGTTGGCTAGCTGCAGAATAATTTGAAGGTTGCTCTTTATTCATTTCTGATGAATCTTAGAGTAATGTGTAAAAGCCTGATAGTTATTTTTGTTACAATTATATCTAACATCATCCAGACGTTTCTTTAATTTTCGCTGCGCTTTGGTAAACATGTAACATAATATACTTGTTATGCTCTCAAGTATGTCTATTTATATGAACTTGTTATTTACTTTCAGAGTATTAATTATTTATCGTTATAAGTTAGATTATAATAGGATGACGATTCTCACAAAGATACCAAAATTACTAAAAAGTATAGTTATCTATCATTCCACTTGTTATTGTTTCACTTCCTATGATTTCTTCGTCCATATGTTTTCCCTTTCTGTTAAGATTATTGTTAAGTTATTGTAACTTAGTACAAAATGGCACCTTCATGATATGAGGGCTAGTTATAGGCTTCCGAAGCTGTATTGTGGCCATCTTAAGTGCGACATAAATAAACTAAAGTAGTATTTAAGTAACTTACTCTTTGTATTGATAGTATGACATGGAACCTGTATGATAAATAAATGATTTGCATAGTAAAATAAAAATGTTTTAGAATATTTACTAGTTTTACTCATACCCACAAACAAACGAAACCAATCTTAGACATACCTGAACAGTGTCTACTTGAAATAAAAATGGGCATTGCATCACATTTCATGATTAGACAGGTATTAATTTTATATGAAAATAGATTTATGTGTAGATATATTGTAGTAATATTGTGAACTTATAGTTACCTACCTAATTTATTTTTATAATAAAATATCGGTAACTACATGCTTACTCAAACGTCAAGCAAGAGTAGGAATGCGTTATTTGGCTAGGGTCTAGTCGGGATGATTCTTTTGGCCGGGGGAGACTTCATTTATATATATGAAATCATTTCCGTTAGTAAAAAATAAGGTTTTATCAAAAAGGCGTTAGGTGCTTTTTATACTGTTGGACGGACAGGCATTGTCGCGATAGAATTGGGACCTCTGGCAGTGTCCCGGTGGGGTTCCTGTTTCTTTTTAAAAAACTTTGCCCCACACTAGGATTTCTCCTGTGTCATGGGTGCGTTTAACATAAATTCCACACACAATACCCCCAGAACAACTACCTGCAGATCATACAGATATTTGTTCCGTGTGGGAATGGAACCCGCGAGCCGCTGCACCAACCCCGCCGTCAAACGGGGTGGCGTTGGCCGTCAGTCTAGACAACTTAATCGCCTTCAACTTAATCCTGTGGGGCTTGATTAGGGGGGCAGTAGTCCATCATCGATGCCCGTTACCTGCAGGGAATCATAGGGGCCTATCTGCACGATAGGCACATTCGCTACGTGGGCAAGGTAGTGTAAAGCGGAGGTAGAATACGTGCGGGGTTCCGCAGGGTTCAGTTTTCGGCCCCATATTATGAAACCTCGGCTACGACGCGGCCCTGCGTGTCGTTCTCTCCACTGGTGTCGCTTTGTCTGTTACGCTGATGACACTTGTGTTGGCTAGCGGGGAGTCCTTCAAGGGAACCATCTTAGTTGCCGAGCAAGCAGTGGCAATTGTCGTGGCCAAAATCCACGCTCTGGGTCTGCAGATAAAGAAGGTTCCACAAACTGCCGCGGAGCAGAGAAACACCCAGTTCGTGGATACGCGTTGATGCAGCGCAGAGCGACTATACATATCGCACGGGGATACAGGACAGTGTCCTACCAGGCGGCAACACTCCTGGTCCGCTTCCCACCTTTCGACATCTTGGCGGAGACGTGTGCGTGGGTCTATGCGCAGATACGCTCCCTCCGCTGGAGCGGCGAAAGCGTGCCCCTAGGGGCGTTCGACCGGCTGAGGTAGCCGGCTCGACAGCCCGTACTCGAGGTGTGGTGACATCGCCTGTGATTACAGTTCGTGACGAAGCGCGTCGTCGAAGCCATCCTCCTGCTCTTCGGAGCCTGGCTCAGAAAGAGCGAGTGCGTCACATACCGCCTGACGCAGGTGTTCACCGGTCACGGTTGTTTCGGTGCGTACCTGCACAGGATAGGACGGGAGGTCATGACTCAGTGCCACCACTGTAAAAGTGACTCGGCACACGCTTGAGGAGTGTCCTTCAAGGGCTGGCAAATGGCGGATCCTGATCGATCGGATCGGGAAAGATCTCTTTTTGCCAGCAGTAGTGGCCGGCTTTGTTGGCAGAGAATGAAAATTGGAGCACAGTGGTCTCCTTCTGCGAGAGCGTCATGCTGCAGGAGACTGCAGAGCGGGATCGGGAGAGGACAATCCCGCACGGAGAAGGATGAAACGGCACCAGGGTAACAACTGCCCCGGCGCCCAACACGCCTGAGCATGCCGTCGCTTTATGGAATGAATGGCCGAGGCCCCCCTTGGGGGTTGCGGGTGCGTACATTGGGGAGTCTGCTCATACCAAGCGACCCCTGGGATGATGGTGGTGTGCACGTGGTCATGTGCCGCCGCGTGCACAGCGCACAGCGAAGCTTGTGGGGATCCTTTACAGTCCTATCCGAGAAGTGCCCGGGTGGTGACCTTTTTACAGTCGCCTTCTGTATGCTAGAGAGGGTGACCGCTTTACAGTCAAATTCATGATGAATTTCCACTGGAGAACAATAAAAAAAGGTATTTTAAAGAATACATAACGCAATTTTATATAACATTTTATATACTACCCAGATTAAGCTATTACCTACGCGCGAATTTTATAAGTGCTTATTATTTAGTATTTAATCGTAACAAACATCGTTTGTCGGGACGTGGGTCACAGCTCAATAACGGTGAGAGTCCCGATATACCGGGACGGATGGTAACCTCAAGCAAAATGACATCTTTAGTGAAGTTTTAATAAGCATCCCCCTCGACATGCTTATAAAAACTATATAGGTAAGTAATGCTATACATATAATAGAAGTTTGGAATGTTTGGTAGATTTAACGTATCGGAAACAAACGAAATTGGATTTGTTTCAATGCATTGTTAGAAAGGAACATTTTGTTTTGCGCATCGAATAAATAGTGGAGAAATGCAACTAGGCTGTAGAAATCTAAGGCTGCGACGCCTTGAGAATGACAATAATAAGTACACTATTAAACAACGTAAACATTTGAAATTCTTATTGAGGTAGGTACAATATATGTACAAGGCAATAGATTCAGTTCATTGTACGTATGTTGTGAATATTTAGAATTCTGTTGTTACTAGTAAACTATAGGCTACGCACAACTGCCGCAGAAATTGAGTTAATGGTCGTTTGATAAAACCTGACGAACATGTTAACTGCAAATTCAAGTAGATACCTACGACCACATGAACAGCCTACCTATGTACATTGTACATACATACACATGGTGGGTACTAGGTACAGTCAAGATTATAAATATGTATATACATTAAAAAGTAAATAATACAGCATTACTTAATTGTATTTTTTTTAAACGTTGTTCCACATTATGTTTTTTTCTGTGTCGTGGGTACAGTTTACTGACATACATTTCACATGCACAAACACCCAGACCCGAAACAACCATCTGTAGATCATACAAATATTTGTTGGGTGCGAGAATCGAACCCGATCCGTTGCGCAGAAAGCTAATGACTTAGCCCCCGCGCGAACCGTACCGTCGAACCTGTACATACTGTACAAGCGAAAACATACGAGTAGTACTTGGTACTTTAATAAAACGATATATCAAAATAATATAATCTACTTTATGAATTTCGTTATGTACTTGTAAGTATATGTTTATGCTTGCGACTACGCGGTACTTATAGAAACAACATTTGCAGAAATATTTTTACTCGAATCCTGCCGATCGTACTCATAATATTACCTACGTGAAATGCTTTAAAAAAAGATGCCTGCTATGACGGAAGACAACTTTTCAAATGACACGAGGAGCCAATTACCTTGGTTGCATTAATATCATCAGCTATTATTGAATGCATTGAACGTATTATTAGCGAATAATTAGTTGGGGAAATTTGTAGAGTTGTTGAAGCGTAAAACGCTTTCATTTTCTTAGGACACGGGAGACACGTCCACCGGCGGTCAACGAGTAAAGACTCCACCCTGATGGCTTTGTGCCTTCATGATCGTGCCGTAATGCGTCCTCGTTCAGTCGACAATCGTACTCCTTTCGTGGCTCACGTTCTTGTACAATGTAAATAGTGCGTTGCAAGTTGTTACCTGTACCAGTGATTATTCCAATATGTATATTACGAAACTTTATTTTGCGTTAATAGCATTAATTGTTATTAGTAATGTAGTCTACGGGAAAAAAACTAAAAAAAGTAAACGACCAAAGGATCAAGAGAATTATACCACCATACAACCTAACGTAGTCGCATATTCGACTTTCGGATTCAATGATGTTGGTTCCTATGATGGATTTGTGCCAACCTCACCGGATTATGCCAGCTTTCTCAGCGGTGTCAACCAAGAATCTACGACAAGATTATACGCCCCAGCTTTTCCCAGTTCCGTGGATTCATCAGGATTTAGTGAGAATTATGGTTCGCAGTTGCTCGACGGACATTCCTTCGGCTTTAATGAAGACAACGTGGGGCAGTCTGGTATGTTACAGTACACATCTAGTCCTATAAATAGTTTTAACAATCCAAATTTTGGTACAACCGACGAACAAAAAAAATTAGATTCTGAAGATACAAATGGTCAAAATACAGAAAACTCAGATGCACCAGTGTATGGCACCAAAATAAATTCTCGACATAAGTATAGAGCTGTCAATCCGTTTAACAATACTGAATTTAGTATGAACAATAATGGATATTCCAATTTGTCTGATGATAAATATTCGAATTTTCCTGACGTAGAGTCAACACATGAAAATAAACCATATAGCGAGTCTCATGTGAGTTACCAAAATACCAACGGTGACATTCAAAATTATGAGCCGCAGGAAAATGAGAACTTTGAAAAACCAACATCTTCTAGTGTACATAACGTACTCAAATTTCCGAAACTTGTTGATTTTACGAGGTTGAAACAGTATTATCCAACCGAATTAGATACTAGTAAGTTTATACCAGACACTATTCAACCTCTGAGACCTCAAAATTCCATGTTGAATACTGAAATGGAAAGTACTTTTTCTAACACCTTTAATTATAATAACAAAAACAATAAGTTTATGGATTCTTCATCAAAATTTGTAGACTATTACAATTTAAAAAATAACGATGATAATAATGATAAATCAGTGATAAAACCGAATTCATTTATTGATCAAGATATTACGTACAATCTCGTCAAATCGCGACAAAAAAATAATCAACTGAATACCAAAAATCCCGAACAAAAAAAGAAAATCAAGCATAAACCTTGGGTAGCTGGAAATTACAGTCACGACTTTAAAAATTGGAAGGACTCTTCATCTATAAAAGGCTACGGATATTCGACTAATTTCAGTAATATGAACTTTAAATATGATGTCAGTGAACCTAAGAAACCTTTTAGTCATGATGAAATAGTACCGGCGAGCAGTAATTTAGTAGATTTAACAAACTATCAATATCCTGAAATGGATTATACAATTTTCAAGAAAATGCCGGAAATTAATGACGATGACGACAATAGCGTGTCATTCAAAGATAAATCTAAAGGAAATGATTACTTGAACAGATTTAAAAATTCATATAGTACGGTTCCAACTACGACATCATATTGGGGAAATGCATTCAAATCTACAGATTTTGCCTCCATTAGAGACCATAAAAAAAAAGCTCATTACAGTGAAATTCATGGTGATACCGTGGTTAATATACCTAAAAGACCGCATAAGTTTAGCATTACAAAAGCTTCTGAAAATAAACAAGTTGATTGGCCAGATGCGCATTATAGTAGACCTTATATATTAAACAAACCCACGGACGATTGGACCAAGGATTTATTTGACACTAAATATAAGTCGGAAGAGGAGTTGTTGGGACTCAGAACTTACGATACTTCGCACCCGACATATTTACCGACCTATAAGCCAAATAATAATGTATTTGACAATGATAATGAATTCAAAAATCTTGTTGAAAAGTGGAGACAGTCTTATTTAAAGACGAAATATAAAGATATACCTGTTCGAGATTATGAAAGTTACGGGTCCGAAGTGAAACCGATGCACGTGCCTATACCGAAACCGTACCCGGTAAGTGTTATTTTTTAATATTTTAAATGATCTATGAATAAAGCTTGTATGGGTATTTCATATTTGTATAAAAATAATTGAACTAAAAACGAATGATATGATGGAATGCGGATCGGAAAAGCAGACATCTCACGTCGCGCACTAATTTCCTCGGTCTTGGCCAGTAAAGTGATGCGCGCTCGTGCGCCCGGGAGAAATCATGTAATACAATACTTGATTGGGGTTATAAACTATACATTTGTTATAGGGCTGTAGACAACAATATACACAGTAGAAACATATTGTAAGAATGTTCAAGAAATAGAAATCAAGGCATCGATGTTTTATAAGTATAGTTAGATCAATGGTTAACGTGGTTGGGCGTCAATAATGAGATCGTCGACCTCCCTAGCTGGAGTCACGCTACATTAGTTGCAATTGTAAGAAGTGGAAACAATAACTGATCAGCTTATCTGTTCTATAATGATAAGTAGCCGATACGCGGTTTTAAATCAAATCTTAAAGATGCGTATATTTAAACAATTGTTCAGCTATTTGGCCAAAGACAACAAGGACATTACATATATTCAAGTATAATCATAATGACTATATCGCGGCCGTATGCACAGAAAAAAATAATTACCCTATTAAAAGGACATACTGCTTTTTGTCGTCTTAAAGCAAATCGTGACAGCGTATCGCAAACAATTTCTTAATTGGCAATAAACGAAAAAGACAATTAGAAATTGCACGCTATTTACATCGATATATTGTTGTAATATGTTGTCAAGTCACAACTTAAGTATATATGCGTACACGCTGCGCTGAACTTGGTAATGATCCAGGCGGGCAAGCACGCATCACACTACACATCTGCTAAAGGTATATGATATGTGTCCAAGAAAACTTTAGTACTACGATAAACACGTAATTATCACTGTAAGCATACCTACATACATACATGCTGAAGTACGTTTCCGTGTGGAGTCCGGATTAAGAATATAGTACCACAACATCTTCTGTGGATGCCGTAAAAGGCGACTAAAAGGTGGGTTCTAAACCAGACGGATGGGCAGCAGCATTCCTTCTGTGGAACAGTAGTCATAATGCGCTCACCAACCCGCCTGCCAAGCGCGCTGGGTACTGGCAAGTTCCCCCAAAATGACGATTCAATTGTGAATATCTATTGGGAGGCCTTTGTTCAGCAGTGGACGTCCTATGGCTGATATGATGAAGTACACCAAAAATAATCATTTTGAACCAAACTCAAGAAATTATTGGTCTAGTGTTATGGAAATAAATGTTTCACCCCTACTATTTTTATCAAATGAGACTATAACACTATACGGCAATTAAAGTCTCGACGATTCATAAGTGCCTGTATATGGTTTATATGAATAAAAATGATTTTTTTTATCTTTATCTTATATAGCATGCGGGTGTTCTCTATAATATCGAAACTTAACCTTATACTTAGTTGTTGCATGACATGCATTATGCGTATTCACATTTTCACTTTTTACAATACCTTCGATTTCGTTGTAAGTAGAGCAGTAACAGATAGTTTATATGCATTGTTAGAAGGACAGAAGAAAGTGTTAGCGGCCGTGTTAAATAACAAAAGGCAATTTTTTTTACCGGCAAGCAATAGAAGTGAAATGTTTCTTGAAAACCGACTCATCTGACCAGTAATGATAAAACTGTTGACAAGGACTAGGAAAATATTTTTAATTGGAGCTTTTAAGCGTTCGCGTGTCGTGTAACTTTTTACTTGTTAAATATTAAATGTTTGTCATGGAAAATATACACAATAGGTTTAGTTAAAATTGCCTCGAAATTAAATCATCATACTTTGGTACATAAACGTATCAGGGTCAGAGACTCGGAGAAGTCTTTCAGTAACAAATAAACGCTAATTTAGAACCACTGATTGATTGTTCTCCTGTTGTACTACTTATTACCAGGGACACAGTGTGCACCATCAAATAGGCAACAAAAAGCACAAATCGAAATCAACTAACAAGTGTCATTCGAGTCATAGGTTATCACACACACGGGCATCGGTCCTCTAGATCTTAAATTAGAATAAAGTACCTATAATAGTAATTCGTGCGATGTGTAGAGCAAACATAAACTTGCAGATAGAAATCCCTCATCCAGTAATAGTTCCGGTGCCGCATCCATTTCCGGTGCGGGTGCCGGTATCTAGGCCGGTCGCGGTGCCCGTGGTGCGGGAGCTTACCGTGCCCATTGAGAAGCCGGTGCCCTACCCCGTCTACAAAAAGGTTCCTTACCCGGTAGAGAAGCTAGTCCCTGTGCCTGTTGAAAAAGAGGTTAGTGTCTTAGTAAGCCTCAATGTTACTATAGCGCAGGGATACGATACGCACGTATAATGTGTTTTTGTACGTGTCGATGAAAAAACGTGATGCTTTCGTTTGCGCAACGGTACGTACGGCTACATTTATCATGCTATGATTTCCAGCATAAACTGATCTCGCATTGTATAGGCTTTCCGTAAGATGAGAGATCAGCGTCAACTGGATGTGTAAAGCTTAATATGTAGCCGTGTGTACTACAACGTATACTAATGGCCAAACGGTTGGTGCAGTTACTAAGCGATTGGCTTTCTGCGCTACGAGTCGCGGGTTCAATTCCCGGCAGCAAATATTTGTATGATCTACGGATAGTTGTTTCGGGTATGGCTGTTTGCGCACGGGAGATTTAAGTCTGTAATCTATACCCAGATAAATCCTAGTGTAACGACTATGATAATAAAAAGGTTGACTGTCCACAACATTTATTTATAGGGGAACTGACTACGTGGTTGATGGGAGTCTACTCCACAGTCGATAGTTTGCCAGGGTTCCTATAGATTATGATGAATTTAATTTTATCTTGCATGTTGGGTTCATCGATTCTTTGCACGACTACAATTTTTCCTACTTTTAGTTTGTTGCATGAAAACTGCATGATCATTTCCTATCTACTGTCTACCTTGGGTCGCAGCCCAATACGATGTCCTGACCAAGTGAAGATACGCCTTGACACCAAGATCTCTGACACAATACAGCACGCCAAAGATTGTCACAAATGGATCGTCAAAAAGTGTAATCGGGCACATCTCGACGCTCAGCAGTGGGCAAACGACTAAAGGAAGAGTAGTGCAAAGCTTGTAGATAGCATGGCGTCATAGAAGCAAATTGTAATGTTTAACATTTTGTATCTGACTCCGTGTTATCGGGTTTATGGATTATTATTAATAACTTACACATTATTTCGCCGTGTGGAGCTGGCTAAGAATACCACCACCCCATTTCATCACGTGGGTGTCATAAATAAAAGGCGACTATGGGATTAGCATATGTATAACTCAATTGCGATTGACAACCCGTCTGCCAAGCGTAGTGGTTATGGCTAAAAACCCCCAATGAGCACACACCACAAAAACCATTCGTCGTTGTAGCAATGTTGGAAGTCGTTGGATGCGCACGGCATGTAACCGCTTGTTGTGGAAATCTATGGTGATGCAACCAATTTTTCGATTGTTATTTGTATGAATTTTGTGTGATCTAGGTGTCGGTGCCAGTGGAAAAGCCTTACCCAGTACATATTCCCTACGTGAGGCCAGTTTTCCATCATACGAGGCCAGCGCCGGTCCACGAGGACCCGGAAAACATAGAGGAGGATGATTTCTTGCACCGGCCCGAATCCAAAAAACCTTCACAGTTCAAGAAGAGGCCGTATGGGTAATATTTTTATTATAATCAATCATTCAAAGCACACTGCTGTACCTTCATAAGTCTGTTAAAATAGGGAAGATTTCAAACGTTTTCTAGAAGTCAATTCTCGCCACGCTGGAAAAGCAAGTTGATGGACTCAGATTTACCCTACGTACAAATGACCCAGCTGTTTGTTATCAGTATGTCGTCATCTGAGCCTTGTCAGTCACTGGTACTCTGCGCACAGGTGGGCTTGAAACTTGGGAAGCTGAATGTAGTGCGCCTTACGGGGTGGAATAAGTATTAGTATTACATTTAGGCTGTACTTTCTTGCAAACCCAGAAGCTCGGCTTGCCCTAATAAAAAACAAATTTACGCTTCACACGAGGTTTAGTTAGTACCGCTGACTATTTATTAAACATTACAATCGTAGTAGGCCTTTATCTGAACATTCAAGCATCATATAATAAATAGATCGTCATGTATCACAAGTCCAACTCGTGTGCTTGCAATGTCACTCGCACTTGTAGTGCTAAGAGTCCCGTGGGTGTCGTAAAAGGAGCCTATGGGATTAGCCAGGATTAGCCCGTGGGGATTTGGGGGAGGCTTGCGGAAATAAATAATAATAATAAAAATACTTGCCCTGTTGTATTATTTTACTAAACTATACTACCATTTGTAGGCATTACTGTTTTTATGAAAGTAATTGTTGATTAAATAACACTAATTAATTTGTGATTTTTATTGTTTATATAGTGCTTGTTTATTGATTACATTGTAAGTTAATTATTCATGTTGTATATTCATTATCAGAACATAAAATAACTGTTTCTTTAGGTCTGCAAAAGCAACGCATACTATGATAAACAGAACAATAATCAATTTTCCGCTTGTGGTGTTAAGAAAAGCATATTATCGATTCCGTCGAACGCGGTTGGAACTGACTGCATCAGCCGTAATATGATCCTTCCTATCCTTGACGAAATCCTTCCCATCATATCCCATATCTTAAATTATTCCATATCCAGTGGAATTTTTCCATCTCCATGGAAAGAGGCCCAAGTCACTCCATTACCCCAAAAAGGCAAATCCTATAACTTTCTCTGACTATCGTCCGATATCCATACTCCCATTCCTCTCCAAAGTTCTTGAACGCCTCATACACGATCAACTTAGTAATTTCCTTTCTAAAAACAATCTCTTTAATCCACTCCAATCCGGCTTTCGTCCTGGTCATAGTACCACCACATCCTTGGTTCATATTACGGATGATATTAGGTCTGGAATGGAAGCCGGTGCGCTAACAGTTCTTGCTTTGCTAGACTTTGGAAATACCTTTAACACTGTAGATTTTGACATTCTAATTGGTATACCATGGTCTCTAAACATATCTCCAACGGCAATTCATTGGTTTCGTAGTTACCTGTTTGGCCGTCGGCAACGTGTTAAAATTGACCACACCATACCACTTCATGGTGTAGTACATCTACTAGCGTGCCACAGTGCGGCGTTCTATCTCCGTTACTCTTCGCAATATTTATCAATTCTATCTCCAGACAGCTTCTTTCTTCCTACCACCTGTATGCGGACGATTTGCAAATTTACTGCCATACTCCCTTGGATAAGCTGGCGGAGGGTATCAATGCCATAAATGTTGATCTGGATCAAATATGCAAATGGAGTAGAGCACACGGGCTTAAAGTAAACCCGGCGAAGACTCAGGTCACTGTTGTGCTCAATAATGATCTGTAGAGTTGACTGGTCTTAACTTCCTCGAGTTCTTTGTGATGGATCCATCATTTCTGTAAGTGCTAAGGGTCAAGAACTTGGGGATATAAATCGATAAAAACTTTTCCTGGGCTCCGCAGCTGCAGGAACTTAGTCGCAAAATGTTTGCTTCAGCTGGGTCCTTAAGAATGTTACGAAACTTCCTCCCGATTGCCACTAAAACTGCGCTTGTACAATCTCTGCTCCTTCTAATTCTTGATTATGCCGATGTCAGCTATCTTGATCTCACCGAGGACCAATTTAACAAATCAGAGCGACTCCAGAACTTTTGTATCAGATTCATATTTGGCTTGCGCAAATATGATCATACCTCAGAATATCGTAACAAGCTCAAATGTGTTCGTTTGTGGAATGCGCTACTAGTATCAGTTAGACGTGCACAATCATTACAAATGTTTAAGCGATTGGTAAAGGAACACTACTTACTACTTTCACCATAAGAATATCTCGTGCTTCTTTTGGTATTTATGTATGTATTTATAGTTATATGTATATTTTTTATGTATATGTATTATAATATATAGTTGTTGTGTTATTAATACGTTGAATACCTTACTCTTATATTACACCGTAAGCTACCCCTTGTACTTTCCATAACATTCCAGTCCATCCAATGGTTGGAAGAGATCGCCGAATTGCGATAAGACCGCCAATTGTACCTTTTCTTTCATATGGTCAAAATGATTGTACTGTTATTTTATTATGGTGTGCAATACAGAGGATTTATTATTATTTATTAATAATGAAAGAGATGTCAAGTTTACCTTGTTGTTAATTAAACTGAAGGCACACATTTGGTGGTATTGAAAATGTTATGACTGCTTACTGCATCATTCGTTGTAGACCTGCGTAGAAATCTAAGCCGATTAGGGCTACAAACATTTTTTACGCAAGTGTCTGGTGGTATTCGATAATCGATTATTTCGTTAAAACTTGTATAAATTAACACGCGTTTCATCGATTAAATCATATTTTACATAATTATGCAAACTTGTGAGCAGTTACGCGTGGTGGTAACGCACGAAAGGTGCAAGCCAAGTTCAAGGACTTGTTGAATAAGCACTATAACAATTACGTTAGTATTTAAGGGTTAGATAGAGCTATACTTAGGTTATTAATATACATAGATTTACAGCTTACTTATTAGCGTTTAATGAGATAAAGCGAGAGGCTTCACATACTTCAGGTAACAGAATACCAAATAGTATTTTATGGCTTAAAAAGTGTTAAAGTTGTAATTCATTCTTCATAGGCTGAAAGGGTCACCTGATCAAAACTTAATGAAACGTTCTTGTTAACAGTACACGCAACAGATCGCGGAGGCCGTCTCGTGCCAGTTACCAGGACCGCAACCGAAGACGGTGGCCCGATCGCCGCCGTCCTTTGAGCTACAACCCTGAGCACAGACATCCCTCGAACTACAACCCTGAGCACAGACATCCCTCGAGACCAATAGAGTTCCAACACTCTTCGGCGTACAAACATCATAGCTACGAACCTGATGAAGAGGAAGAAAACAGTGATTATGCTTTATACTGTAGAAGAACCGGAAATTGTTGATTAAGGAAAATATTTATTCCTTACACAGTGATGAAAGACTGTTAACATCTTAACAGTGATTAAGAAAGAGCTATTAAGCATAATTCAGAATATTCCAACAAAATATTACAAATTCTAATCATAATTAATTTTTCAAGTTTTTTATATTATGTGTTCGGGGCACTTATGAAATGTCAATATAACGCACATCGTATCGAAAATTCATAGCAAGGAATGTGTTGAGTACATGATTTTAGAACCCATGATTATAAAATAATTGATTTCGTCTATCCTAACGCTATTTTGGATAAAAACAGCACTGTAAATAATAACTAAAAGGCTTTCGCTACTGTTCACGGGTGAGGCCATCGCTCACAGTATAATAATATCGTACAATAATCACGTATCGTTTTGATTGCGTTGT
Source organism: Diloba caeruleocephala (assembly GCA_947459985.1). Lineage (NCBI taxonomy): Eukaryota > Metazoa > Arthropoda > Insecta > Lepidoptera > Noctuidae > Diloba > Diloba caeruleocephala. Next base: position 18,863,325 of record OX381610.1, read on the forward strand.
TTACGATACATTGCCTATTGCCCATACACTGTAACCTCGTCATCATCATCATATCAGCCATAAGACATCCACTGCTGAACAAAGGCCTCCCCCATAGATTTCAACAATTGTGTCATCACTATGAGGGGAATTTGCCAGTACTCACCACGCTTGACAGGCGGGTTGGTGAGTAAAACAAATACACTGTAACCTATTATTGGCAAAATAAATGGCTTTTCTATTTTCACTTTAGGCTTAAGCGTAACCTCTTTTCAAAATATTCGATACGATGTTACTTACCTCCTGTATTTTATAAGCGGCATTTGGATACTTGTTGTTATGTTTTTCTATGTGTATAATTTGTCTATTATTAGAGTAAGTTTTTCGATTGGTGTTATAAGCCACTGTGCCAAGAGTACATCTCTTTTATAAACAATTTTAATTTTTATATTTTCGTGCTTAAGTCCGCTGTCAAGTATTATTTGTATAGTAGTTTTAATTATTAATGGACCAGGCAGTAAATTGATATTGAAACACGACTTGTTTTTATGGCTGAATTGTCATCTACTTATTAATAAGTCTTTTCTTGGGAAATTTACGGTACGGATCATAATAATTCAGTTTTAAAGGAGCAATTATTAATAATGATTTCAATGTATTTATGTGGTATACGTGTTCAGTTGACGAGATTACTCAGTTCCACATGGGTGCTTGCTTTTACCAACGCTTCGCTTCGATAAGCAGCTTGCGCCTACGCGGTACGCGTTCCCAAAGTGAAACAATGCGGCCGCGGCAGGTATCTTGACTCACAGTACTATAGTTTATTATCCTCAGATATCACATATTCGCTTAACTACTGTGCCAAACGTGACGTCAGAATACCCATAACAAACAGCTGTGAGAAACAACTACTGAACCCGCAACGTGTAGCGCAGAAAGCCAATTGCTTAGCCGCTGCGTCAACCGTACTCAGTCTCTACAACCAACTGATCTCCGTGTAGTGTCCGAATTAGCACCACTCCATCTTCTCCCATGTCGTAAAAGACGACTAACGGCCGAAATTAATAATCAATCTAATCCAAAATCTTCAGATTTAAGATTTTGAAATTCATCCGTTGTTGTGTTACGATCACATTTAACACAAAAAACAGATGTCCGTAATCCGAAATCCAAAGATTTTGGATTAGATCGATTATTAATTTCGGCCGTAAGCAACTCTAAACCTATATGGGCAGTAGCGGCCCTTCTGCGGAACAGCAGCTGCCTGCCAAGCGTGGTCAGTACTGGAAAATTCCCCCCAAAACGACGACCATGTGTCTTCATTTTGGGGAGCATTTAACTGGTCGTTGTAGAAATGTATGCGAAGGCCCTTGTTTAGTATCGGACATCCAGTGTGGTGCCGGCTAAGAATACCACCGGGGTGGTCATCTAGTTGGTGTCGTAAAAAGCCACTATGGAAGTAGTCGGTCGAGTAAGGACAGCAGCGTCCTTGGAGTGCAATAATTACAACTCAACTGCGATCGCCAACCAATCTGCCAAACGTGACGATTATGCCAAAACCCTCCAATGAGAACACTCTCCCGCATCGGCCGTTGTGGCGATTTTTGTGGGAGACTGTGTCCAGGAGTGGATTTATTTGGCTGAAATGATGGACATCCTTTGGCTGATATGATGATCATATATTTACTACTACTATCACAAATCGTTACCTTAGTAAGATAAATGGTGTTTGTGCATGTGAGATTTATGTCTGTGAATTGTACTCACGATACGGGAGAAACACTACACTGAAAAATAACTTGCCCTAGTAAAATTAAGACGTTTAGCATCATTCTAGACTTTCCCAAAAATGTAGACGTGTTATCCGAGAGTTTCATTATAAAGAATGATCACTTTGTCGCGAAGTGCCTCCCTCCGTGTTTCCTTCCCGGTTATCTCAACTAGGAGGCTCTCTCCACGGCAGCAAGTAACGGAGTTCAGTTAATGTGATCAATTAAACGTAATGTAGATATTGTTATATTGGTATATTGTCATTCGCAAGTTCAATTATCACTTATGCTGGTGTTTATATTTTTTAAATATAGCTTTTTATCACAATTTAAGCTAGTTAAAATTTAGTATTTGTAATATTGTAGGCAGACTATTTGTCAGAGCGACAGCTGTCTAGCGTCATATAGTCGTATGAAGCTCTCTGTATTCAATACAATAACGCGTTCAGCATGCTGGTTGGCCTGCTGCGGTGCTGTATCGCCTCTGGCATGTTTGTGTAGGCGCGCGTTGATGGTATTAGTATTACCCCAATAATGTGCGAGCGATAAGGCAGCAGAGTGTACGCCAGCACCGACAGGTTCCTGAATATGATATACTATAGACTAAATTGTCCTATTATTAATAATATTATAATCAAAAAAAATTTTTTGTTATATAATGCCCCACACTAGGATTTCTCCTGTGTCGTGGGTGCGTTTACAGACATACGTTTTACACACAATACATCCAGACACGGAACAACTACCTACAGATCATACAAATATTTGTTCTATGCGGAAATGGAACCCGCGGCCCGGAGCGCAGCAGCCGAGTGTATCAGCCACTGGACCAAACGTGCCGAAGTAAAACCGTGCCAATGAAAGTATTTTTGATTTAATTAATCACTTTTTGAGTTATTTTTACTATTGTAACATGTATTTACCTACACGTGTGGATCAATATTATCTGAATAACTAAATAATAACAATAGGATCGAAACGTGCAGCTTTGCCCGGATGATTTTGATACCATATTAAATTTATTTCAGCTGTAAGTTTTTAAATGTGAAAAACAGTTAATAGCCGTTAAAATGTATTTCCTGATGAGAAAATAGCATACATTCATTATATTATACTTTACTACCAATATCGAGTAGAAATGTTTAGACTGTTTATAGTCATTAAATTGTGACTGCTGCTCAAACTTTTCACTGACTAACTTCATGACAGTTGATATAAAGTTTTTCTAGGAGAATAAGATACAAGGAGTTGCTTTGTCATACAGTCATGAGCTTTTGCCTGTTTGGTAAATATAAAATGACTGTTAAGTTAGTTTACGATACAGGCTAACGGCCGAAATTAATAATCAATCTAATCCCAAGATCAAAAGTGAAGATTTAAAAAATCGGCAACGATGCGTCGCCGTCGTATCCAATAACGGGTGAGTGCTATATCTAGATTTAGAAAACGAGATTCTAATAGTATTCATAACTCATTTAAGACAAAAAGCGCATTAAGTTGGTTTTTGCATTAAGGGGACGGACGATATATAGTCTTGTGAGACGACGAATTGTATAGTGTGTCTACACCGTCCGTTGAACCGGTCGCGGACTGATTGACCGTCACCACCTTGTTTTGCTTTGCCACTTCTCACCTTAATCGCACGTAGGTAAGTTTATTAGCATCATACTCATCATTCTCTCATGGGTCTCTCAGACAGACAGAATAATAAATAGGCAAAATAATGACAACACTGCGACACATCTGTGTTTTTGCATAATCTTTAGATTCTTTTGTTGTAGTACGTTCGTTTATCGGTAGTTGGCGGTTAATACTAGTCATCATTTCGGCCGAATGAAGTCCACTGCTGGACACAGGCCTCCCCCAAAGATCACCACAACGACTGATATGGGTGTGTTGTGGGCTCATTGGGGGGGTTTGCCATAATCGCCACGCTTGGCAGACGGGTTGGCGATCGCAGTTGATTTGTTAATGTAATCGAAGGAAGCTGCTGCCCATCCTCCGGCTAATCCCATAGTCGACTTTTACGACACCCACGGGAGGAAATGGGGTGGTGGTATTCTGAACCGGCACCACACGACTAATACTAGTACAGAGACCAAATCATCAAGGTCATTGGGCAATGTAATGCCCTTAATATAGAGTACAACGTGCGCGCCTTCAAAATAAAAGTTTTGTTACAAATTGCATACATTCGCTCTGCAATCTGCAGGCTTCCGAACAAGACGACCTCATTGCTTTGATTACCAACTGCGATTTATATTACCAAGCGGCATATCGAGATATAATGCTTCTGCAAAAAAATCTACTCTAGAACCGGAAGTGCTTGTGACGATTTGATAAAAGAACAAAAGAAGATGGGCTAGTGTCGAATTGTCTCAGCACTCTGAGTAGGAAGAGGATAAAAGCTGTTGTAAATGATTTATGTTGGCGAAACACGTTTCGAACGAAAAACACGTTTCAATGTCACAGTCAAAAAGTGTTTTGTCAATATGTTTTAGTCAATTTTTTATGTATTTCATTATTTATTTATTAATTTTGATTTTTGGTGGTTGTGGCTTAACGGCTTGGGGTATCGTTGAAATTAATATTGAATATAGACGTCTATAAACTCATGCTGCTGTAAAAAAATAAGTTTCTAGTTTGAGGCAATAAAAATATAGGGCCTTGCAATTCAATGCGTATTTCCATACTAAAATAGACCCACTCACTGACATGACCAAAACCGTGAACTACAATTTTGAAATTTGCCAGAAAGGGCGTTCTTGGGCACGAGTGAACATGTGAAACTGTAATGGTACGGATCCCTCTCAGGGCATGAGTTTTAGTCGCACTTGACCTTGGTTGTTTGGACAAAAAATACTGTGACGTAAAGCATTTTCCCAAAGCCTCGCTGTGCTGCGTACACGGTGGCACTTAACCACGTGCACACCGCCGTCTCTCCAGGGCTTCGCTCGGTATGAGCATGCAGCTTCCCCAATCGGCGCGCTCGCCACCCCTAAGGGCCCCCGCCATATAACGACGGCAGAGGGCTCAGACGTGTTGGACATAGGCGCCGCGGCGGTTGTTATCTTTTGCCGATTGTCGGTTCAAAATCAATAATCCAAAAATCTAACTGGAAATCAGATATTCTTAGGTAGGTAGGTATTTATTAATTACAACTTACCTACTTCTTCGAGCATAGGAAAATCTCTTTCAGACGGCAACCAGAGATAAACTACCAAGTGTTTTATGAAGATCTACAACAGATTTTTGAAATTAATTCTAGAATTTATTGATCAATACCAACCTCTTTTACCGAAGTCGATTAAGCTGTTTCCGCTCTTGGAGGGAACTGAGAAATTTACTTGTATACATACTTTGAAGATTCTCTTCTCTTGAGGTCTTTTGGCAGCCGAGAACATAGAAAACTAACTCTTTCTTGAGCAGTTAATATATTTTAACTAACCAAATCGTCCGTGTGTTATCCGGATTAAGAACATAGCACCACTGCATCTCAATAAAGAAGCAGCTAAAGCTACGAGTAACTTGTCGTTTTCACAACTGTTATTATGGAGGTTGAGATGTCCTCCACTTCACAATACTGTCATTGTCAAATTGATACCTCTTGCTGGGATGAGTTCAATTATCATCATTTAAAAAGCTCAGACGTGCAATTGTATTAAGAGAGCAATATCACTGTGTGATATAAATAAGGTTATTGTGCAGAGTAAATTGATCATTTCGGCCGAATGAAGTCCAATGCTGGCCTCCCCCGAAGATCACCACAACGACCGATATGGATGTGTTGTGGGCTCATTGGGGGGTTTTGCCATAATCACCACGCTTGGCAGGTGGGTTGGCGATCGCAGTTGAGTTGTTAATGTACTCGAAGGACGCTGCTGCCCATCCTCCGGCTAATCCCTTGGTCGACTTTTACGACACCCATGGGAGGAGAGATATATGAAGTTATTTCAAAGTTAAACCACAGGTTTCTATACATTGATGGCATAACCATTGTTCGCTATTAAAAACTCACAACTTTTGCACAGCATAGGAGTTATAATAATAAATCACACAAACTCAAATAATGTAATTGGAACATTTCGGTACGTATTGTTCATCGAAGTTAATGATTGTATACGCAAATTTTATATTAAACCTTTCTTGCTACAGAACAAACATGAGGGCAACCGTCTTCGTCATAACCGTCGCGGTTTTGACTGTTTGCCAAGCCGCGACACCACAGCTGCGGCTTGCATGGAAACAGATGGATTATACTTGGGACACGCCAGAAAACCGAGTAAACGCTATCAATGAAAAGAGATTTATACCTGAGAACAATCTGCCATTAGGATTAGCTCGTTGGAGAAACAAAATGTTCGTCACCGTGCCAAGATGGAAGGCCGGTGTAGCTTCAACGCTAAACTACATTGATCTGGATGGAGCACAAGATCAATTGTTGAAACCATACCCATCTTTTAAAGACAATTTTGTATCGGACACTGCGACGAGGCTGCCTTCAAACAGCTCACTAATTTCGGTGTTCCGTGTATTTGTAGACGAGTGCGACAGGCTTTGGATATATGATTCGGGAAAGGCTGTCATTTTTGGTAAGTTTTATCAATAACTAGCTGGGACCCGCAGTATCATCCGCGTTTAATTTAAAAGAAATCGGATTATTTATACATACATATAGTAGACATAGAGTATATATATAGGATTTCTTGGGTTTTAATCTTTTTGCGTCTCAAAGTCTCGTCAGAATCAATCCATTCGGAGATTAGCGGGAACAAACAGACAGACAAAAAACAGGTGTTTTTGTTGCAGGTAATGTATATACTTTCATATGCATTTAGTAAAAAGCTTTTATTTTGACATTACAAACAGACACTTCAATTTTATTTATTTGTATAGATTATAATCTACAACAGCAAAGAAGACCGGTATTATACAATTTAGAAGTCTGCCCGAATGTCTTTTTTTGGTATCCCACGGTGAGATAATCGATTTACACATAGTTTTTATAAAAATCATGTTTCTAGGCTATTTTGATGTCACACTTTGTATACAAATTCACATACAACATATTTTACAATATTATTACCTCTTTTTTGCTATAATATAAAAAAAAATACTAATAATTATTTAGGTCCGTATTACAGAACGAAACTCAAGCTTTGATCTCAGTTTAAAACTAGTTTTGAGTTGAGCATTAATGTTAAAACGTTCCTCAAGCATAGGTTTATAGAACACTTAACTGAGTCCTGGCTTTATTCTAAATCGCCACAGAGTTATAGGTCTGTACTTGAGCAGCTATGTCATGTGGTCCGGATAGCGCTTGACCACAGTTTTTTATGTATGTTGTTTCTTACGCATTGATTTTTGGTTATATTGTTGTTGAATAGAAGCTAAGATGTTTTCATAAATGTCCCTGCAATGATATTATATATTAATGTAGCTGTAAAATGTCATTGAATAAAAATATTTATTTATCACAAAATGGATATTTTTGAAGAAGTTGACTATTACAACGATTTATTTAACGATCATTCGAACAGAAGTTTGGTCTTTAGTGTTCCTCTCAGATGTATATGAGATGTACTTAACAACTGTACAATTAACGTACAATTATATGGGTCCTATATAATTGTAATTGTTTTTAAATGAGGTAGTTTCATGTTAGCGTAATATGAGGTGAAAAACGTAAACTTTCTTTTCTTTAACATTCTGCAGGACCCAACACGATTTCGCCACAGGTTATGTTAATATGTACATCAAATTAAAATATATTTATTTTATCAATATAACATATGTTTATGAGTTCAATGACAATAGGCGCCACCGCCAACACACGTTCCTTTATAGTTTATACTTCAACAACATTCATCTCGATAAAGTATACAAAAATATTTTACGTAGATACCTAGTACGTAAAATACCTCTTTTAAAAATGAACCTTGTGTGTAAAGAGGAACTACTTAGTAAATATTTTTATTTCTTAATTAATAGGGTTTATGAGGTACATTCTATTATTTCTTATTCTGAGCAGATCGGAACATAGTTGGTAATGCAAATAAATAGTAATCGAAAACAGGCTGATGCATTATAGACAATGAGTAAATATGTGCTTGAGGCGTGATTTGGCTCAGCTGAGTTTAGATTGATTACCGTTCTGGAATATGACCGATACTCAAGTACAGATTCTATACTTAAACAGTGATCAGGTGATTAAAGATCAAACTGGACTTGAGTACCTATCGTTCTTGTAATACGGACCTTAGTGTTTAATACTAAATAAAATAAAAATGACTCATATCGGTTCTCTCAAAATTAATAATCGACCTTATCTAAAATCTTTGGATTATGGATATGTAATAATTTCATAATTTGAGTGAATCTGAGCTATTCTTATAGACGTGACCCTGACTGATATGACTGGTCCATTTCACCGTTCGCTTTTAAAACCGAGTTTAATAAAACTAAGTTTTGCATAACTTGAGTGTAATAGGGTTTAATTTGATCTCGAGTTACTTCAAACTGATTTCATAAGACTACATTTTGATCGCGTTTACGAAAACGAAGTTCGAAGAAGAACCGAATATTGAAACGCCACTGAGTATTAAGCCCTGCTTTAAGTAAATAAACAACCCGGTGTCCTACCGAAAACGGGTTTCTATAATAGTTTAAGCGGGACTTAATATTAAGTGGCGTTTCAGTATTTCGCCGATAATGCATGTAAATTTCGTTTTTATCACAGACAGTAACGCGAAGCGCATAATAATGCAACATTAACGTCAACCTGCTGCGTTTTGAATAACAAAAAATTACATTAAATCTAAAGCCAGTCGTCGTAACTGTCATGCTCGCATATTTATTGAGATTTCAGATAGTAAAAATACTTGTTTTATTCCGAAAACAAAAAGAATGACTTGTTTTTACGGATTTTATTTCTTTAGACCATATAATTTAAAGACACGCTGTGATTTCTAGAATAAAAATAATAATACATTAGTTACCTGCTTTTATGGTTATGCAAACTATACATAATACGAACCAAGGATCTGAAATATTCTTTTCTCTCCAATATCCATCCATCTTGACCGACGAACAATAAAGATGTAGGTATATGTATTGACTGGTATAAAAATATGGAAAAAAGATAAAATTATTTACGTAAAAAAATCATAATGTCCGTACATTAAAATGATACAATTTAATATTTTTAAATTCAAAACAAAATTTACATTTATATTGTTTTGTCATTCAACAAATCATCAACATTATGATAACTTTTGCCTGTCAAAATAGATTGTGATGTTTTCTTAAATAGGTCTTTATTCAATATTATTTTACGACATTTGGAATTTTGTTATGGATTGATGGAGCCTTGCATACTACAATTTTATGCAGTAGCGCTGTTTTAGCATGGTAACCACAAAAAAACTGTTAACGCGTCGTTTACGTCTTACTTTATCAGATAGGCGAGGAAACAAATAAGGGCTTATTTGCTTCTGACAAAAAAAGATGTGTCTTATAATATATTAAGTGACGGAATGTGAGAATTTCATCATTATTTTTTCATCATTTCGGCCGCATGAAGTCCACTGCTGGACACAGGCCTCCCCCAACGATCACCACAACGACATGATTGATGAAATCTAAAATATTACCCCTATTACCGTCAGCTTCAAGTTTAATGATTAGTAGATTATTATGGCCTACATAATCAAATGCCTGTGACATGTCCCAATAAATAGCACAAATGGGATATATTTTGTCAACATGGGATATCATTTTTTCAATTAATTCATATATGACCATACTTATAGTTTGATTTTGTTAATGCTGTATGCTATAGAAGTGCTACCTGGCAAGCAAGGTAGGCCCTAAAATGTAATTATGATAACTTCGTATTTTAATATAATATGTTTGCTATCGTAGGAGCTAGAAATCAAATCAGCGGGCCTTCGATTGTGATTTTTGACTTGAAGACTGATCAGCTGATCCATCGCTATCAATTAAAAGCTGATGACTTGAAGGAAAACTCTTTCTTTGCCAACATTGTAAGTATCTAATCCCTTGGTGATTTACTAATTACTTACCTCAACTTCGTTAACACATTACTGGGCATAAAAGACTAAATAACCAATGTCTTGAGGCGACGAGTTGTGTGGTGTCACGCAGGACTATTCCTGGTCCTTAATGGTACCTACCATTAAAAATATTGGGCAGGTATGATGCTTAATACCAGGCGAATGACATGCTTGTATTGGCACTAGGTTGTATAAAAACATTAGCACAAGGTCAACGATTTTTCATTCGCACAAAGTACATAAATTATTACACGGATATGAACATATATAATGTGAATATTAATATTGCCAACCATACCTATTAAATAATGTGTAAGATTTAAAAAAGGTTTAACTTATGTTACCCATAAACCATTTTTGCAATAATTCCAGATCGTGGACGTAGACAAAGACAAATGCGATGATGCATACGCGTATATTCCCGATATGGGTGGTTTCGGATTAGTTGTTTACAGTTTGAAACAGGACGACTCATGGCGCGTTTCACACCACTACTTCTACTTGGACCCCTTGGCCGGCTCTTACAATGTCAGCGGTATTGAGTTCCAGTGGGCAGATGGTTTGTTTGGATTGGCACTCTCGGAGCCTCGAGAGGACGGGTTAGTACATGTAATTACTATATGTAAGAGAACTCGCTTTATCGTTACGAATAATGTCACTGCGTACTAATTACTGATAGCCTAATATTCGAACGCTTGCCTTCTATACAGGAGAGTCTGAGTTCGATCCCGGCCCACAACTCTTAATTTTCGGACGTATGTGCGCCTCAGAATTTGATTATAACTTGCATTAACAGCGCAGAAAAATATCGTAAAGAAACCTGCACACCTAAGAGGGCTTTAAAATATTCCCAATGGTGTGTGTAGCCCGCCAACCCGCCCTAGGCCAGCGTGGTGAACTAAAGCTTAACCTTTCTAATCGTGAGAAAAGGTCGTTCCTCAGCAGGACAGTAGCGGGGTGATTATGAGTATTGTCTCGAAATGGGAGAACCCATGTGCACAAGCGGTCTGCAATAGTTTATATACCTCAGAATTCATACAGTGCATTTAATGATGTGTACTTTTTATATTAAAAAGTTCAATCTTTGTGTGATGTAAAAAGATCTAGATAAGTACATAATTCACCATCATCATCATCATATCAGCTAAAGGACGTTCACTGCTGGAAATAGGTCTCCCCTATTGATTCCCAAAATGGTGTCGTCATTTTGGGGGCTAGTACTCACCACGCTTGGCAGGTGGGTTGGTTAGCGCTGTATGGCTACTGTTCCACAGAAGGGCCGCTTCTGCCCATCCCTCTGATTTAGAGTCCCTTAGTCGTCTTTTATGTCACCGACGGGAGAAGATCAATTGTGCTACATTTTTAATCCGGACAGCACACGGTCGCACACAATTGCAGCATTGAAAATACCTTGTTATTATATCAGTATGTTCACAGTCATACTATATTTTTCTAAATAACTAACGGTAATTTATGTTATGTTCTATATTGATACTGATAAAATAAATACAATAAATAAAAGCTCCTTAAACTAAGGTCAAATGACGGTGCATTGTTAGTTTATTTACTGCCTTATGATGTTTTTTTTGCATTGTATTTCGAACTTGTGAAATTTTAATTCACAATAGAGAATTGTTTTGTTTGTCCCAGATATAAGACAATGTTCTTCCACGCATTCTCCAGCACCAAGGAGTTCTATGTATCTACCCAGTTGCTACGTAATTATAAACATATTGACAAGATCGAGACATTCCATGATTTTAAGGTTTGAATGCTTATTATTACATTGAGTTAACTTATTACAGTTCATCACGCTTACGTTGAACTTATATTAGTACATAACGAAATAATTCAGCCATGTTGGACCAGAGATTTGAAATACATATATGTAACTGTCGAAAGTTTATTCACATTTAGCAATTTGATGCAAGCAAATGTAATTACCTTGTTTAACAGAATAAATTATATACTACACTCATTTTATATCTTTAAATTAGCTATAGGTATTTAAAATATTTATATTGTACTTTGGACGCAAATTTATCCTTTTTCTGGTTTCCATAGCTCTTGGGTGACAGAGGTGAACTTACGCAGTCGGCAACCAGCTACTACGATCCAAAAACACATGTACTATTCTACACGCAGGTAAACTAATCTCCATTATAACAGTCGAAAAACGTCCCCTGCTGAACAACATCGTTTTGGGAGGAATTCGCTAGTACTCTGCACGCTTGGCATGAGGATTGGTGAGCACAGGATGGCTGCGTTTCACAGAAGGGATGCTGCTGCCAAGCCCTCTGGTTTAGTGTGCCTTAGTCGCCTTTTACGACATCAATGAAAGAAATAGAGTGGTGACACCACACGAAAATCACGGACGCAGGTAAACTACTTACCTAAAATTCATGTTTATAACGTTGTGACATAATCCATCACTAACCTGACCTCGGCTTTACTTCACTTAGTTCTTTTTACTATGATACGGGTTTTATGCGAGGTCACCCAGGGATTTCGCGTTGCATTATCAGTGTAAGGATGCTGCTTATTATCTCACGATTCAATATTTAGTTCACCATCATCATCATTTCAGCATAAAAACGTCCACTGCTGGACAGAAGCCTCCCCTAAAAATTGCCACAACGATCGGTATGGTTTTGTATTGTCGGGCCATTGGGGGGCTTTGCCATATTCACCAAGCTTGACAGACAGGTTGGCGATATAAATTATGAGCTGTAAATGTCGAAGGTAGCTGCTACCTATCCTCCGGCTAGCCTCATAGTTGCCTTATATGACACCTATGAGGTGAGATGATGTGGTGGTATTCTTAGCCGGCACCACACGGTAGTATACACTTAATACTACTTATACCTAATACTTAATACTTTACTTAGCTTATCTATTTGCACCGTCCGCTATTCTACCGAAAACTCAATAGATAGAGTAGATTAGTTCTTTAAAGGAAAATCTAAATAAGAATATAAATAATAAATATGGTGTAAGTATTCATAAAAAAAGATCTTTGTGGATAGACCACACATAAGGATAATGGAGAACTCTTTTGATAGCCTTTACAGAATTTTAATCTAAAATGTAACACTAACCTGGGTCTCTCCATAGCTTCACTATAAAATAACGTAACGGATTGTCCCTGGTGGTGTAAGTCTATTGTATGAGATGGAAACTATAACGATAAGTTCTATTGCAACGGGTGTTACATAGACTGATAAGTTTAAGAAATACGGGAACAACGGCGTCGGCCTTTCAACCTTTAAAGTGAAATGCTGTGGCAGACGGTGACTCGTCACTCACAAGATGGGCCCCTGAATGGCCACCACAGGTAACAGAGAGCAACACCGGTGTGAGTGGCTCGGAGTGTCGAGACGTGCAGCACCGGTTTTACCATCCAGTGGGTTTCCCCGTTATTACGCCATTAGACACTTCCATCCCCGAGCATATATATCTTGCGGCCCCCTCTGATCGGCCAATAAAGGCAAGCCAGAGTTGAAAATCCTGCAGGCACTCATGGGGTTCCACTCCAACCTACCAATAACGGCAAGCCGAACACGATACCCTGACTGACTCTCTGGAGCATTCGGGTAGGCAGTGTCGCCACTAACATTCAGCTCGCCACAAGCTACCCTGCTTGCTTGCTGCTAGCTTCAGATCTCCTTAAGATATACTTACTTTTCTTTTTTGTCAAAAGGGAGGAAGAATTCAAGCAGCTGCTTGAATCGGCCCTCCGGGGTCACGTTATCCCATGGTGAGATAACGACTGCCCAGGGCCCTTTTATTATTATTATTAGCACAGGGGAGGATGCTGCTGCCCATTTATGATATCATCTCGATAGACTATAGACGTGGAATTATAATAGACAAGTGGCCATTTACTAATATTGTTATAATTTGCATTCTCTGTAGGTAAACCGTGATGGAATGGCGTGCTGGAACTCTAATAAGCCTTATACACCTGATAATAATCCGCTTATATTTAGCGACTCGAAGCTTCTCGAGTTTCCCAGCGACGTCAAGGTAACTTTATATTTTATTGCTTTCAATGTTTTAACTTTCTTGTTGATAAATGTCGTAGGTGCTCCACGTGATAAATATCATTTATCAGAAGATCTGCAGATAAGTCAAGTGCATCTAATAAAATAAAATAAAGTGCACGCCTCATAAGCTCATGTTATTTATATTATGATTAAATATTTTACTTTTATAAATTGCCGTTAGTCATCATCATCTTCATTATATTAACGAAAGAACGTCGACTGATGAACATACAGATTTCCACAACACATCCAACGACTCCCAGCGACTTTCACCCAGTTGTCTGTCCATCTCGTTGAAGATCATCACTTATTTATATTTAAATACATTTTTAGAAGCTTATGTATAATAATCCGTGGAGACGATTTAAGCCAACCAAAACTGGGGATTTTGATTTTGCGATTATATATCACAACCTCTCTGCTTCACGTTCGAGGCGCTTTTGTTTTTGGCGTTGTGGATTATTGACTGCGATGTAATGTATGTCTTGTATTATAGATGTTCATCGCGAAGAGCGAGATAGTTACATAAGACAAGCAAATTGTAAACACGATTTTATTCTGACGAGCCGAGCCATTCGTTTTTGAGCACATTATTTAATTTTACAATTATATTCATGTACGGAGAGATTTTAGAAACAACCCGTCAGAATTCAAATGTATGGGTCTCTAATGGGGCACCGCATCTGTTGTATTTGCAGACATTAAACTGGTGTAAGTGGAGCTGATGTAAATTTCCAGTGTCGCTCGAGGCAGACAAACCAAACAAACTGGTTAGCCAACCAGTCGAAATCTGTCTATTTAAGAAATATGCAACAGGATCCTCTTTTATTTGTGTTCAAGTTCAAGTTATAGCAATATTTTCCCGGATTCAAACAAAAGAAAAATAATTATAATGAATACAGCTTAAATAGTCTTAGAATAATTTCTGTGATAACAACGGTTTTAGAAAGCTACTTTCTGGGCAAGGCATTTTGGTCTATTCCTCTCTAATCCGTTGGTCCGATAGATTAATAGATTATATTCCGCATTTAATTCCACTCTAATCCACAGTCTCATTTATTTCTTATGTTATCATAATTTCAGTTATATCTAATTGTATACTGGTATCAGGTATCTATGCAGTCTCTCTGCATTCTATGCGTTACGCCACAACATTATTGATGAATAAAGTTTAAAAAGTTATAAGGTCTCATGAGCAGTGGCTACTGTTGAATATAATTTAGGTAAGTATCTAGTTTCTTAATGTTTTTTTCTTTGATTTTAAGGTGGACGATGAAGGCGTTATGTGGGTGCTTTCAGACAAAGTTCCCCGCTTTCTCTACAGAAAAATAGACCCCAATGAGGTCAACTACAGGATATTCAGTATTGATACTTCCCAGGCTATTGAAGGAACTACCTGTGTATGATTTTAAATGTCGAACGACATTCCCAACATAACAACACTGTATGCAAAATAAATTGTCCATTAATTAGAATGAAATGTAAAGATATTATTAGAGAAAGGGAATGTAAAGCTATCGATTTACACTAGGACATGCAGTTTCGATACCATTTTCAGCCCCGGGAAGTTTTGGTCCAATACTGATACGGAACCGGGAATTCCTGGGACTTTTAGTACTTTCAATACTGTCATCAATAATTAAGAAAACGAGGCTACAAAAAGCTGAAAATGAAATAAATAACTTACGTATTCAAAATTCGTTTAATTAATTTGGTAAAAAGAAAATCACACTACGTAAGTAATTAAAACTAAAAAAGTAAACCATTTAAACAAATAGTTAACAAGTTACTAAGCTATTAACAAAAAAAAGGTGGGGTTGCGAGCACGGAGAGGGTGTTCCCTTTCGAAGACTACATCATCTTCGCCATCAGTTTCGCCCGCTGTATTTTTCATCATTAATAAACAGTTTGCCTTGGTTTCCAGCTGATTGTCTTCTGATAAACTCTGCTACGATAATTTCTTCATCATCACTATTTTCCTCATAAGAAAGCTCAAGGTCACTTAGCGAGCTATGGAGAGAACTATGGTTGGTATTTCTCTACGAGATCGAATCAGAAAAGAGGAGATCCTTATAAGAACTGAAGTTGTCGACATAGCTGAAAGGATTAGTAAACTGAAGTGGCAATGGGCGGGGCACATTATATATAAACTTCCTGGAAATAAGAGTTCGTAATAAGGCCCCTGGACCGATTTGGTAGAAACTTTGCAGTAATATCTATTTAAGGAATAGCAATAATAACTTATGTTTATTATTGCTATTCCATTGCTTTGATTTTTTTCTATTGGTTTATCAGGATGAGTAGTAAAGCATATATCTTACAAAAAATCACCACTCGATTATAACGAGACGAATGTTGCAGTTTCGGAGCTAAAAGACCTGATCAACGTATGTTATATGAATTATCACCCTAACCCTGAAAAGCGCTATGCAGAACAGTTTTAACACCACTGTTGTAATTTCTCGGTTCTTTTATTTTACTATATAGTATATTATTTTCTTTTCTTTTCACTGAAAAGAAAGCCTAATATAGGGTTTCATTTTTGAGACAAATACATATTTACACGCTGGTTGGGACAGCTACATAGGGTCTTTAATTTATAATTTAAAAAATATTTACGGGGCTACTTACTTGAGTAGGATATGCTGTGGTTCACTTGTATGGGCCGATAGGGCTACACTGATCCAAAGCCAGCGCTCAGCGTTGATATTCTTGTGTAAGGCATATATATTACTATCCTGTAAGTACTGAAGCTCTCTGCCTGTGCTAGCAGGTGTTTTGCCATTCGATTTTGAGGTACAGCGACGTGCTGCAATGTACTACTCAACGAGAGAAAGCATGGACGCGGAATTTCTACTACAACGCGATCGTGTTACGCTCTGCAGATTGTTTAAACCACAAACTGATGTTTGGGAAGAACTCTTGGCGGACATGTCTTTTAGGGCTGTTACCTACACCAGTTCTTTCCATCTGTTCGAGAGCGGCTGGCAAGTGCAAGGTTGAAAGTTGATTATTGCGTGGCTCAATTTCTCACCGGTCATGGTAACTTTAAGAGTAAATTATATAGCTTCAAGCTTGTTGCTTCATCATTCTGCAAATATTCAACACCGGACTGTGAATATGAACAGTCTACACATCATATCCTGTGGGAATGTATTCTTGTGAATACCTGCGTCAAGCGGAATGAGACGCGTTTGCTCCTTTGGAGCCAGGCTCCGAAGAGCGACAAGACGGCCTCGACGATGCGCTTTTGCGCGTACTACGGCAGTATGAGCCGCTCGTGCCACAGCTCGAGTGCACGCCGCCGAGAAAGATAAACAGCCTGCCTGCCTTCTCTGTCAATAGTTTTGAAGTGCAAGTGTAATTGCTCTCATAATTATGGCAGAAGGTTGCGTAAAGAGCGCTTCTTTTAGACAAAGTTATAATAGTCTCTTTAAGAATCACCACCGCACTGTTCAGGGACAGTGGTCGGTGGTCACGATTAAAATTGTTGTTGTGTGTGTGAGTTTTACCTACAAACTGACGGTGTGGCCATGGGTTCACCGGTGTCTCCTGTAGTCGCCGACATTTTCATGGAGGACTTTGAGGAGAGAGCACTGGCGACATCCCCGGCTAAATCGAAGATGTTCAAACGGTACGTAGATGACACTTTTACCATCTTGCCTCACAATAGGGTCTCTGCATTCTTAAAACAAAGCGTAGCATAGCCACCCGAATAAAAGAACATATATTATAGCTGACGACAAGCATAGACGCTGCACAAAGTCTGCAATGTGTGAACATGCCTTAGGCAAACCTAACCATTATCTTCGTTTTGATCAACCTCAAGTCCTCGCGAAAGAGAACCGATATGTACCAAGAATGTTTCGTGAGGCTATTGAAATTAAAAAACAAAGTAATTTTAGTAGAGAAGATGGTTGGCAGTTACCACCTGTTTGGAATTCAGTTATTAAAATAATAACGTCCCAAACAACATACCGCACTAAAAAACACCAAGACACTGTGAGTGATACCGCGAATACTAATTTTTTGATTAAAATTGTACGGTAAAATAAAATAACTTTTTAAAATCTGTAACGACGCCTGCCTCCTTATTCATCCTGCGACTACGAATGCTGCAAAGTATTCGAAACGTCAGGAAAAACAAAAATCTATAATATACGCGATCTAATCCGTTTAAAATTGTTTTATTATAATGTGTAATAATCGCGAAAATCTAAGACATTAGTATTTGGTTTGCCAAAACAAGGCTAAAGGGCTCGGACATTACGGTGTCTGAGTTTTTAACTAGACCCCGCCACCAGCTCTTCATTACTGCGCGCTAGAGGTTCGGCGTAACCAGCAGTTGGTTGTTGTGTTGTGTTAGTGCATGCAGTTGTGGACGAAACAGGGCCATATATACATCCTTGGCTCTGACGGCAATCGGCATCGAGTGACTTCGCTAGATGATCTCAGCAAAATTCAGCAGACCAAGGAGGTGAAGACTATGCCTGCATTCCCATTAGCTGCACAATTACTTACCAACATCGGCACCAAAGAGTGCCAAGCGTGCCACTACCGCAATGAAGAAGTGAGCTGCAGTGTTATTGGATTAAGTTGTCATCCAGATAACAAATGTGGTATTCATATTGCTGTATCCACTCTTTATTTACTTTATTTCCTGTTCTACCCTTTTGCTACAGTTTAAGATTTCAGAATCAGAAGGTATTTATTTACATTTTATATTTCCGTACTTTAGAATCACTGTGATTGTTTTTTGTTTCCATAGTTTCAATTAAACTAATTTAATTTAAAAAAAACTTGAAATCACAAATGTACTCTGTCCAAAATCTTTCAAAATTCCAATTCACACCAAGTTTCGTTCTGAAAATGAGTTTGGATGTCTATAATGCCCATGTAAACTGTTAAGCTTTATATAATAAATTTGTATTTATCTCATTATAAATGTTCATGTAAGCTCGTACGACAGCATAACATAACTTTATACTTTTACTTTGTTTTTAGTTGTCAAATTGTAAGTTTAATGTTTAAATGCACGCAACTGGCGGGTGGATAACAATTTAATATCTATTTAAATCTTTGTTTTGCTTGCTTACTTAAAAGTAATTATATTATTTAGTTATATTTAAATAAATAGTTCAGTTTATTGTTTACATGTAATATATAGGATATGTCTGATTTAGATATAAATAGTGACACAGAAAGCTTTGTATCAGCATATAGTAGTGATAGCTTTGTCAGCATTCCCTCGTTAGCTGACACGCTTGAGTCTCAATTTTCTGATGTTCTAAAGAATCTGAATGTAGTCCATATTAACGCCCAAAGTATTGCGGCTCATTAGCTTGACATGCTGGCTAACGTAGACTGTAAGACATAGATTATACACTAATATTGGAAATAGATGTGCAACTCTATATTATAGATATAAAATACATGTAAGTTGTATTTACGTAAAAAATAGATGGCGCTGATACAAACTAGATAATTCGTTCTATTTGCCACTAGATGGCAGTATACGTAGTTGCAAATCTATATAGGTAGGTATATAGGTATACTCGTATAATGCAATAATAAAATAATTGTTTATGAAAGGGAATTATAGAAATTAAAAAGCAAAATATTATAGACACAAATTTATTTCTTTTTTTTATGATAATGTATCTTACAATACCGTTCTGCTTGGAGTTTTATTTTATCCTCCCGCTCAAAGTTGGTAATAAGGCATGGTCAGCAATATTCGTGGTTTTGCGGTCTCCAAAGTCTTCCATCCCAATTATTTGATCCTGATGCTTCATGTAATATAGTCCTGGTGTCAGAGAAACTTCATCAAATAATAAAGTACATAACTTTTTTTCAGCTGGTAATTTAGCTACAGTCTTTTTTAAATTGTCCATAATAAATTCATTAATACATGGTTTTAATGGTATTAAGTTTAGAATTTTTTGAATGCTTCTTTTTGATGGCAGTACAAATAACTTTCTCATTAAATTGTATGCTTTTTGGCTCTGTTGTATATGGTTAAAGCCAATATTTTTTCCTTAATAGAAAATCTGCGTCCCCTAGGTATTTTCATAAATTGCTGCTGACTTTTAGAAATTCTTTCTGCCTTTTTTATCCTCTGTCCTAGGGTAGTACATTTTTCTTGTGCTTTCAGCAATTCAATTTTGAGTTTGATGACTCCTTCATATAATTATTTTTTCCTGAAGTCAAAACTGAAAGAAACCAATATGTATAACATTCATTTAAATTAATAGTGAAATAAATTATTTTAGAACAGATTAGTGGAGATAACAAAAATATGGTGTTAATAATTTCATTGTGACAGTTTT
Source organism: Diloba caeruleocephala (assembly GCA_947459985.1). Classification (NCBI taxonomy): domain Eukaryota; kingdom Metazoa; phylum Arthropoda; class Insecta; order Lepidoptera; family Noctuidae; genus Diloba; species Diloba caeruleocephala. The sequence goes on from OX381610.1 coordinate 18,883,523, forward strand.
TTTTATGTCACATACTAATTAAGGTATTCATTTTATTATAAAGAACTATGGTCACTTCCAATGCTGTGCATATCCGGTAGGTATACACACTATCTGATAATTCCTCTTATTTGACCTTCAAAACGAAAACTTTATTTAATGAATAGATTCATCATCATCATATCAGCCAAAGGACGTCCACTGCTGAACAACGGCCTCCTCCGTAGATTTTCACAAAGTCAGGTTACGTGCCATACGGATCCAATTAGGTAACTAGGAATATTTTATCATAATGTAGTAAAAGCAAAAACAGAATCTATGCAAACAGCGTAAATTTGCAAAAATTCTATTTTTATTTTATCATCATATCTGCCGTACAGCGTCCACTACTGAACAAAGGCCTCCCCATAGATTTCCACAACTATCATTATATTGGAGGTCATTTTCCAGTACTCACCACGCTCGTCAGGCGGGTTAGTGAGCGCAGAATGGCTACTGTTCCACAGCAAGGACGCTACTGCCCATCCCTCTGGTTTAGTTTTTATTTTCTAAAAGGTTATTAACCTTACCTTTATGCTTCTTTCCGATGACATTATTTTGTTTATATGGTACTGACGCAGAAGTTCCTTGTATGTCTGAAGATGAAGTGTTTACAGGCATATCGTTATTCTGAGTAGAAGTCTGTGAGACTTGCTCAATCACTGGAAACAAATAAAAAGTTTAAAAACAGACAACAGAAACAACAGAATATTGATTATCACTTGCTGAGTTCACAAACATAAAAGAAATATAAAAAATAAGCCGCTATAAAAACCATACTGATATAAACACTCACATATATTTAAACTTAGTTCACGACTGTCAGTGGGTGGCAATAGATCCGGGCCTAATATTTGCACTGCATGTGGAATTACTGAAAAAAAGGGAATATAATATACTGAGTAATTGCTAACATAATCATGAGGATTAATCAGAAGTAAAAGACTTTTCATAATACTAGCTACAAAACACGTCTCTACTGTTAGAACTATATACATGTATAACTTAACCTGTAAAAGTTTAAGTTGCCCATAATTGTAATGTTATGACTTTATGAGTCACAACGAAAAATAAATGTGCTTATGCTGCTGATATATACTTACATAAATTCAAAGTTGGTACACTATGACATCCACGGGAGGAGATGGAGTGGTGCTATATTCTTAATTCAGACACCATCTCCTCCCGTGGATGTCGTAAAAGGCGACTAAGGGAATCTAAACGAGAGGGATGGGCAGCAGCGTCCCTTCTATGACACGGTAGCCATACTGCGCTCACCAACCCGCCTGCCAAGTGTGGTGAGTATTGGCAAATACCCCCCAGAATGATGACACAGTTGTGAAAACCTATGGGGGAGGCCTTTGTTCAGCAGTGGACGTATAAATGGCCGATATGAATATGAATATGAACACTATGTGAGTTTTGAGTTTACTACTGTGAGTTTTTTACCGCGGGTATGGTATTTATGTTCAAAATGTCTTCCACAAAGACGAACATTGCCATGAATACAGGAGTTGCCTTTGTTTATAGTATTTTCGCTTAAAACTGATTTCCACATATTAAATCTATCCTCGTGTGGATAAACCGGGGACGGAAATGAATGCAGTGGTCCTGCAAAAAGAGGAAATACACATTTATCGAAATATTTGAATTCACTTAATCGTAATGTATTTAAATATAAAATAAATAATTTAACTTTGTGTCTTCATCATCATCATAATGTCGGCCGAATAAAGTCCATTGCTGGACACATGCCTCCCCAAATATCATCAAAATGACCGATATGGATGCGTTGTGTGCTCATTGAGCGTTTTACCATAATCGCCACGCTCGGCAGGCGGGTTGGCGATTGCAGTTAAATAGTTAATGTACTCGAAGAACGCTGCTGCCTATCCTCCGGCTAATCCCATAGTCTCATTTAATGACACCCGCGGGTTGAGATGAGTTGGTGCTATCCATAGCCGGCACCACGCGGCTATTCGTAGACACCACTATGCATTTTTCGCGTCCTGGCGTTTCAAAAATTGACCTTGGTTTTGTGCAAATAATAGGTACTTTTTTCGTTACAAAATTACTCACCGTCGACTTTACATCCAAAATAGCACTTTTTCTGCATGTTTTAGTTTGTTTAAAACAAACAATATCCAAATCGAACACAGATGGAGGTCAAGTATACAAAAGTCGGGTCAATTAGTAAGGCAAGTATCACGAAGTCCAGGGGCGAAATCAGGGGTAAATCAGTAAAGCAAGTATCACGAAGTCCAGTTACAAAAACAGCGAAAGCCGTAATATGCAAATATCAATCCAAATCGCTTGAGAAATCCGAAAAATGTTTTATACTGTAACGAACGAAACGAAAACAGAAAAACTTTTGAATTGGCTGTCAACGTCATGTATCGTTATAATCTATAATTGCACATAACATTAAATTTTCTACCATGTACTTTTTGTAAATAAGTTTCATCTTTTATTCATATATAGGAACTGATGTTTTTATTAATATAAGAAAGGCATAAAACCTATTTGGCCTTGTTTAATGCTAACAGTTTTTTTTTATATCAATGTTTTGTTTAACATACTTTGCTCACTGGTAGATTTAGATCTACAATTATTTTTGTTTAAAGTAATATGGCAACACTTATTTCTACTGATGCCAGCTTGCGCCATCTATTAAGAACTGTATGTCAACTATTTAATAAGTTTTGAAAAGTGAACTACAGATGTCGTTACCTTCCATACATTAAAATTTTACTGTCACTTAAATGAAAGTTTCACCCCCCTGCTGTAAGAAAACCCACGCTATTCTTATCTCTGAGTCATTGTTGAAACCACGTCTCCCTTTCTCTTCCTATTCCCTTCCTGGTTTTCAACTAATTAGAAATGATAGCACGGCTGGTGGTGGTGGCGGTGTTGCCATATATCTTTGTTCATATATTCCTTTTTCGATCATTGATATGTCAATACAGCCACCCCCGCGAAATGCTGGTGAACATCTCTTTTTAGAAGTTAACCTAAATCGTACCAAAATTCTTCTTGGTGTTTACCACAGCCCTTCGACACAGCTACTTTTCCTCTTTCGAAAAATCTTAGAAAACCTTACACCATCTTACAGTCACATCATAATCATGGGGGGACTTCAATACTTGCTTATTGAAACAAGACTCTCGTTCGAAGGGTATACCTTCAATCTGTATTGCAATCCTCGAATTTATCTATTGTTCCTTTAGGTGCCACACATCATTTTCCTGTTTCGGTTGGTGCAGTGGCTGATACAGTCGGCTGCTGCGCTCCGGGTCGTGGGTTCGATTCCCGCACGGAACAAATATTTGTATGATCTTCAGGTAGTTGTTCCGGGTCTGGGTGTATTGTATGTGGAATTCATGTCTGTAAACGCACCCACGACACAGGAGACATCCCAGTGTGGGGCAACGTTTAAAAAAAAAACTAATCCTTACACTTACACTCTTATCTGTGTTTCTTCTACCCAACATGTATCTAAGCATGGGCAATGTTCAGCCGATATGTTTTCCTACCTCCTAGAATAAAAGGTCATCTTTTATTCTTGTCATACAAAATCCGGCCACCAAAGGCCAAACCCAAAACTCTATTGCTTCGTAATTTTGGTGCTATGGACATTGACGATCTTCGTGTCATGACAGGATGCCAGCGACATTGATTGGGCTCCTCTTGTCACCACGTCACGTTGATGTCAAAATGAACCTCTTTACAGATAACCTGGTCAAGCTTTATGACGCCCACGCTCCTATACGTGCAGAAAATATGAAACACCTCCCAGTACCGTGTTTGACAGATGATATTAGAAGCATCATGCATAAGAAGACATTAGCTAAAACCAAGCACAAATATCGACCCGGGCCAAGAAACTGGGACGATTACATTTTTGCTCGAAATCGCTGTAATAGGGTGTGTACTACGCCACTACATTCATGATTCTGTCGAAAAAGGAGATCCAGCTAAAGTTTAGAAATTTCTCAGAACTATGGGAGTTGGAAATCAGAGACAATCTGGCAGCCCTAAAGACTTAGTCCTCGATTTACTAAATAAGCATTTCTCGTCTTCGCCCCAATGCACCGGGACTTTGAAAACGTCCATAATAAGTCATCTTTCAACTCCCGATTATCCAGCTTTTGTTTTCAGCCATTTCACCAATTGTGATGTTAAGAAGAGCATAGTTTCAATCACATCCAACGCAATTGGTAGTGATTGAGTGAGCCGAAAAATGGTACTCCTTATCCTTGAAGAAATCCTCCCAGCCTTTCTTATATCCTTAACCATATCGTCCTTTGACTTTCCATCTTTATGGAACTCAACTCAATATTTGACTTCAAAATTTCTGCATAAGGTTCATATTTGGCTTGCGTTAATCTGACCATGTTTCAGAATTTCGCATAAAGCTCAATTGGCTTCCAATTCACCTGCGCAACTCTCATATATTATCCTTACTTTACAGTGGTCTGTTTAATCCTTCAACCCCCTCTTATCTTAAAATTGAAGCAATCATTGAGGTCATCTGCCTGAATTAATATTATTGACGGTGTTCTAAGTATGCCGTCTAAGGAAAATGCTATCTAATTACTTTGATCTGCAGTGACTTTATACTTTAGATTTCATAGTTACTTTGATTTCCTTAGATTTAAACTTGCCTCCACGGATTTTGAAAACAGGCTCGTAATTTCACGCTTGGCCGTAGCTTATTTAACACGCATATCTATTGTTGTTAACGCAAATAATGTACTTATAGCTTGCCACTGTTTTTGAACGAATTCAGTGTATAGCTAATGGTAGTTTTGCCCTACTTATATTTTTTATTTTATTTCAGTTAAGGATCACCAACATTACTTTCAATTATGAATACAAAAAACACAAATATTAAGTATCACGTAATGTACACTCAATTATAGGTAACCACAGCTTATACATCAATATCGAGTACACAGGCTAAGTTTAATAAATTAAATCAAAACGATTAAAATAGATAATAATAAAAGTTCACACTGCATTAATGACTTAAAATAATAACGAGCTATATACTCGTATATGCATAGTTACTAACACATTAATTTAATTAATTAATAAAAAAATAACAAAATCCTAACAAGAGCGCATTTTTTTTTTAACTAATTGAATTTAATCATGTAAAATTAAATTGGATAATTTTGATAAAACTACTCGTTCAATTTATCTATGTAAAGTCTACTGTTGATAAATGTACCGTAACTTTTCTTTTAAAGGTGTTTACACTATCGTGATTTATATCTATGTCAGCTACTCTGAATAAATCATTAGACAATTTAGTAGCCCTCACCAGAGGAGAGTTGGAGCCTATGTTGGTCCTGTGCAGCGATCCCTTGAACAGTTTGTAGGTTTTAGAGTGAGGTAACCTACTGGGTACACTTAAAGAAATTCTGGAAAGCAGAACAGTATTTAGTTTTGATGTCATCAATTTATGTAGGAAACTTAGATCAAAGATCTTTCTACGATTCTCAAGGCCTTAAGTTGAAGTTTATAATGTCGAACACGATCTCGATAAGCCTTTAATTCAGTATCAGTGTTGTTTTGGTATGACATTTGTGATACATAAATCTTTTCTGAACTCGCTCAATGCATTGTATATGAATATTATATTGTGGTGACCATATTTGCGAACAATATCCCAAGTTACTGCGAACTAGAGTGTTGTATAATAAAGTTTTGGTTTGTGGACATTTAAATGGTTTTGTCGTCCTTAAAACAAAACCCAACATTTTATAAGCATGCGATGCATGCATTGATCTATGTGATTATTAAATGTTAATTTGCTATCATTTAAAATACCCAAATCCTTAATGCATGGAACCTCTTTAAGTATCGTGTCGCAAATTGAGTAGTTGGTACAGAATTTGTTTTTATTTCGAGTAAATTTAATATGTACGCATTTACCTAAATTCAAGCTCATGCAGTTTATCTCGCACCATGCAACCAATCTATTTAAGTAATTTTGAAGCAAGTGAGAGTCTTCCTTAGATTTTATAGGTAAAATTAACTTCAAGTCGTCAGCGAATAAAAAAGCTTCGGCATGGTGAAAGCTCTGCGTTATGGTGTTTATAAATACGTTAAAGAGTAATGGTCCCAAATGTGACCCTTGTGGTAGCCCGGATGTCGCATTAAAACTTGTGAACTTGCACCGTTCACAACTACAAAAGATCTGCGGTCATTAAGGTAAGATTCAAATCATTGTAAAAGTGAACCATAGACACCGCAATTAGCAAGCCTCGCGACCAACAATTTGTGGTCCACTCTGTGAAAGGCCTTGCTAAAATCGGTGTACACTGCGTCCACTTGGATTCTTTTGTTCATATGCTCAATGAGATTTTCAGTAAATGAGACAAGGTTAGTATTGGTTGATCTGCCTTGGAAAAACCCATGCTGTTTACTTACAATAAGATGTTTTACATGACTATATAGGAAAGGGTAGACGAGTGATTCAAATATTTTTGGGATGGTAGAGATAACTGATATCGGCCTATAGTTTTTTACATCATTTTTGCGACCATTTTTGTAGATAGGAACAACTTTAGATGTTTTCCACTTAGATGGAAAACAACCTGTTTCCAGTGAGAAGCTAAAAATCAAAGTTAAAGGTGTAGAAAGGGATTTAGCAAGAAATATAGGAGGTAGTTCGTCAGGACCGGATCTCTTGTGTATGTCAAGACATTTCAATTTATTAGCAACTGATTGCTTACATAGAAATAATCTGCCTAAAACATTGGAACTTTCAGTGCTTAGTAAGGTGGGTGGTGCAGCCTTTGATTGTAAGTCATTGTACACTGAACAAAAATGTTTTGCATACAATTCACAGATCTCTGGGCTGTTGCCAGCTACCTCATTACCCAAAACCATTATTTCAGAATAGTACATTTGTTTTGTCGTTTATGTTTGATATATGTCCAAAAGTACTTAGAATTGTATTTTATTCTGGCTTCTATGGTTTTAATATAGCTTTTATAACATGATTTATTCAATGTACGACACCGTTCTTTAAGTGATAATAAACTAATTTTGTCTAAAGCGTTGCTATATTTTCTAACTTTAATTCTTAGATTATGTTTGCCTTAATAATTTTATAAGTTCTCTGGTGAACCATGGTGGATGTTTATTGTTGCTGACTCTATGTATAAATGGTATGTGCATACCTATAATATTCCTAATTTCTGCATAAAACCTGTCGACCATGTCGTCAATGTTTTTATATTCTTTAAACGTTGACGCCCAATCGATAGCATCTAACTTTTATACAATGGCTTCATAATCAGCTTTATGGTAGTTATAGGTGGTTTATAAGAAGTCAGAGATTTTTCTGGAAGAATATCAAAACTGAACATGATAGGAGGATGGTGGGAATCTACTTTAGCCAATGGATCGCTACACAAGGCCACAGGAACACGGGGTATATTAGATAAAACAAGATCTAGGACCTTTGATTTATCATTTGTAACATGGTTAAACTGTTCTAGACCGTTGAGTGCAGTGAATTCTGTAAATAGATGATTAACTGAGCAATTTATGGTTTCAGAGGTTAAAAAGAGATTGTTATTGTTGTTAATCCACTTAATATTGGTCAAATTAAAATCACCTGCTATGAATATATCACTTTCTGTGTCAATGACTTTACTAGCATCTTCTACGAAGTGCTCCAAGACATTTATTTTGATTGGTGATGGATTATACACCGCGCAGAAGCATATGCTTGATGTATCGTTTTTAATTTTAATGTCTACTTTTACCCATAAGTCTTTACACATACTATTATAACTTTCCATTTCCACGGAATTATACTTTATCAGTAAATATAACATATCATATCATTGTTCTATTTGTTTACATTGATCTGCCACTGATATCACTTTTAAACCTTATCAAATTCGTTCACTGTATAGTTTATCACGGGATAACATTTGTGCATATGGCAAATAGCGCACTTTAGCTAGTAAATGTATAACGATGATGATTTGATGATTTTGCAAATTTAACATAAAATATTAGCAGAGCCAATGTTTACTCGATCGCGCCAATACGCGTATTATATTATATTTACCCTATTATAGGTTATATACGTTACCTATGATACACACCTTGATTATGCTCTCGGGCAGTTCTTAACACATATCATAACTACGCATGAGTAGGTTTTAGTGTGACATATTTGAATAATTGCAAATTAGCACAGCAACGCAAGCCGTGGGTAAAAATGTAATTGGCCTGTCCGACTGGTCGGCGGATGTGCTGGTCACGGGGATGGGCCTTGAATTACCTATCCGAGTCGAATTCACAACATTGCGCTTGAGCAATTGTAGAGTGTTTAAACGTGACAGTAATAGGTGCTGCATAGCAGTCGGCAAAGCGTAAACACGTATGTTTCTATCAATATTCTATATTAGTTATCCGTGATGTAAAATACCTGTAATCAAATTATTTGAAGTGCATCTGCACTGTACTTTTAAAAACAGGGTGGTTTAGGTGGCAAAATAAGCTATTGGATCGAGTAGTTGTTATGAATATATAAAGGCTTGAGAGACCTCGAACTGTTTAGTCTGTCTACACGGTCCCGTGGAACCGGTCGCGGACTGATTGACCCCCGCCACCTTCGTTTGGTTCGCCACTTCGCACCTTAATCACACGTAAGTTTATTAGCATTATTCCTACTTACCTAAATCTATTCAGTGTTTACTCCTGATTCATCTATACGCCCGGTTTTTTATACCAAAGCGTAATTCAGATATTTTACCATGAAGTGAAACGCATTATTTTATTGTGACGTGAATATATTTAAGCTTTTTAGGTCATACATTTCAGTCATTGTAGTTTACATCATGTTCCAAATATAAGGACCCTGATTAAAAATAAATTAAGCTTAGCTGTTTTGGAAACTATATTAGAACTTTTCGTGTCATGTCATGTAAAGTATATATATATAATGACTATATATATTATATAAAGACTGTACTTTTGACTATACCTTCACGATTGTGCATTACACAGAATGTTAATCTCACAGAACACGTCAGTGTCTCGATTCTCTTAGGCATGTTTTGTAGTTAAATCCAAGCATTAAACGAGGAAAACTAAACATTCGGCTTCGTACCTATATTACATTTATATATTTAATTGAGTTTAACGTGTGACTTGTACACAGTACAGACACAGTAGTCACTTGGACTACAAAGCTTTAAGCTGACATTCAACACAATACACACAAGATAAGTCCTTTTTTCTAAACGTCCTGTTTGATTCGAAAGCAGTGGCCCTCGTTTACATAGCGTATTCGAAAGTAGGATGTTATTTATAGACATTATTAACAATAAGGAAAATGTATCAATAGACTAACTGACGTCTTATACTATCATACTCGTAGTTAGATATTCTGTTAGTAAACTTGTTAAAGCCATGACGCCGTGTTTTATGTCGTAGAAAATTACGAATATATATTATATATTAATGCCGGCAAAGAATATCACCTCCCCATCTCATCCCGTGGGTGTCGTAGAAGGCGACTATGGGATTAGCCGGAGGATGGGCAGAAGTGTCTTTCGAGTACATTTATAACTCAACTGCGAAAGCCAACCCGTCTGCCAAGCGTGGTGATTATGGCAAAACCCTCCAATGGGCACACAAGACAAACCAGCCCGTCGTTGTGGCGATCTTTAGTGGAGGCTTATGTCCAGCAGTGGACGACTTTCGGCTGAGACGATGATGATGATGATGATGAATACAATAATAATAATCTAATAAGGGGTTTAATATCATATTATGAATATTATGCCCTCTGGGCAGTCGTTATCTCACCATAGCATAACGCAATTCCGGAAGGCAGATTAAACTCAAACTCTTTTTTTCATATAGGCCCTAATAGGCTCTTGCGAAAAGTCATCAGTTAAGTGCACGGTTCGGAAAAATCGGTCCTATGGAGAAGAGAAAGCAAGAAACTCCATGAATATACTCTTTAAAAAAAAAAAATACATTCTAATAAGCGAACAAATTAGATTAATTAAATTTAAAACACACAATAACAAAACAGACAATTGCCTCTAACAACAAGTTTAGAATAGGAAACTAATAACAATTAATACATAGCACTAATAAATTCGACGTAGTACACACATTTACAAAACGTAGAAAAAACTAAATTACATTCAGTCAAAAAAGTATCGGGAGTAGATGATTTGTTTATGGTTCCAAATTCAAATTTTTAGTTTTTAATGTTGTTGTTAGATTGGCACAACTGTTTTCAATTTTGGCGCGGAGTTTGAGTTGCATCTATTATTTATATTAAATACAGTGCTGTTTTTAGTTATATCATATCTAGTGTGTATAGCGAATTTCATTATGGACAAAAACACCGAACAAAGAGTTTGTCTTAAATTTGGCATCGCCAATGGAATTTCGTGTTCGGAGTCACTGAAAATGTTACAGAAGGCTTACGGTGAATCGACTTTATCAAAAACACGTGCTGATGAGTGGTACAAAGCGTCCAAAAGCGGTCGAGATGTGATGGAAGATTTGCCTCGCTCTGGTAGGCCATCAACGTCTGCAACTGAAGTTAACATCGCAAAAGTGAAGGAAATAGTGACTGAAAATCCTCATCCAACTTTGAGAGAGATAGCCGCCGAACTTTCTGTATCTCACGAGTCGATCCGTACCATTTTAACTAATCATTTGGGTATGAAACATGTTACCGCTCGGCTAGTCCCAAAAGACCTGAATTTTCTTCAAAAACTCAATCGCATTAGAGTCGCAGAGGACATGCTAGAACGAGTCAATTCCGACCGATGGATTTTGCACCACGATAATACGCCTTCACACACGGCAATCATTGTGAACGAATTTTTGACCAAACACTCAACAAATACCATCGAGCAACCACCATATTCACCAGATATGGCACCAGCCGCCTTCTTTCTTTTTCCTAAACTCAAATTACCACTTCGTGGCACCCGTTTTCAATCGGTAGAAGACATAAACGAGAATTCGCGGCGAGAACTGAACTCAATTCCGGAAACAGCGTTTAAAAAATGTTTTGATGATTGGATTATTCGTTGGCGTAAGTGTATCGTTTCTGAAGGAGCATACTTTGAAGGTGATAAAATAAATTTGGATGAATAACAAACATTTTGTGTATATAGCTATAATGATATCTACAATTGCCAAACAAAAGGAAAGTTTTATTTTCACGACTATAGTAGTATATAGTAGTAATAGTACCTGTAAATGCATAAACGTATCAAGCCATATATTTAAGTTGACGTTAATCGATTCTATAGTTTTTATCTAAGTATGTGAAGTACCTATTTTAATTCAGGAAATAACGAACAGCAATAGAAACATTACGCAAAATAAAGTAACGACAGGTACTTATATAAACACGATTTACTCAACTAGGAACCTATATTCTTAGCTCTCTTCTCTAAACTAAATATCATGGAACATATATTCTTAGCTCTCTTTGAAGAATCCATTTATCAGGTTATCTTATCGTGTAGGTACTATCCATTACCGTAAGCTACTGGTGAACCTTGAGTTCGTGGTCGCAAAAACTGGTAACTAGCCACATTCTCTTACATTATGAATTGTTCCGTATTAAGTGCCAACTCGCGTGAATCGGAAGTAAAATCAATGTGATGTTACAAAAAAGTATAAACATATATGTGCGTATTTCCCATTCGATAAAACTACACGTTTGCATCGCTTTTATGAAGAACGTGATGTTCCTTTTATTTAGATTTACGTAACATCGTCACAGTTCCCATGCTATCCGAATACATAACAAGCTCGATCTACTCGATAAGGAAGAATACTATAGCTAACTTCTCGTTTCTCAATAATAAGATCAAGTCATCTGCAAAAACGTGAGCCAACTGTTATTGTGGAGTTTGAGAGAAGCTCCGCTTCACAATACTGTCATAATCAAGTTGCAACATCTTGCTGGGATGAATTCAATTGTCACCATTCAAAAATAGCAGACGAGAAATTTAATTATGAGACCAATATCACTGTGTCATTTAAATAAGGTTATTGTGCAAAGCGAATGAAATGATTGAGCAGTAGCTTTACTTTCGCTTAATTATGGGTAATTTCAAATTTAAAACATAGGTTTAGAAACTTATCTTTAAATTTAAGGCATAATAATTGTTGGCTATTAAAATGCATGATTTTTGCACTGAACACGAGTTAAAATAATACATCACACAACCACAAAAATAATACTTCTCCGTCATGAATTGTAACGATAAATGTGTAACTGGAACACTTAGGCGCAAATTGTAGATATACTGCAACGAACTTATAATGATTGTCTATGCAGATTTTATATGAAACCTTTTTTGCTACAGAACAAACATGAGGGCAATCGACTTCGTCATAGCCATTGCGGTTTTGACTGTGTGCCAAGCCGCGACACCACAGCTGCGGTTTGCATGGAAGCAGATGGATTACACTTGGGAGACTCCAGAAAGCCGAGTAAATGCTATCAACGAAAAAAGATTTATACCTGAGAACAATCTCCTATTAGGATTAGCTCGTTGGAGGAACAAAATGTTCGTCACCGTGCCAAGATGGAAGGCCGGTGTAGCTTCAACGCTAAACTACATTGATCTGGATGGCGCACAAGACCAATTATTGAAACCATACCCATCTTTCAAAGACAATTTTGTGCCTGACACTGCGAAGGGACTACCTTCAAACAGCTCACTAATTTCAGTGTTCCGTTTATATGTAGACGAGTGCGACAGGCTTTGGATAGTTGATTCAGGAATGGCTGATATTGTTGGTAAGTTTTTACGTTTGTTGCTCATGGTACTACCAGTATTACAACCAGCCGCAGTATTAAAAAAACCCGTAGAATTACCAAGCGATCCAGTAGTACCACGGGATGTTTTTATTACTAATATTATCTATACAAATAAATAAAATTGAAGTGTCTGTTTGTAATGTCAAAATAACAGGTTTTTACTAAATGCATTTGAAAGTATGTACGTTACATATAACAAAAACACTATTTTAAATTTTTTTGTCTGTCTGTCTGTCTGTTTGTTCCGGGGAATCTCCGAAACGGCTGGACCGATTTTGACGGCGCCTTCACTGGCAGATAGCTGATGTTATAAGGAATAACTTAGGCTACTTTTATTTTAGAAAAATAATTAGGGTTCCGCGTAAAAAAAATAAACCCTTGAAATCCAATATATATATTCTATGTCAAATGTCTATGTCGAAGTACTCTAAATTTCTTTTAAATTAAACGCGGGTGAAACCGCTGGTCCCAGCTAGTTATTCATAAGCGAAAGAGGATAGGTATAATACGTTTTACGAGTCTGTTTGCTTGTTATCTTGTGGCGCCAAGGCTCCACGGTGAGGTAATCGATTTTTATCCGGGTTTATGCCACGGAGAGATACATTTAGGAAACTGAGATATGCAGTACGCATAAAAATTCACATTGCATGTAGGTGATGTGTTATGTTTGTGATGTTAAATGTAACCTGCATTTTGAATTGTCTATATATATTTATTTCTCTTGAATTATATTTCAGTCCAAGCTAGCTAGACTCCTCATTTAATTGTATATTTTATGACCTTACGTGTTCGTTTCTGGTCGTAACCCTTGAGTGAGGTTAGCAAATAATTATCGAAAGGATATTAAGTAGACTTGGCTTACGATAAGGATGTCGTTGACATATAAAAAAGAAAACATTATTTATAAGAAAGTCTTGTTGTTAGATTTGTATACCTATGTTAGTTTTAGTTTGGTTAGACTACAATATGCTATGAATTTATTGTATTCTGGTGAAATTGTATACTTTCAACAATTTCATAAATAGCAACAATATTAGTATCAGAAACAATAAGGCGCAATTGTCAGACATAAATTCATAGTTTTAATTTAATTATAATTATTGATGCAACAATTACTACTTTTATAAATAAAAGTACTGATTCGGTTGGGCTTTGGAACAATGTAACTGTTAAGTTACTTAAACTGCCTGAATCATAAATTATTTTTTTTCTACCGTGATCTTAATAACATTACAAAGAAAATGTTATATACACAAATGACTGTGGGCCTACTAACTGATTATTAGTAAAAAGTTAAGATTAATGATAGTTGGTAACAGCCTAGTTATTAGAAAAAGGGATATGTTCATGGTATTGACACTCTGCTCAAACAAAAAATAGGAAATTAATGTTTAGTGCCTTGCCATTTTCTGACTCTCTGTCCGAATAAGAGAACATCTACAATTTAAATAATTGAATGCATAATTATGTTGACAGGTCGTCTTAATATCCGTTTATTAATTTTTAATACTAATAAAGTAGAATGGGCAGTCATATATAGGAATTTTTCCCACCTTTGTACAGTGATAAGATAAAATCAATGGAAAGATCTCATGAAATGGAACAGTTGTTATTATTACGATTCATCTAAATGATTTGTCTGTTCGGAGTTATGACGTCCTTAATTTGACTATCTAAATGACATCAATACGTGGGCCTTAAAATGAACATGGGCAAGATGAAAGTCATGTCAAATGCCCATGTCGTACCCATCCCAATTTCCGTTCCGTCCTGGGACAAACTGTCCAGTTAGGTAGGTCCAACTTCGAGAAAGAGGTCAATCATCGAATCCGACTCAGCTGGGCAGCGTTTGGGAAACTTCGCAACGTCTTTTCGTCAACAATATCGCAATGCCTCAAGACGAAAGTCGTTAACTAGTGTGTGTTACCAGTGATGACATATGGAACAGAGACGTAGTCACTCACAATGGGCCTCATAAGAAAGCGGAAGGTCACTCGGCGAGCTATGGAGAGAACCATGCTTGGTATTTCTCTACGAGATCGAATCAGAAATGAGGAGATCCGTAGAAGAACTAAAGTTGTCGACATAGCAGAAAGGATTAATAAACGGAAGTGGCAATGGGCGGGGCACATTGCTCGTAGAACTGATGGTTGGGGCAAAAAGATTCGCGAATGGAGACCGCGCACCGGAAAACGCAGCTTGGGACGACCTCCAACAAGGTGGACACGCGACCTGGTGAAGGTCACTGGGAGTCGTTGGATGAGAGCGGCATGTAACCGCTCGTTGTGGAAATCTAAGGGGGAGGCCTTTGTTCAGCAGTGGACATCCTGTGGCTGATATGATGATGATGATGATGAACTATTATAAGTAAGTATGAATTGTTTTTATCAGTTATGAACTTATGACAGTTAACAACAATTATTAAGTTATCACTGTTATCAGTATATAGTAACTTTTATTACTTTTCCTCTATTTGCAGCTAAAAATATTATTTTCTTCTTGTTCTGATTTTATTTTTGATTGCCAAAGCAGAGATACATTTTTTTTGTTTGTTTTATTTATTTATTTAATCTAAACTTGTTGAATTACAAAGAACAAAATACAAATTAAATGAATGGTAGAAAAAATACTTACGCAATTAGACCAAACAGTCATCACTTTAGAACAGATCATGGAGTAACGGAACTCAGGTACCCATGGTAAGATTAAACTTGTGTTATGGGTACCGCTTCACATTATAATTTTGAAAAATTTGTGTGTGCGTGTGTAGGTGCGTGTGTAGGTGCGTATGTGTGCGCGTGTGTGTGTGTGTGTGCAGTAATCTAAATAAGAAATGTATAGTGCTATGTCAAGTTTAATAGGTTTTAAACGGATTATATAAAACGAAGATAATGGTTCGGTTTACCTAAGGCATGTTTGCACACTGCAGACTTTGTGGAGCATCTATACTTGACGTCAGCTATGTGTTCTTTTATTCGGGTGGCTATATTATGCTTTCTTTGTATGACAAACCTCAATCATAGTCAATCTTGTAGACCCCTGACCCCTGGTAGATAAAATAACTTTTTAAAATCTGTAACGACGCCTGTCACCTTGGTCATCCTGCGACCACGAACCCTGCAAAGTGTTCGAAACGTCAGGAAAAACAAAAATCTATAATATACTCGATATAAACCGTTTAAAAGTGTTTTATTATAAGAATGGACTTTGGACTAGACAAATGCCGTACATTAAATTATACAGTACCGTACCGGTACTAAAATTAAATAAAGAGAAAGGTAAAATTGTAAAAGGAACTCCTCAAGCACAGAAGAAGCAATAGAGGTAATGAAAAATGAAGAACTATACATATAAGTTACTCGAACATAATACTAAAATAAACTCGAACATAATACTAAAATAAACTCAAACAGGAATATTACAATAGAATTTATTCATTATGCAAAATTGATCTCTGCAGTAAAAAATATTTAAAGCGATAAGACTATGGTCTAACACAGAATTACATGCTTTCGAAATTAAAACAAGAACCAAATTTACACAACATAGATACCATCCCAAATTGGCCATAGAAATAGTGATTATTTCCAGAAAAGAAAGAGGTAGAGGATTAAAGAAATAACTCATCATTCCGGCCGAGTGAAGTCCACTGCTGGATACAGGCCTCCCCCAAAGATCACCACAATGACCGATATGGATGTGTTGTGGGTTCATTGGGGGGTGTTGCCATAATCGCCACGCTTGGCAGACGGGTTGGCGATCGCAGTTGAGTTGTTAATGTACACGAAGGACGCTGCTGCCCATCCTCCGGCTAATCCCTTAGTCGCCTTTTACGACACCCACGGGAGGAGATGGGGTGGTGAAATAACTCAACTACATATATTAAAGATAAATGATTAACAACAATTTTTAAACAGAAGAAGAGGAACAGTCAGTCCCACAAAACCATCATGGAAATAGATAATCAATATACACCATTAAACCTAAGCGAAAATAATAACTTTGAAATAGATAAACATCTAGATCCGTGTGGTGTCCGGATTAAGAATATAGCACCACTCCATCTCTTCCCGTGGATGTCGTAAAAGGCGACTAAGGGAATCTAAATCAGAGGGATGGGCAGCAGCGTCCCTTCTGTGAAACGGTAGCCATACTGCGATCACCAACCCGCCTGCCAAGCGTGGTGAGTATTGGCAAATACCCCCCAAAATGATGACACAGTTGTGAAAATCTATGGGGGAGGCCTTTGTTCAGCAGTGGACGTATGAATGGCCGATATGATGATATATGATGAGATAAACATAACAAATATAAGAGATACACAGAAAATGGTAGTAGAAAGAACTATTCGCAAGACATCCTAATGATCTACACCAAACGTATACACATAAGAAAGCATCCAACAAAATGCTTGAGGTAAGCAGCTTGTTTCCCGAAACGTAAAGGATATTTTTGGCTATTCAAGACCAAATCGTTAACACAAATAATTACAAAAACACATTCTTAAAGACGGAATAGACTACATTTAATATAATTTTTATAGGAAATGTCACGCTAAATCTAAAAAAATACAACACGTCACAGGAGCGTGCATCACTCTTACCCAAAATGTCTACATCAATCAACTCGCTAACATCATACACCAGAAACTCGCAAATAAATACAAGCTCATGCAAGATCCATACAAACCGTACTACAAATACTTACCTAAGGCCGTATTAGAAAATCTATTCTACAAATTATATCATAATGATTGATCACACCATTTATATCACACTTAAAAAAACAGGTTTGTTTAACACATAGTTAGGAAATGTTTACAGTTAGGTTGAGACAACGGTATGCCAAAGCGGACAAATCAGTCAACTCAAACCTAAGATCGCACTTTGGTTAATACTAATGTGATCGTAAGAACTTCAGGCGTTAGAAACCTGTGTAAGGAACGACTGGTGCAGTCCGGTGCAGGGAATGCCGCGATAGCGGCAATAAATTCTGTCATGGAGGAATTGCTGGAGTGCCCTGGGTATGGCGCCCTCACTTTAAAAAAAAAACAGAATGTGTTAAAAAGAACGTACGCCATATTTAAATGGTCAGTAGCGTTTCTTCTGTGAAACAGCAGCTATTCTGCGCTCACCAACCAGCCTGCCAAACGTGGTATTAGCAAGTTCCAAAATTACGTTGTGAAAATCTATGGAGGAGGCCTTTGTCCAGCAGTGGACGACATTCTTTATTTTTGGCTGATTAGCTGGATGATAATGATGATGAAATAAATATGTATAACATAATATATTTGCTACCGTAGGAGCTGGAAATCAAATCAATGGGCCCTCGATTGTGATCTTTGACTTGAAAACTGATCAGCTGATCCATCGCTATCAAATTAAAGCTGATGACATGAAAGAAGACTCTTTCTTTGCCAACATTGTAAGTAAATATTCCCTTGTTGATTTACTAATTACTTATCTGGCTTCTTTAATAAATTACTGGCCATAAGAGGCAGACGGCCGAATATTGAAACGCCACTCAATATTAAGTCCGCTTTAACTATTTGAGCCGCCCGGTTTCCTACCGAAAATGAGTTTCTCGTTTAGTTAAAGCGGGACTTAATATTAACTGGCGTTTCAGTATTCGGCCGTAAATAACCTACGTCTTGAGGAAACGAGCTCAGGACGGGTCTCCTCCAACTCCTGAGCAGCGTTGCGATTGTTATAGGCAAGATGCTTACTACCAGGCGAATGTTTTTTTTTGTTACTATAACTGTTTTATTGTATAAAAATAACTTTAGCACAAAGGTCATTTATTATTATTATTATAATTAATAAATCAGATATAAGCATACATAATGTAAATATTAACATTTCCAACTTTACCTATTAAATAATGTGCGAGCTTAAAAACGAGTTTTGCTTGTTTGTATGTTACATGACAACCATTTTTGCAATAATTTCAGATAGTGGACGTAAACAAAGACAAATGCGATGATGCATACGCGTATGTTCCCGATTTTGGTGGTTACGGAGTAGTAGTATACAGTTTGAAACAGGACGACTCATGGCGCATTTCACATCATTACTTCCATTTCGAACCTTTGGCCGGCTCATATAATGTCAGCGGTATTGAGTTCCAGTGGACAGATGGTGTGTTTGGATTGGCCCTCTCTGAGCCTCGAGAGGACGGGTTAGTCTATCTACTACTTCAGTCTTAACTCGCTCTATCGTACCAATGCTGTCATGTCCTTATCATATGTCATATAGTGATTATTTTCGTATTGCCTCGATTTGGGAAGGCTCCATGTACAACAGTGGTCTGCCATAGGCTAATTAGAGAGCACTTAATGGCATGTACATTTTATATTAACATGAGATCGTTATTGTAATGTTTATAAAACTGGACGAGCACATAATTGCACGTTTGCAAACACCATGTTATTATTTGTATATTTACAATAATAGTTCATATTTTTATTAAGTAACGGTAATATTATGCTCCTAAATTGTTACCGATTAACTAGTTAGAAATACATTTAAAAAAACAAAACAATAGAAGAATTAATAAGACAATTGCAATGGATTTTACAAATAAACGCGCCATACACGAACATTATTGCACTACAAAACGTAGTACTAAAAGTATGCAGTGCTGTGGTGTTACCTCTTGATGTTTGGCAATGACCTCAAAATAAACAAAAGCTCACCAAGGTCGAATGACGGTGCACTGTTAATGTATTTACTGTATAATGAAGATATTTTAGCACTGTATTTCTAACTTGCAAAATTTGAATTCACAATTGAGAATTGTTTTATTTATCACAGGTATAGGACAATGTTCTTCCACGCATTCTCCAGCACCAAGGAGTTCTGTGTCTCTACCGAGTTGCTACGCAATTACAAACATATTAACAAGCTCGAGGCATTCCATGACTTCAAGGTTTGAATGCTAACTTATTACAGTTCGTCCCACGCTTACGTTGAATTATTTACTAGTACTTAACGAAATAAATCGATCATGTTGGACCAGTTATTTTAAATACATATGTAAACCTGTCAAAAGTTTATTCACATTTGTATAGTTTTTTCCAAATCAAGATCCCTTAACAAAAATAGACTTAGTAATCTAGAAAATATATTGTTTTGTACTTTGGACGCAATTTTGACCTACCTTTTCCTGGTTTCCACAGCTCTTGGGTGACAGAGGTGAACGTACGCAGTCAGCATCTAGCTATTACGATCCCAAAACTCATGTGCTATTCTACACGCAGGTAAACTACTTACCTTAAATATATGTTTAATTTGTTACGAGTCAATAGTAAAAATAATAATTAAATTAATCAATTACTTAGGCAATTACTTATAAAACGACAGTACGCACGGTTCATATTATTTGATTCTATGGACTGGATCGGGCAAAGATACCATGGACACAATTTTAAAATAATTGAAATTACAATGTTAATCGATACAAATTATGGTAAAAGATAAAATGTGATAAATGTAAGTTAATGGCCCAAACTTAATCCGAAAATCTAAATACAGTATCTCAGGAAGTATCGTTATAACTGATCAGATAACGCAACTAAAATCTACTAATCAACTAGTTACCGAACCAAATAGACTAAGTGAAGAACTGGACATAGAAAAGTTCAGGAAACAGAGATCACAAAAACTAATGATGGCACTGCGGCATCAAATATCACGTCATATAAAAATATTATTTCTGAAATTAAAGAGAGCCTCTAATAGAAACAAAAGGTGATTTTAAGTGGAATCATTAAAATAAATTGCAGGGCTCAGCCTAGAGACTGTACCATAATAAATATGAAAGGTGTGAGAATAACAAAACTAGCTAACACTGATAGCGCTGAGCCTATTGATGTCACTTTACTTACTACTACAAACCTATATATAGTTAGAAAATACAGCTGCGATAAGTCTTGGCCCATTAATTTTTGTTTTGCTTCAGATGATTCAGTCAGATCAACACTGCGAAATTAGTCCCAATACATAATATAAGTGACAACACAAATAATACGCAATTTCGAACAAACACCTAACTAAAAAATACATTAGAACACAATTTTACCAAAAAATGTACCCAAAATTATCCAGACTCATCCAAAAAATGGACCGGAACAGTAACCAACGGAACAAATTAACAACCAACAATGTGACTTTTTAGAAACTATCTTGCAGCAATGATTACAAAGAAATAGGGCGTTGTGTTTGAGTAATTTATTAACAATTTTGTCATCGTCATATCAGCCATAGGATGTCCGCTGCTGAACAAAGGCCTCTACATAGATTTCGACAACGACGGGTTGTTATAATTAGGTACATGTTACAATTACAATTTACTAAGTAGTCCGCCAACCCGCACTTACCCAGCACGGTAGACTAAGGCCTAACGTTTCTCATCGTAAGAAAAGGTCCATGCCTAGCAGTGGAATAGTAATAATAATAATAATAACGTTTTATTCCAGATAATACAATCCATTTTTGTTAGTATCACTCACCTTATATCTATTTCAAAATATTCAGTAATTAATATTACACTAACCATTTCACAATATTTAAATTATAAATTATTATTTTATTTGGCGAAACGGTTAGATGGCGTTACATGCATTTTGGTCCAGTGTCTCAGTATCGGGCCATCTACCCTATCCGCCACAGTAACTAAGAGGCTGTTGGCGCTGCCACGCACCCGCCGCATCAGTGAGGCAACACGCTTCCGCATGATGGCGAAGAAGTCATCTATATGCGCCTCTGCGAACATTCCTGATGCACTGTATCGTCGTGGCAACCCCAACAGCGCCCTAAGCGCGTTATTGTACTGGACACGAAGGGCGCTGTAAGCCCTTTGAGTGTAGTCGATCCATAAGCTGCAGGTGTAAAAAGATTGACAGTAAGCCCGGAATAGGGTTATCTTTACAACCTTAGAACACTTTGCAAACCTATGGATTAACATATTAATCCTGACTGCCAGCGCCCTCCGTTCCCTCTCAATGTCGATATCATCTGTCTGTGTGGCTGTGACCCAGTGCCCGAGATATTTAAATTTGCTTACCCAGTTAAGTGCAGTCCCCCCGAGTGTGACTGGTGGTACTTCTAGATAGTATTTAGTACCTGCCTTGAAAACCAAACACACACTCTTTTTTGCATTACACCTTAAGCCGTGGGCCTCCGCGTATCGCTCATACACTATTAAAAGTTTCCTGAGGGCGCTGATCGATGGGGCCAGCAGCACCATATCATCGGCATAACTTATATTATTGACAAATGTTCCGTCAATAGAACAACCCACCATGGTGCTGCTGAGCTCACGAACCAGCCGATCCACATATAGACTAAAGAGCCTGGGCGAGGTTAGGCCCCCCTGCCTCACCCCACACTCCAACCCATACGGTTCGGATAGCGAGCCTGCCCATTTCACCACATTACTCTGATGGCCATACCAGTACTTAAAAATCGCAATGAGCTCATCAGGCAGTGTTGTGTCCTCACACAGTTTCTTCCACAAAACATCATAGGACACCATATCGAAGGCTTTTGACATGTCAAGAAAACACGCGTATACGGGAGTTTTCCTTTCTGTATAGTATCGCACCGTGTGTTTTAGACAAAGAACAGCTGTCTCCGTAGAAAGACCAGATTTTAAGCCGAACTGGCCATCATGGAGATTGAGGTGTTTATTCAGCTGTTTATCAAGCACACCGTCCAACACTTTAGCTATAACAGTAGCCAACGATATGGGCCTATAGTTATTTGTATTTATGGGCTGGTTAAAAACAATAATCAACCTACCTAACTAGAAACTAGAACTAACACTAGAGCTAACTAGAAATGAATGTTACAAAAATATAGGTAGTTATTGATTAAGACCGCAATGAAAGTCGTAATAAATCATGGAACAAAAATGTTCTATAAGTACTCAAATTCATTTCGACGCACGTCACGCACTTTTATAAAATGCCGCCAATTTGTACAAACTAATGACATGTGAATTCAATGTACATCTGCAGTTTCCCAATTCAAAGAGTTATTTATTCGAAATATTAATACATTTTTCATCGGCAACTTTTCTTACTGGTCAATTCTAACTAAAAACATTCAGTGTGACCTGTACTGTACCTGAGAAACATCCGGTTCGAAAACAATTCTTGACTTGTAAGCTCTAACCTGAAAAATAATAATTTTCATCCAGTTGTAGTGGAACAAGCCATGTTGATCACAAATACATGATCAAAATCTGGAGATGATCAAGCAAAATACAAGTCAGAGAACAAAAAAAGGATCGAGAATTATACAATTGATTATTTGAATCTACGTAAAACCGTTGTACAATTTATAGGATATAACCACAATGTCAAATTTTAATAACTTGAGTCTAATTTAATTGAAGTTGAACAAAAATACCCACCTAGATCAGATTGGACCCTACATACCCTTCCTACTTGCGAGGGCGTTTTTCGTATGTTAGAGCTCCTGATGCCCCTTGCAGGTCCCACCTTAGATCCCTTTTACAATTCCCACCTAAAAACTCCTCCTTCCTACTCCTTCTCTGTTCATGCAGTAAGACTGTGGAACTCGCTTCCGCCTAACATACGTGAATCCAAATCTATATCTGTTTTCAAAAAACGCGTTAAAGAGCATTACCTCTCTTTATAATATTATCAAAGTATATGTATTAGTCTATTTGTAGTCATTTTATTTTTGTATTTTACCATTATTATGTATATCTGTTGTTTGTAATTATTATTATGTTTTGTTTTTTATCGGTTTCTTCTTTATTTTTAGTGCTGTTACACACTGTGTCTTTATTTAAAATTACACTATCCTGTCGCAGGTCTGCTGGCAGAAATTTCTTTAGAAATAAGCAGTACCTTTGTACTTAAGTTTTTCTAAATATTCTGTATTTTTCTATTATTGTGTGTACATAAATAATAAATAAATAAAAGACTTCATAGAACAATAGACCGGAGAAATCTTTCGCACTTCAAGACGTTATCAAATAAAGCCAAAGTTAAAGATTTACTACAATAAAGACCCGTGGTGGGAGAAAAAATACAAACTACTAACTAACAACAAATAAACTACTAAAAGTGATAAGTTATTCAAGAACTTTTTTCTTTCTTTTCTTTTATTTTAAAAAACGTTGCCTCTCTATTGAATTTTTCATGTGTCGTGGGTGCGTTTACAGACATGAATTCCACATACAATACACCCAGACTTGGAACAACTACCTGCAGATCATACACATATTTGTTCCGTGCGGGAATCGAACCTACAACCCCCGGCGCAGCAGTCGACTGTATCAGCCACACCACCAACCGTGCCGTCTACTGTGATAATAAACTCTTAAGATGTGGTAATCTCATAAAATCCTTATGTAGTAACAAAACAAAAATCAATGGTTTTCAGACCATAGACTTATTATAGGTTTTCCTGTAATCTACAGGGAAAGAGCTATTACCTATTTCTTTTTCAGAATTTTAGGCTCAGTAGTTTAGGAAATAAGGTAGTCAATTTTCGTATATTTTCTTAAATTACTTTAAAACTATATACATTAAAATTATAACATAAATACGTTTGAGACCCTCACAACAAGCCCTTCCATTTGATATGATACACCGTACAGTACTCAAAACTTTATTCTTAAATTTTCTATATTGCCCCCCCAAAAGGAACCCTAAATTCAAAATTCATTTCATCATTTACGTAACACGTACGTGTTTGGGTCGCAGAAGTCCGTATGTGTACCAAATTTCAACTTAATCGGTCTCGTAGATTCGGAGCAAATTGACTGTGACAGACAGACAGACATACGAGTGATCCTACAAGGGTTCTGCCGTTTTTGCTTCAGGCGGACGCACTCGCTCTTCTTATGCCAGGATCGGAAGAGCGGCAGGATGGCCTCGACGACGCACTTGGTCATGTACTGTAAACACAGGCGCTGGTGCCACTTCTCAAATACGCGTCGTCGAACCTGCCACCTCGAAATATGCATCTATCTCCGCCAGGAAGTCGGAAGTCTGAAGGCAGAAAGCGCGCCAAGAGAGTTGCCATTTCGTAGGATACAGTCCTGTATTCTTGCGCAATCTATATAGCCACTATGCACTGCAGTCTGCAGACCATGGAGTTTGTTTCCCCAGTGCTGGACGCCTGACAGTTGAGATGACCATACAGTCGCCTGTTAGCGGGCAACGGATGGTCCTCTCTTGGTCCTCCAAGATTGGGCAGGAGTCGGTGCAAGGCACCCATTATCCTTTAGATTCAGTGCACATTATAACACCCACAGTTAAAGTTATATTTTAGCAATCTGTATTTGTCTGATAAATATATTTGTATTTCTTTGAGGAATAAGTGTCTTAATCCGTATAAACTTTTGGTGGCCTCTAACTCTTCTATTCAAAGATTTAGGAAATCTAAATAAATTATGTAACGTACAGTTAATGAGTGTAAATATTGTTTTTGTATTAATGAAACTTATGCATATACTCATTTATTTATTCATACTTTCACATACAATGGTGGTTCATCATTTAAATAAATGACTCCTGTGGAGATAAGTCGTTGTGTAAATTGCCAAACTTAGGTACATATTTAGTCGGAAACGGTTTATTATAATTAATTCGGTTCGATTAATATTCGCATTCTCAAAAAAGCACAAATGTTAAAAATTAAGCATTGGTTAGATATACGAGTAGGTAGAAGCTGTATTTTACAGGGATCTGCAATCCCGCTTTCAACAATCAATGGTGATTGTAGGAAATCGTATTAAAGTGCAATTTATACAATTCACGCTCAGTAAATGCATTTAAAAATAACCTTCATAAAAAATAATATCGAATGGTTAACCTTTATCACGGCTTACGTTCTTTTTATATTTGCTTTATCGCAGTATAATACAATACGGACCACAGTCCGCAACCTTCGCCCAGCGTACGCACTGACAATGGAATCTATTGCAGAAAAACAAGGCAGTTTAAACATTCAACATTATAAGTTAGAAGTTACCGTTTAATATGCGTTACAAACAGCATGATGCTTCATGGTGATGTCATACAAGACGAATAAGAACCAACTAACTAGTCTTTATAATCGTTCAAGGGATCGTAACGAGATATAAAATTGCATATTGTTCGAAACCTTACTAACAACTATAACTCAGCAATATTTACAGCGATATTCTTGGTGCAATGTAATTGTGCAACACATTGCAGAGTATAATTCCAGCAAGCTAGTCACAACTGTATCGTCAAGCAATTCAGTTACTATATGTGAAGCAACATTGAGGCTATAAAACTGAGCAGAGCGAGATAAATTTGTAGGCAACGAGGCTGTTCTTGTTGCTGCAGATTTTATAGTTATATCATCATTTAAACAAACCTAATGAGAGAAGAAGATGGTGGCCCAGGTATCCTTTTTAGGGTTGCGATCCATATAAATGTTAGCTTCCACATCTCATAATCCGGGACGCACATGGATTTCGTTTACAAAAGCTTATAATCTTTTCTTTTCTTTTTTTAGTCATGATGAAGAAATAAAATAAGTAACTAAACTAAATTTGAACAATATATTAAGGTATACGGCGCTGGCGTAAAGGTACCGCTTCAAGCCAGTGCGGGTAAGTGGCACGGTGGAGGCGAGGAAAAGAGAAGCATTATAGCATTATAGTCAAAGCGGGTGAAATCACTAGCAGTCTAGCCGGCTAGACATTGGACGCTTGTAAATATTAATGCAATATCACTGAACTATGCTACAAGATTATGGCAGTGTGTGCACTGAGTTGCAGGATATATATGGCAACTCGAAGGCTATTGAACTGCAGCTATAAATTGCGTGTGGTGTCCGGATTACAAAAATAGTAACCGTTGGATGTCGTAAAAGGCGACTAAGGGACTCTAAATCAGAGGGATAGGCAGCAGCGACCCTCCAGCTCCCTGTGAAATAGTAGCTATACTGCGCTCACCAACCCGCCTGTCAAGCGTGGTGATTATTGGCAAAGAACCCCCGAAATGACGAAACAATTGTGGAAATCTATGGGGGTAGGCCTTTGTTCAATAATAGACGTGAAAATAGCTGATATAATATAAATTGCCACAAAACTAGCCTGTTCAAAACAACTGAAGTTTGGTCTATATCGATGAACTATAGACGTAGAATAATGGTAGAGACGTAGCTATTTATTCATATTATTATCCTTTGCATTATCTGTAGGTAAACCGTGATGGAGTGGCGTGCTGGAACTCTAATAAGCCTTATACACCTGATAACAATCCGCTGATATTCAGCGACCCTACTCTTTTCGAGTTTCCCAACGACCTGAAGGTAACCTTATATTTTATTGCCTTCCAATGTTATTACTCTATTAGACAATAGTCCTAGGTGTTCCAGGTGACAAATACCAAACATCAGAAGTCCTCATATTGTGTCAGTTGCCTTCTATTAAAATGTTTACTTCGATGAACAATTAGCTTGCTATTGTCTGAAAGGGGCTTAGCTGGCACTGTAGGCAGAGTCACGTTCTGTGTGGTTCCAGGTAAAGAACAGACTACATCTCTGCACCCATAAATGTCGTAAAAGGCGAATAAGATTTAATATAAAGAGGATGGGCATGATGTCCTCCCGTGTGCTAATAAAAACATAATGCGATCACCAATCTGCCTGCCTGGTTGCTGGTTGTGGCAATATCCTCTATGACGGCTCATTGAGCAGCCCATGTTAAGCAGTGGATGTTTACGGGCTCATGTGGGAGACAAAGCCAAACAGAGGTTTCACCGTGAAGAGCGTGATGCTTAATTTCATAAGCCACAAGCAAATTGTTTATTGACACGACAAATTTTCCAAAGTTAGCCATTCATCACTGCGCAAATAATTTTGTTTTACAGTTATATTCATCTACGGAGAGATTTTGGAAGCAACTTGTTGTTGAATAGTTTCTATGATGACGATGGTTTCAAACCTATGTTCCGGCCAATTCCCACTGATAAAAATAATTTAGATAACTATTTGGTTAACATTTTCTTCTTTGATTTTAAGGTGGACGATGAAGGCGTTATGTGGGTACTTACAGACAGATTAGCCCGCTTTCTCTACAGAACAATAGACATCAATGAGGTCAACTATAGGATATTTAGTATCGATACTACCCAGGCAATTGAAGGAACTACTTGTGCATAATTTAAACATGTCGAAAGACGTTTCCACTATGACAACTTTGGTCGCAAAATAAATACTTCCGTTGAGCAGTAATTAGGTAATAATAGTCCTAAAATGTCAAGAGACTAATATACGAGTAGAAACGGAATTTCAACATATCACAGCTTTGTATATTATATATTACAGAAATGTGCGTCTGAACAGTTCTCACAGTGTATTTATGATATGTACTTAATTACTAAAGTTAAAAGAAGAGAGTCTACCTACTATACAGATGGAGCTACGTCAATGACAAATGATAAAATTCATTATGTACTATAATTATGTCTAGTAATAAGTTTATTTTTATAATTTCACGAGTGCTTATGTTGTTATAACTGTATTTGATATTTTGTTAAAATAATTTCTTTCGCTATTATTATAATCACATTTTTTTATGTTTTGCTATTGCAAAGTAAGACAGTATGTTATTTACCACAATGTACTGTATTTTGGCATCTGTAACGCGTGTTTATGAAGTGACTGATATAACTGTAAATGTTTATGAACTTCCTTTCATTATTTAATAGTGATTTAGTGGTCGATTAACAGTTCATAGCATATACAAATGATGCAATGATAAAACCGTCTAAGTTGTTGTCAATAGTTTTGTTTTGGTGGTTTCCACGAATACGTCAGTGTTTTATTTATTTATAAAAGAACATAGACTTTCATTTTTAAAAGATATCTAATTGGTGTACAATATACAATATAATACAAAAATACATAATTAAACCATTTGCCACGATGTATTTTCTTGGTTTTATTAGATACTAGCAAGGCTTTTTTCTGTCGTGTCGACCTCATATATCTTCAGAGAAGATACTAGCTGGCCTGGCAGACGATGTTATTCCCTTGCCAGAAAGAGACGCGAGCAGTTTGAATTGTTTCAAAATTTATATTAAAATTTATTAATAACTTGACCACAGCGCCGCGAGTCAAGATTTTGTGATTTTATTTTTAGGCATTAAACCAACATAATATCGTGAATATGAGTAATTTTGGTTCATATATATAGAATCAGTTAGTAATTTTCTCGATCCTGGCATAGCTATGAATCATCGTCTTGATAAAACAAGTAATATTGTGTGGATATGACTGAGGGAATTTAAACCAGAGGGATGGGCAGCAGGGTCCCTTCTGTGAAACGGTAGCCATACTGCGCTCACCAACCCGCCTGCCAAGCGTGGTAATTATGGCAAATCCCCCCAATAAGCATACAACATGCCTAGACCGGTCATTGTGGCGATCTTCGCGGGAGGCCTGTGTCCAGCACTGGACTTTATTTGGCTAAAATGACGAGACAAAATAGATAGCTAACGATTACACTTTTATGAAGTTTATGTGTACATTGCGTAATCACATCAGAGCAATGTGTCGACGTGATTTGCACAGACATCGGAAGCTGGGGAACATATTCCCAATGGAAATACCTTAATAACATTGAAACATTTGTTTGTTAAATATATGTCTTTGACACATTTAAACAGCAAAACTACTGAACTGATTAGAGATAACTTGGACTCAAAGCTAAAGGCCTATTCAGATATAAGCGAATACGCTACCACTGTAGGTGGCGAAAATACTGAGCGGTATCCCGCTGGGTAGGTATTTGTATTCTAGTTTCGCGCTAGCCGTGGAAGTTCATATAAATAATCGGCGGAATTATTTGGTACCGCTCGGAATTTTTATCTATCCACAGCGGTTTTAACTATCCAGATCGCAACCTTTGAGCATGTTGCCCAAGCTAGTCACTCGTTGTATTTATTAGCGTGTCTTCGAAATTACCTGACAGGAAACGGAATCAGTTGAAGACAGTCTAAATTGAATTAACTATCCTAAATAGTTTAATTCACAAAGCCACGCGTGGATCGCGGTGGCCACGTAAGTATAGAAAATTGTCTCATTATTTAACGCTTCAAATAAGATAAAAAGATAAAAAATATTTTTTATTCGTGTAAACCATATACAGGCACTTATGAATCGTCAAGACTTTAGTTGCCGCGTTCCAAGATCTGGATTTCCTATGGACGAGGACGGGCAAGAAACTCCATGGTTACTCTTTTTAAATCATATTAAATGTTACAATATTTTCTGAGCACATTGTTGTAAAAATCAAGGTTATGTGAAAACATTGCAGGAGAAAAGAGTCTTCTTAAAAAGTCTACAATACAAGACTGCACGTTTTTTTTAAGGCCTACACAGGCCTAAACAGATATGTTTAACAGATATACATAGACAGAGGTATTTCCATTGGGAATATATTTCCAAGCTTCCGATGTCTGTGCAAAATCACGTCGACACATTGCTCTGATATGATAACGCAATGCTGGTCTTATCTTACTCTAACATCTAATACACATAAAACTTCATAAAAGTGTAATCGCCTGTATACGATGCTTATAACATTTTCTATCTAGATCCTTAGCTATCTATTTTGTCTCGTCATTTCAGCCAAATAAAGTCCAGTGCTGGACACAGGCATACACATATAGGCCTTCCGCGAAGATCACCACAACGACCGGTCTGTGCATGTTGTATGCTTATTGGGGGGTTTTACCATAATCGCCATGCTTGGCAGGCGTGTTGGCGGTCGCAGTTGAGTTCTTAATTTACTCGAGCTGCCCATCCTTCAGTTAACCTATACTCATATTTTACGACACCCACTGGATGAGATGCTATTCGTAGCCGGCACCACACATGACTGTCGTGAAAGGTGATTAAGCATCGATAGATGCGCGGCACGAATCAAAATACGGAACTAAATTGTAAAACTGAAATCCCTACTCTGCATTTTTTTTAAATTAAGCGACAACCTGTCTTTTCGTAAACTATACCTATCTAATATAAAACTTCGCAGTGGACAGTAAAGCCAGTGGGCATGGAAGAAAAAATAGTATACAATTATCATTTAATTAAGTATTTATTCAATAACTAGCGCTTTGTCCGCGACATCACTTGGAATTAAGAATTTCGCATACTAACTTCAACACCCCATTTAACTTATTTTATTAAGGATTTATTCTATTTATTCAATAACTAGCGCTTAGTCCTCGACTTCGCTTAGAATTAAGCAATTCCCATACATACTTCAACAGCCCAGTTAACCTTTTAGGGGATGATTATTATGCCTGTGTCATTCCCCAGGGTTCAAGCTATCTCACACAAAATGTATCAAAATCTGTTCAGGGCTTTAGCCGTGACAACGTAACAAACAGACAGATAGAAACGCTTTCGCATTTATAATATTTAATATATTTAGCAGTGATGGCCTAGTAGTTGAACGCTTGCCTTCCACATAGGAGAGTCTGAGTTCGATCCCCGCCCACACCTGACTTTTCGGATTCATGTGCGGATCAGAATTTGATTTTCACTTGCGTTAACGGTAAAGGAAAACATCGTGAGGAAACCTGCACCCCTGAGAAGGCTCCAATAATGTTCTCAATAGTATGTGTAGTCAGCTAACCCACACTAGGCTTGCGTGGTGGATTGAGGCGTAACCTTCCTCATCCTGAGAAAGGGCCCGTGCATAACAGTGGTACAGTAATAGGGTGCCTAAATTTTTTTTATATCGTAATCCTTTACATATATACTTTTACTCCTTATACTATAGAATTTAGCGTTGCAAATACTATAAATTTATATATAGTTTAGGCGCTCAGGCGCAGCGCAAATCAAAAACAATGTATTACGAGACTAGGTAAACTTGCTTACAAAATATATATGTATATGATACGCATCTGTTTATTATGGATAGAGAACCGCATGGTGGTGTGTAGTCGAGTAGTGTAAAAAAAATGCGACGGAACGACAAAAAGTACTACACCCTCTCGCACGAACGCGCGTTCAACTTCTAATAGTTCAAAGCCCAAACATTCTAGGTTGATGCGTAGCCGCAATATTTAATTTCATACTTAGAAATCTTTTTTGACTTAGATTATATTGCTAACAATTGATGTGATTTGCTTGCATTGCCATGCAGCGACCATGGCATCAGCGGGGGAACATCGAGATGATGAAGTTGGGGTGAGTGCTCCTCATGCGATCATAGAGGGTAGATGGGGGAGACGATCCTGCGCGTGCCCTTAAAGAATAGTCATGACCTAACGATGTGCCTGCGTGGGGCATAGCGGTATTGATTATGTTACCAATACTGGTATATTCGGTTATTGAGTTTTCAATACTGGAATACCGGTATTTCGGTATTTTTTCGGTATTTTCATTTAAAAAAGAATATATTACATCGCGTTTCATTTTGTGTTTATAAAATAAAACCAAAATGTTAATCAACATCCCTTGTATTTAAAGATCAAGTAATTCACTATAATCCTATCAGCTAAAGGACGTTTACTGCTGAATAAAGGCTTTCTCCATAAATTTCCACAACGACCGGTTACATGACGCCCGAATTACTCATTCACAAGGTCGTCTGTCTGTTTCGTTTGATGTCGTCAGACGCTGCGTTTTCCGGTGCGCGGTCTCCACTCGAGAACCTTTTTTCCCCACTGGCCATCAGTTCTATGACCAATATGCACCGCCCATTGCCACTCCAGCTTCATCATAACAGCCAAAAAACGTCCACTGTTGAACAAGAGCGTCCCGCAAGGATCACCACAACGACCGATATGGGTGTGTTGTGGGCCCATTGGGGGGTATTGCCATAATCGCCACGCTTGGCAGACTGGTTGGCGATCGCAGTTGAGTTATTAATGTACTCGAAGGACGCTGCTTCCTATCCTCCGGCTAATCCCTTAGTTGACTTTTACGACACTTACGGGAGGAGATGGAGTGGTGGTATTCTGAGCCGGCACCACACGGCAAAGCCGGCACCACACGTCATACAATTATACGGTCGAAGCATTTAAAACGCGAAGCAGCTATTTTACGTAAATGGTTATGAGTTAATTTCCATCAAAGCTTTAAGATTTAGGACTGTATTTAATTTGCCTTGCCATAACTACGATAATATTATACAATACCAGTACTTAGTTTAATTCGTAATGATTCCTTACGATTATAAAAAAACGTTCAAAGTCGGATTTACAAAAATAGTAATCATCATCATCATGATGCCAAAAGATGTCCACTGCTGAACAAATGCCTCCCCCATAGACAAGCGGTAATTAATATGCCGTTTATCGTAATTTTGGAGGAAAATTTGTCAGTTCTCACCACGCTTGACAGGCACAGCGAAGATTTTTTTGAATTTATAGCTCGTTATATGTTTTACTATCATGTGTATCAATCAACATTATAATCTCAATTATTTTAAAAGAGTATCCATGTAGTTTCGTGCCTGCTCTTCTCCACGAGATCAACTATTTGGAACCGTGCAAGTTAGATTCTGACGTTTCTGTGCCAATAATTGGTTTATTTGAAATAAAAACTTTGGCTTTGACTGCTGTTGCACAAAAGGGACGCTGCTACCCATCCCTCTGAAAGAAAGAAAGAAGAAAGAAAGAAAAAACCTTTTATTGGCAAAAACAGTTTACTCAAAACTCAAATATAAAAATCATAAAACTAAATTACCGGTGCAACACATATCGTGCACAGTGACAAAATTAAAGTGCCAAAGGGCCAACAACTCAACATAATGTAAGGCGGCAGTGATACCGAGCACCTACCGCTGGTTTTCAGCTGTAACCCACAGTCATACGCTCGAAACTCATTCAAATGAGAATTTTGGTTTAGTTAATCTTAGTCGCCCTTTACGGAATCCACGGGTGGAGATGGAGTGGAGCTATATTATTCATCCGAATTTCCGAAAACCACACGGAACAATGGAAAAACAAACATATTTCAAAGAAAGTTCTTACCTATAGGTAAGAACTTTCTTTGAAATATTTTTCCATATGATAATGACATTAGAGAAGCAAGTTATTAACAGAGATAATTCATTTACAACGAAGTACCTACATACGTATCTAACGGCCAAATACTGAAACGCCACTCAATAGGTAAGAACTTTCTTTGAAATATTTTTCCATATGATAATGACATTAGAGAAGCAAGTTATTAACAGAGATAATTCATTTACAACGAAGTACCTACATACGTATCTAACGGCCAAATACTGAAACGCCACTCAATAGGTAAGAACTTTCTTTGAAATATTTTTCCATATGATAATGACATTAGAGAAGCAAGTTATTAACAGAGATAATTCATTTACAACGAAGTACCTACATACGTATCTAACGGCCAAATACTGAAACGCCACTCGATAATTAAGGCCGCTTTCCTACCGAAAATAATGTTTAAGTTATCCATTATATGTAGACAATGAAAATTATTCAGGTACGGCTACATAGCTTTACCCGCTGTTAACACCCATCAGAAGAGGGTGTAGGTATATACTGTTTCACCTAAACTCTTTATTAATGGGACAGTTCTGGAAATAAAATTTACGGTGTCTTCCTGTCACATCTGAGATTTGCGGACGATCTTGTCCTGTACGCCGAGAACCTGGAAGATCTCCAACGGATGTTCAAAGAGCTCTATTATGCTTCCTTTCCTTCAATTAGGCTAGTGATTAAACATTACGTGATGAGGGGTTGGAGATAGTGGAATCATACGTTGTACCTTTCTTTATGTATTTTTATTTGGCCCAGTGGAAATTCTACATGGAACTTCCTTCGCTCCAGGGAAGGGAAGGGCGAAGGGGTATGCTGGACTCCTACCGGCTAAAAACACTGGAGCAGTCATCTTCGGCACCTCAGGGGGGCTCCAGGGCCTCGTATGATGATACTAGAGCCACCCACTGGTGCCACGTCTATAGGCACATCTCGGAAAGGGTAACTGTAAAGCGGTCACCCTTTTTGCCGGATTGCAAAGGATCTCCTCGAAGCCTAACTGTACGCTGTGGTATATTGCGCACATGGCGGAGCGTGACCACATGCGCGCCACCGTCACTTCGTGGGCCGCTCGGTGTGGGCCCGCAGATTCCCCAATTTTCGCACCCGCGACCCCCGAGGCCATATAGCGACGACAGGGTACTCAGGCGTATTCGTGCCGTCTGGTCCTTCTCCGTGCGGGATCAGCGCTTTCCCGATCCCACCCTGCTGTCTCCTTCTGGAGCATGACGCTCTCACAGAAGGAGACAACAGCACACCAATTTTAATTCAAACCCTAGAACCAATTCCAAGGCATAGACAATTAACGCCAGTTGAGTAGGGTAGACACGCGGCCAAACGAGGTGATGATAAGTGAAACAGTGTAGTAACAGTGATGGCCTAGAGACGGAAAAAAGGAACACAGGTTGTCAGCGGGCAATGCGGTCGTACATGGATTTATATCGTAATTACATCAGCTAAATGACGGTCACTGCTGAACAAATGCCTATCTTTTCCAGATTCTTCAGATTTTCACAGTTTGTCGTCATATTGGGGGAATTTGCCAGTACATACCACGCTTGGCAAGCAGTTTTGTGAGTGCCACTGTTTCATAGAAGGGACGCTGCTGTCCATCCCTCTGGTTATCCCTTAGTCACTTTTTACGACATCCACGGCATGAGATGGAGTACCGCTATTTTCTTAAATCCGGAAACCACACGGCATTTTGTTTAGATTGACATAATATAGGAATAGAAGATAGAGGCCAAAGTTCAATAGCGAAATGAGATGGGCTGCTGATGAGAGAAAGAAAATAGTACCTACCAACTGGTTTCTAACATGTGTTCTTTGATCTGTTCAATCGTTACTAGGTTAGTTCTAATTAATTTATTATATGTCACTACCATCATCAGCCCGTAAACGTCCACTGTTGAACATGATCCTCCCAATGCACAATGTGTGGCCATAGGGGATATTGCCAAAATCACCACGCTTGGCAGACAGATTGGTGATCGCAGTACAGTTGTTACTGGACCCCGGGAGGATGCTGCGGCCCAACCTCTTGAAATCAACCCTTAGTCGTCTTTTATGACATCCGTAGGTGGAGAGAGGTCTATTCCCCAGCAATCCCACGGCTCTTCATAATATAAACTGTTTTAGGTTTTGTTAACAAAAATATTTTTGCGAACCATTTCAGAAGCGTAACAAAATACTTCCCTAATAAATCAATGTTGTTGTACATATATGTATGTTTGCAGTAATGTTTTTGACGAATTGATACTAACCTCCGGTAATAAATTACTTCGTTATGCTAACGTGTAGCCATACCAACTACTTATAACATTTTTAGCGTAGAGCAACCAATACAAACCGGTGAAATAATTATTACTTGTTTGGGTAAAATTAATGGTCACACTGTGCAATTTTTACTAAAATCAATTTGATTATTGTGATTTCGTGTGCGTATCCAAATAAAGGTTCAGAAAAAAAAAAACTTATCCTAGAGGTAATCCAGCAATATGAGAAAATAAGACAACGCTTAGGCTTATGACCACAAGTGAACTAAGAAGAAGCTGAATTCATTTTTATAGATGCGCACGGCAAATTATATGGTAGCAAATGAATTATTTATATGTATATAATTTTGATTACGTATCCTTCTTAAGACGAACAAAATTAACAGTCAACCTTGTAATAGTAGTGATAACTAGTTAGTTGTGTTTTTAAGCATCGAGCGCCGCGTGGCCCACTCGTTCACTAGTCGTGAACCGTGTTGCAAGGAACTCACAGCGCGCCATGGCCTCCGTCAAGACTGAAAAAGTCGGCATTGTCGGCAGGTAAGATTTTACCACTTTCTAACTCTTCATTACGTGCCTGACACTGTCAGATATAAATAATATTAATTACAATCAAGTTTCGTATTATACGTATTCCAACATTGTAACTCGACCGTTCCGTGTTTATTAAATACTGTTAACATCTTACGAATAGCTATAACCAGAAATAAATTTCTGTAAAAATTAACTTTTACTTTTGTTTTGTGTTGTCGACTTGGTAGATTTACTTATATCAGTTGTAATAGGTATTAGTATGTAGGTACATTACTGTTATCTTTATATAAATACTGAACTTTAGGTAGAAGAACTTGTGAGTCTTTTACCAAACCTAATTTCAGCGAAGTAGTTATGTACTTTTCGATATTTTAAATGTCTCATTTAATTAATTAACTTAAATTAAAATAAACAGTAAAAGTAAATGAGTAGATATCTACTTCACTGAATACGTAGTATTTTTCTTAACTGGAAATCTAAATAATGATATAGTTAAAACTAACTGATTCCCGTATCGCTCGTGGGAGCGATATCACAGTGTCTCATACAATGCATCAATCAACTTATTAAAATATGGTCACAAATCAAATAAGCGTCGAAAACTATACAAATAAATAAAATTGAAGTGTCTGTTTGTAATGTCAAAATAACAGTTAATTTACTAAATGCATATGGAAGTAAAAACGGTACCTACAAAAAAAAACTTTTTTATTTTTTTGTCTGTCTGTCTGTTTGTTCCCGCTAATCTCCGAAACGGCTGAATCAATTTCTACGGGACTTTCACTGGCAGATAGCTGATGTTATAAGAAATAACTTAGGTTACGTTTATTTTAGAAAAATATTAGAACATTCAAATTTTTTTTACCTTGAATTTAAAATTAAAGCCTTTTAAATTAAACGGCGGGTGAAACCGCGGGTACCAGCTAGTTTATCATAAATATGTTCTCGCTCTCAAACATGACAGCAGTGTAATATGGGTACGATCTCAGTAATAATACTACAATGGAAACCTTACGCCCATACGTGTATATAGGAGTCTGGACAGTAAATGATTATTGATTTGAATTTACAAACGAGTGGTGTGTTTGAATTGGTGACAGTGGTTAAAGGAAAGCCACAATGGCAATTAGCAAATTCATGTCTTCTTACTTTATCTCATTGCCATTGTATTAAATGTTAGTTGTCTTGGAGCTTGAATTTCTAAGCTATATTTATTATAGGTATTTAATATTCAGTAACTAAGCTTGAATAATAGAATATCAGGTAGGGCTTTTACTGTTCTAACGTACGAACTTTCTAAAGGAATACAATATTCCTTAAGTTAGCCATAACGGAAAGCGCACTACTGACCTAGGTACCCCAAACTACAGGGTCTTTCTTGCGCTATTTCAGGTGAAAGTAGATACCTACTCTTATTTCTGTTTATGTTCTTGAAATATGTCAAAGAACAATACTTAGATACGTGTTGAATCTTAGTCAGACATATATCAGAATGTAGGATAAGTTCTATGAAACTAAAAATGTCAAACTCGTTAACAAGTTTTAAATTCTTAAAAACTTATACCTAACGAGACACAATTGACAAGCACTAGAATACTTGTCGATTCCTTGTTATGATAACACACAGTTCTTCATTATCTGCATATAAACCTCATTAACATCACGAAACTTTGATTTTTGATCACGACAGGTTTATTATATTAAGATAAGAACGTTATCGGAAAGTTCACATGAGGGTAAATTTGTTTTCGATAAATTAATACTTATACATCTAGCGTAAACTTATGTTTGATGCATATTCTAGCGTCAACATTTTTGTTGGATATCACAAGGAGCGCAATGGCTAGACAACAAAACACAGTATACATGAAACAGTAGATATACAAGAAAAGTGTTAATTCATCATTCCCTGATTAGCATATCATGAGCAGAGTTTAGTAATTTATCTCTCATGCACAAACACCAGATGCCAGAATCGCTGCAAGACCTCAGCACAATGCTCGATGATCTCAACAGAGTTTCCCAACAGGCCTTAAAAAAAACATGGGTCAGACAAAAGTCATGTCAATGGCCCATGTCGTGCACATCCGTATATCCGTTGGGAGCTCTGTTATTGAAGTTGTTGTCGAGTATGTCTACCTGGGACAAACTGTCCAGTTAGGTAGGTCCAACTTCGAGAAAGAGGTCAATCATCGAATCCGACTCGGCTGGGCAAGGTTTGGGAAACTTCGCAACGTCTTTTCGTCAACAATACCGCAATGCCTCAAGACGAAAGTCTTTAACCAGTGTGTGTTACCAGTGATGACATATGGGACAGAGACGTGGTCACTCACAATGGGCCTCATAAGAAAGTTCAAGGTCACTCAGCGAGCTATGGAGAGAGCTATGCTTGGTATTTCTCTACGAGATCGAATCAGAAAAGAGGAGATCCGTAGAAGAACTAAAGTTGTCGACATAGCTGAAAGGATTAGTAAACTGAAGTGGCAATGGGCGGGGCCATTGGTCGTAGTACTGATGCCCGTTGGGCACAAAGGTTCTCGAATGGAGACCGCGCACCGGAAAACGCAGTGTGGGACGATCTCAAACGAAGTGGACATACGACCTGGTGAGGGTCGCTGGGAGTCGATGGATGAGAGCGGCATGTGACCGCTTGTTTGTTTGAACCTTTGTTCAGCAGTGGACATCCTGTGGCTGATATGATGATGACTTTTTTGCCGTGGGGAAATCTTCATGAACTTCCTTCGTCTTGAGTAGGGCGGAGGGGAGTCAACATTAGACCGCACCCCCGGGAGGTAGGAATCGGCCTGTCACTGTTTGACGGGCTCCGACTGTCGTACTGCCCTTAGTTCGTCGCCCGCAGGCCGCTTCGCATGGAAGCCGGAAATCGTTCAGCACCCTCCTCCTCCTCCAGTGTCACGTCCTCGCAAAATGGGGCGACGGTATCTCACGTGCTCTCGCTCCGGACGGTGGACTGCCACGGCCGGAAGCGACAGGTCACCCTCTTCGACCACCGCGAAGAGACCACGGTGCTGCGTTAACCAAGCTGCGCACTCCTCTGATGTGATGACAACAAGGCGTCTCTGCTTGCCCTATTCGACACAGGTACTAGGAAACACCCAGGGTTTGCGTGCTTTCGAAGCACCTGCGTCATTCGGAAGTTGAGGGCGCCATGCCGCCTCTCCAACCATTGGGCGAAAGGGGGTTGGCCTCAGTTTTAGAGTGTACTGTTACAATTGTATTTCATACAGTTGCGGTTAACATAGATTGGAGGGGACCTAGATTGATAGAAAAATGCCTTGATTGACTATCAAAACTTAACTTTATTAGAAAAGCAATATAATTATGTAAAAGACTACTACAGGCTGGCCACCTCAGGTGTATACAACTTTCTTCTGCTGCCATTGTGCTTCTAAGCCATAGTTAGTATTTCGGTGACAATTAATTTGTGTACATGTGGCAAATACGTTATAGAGCGTTTCAAGCAACGTGTTTCGATTAAGGTTTGTAAATGTCCAACGCAAATATGTATTCCTTTGCAGAAAATATGTCCCATTTTTGGATGAAACTTTGTGACTAATACCTCGTTTGGTGGATAAGTTCGAGCAACATGGCATCGTAACAAATAAAATCTTATCGTACCAAGACGGTTCATTTAGCGCAGAATATTGAAAAATTCCGCAAAAACGGAGCCGAATCATTGTCTAACAGGCGGCGATCTCAATAATTGGGAATTAAGAAGACCTCTCTACAGACAATTCTAACGTAAGATCTGGGTTTGTTTCCGTATAAGATTCAGTTTACAGAAAAACTTGAACCTCAGAATCATGAACGCCATCCTAAGTTGTTAGTTTTTTGTTGTTAGATTTTGACGCAGTAAATCCACGGCCCGTAGCTCGTGAGATCGAGGTACGACGAACTTAGATTCTATAGAATCTATATTTTTATATTTATATATTAATTACATAATATTTAGTAAAATAATTATAATTAATATACTAAATATTATGCCTTATCGTATTGGCATACCGCCATATATTACAAACAAAAGTAAATGTTAGTACATTTGTAAGTACATTATGTTAGTACATTTACTTTTGTTTGTAATTTATGGTGGCTAATTAGGTAATACTCGTATCGGTAGGTACATTATAGGTTATGTTTCCGTAACCACATCTTTCAAGACCAATAAATCCTTATTTTTTCAGTGGCCTTATTGGTCGATCCTGGGCTATGCTGTTTGCGTCCGTGGGATACCAAGTGACGGTGTATGACATCGTCGCCCAGCAAGTCAGTGACGCACTTGACGATATCAAGGTTCAGCTCAAGACTTTAGAGAAGGACGGTTTGCTGCGTGGTAAGCTGAACGCTGACCAACAGTACAACTGTGTAAAGGGTAAGTTTTGAATGTACTACATCATCACCATACCAGCCGGAGGACGTCCACTGCTGACCTAAGGTCTCCCCTATAGATTTCTACGACAGCATGCAACAACTCCCAGCGTTTTTGCCTCGCGAATGGATAGGTGGATATAATGTCAGTGTTTGTGAGAGAACTGAGAAATGTCTGATTGTAATATTTGAGAATAACATGATTAATTGTTTATAGGTATGTGTAGTTGTGTATCTTTAATTATTGTAATTGGTAAGTGGTTAGTTTCGTTTTAATTAAAATAAATAAATCATAAATGATATTCGAGTGTTTTGGTGAACCATGGATAAATGCTTTATCCAGAAACGCAGTATGTTATGTCTTGCCGCGGTCAGGTCTTCGGTGGATGTTCTTTTATACGCTTAAAGATCCCTCCGTGCCCCTTCAAGTACGTTGAGTCGTCGGGCAGTCAAACGCTCTAAAGTCTGACGACTAGAACAATCGATTATCAAAGGCCTTGTCCAGATGGCGCGAAATAGTGGTGAGTGAGTTACTAGGAGCCAATCAATATATAAAAGTGGTAGATATGTTACATACGCGCCAAAAGTAAGAACCAAAACTCCCCCAATTGTAGCACTTTGCAATCAGTTCGCCCAATACAGAACAACGAGCACACGCTGTCATAATCTCTATTTTTTATTAATTAAGTGATAACAACGCCATCGTGCGTATATAGAAAATGCAAAAACTATCAAGCAAACATGAATAAAGAACTAGGGATATCACACCACATGTGGGTAGCAAATAAAATAAAATAACATTTAGAATAATATTCTCGAAAAAAACCCAGGTCAAGCAAAGAAAAGAGACAACACATATATTCTATCACAGGTGCGACAAAGACATCGAGTACACGTGTTGTCATTTTAGATAGCTATCTCTTTTATTCTCGTAGTTTTTGTATCTTCTTTCTTACAGCATAGGTAAATGTGCAGTTTTGAGGGTTTATACATACAGCGAGACTGAATTTTGCGCGCTATTTAATATGGACGTAACATTTCTATGGTATAATATCATTGGAGCCAATACATTCCGTCCACATGCAACTCGCATATAAAATGTAACGCGTATTTCGCTAGCACCTCGAGCACGTATCGTACGCGCGTATTTCGCGCCATCTGGACAACGTATTGGGTTGGTAACCGTCACTCCGTGTAAAATACTGATATTCAGTAGTATTCTAGTGAGAATCGAAAGCCAATCCTAACAAAGTTAGGAAAAAGCTGACGTGGTGCTAAGCTGAGGAGTGTCTTTACCTACAGGACGATACAGATTGTAGTACATCCTGTACTTATGGCATAGAAATACTCTTTCTATATTCTGAGATCCTGCACTATGAGTTGTGGCAGAGTCAGTGAGTCTTTGAAATTATGTAACATTTTTGCCTATCAAGTTGGAAAATGATTGATTCAGCTAGACACGGACTCATGGCTGATACCAAAAGTAAATAGCATACACGAAACTTCATGGTCACGTGGTTCATGGCGGTAGCCCGCTACAACTCAGCTCGACAAAAATTACTCGTGCGTACTCTAAAGCAATGCGAAAGCCATAGCGAAAACCGTTTCATTATTAAGCAAGACACGAAATCATTTTGTCCCAGTAGAATGTGCCACTAAAATAACTCCACCTTTTGAAGCTAGTATATGTATAAAACATATTCACACTCGTCACTGACTTAGTGACTGACTCTGTAACGCTATAACAAAAAATGAATATTTATATGTGAGTATTAATTTAAAGTGTTTGTCATAACGGGCGCCTTATGACGCCTTAAAGTTAAGAAGTAAATATAAATTATAGTATTATATAGATACTTATTTTTTATTCTACATACTTATTTAAATGTTTCTTTAGCAAAATTACTTGTTAAATATTGGAACTATTGTGATGTAGCAAAACAAAAACATTAACTTCAAGGATTTGTTTCCACACCTCGAATGTCTTATGTTTTTAATTGAATAAATAATCAACTGAACTTACTTCGTAATTAGTATCTCACTAATTTAACCAAAATTTGTTTTCTAAAGCTCATGTATAAGATAATAAGTAGTAGCAAGTAACTTAGCAATGTTTTATTAACACGTCAAAAGAGTAACAAGATATTATGATAGTAGGATAAATATATTTTGCTTAAAAAAATATAAGTGGCGTGGCTTCTTATGTAATCTTATATCTTTAAATGAGCAATTCTTGTATATATATATATAATTGGAATCTCGGAATCGGCTCCAACGATTTTCATAAAATTTAGTATATAGGGGGT
The DNA here is from genome assembly GCA_947459985.1 of Diloba caeruleocephala. NCBI lineage: Eukaryota > Metazoa > Arthropoda > Insecta > Lepidoptera > Noctuidae > Diloba > Diloba caeruleocephala. The sequence continues at coordinate 18,926,939 of OX381610.1, forward strand.
TTCGGGGGCGATAAATCGATCTAGCTAGGAATCATTTTTAGAAAATGTCATTTTATAGGCGTTTGAGTAGTCTTAACTGAAAAATATGACTCTTCCTGACATCTATTGGCGAATAATAATACTATTTTTTGTGAGCAACTAATTGCTTTAACGACACAACAGCAGATGGCGTTGTTAAGTAACACGAAAATACCGAGCAAAGCTCGGTCATCCAGGTACTGTTCATTTATGCTTTATTTAGCGCTTATCAGTGCTATTGCAATAGTTCCTTATAACGTACCTGTTTACGTTAGGAGAATGGACAGTATGAGTGGGCAGCGCGGTTGGCTCAGTGGCAAAGCGATTGGCTTTCTGCGCTACGTGTCGTGGGTTCGATTACCGGTCGGTACCAATATTTGTACCTACCTACAGATAGTTATTCCGGGTCTGGGTTTCAGTGCATATGAGATTGTGTCTGTAAATTGTACCCAGTGAGTTCTAACAGAATAGCCCTGCTGCAGTGCTTTTCTGTAAGATTGCCGTGTGGTGCCGGCTACGAATAGCACCAACCCATCTCATCCCATGGGTGTCGTAAAAGCCGACTAAGGGATTAGACGGAGGATGGGCAGCAGCGTCCTTCGAATACATTAACAACTCAACTGCGATCGCCAATCCGCTTGCCAAGCGTGGCGATTATGGCAAAACACCCCAATGAGCACACAATACACCGATATCGGTCGTTGTGTTGATCTTTGAGGGAGGCCTATGTCCAGTAGTGGACTTTATTGGGCCAAAATGATACATAATATAATCAGACCATTACCGTCCCACTGCTGGGTACGAGCCTTTTCTAACAATGGGAAAGGTTAGGCCTTAGTCCAACTCGCTGGCCTGGTGCGGGTTGGCGGAGTACACACACCATTGAAAACATATTGGACCACCAGGTGTGCAGGTTTCCTCACGGTATTTTCCCTTCACCGTTAACAAAGTGATAATCAAATTCTGATCCGCACATGAATCCTGCGAATCGAAGCTGGAGATGCGGGCCGGGATCGAACTCGACCCTCCATGAAAGGCAAGCGTTCAACCTGGCTATCACTGCTAACTGCAAACTTGTTTAATTCTATACAAATATGAATCTAGGTTAACAACAGAATGTGTTTGATACGTTGTTAGGTTAGCACTGACAGACAAATACATTGCAGGGGTGCAATTCTCTAAGCTCAAACATCCATACATCCTTGAATACATAATTTAAATAACGGTGATAGCCGAATTTAGTATTCGCTAAGACTGGTCGTCATGGCTTACCTTTTGCAACGTGTCCCTGAATAGCTTCAATCATGTCTTAGTGAATACCGAATTGATTTTACACCATTATTTCGATTCTGTATTCAAGGTTGTATGGATGTTTGAGCTTAAGGAATTGCACCCCAGATACGCAGTTAAATTATGTAATTCAATCATGATAACGTAATGACAACAATCGATTTCAGAGTGGTTCTATATCTATATGAATGAAAGACGCTATTATATTAGAACCAGGAAATAATGCATAACCGATAAATATTGTACATTTAACTTCTCCTATTCTTGGGATCATCAAGTGTTTGATAACAAAACAAGGACGCGATTATAGTGTCTTGAATACTATCCCTATCTGGTAATAATAACTTAAAGGTAGTTCAGAATTTCAAGAGGCTATCGCTATTCTGGTAACTCAGGCAGTAGAGTTTAGATATGGGTAATGGATTAAACAACATTACCTTCTGATAACGTTTAGAATTTAACATCTGGAATCATTTCTGTAAGTAGAAAATGTGGTTTAAGTACGAGGGGAGGATGGATAATAAATAAGAAATATAATGTTTAATATTTTACTTACTTAGTACTATCATCTTGCCAGTATTACCTACGGACAAAATACTGTGCAGTTTTTAAACGGGATAAACATAGGTTTCGTCGGGACCTAATTGAGCACTCACCATGCTTTGCTTTCGCCCATTCCAATTAGAGGAGAGGATTAGAGTCCTTAGTCAGCTTTTACAACATCCACGAGAGGAGATGGAGTGGTACTATATTCTTAATCCGGACACCACACGTAGCTAGTCATAGCTAGTCAGATTTTCATTATTGTCATATAAGTACACCAGTTTTAACATCAACTAGGTACTTTAGGTACTAGTAAAAATAGGTTTTCTTTTTCAAATAGGATCATCGATCGAACTTTTATCTACTTTCTTTTCGTGTATCAAATCACTGTTGAACAATCCTATCCATATTATTATTTTTTGCCTCAATTGATCACCAATAACACTGGCAATTAATTTAATATACTAAAGACATTATCGAGAAATTACCTATATTCACTTATTTAATAAACGTTTTTTTTTCTCAGGAACTACGGATTTGGCAACTGTTGTTAAGGACGCCATTTTCGTACAAGAATGTGTACCGGAAAGTCTCGACTTGAAAAAGAAGGTTTATGCAGACCTGGACAAAGTAGTCGACGACAGAACTATTATCTCAAGTTCCACCAGTACAACTTTGCCATCATTGTTCTCTGAGCACATGAAACACAAGGCGCAGGTAATTATATTAAAACACTTCAAAGTCACTCGTCTGCACTGTCCTAGTACAGTACACTTAAATAGTTGTAAAGCACTTACTGCCGAATAATGAAAATGCCGTTTCTTTAAAAACGTGTCCCCACAATAGGATTTCGCCTGTGTCGTGGGTGCGTTTACAGTCATAAATTCCACATACAATACACCCAGACCCGGAACAATTACCTGCAGATCATACAAATATTTGTTCCGTGCTGCAATCGAACCCGCGACCCGGAGCGCAGCCTACTGTATCAGCAACTGCACCAGCCGTTCCGTCAAGAAGAACCTGCTAAACTATTTGAGGCATCTGTTAGGAAAGTAGGTAGGATCTATCGGAAAGGAGAATACCCTGTGGTGAAGGTTACCGGAGGCAAGCAACAGTCAAACGCACATCATATGCGGCGATAGGCCTTTCTCCTAAAATACCTGTCAATATAATAATACTAAATATGCATGACCTCATCCATCTCATCCCGTGGAGGTCGTAAAAGGCGACTATGGGATTCTCCGGAGGAAGGGCAGCAGTGTCCTTCAAGTACATGAACAACTCAACTGCGATCGCCAACCCACCTGCCAAGCGTGGCGATAATGGCAAAACCCCGCAATAAGCACACAACACACCCAGACCGGTCATTGTGGTGAACCTTGGGAGACGCTTATGACCAGCAGTGGACTTAATTCGGCTGAAATGATGTTGCATGTCCAGCCAGTCATTTACTTATTAATTGAATGAAGAATGCATCCCAATAATAGGCATGATAGTGATAGAGTTGGCAACGTTACTCAGCCAGTAAAAAATCATTACAATAAGGAAAATACTGCTGTAAATACATCAGCCTATGACCAACTTATAGTCATCATCATCATCATATCAGCCATTAATACGCCCACTGCTGAACAAAGGCCTCCCCCAAAGATTTCCACAATTGTGTCGTCATGTTGGGGGGTATTTGCCAATACTCACCACGCAGGCAGGCGGGTTTGTGAGCGCAGTATGGGTACTGTCCCACAGAATGGACGCTGCTGCACATCCCTCAGGTTTAGAGTCTCTTAGTCGGCTTAATTTATACGAGGTTTTACAATGCTGTCAGTAGATATGTTGAATAAACGTTTTCACGACTAATTTATACGACGTCGTACAATGGTGTCAGTGAATATGTTGAATAAATGTTTTCACGACTGATTTATACGACGTCGTACAATTGTATAAGCCATGCCGTTTATTAGGCAACATACTGGTCATCTAAACATTTCGATTAAATAAAAGGTTTCTGTAAGACAACCGTTATAGTGTGCAAAATCTTACCGTTATTTTTATATAATTAAAACGTCGCTTAAACGTTTGTGCATGACTAAAAACGATCTCGTAGAGAAATAACAAGCATAGCTCTCTCTATAGCTTGCTGAGTGACCTTGAGTTTTCTTGAGGCCCATTGGGAGTGACCACTTTCTGTTCCATATGTCATCACTGGTAACACACACTGGTCAAAGACTTTCGTCTTGAGGCATTGCGGTATTGTTGACGAAAAGACGTTGCGAAGTTTCCCAAACGCTGTGCAGTGGAGCGCAGCAGTCGGATTCGACGATTGACCTCTTTTTCGAAGTTGGACCTACCTAACTGGACAGTTTGCCCCAGGTAGACATACTCGTCAACAACTTCGAGAACAGAGCTCCCAACGTATATTGGGAAGGGCACGACACGGGCATTCGACATGACTTTTGTCTTGCCCATGTTCATTTTAAGGCCCACCTCTTGGGAAACTCTGTTGAGATCATCGAGCATTGTGCTGAGCTCTTGCAACGATTCTGCCATGACTACGATGTCATCGGTAAATCGAAGGTAAGTGATATACTCGCCATTGACGTTAATGCCGAATCCTTTCCACTCCAGTAGCTTGAAGGCATCCTCCATTGCAGCGGTGAACAGTTTCGGGGAAATTACGTCCCCCTGTCTCACACCTCTCCGCAATGGAATTGCCCCCGTGCTCTGTTCATGTACTCGGACCGACCTGGTGGCGTTTCTGTATCAGCACTTCAACACTTCAATGTACCGATAGTCAATCTGGCACCGCTGCAGAGATTGCAGCAATGTTTATTAGATCTTATTTAAGTAATGATTAACGAACCCTAAAATCGATTGTAATGGCCGGGGCATCATAGTCTTAAGGAAAAGTTTATGCGACCTTTTTTATCATATAAGTGTATTGAAGAGGTCGCCGTGTAACTTAAACAAGATTGTTAAGCACCAACAACCAACATAATGAAAACATATTTTGAATAATTTATTAAAATTATTGAATTACAAAGAAATAGGCGAGCGCGTAAAAAACATCACAGTAACACATATATATGGTCATAAAACTAAAGTTCCCCAAAGGACAATACGCTATTTTACAACTCTCATCAGAGTCATCACACTTAAACTGCATTTAAATACTAACGGCCGAATACTCAAACGACATTCAACTCGTTAAGCACTGCTCTACTGTTTGGCGCGCCGTTATCTTAGTTTTTCGTATACTCAAACGTCTATTAAGGCATCATTTAAATAAATTTGGGATCCAATTAAACTTGCGCTTAAAATGCCACTCAATGTAAAATTCGTATACTGAAACGTTACTTAAGCCGTGACAGCTGTCAAATCGAGGTCTTAAATAACTTGAGTACCTGTCGAATTTAAGAGTGGTCGAGAGCTATCTTAAATAGTTTTAAGTTCAGTAAAAAGTTATAAATAGAAATTGAAATGTCCTTATCATCACTTTCTGATGAAGAAACTACCAGAAGAAGTCGTAGAAACGTGAAAAGGCTTAACGCCTGTGAAAAATACAACGATATCGTTTCGAATGCGGTTCCGAATCTCCAAGGAAACTGTGTTGGACTTGGATTCAGTGATAGGCAATGCTATCTACTACTGATATAGTAATCTGTGATACTATCAAGCCTCTGACTAAGCGCAATCGAGCTTGCATATATAATCGAGCAAAATGTGAACATCTTCACATGCCAACTCCTAGCGAACGCTTGGAAGTTGCACATGATTTTACACAATAGATGGATTTCCAAGAGTATTGGGTGCTGTGGACTGTACCCATATTAAAATAAATTCACCAGGTATGTTCCATCTTATAACCAAGTTACTTGTTCTATAATGAAAGTAAGTAAAAACTGAAAGGTCTTAATAGAAACAAAAAATTGTTTGCAGGAGGAGTTCAAGCTGAAACCTTTCATAACAAAGGGTTACTTTTCTTTGAATGTCCAAATGGTGTGTGAAGCAAGACTGCGCATTAAAAATGTGATTCCAAGATGGCCAGGCTCTGTACATGACAGTACAAGTTTTAATGATTCACCTTTGTGTGCACAACTAGAGTGCTGCGACTTCGAAAACATGATGCTTTTTGGTGATAGTGATTATCCATGCCACTGCTATTTAGTAAAACCTTTATTAAATACAAGGACTCCTGCTGAAGAAGCTTATAAACTTATGGTGCACTTTCTAATCAGGATACATCTCTAGAGGTTGAACATTCCTTCAGACATTGCTGAGGAGGAACTTATTGAATAACAGACCCATCAAGGAAATTCGTTTTTTTATTGTGAGGACAATATTAATTAAAACACATTTTTCTAATTAACAATTGTTTTATTTGAATATAAAAGCTTAAAATGATAGCTAGCTTATATTGTTTAACAATAATTAACAATAGTCAACCTAATGTTATCAATATCACAATTTCTATTCAATATAGGATTTATATAAAAAAGAATAAACTAGAAATAGCAATAATCACAGTAATGTTTACAATACCACCAGTCTTTATTTAATATACAAATAATAATAAATAAGAATTAGTAATGCATAGTCAAGTCAGTTTTTATTTCAAATAGGACATGCAATTATTAAACCTTTAAGCTGAATGATGCCAATTGGTTAGTCCTATGGAGAAGAGTCAGTACAAAGCGAATTCATGTCTAATAATTGATATTAGTGTTGATGGATACAAATTATGTTAAAGTATATAATGAGAAAAAATAGTTTGATGTGTAAAGAATTAAAGGTAGAACATACTATTACATTATTATAATTTATTTGCCATGGAAGTTAACAGCTGACCAGTCCCAACAGATGATACCCATTCACACAACTGCATCGCTTAGCTCAACCATATTGTAGGGAATCCAATGACCTGACACAATGCCACCACCAGTAAGACATTTTAGTGAGCAATTTATGTACATTAATGGCTACATGCTGCTCACACATTTACAGTTCTGTATATATCTGTGTAATATTGTACTTTAATGTCACAAGAAATGATACATATCATATCATATCATTAAGTTATGTACTTATGTAAAGGTTTATTTAGATTAAATTAATAATTACATTTATTAACATTAACCATTGATTGAAAGTGTATACACACACAACACTTCACTAAAGTCAAGAACTGTAAAAGTAATTAGACAGGGCCTGAGAGGCATCTTGCTTGATAATGTTAAGATTATCACAAGTTTTCATTCAACACAATCTTCTTCTTTTCTTAGATCATGGCTTCTGTAAGTATCTTTCACAATTTCGCCAATGTCAAGTATAAGGCAACGTTGTACGGTGCTCAGATGAATCAATCTTTAAATATTCATATAATATTTCCCAAAAATGTAACATATCTAATAAATATGTCGGCAACGTCGTACGATTCCATTAAGTTAAAAGCGCACGGTTAATTTGGCATCTTTTGATTAGTTCATCGCGTTATTTTCATCAACACAATCATGTATGTATGTTTATAAAAAATATCTTCTTCTCTTAGATTATGGCTTCTGTAGATTATCTTCCACAATTTCGCCAATGTCAAGTATAAGGGCAACGTTGTACGGTGTTTAGATTAATTAATCTTTACATATTCAATAAAATATTTCTCAAAAATGAAAAAATCTATCTATAAAAAATATATTTGATAATTGTAAAACTGGTGATAGGTACATAACTACTGCCAGCTGTTACAAAATCGTTACATTATACGTAAAGTTTCTGACGATCCCAGTTTAATTTATTTCTTTAGTAAAACAGACAGAACAGCTAATGCTGCAGCTATAACTTAAAAAAAATGTAAAGCGCAGTCTCAAAATATATTCTTAACTGATTTATCTAATTTTTCTATTCATTTGCGTAATTTAAAATTGTTACTATTTAAGTAAATACTGCGTGAAACTGAAAAGTAATTAAATTGTAATCGAGAACAAACTGTTTCTAGATAATGTTGCCCTATTAGAAACATGTAAGAGACGCTGAGCTGATTATGGTCTTAAAACGTTTGAGTAGCGTTTGAGAATTCCATTTTAATTTGGGGGCTGTACCAAACTAAAGGGAACTCCGCTGACAGACTGAGTTGAATGGCGTTTCAGTATTCGGCCCTTAGGGACCATAATCAGCTCAGCGTCTCTTACATGTTTCTAATAGGGCAACATTATCTAGAAACAGTTTGTTCTCGATTACAATTTAATTACTTTTCAGTTTCACGCAGTGTTTACTTAAATAGTAACAATTTTAAATTACGCAAATGAATAGAAAAATTAGATAAATCAGTTAAGAATATATTTTGAGACTGAGCTTTACATTATTTTTAAGTTATAGCTGCAGCATTACCTGTTCTGTCTGTTTTACTAAAGAAATAAATTAAACTGGGATCGTCAGAAACTTTACGTATAATGTAACGATTTTGTAACAGCTGACAATAGTTTAGTACCTATCACCAGTTTTACAATTAAGCAAATATATTTTTCATAAACATACATACATGATTGTGTTGATGAAAATAACGCGATGCACTAATCAAAAGATGCCAAATTAAACGTGCGCTTTTAATTTAATTGAATCGTACGACGTTGCCGACATATTTTTAGATATGTTTTATTTTTGGGAAATATTTGATGAATATCTAAAGATTGATTCATCTGAGCACCGTACAACGTTGCCTTATACTTGCCATTGGCGAAATTGTAGAAGATACTCACAGAAGCCATGATCTAAGAGAAGAAGAAGAAGATTGTGTTGAATGAAAACTTGTGATAATCTTAACATTATCAAGCAAAATGCCTCTCAGGCCCTGTCTAATTACTTTTACAGTTCTTGACTTTAGTGAAGTGTTGTGTGTGTATACACTTTCAATCAATGGTTAATGTTAATAAATGTAATTATTAATTTAATCTAAATAAACCCTTTTCTTGTGACATTAAAGTACAATATTACACAGATATATACAGAACTGTAAATGTGTGAGCAGCATGTAGCCATTAATGTACATAAATTGCTCACTAAAATGTCTTACTGGTGGTGGCATTATGTCAGGTCATTGGATTCCCTACAATATGGTTGAGCTAAGCGATGCAGTTGTGTGAATAGGTATAATCTGTTGGGACTGGTCAGCTGTTAACTGCCATGGCAAATAAATTATAATAATATTATAGTATGTTCTACCTTTAATTCTTTACACATCAAATAATTTTTTCTCATTATGTATCCATCAACACTAATCTCAATTATTACACATGAATTCGCTTTGTACTGACTCTTCTCCATAGGACTAACCAATTGGCATCATTCAACTTAAAGGTTTATTAATTACATGTCCTATTTGAAATAAAAACTGACTTGACTATGCATTACTAATTCTTATTTATTATTATTTGTATATTCAATAAAGACTGGTGATATTGTAAACATTACTGTGATTATTGCTATTTCTAGTTTATTCTTTTTTATATAAATCCTATATTGAATAGAAATTGTGATATTGATAACATTAGGTTGACTATTGTTAATTATTGTTAAACAATACTGAGATTTTAAACTTTTATATTAAAATAAAACAAGTGTTAATTAGAAAAATGTGTTTTAATTAATATTGTCCTCACAATAAAAAAACGAATTTCCTTGATGGGTCTGTTATTCAATAAGTTCCTCCTCAGCACTGTCTGAAGGAATGTTCAACCTCTAGAGATGTATCCTGATTAGAAAGTGCACCATAAGTTTATAAGCTTCTTCAGCAGGAGTCCTTGTATTTAATACTTTGGTGCTTTGGTACTTTGGTGTTACTAAATAGCAGCGGCATGGATAGTCACAATCACCAAAAAGCATCATGTTTTCGAAGTCGCAGCACTCTAGTTGCGCACACAAAGGTGAATCATTAAAACTTGTACTGTCATGTACAGAGCCTGGCCATCTTGGAATCACATTTTTAATGCGCAGTTTTGCTTCACACACCATTTGGACATTCAAAGAAAAGTAACCCTTTGTTATGAAAGGTTTCAGCTTGAACTCCTGCAAACAATTTTTTGTTTCTATTAACACCTTTCAGTTTTTACTTACTTTCATTATAGAACAAGTAACTTGGTTATAAGATGGAACATACCTGGTGAATTTATTTTAATATGGGTACAGTCCACAGCACCCAATACTCTTGGAAATCCAGCTATTGTGTAAAATCATGTGCAACTTCTAAGCGTTTGCTAGGAGTTGGCATGTGAAGATGTTCACATTTTAATTCAGATATTTTAGCTGTTACTCTGTGCACAATTCGGTGAACAGTTGGTTGTTCCACACTAAATACATCTGGTATAAAAGTGTTATAAATGCCTGTAGCATAAAACCGCAGAATTATCAGAAGCTGATTGATCTATTGACTGTAAAGCTCGATTGCGCTTTGTCAGAGGCTTGATAGCATCACAGATTACTATATTAGTAGTAGATAGCATTGCCTATCACTGAATCCAAGTCCAACACAGTTTCCTTGGAGATTCGGAACCGCATTAGAAACGATATCGTTGTATTTTTCACAGGCGTTAAGCCTTTTCACGTTTCTACGACTTCTTCTGGTAGTTTCTTCATCAGAAAGTGATGATAAGGACATTTCAATTTCTATTTATAACTTTTTACTGTACTTAAAACTATTTAAGATAGCTCTCGACCACTCTTAAATTCGACAGGTACTCAAGTTATATAAGACCTCGATTTGACAGCTGTCACGGCTTAAGTAACGTTTCAGTATACGAATTTTACATTGAGTGGCATTTTAAGCGCAAGTTTAATTGGATCCCAAATTTATTTAAATGATGCTCTTAATAGACGTTTGAGTATACGAAAAACTAAGATAACGGCGCGCCAAACAGTAGAGCAGTGCTTAACGAGTTGAATGTCGTTTGAGTATTCGGCCGTAAGTGTTTTAAATAATATTTTGTAGTCATGGAAATTAACTTCATTTTGCCTTTTTCTGTGACGTTTTGACACGGTTATTTTAAACGGTCACATACGGATTTCTTTATAACCAGTATTGGACCGAAAAGTCTGACAAAAGCAAAAATCGAAGGTATACCTGATGCAATCGAAAAATTGAACCGTGACTTGGTAACTGTAAAAAATTGGTCCGATAGATTCCGAGTGGCAGTGAACCCTGTTAAGTGCCAAGCTATACTTTTTGGAAGCAACCGTACTATTAGCAAAGTGGAGACTTCAACTTTGCCATCGATTGCGTTTAATGGTATGAACATCCCTCTCAGCTCTTATGTTAAAAACTTTGGCTTGCACATGGACACCACTCTAAACTGGCAAACACAGGTTACCAAGGTAAGCCAAAAGTAACAGGAACGTTACGGTCTCTGTATCGCTTAAAAAATTTACTCCCATCCATTGTGAAGGCAATGCTCGTGCAGGCTTTAATTTTACCCATGATTGACTATGGTGGTGTGTGTTATTATGACCTGAATGCAGATCTGCTCAACAAACTTGACCGCCTTCTGAATAACTGCATTCGATTCGTTTTCAATCTGGGTAAGTTTGACCATGTGTCGACCTACCGAACCCTTCTGAAATGGTTACCTATCCGGAAACGTAGAGAGCAAAGAGCATTGACTACCTTGTGCTCCTTTCTTGATTCTCCGACTTCTCCTACTTATCTTACTTCTCAATTTCCTTATATATGCTCAAATCATGACAGAAATCTTCGTTCTTCATATAATCGTCTCCTGCAATGTAGGGACATTGGCTCACCGCTCTGACTTTATGCACCCTTCTTTCTTTGTGCAATCTATTCTTCTTTGGAATGCACTACCTGTGGAAATTAGGATGGCCACCAGTCGCTACTCCTTTAAAAGTAAATTGCGAAAGTACTTTCTCAATTCTTTGGCAGAATCATCTCAACGTTGATCTTTCTTAATATATGAATGTATGTATTATTATTGTGTATGAATTTATTATTGTATATATATTGTATGTAGTTATATTTTAGTATCTACTTTTATTATGTTATAGTTTAAAAAGCTTTGCGATTACTCATGTAATTATCCTTTTTGTTAATAACTGATTACAGTCACAGTTTATGCCCTACCATGTTTTGTCTCTGCATCACCCTAAGGTCGACTGGTAGAAAATGCCTAATGGCATTAAGTCCGCCTCTGTGCAAAATTTGTGCATAAAGTATTAAAAAAATAAATAAATAAAGTGTAAAACGTCTACTTGACCATTCTAAAACATTAATTTGTTAGTTGAGGAGTTAATGATAAATTCATTATATTTCAGGTGATAGTCTCCCACCCAGTGAACCCACCGTACTACGTGCCTCTCGTGGAGATTGTTCCTGCTCCCTGGACCAGAAAAGATGTGTGTGAGAAGACAAGGGAGATCATGCTGGAGATCGGCCAGGAGCCTGTGTCTCTTAGTCGTGAGATTGACGGATTTGTGCTGAACCGCATTCAGTGAGTACTAAGATTAAACCAATATTCGTCGATTGTACAAGGATTTCCGTAATTATTTAAATAATATTGCGGCTGGCCAGGCGACCTTGCAAGAATAGTTGCACGCAGATCAAATTCATTTGTAAACCTATGTACACTATTTGATTACTGAATTTAACGCCAATATGTACAAAGCCCTAGACAAATGACTAGGTACTATGCAGAATGAATGAAGCAGTGGCTGTACCTAAATGTTTTTGTGAAGAACTTGACTGGGGCGGTACTACACACAACAGCCCATAAACGTCCACTACTAACCATGAGCTTCCCAATAACTTCTACAATGAGCGGTCATACGGGATATTGCCATAATCGCCACTATTGGCAGGCGGATTGACCGCAGTATATTGTTGACAAAAAAGGGCTAGTCCTGTGCGATACTATACTGCGCTCGTCACCTTGAGACCTAAAGTTATTTAGTCTCTTATGCCCAGGAATTTCACTAGCTTCTGCATAGTGTTCTTCTAGCCGGAACACAGTATTGTCTAAAGTTTAAACATTACTTCTTAGCGCTAAATATTTGGCACTGGGTAGCTCCTACTAGCCTCTTGTAATAAGAGACCTACCACCAGTAAACTAATAAGTAAACTAATTTACAGGTATGCCATTCTGAACGAAGTATGGCGTCTGGTCGACAATAACATCGTAAATGCAGAAGACATCGATAAAGTCATCTCCGAAGGTCTTGGAATGAGATACGCTTTTCTTGGATCGCTGGAAACCGCCCACTTGAATGCGGAGGGCATGAAGTCATATATCGAGAGGTTAGTGAATACTGATTTAGTTAGTTATGAATTTGCGAATGCGACCTAAATACTGTAGGATTAGTTTAGATTATTAGTTATATGGATTTTAATACTAGATTGGTATTAATAGAGTTAAGGACATTAAATTACCTTTGTCGGTCACGTCGACTTGGGACCCTACACTAGGTAGTGCATATTTTGACCAATTGAAACCATCTTCAATTACACGTAAACCATAAAAGCGCCAAGGGACATCGCCAAACAAACGCCCACCTTCGGCGAGGTAATGCAATTCCTAGAAAACAAACTTACGGTATTAGAACCTTTAAACGTGAAAAAACAATACAGTAAACTAGCCACCAAAGCGCCTGTAAAAGAAGCGTAACCTAAGCTGCATCAGCAGACCAGTGGGAAATTCAAGACGTTATCATATCTGTAAAACAAACCACAATTATAATATAATTGCAAGACATGACCCCGGAAACAAAACTCAACACTTTAGAACAAATCAATACTTGTGCAAATTCCCTGTTTTCCCACGATAGCAAACAATGTTATTCCCACAAATCCTGCAATCATTTCAGCTCTTTAAAGTCCACTGCTGGCCACATGCTATCCCCATAGATTGCCACAACGACGGTTCTGGGTGTGTTGTGTGCTCATTGAGGGGTTTTGCCATAATCCGTAGCCGGCACCAAGCGGTCCATATATTTATTATGAATAATACAATTTCGCACGGGTCATACCCAGTCAAAAGATCAAAGGGAAAACATTGGTGAATATTATGCCAACATCCAAATATATACGCATACGAGGGCGGCACTGAAAATTTCGGGAATCAAGGAAGTGACACAACATTACTATTTAAAAATGTATTTATTGCTTTTCGAAGTATTCTCCGCGAAATTTCACACATATTTTTCCATACGATGGAACCAATCATTGAAGCAACCATTCCATTCGGAAGTTGGGGTCTCCAAAATGGCCGTTTTGTAGGCGTCCACAGCTTCTTTAGGTGATGAAAATCTCTGTCCACGCAATTTATTCTTTATTTTAGGGAAAGTATAGAAATCATTAGGGCTTAGGTCGGGGCTGTACGGCGGATGGTCTAATAATTCTATGTTTTCTTGCTCTAAAAACTCTTTTGTTCTGTGCGCGGTGTGAGAACTCGCATTGTCGTGATGGAGGGTGATGCGGCGGTTGCAGTTCTCTCTACGGAGTTCAGAAACGACCTGTGGCAAACAAATGCTAGCATACCATTCTGCATTAACCGTTCTTTGTCCCTCAAGAGGAATAGTCGTAACATGGCCGGTTTTGGAGACAAACGTGGCCACCATTTTTTTTGCAACACTCCGTGAACGAACAATTTTTGTTGGCTTTAACTCATTTTCGAACACCCAAACTCGTGACTGGTTTTTTGTTTCGGGTTCGTACGCATAAATCCAGGATTCGTCACCTGATACGATGTTGTATACAGCATTTGAGGATCCTGCGTGGAATCTTTCGAGAGTTCTGACGCACCAAGTAACGCGAGCCGCTTTTTGCTCTTCACATAGCAAATGCGGTATCCATCGGGAAAACAACTTTTTTACACCTAATTGTTCATGCAAGATTATTTGTATTTGACTCATGCCAATGTCTAAAGTTGCCTGAATTTCGCGGTATGTCACATGTCGATCTTCCTCAATCAGCTTACGCACAGCATCAACGTTTTCTTGGGTGACTGCAGTTTTTGGACGACCAAGTCGACGACATAGTCACTAAAGGAACAAATACTTCACAATTACGTTGCAATTAGTTATTACTAATTTGAAACGTTAACTTATAAATTTATCCGAGCAGCAGGTAACTTCGCCAAACAACAACTATCACACTGATGCTCCTCGTATTATTATTTTTTTGTCTTTCTGGCGGAGCCAAAAGAAGCCTCCAGCCAGGCTTAAAATTTATATTAAAAACTAAACAACTATCGCTAAGGGCGCCCCTTGCGGGACACGGACCTCGGCTTAGGGCGTTGCTGGGGATAACAAGCTATTGTTTTGGGGACAGCTGGATCGGTATTATTTATAATGTATTAGGGGACATTTAAAACTATAGGCTCGGCACGGGCCGGCGCGAGCAAGAGGCACATCTCGGAGGGGATGACTGTAAAGCGGTCATCCCCTCTAGTGGAGGGAAGGCGACTGTAAAGAGCAGACATCTCTCGAGGGGATTGTAAGATTCCCCCGAAGCCACACTATGCACTGCGCACACAGCGGTACGTGACCATATGCACACCGCTGTCTTCCCGGGGGTCGCTCGGTATGAGCGCGCAGATTTCCCAATAAGCGCGCTCGCGACCCCCAAGGCCCCCTGTCATATAAAGACGACAGGGGGCTCAGGCGTGTTGGACACGGGCACCGCGGCGGCTGTTACCCCGGGTCCGTGTCCTCCTCCTCCGAGCGCTCTCACAGAAGGAGACCACAGCACTCCAATTTTCATGCTCTGCCAGCATAGCCGACACTACTGCTGGCAAAGAGAGATCTTGCCCGATCCGATCGACCAGGATCCGCCGCTCGGCAGTCCACGCAGGGCACTCTCCGAGCGTGTGCTGTGCGGTATCCTGATCGTCTCCACAGTAGTGATCAATCAATGTACCTAGCTGTATCATTTTTTTTTTATTTTTTTTTTATCTGCTGGATGTATGAGCAATCTCGACATTATTCGTTTTAGACCGTGTTTCGTGAGCGATGCATTTTAACATCATGCATACCTCACCATTACGCAGGCACCGCCTATATACAATTAAAATAAACACTTAAACATTTTTAAATATTTCAGATATGGTGAGACCATATACAGCGTCAGCAAAACAATGGGAGACATTCCAAGAATGACTACAAGCAAGAGTGCGGGCACTATTTTCGATCAACTGAACAAGATGGTTCCTTTGGAGAAGTTGCAGGAGAGAAGAGCTTGGCGCGACGCTTGCCTGACTCGCCTCGCTATTCTCAAAAAAGAGATGAATGAACAAAAAATTAAATACATGAAATGAATAATGTGATCGCATTAACAATAGTGGTGCATATTGTTTGAATAGTTAATGTGAATACTTACTTGACATTATAATGAAAGCTTAATACTTATAAGTACTTACATGAACTACGAGTAGGTACCTAGGATGCATCCACTGATGATTATTATGCCTAAGAGCTATGAGTGTGCATACAATTGTTAATTTATCATAAAGTTCATAATAAAAAATTAAAATGTTGTTTTATTTATTTGTATCATTCATAATTACAAGTTCCTGTACAAGGGTAGTTGGATCATTAATTTATTAAGAACAAAATGATCCTGTACGAACTGGATAAATCCCAAAAGAGCAATGTTTTCTAAGAACTATCAAACGGATTTTATTATAAACTTTTCTTGTAGCACCTACAGTTAAGGTTTTTAGTATATTGTTTAAAGTGGTTGATCAATAAACATTATTATTTGTGTAGGCAGAATACTACTATGTGCCGGTGTTTTCGAAATATTACACTTTCTAAACCTGAAATAAACTGACGATTTTTTCCATGCAATATAGGTCCTATAATTTATAGCAGGTTTCGCATACTAGGGATTTACGTGGATACCTACTAATAAATCAATAGTTAGATAGCTACTTTGCGGTGGTTCCATAGATTATACACGGTGGTTCTCCGGGTGTGGGATTCACTTACGAAATTACCACACGCCCGACAGGTTTCGGTACACCTCACAGAAATAAGGAGAAGTGGTACGGGGGCGTGACCGCGCCACCGCGATATGCCCAATTTGGGGCATACGGAAAAAATGGCCGTTTTATAACATCAGTTGAGATTCGATCGCGTAAGTAAAACTTTGTTAAATTGTTGTGTTGTTCGGGGATAACATACAAAAACCGAAGCGAAAATAATAGCTTTATCAAGGAAGGAATCATATACATTATGCAAGTAAAGGAATTTTCTTGTACTTGTCTATAAAAATAATAAATTAAAAGTTATTGTTATCTTTATTATGTTACATTTGGATTGATGGAGCAGAACGACATTATTATTTTTGTACAAAATGCAATGCTTCTTATCTACCACTTTTAACTAGCAATCGGTGAATAACAAACGCAGTGAATAGAACAGCGCATGGTACTCCCAATAAACTTACGCATTGCGTGGTACGGCTGTCGTTTGCGGTCTGTACGCTCGGTGTGACGAGCTACGTACAAAGTCGTGGGTGTATTTTAGTATGAGAAGCCAATTATAATGTTGTGTTTATTCAGTTCCTTGGATGAGAACTAGTAACTGTGTGCATTAATGTGCTTTTATGAAGAATGGTAATGGGAAAATGGATTTCTAGACTCGCATACATTTTGATCTACATGGCATATCTCCTTTCTGTCAATATCTTTGGTACACCTACACCACAATTTCCGGCAGGCCCCGTTCTCCTGTATACCGTACTTCAGTTAGAGACGCGCGCGGAATATGCCCCGCTGCGCCGCCGCCTGCCTCGGTGCACTTTCCAGTTTACTATTATCGCGTAGTGACGGTTACTGCCGTTACTGGAGGGGGGTAATGTGGCATACCCCACTTCATTTGTTGTGTATAGGTTACAATGATTATAACGCACTTATTTATACTCGTATTTTTATGTTTGTGCAACAGGGTGATTTTCAGAAAAATTGACCCCGTGTCGATCAGGAAATATAATTTTGGGATTAAATGAAATTGCTTAAATTTACTCTAGTATCAAAGAATATGTAATTAACTAGCTAAATATGCTATTTAAATTAAAATTTAAACATAAATATAAGTTTATGTATTAAGTAATTATAATAATAATAAGTTTTTCGGTCAACATATGACGCAGTGTTCCTGTACGTCACACAATATAATCAGTCAGAAATAAAACAACCACGTATTGAACCAAAATCAATTTATATTAGCATAAAGATATGCTTAAAATGTTTCCAAAAAAAACAAAAAGTTAGCATAATTCAATCGCAATAATAAATAATCAGCCAAATAGTTTCATTTTCGTTACTTCTTAGACACATCGCCCTAGAAAAGTTGTTGTTTACTAATGATACGTGTTACAAATTCAGAATTCAAGCCTAGTGGAATTTTCGGCAATAACTAAATTTATGAGGGATACATGTTCAGGGGATAGAATAATAGTATCACTGAGTTTAACAGTTTATTGTATAACAAAGGTACGATGCCTAAAATCTTACAAAATACTTTCGCGTAACAATTTGTGGACGTCGCGGCGGTTAGCGCGGAGCGAGAGTTTGCGCGTGCGTATCGCATGAAATCGGAGGCGGACTGTCTACGTGACGCGATCGCAGCTCTCGCGTCGGTTACAAGAGAAGGACACACTATCTACGTAACGTGGCGGTAAACGACCGCGGGACGCTCGCATCAGGCGAGTAGAGGTGCGGGTTGCTATAAATTCTAATTGTGACAAAACTTAATACTCAAAAAAAATCTAGATACTTTTAAAACTAGTTTTGTACAATTTAGAATATAGGACAGTGACTATTACGAAAATTGCGTGACGAATTGGAATAATTTGAGCAGTATCCACAGTCCACACTGCCAAATTAAAAAACAATCACAAAGAGCGTCGGCTAGCAGAGTAGGTATGCTAAATGCGAACTTATAACTGAAACAAGAAAGGTATAATTTTTTGTTGTAAAATTGGGTAATATGTAGTCTATAGCAATTTTTACAGTCAATTTAGATTAAAATCCAATGAGTCGTCACGGGTATTACGTGCACACAAACAAACAATACAAATTTTACCTATTATCAAAATTAGGTAACACGTAGGTAAATATCTATTATAAGATTAAATATTTCGTTGTACACTAAGATTTATAATTCAAGTTCGTCACGATTTAATTCCGGTAGTATGTCACATGACGCACAGGAGGTGACATATTCATACGGCGAAACTTTGAAAATTAAAAATAATTAATACTCTGTTAAATTTACTTGTTTTTAGCTTTATTAATCTAATATAGGTTAGTTTATGTTTTAAATACAATATGCCAAAGTAAAGAAAATGCGTTTATTTACCTTTTAAATACTGTCACTATCCAGAAAACTTTTTCTGCACGCCGAAGTCACCAACACTTTCGACACTGATTTTGTCGCAACTGATGTTTAAACAGTAATGGCGGTAAAACACGATCACAATTTTGCCAGGAAAGTGGAAAAACACAAATTAGTAGATTTTGTCTTATGTAAGATATCAAATTCACCGACGATACCGGATTTTCCGGCACTATGGTTTTCGTAGGACAACGTTAATTTAATGATATTTCTTAAAAATAACTATAAATTAATCACATAAAGACTAAAAACACACTTTTAGACATAAAGACTATTTTTGAACATCTAAACATACTCAAAGCTCAATAGTCTACAAGTAAGAAGTATTCGAAATATCCGAGAGCACCGTGGGACACACGAAATCTTCACCTCCTGTGGTGCTTTTCTTTAAAATATAAATACATCTATCGTCTGGTCATGGTGTTTTTCAATTTAACTTGATTTTAAAATGTCTGCCTTAATCATATAACATTTCACATCTACATGTACATGTGCTATATAAAAAAAACAAAAATAAAAATGTTTGAAGTTGTGGGACAGTCCGATTTTGCTAGGGTCATTTTTTGTGAAAAACACCCAACAACATTATATTGTTATTATCTTCGTAATAATAAACTGTAAAGTTCAGTCATATTTAGTTTATATAATTTAACTTAAAATATTTAAATATCAACAATCAATCTGATTGCACTATCGTATTTTATTATTAGATATAAGCGAGCACGTCACAGCGACCAGTTCTTTTGTCTCGGGCGTCTGAGGGGTGTGCGCGTGCTGTCGCGGGACGAGATCCTGAGCTGCGCGCGCGCACCGCAGTAGTCCACCTCGCCAGTCCAGAACCTTCTGTGACGCGTAGCGCTTGTCTCTCTTTTGTATGTGCCTA
The DNA here is from genome assembly GCA_947459985.1 of Diloba caeruleocephala. Taxonomy (NCBI): domain Eukaryota; kingdom Metazoa; phylum Arthropoda; class Insecta; order Lepidoptera; family Noctuidae; genus Diloba; species Diloba caeruleocephala. The sequence continues at coordinate 18,947,064 of OX381610.1, forward strand.
TGCCTTGTTACGTCGTGCGTGAATATATTTATTTCCGTAAACTTTTCGCTTCTTCGCCGACTTTACTAAGTGCTTACTTCTATTTGACTCTTTCTCCTTCTGTGATCTGCTTGTGCAATAAACTGTATGGTGAGTGCGTAAATAAGTCTTCTTATTTTCTGCATCTCTCGACTCACCTGAAACAACAATACAACAGCAACTACATTGGTGACCCTTACAGAACATAGTAAGATGGGTCAAGATAAACAGCATAGCGGAGCGATGGGTTCGAGCAGCCACACAAAGTTTTGTGACGTTTTTCGTGTAGGTGTTAGGGTACCACTACTATATTATTACTGCATTAGCATATTTACTGCATCTCTCGACTTACCTGACACAACAATACAACAGCAATTACACTACGTATTTCAGTGTATTCGGAAAATTAAAAAAAAACATGACATGCTACTGCAATTGTTTGAGGGGGAAGAAATGGTGTACAATTCCATAGACTCGGTGGTAAAAATGATGAAGTTGTCGTGACGCGTGTCGCGTTCGTCCGACATTAGAGTCATCAGCTTTCAGCGTAGAATTGGTGACTGGTGATGTTGCTATATTTGTATTTTTGTTACTAGCGTCAGTGTGTGTATTGTTATGGCTAATTGTGGTGTGTGTTATGGAGTATATAGGCCGGTTTAATGCGGTCTATCGATACAGTGACTGCTTTAGAGAGGATTAAGGAGCTGCATTAAGGAGGAGTTTAAAAACTTTATCCCCTCGTTCTAGGACCTTATGCGGTCCCGTGTAAGATGGTTTAAATGAACCACTTGAGGCGTTGATGCCCAAGATTACCAGAGGAAGAGATTCAACCCAATTCTCATTCCTATGACAGGTAATGGATGTCTTCAGTTGCCTGTGGAAGCGCTCGATTAATCCATTGCAAGCGGGATGGTAAGCAGTTGTCTTCCAGTGTTCGAAACCAGCTATTTCTGATAACCGTTTGAATAGGGTACACTCAAACTGCCTACTACGATCCGTGACGATTTGTGTGGGACAGCCGAAGCGTGAGATCCATCCATAAAGAAGTGCCCTCGCCACTGTTTCTGCTGTGATGTCTTTGTTGGGTACTGTCTCAGGTCATCGCGTGAAGCGATCGATGGCAGTAAGAGAATATTGGTATCCTTGTGACTGTGGCAGTGGTCCGATCAGGTCTGCGCGCATCCAGCTCAGGATCTCGTCCCGCGACAGTCCGCGCGCACCCCTCAGACGCCCTAGACAAAATAACTGGTCGCTGTGACGTGCTCGCTTATATCTAATAATAAAATACGATAGTACAATCATTTTGTTGATATTTAAATATTTTTTGTTAAATTATATAAACTAAATATGACTGAACTTTACAGTTTGTTATTACTATCAATATAATGTTGTTGCACAAACATATACAAATAAGACTATAAGTACGTTATAATAATTACAACCTATACACAACAAATGAGGCGGAGTATTATTATTATATTTTTCAATTAAAACCCAATAAATATTTTTCAGAGATCTATGAAGATTCCTATTGAGGATATTGATTGAAAAAATAAATACGTGTGTCAGTATTAAAGTCCATCAGCTTTAAAGTTTTGAGCTTCAATGCTGACGGATTGACTACAAACACATCAGGGTATCAACCCAATTTTATCCTCTTAAACGTTGATTTTTCAATCACTCTGCTATTCGTCTTTCGTATTTCTTTTACTGAGAAGGCAAATATAATTTTCTCATAGATATTGACTATCTAAACTTGAAAAATTCTGGATTTCCCGTACAAATTCTCACTACCTGTTTTACACCCTTAAAATTTAATTTTACAAGAACATTGAATCACGTATTTCTTTACACGATAATCAGCCCATCACTGTCCCACTGTTGAGCACGGGCCTTTTCTCACGATGAGAAAGGTTAGCCTTATTCCACCACGCTGGCCTAGTGCGGGTTGCCGGACTACACACACCGTTAAAAAGCTTCTATTTTTCTGGAGCCCTCTCTGATGTGCAGGTAAAGTGAATCTATAATAATAAGCAGGGTAGCTTGTGGCGAGTTGTATATGAGTAGCGACACTGGGTACCCGTATACCCCAGAGAATTGTTCAGGGCCTTGTCTCCGGCTTGCCTTTATTAGTCGGCCGGAATGGAACCCCTTTGAATGTCCGTAGAACTATCAACTCTGGCGCCCCAAGTCTTCAAGACGTGCGATGGCGAAACCAGTTCCGCACCTCTTGACACTTCGAGCCAGGTGTTGCTTTCTGGCCTGTAGTGGTGGCCATTTGGGGGACCCTGCCACAGAATCATTTCATAGGTTGAAAGGTAGACGCCGTTGTCCCCGTTTTTCTCCAAATTTTCATTTGCAATAGACTTTATCGTATAGTTTCCATCTCATATAACAGTCCTACATCACCGTGAACAATCCGTGACTTCATTTTATAGTGCAGCCATGGAGATTCCCCCTTAGTTTCCCGTTAGATTTTAGATTAAAATTCTCTAAAACGCCTCTGCAGTTTGGAGCTATGTCCCCGCGTCAACGTATCAAAAGACCGGATTCCTCATTGCAGAGGCTATCACTTGTGAATAGATACGCGTGCTACAAAAATATTTATTTTATTTTTACATGGTTTAATGGAGGCATAAACCTGTTAAAATTGGATTTGGAGTCGTTCTCATTACATAATTATATGGTAATGTTACTGAGTTATTGAAATATTCTGATTAAATGTGTAGCAAATTGGCAACTCAATAAATTCATTGCAACAAATTTGGCCAAAGGACTTGGAATTCAGGCCAAACATAATAATAAACTGCTAGGCACCTACAAATTCCACAAACAAACAATATATAAATATACAAAATATAATCTGTGACTAAACTTTTGTCAGCTGTGGTTTTTGTCTAATCGAGCATTTGCGCGATCGCTCATAAATTTATTTCATCCTAAAAATTACATACAAATAAAAAGAGCATAATTTTTCTATGGTTATTCGTCCACATCAATGGTGTAAATTTTGGAGATATGTGTAACTTAACTAAGTAAATTTATTTGATATAGCCTTCATGATCTCATGACAAAAGGCCTTGCAGTACGCATAGATTTTCAAATGTGTTGTTTTGATAGATAATGGATCCAAGAATGTGTAGGAAAATCAGCAGTAGTGAAAGTCTTCCAGACGTGGATAATGTGGAGTATGAGGTATCCAACATCATTGCACCGCAAGAGAGCGACGATAATTTCATGTTGGACGGTAGCCCTGAGCCTCACTCCGTGACATGGTTAGACAATGATCAAATAGATGATTTAGATCTTAATTTAGACCAAACTAATCTATGTTTTCATAGAGTTGATAGCGCCGATATAATTTATAGAAGCAAAAAGAAAAAATGTAAAATGATAGGAAGGTATGTAATGGGAGATGTTTTGGGGGAGGGTTCATATGGCAAAGTTAAAGAGATGCTAGATTCAGAGACATTGTGTAGACGAGCTGTTAAGATATTAAAAAAGAGGAAATTAAGAAGAATACCAAATGGTGAACAGAATGTCCAGAGAGAAATACAATTACTACGAATACTTAGACACAAAAATGTGATAGAACTAGTCGACGTTATGTATAATGATGAAAAACAGAAAATGTACCTTGTAATGGAGTTCTGCGTTGGTGTGCTACAGGTATATGAACTATGTTATTCCTAAGATAAAATGCATTTAATATCCTGTTAATCACATTGTTGTTATTAATATATATTTTATTTTAGACAATTTAATAGCTCTTCTTCATGGATGTGTTTTCATGCAGTTTAGTATTAGTAGTTTAGTATGTAAAGTCATAATACATCATTTAAATGACAGCTGTTTAATTTCTAATTTATGAATAAATGTAGTATTCAATTGTTATCTGTGTGGTGTCTGGATTAAGAATGTAGCACCACTCCATGTCCTCCCGTGGATGTCGTAGAAGGCGACTAAGGGAATCTAAACCAGAGGGATGGGCAGCAGCATCCTTTCTGTGAAACGGTAGCCATACTGCGGTCACAAACCCGCCTGCCAAGCGTGGTGAGTATTGGCAAGTACCCCCCGAAATTATGACACAGTTGAGAAATCTATGGGGGAGGCCTTTGTTCAGCAGTGGACTTATAAATGGCTGATAGGATAGGATTCAATCGAAATTATTAGTGAAAAGAAACTATTAAATAGGGTTTTGAATTAATTAATTAAATATTTTGTCATGATTGTGCTAATTGCTAAGTTATTTTAAAAAAATGCTATTCGTTTTTGATTGCCATGATTCATAAAAATATGTATCTACTAGTATAGAGAAAGCATATTTTGCATTAGTAAAATGTTAGTTCTTCAAGATTATTACTCATTATAGTAACAAGTAAAACTTTTATCGAATTACATATGCAATATACTCTGCTAAAAAATGATTTATTATATTTTGTATTATGAAAAGACCTACCTCATGCCCATCAGAGATGTTTCAAGTAAAATTTATTTAGATAGCAACTATCAGTTTAATGACATATATTTGGAAAACAATATTTTATAGTAAGGATACCTAATGGACATACTTCAAATTGTTAAGTATGTTCCTACCACATAGTTGCATTACATTGATTACTGTGTGATATTGTTCAAGGTCTTGAGCATCCAGTTTATTAATATCTATTCACAAAGTTGTTAACAACATCCCATTAGTAATATTTTTATTGTTAATTATAAATTCTAGTTGATAATTGTAGGGTACGGAAATTTACATTTATTAAATAACATTAAATATCACCTTGTGTACCACAATTGTACATGAAAGTATAAATAAATAACCCTACATGTTTTATTATGAATTTACAGAATTCTCCTAAAATTCATCTTAATTAATTATGTATTATTCAGGATATGCTAGAAGCAAGCCCAGGCAAGAAGTTCCCTCAGCGTCAAGCACATGACTACTTTACTCAACTAATTGATGGTTTAGAGTACTTGCATGGTCAGGGTGTGGTCCATAAGGATATAAAGCCAGGAAATTTACTGCTGACACTTGATCAGACACTTAAAATCACAGATTTTGGTGTAGCTGAGGTAAGTAATCTTTAATAGTAGTTTTTTATTACATATTTTATCCCTTGTGGTGTTGAGATTAGCTGAGATAGCACCACTGCATATGATACCGTGGATGTCGTAATTGGCTACTAATGGACTCTTAACCAGAGAGATGGGTAGCAGCATCCTTTCTGTGGAACAGTTACCAATACTGTGCTCTCCTACCCATCTGTCAAATGTGTGTACTGGCAAATTCCCCTCAATAGCAACAGAAAAAACATCTAGCACCCAGTGTAACTGGTTTTTGAGGAAATCTATGGGAGAGGCCTTTGTTCTGCAGTGAATTTCCTTAGTCTGATATGATTACGAGGAGAATGAATAGTATTTAGTCTTATAATATCAGACGTTTGAGTATGTGATACTGATAACTGTAACCACTTTACAACATGTCAAAGTGTGGGATATCAGCATATCAGGTAGATGTTTAGTGTTATTCGTTTTTATTATCACTATGCATCATGAAGAAAACCAATATAAAAATGCATACATCATGCCTAAATGTCCAATTAGCATTAGTGTGCTTATGTGCTGTTAATCTGGCCAGTTAATAGGTTAATATGATAGTATTCTTTATCAACATGAGAATTGAAAAACTAATGACTTTTAAAATGCGTCCAGAAAGAAAAATGATTAATGATTGCATATTATGTGTATTGCATTTAGATTTTTATTATAAAATTTGCTTATGTAAATGATAACATGACTGTAATAAGAGGAATGAGAATATATTCTGCCAATCTTTTTTATAATTTGATTAAGTAAATACAAGGCTTCTCTGTATTAACCTTGTTTATTTTTAATTTCAGGCATTAGATATGTTTTCTCCCGAAGACACCTGTTATACAGGGCAGGGCTCCCCAGCATTTCAACCACCAGAAATTGCAAATGGCGCTGAGCAGTTCTCTGGCGTCAAAGTTGATATCTGGAGTAGTGGTGTAACATTGTAAGTGAACAAAAATAGCACATTACCTACTAACAGTGACCTTTTGTCATGGCATTGTTTCCTTCACAAAGGGCATATTTCCTTTTTGTTGTGCATTGGGATTGTTTGACTGTGATTATATTTTATGTTTAAATCAATTGTTAATTTTTGTAATATGTCTTTTCCTGCTTTTATTCTTTAGGGGTATCTTATAAGATATACCAGGTTTTAAAGCCCAGTGTACTTAAGTAAGTCAAAGGTGTTGATTCTGATGATGAGCAGGCAACAAATGATTAGTTCTCAATTGTTCAGTTAAAGATCTAAATTCCTCATTGGAAGTTATTGGTGTGTTCTATTCTGTTCTATTGTGGCTCTCACAGGCTCAGCATCAGCCGAATGCACTTCAACCCTATTGGGTCCATTGTGTTGCCCAAAGCCCTGCACTACTCCTCCCCTGGCAAATCAAGTAGTCCCTGTAGGTACTTAGATGTCACACCGGCCTGGAGCCGCGCAAAATCATCAGGTGATGGATAAGCCATTCCTAGATGTTTTGTCCTACATCTTCCCAGAGCGTCACAGCTGCACAAAATGTGTAGCATTGACTTTTGATTGTCCATACAGAATCTCCATGTATCCATTGTGCTCAGCTGTATTCTATGGTGGTGCTCCTAGGTGCCGAAGTGGCCTGTCATTGCGCCTATATAGTGCCTTAAATGGGTGTTGGTTAGACTTAATAGTCTCTTAAACTTGTCTACCCTTGTGCTGCAAAAAGTCTTGGAATGGTTTTGTGACGAAGTCATCCTTCATCTTCATTTCAATCAACCTCTTTCATGACTTCATACCTTTTATTGCCATCACTGTCCACCTAACGATTCATTCTTTATTCAAATCAAAATTTGAATTTGTGACGTAGACACTTTAGTTAAAAATATTACAATTACTTATTTTTAACTAGCTTAAATATTGTGATAATAAGCTAAATTCGAAATATATAAACATCACCATGAAGATGAAGTGTTGAAGTTGTGAATATCAATATACCATTATAACAATATATATGTTACGTTTCATTGAATCACAATCACTGAACTCCGTTACTTGCTGCCGTGGAGAGAGCCTCCTAGTTGAGCTAACCGGGAAGGAAACACGGAGGGAGGCACTCCGCGACAGTTTAGGCCCCTCTCTTGCCTCCATTCTCTGACATGTTCCTTTCCAGCAACAGCATGTAATGCCTGTTGGTAGGTACCATGAGGTATTCCAACAAATGGCTCTGGGCCACTGAGCTGCATATTCGATCCAGCCCTTGCTAGTTGATCTGCCTTCTCATTACCCTCAAGACCTACGTGTCCAGGTACCCAGGTAGATTGGTGTTTTAACAAAACATTGAAAATATTAATAATTTAAATATGCATGCAGTATTTTATGCTGTTATTTATACCACTGTGTTATTATGACGTGTGGTGCCGGCTCAGAATGCCACCACCCCATCTCCTCCCGTGGGTGTTGTAAAAGTCGACTAAGGGATTGGCCAGAGGATGGGCAGCAGCATCCATCGAGTACACTATTAACTCAACTGCGGTCGCCAACCCGTCTGCCAAGCGTGGTGATTATGGCAAAACCCCCCAATGAGCCCACAGCACACCCATATCGGTCGTTGTGGTGATCTTTGGGGGAGGCCTGTGTCCAGCAGTGAACTTCATCATTCGGCCGAAATGATACCACTGTGTAACTAGTTTGTCAAACTCAAATTAATGCAGGATTTCCTTATAGTTGATTTACAATAAGAATAAGAATAACTTATTCAGTAAACAGGTATTAACAGACACTTTTGCACATCGTAAATAACATAATAAACAACAGAAGGCATTTCGCTTCACGACTTTTTGGGTCAATATTGTTTTTTTTAAATGTCTTACAAATTTGTTAATTACAGAGTATTTAAAACAGTTATCTATATATTCATAAATGATAAATACGGCAGCTTTACAAGGCCAATAGTACTTCAGATGTATTTGGTTTCCAGAGAAGCTACATATGCAGAAAGTAACTACCACCATATTATGTCCCTATCGTCAACATAGTTTTAATTATATAATATGCTTTTTTATGATAATTGATTTGACATGCGATTTAAACTTCTCAGCTATGAGATGATTAATTGCTTTAGGTATCTTATTATAAAACCGAGCACAGTTACCTAAGAACGATATTGTATTGGTTTTAGATAATCTAAATTCAGGCACTATCATTTTATGCCTATTTCTGGTATTTATAACTATGAATGTCGTTTTGTACATCAAACATTAGCAGGTTTTTACGGACAAACATAATATTTTTTTAAATTATCTAAGTACTATGCAAGGATCCGTATTATATATTGCGTGGATGGTTCTCTTCTGTAATATGATAGATATTAAATTGGGAATTGTTCTCTTGAATACTCTCCAATAGGTTGATATAACTTTATCAGACCCCGATACTGTTAACTTTGTCCTTTATACTCCAGTTATCATCCTTCACCCAAAGATTTAAATCTCTTTGCTTGCATCCCATGAATGCGCATTTTCGCTTCAGACAACATCTTGATAACAATAAACTCGCTGTTTTGATATTTTAAACAATTATTTTAAATTTTCCATAGATTGTTTTATTTGACACTTGACATTTTTTTATGTTTTTTGATTTATTATTGTAGTATTTAATATGATAGCCCAACAATAACATTTATTGCATGATTTGCCATAGAACATTAAATTATTGTTTAATTAAGGTAGTTTCATGTTGATTTGAGATACCTGCAAACATTTTATAAAAAATAATAAAGTGAATTACAGATGTGATTCCAACTCCTATATACTAACATTCAGATTACAAAATAATTCTATTACATTTGACAACTCAGATTTAACATGACAACGGGTCGGTACCCGTTCGAGGGTGACAACGTGTACCGGCTACTGGAGTCCATCGGGCGGGGAGAACCGGCTCCTCCGCCGACCTCACTGGGGCCTACGCTCGGCATGCTGCTCACCAACATGCTAAAGAGGGACCCCGACCTCAGGCCCACCGTGCACGAGATAAGAAGGCACTCGTAAGTCTAATATTGAAAAATATCACAGTTTGTCACAATTATAATAAAACACTTTAAAACGGATTCTATCGCGTATATTTTAGATTTTTGTTTTTCCTGACGTTTCGAACACTGCAGGGTTCGTGGTCGCAGGATGACTAAGGTGACAGGCGTCGTTACAGATTTTAAAAAGTTATTTTATTTTATAGACCGTCCAATTATAATAAAAAAATATTTCGATGCACGCAGTAATCACTCACAGTGTCTTGGTGTTTTTTAATGTGGTATTTGGTTTGGGACTTTATTATTTTAATCACAGGATTCCAAACTGGTGGTATCTGCCACCCATCTTCTCTATTAAAATTAGGATGTTTTTTAATTTAAATAGCCTCACGAAACATTCTTGGTACATATCGGTTCTCTTTCGCGAGAACTTGAGGTTGATCGAAACGAAGAAAATGGTTGGGTTTGTCTAAAGCATGTTCGCACACTGCTGACTTTGTGGAGCGTCTATGCTTGACGTCAGCTATATGTTCTTTTAACCTAGTGGCTATACTACGCTTTGTTTGCCCTATGTTTGACAACCCACACTCACAGTCAATCTTAGAGACCCCCGCATCTTGTAAAGGAATGATGATGGAACACTTCACTAGTTTGAGAAGTTGGCTGATCTTCTTATGCGGCTTGAAGTAGGTTTTTATGGAAGCACGCTTCAAGATATGACCAATTCTGTCGGTGACTCCCTTAATGAATGGTAAAACTGCAGGTCGTCGATCAAACGTGGTGGGCTTCGTTTGTCACATATTATTAAAAAATAGTTTGAGAGTACCATACAACATCTAGATTTCTCAAATAACCTCCAATGCGTTTTGGCCACCCTATCGATGATTACGTTGTATGATTAGTTTGCGAGATCGGCTAACCATCGGCTGCACCGTTTCTAGTAGTGATGGCGGATTTACCAGTAGGCTGAGTAGGCTGGAGCCTGTGGCAGATTTGGAGACAAAAAAAAAGTTATTGTGTATTACATTATACCCTGTTATATAGTCGCCGATTATAAAACTTTGACTAGCTCATAAATATACCACAGGAAAATTAATTGTGTAATAACAACTAATATCTTGAATAGATAAAGAAACTAGGAACTGACAATTGAAGAGGTAAGAGCTGCAAAATTGTAACATCTATACTTAGATAATATGTAAAACCTCCACTGGTCTCTAGGACTTCCAATTGGGAATTCCATTAGTTTCCAGGTTAGGTTAGGCAGGTGCTCCCCCCGGTGACCGAAACCTTAGCCCCGGATTTGTTGGAGGGAGTACTTTCAACGCTCTTTCCAGCGGTCCGGGTCCGTCCTGGTCCCTCTCCACCCCCGATTGTCTCGGAATGGGCCGAGTAGTTAGGGGTTTCGGAAGGGGAGCCATTGGCCGCCTGAAGAGTCGCACCAGGTCCGTACGGCATTCCGGGCCGCGCGTGGGTGTATGCACTGCAGTCTCTTGGGGACCGCCTGAGGCGGCTGTTCACCAGCTGCCTCCGTAGAAGCGTGTTCCCGTCCAGCTGGAAGGAAGCCGGATTGGTTCTGTCGAGGAAGGAAGGAAGGCCGGCGGAGTCTCCTTCTGCATATCGTCCAATTTGCCTGCTCGACAAGGCTTCGAAGCTATTCGAGAGAATAATTACCCGAAGTCTCGTTGAGCACCTGTCGCGAGTGGGTCCCGACCTGGCCGAAAGTCAGTATGGCTTCCGGCAGCGGCGGTCCACAATCGACGCGATTCTTCGCGTCCGCTCGTTGTCGGAACAGGCAGTGTCCCAGCGGGGTGGGGTGGCGTTGGCTGTAAAATGTAGTTATTAATAACCTTAGGTTTTGTAAAATAATTTAAGATGATCAAGCATTTTTTCAACATTTTGTATATTGAGTCTCGCAAAATAATTTGTAAAACGGCTTTTAAAGAGGCTATGGTAAAGATTCTTACAAATAGTAACCACTTAAAGATTGTCGAGATATGTTGTTTACGCATAAATAACTATAAAATTTATAGGTATTTACACTTTGGTAAAGAAAATGTCAACATCAAGGATAATGTGCAAAACTATAAATCACGCAAGTTATGACGTAATTATATAAGTACCTCCTATTTGAAATATTCCTAAAAGGAAAACAGTGTTCGCGTTACTTGTTTTTAATACAATATTATTGATCGATGTTTTGACTTATTCCTCCTTTAACTGCTGTTATCTATGGCCGTTGTCAAGTTGTGATTTCCGATTCCGTCTTCTCCTCGCTAGATCTATTGGAATCCTTCGCGTGAAGAACGCGGGTGAAGGTTGGAACTTTAAAAAACAAAATCGCAGTATCCTTGTTACCATTGCTGATAGCGTTACGCCTTACGGGTCACACTAAAAGCTTATAGAAAAAAATGGAACCTGTCAATATTTTTATTGATTTTCGAAGTAGTCTCCGTTCGTCCGTCGCATGCGATGCGATGGAACCATTGACTGAAGCAGTGAGCCCACTCGTATCTAGGGATCTCTTGTACGTTTTTTAAATGCAACCACGGCCATCTTCAGGTTTCATAAAGCGTGAGTTAATCTTTTTTTTCGGAAATAAATAAAAGTCGCAAGGTGCCAGGTCGGGACTGTAAGGAGGATGACTCACTAATTCCATACCTTCCATAGACAAATATTCGATTGTCTGTCTGGCGGAGTGAGCTGGAGCGTTGTCGTGATGGACAAGGGTCCTACTTCTTAGGCGCTGCTGTCGAACATTTTCCAAGACAACCGGTAACAGTTACTAACATATCAATCTGCGGTAACAGTCCTTTTATCATCTAGCGCAATTGTTGCGAAATAACCCGTCTGTCCAAAGAATGAGGCAATCACATTTTTCCCTTGACTTCTGCCCTTCTTTACTTTTGCTGGCAAATTAATCTTCGAATCGACCATTGGGCAGATTTTGTTTTGGTTTGGATCTCGAAACAATATATCCAGCTTTCATCACATGTGGCCGTATCAAACCACAGCATTCGAGTCACCTCCGTCATACTTATCGAGCATTTCGTGGCACCAATACAAACGACGGTGTTTTTGATATTGCGTCTAATTATGAGGTCCAAAGTCCGTCTATCCATCTGGTGTTAGTCTTGTGTGCTCATTGGGGTTTTTTTCCATAATCGCCACGCTTGGCAGACGGGTTGGCGATCGCAGTTGAGTTATAGATGTACTGAAAGAATGCTGCTGCTCATCTTCCAGCTAATCCCATAGTCGCCTTTTACGACACCCACTGGACGAGATGGGGTGGTGGTATTCTAAGCCGGCACCACACGGCAAAAGTGATAATTATTATATTATTAAGAATTCAATGTACATTTACAGCTTACCGAAAGAGTTCTTTATTCGAAATTTAAATACATTATTTATCCGTAACTTTTCTTACTGGCCAATTCTAAAAACATTTAGTGTGACTCTCGTAGATGGTTTTTTAAATGAAACAAAATATTAATTATCTGTTCAGTTTTAGCTGTTCACAACAGGTGAAGAGCCCTGCGTTTTGTTATGATTAACGATTAAATGATTTAAGTACTTTGTTTATTCAATAATATAATAATTTTCTGATAGCATTGTTAACGTCAGTGTTTATTTGTAACATACGAATAGCAAATCGAGACGATGCTCAATTATTTTCTGTACCTATCATATAAGTTGCCTCCGGTAAAGATAGACTGTTGTTTCCTCTCCATTACGACAAACAAGCTCTGTTTGTATGCATGTTAAAACATGCCGGATTTATTGATTTGTAAGTTGAGTCGACAACCAAAAGATATCAGAAGTTGCAAATACGACCCGAATATGCTTTTTCGATCCCGAGTCCCGTTCAAGTGTATTTTTAAACCTTCTTGCTAAAATAAAGATCATGTAATTTAATTTTCGCTTTCACATTGTCGTCGTTTAGAATTCTAGATCCTCATAATCTGCCTAGCCTTTCTTCAATTATGTTGGGGTCGGCTAAGTCTACAGCCGCCATTTGCTAATTATCTTAATTATATAAAATAAATTCATAATAAGTGGGTAGCACTATGCTTCAATAGGTATATACAAATCTCTAGTGTGATCTTACCTGGACCTGGAGACCCCCTTCGGTGCCGAAATTGACCGCTCCAGTGGTTTGAGCCGGTAGGAGTACGGCAATACCCCTTCGCCCTTCCCCGGGGATTAGGAAGTTCCATGTAGAATTTTCACTGGACATCAATGAAAAACAAAGGTCTCACAAAACTCGTACAAAATGGGGTAAGACATGCAATTATATTCATTTAAATTACAATTTGTATGTCAAGAAAATTTGATATTAAATACTGTATAATACAAGAACATTAATATCAAACAATTATAAATTAAATTAGGGAAATGTCATATTTGGCACTTTGTCTATTAGGAATGCTGTCAATTAGCAATTGCGTTTTGAAGGAGTGAATCTCTGCCGATTCTTTTATTCTACTTTGTAAATTACTGTATGTATATATAAGTACTATTTTCTGCAAAAACACGTGGCCAATACATTATTTGGAATGTTCAGTCATCGACACACTTATTTTGTAATTCGTCTAAACATACAGAGAGCTTGTCTAATTTATTTATTAAGCCAATGATGTTTTGGCAGAGAACATTGATATAGTCACGAAAAAGGTTTAGAACGTCTTGTTGTTTTTGTGTTATCAGTGTTAGGTAAGGGTTAAATACTAAGCTGTATTTATTTAGTTACTTTTATTATAACGGTAGTACACCAGTTGCAATAATTAAGGACATGTTAAGAATTACCAACAAATGATGAAACTTTAACACAAATACACAATTATATTAAACAATTTTAAACGGATTACATCGCGTATATTATAGATTTTTGTTTTTCCTGATGTTTATTAAACCGAAGATGTTCAAACGGTACGTAGATGACACTTTTACCATCTTACCTCACAATAGGGTTTCTGCATTCTTAAAAGACCTAAATTCAATACATAGTAAAATTCAGTTTACTATGGAATTGGAGGATTACAAATTCTTGGCCTTTCTTGACATACTTCTCATCCATAATCCAGATCATTCTGTTAGTCACACTGTGTATGGAAAGCCTACCCATACAGATAGGTACCTTAACGGTGAATCTCACCACCATCCTTGTCAGTTAGCTACTATGGCCAAATCTTTTTTACAGAGAGCACACGGCATCTGCGACGCCGGCCATCTGGCAGGGGAGCTTAACCATGTGAAGCAAGTTCTTCAAAATATCAGTTTGAAAGTTCCTCATCCCCGTCACAGAAGCCGCCCAAAACCCACCAGGGTTGATCGACGACCCACTGTTTTACCATATATTAAGGGAGTCACCGACAGAATTGGTCATATCTTGAAGCGTGCTTCTATCTAAACCTACTTCAAGCCGCATAAGAAGATCAGCCAAATTCTAAAACCGGTGAAATGTCACATACCTTTACAAGATGCAGGGGTCTACAATACTTACTGTGATTGTGGTTTGTCATACATAGTATTGTGCTTGTGTTTGTGTGATTTATTTTTTGTTACGTGACGTAGTGTCGAATAAATGGGTTAATTTTTATTTTCACATTGTGATCCTCCTGTTGTATTTGTGTTATTTTGCAGCTGGGTGCAAGCTCGGCCGCCGCTAGAGGCTGGAGAGCGGCTAGTGAGTCCGCGGTCGCGTCGCTCGGACGAGCTGCACACCTCAACCGTCATCCCTTATCTCGTTGAGCGACACTACCCCTCGGCACAGGAGTACTTCACCGAGAGGGACTACAGACAAGGTCAGTCGGACATATATGTTGCTGTTTATTAAACGTAGTATTTAACACAAGTGTTAGGTTCAACCACGGAATAGTATTCACATGCAGTGATACACGGGCGAACGTGTGTAAATTAAATTTGTCAATATTATTATATTTCGATAAAATTATATGCCGGCGTCACGAAAAACGTGAGGCCGGCGATCTTTTATATATCTCCAGTCCTCTCTCTATCTTTGTCGCTTATCGTTTTCTCCGTGCACTTGGATAAAAAATGATGACGAAGCATAAAGGTTAAACTTAATGTCAGCGATCGACTATAAACAATTAGTGAGGTAACAAGTGCAATAATCTTGTTTATAAATATGTATCAGTCTTTGAGCGTTATATGTGTCCAATACGCATGATTTGAACCGATTATAAGCATTTGCCTATGATAAATAGAAGAAATCAACTTATAAACATCAATATTTTGTGTTATCATTCGTCAGGATAGTTTAGATAACGGATACAAGTAATAACTGAAATTGTTCGCGTTAATTGGCTTACAATATTAAAATGCATTACGAAACTTTACCCTCGCTAGAGCCGAAGGCCAAATTTGAATTCATTTTGCTCTAAAATATGGCAAATGTCGCGATAGAGGTTGTCGTAATTTGAAAGTGCATAACGTTTTTTTCCTCTATGTATATACTTATGTATTGGACGTAAATAGCAGTACGGTTTGTAAAAAAATATTCCTAGGTTGAAATTCTATTGATTTATGTACAATTTAAATAGTTATGGTCAGTTTTAGAATGCTATCTTATCAGAGTGATTATCTTAAATATTGCAAATATATATAATAACTTAAATATAGTGAGATTAGAATGTAGAATCACGAAAGGATACCTGATAAACAGGTTAAAACGCTTCTGGTAAGAATAGTATGCACAATGACATAGTTTTTATAAGTGTAATGATATAATTTTATGTTGGGATATGATAAATATTTATATAATATAACTTTTTTTAGGCGGAGAATATGCCTGACGCATACCACGCCATCCGAGGGGATTCCGTGGTTATGTGGGGTTTGCACCCACTAAAAACTCCGCCGTTTCACCTGCGTCCGCCTTTTGATGGACCGCGAGTACTGCGTATGTATTACTTTCGCGGCTCATCGACTGTTTGCCTATGTGTGCGCCTGCCTGCACCTATGGCGCTGTTTTAAGACATCGCCGCTACTTTAGAGCCGTGCAATGCGGACGGCAGACTCCCCGATCTGAAGCCCGCTGGCTATTGTTAGGGCGGCATCAAGCGGGCGTTACGTCGCCTGCGCCGACCTGTCCGCCTGCGGTGGATCTGGTCAGCAAGGGCGTCTTCATCCCTGACCCGCTCCGCCGCCTCCTTCCGCGGATTACCACCTCACAGAAGGATGCGACTGCCTCCCAAGCCCCTTCAATGTCAACCATAGCTTTTACCAAAGCCGGCAGCGAGAGGTCCTTCCCAGTTACTGCTATGAGGTCACGGCGCTGCAACACCCAAGCTGGGCACTCCTCAAGACTGCTGAGCCGTGTCCTCACTGCAGCCACATTGATGGTATATGAGAGTCGCCTCCCGCCTCGCCACTGTGTGCAGATACTTATGATACGAAGCAGCCATGCCCCGACAACACCTGCACAAGACGAAAGGACAACGTCCCATGCCGCCTCCGCACCCACTCATCCAGGATTGGTTGAATAGCCCCCATGGTCATAAGACCAGCACTAGGCGTCGCCAGCCTCACCTTCCACTGGCTCATGATGGCACTATGAGCCTCCTTGCGCCATCTCGTGACCGCTTCAGGCGAAGGCGACTGCCACTCTCGGCCCGAACATCCGCTATCCGCCAGTAGACTAGCGAGCACCCGTGCCTCCAGGTCCCACTGGCGAGTCCCCGCATGCGCACACGCAGCTTCAGCAGACACCGTGCGGTATCCGCGTATGACCCTGACTGCCATAAGTCTTTGAGGCCTCCGCAGCAAAGTCTTGTTCTGGGCAGTCAGGGTTTCCGCCCACACTGGAGCGCCGTAAAGTGCCATCGAGCGGACCACCCCCGTGTAAAGCCGTCGACAGGCCCGCACTGGGACCGCCCAAGTTCGGCAGTAGCCGGCTCAGGGTGGACGCAGCGCTGATCAGCTTCGGGATAAGCTGGTGGAAATGCTCGCTGGTGTCCCACCTTCGGTCAAGGACCAGGCCCAGGTAGCGCATCTGCGTCCGGACCACTATACTCCTGCTCTGTCTGTCTGTTGGCGGCCGACGACGTGGCCCGTGAAAAACAGGGCCTCTGTCTTTCAAGCGCTACCCGCAGTCCTAATGCCCCAATACGGCCAATAACCAGGGCTGCGCCCACGGTGGCCAATTGGCCAAGTGGCTGCCTCTTAAAAACTGGTTCCCCGGGCTGTAGCGAAGGTGCCATCGGCGTAGCAAATGATACTCTGCCCGGAAAGAAGAGCACCGCGCAGAACCCATTCCTACCCTACGTTCCACAGAAGTGGCTTTAAAACTGATCCCTGCGGAACACCACAGGTAGTAGGCCTCTTCAAGATCCGGTCATCGCGTCCCCGGTAGTTGAAGCACCGCCCCCTCAAATAGTCTGCCACCAGCTGCCTCAAGTATAAGGGTATCCCGTGAAAACGGAGCAAACCTGCAAAGCGGAAAAAACCTGATGCAGCCGTATGGCAAAGTGTTGAAGGCGTTGGCGATATCTAATAACACCAACAATACCTCTCCATGCGCAATTGCGTCATTCGTCTCGGCCTTAAGGCGCGCAATGGTATCCACGGTCGAACGCCTCGCCCGGAAACCGAATTCGGCGTCCGACAAATCGGGGCCAATCATGCCCAGATGCCGGACGATATAATCTTCTCTAGCAACTTCCCCGCCTCATCCAGCAACATTATCGGCCTGTAAGCCGAAGGGGAGTCAGGTGGTCGTCCCACCTTCTGCAGAAGCACCAAGCGACCTTCTTTCCATGGTTTAGGGGACTGCTTCGACGTCAGACAGGCATCAAACAGCTCCAGGCTTAGCCTGTCCCCCATTGCATTTAGCGTGCCGCTGGCCCTAGGGCCAGTACTTTGGCAGGCACGCCATCCGGTCCTGGGGCCGTGTTCTTAGAGCGCATGTGCAGGATTGCCGTCTCCATCTCCGCCTCTGTGATCAGAGGAGGAGCACTCATTCGAACGTCATCCTCTCTTGATAAGGCCATGGTCGGGGGTTGGCACTCCGCCCGATCTGACACGCCGCATGGAGGTCCGCCAACTCCTGGGACCACCAGTAGACCTCCCTCTTTGAGGGTCGCGGTCTCGCACGAGGCATGGCCGCATCGCACACAACCGTCATGGCATCGCGAAAGCGGCCGACCCCGACATCGACCCTCTCTAAGAGAGGTGGTGAAGACAGCCATGCCTGGACAATGGCTGCCTCCGCAAGCAAGTCCCTGTCGATCCGATTCACTGCCCATCGTGGAAACTGCTTCGCACCAGATCTAGAGTTCGAGCCGCTACGTGACTCTGTGAGGTGGAGAGATCTAAATGGATATAGTGATGGTCTTCACACCCTCCAGGACCCGCCAACTCCGAACACGTGCGGTGACAGCAGGAGTAGCGAACGAGAGGTCCACTTTCGACCCCTCCGACGCTGTGATTTGCCGGCAATCGCGCCACCTCACATATCGGGCAGTGGGGTTCGGCCGAACATGTTGCTGCCATGCCCACCAAAGTCCTGGCATGAACTGCACTTTTGGCGGGCGTGCCCAGAACCCAGGCACTTGAAGCATCTCATGAACTGAGCTGAGCAGCCTACAAGGAGCCGACCGGCATCCGCTAGCAGCATCGCTGCTAAGACCGGGCACTATACCCAGGCAGAGCTGATACCGCCAAGGCCAAGGCGGATAGCACCGACTCTGAAGGCGTCTGAGGAGTAGTCAGTCTCTTGAGCGATTGCCTCTTGTACGTACCGTCCAATCACGGAGTCGTTCAGGCCTGTGATGCGTTCATCACATTTTGTAGGCCTTGAGACCTTGACGTCCTCTGTGAAGACCCCACGCAGCTTCTCAGCGATGAGATCGGCCCTTGCAGTGTCCTCATCCCCCGAGACTCCAGCAGGCAAGCCCCAGTTGCAGCCTGACGGACCTTAACATCAGTAATACCAAGTTCCGCCAAATCAAAGCTTTGCCTGGCCTTGTTTATCACCGCACTATAGGTAAGTCCCTTCGGCTGCAGTGTTAGCACAACTGCAGCTGACTTAGGCACACGGGGCTTTCGCTTGCGTCTCCTGGGCTTGGCGTAGCTTGAGGGGGTGGAGCCCCTTGTGCGGCAGAAGAGATAGTCTGAGCAGCAGGAGTAATTTCGGCCAGTCGAGTCTTGCGGCGTTTCCTCCCTGTGGCAGTCTGCCAACCATCACCCTGGTCAGTAGACGTCAACTGGTCAGCGGTACGTAAAGAAGTCGTGGAACCACCACGTGACTCCTCGGGTGGATCTCTCCGCTGAGCCGGGGTGGGGGCCTGAGATGCCACTAGAGGCCGCCGAGGGCTGTTTCGACCTTCCATTCGCCTCGGCCGCATTCCTGATGTCCGCGGCTAATGGAGGACGCAGTATCCTCGCCGGCAGAAGGCTTTCCTCAATCCCAGCGAACCGAGCGTTCTCCCCTCCATTTTCCCCACGATGGCGACGAAAGCACGAGTCTGCTCTTCAATTGAGGCCCTTTCCGAAACCAAAGGGCGTTGCGGCTGTGAGGGCACATCCGGTTGCAGTCGATTTGAGCGTACCTCATTGCTGAGGACCTCCATCTCCTTGCGGAGGGCACCCACCTCCTTGGGCAAGTGCTCGTTTTGGAGCTGCAGCCTCCGAGTCTCCTCGGTGGAGCTCCTCGATAGCCATTTTTAGGCGCTCTGCTGCCTCCCGGATTGTTCTTTGGCACGTGTCCTTCAGGTTTTTGGACTTTCGGGTCGTATCCAGAACCACTTCAATGTCTTGTGGCGCCTCCTCCTAACATGTGGGAGCAGCCGGTTTGCACGTCAGTGACACACAAGAGCCGCCGTCCGACTCGGTCTCGTCACCATGTGTGTCATGTGATTTGCCCTTTCGAAGCAAACGACCCCGCTGAGTGCCTGTGAAGGCGTTTACGGCCGTCCTTCCTCTGAGATACAGAGGATTGGTCGGCGGCCGCCCGTTGCTTAGGTCCCTGCGATGTGGAGTTCGCGTGATACGTGCGTACGTGAGCCTCCCTATCTCGATGCGTCCGAAATGGAGGGATGGCGATCGGTGAACCTCCCCCTCTCCCCAGAATATGAGGGGCAGACCGAAATAAGTTCGGTGAGGGATTCTCCGACTACGTCGGGGTGTACTAGATACTCCAGAGACTCTGGTTTGAGCCGATGACGCCGTCCCTGCGCACCTGCCTTGCGCAATGAGCCGCCATGGAGAGAAACGATAGGGAAACTTCTAAATAAAAGACAAGCAAATATTCTAAATTAAGCTAAGGTAAGGTTATGTAATAAATAAAGATGGTTTAAGTTATATTTTATACAAGCAGATGTGAATTTAGTAGAAAAAATTTAATAAACGCTTCAAGATGTGACCAACTTTGTCGGTGACTCCCTTAATGAATGGTAAAACAGCGGGTCGTCGATCAACCGTGGTGGGTTTCGGGCGGCTTCTGCGACGGGGATGTGGAGCTTTCAAATTGTTATTTTGAAGAACTTGCTTCACATGGTTAAGTTCCCTTGCCAGATGGTCGGCCTCACAGATGCCATGTGCTCTCTGTAACAAAGATTTGGCCACGGTAGCTAACTGACAAGGATGGTGGTGAGATTCACCGTTAAGGTACCTATCTGTATGGGTAGGCTTTCTATACACAGTGTGACTAATAGAATGATCTGGATTATGGACGAGAAGTATGTCAAGAAAGGCCAAGGATTTGTTATCCTCCAATTCCATAGTAAACTGAATTTTACTATGTATTGAATTTAGGTGTTTTAAGAATGCAGAGACCCTATTGTGAGGCAAGATGGTAAAAGTGTCATCTACGTACCGTTTGAAAAATCTAAAATACACGCGATAGAATCCGTTTAAAAGTGTTTTATTATAATGAGTAATACTCGCGAAAACCTAAGACATTATTATTTAAATCTCTTGCCAACATTCAAACAATAAGCAGTACTGTTTTTTTTTGTTATTATGGATGGCCTGGATTCCAAGTGCTTTGGCCAGGTACTGTATTGCATTGCGTGAGTATTGCAAGGGGAAAAAACATGTTTTATGCTTCTGTGGTGTTTATTATTAAGCGCGTCTCTATGGTGTTCAGAAATTATATTAATTTCTTTCTTCTAACAAATAAATAAGTACAAAAATGGTATAATGATAAATTTTATTGCACCAGGTGTTTTATTGTTAGATGACAGACAAAAAAGGGTGTAATTTCTACTATACTTATCGTCCACGTGTTGCTCAATACTTTTCACTAAGGCTGCGTATATATGCATTGCATTATCGAGCAATTATTACAAAGGCTCATCTATGTAAATATAGCTATAAGATAAATAGAGTTACAATTTTCAGAGCCTGATGAAGTGCGCATAGCCGGTCACGTTCGCGCTCGCGTTTGTTCCTTGAGTTAGGTTCGTTGCATGCGAGTGACGGAGATCCCAAATTACCAAGCTTTACGCTTTTTAATATTAGGCTTATAATTTGTTTGAACTAATTTATATTATATTTATGCAAACAAATGTATAAAACAAATGCACAGTAAAACATATTTTGCTAGACGTACTGAATGTTTGCGTGTACCTTTTATTGTTACTAATAATTGTAGATTTTTTATGTTATAATAATTTGTATAGGAATGTCGATTTATAGTGAGGTATAGATTGCCTACTTTTACAATTACTTGAGAACTTGGTTTCCTACGCACTGCAAGCACACACACGCAACACACGCAGAGCACATCGTCCTTGTATTCACGGGGCTATTCGGCCTCCTGGGCACTGGGCAAATGCACCCACGACCAATTGGTCGCTGGGACCACCTTTGTAAATTGGGACCATCACGCTATCAAAGCATCTTTTTAAAAGTTTTCTGGTTAAATGAACCAGTGCGCGTGAGAGCTAAGTGAACTCACTGGTGACGTCAACATAGATCCATGGCATTGTACCTTGCCTACTTGACGGTTGCAGCAATCAAGTATATATCATCATTATATCAGCCAAAGGAAGTCCACTGCTGAAGAGCCTCCCCTATAGATTTCGACAACGCCCGATCACATGCCGCTCGCATCGAACTACTCCCAGCGACCTTGACCAGGTCGTCCGTCCATCTTGTTGGAGGTCGTGCCGCCCTGCGTTTTCCGGTTCGCGGTCTCCACTAGAGAACTATTTTGCCCCAACAGCCATCAGTTCTACGAGCAATGTGCCCCGCCCATTGCCACTTCAGTTTACTTATCCTTCCAGCTATCTCAGCAACTTAAGTTCTGCTACGGATCTCCTTATTCCTGATTCAATCTCGTTTAGAAATACCAAACATAGCTCTCTCTATAGCTCGCAGAGTGGCCTTGAGCTTTCTTATGAGGCACATAGTGAGTGGCCACGTGTCCGTGCCATGAATAATCGCTGGGAACACAAACTGGTTAAAAAAATTGGTGTTGAGGCACTGCGGTATTGTTGACGAAAAGTCGAATATGTAGAGTAAATAATCTGTAATTAAGATATGAATTATGTAACGTCCTACAAACATAGTGACTTTTTATTTCAAGAGGACATATCAGTAGGTGAATATCCCTATCACAGAGATTATAAAGAAGAGGTTATAATTTCCATTTCTCGGAAATAATATTTATTAATAAATAATGACACTGCTACTTGAGCCCTAACAAGGTTTTTTTTCGCCGTCAACGAAAACACGCACGATGCCGTAATAAAAATGTATAAAAATATGTTATTTTGGTGATAAATAGCCACTTGTTTATTAATAATAAAAAATAATAAACTTGTTTTTTAATAAACGCTATCCATATCGTTTGTTTTGTTCCTTTGAAAAGTTTGCTATTTTAGTAGGACGTATATTAGGAGTATAGCGATAATTTAAACCAAAGCGTGTCTTTCAGAGCTGGGTGATGGTGGGTCTCGCACACTGTCGACGGCGGAGCTGTCGGACGCGGCGTCAAGCCGCCGCAAGCGCCGCTGGCACTCGTCGTGCGGCCGCCTGCCATCCTGCCGACTCACGTGATGCTCCCACATCGAAACCTCGCAACTGTATACACGGTTCTAGTGAAGGTGATACCTTTCCAATGTCGTCTTCATATTTAATCTTATTAATTTATTCATGAAAGCTGTGTAATTCGGCGTATAATAAGACTGCGATAAAATGCGAATATTATTATTACAAATTACAAATTTATCAGTTCTGTCTTATTATACGATAACTGTTTGTTTTTATCTATAATACCAGTATGTGACAGCGATTAATTAATAAATGCCGAATTAAATAGTTATAAAAAAAATGGTATTAAAGTTTGAGGAAGACTTTGCAAGAAGACTTGAAAGGCATCACCTTAACATTGAATACGTTCTGAAATCCTTTTCACGTTCAAAGTAATCCGGGTAACTTATTTTTCCACTTAGAAGTATAATGTTACCAAAAGTTTTTCCTCCACTGTTGTTGTCGTATAGTTAATGCCTGAAACCCCTCTTCTCACCACTAAATTAATAGAAAATAGTAACTTTATACTTAATACATTTATGTTGTATGTGTGATCAGGATTTGCTCTGAACAAAATTGGGTATGGCAAATTTTATGTTTCAAGTATTTATTTGTTTATGTATGATCATTACATGTCGTTTTCTGTATACTCTACTAAATAATAATGGTATTATTCCTTGATTTGAAATATGTATCTAAATGCAAACAAGAGCATTTTTTTATATGGGTTCAGCCTTATACTTCTGATTGAGTGTGATTGCCATACACGAATACATTATTTTAATTAAATATCAAGGAGTTCATGCAATGACAAAAACTATCATGACTGTAAAAGAGTACCTGTTTTATTTTTCTTTCAGATATATGTACAGTGAACATGTGTTTAGTGTAATTAGTAGATCTCAAATTATGAAGTGGCAATAAAAAAGTATTTTTATAAAAAAAAAGTCGCTATGAAACGAAATTATAATAGGACTTCTTGCCAGAAGGAAGAAACACCAATATATAATTTTTAATAATTTTTCATTTTGGTATTTTGCGATATGGTGCATTTTTATATCAATCAGTAACAATTAAAATTCTCGTCTCACGGCCGAATACTGAAACGCCATTTAACGTTAAGTCCCCGCTTAAACAATTTGAGGCGCCCGGTTTTGTACCAAAAACCGGTTTCTCGAATAGTTAAAGCGGGGACTTAACGTTAAATGGCGTTTCAGTATTCGGCCGTTAATTACTCAAACCCACGCTTTCTCAAAATTGTTGGATTGACGGACAAATGTGTTGCTGATTGTGGCTAGTAACTGTTAGCATAAAATGGTTACTCGAATGGTTTGAGATATGACCGGTTTTCTTATTTTAGTTGTTAAATGTGAAGTACAAGTTAATATGGCGATTAGTATACATAAAATTGTCTGTGTATATCGTTAAATATCATCAATTAGAATTTGTCGAAAGAAGAATGTTTGGAATGTGAACAAAGCGATGCATGGTTTGAAGATTCTAAAAGGACACATGTGCACACCTCATCATTTTGTGTACCTATATTCTTATAATCTCTTTTCCCATCTCAACACCTCAGACGGACCTCACTTTTTATTAACTTATATGTATGGATATGTGAAATTACGTTAGTATTTAGGTATAATTAGATAAACATGATTTTCTGTATGTTTACAATGTTAGATGGTTAATACTACGTAATTTGTATTGCTGGACCGGCGATCAGTGTTACGTTGGATCTAGAATTAACACAAGAAAGTTTTCGCCTCTTTTCATGTGCAAAATTGTTGTTCACATATTATATTATTTAGTTGTGCAATAACTGTTATAAATAACTCGATGGAATGCTGTCCTAGTACGTAGTTTAGGTTAAAAAGCTTACTTAAGCCATATTATAATGAGATTATTGTGCAGGTGATCTCTTAACGCCAAAGGCGTGTTTTTGCAGAAGTATTTAATTTTGTTGTAATAGTATTTGTGCACTTATTTTTGAAAAGTGAGGTCTCACATATTACTGTTAAAACTGTGTGTTTACGCTTAAATAAAAAGAGAATAATTGTTTAGTGCCTGAACTGAAAAAATAACGTAAAAAAACTGAAAAAAATTAAAGAGAATATTAATATATTGTAAATAAAAAGTCAAAGTAATGTAAGCATTTATTTATTTGCCATTGAACATAGATTGGAGAGTCGTAGGTACATTACCATGAATCAAATGCGATAGCGAAACGGGTTGCACTGCAGGACACTTATCTGCTCACAATTTGAAGAAAAATTACATTTCCAGCCTTAACCGAGAAACGAGAAACCGACCAATTAGTGACCACAACCGACCGCAACACGCCAGCTAATTGTGGAGTTTTTGCTCGGCTAATAACTGGATACGTTTAAATTGCGCTTTAGTGTTGCTCCCCGTCACCTGTTTTGTGACGAGCAATTTTGGCCTATAATGTGTTTTTTTCGTGTAACTGTTTATTCCGATGTTAAAAGAGATTAAGTTTCCAATGGAGCACCTTTCTAATCAGCAGCTCCTGACTGTTCCATGTTTCCATATTCAAGAAGTGGATACTCCCGAATGCCAGCAGCATTATTAGTAATACTGAGTACATACAACCTAAATGTATCGAATAACTAAGCTGCATAAATGTCCGATACATAAATCGTAGCTATATGCGGTTATGTTCTGTTTTAACAAAATTATTTTTTACCAATTTCGTCATGATATACGCAAATACGAATATTGGCATTCGTACTATTATTCGTTGCATCACTATTTATTTTATAGACCCCTCAAAAAAAAACCTGCTTACTTATGGGTAGTGTATTACCTACACTATGTAAGTTTCCATGTCGTAAGAATGCAGGAGGACACTACGCCGGCTGCGACCTGATTTGCATCCACATTGTACGGAAGTGCCTGTGTCTTCCGCTATATCAGGTCCCTATAATTAGGTCACTGTGCTACGCTATATGTCGGACAGGTGGGTTCTGCGCTGACTGCTGGCGTATACAATTTTAACAGAAATAAAAACTGTCCAAAAGCATGGTTTCGTCACAAAAAGCATCTTTCATAGCGCCAATGACAAGAGAGCATGGTCTTTTTTATTAATTAGGTACATCATCATATCAGCCAAAGGACTGCACTGCTGAATAGGCCTCTCCCATAGATTTCCACAATGACCGAGATGCCGCCTGCCTCCAACGACTTCCAGCTACCTTCATCTCGTTGGACGCCGTCGTACGCTACGTTTTCTGGTGCGTAGCGTCTACTCGAGAAACTTTCTGCTCCAACGCATGCCGCGGCTACACTCACGGCTGCTGCCCAATTTATGGAGTGGTAATGCCTCCTCCCCGGAGGCTCTAAACACGCCGGGAAGAGACGTTCCGCTGTTATCACTGCGGAAACTTCCCGGAGGACACGGCGCAGCACACGTTGGAGGAGTGCCCAGGTTGACGCAGACCTTGATCTCATGGCGGTTGAAGATGGTAAAAAGCGAGAGTGCGTGTGATGCCCTCGCCTCCTTTTGAGAGGACGTGATGCACGCAAAGGAGGCGGCAGAGCGGGGGCGGGAAGAGCCCTCCTGTTCTCCGCAGCAAAAAACGCACCAGGTGCTGGAGGGCACTGACGGATATTCGATCTCCACGTATTGTGGCCTGCGGGTGGCGACAAAATTGGGGCAGTCCGTGGCCCAACTAGAAAAGGCTCGAGACGATGGCGCGCTATGTTCTGCGCCCGCCTGTTCTTACCTACCTGCCCGTGGTGCGGACCAATTCCTAGTGAACTCCACCCCATCGCCACTATCCAGCCATAGGTAAGTAGAAGTAACACCGTGGGGTTTTAGCCGGTAAGAGTTCGGAATGCCCCTTCGCCTTTCCCAGAGCGGAGAAACGCCATGAGGTTCTCCCCAAGACAAAAAAAAGCAAAAGGGCCTAACTACCTAACTTCGTGTTTGAGCTGCCCAAGGTAGGGGCCTAATCGGGGCACCAAGAAAGCCTTTTCTTTTTATCGAAAATGATTTGGTATGTGTCAAATAAGCACGGCAGTGTCTAATCAAACCATTCAAGATTTCGATGTGACGTAATTTTTGAAGTTGCAGTTCATCCTGGAATGAAACTCGTCTCCTATCTGAAAGATTTTTTGTTTCGGACGTAGGGCGGCGCGAGATATTAAAGGGGTTAGCCGCTAAGCTTAACCCGGTGTGGTAAATTAGACTCTGCATATACGTAACAGTAAACGGCCCTAAGCAGAACTTGGCTTTTTTTATTTTATTAGTCCCAGTGGAAATTCTTCATGAACTTCCTCCGCCCTGGGGAAGGGCGAAGGGGCATGCCGGACTCCCTATCGGCTAAAATCAATGGGGCGGTCATCTTCGGCACATAAGGAGTTCTCCAGGACCTCGTATGATGACACTAGAGCAAGTAGACCTTGGCATAAGGGAACTTGTTCTATTCTGTGCTCTGCAGCTAGTTATTAATAGTACTTATTTGACTCTCAAAACTGAGAGAAAATTTGCAGCTGTGAACTATTCGAAAGATGTACGCAAGTAAAGCTATAAAGGGAACTTCTATATTCATGTGGTAAATAACTATTACCTATGAGGTACCTATACCTACCTATTTTACAAAAAGTCGTAGGTAATTGTTGCTAACGCTGGAATGGTGTCATCAGCACTTCATTACAAACGAAGTGAAGGGTTGCCGAAGATGGTCATTATCGTTTTTCTCATTGTCAGTTCATAAAGTTCAAGGAACATTTTTTGTAGGTTACTCGAATCAAAACTTACCAACAACATAGTATTAAAATGTTCGTAGTTGTACATGAATAAGATAGGGCTATTTATCACTAACAACACTCATCGTCATTAAGTCCTTATCCTGACTACTGAGCTAGCTACTAACCCTTTATTTGCTAGTGATTATTTTCTCCTGCTAATTACATCCACACACACATTTATACAAACTGCGATTTTCTTTATATTATCAATCTATCGCACTTCTTCTCGTCTCTCTCTCTCCAATCTTTCAAAACTCAGCTCCATCTGATGGTGATGATGGTTCATCTCGTGAAACTTTGTTCGTCACGATATTACCGACTCGACCTTGTAATTTGATTCCGAGCATGGTCTACTCAAACAACTTCAGGTAGGTAATGCGAATTGCTAAAGTTTTGCTTAAAATTCAATGTTGTTTGAGTTCTGCCGGACACAAGCAGGTAATATTCTGAAGAAGAAAAAACCTACGTATCTGCAGGAAAGAGCTCTCAAAGACAATTAATAGAGCTTACTATAATTTTAAGCCTTAGTTGAAGATAAGAGACAGACCAACCTACCTACCTCTTCGGGGAACTGAGAATGTGTGGTATGACGGGTTGACCTATTAGGCTAAACCTCGGTCAACTGTTTTGGTCCCTTGAACACCGTCGGTGACTATTATGGCAGGATCTTTCTTTACATATTAATAGTCATAATGCCCCGTAGATATCAGGTTTTTAGAAAATAAGATAATAATGTGGTGGATACATAGTCAAATTACCAATTTTTTTGCAGAAGGTATTGAATATCAGTCAAACAAGTTTTACGCAAGAATCTGCGTACTAAATAAATATTTCTGAGGTGAGTAGGCAACCGCTTGTTTAAGTGCCCATTCATAAATACCTAATTGTAGGTCGTGAAAGGATGTGCCGAGGATGCCAGCTAGTCTCTAAAGTCCTTGGAGTAGTGTATAAATATTGTCAGACATAGAACATGATTAAGTAAGTAAAATATTAAAATAGTTGTATTTTGCACTTGTATGTGTCTCTAGACTGCAGCAATGTGAGCCAGTTTTCGGATAATTTTAACATTGACACTATTTTCACATCACATTTTAAAACGATAATCATTTGCATTGTTGACCTTCCGTGCAATAAACACGGGAAAATACGAGTACGTTCAAAAACAATTTAAAAGAATAACAGAGCAATCTCATAGTCTCAATTTGGACCTTGTCCCTAATAGAGTAATTGTTTTTATTTAGACTTGTTTATAAACTGACTTGACGGCACGGTTTGCGCAGTGTCTAAGCAATTAGCTTTTAGCGCTACAGGTTGGCGTATTGGATTCCCGCACGGAAAAAAACATTGTATGACCTACATAAATGTGTTGTTCCGGGGCTTGGGGTATGTGCATGTGGTAGAACATTATCTTCAACACAGGAGAAATAAAATGGTTAAAAATGTTTTAAATAAAAAAAACTGATAATGTTGCAAGTAGGTATATTTTTAAAATTATTGTTACTTACCTAAACATGTGAAAGGAATAGTTTCCTCACAAGTCTCCAACAAATAAAAATAAATCATTTATAACAATAATCGTCAGGCGTTATGTTCAAATAATGTTTACGAATAACATTTAAGGGAACGTTATTGAAAAATGTAAATGATAATAAGCGGAAACAGCATTGTACAAAAGCCTAGTTATGGAAGTTTGGAATTTTAATGTAATATGTAGGGTCTGTGACTCCAGACTTCATCCAATATAACACCAGTTCGTCTCCTCCCGTGGATGTTGGATGGCGACTAAGAGACTAAACTAGGAAGGGATGGGCAGTAGTGCACCTTCTCTGGAACAATAGCCATACTGCATTCACCGACCCGTTTCAAATCGTGGTGGGCTAACTCCTCCCTATGGTGACCCAACCAAACCGAAATCACTGGCAATCTCGCTATTCCTGGTTATCGACCACGGTTACGGCGGGGCAGGGGGTGCCATCCAGATCCAGCTATCACCTCAAACTACAACTGGCCCTGGTAGGCTGGGAATGTCATGGGTTTATCCGAAGAGAGAGCGAGGACATGACCACCCGGAAGTCTGGCTACATTTTCTACTACCGAGAAGGTGACCGCCTGTTTCAAGGTGGTGTCAAGCTCCTTCATTAACCTCATCATCATATCAGCCGAAGGACGTCTACTGCTAAACAAAAGCCTCCTCCACAGATTTTCAAAATTGTGTCATCATTTAGGGGGGAATTTGCCAGTATTTACCACGCTTGACAAGCGGGTTGTTGAGCACAGAATGGCTAGTGTTCTACAGTAGGAACGCTGCTGCCCATCCTTCTGGTTAAGAGTTCCTTAGTCAACACACATTTTACGACACCCACGGGCGAAGATGGAGTGGTGCTATATTAATTATTGCTTAATCCGGACACCACACGGATAAACCTCACCAACAACATAATTGCCATCAAAAATATCCAGCAGTGTAGCGTATACTTAGTTGATCCACAATTTTAAAACTTCGTTTTGAGACGACTACACACACAAACACGTCAGACGCTTAAAGTCCACTGCAGAACATGGCTTCCCAGTGATCACTACGATGAGTGGTCACATTGTCATAATCACCATGCTTGGCAGGCGGATTAGATATCGCAGTATGTTGTTATAAGCGCACGTTAGGATGTTGCTGCCCGTCATCTCGAAATCAACCCTATGTCATTTTTTACGACACCTATGCGTGGACCCTCTCCATCATGGTCTATTCTTAACTAAGAAAATAGTTATATTCTTCTATATTACTATTTCAATATTTGGTTTACTGAATTGAAGCAAGTACCTCTATAGATTTATAGGTGCATCTTTAAAATGGTACTCATTTCCCAGCCTTTTGGCCGTAGAGGTCACATAAATGCCAACGGCAATTATGCGGAACTTGCTCACTTAGTACTAAGAAAATTAATTTATAGCAATTTTTAAGGCTAATTGGAAAGTGTCTTTTTTATTTAGCCAATTGCCAATACTACCGCATTTTGTAAAAAAAATCTAGGATAATATACAACAAATATATACTTAGGTAAAATAACTAGAAAGGATTAATTCATAAATCCCCTTTTAAACCTTAAACAATCATTACTTACATTTAATTTAGATAGGACAGGAATTTGAACTTACGACCACTCGCCCAGTCAAAGCTTCCGTTACGTATTCATGTGATGTCATCATAATTATTAGATCATCATTACTTCATTAGAGATCTAATCCATAATATCGATCGACTGACAGTTCAAAAGGCTATGAGAAAATCGCTTCATCCGCTTGCTATAAAAGGTTCCAATAAAATAGTTACGATATAACACTCTACACTATAGCTCATCACAATACCAGTCTCGCACAGTTAAATTGATGGGGTCAAAATGACAGACAAATGGTGTTCCATAGGCGAGGGGGCGCGGGCGCGGTGAAAGCGCTCGTGCAATTCTATTGTGACGCTGATTGATTTGCAAGATAGACGATAATTTGCCGTATCATAGATGTGCTATTGTTCTTCCGACTTTAGCAATTAAATATCATAAAATAACGCTCCAAGATACCATTCAAAATCGTACCTGTTCCAATGTCCATTCCATAACTTAGCTTTGATGATAATGGTTGTTCGACTTCTCAAATTTTGTTGCGTTGAGACTTCCGTAATATTATAATTTTCAAGAAACGTTATTGAACCGTGGCATATTTTTAAACTAGTGAAAAGTTTACTTGATTTTGGAATAATTTATTTAGGAAAGCACTTCTGATTCAAACTTAATTAACTTGACGTGGGTGTAAACGTAGGCCCTTCCTACGTAACACTATTTTCGTTTATTAGCTAATATTGTGGGCAGAAATTATTAGCTAATTAACATCATTCGCTGACCTTTTTGATGCAATCATAAAACTGTTTCTTTTTCTTTAAAGGTTTAACTGAATTAACGAAGTGTTAGTACTTACTTCAGTTTGAGAAATGTAAATTGTCAATTGAAATGTATAGGTACCCTTCTAAGATACTTTTCCCGATGAGTGTACCTACTGTTACTACATCAGTGATAGCCTAGTGGTTGAACGCTTGCCTTCCATACAGGAGAGGGTCTGAGTTCGATCCCGGCCCGCACCTCCGAGTTTTCAGATTCATGTGTGGATCATAATAATTTGATTATCACTTGCGTTAACGGTGAAGGAAATACATCTTGAGGAAACCTGCACATCTGAGAGGGCTCCAAAATGTTTTCAATGGTGTGTGTAGTCCGCCAACTCGCATTAGGCCAGTGCGGTGGACTAAGGCCTAACCTTCCTCATCTTGAGAAAAGGCCCGTGCCCAGCAGTGGGACAGTAATGGGCTGATTATGTATGTATGTACATACTGTTAAGTCATCGTCATTTCAGCCAATAGACGTCTGCTGCTGAATAATGGCCTCTCCCATAGACGACCGGTTATATGGCGTGTTTCGTAATTTTAGGGGAATTAGCCAATACTCGCCTCACCTGGCAGGCGGTTTGGTACTTGGTGAGCATAGAATGGCTGCTATTCCACCAGGCGTGACGCTGCTGTCCATCCTTCTGGCTTAGAAACTCTTAGTCGTATATTACGATATCCACGGGAGGACATGGAGTGGTGCTATATTCTCAACCCGGACACCACACGGATATGTTTAAGTACTTAGCCATAACATAATGTGAATGACAAAGATAGTTTTGAAACTTCATTATTAACAGGAATCTCATCTTACTTCATGAACACACGTTAATTCCAAGATAGGCACGAATTCATGGGTAACGAACTACATAGGTAGGTCTACATTATTAAATTAAAATATCTATTCACATCAAATACTCAATAAACAAGAATCATTTATAAGTCATCATATATCTGTAAATATCTTCATACTTTGTGTCTTCGTGTTCCATATTAAGCGTAAACGCTATCATACCGGTCTACTTTACGATTAAAATCAGTTTAAATGTTTGTGTAATAAAACCCGCTTCTAAGTTATCTGGTGGAATGGATTCCATCAGTCGTGGATTGATGCAGTTTATGCAAGTATGGATGGAACGGAAACGAAAAGTTATGTTAGGTTCGCTGTACGTTACTGGAAGTTCAGGTACCAGGTACCCATGTTACTCAATCCGTGGATATTGCTAAATGCTGCAACTAAAATTTTGTACCCTAAATTGTATATGGTTGTCATAAAAAACAATTGTAGTGAGTCATGGATAATTCAAATAGGCAAAAACACCAAGAACTTTTAAAAGGTATTATACAACGTTCATACTTTAGGCTTGGTATGTTTTAACGTTTAACCGTGTGGTGTCGGCTAAGAAGTGCGTGAGTGTCGTAAAAGGCTACTATGGGATTAGCCAGAGGATGGGCAGCAGCGTCCTTCGAGTAGGTACATTTATAACTCAACTGCGATCGCTAACCTGTCTGCCAAGAGTGGCGATTATGGTAAAAAAAGCATACAACACAAACCCATACCGGTCTTTGTGGGAGTCTGCGAGAAGCTGCTGTCCAGCAGTGGACGTTGTTCGGCTGAAATGATGTTTTGATGAAAAATACAATTACAGTATACCGATTTATTTCAACAGTGAAAATGTATTTCACTGTTGAAATAAATGTTCAATAGAAAAGAATGGTCTTATTGTCCACTACGCTAGTGCAGGGTGGTCCGCCAACCCGCACTAGTCCAACGCAGTGGACTATAAATCCTTGATTATCATGTTTAAGTTAACCGTGAAGGAAAACATGGTGAGGAACCTTGCACAACAAAGAAGGATCTAAAACAAATATTATCAATGGCGTGTGTAGTCCTGTATATATTTTTTTGGACATTTTCTGAGCTGCACATAAATCCAAAAAGGCAGAGGTGCGGTCCGGGATCGTACTCAGACCCTCCTTTTTGGAAGGCAAGCGTTCAACCACTAGGCTATTATACAGCATGAAAGGATATCATAATATGCGGCTTTTTATAGTACCTAACTGCTATTTTTAAATTCATACCAGGTTAACATCTTGCAAAGTCAAAAGTGCAAACTTCCTTAAAGCAGGTCGACTGTTTCTTAATTTGAATATTGTTCTGATATTCTACTAGTGAGTATCTTTACCAGGAGGTAGCGTAGATTAAAATGACCGCATCGACATCTTCCAATTATAACAAAAAGTGGTTGACTTCAGCAATGATTCCAAATTTAAATTGAGCTCCAAGATATTTATTAGTACACGTAGGTACCTAGGCTAGTTAGACATATTTATTTATAAAACGTGGCTGACTTTTAAGCCCCTTTTCTAAATAATGTGCACCATTATATTCCTTTAGTACACATATTTATTGAAATACTTGGACCCGGAAAAGGAAGTTTTCTTCTTTGAAATGTAATGCATACCAATCTTGCGTGCGTGTAATTCCAACAACAGCACGCAAAGTCACCGATGCAACTGCAAAAGTATTTGTTATCTTTTTATCATCGTAGGAAATAGAAGACATTTCACATAACCCGATAAATACAGTTCTAAGGAATAAGATTCTGTGTAAGGCTTGTAAAAGTATTGGAAGTGTATAAAATTACATTTTGTATTTTATAAACCGTTGAGTATAAAAAAGGATTAAGGATTCTGATTATATATATATTCGTACAATCGCTGGTTAACGTGTCCAATAGAAGGTTTGTGACTCGTTGGAAAAAAGAGGTACCTATGTAACAAAATTATTGTTTATCGGACCCTGATATTTACGAGTGGGCCTGTCCAGAGGTCGAAATTAAACCATAATTCATTAGTTCGTTAAATTAGATTTAATCCTTCTCCATATCAAGTTTAACTATGCCAATCTCATATACTCCTCCGCACGCGCAATGTGTTTAAAAAGAGGTACAATTTTTTTCTTCACGTATTAATATATAGATAAGTAATAAATAACTAACGTTGATAGATTCTTAGTCGATTGCGGATATAACGACGGGTGGAAATGAGAGCTGTAAAAGTGTTTATCATTTCATATTATATTGTGAACACCGACCGTTTGTAGACCAATAAATTGAGACGGTAATTCAAACAGTGATCGTAATGATACTGATTTATATTTGACCCAAGTTTGAGATGTCTACTGATCTCTAGCTATATGATTGCTAACAGAGGCGTTCGCGTGAACCTCGTCATCGTTAATTAATAGAGCACCTTTTATTTTACTCGTTTTTATAATTTACATGTTAACTCTAAAGTCTTAATTACAATGACACGTGGTGCCCCCATAGTGTCACAGATTTGAATGTTTCACACGACACTTTACGCCATTGAACTCTTATATCGCGTTGCGTTACACCAATAAAAATTACGACCTCAATTGGCTGTACATATCAAGTAGAGTAGTAGTACAACACTGATGAAATTGTACTCATTATCGACATTACATTTTGTGTAGTGAGTACTCAGTTTGACATTTTGATAGATACCATCTTCAACCTATTGACCTCTAATATCGAATCTGTGTATTTAGACTGGTCTGATCTTGATAGTGAACTTTTCGCGTGTCAGGAGTGTTGCCTTATTTTCTGCATGAATCTTGCTTAATAGGAATGCATGAAATTGCAGGAACAAGAGTGACTTGATAATAAAAGTGGCGCAAAAACTCGCAAATCCGTGGTACCAAGAAATATGTTGTTCGACAAGTCCCACAGTTCATCGACCGAAACTCACAGCTGTGGTTATCTATAAACGGAGATGCCAGTTAATCGTAATTTAGGTCACCCTTGTAATAGGGAACTAACATTACAGGCTTAATTATATAATAAATCTTCATTGTAATTTATTCGACTTCTCTGTCCTTTTCTATATTCAGCTGCGTTCCCTGAAGCCTATTCATTATATCATGGAAATTGTGAATTGAAAGTAACCAGTTAGATTAGGGTTTTTTTTCTTTAAAAACTTCTCCCGCTCTAGCATTTATCCAGTATCGTGGGTATAGTTTACAGACATAAATCTCATATACACAGACACCCAGACCCGGAACATCTACCTGTAAATCGTACAAATATTTTTACCGTGCGGGAATCGAACCCAATTTTTCCTTGCCATTTTACAAGTAAACCACGTGATTAATGACAAATAATAGATCACCCCTCTCCACTCATGGTTGTCGTAAAAGAGGACTAAGCGTTAATGTCCGGAGGATGGGCAGCAGCATTCTCCCATGTGCTAATAACATACTGCGATCCCAAGCCAAGCGTGGTGATTATGGCAATATCCCTATAACCGCTCATTGTAGTGACCATTAGAAGGCCCATGTTCAACAGTGGACGTCTGTAGGAGCTGATGTCTGTGTAAAACACGTTTTACAACTTGTGTAATTGACCTTCCGTGTGGTGTCCGGATTTAGAATATAGCACGTTTCCATCTCCTCGCGTGGAAGTCGCAAAAGGTGACTAAGGCATTCTAGACCCGAGGGACGGACATAGGCTTGCCGGATCGGAAAACTGGAATATCTGCAGAAAATTAAGTACAAATGGTCGGGATTTTGGCGTTGTTGTCTGGACAAATAAATATTATTAATCTCTCTTTTTACTTCTTTAAATGGTCTTACTTCTATTACTGACTGAACATTATTCAATAACAATATTGAGATCAATTAAAATGGTGGATGATTTCCCTAAATGAACTGAATTTTTACATTGCCACATGAAATTTTTTATCGGTTACCCCTGAGTTAATCAATTTGAATGCTTTGGGAGTATTTTAAAAGAGAATCAAACTTTTAACTTTTTACCTAAATATAAATTGCTCATAAAGCTACAATCAGCTGTTTGTCGGGAAATTTTGTATTTTTTGGAAATTATATCGGGACAATCCAGACGAATCCCGACTATATGGCAAACCTAGACGGACGGCTGCGCACCTGTAGAACAGTAGCCATACTGCGCTCACCAACCCGACTGCCAGGCTGTTTAGTACTGGCGAGTTCCCTTCAATGATGACACAAATGGCGCTGGAGAGGGTGCACTCTCTCACAAATATGTCTGATGATGACCGCGTAAAAGGCACGATGGGGTTGAAGTATCTTCTTAGATAAAAACTCCAAAACAATAAAAGAAAAAAGGCACTAATCTTTGTGTGAGACCTTTGTTCAGCAGTAGACGTCCTTCGGCTGCTATAATGAATTTACAATCTCCGGACACGATAGGATAAAGTAGATCGTCAGAAAATAATAAATTTTAATTCATCATCATCATCAACAGTCCATAGCAGTCCACTGCTGGACATAGGCCTCTCCAATGTCACACCACTGAGAACGATCGTCGGTTTTTCTCATCCAGTTCATGCCAGCCACCTTGCGAAGATCGTTACTCCACCGAGCCTGAGGGCGCCCTACCCCAAACGTTTACCCCAACGGCCATCGGTTCATTTTAATTATCTGATGCAAATTAAGAACAAAGTCAGTATAGAACAAATAAGGCAACTGTAACAATTAGGTACTTGCGTCTGATTATATTGAAATACTTGTACCATATCATACCAGTTTTCAATATTGAAGGTTGTGACATACGAACATTAAAGTAGGTAGGTATTTAAACATCAAAATCAATTTGTTAATAATCTGGCACTTAAACATTCTACATGAGTTTGCATTTAAAATGTTAATTTTATCTTGGACGAATTGCAAAATGCTGCGGTTATTTCGTTAAAATTGTGTTGGTACTCTTGGGTTTATCGAAGAAATGGAACTTTAAGGAAATTGAAGTAGGTAACTTACGCCGGCAGCCCAACTATACGGGAGATAGGGTTGCTAGCTTATTGGATTTGGTTTAGATTGGCGAAATATTTGTTACGTTCAAAACCCTGATTTTCAGGAAAACCAAAATCTGATACGCCTCATATAAACCCATCTGTGCGACTTTACTAGTATAAGGTTTTAAATTATTTAAAATACAAGAATTTTCCTTCATAGCAATCAAAACTTAAACATTTAAAAAATATACATACATCAAATATTTTATTTATCTTTAAATTTTGAGTTCAATCTAAACTAGATATCTATATTACGAATAACACTATTTGAAACTAGATTAATGTTAGGTATTTAAAACTATCAATAACTAGCTGGGACCCGCGGTTTCACCCGCCGTTTAATTTAAAAGAAATTGGATTATACTTAGTTTTTTTGCGCGGAACCCTAATTATTTTTCTAAAATAAAAGTAGCCTAAGTTATTCCTTATAACATCAGCTATTTACTAGTGTAAGTCCCGTCGAAATCGATCAAGTCGTTTTGGAGATTAGCGGCAACAAACAGACAGACAGAACGACAGACCGACAGACAGACAAAAAAAAATGTTTCTTTGTTGTAGGTATCGTATGTATTTTCATATTCATTTAGTAAATAACTGTTATTGTGACATTACAAATAGACACTTAAATTTTATTTATTTGTATGTATAGATTCGGCACTTTTAACAGCGGGCACTAAAATGTTTCCCGCTTTTAACGTAGTAGTATCGAGATTATCTTCCTCGGAAAAATAAGCTGTCTTTGAAGTGTAGAAAACGTGCGCTGAGAGTTGTAACCTATGTACATGTTGTAAAGGTTAGTAAGTTCAGTGGATTTTGCCAAAAGCAGTGTAATAGTATCTTTCTTTGTGCCAACACAAACAGACGGCGATCACAATTCTTTGTCCCAAAGTTTAATATTTAGATTGTTTATGTGATAGGTATGCGGATCCAGCCTTCCAGTCAGGGGGGAGGTCACATCGTTAAGGTCCAGCCAGGACAGGCTTTAAAACGTGTACGACGCGCTCGCCTAAGTTAGGTACTAAGAAATATGATCAGTGGCTGACTAGGCCCAGGGGGAGGTCATGACCCCCATGACCCTCCTGGATCCGGCCTTGTAGGTATGTAATAATATAATTAAAATTATAATGTCATAATTTAAACGGTTACAAAAAAGAGCAACTGTTTTGTAATTTTGCATGGCATATACCTGATGAATATATGTGGCAATGTATAATTATTTTGTTTCAGTAATAAACAAAAGGTGTACCCATATTATGAAAATAAAATAAATTAAAATTGTTTAATAATAAAAGTACAGCTGTATTATTCATCTACATTTTATTATTCCGATCTGACAGCCCTAGCAGGAGGTCAGGTGTGGGTCGCGATGCGCCCTCGTAGCTCGATGTCTGAGGCTCACGGAAGCGGGCGACACGGTCGGGTGGGGAGAGGTCGCCGGCTCGTGATATACCGTAGGTGAAAGCGCACAAAAGCGCTTACCTAACCTCGCTTTAAGGGCCTGCTAGGAAAAATCTGGAGACAACTTTTTAGCTGTACCTATATGATTGAGTAAGTATAGAAATAATGAAAATAAATAATAAGTAGGCTAAATAAAATATATAATATTTCAACCTTATCATATCAATGCCTTAGGTTCTCGCGCTTATTACACATAATAGTAAAACATTTTTAAACGGATTACATCGCGTATATTATAGATTTTTGTTTTTCATGACGTTTTGAACACTGCAGCATTCGTGGTCGCAGGATGACTTACGGCCGAAATTAATAATCGAACCAATAAAAAATATTTGGATTTCGGATTACGGATTACGGATATGTCCGTTTTTTATGTTAAATGTGATCGTAACATGACAACGGATGAATTTGTAAATCTTAAATCTGAAGATTTTGGATTAGATTGATTTCGGCCGTAAAGTGACGAGCGTAGTTACAGATTTAAAAAAAATATTTATTTTATGTACCTGTTATTTCATAATATTATTTTATTATATACTGCACGTAAATTGTTGTTAAAGGGATCTAAGCTAGCCAAGAGCTGTATTGAATCCTTATTACGAGATAGGCATGAACATTTTCTTGAATGACTTATCCTATTATTATTATTTATCTTTTTTGAAGTGAAGACTTATTTTAGTGCGGTACGCATATTTTAGATGAGATAAAATCTCTGAACTCGCGACACCTTTACGAGACGCTATTTGACGTCTATTTGTAATGAAAACTTCTTGGTTTCGCAACGCGGCGGGAAGCGCGCGCTTTTTGTGAGGCGGCTCGCATCGCTATAATATTTTGTGAATTAGATAAATAAAAAGATTTATTGCTACAACATTTTCACTTCTGTCGGCACTCCCGGAGTGCAACCCGTATTTTTTTTTAAAACATTGCCCCACACTTTGATTTCTCCTGTGTCGTGGGTGCTTTTACAAACACAAATTCCACACACAATACACCCAGACCCGAAAGAACTACCTGCAGATCGTATAAACATTTGTTCCGTGTGGAAATCGAACCCACGACCCGGTGCGCAGCAGCCGACTGTATCAGCCACTGCACCAACCGTGCCGTGTAATCTTATATATAGTTTCAGTAGTTTCAGTCATCTTATTTCGTACTTCTTGGGGTTTCTCAGATAACATCCCCGGTAAGCCAGCAACACTTATTATTTGTTTGTCATGCAGCAAGACTTTGTGCACTGTTTGGCATATTATACCAGCTGTACACTTACATATAGCTCAGCAGTCTCGTAGTAGTAACTGCTAAACCTTTCTGGATCGACAATTGCACAAGAATTAATTGTCTGCAATATTATACCAAACTGGTGATTTAGTTTTTTATTAGCTCTGGTGACTCCAGATACGACGTCTACATTATTAAAAATACCTTCTGAATGTATTTCCATCCTTAGAGGATCCTCATTCCTTGCTTTTCCAAAATCAACTTTTAGCCCCGAGCGTTGAAATAGCTCGCTTTTTATTATTTTCTTCTCTTCTTCTTTTCGTAGTTTGCTAGTCGCGTTTGCTCTCCAACTGCAGAATGAATGTAATAAGCATTCCATACCCTTAATACTTGCGTGAAGTGGTGATAAACCGACCTTGAGAGCCTCTAATAAATAAATGAAATGACGTGTAAATGATTCATAAGACGATGCAATTAGAAACGATGCAAATACAAGCAAGCGAAATTTAAGATCCTAATGTTATCATTAATAAGGTAGCTAATAGCATATTGATCAATCAATCACTCTCTAATTATCTTTCTGATCACAACATTGACATCATTGAATGGAGCCAATCAACAGATGTAATTAATACTAATGGGTGTATTAGTTGTTCACGTCAGTCAACCCATTGCAACAGATGTTACTATGATATTAGATAAGCGGACAACTAAAGCCTTTCTGACAAATGTAGTTTCTATAATCAACGAGCAATATTGGATTTTGTTGGGATTATGTGGTACAAAATATTTTTGCTCCTTGAAGATAGTTTGAGTTTTTAGAGAGCTCTAAGACATTCATGTCAGAGAAGCGTAAAGATAGAAGACTATCGAAATAACAATAATAATTCCAAAAAACTATGTTGTGTACGAAATCACATCTGAAGCACTTTGTTGACTTTGTAAATGTAATGTGCACTTTATTAGTGTGAATCTAAGATTCGACTTACTTTATGTGAAGGGAAATGTCGTAAGGAAACTTAGATCTAATCAGGGGCGGATCCAGGATTTTAATCTTGGCGCTATGGTACCATGTCAAGATTTACAGAGATCATGGTGTTACTACTAGGTGGGACACTAACCAGGGACTTTCCATGACTGCACTATAAAATGAAGAATTTCTCAGTCTCGGATTGTCCCCGGAGGTAAAAAACTATTGTTTGAAATGGAGATGGTCTATTTCAATGGGTGCTAAATGGATTTGAAACTACGAAAAAAGGAAAAAGTTAAACATAAAAAAAAAACACGGCAGCTGCCTTTCAACATTTAAAGTGAAATTCTTCGCGCGGGTTTCCACGTTATTATGCCATTAGACACATCCACCCCCGAGCACATAGCTCTGGCGGCCCCCAACTAAGGCAAGCCAGAGTTGAAAATTCTGTGGGCACTCATGGGATTTGACTCTAACCGACCAATAAAGGCAAGCCGGAGACGAGGCCCTGACTGACTCTCTGGAGCATTCGGGTACGCAGTGTCGCCACTCACATTCAGCTCGCCACAAACTGCCCGGCGTTCTGTAAGCTTCTTAATCTCTTTCCAATTTTCAAACCTTAATAAGTACCTACGTACCTGCACGCTATGTGTACTGTATAGTTCTTTGAAGAAGAAAAGTTGACATCGATATTAGTAACATTTTGTTTACGAGTCCCAGTAGTGTTTGCGGCAAACGTAGTAGCAAAACCACCCACGGATGGCTGCAACCTCATTCTTACTGATTCGTAGCCAACCGAATGCATGAGGCAAATGCTTTTTATCCCGGTAATATGGCTGGCTGTTCGTTCCCTTGATCCGAAATACAACTACGCTCACACATAGTTTTTATGTTAGGTAAAATAGGTAGAAAAGTAGTAGTGCCCCCGTCGAGCCCTTCAAAAAGAATGGTACTACCAGTCTACAAAGTCATTATATTACATCATATTGAGCTCGATAAAGTTTACTGCTGAACCTCCTTTCAGGCCGCTACAGAAGAGGGTAGTGATAAACAACAGTGCTAAAAAAAAAAACTATGTTGTACACCAATTAGTAAAAGAAACAAGAACAGTAGCGTCTAGTACGAGGGCGGCACTGAAAATTTCGGGAATCAAGGAAGTGACACAACATTACTATTTAAAAATGTATTT
This sequence comes from Diloba caeruleocephala, assembly GCA_947459985.1. Taxonomy (NCBI): domain Eukaryota; kingdom Metazoa; phylum Arthropoda; class Insecta; order Lepidoptera; family Noctuidae; genus Diloba; species Diloba caeruleocephala. The sequence goes on from OX381610.1 coordinate 18,989,573, forward strand.
ATTGCTTTTCGAAGTATTCTCCACGAAATTTGACACATTTTTCCATACGATGGAACCAATCATTGAAGCAACCATTCCATTCGGAAGTTGGCGTCTCCAAAATGGCCGTTTTGTAGGCGTCCACAGCTTCTTTAGGTGACGAAAATCTCTGTCCACGCAATTTATTCTTTATTTTAGGGAAAGTATAGAAATCATTAGGGCTTAGGTCGGGGCTGTACGGCGGATGGTCTAATAATTCTATGTTTTCTTGCCCTAAAAACTCTTTTGTTCTGTGCGCGGTGTGAGAACTCGCATTGTCGAGATGGAGGATGATGCGGCGGTTGCAGTTCTCTCTACGGAGTTCATAAACGACCTGTGGCAAACAAATACTAGCATACCTATCTGCATTATCCGTTCTATGTCCCTCAAGAGGAATAGTCGTAACATGGCCGGTTTTGGAGACAAACGTGGCCAACATTTTTTTTGCAACACTCCGTGAACGAACAATTTTTGTTGGCTTTAACTCATTTTCGAACACCCAAACTCGTGACTGGTTTTTTGTTTCGGGTTCGTACGCATATATCCAGGATTCGTCACCTGATACGATGTTGTATACAGCATTTGAGGATCCTGCGTGGAATCTTTCGAGAGTTCTGACGCACCAAGTAACGCGAGCCGCTTTTTGCTCTTCACATAGCAAATGCGGTATCCATCGGGAAAACAACTTTTTTACACCTAATTGTTCATGCAAGATTATTTGTATTTGACTCATGCCAATGTCTAAAGTTGCCTGAATTTCGCGGTATGTCACATGTCGATCTTCCTCAATCAGCTTACGCACAGCATCAACGTTTTCTTGGGTGACTGCAGTTTTTGGACGACCTTGACGAGGATCATCACTGAGCTTGACACGTCCACGTTGAAATTCAGCAAACCAGCGATAAATTGTGGTTTTGGATGGGGCTTCATCACCAAATGCAGAAATCATCCGGTCAACACACTGTTTTTGTGTTAAACCACTTCGAAAGTCATAATAAATCATCGCTCTTTTCGCGCTTATTTCTTCTTCTTCTTCTTCTCTTAGATTATGGCTTCTGTAGGTTATCTTCCACAATTTCGCCAATGTCAAGTTTAAGGCAACGTCGTACGGTATTTAGATGAATAAATCTTTACATATTCATAAAATATTTCTCAAAAATGAAAAAAATTCTAAAAAATATGTCGGCAACGTAGTACGGTTCAATTGTATTTTTTTTTTTTTTTTTTTTTTTTTTTTCCGCGCTTATTTTCTCAACGACTAAACAAGTTTGACAAAACCTTGTGACAAGACCGTGAATCTTTTTTTAAATAAATAAATGGTATTCGATTTGTAAAACCAAGGAGTTTTCAATTAAACAGATTTTAATATGACAGGAACAGTGGAAATATTCCATTCCCGATACTTTTAGTGCAGCCTATATATATAGAGTACAATGGATGGCCTTATCGCACTAGGTGATTTCTGCCAGGCAACCTTTAACCAACCACCGCAGTGATCTTAGTGTGTGCTAAGTAATAGGTAAGTAAATATGTTTCAATTCGTCAAGCTTATTTTTACGACATGAGAAGAGAGGACGAGAACAGAGTGGCTTATTATTTGGCGGGAATCACATGGCTCAAGTACCAGTAAAAACGAAATTTCCATTTTAAATTCAACCTGCAAAATTGCATTTTATGTGAGTATACATTTGAATTAATTGGCAACTACGTGTATTTACGGTGACTTTACAGGAAGTTAGCATCAGTTAAGAAATATAGGACATTCTTCGCAATTGACGTTCACGCTAGAATTTCAGCAATTATTCACCAATGCTTGGACAGCTTACTCGGACAAGTTTGCAAAAGTTTCGAAAGGGTATTAACATGTACCATGACTAATCGATTCGTTATGTCTCTACATTCTGGGTAAATGCAACGAATTGGCTGTATGGCCTATCGTATCGGGGCACACACTGGAGCGTCAAAACTTATGAAATCAAATAATTTAAAGCGTGTTGTAAGAACAGAGTTATCCGCGACCTTCGGCAGCCGTGAGAAGCATCGGTGCGGTGCGCGTGCGACTCTACATTGTTTCTTGTTAAATAATCGACAACAACGGCGCGCGTGTTGCAACTGACGCGAACAATCATAGTTTTTGATAGTCGCGTGCATCAATACATACGTACATTATAACAAAAACATTGACGTCAGTTGTCACAAAAGAGGGGAAGGATTGGAAACTCATACAATTATACGATAAAGACACTTGAACAAACTTGTGCAAGCAACACTATGTTACTTCAGCGTAATAAACGTTTTGCCGAACCTAGCGTAAGGTAGCCTCGGTATTTATATTATATCGCCATCGTAGCCTTTCTCAACAAATTATGCTGGGGGCGGCTTCTGGTCTAATATAACTAGATGTGGTTGAATCTCAGTTTTTGCAGAAGTCAATTTAAATCAACGCAACCCTGACTCCTCGTAAAGACTTGTAAAAAGGACAACCGATTTTTCGAGTTCCTGGAGCCCCATTTGATGCCGAAGACGACGATACCGGTGGTTTTCCAGATAAAAAAAGGAAATCCGGAGAAAAAATTCCAGAAAATTCTGGAAATTTTCTTAAAATACGAATGTTGTGTTCACATAGAATTTTATTTTAAAACATTTATATTATTTGATTTATCTTTATTTACACTTCGTTTATGAAAATTCTGGACAAAGAGACATTTTCCGGATGTATGGATATAACCCTAGGTATATGCCTCTCTGCCCTTCTCCGGGACGGAGGACGTACATAATGTATTTCCACCGGCTAAAATATAAAATATAATAAGGTATTATAACTGGGAACCGCTTGCTTCACGTACTCTCCGACACGGAGAGATGTCAATGTAGGTATGGTCACCCATTCAAGGCACGACCGCAGCAAATGGCGCTGAACCGCACAGATCAAAAGGCTTGCGACCTATTTATTGAAGCGCACAATATTTCAATTAAATAATAATGCGTGTGTGCCACTTAAATCTAAACAGTTATTTATTTCGACGATTGATCGCAGTAAATTGTGGGAAAACGCTAAGAATAGACAAGCGGAACGAAAGTAAGATGGCTGCCAGTCCTGCCTCCGGGGCGCAATCAACGACGTAATACTGTGCGACGACTTATTTGCATTCAATTTGCGATTATTCAACCAATTATCATTTTTCATTGATCTGTTAATTAGTTCCAATCTAAGAGAAATATTTTTCGGATTCTCTTACATACATACAGTTTGTAAATATTTATATAATTTGTATAATATAATTTCTTAAATGTTCTTGCTTAAATTGATTTTAATTATGAAATGGTTAGTATATAATTATCTTTTACTTCGATTACTTAAGTATCTACATGAGTATTTTGCCTTCAAATAATTGGTACGAATTGTCGAAAATGCGGAAGACTGTAGATCCAATTTTAACAGTGTAGATATAATAACTTTAATAACGAGATCCTGTTCGATTAAGATCTCCGTGTAACTATAGTTCCGTGTTAAGGTCGTGTGCACAATAAGGATGCTTCTTCAACAATAACTTCCTGACCATTATCACTAAATTGTCCGTTTATTTATAAATAATCACTGAGTCATAATAATTTGGAGCAACAGCATACACTTCAAGGATAAGATGTCACGGTTAAAACAAATAAATGATAGATCGTTTATTGGCAATTTGAATAAATGTTGCAATTAAGGTTCTGCAACTGGTTGCTGTAATTTAAAATCGTTCACGTTTTATTTGTTCGTTAATCATAAATATTCGAACGCCGATGTTATAAAACTATAAAATACATTTTGAATAGCCAGTGGCAATGTTCTAGATTACAAGCTTAGTTAATGAATGATGAACATGATGTATGAGCGATCACTGTTCGTGATTCTCACGCTTGCTATCTGTGGTGCATCGGTGGTCGCAGGATCTGCCGCGCACTCCGCCAATCACTCAAGGTAACTTCGCATCTAATGCTTTAAATAACTTTAATATCTGACAATAACCATTGTTTAGTTACCTGGTAACAACTAAAGGTGTCAGAATCCTGCCTGTCAAAGAAAATCTGAAAGAATCGAAATGTTTTACATATACTGGATTTTCTAGATACTGTTCTGGACAGTTCCAAAGATAACGATTGTAATAAATGTTGTGCTGCAATATAATGAGGTGCTTCTGACTACGGAATTGACACAGTTTTTAATCCATATACTTTCAAATGTCTTACAGCTGTTATTAAGAACCATTATAATGCATGTTTATTGTGTGATGGTTACTATCCAGCCTACTCGCGATAAAATTTGCTTATGTAAGTAAAGTGCAACAGAGGCAAAAAGCGGTAGGCAGAAAAATCCTTAATTATTGTGTAAGTACGGTCATTTGAGTAATTTCCTCCAGTCTAGGCGTGCAATATTGGATTAGAAAAATTTAATCATGTGAATGTAGGCAACCTGGCGGTGCTTAGTGCTTACCAACGCGTCGCAAAATAATGAGGGTTTTACTCAAGTGCCAACGGAGCATATTCATTTTAAAACAATGCGTGTTATGGGTACCTTTGAAAGACAACAATAATTTTGTCGCAGTTGTTAATCTAAATTGTAATTTTGAAACCATGTGTGTTTGAACAGATTATCTCCATAATATTTAATATGTACACAAGACGAGTATATAAGTACTTCAGGTATGTTAACTACATTCATTCGTAACGCTATGTTTCGTGAACTTTACGACTCTAAAACAAAAGTCGATATGTGTTTCGTAAGTAATGAAAAAATAACAATAGATCATCAAAGATTCCTCAACAGGTTGCTTCAGTTCGATATGGTCTGATCGGCAAACAGTAGGCAGTAGTCGGCGATCCTCGGTCACACACCGTGAAGAACATTTGGTTCACGGCCACTAACAAGCCAGCGTCCCTATTCGTAATCACTCGTAGCGAATATTCGTACGTGAGTGAGGAGAGTCTTGCTTCCATAAGCTATAACTTTGTTACAAAATAATGAGTTTTGCGAATCCTATAAGATCTGTACTTATGTAGATTAAATGAAAGTATAGGTTTTGTAATGCGATGCAATATGTAGTGAACATAATATTAACTTTTACTTGTTTCTTATAGGTAAGTCTATATCGAAGCGCTTCTCAATTATTAAGTATTATGCTAAACATGTAGTCTGTTGTGTATTGTTGTAAATGTACTTTCAATTTCCTCTCATGATAAAAAACAATGTTGGTTAAAAAAAAATGGTCGGGTCGTGGGTTCGATTCCCGCACGGAACAAATATTTGTACGATCTGCACGTAGTTGTTCCGGGTCTGGGTGTATTGTGTGTGGAATTCATGTCTGTAAACGCACCCACGACACAGGAGAAATCCTAGTGTGCGGCAACGTTTTTTTAAAATAAAATAAAGAACGCACCTTAAAGTCTTGACTATTTATAAGACAATATAATTATTTGATTAATATATAATAAAATAAAACATTTTTATTCTATTTATTTAAACGAATAGTAAGATAGGATTCTTGCATGAATCTTGCAATTATAAGAATACATGTGCCAATTTTTTTAAAAGTAGTAACGGTACTTCAAACTTTTTTAGAAAGAAAGATCAGTGTAGTGTAATGTAAATTTGGGCTCGTGTCTTGAACTGTTTATTTCAGTATAATCGGATGAGTAAAGTTAAGTTAAAAATATGTCCCACACTCTATCATATACTTTTCTTTATAATAAGAATTCAAATCTTCAACGCCAGAAACAAACAAAATGTTGCAATATGAATGCAGCACGCGACTTTGCGTTTTCATAATACCCATTACCTACACTGCATTGTTTCATAAGCCTTCAACTTTTGGCCAAAATTTGGAATGACCTTTGACATGAGTCGGGCAGATCGACCTTCTGTGTCCAACTATATGGAGGTATCTTCTAAAAACGGACACTAATCAACCAAGGTCAGATTTTTGTCGCTAAAGTCGGTACTTGTGAGTGAATCGCACTGAAATGTAATGCCATATTACTAAATATTTTGTTTAGAAGGGCAGTGAATTCAATGTTCTTTAATCTAGAGCTGTCAAGTGGAGCCATAATGTTAGTGGTGTCATTTACTTATGTATGTTTTGATACACATAAGTCAAGTAAGAGAATCCGTTTAGGAAAGGCCTAAACATGCAGTGAATAAATTATTTGCGTATTTCATCATCTTCACATCAACCAGAGGACGTCCACTGCTGAACAAAGGCCTCCCTATAGATTTTCACAATTGTGCCGTCGTTAGTTTGTGGGAAATTTATCAGTACTCATCACGCTTGGCAGGCGGATTGGTGAGCGCAGTATGGCTACCGTTTCACGGATGTGACCGTTTCGTGCTGTTGCCTATCCTTCGGGTTTAACGTCCCTTATTCGGCTTTAACGACATCCATGGGAGGCGTTGGAGTGTCGCGGGTGTCGTAAAAGGTGACTATGGGATTAGCCGGAGGATGGGCAGCAGCGTTCTTCGGTACATTTGTAACTCAACTGCGATCGCCAACCCGTCTGCCAAGCGTGGCGGTTATGACAAAAACTCCCCAATGAGCACAAAACACAAACCCATAGCGATAATTACAGACCAAATGGATAAACTGATATTCATTCATGCAATTTCTCTAACTTCTATCTGTACTTTGCACATATAATATTTACACCAGCCATGATAAATTCAAAGAAAAATACCCAATACAAGTTGATAATGTCGGTGACAAAGATCGGTATCGAAGCTTGACACGCTATTTTATCTGTCCATCTCAGACATGCTACGCTAACAAAGCAGTAGCAATGATAGGAAGTATAAATGAACGGAAGGAAACCCACTGGTTCTGCAAGTGTAATTAACGTGAACTGAACAAATGGTATCTGGAGTAGAACATTATTGGTTGTATAATATAATTTTGTATGCCTAGAACTGTTCGCGTGCTTAATTGAGGTTTGTTTTAATGAAATAGCACTGTTACACGTTGTCGTTAGGTTAGGTTAGGTTAGGTTAGGTTAGGGTGTAAGGTATGAACAGCGTTAATAGCTTTGTTATACCCGTGAGTGTGGAGGATTTCAATGCAATTCTGCAAATGTGTTGTATAAAGTTCTTACATAGTTGGACCATAGGGTGCATGTTCCGACTATTTGAGTTTTAATTTATTGAGGACACTGTAATATAATACAGGATAAAGATTACACTAAAACCTAGTTTAGCATATCTTATTAAAATATATTTGCCATGTGGTGCCGGCTACGAATAGCACCAACCCATCTCATCCCGTGGGTGTCGTAAAAGGCGACTAAGGGATTAGACGGTGGATGGGCAGCAGCGTCCTTCGAATACATTAACAACTCAACTGCGATCGCCAACCCGCCTGCCAAGCGTGGCGATTATGGCAAAACCCCCAATGAGCACACAACACACCGATATCGGTCGTTGGGGTGATCTTTGAGGGAGGCCTGTGTCCAGCAGTGGACTTTATTCGGCCGAAATGATGATTAAAACATATTAAATTAAGGCAAGTTAATTCTAGTTTTTCTTTTAAAATTATTTCCAGTCATATTGCGACCACGAACCCTGCAAAGTGTTCGAAACGTCAGGATCAATCAAAAATCTATAATATACGCGATGTAATCCATAAAAGTATGTTATTATAATGTGTAATAATCGCGAAAACCTAATAAATACGTTACTATAATTTCTAGTATATACAGACTAGAGCACACTTGATTAATAAGTGTAAGTATATTTAAATTATCATCATCATATCGGCCACAGGACATCCACGGCTGAACAAAGGCCTCACCCTTAGATTTCCACAACGAGCAGCTACACACTCCCCTCATCCAAGGACTCCCAGCGACCGTCACCAGGTCGTCTGTCCACCTCGTTAGAAGTCGTCCCACGTTACGTTTTCCGGTGCGCGGTCTCCACTCGAAAACCTTTTTGCCCCAACGGCCATCAGGTCTACGAGCTATGTGCGCCGCCAATTGTTACTTCAGTTTATTAATCCTTTCAGCTATATCGGCAACTTTAGTTCTTCTACGGATCTCCTCATTTCCGATTCGATCTCGTAGAGAAATACCAAGCTTAGCTCTCTCCATAGCTGGCTGAGTGATCTTGCGCTTTCTTATGAGGCCCACAGTAAGTGGCCACGTCTCCGCTCCATATATCATCACTGGTAACACACACTGGTTAAAGAATTTCGTCTTCAGGCATTGCGGTACTGTTGACGAAAAGACGTTGCGAAGTTTCCCGAATGCTGCGCAGCCGGGTCAGATTCGACGATTGACCTCGTTCTCGTCTTGCCCATGTTCATTTTAAGGCCCACCTGCTGTTGAGGTCATCGAGCATTGTGCTGAGCTCCAGCAGCATTTCTGCCATGACTACGATGTCGTCGGCAAATCAAAGGTCACTTGCTATACTCGCCATTGATGTTAATGCCGAAATCTTTGCACTCTAGTAGCTTGAAGGTATCCTCTATCCATCCATCGGGGAAATGTCGTCCCCCTGTCTCACACGTCTCTGCAATGGATTCCGCCCCCGTGCTCTCTTCATGTAATCGGACTGACATTTTCAGAAACCGGCTTGTTCGGGAGGCTGGAAGTCATCAAACCTGCGCTCGAGACGATTAGTAATGATCCTTGAAAACAGCTTATAAACATAGCTCAGAAGCGATGGGTCTATAATTATTCAACAGGGTGTTGATACCATTTTTAACACGCTTTTATTAGCTTGGTATGTATCTATGTAACGTGATTTTTAACTCGATTTTTATCCCCTTCAAAACGTCGGATTGATTTAACTTCGCACACTTATGTAAGAACGATGACAATGCAATAATTTAAATAGTTTATCCCATTATCCTTGCTAGGATCCTCGGGATTAGCGATTTTTTCATCTGTGATAAATTCATCGATATACACAAACTTGCACAAAAAATAATTACTCCATAAGATGTCGATTCAATTTTCCGGAGCAAGAGACTCCAATAGTGTCTCATTCTTCAGATGATTTTATCTGTAATGGAGAGAGAATTTGTTTACTTAAACGTCGAAAGGAAGATGCTTGGGTAAATAATTACCACGGAGTTATTGAGACTATAGACAGGCAACATGGATATTCAGGCAGCAAAACAAAAACAAAATGCGTTTTCGTAGTTGGATGCACTAAAAATTTAAAATAAATATAAGTTAAAAAAACTAAAAAAACACGCTTAAGTAGATAACAGAACAAAAAAGTAGAAAATAATTTTCAATATGTTTAATAAAACAATAGTGATTAATAAAAAAAAATTGTTAATAAGCGTGGCATGCTTTATCAGATACTTTCATGATGACACCACTTTTACAAATACTCGCAAAAATATTTACAACAATTGCCATCAAGCACCCCACGCTTTTTTACAATAAAATATTTTTTTAAATCAAAGTGATTATTTTAAATTTATTGAAAACTATTTTCTACTTCTTAGTTCGGTTATCTACAAAAGCGTGTTTTTTTAATCTATTATTTAATGGAGCAGAGCACCACCTCGCTTCTGTTCCATGCTTCTGGCGTTGTGCCCTTGAGTAAGACGGAATCGAATAGCTTTTGAAGGACTTTAAGTACTGGCGGTCCGCCCGCATTCAGAAACTCTGTCGTAATTCCGTCACCACCCAGCGCCTTGTTATTTTTAAGTTGTTGGCCATCCCAATCTCGTACACGCTGAAGTCTGGGATATCCTCGGTATAGTTTTGGGTTAGTTTGGCTCGTGGGTCTTCATCAGAGACAATGGTAGGTTTGTAGCTGTCAGTAGAAGTTCTCAATCTCTCTCAAAACCTTTGGAATTTGTCTGTACCCACCGCTTGGCAGGCCGATTGGTGAGCACAGAACGGCTGCTATTCCACAAAAGGGACGCTTCTGTCCATTTCTCTAACTAATCCTTGAATAGATACTGCGAATCGGTAAAGGTAGTAGCTCCGCAGCCATTCCAGAGAAGGCAACTGGGGCAGACTACTCGTGGAAGACGGAAAACCGGGTATTCTGATGCAATATAGTAGTACTAGGAGGGTTCTATCCGTGTGGTGTCCGGATTAAGAATATAGCACCACTCCATCTCCTCCCGTGGAGGTCGTAAAAGCCGACTAAGGGACTCTGACCCAGAGGGATGGGCAGCAGCGTCCTTTCTGTGGCACAGTAGCCATTCTGCGCTCACCAACCCGCCTGCCATGCGTGGTGAGTATTGGCAAATTCCCCCCAATATGATGACACAGTGGTGGAAATCTATGGGGGAGGCCTTTGTTCAGTAGTGGACGTTGTATGGCCGATATGATGAGGAGGGATCAAAAAGTAGTGAGAACGACATATTCCTTGGTAAGACAAAAAAATACTGGCAGGCATAGCTCAGATACATGTTTGTAATATTAATAAAGAAAAAAATCTTCGATTCTCTTTTGTTTTTTTCCGAATGTAGTCATTTGTTTGCTTCGTGTCGGAACGTGTTCTCGAAAATGGAGAAAAACGAAGTGCGAGCCGTTATTAAATACCTCTGTTTAAAAAAGTTAACGACGCAAGAGATTCATTGCGATTTGGAGGCAACGTTAGCAGAGTCTGCTCCGCCGTATTCCACTGTCGCAAGGTGGGCTTCTCAATTTCGAGTAGGGAGAACGAGCATGGAAGACGAACATTGTTGCGGCCGTCCATCGACGTCAGTCACCCAAGAAAATGTTGCGAAAGTCGAGAAAATTGTATGGAGCGATCGAAGCGTTACTATCCGATACTTAACTCAAGAAACGGGAATTTCATATGGAAGTATTCAATCCATATTGAAACAATCTTTGAATATGAGAAAAGTCTCCGCAAGATGGGTGCCGAGAATGTTAACCGACAGTCAGAAACAAAATCGACTTGACATTTAAGATATTGTTGGACAAGTTTCAAGAAGATTCTGAAAACTTTTTGTCTTCTTTCGTAACAATGGGCGAAACATGGGTCCATCATTTTGATCCCGAGACAAAACAGCAATCTTCGCAATGGAAACGGCCATTTATTTATTTATTTAAACTTTTATGTACATTGAGTATACATAAGGCGGACTTAATGCCATGAGGCATTCTCTACCAGTCAACCTTTGGGTTAAACAAAGCACTTCGAAAGAAATATAAAAGCAAAGCAATATTTAATGTTAAAAAAGACTGAATTAAAAATAGGAATACATACATATACTAATATAAAAATAGATACTATATTATATTACATAATTATAAATAGTTAAATAGAATACATATAAATATCTAATATAAATATTAACTCTAATGACGAAGACAAAACTGATTAGGATTGTAACAATTTCAGGAAGTATTGACGCACTTTACGTTTAAACGCGAATTTATTTGGAGCTTTCTTTATATCAAGAGGAAGCGCATTCCAGAGTTTTATTGTTGAAACAGCGAAGGATTTGGACATAAACCCTGTATGGTGGGATGGAATGTTAAGAATTAAATTTTCAGAAGCCCGAAGGTCATGACTGTGAGATCCACCTAAAAGTTGAAAGAAAATTTTAAGATAATTAGGAGCACAAGGATCGTTTATAATAGTGAAAAGCAAACAGAGTGATCTAACGGCTCTCCTCTGACGGACAGGTAGCCATTTAAGCTTAGATCGGTAGGAAGAAATGTGGTCGTACTTACGCAATCCGAAGATGTAACGAATACCGTTGTTGAGAAGTCAATCCAATTTGTTAAGAAGTTCTTAGGATAGATCAGAGTAACAAACATCCGCATAATCAATTACAGGTAGCACAAGGGACTGGACCAGAAGTGTTTTGTGTTGGATGGAAGGAAATTTTTGAATCTATAGAGAGATCGCAGTGTGGCCATCATCACCGACCCAGAAGAAGTTTCGTGTCGTGGCATCGGCCGGCAAGGTTATGGCCTCAATATTTTGGGACTCGGAAGGGATATTGTTGATTGATTACCTGGAGCGTGGAACCACTATTACAGGCCAATATTATGCAGCTTTAATTCCCAAGTTGAGGAATGCTATCGAAGAGAAAAGGAGAGGGAAACTTCGAAGGGGCGTGCTGTTTCATCACGACCCGCGCCCGCGCACAGGTCGGCAGTTGCGATGGCTGCCATTCAGCAAGCTGGCTTCGAATTGGTTGACCCCCATTATTCACCAGATATGGCGTCTAGGGATTTTTATCTGTTCCCCAAATTGAAAAAAATTCTTAAGGGGAAACAGGTACGAAGACGATAACGAGGTGATGGATGCCGTGGAGAGCTTTTTGCAGGACCAAGACAAAACTTTTTTTGAAGCCTTGGAAAAGCGCTGTACTCGGTGTGTAGAGAGACTCGGAAACTATGTAGAAAAATAAATTATTAAGTTATCAATAGTCATTATATTCTATCTCATTCTCACTACTTTTTGATCCCTCCTCGTATATAGTAGTAGTATAGTAGGAGTATGCAACAGACTGCGATAAGGTGCATTGATTGATGGAAATGTATTGTTAAAATACTTTAAAAATAATCAAGATCAGAAACTAAATAGAAAGTAATACGATGACCTAATATGTATATAGTGTCTATGGCATTTACGTTTGACTTTTAAATGATGATGATGCCCCTTCGTTCACCGCGCTAGAAACATTTGTGGTTTATCTACATTACTTCCGGTGCCATAAATTCTACGTCACGCGTTGTGGCAAATGTAATGAGTGATTCTGCCTAATGCGTAAGGGAATAATATATTTTTTACTTTTAATTTAATTCGTATATTTGTGGGTGGTCGGTACTATTAGGACGGGTTTCTCCTTGATGAACATAATCGGACGTCCAGAAACGCGGCCGCCATTGTCCCCGGTGGTGTAAGGCTATTGTATGAGATGGAAACTATAACGATAAGGTCTACTGCAATGGGTGTTAAATGGAATGAAAAGTTAAAGCATAGATAGTATATAATTAATAACATATTCATTATTATCTCATCTTGGTGAGAATTATAGTTCTTTTATGCATAATAAAAAATAATAATAATAGCCAGATGGATAAACTAAACAGTTTCCTAATTGGTATAACAGATGTGTTTAATTACAGCAACAGTACAAGTATGTTCACGAATAAACATTCAGTAAATAGTCCCTTCGAATCAAGTAGGTACGTGACCTTATACATATAATTAAATTTTGATGGCGATGCCCCCGCTAAATGACTATTGGTAAGTATGTGCTATTCTATAATAATTTATGTTTTCTGTTACTACGACTAGCAACATTCATGAAGAAAAAAACTATTTTATTATATATATATATACATACTTGTCTATTACCGGGCTACTTACGAAATCAGAATCAAGAATCTGTTCCGTGTTTCCCGGCAAAGCATAGATCACCTCTCTCCACCCTTGGGTATCGTAAGAGACGACTAAATGTATTAAGAGGATGTGCAGCTGCATCCTCACGTGAGCTAATAACGATGTACTGTGATCACCAACCCGCCTGCCGAATGTGGTGATTGTGGCAATATTCCTATGACCGCTCAGCGTATTGATCATTGAGAGGCCCATGTTCAGCTGTGGACGTTTACGGTAATGATGCCGGCTGATGTGCATGTGTGTGTGTAACGAAAAGCATTTGATTATTCGCCTCGAATAATCCCGCACTTCGTGTGTGCATTACAATAAAATACATCTTATTCATAAATGAATCTTATGGACATTGTACTTGAAACAAAACCGCGAGAAACTAATAGCAAACAATAAATTCAGTTTGGTACATCCCTCGACATCAGAACAATAGAGAACGGAGTTGGAAGCCTTGCGCGGACAGCGTCTGCACGACGCCGACGAAGCTCCGGATGCTGCGATTAATTTTACGAATAACGTGATTAATGACGGCCGCGTAATTATGTGCTTGACTGTGGGGGCGTGAGAATTTGTGTTGCACCACATATGTGATATATCTTTTATATTACTTAATTATCTACATATGCTTAGAGTTTGAATTGCAAATTATGTAACAGTTTTGAAATACAGATGTGATAGGGTCAACAGGGCTCGGGGACCTTGAAATTTATTTGTTTGCGTAGCTTTTTATGGGCCGTCCTATTCCAACTGTAAGAAAAGAAGGTTTCTGTTTCATAGCCCGCTCATGTTTCCAACCAATAAACGCTTTTGTTGATATTACGAGTTTGATTTTTATTTAGTCACATCATATTTATTTTCGAGTACCTACACAATTTTGAAAAGGTCAAGACATGTTTGTGTTCATTTGCGTCTTTATTAGTGATAATCTTAATTTAGTCGAGTGGCTAAAATCATTTTGTGCTCGAGTTAAACCGCATGGTTTATATGAACGTGTATAAGGAAACAATAACTATCACAAAAGCATATGTGCCAAAGATCAGACAACTCATAACATGACCACTCACACATTTATATTACAGAACCTCAATACATAAAATCGATAATAACTATGCACATACCTTGTATCGTTACGTGCCTATAGTTATACATAATAATAGTTTAAAAAATAACCACAAAACAATGGTTAAGTTTCCACATAAATATACCCTTTGGAACGTTTGTCGGGTCGGAATGTGAACATCCTCACAGTTAAAGGTCACAGCGAGGTCACAGAACGTAATGAAGATACTGGAACGTACTTTAAACTGCGCACAATAGGAACGTTACAATTTTGTAGAAGGTGAACTACGGAATTTAGCTTAATTATTATAATTCGCTGGAATTTTACATTAATAAACAGGCGATGATTAAACATAATACGTTCAAACAATTTTCATTTTTAGTTCAAGAAGCTACATTTAGTCTTCCGCATACATAAATACTTAAATGCATCTCTTAAATGCCTTCATATTTTGAAATAACTGCGACCAATTTAAGTAAACTGCATGTACTGAGTTCTGCCTCTTACTTGATAACTTGCAAATCGAAACGACCTCGAAAATTAACTAAATATAGGATAAAATACAGATGGCCTCTTTACTTGCGGCTTTGATATAGTTTCCTAAAATTTATTGGCTTGGCAACAAAATTTTCCATGTGGTTGAGATTAGTTCATGCATATAACATTACACAGGTGAGGTAAGAGGCGACAAAAAGAATGCACCGGAGATGCAATGCATGAGATGTTATCGGCTTGTCAAACAACGTAGTTATGGCAATACCAGGGTAAATAGAAATATTATTTGCATTGGTCAATGTTTTTTAAGACATAAAAAATATAAAAAACATTACAATGCACAAACATAAAGAACTTGCCATATGGACGGGCGTAAATTAATAATGTTGTGATGATTGTTTATTTTTATATATATATAACCATACAATATAAAAAAACATCTTCTTATCTATAGAGATGGATCTCAATATTGGCACGCAATATTGGCCAATATTAACGTCATTATTCGTCGTGCTCTTGTCACTGCCAGCGCGGCGGCATGTCAGCGGTATTGAAACCCAATGGCTTGGCATGTACCATTGCTATGGAACATGGGTAGGCCTCTGGTGTGGGCCGCAACTTGTGTCGACACCCTTTCTCCATTCTATCTTTCAACCACGGCAGGGGTGCGCTGGTGCTGCTGCATCTGCGGCAGAAGCCTTCAAGCGGCGCAAATACAATTAAATAATCGGAGAGGGATGGGCAGCAGCTTCCCTTCTGTGGAACAGTAGCAATAGTGCGCTCACCAACCCGCCTGCCAAGCGTGGTGGAAAATCCCTCCCACCCATGTGACGACCCAATTGTGAAAATCTATGAGGGAGGCCTTTCTTCAGCAGTGGAAGTCCTTTGGCTGATATAATGATCATGAACCGGAAATTATTGTTTGAAGCCATTTAGGGTCATGTCGGTTATGCCGAGTGCACGTCTGCTTCTCAAAGATATTGCAAGACGGATGATCGACACCTGGCGCGATTAGAGAGATGGCTTTGTCTTTGGCCAAAGAATAAGCATTGCCATTCAACGTGGCAATGCTGCCAATCTTTTGTGGACATTGCTCACAGCGATGCGGAGTAGTACTTTGACGCTTAATAATTGCAGTAAGCACTTTTTTATAGTTGTTCTTTTTGTATTTTTGCGTAACACTATTAAGTTAATAGTGTGGAATACAACAATTTTCATTAAAGTCCGTTCCACTGTATGAGCGTGATGGGGCCTCAAAACTTCAAACATATCAACTTTTATACTTATAACAATAGTAGTAGGATATAAGGATCATCGTCCTGATAATGGCCGATGGGGCAGAAAGGTTATCGAGTGGAGACCACACGACGAGGACGACCTCCAACAAGATGGACAGACTGGTGTATTTCGCGTGGAAATCCACGGCATCGTGTCCTATAGTTTGCTTTAGAGAGCAGCGGCTGAGGTTAAGGTTTAGCTGCGCTATCGACGACATGATTCCTCAAGTATCCTTACCGTGCCCTCACATTATGTCTTCACAAATATAAAGTAAATGTGCGTTTAATGTAAAACGCGACCATCATACAAATGCACTAGAAATTGACATGAAATACTGGTAGGTTTACCATTACCTTTATACCATAGATTAACCAGGACAATTAAACCTTTCAAAGGAATTGTGTCTGATTCTACATATAATAAGTTACCAAAACAAATTACAGATGTTACTGATGGGAAGTTTAAAACACGCATTAAAACAATTCTAATAAAAAACCCTATTGTATAATCAAGGACTATGGTGACGATAGGGATGTGCGACGTTAATTTTTTTCTACACATGCTGTTTCCCTGGAAACCTATTGTTTGTATTTTATAGTTGCGAAATAATTTTTCTATGTACAAAGAGCTGTTTTAAATTATTTGTAAAACAATTTGTAAATAAAAAGAAAAGAATTAGCCCTGTATCTTTACGCATTTCTTCTCAGATGTGGTCCTATACGAAAATGCTCTCCGTTGTTTCAATATGACGTGTAAAAGCATTCGTATTGACATAATTAGCTACTGCATAATTGATTGAATTAAATTGAATCCATCATGACCAATACAAAACATGTATTCTACTTATCGTCATTGTATATAAGAATCCCAGAGGTCAAAACTAAGAAATAAGATTTTCTTCAAACTGGCGAGTACAGAGTATACACATGCACACTTGCTCACCTTTAAACTTAATATGTTGTCATAAAATATTCAACTAAAAGCACTTACTGTTTGACATTCCTCACTAATAGCTACTACAATAAAAGACATAGTTACAACAGTGAGGTTATCTTGATGTAGCCGTGTGTTGTGCATTCCGCTATCATCGCAACCTCGGGCTGATGGCGGTGCATCAGTGAGTACCGCGGATGCTCGCGAGATGACCTCAAGCTGAGCCCGCGGCGGTCTGACGTAACCAACCATATCGTCATAAGGCCCATCTCTGTTGGAAACATTCGCGGTAAGGCAAGAGTGTTGACGACTAAAGAGGTTCTGTGACTGTCATTATAAAGTCTTTAGGCGTGTATTATTGGCATAATTTTACATTATTCCGTTATGTATTATTGGCGAAATTTTACATTATTCCGTTATGTATGTAGGTGTAATTTTAAATCATCATTATTGTTATGTTTTTCGAAAGAATTACTAGGTGACCCGTGGTTTAGGCGGCAACTCTGATGGCGCGCTTTCCGCCTTTTGATATCTTGGCGGAGATGGATGCGTGGGTGTATCACCAAACACGCTCCCTCCGCCAGAGCGGAGAAGGCGTGCCTTCAGGGGCGCTCGAACGTTTGAGGCAGCAGGCTCGGCGGCGTGCCCTCGAGCTATGGCGCGAGCGGCTTATGCTGCCACAGTACGCGCAAAAGCGCGTCGTCGAGGCTGTCTTGCCGCTCTTCGGAGCCTGGCTCCAAAGGAGCGAGCGCGTCACATTCCGCCTGACGCAGGTATTCACCGGACACGGTTGTTTCGGTGCGTACTTGCACAGGATAGGACGCGAGGTCACGGCACAGTGCCACCACTGTGGAGACGAACAGGATACCGCACAGCACACGCTCGGAGAGTGCCCTGCGTGGACTGCCGAGCGGCGGATCCTGGTCGATCGGATCGGGCAAGATCTCTCTTTGCCAGCAGTAGTGTCGGCTATGCTGGCAGAGCATGAAAATTGGAGTGCTGTGGTCTCCTTCTGTGAGAGCGTAATGCTCCAGAAGGAGGTCGCAGAGCGGGATCGGGAGAGGGCCGATCCCGCTCGCAGGAGGAGGACACGGGGCCGGGGTAACAACCGCCGCGGCGCCCGTGTCCAACACGCCTGAGCCCCCTGTCGACTTTATATGGCGGGGGGCCTTGGGGGTCGCGAGCGCGCTTATTGGGAAATATGCGTGCTCATACCGAGCGACCCCCGGGAAGACAGCGGTGCGCATGTGGTCACGTACCGCTGTGTGCGCAGCTCAGCGCATAGTGAGGCCTCGGGGGAATCTTTTACAATCCCCTCGAGAGATGCCTGGGGGGGTGGCCTCTTTACAGTCGCCTTCGCTCCACTAGAGGGGATGACCACTTTACAGTTATCCCCTCCGAGACGTGCCTAAAGGCGTGGCACCAATGGGTGGCTCTAGATGGAGATCTTTCGAGTTCCTGGAGCCTCCCTTCGGTGCCGACGATGATCACTCCGGTGGTTTTAGCCGGTAGGAGTCCGGCATGCCCCTTCGCCTTTTCCCGGGGCGAAGGAAGTACATGAGGTATTTCCACCGGATCAATAAAAAAAAAAAAAAAAAAAAAAAGGTGACCCGTGGTTTATCACTCATAAGCTTTACATTTACGTTTCTAAATTTAGTTTTTCATAACTTATATTACCAATAATTACAAGGCACGAGCCTCGAAACTGGCGTGTTCGCGTGAAGAATTATGTGGAAGCGGAAGTATTAAGACTGCAGCCATTGGCACTTGGCTGTTTCTATTGTATTTAGTTGCATACAACGTACAAATCAACGGTAATTATAAATCCACCCAGTAGATTTGAACATAATTACAGTTTTGGTGAAAGTAACTATTATTTATTTGTTTCTGCTTGGATTTCTAGACAAATGTAGGTATATTCATGACAATTTCATTGCTATCATCGCAGAGATTCAATGTTGTCTTAGTTGAGGTCAATGTTTGACACTAGTATTTTATTTTTCTTTTCTTTTGGCTTTATTCCAATTGAGTCTAAGCCCAATACGATTCCGCCAATGTTAGCGTAATACACGCAGGATATTGAGGTATTCAGTGGTTGATCCGCTACCTAAAAAATACAAATACTCAATACAATGACACAAAGGGAGAGACGTCATATTATAGCACAGTGAAAGTAATATTCTACGTTTAACTCTAATCAGTTAAAAAGGACATTAATGTGCACACCACAAGAGTTAGTAATATCTCAGGTTTTCGCGATTATTACACATTATAATAAAACACTTTTTAACGGATTCTACAAGAGTAAGTATTAGTAACCAACCTTATGTCAAAACGAGTGATATATTTAAGGAGGATTATTACAAAGCGAGACTTGTCCTATTCAAATATTGTGTTAATTTAATATACCATTTATTGCTTGTTGCTGTGCTCAGAGAACATCATCATCATCATCATCATTGCGGCCGAATGAAGTCCACTGCTGGACACAGGCCTCCCCCAAAGATCACCACAACCACCGATATGGATGTGTTGTGGGCTCATTGGGGGGTTTTGCCATAATCGCCACGCTTGGCAGGCGGGTTGGCGATCGCAGTTGAGTTGTTAATGTACTCGAAGGACGCTGCTGCCCATCCTCCGGCTAATCCCTTAGTCGACTTTTACGACACCCATGGGAGGACATGGGGTGGTGGCATTCTGAGCCGGCACCACACGTGTTAGATGTTAGAATCTAATACGAATGTAAAGTTAAATTAATTCTCAACATAAATATACATTGCTGGAACCTAGAATATAATGAAAAGCCAGCAATGGAATTAGTTACAATAAAATTGAGAAACTTAATATCTCAATTTCCCTATTAAATATTAAGAAAAAAAAATTATTGCACTAAAGCATGTGTACATATGGATTTTCTGCACGTATATTCAAATTAAGTACCGAAGTCCCTACATACCGATTTTTTAAATAGGTACGTGCAATTTATAACGCGAAAAAATTCTTAAGCTTACTTCAGTTTTAATATCAAGTAAATAGATAATCTTTGTATATTTTGCATAGATATTAAGTATTGTGAGTGAATAAATATAACAAACCATGGAGGGGTAATTTACAGTTGAAATATATATTATGTCCAAAATTATTTATATTTTAGATGAAAGTACCTAAATCATATATATTTCTCAAAGGTATTTTTTTTTGTCGGTACGTCATATCTTTAATAATTTATTAAATAATGACGGAGACATCATCTTAAAGATTATATTTCCCGCTTATGAATAAAAATAACCATAAATACAACATTCGGTTTCTGCAATCATGATACTGTGCGAAAAATGCACACGGGTCCACTAGTTACTTACATTTCAGGCTTTATGTTACTACTACGAATATTAAACATTTGATATTTCAAAAGACTTCAAACGCAGTTATTTTTCTTTATATTTTGTCTCATGGGTAAATCTTATGGTGTTTAAAGAAATACACAGACCCTTTATAGTGAAAACTTAAGAATAAGTAGCATGTTAAAAACAAAATACTATTAATAAGAAAATCAGTTTTGTTTTCAAAATCTATAAAATAATGGGTATTGCCGTAGACCTTTTAAAATGTACAAAAGTGTATCAACTACGCAGTTATATTTGGGAGTGCGTACGCAAGTCGGACAGTGCGCTCATCTCACGCGAATTAATTGGCCGGTTCTAACCCCGTACCGCGCCGCGACGGACCGCATTCTACGCATGTTTCACAACAACGCGTTTAGCGTAATAGCCCTTTACAACGAACGGATTTTTTATTACTCTTCCATATTGTACAATTATTCATGAATATCTTCACGTTGATGCAACCAGCAACTATGTGGATATATGGCAGAGATATTATTGATTACATTTTGTTTGATCGATTTTTAAATGGTTTGTAGGACACCGTACATCATCATTTCAACAATCTCTTCAATTCTTTCATTTTCAAATTCGTCTCTAACGTGGATAAGTAAATAACTTGTGCGCAATATAATCAAATGCTGACTTTTAACGGTTGACTACACTCAAAATTTACTACCGCTGAACAGACCCAAAGACCACAGCAATGAATGGTCATACGGAATATTGCCTTAATTAACCCGTTTGGCCGTTAGTGTTGGTGGTCGCAGTAGCTGTTGTTATAAGCACACGCTGCTGCTCATCCTCTTGACATAATGAATTTAAGGACACCACAGTTATATTGGTATATTATTCGCCGGGAACCGAAACATATTCTAATCACGTATCTACACAGATATAATAGTTTGTAATTACATAATTTCCTATCATATCATCCAAGCCGACAGTTGTTGGTAGATAAACATTAAGGACATCGATTATCCAACAAAGTTAACTGTTTAGTTTTATAATAAAGAAATAGAATTATATGTAATCACCGTGTCTTAAGTATTAACTATTCAAAGCTATGTACAGATCCTAAATACTTTTCGACCAAAAATATATTACGTGACTTTACGTTTGATCAACATCCCAGTATATTGCATGATTTTCGAAAATTGGTATTGCTTTGAGGAACTTAATTAAGCTAATAAAAATTAAAAATAGTTTAATTTACAAAATGTAATAACTTAAGCACTGACAAAATCAAGTCCAGAACACCCCTTGAAAAGACTTCAACGCGCGTACTGCTGTTGGGGTCCCTCTGCTGATTAAACAGCTTTGGCTTGTACACTCATTGAGGTCACAGGTGTTTGTAGTGCGGAATAAAACGACTGATGATAGTATTTTAATCATCGCCTTGCACGTACTTAATGCTAGTGCAAAAACTCAATACTGTCACACATCTATCACAACCTTAACGAATGATTGACTAGTTAAATAAGTACACTAATTAAAATAAACATAAAATTTACAAAGGTATAGTCGGCACGGTTGGCGCAGTGGCTAAGCGATTGGCTTTCTGCGCTACTTGTCGCGGCTTCGATCACCGCACGGCATACATATTTTTATCCATGTGAAATGTATGTCTGTAAACGGTACCCACGACACAGTACAAGCGTGGGACAGTGATTTTTTAACTAATGAAATAAACAGGCTTTTGTCATACTCCAGTGAATGTTATATAATACACCATGACGACTTAGTGAATCTTCGAAATCTTCAACAATTGTCGTAGTAGGTTGAGGTGCGACTAAGGCAAAGCCGCGAACATGTGTAATGTTCTCAAAATTATTGCTATTTGTGGGATGCGTTAACATTTAGGTAATTTGTTAATCGCTTTATCGCGCAGGATCGTCTTGGTTATCTCAACATTGTACATTGTGCACCGGTGTATGCCCAATTCTAAAAGATTAATAAAACAATTTATTTATTTAGGTACACAGTCGAAATTAGTGATTGTCGACATATTATACCGATGCATCTTAATATTCATTAATATGGTACATTTACAGCAAATAAATATATTTAAATCGCTAACCCAATAATTATACCGTTGGTCTTTGCAGTAGGCACGCTAAATTACGTACAGTAACGAAATTTTGCTTAGAAAACGAAAGTTGGCAGATGATCCTGAAGTAAACACGTATGCACATAGCATCTTCGTATGCAGGTCATCTAACAGCAGTTTGCGACATAAGCCGGCGCGGGCGCACACGATTGCGTCCTTAAACGATGCCTTTTAAACCAGTTTGATGCACGGCTATCTACCGCATAGAATTTTCTTTAGATAAAGCATAGTCAAAACAACTTATATATTATGATAATTATGTAAATGGGTTAGAAGCTTTACTATGTGCAATTTTTAGGCTTCCGAATGTCCGAAGTAAAAAACGGCGGAACCCTTATAGGATGACTCGTGTGTCTGTCTGTCCGTCTGTCACAGCCAATTTGCTCCTAATCTACTATATCGATTAAGTTGAAATTTGGTACATATATGGATTTCTGTGACCCAAACACGTACGTGTAACGTAAATAAATTTTGAATATAGGAGTTCTTTTTGGAGGGCAACATAGAAAATTAAAGAATTAAGTTTTGCAAACTTTACTGTGAAAATAGACGATAATTGACCATTCCCTTCCCCCCAAACCTATAAGAAGTATATGATCTTAAAATAACATGGTAAATCTTTCAATACTGTCAGTACAAACTTACGTTTGCGGTTGAAATGTATGGGAAACCATGTCTTTCAACTGCGATGTTAAATTTGTTCTTGGGATAAGTTATTGGTACAAGACCGAATCTAACAATCTATACAATTTAATAAAATTGAGGTGTCTGTTTGTAAAGTCTAAATAACAGCGGTACCTACAACAAAAAAACTATTTTTTTTGGCTGTATGTCTATCTGTCTGTCTGTTTGTTCCTGCTAATCTCCGAAACGGCTAGAACAATTTCTACGGGTCTTTCACTGGCAGGTATCTGATGTTATAAGGAATAACTTAAGCTACTTTTATTGCAGAAAAATAATTAGGGCTCCACGTAAAAAAAATCTAAAAAACTCAAAAAATCTAATATAAATATATATATATATACCCAATGTCAAATGTCTATGCCGAAGTACCTACTCAAAATTATTTATAAACTATCCAATATTTTTTAAATTAAACGGTGGGTGAAACCGCGGTTCCCAGCTAGTAGACAATATGTTCAGCAATTTCGGAATCCTCTCCACACGAGTTCGACTCGCCCTTGACCGGTTATTTTAATTAGTCCCTATAAAAAGGTTATTTATGTTATGGTTATATAATATGCGCATATTAGATTTGATGAACTCCGGCCGGCTCCTCTTTATGTTAGCACACTTATCACATATTTATAACAGTATCAGAACAGTTGCTGTAATACTTACATCTGCATGTTAAATTAAATAGTTACAGATGAAAGTTATTGTTAGAAATGTATGTATAAGAATTATAACGGGAACATTTCTCTTTAGTTCAGAGATTTCTCTCGCGAAATGTTATGAATATGCAAAAATAAACATTAATGGTCCCTCGTGTTCGCTTCGCAGTTATCTCATTTTGTTTAACACGATGTAGATAAGTTGACGAGACTCGAAAATTGAGATAAGTATCAGCAACTTTTTAACTGCACAAGTTTTATGTCTTGGAAACGTGTCTTCACAAAACCACATTTTGAGTTCAAACTTATATAAAAGTGTAAAATTAATCTAGGTCATCAATCAACACGTCATGGCAAAATGAAGCATCTATTTTGGGCAAACTGTCAAGGATAGTCAGAGATACTCGGATGCTCGGGTTCGAGTAATGTGATAGCTCTATGCCGGATATCCGGTTCAATCAAAGCACTGCGCGCAAAGCGCTTTTTCCTTGGATATCCACAAGTCGACTGGGCGGGTCGTGCTGTATGGTGCCGGCTACGAATAGTACCCCCCAGTCTCATCCCTTGGGTGTCGTAAAATGCGACTATGGGATTAGCCGGAGGATGGGCAGTAGTGTCCTTCGAGTAGTTCTCAACTTCGATCGCCAACCCGCCTGCCAAGCGTGGCGGCAAAACCCCCCAATGAGCACACACCACACCCATATCGGTCGTTGTAGTGATCATTGGAGGAAGCCTGTGTCCAGCAGCGGACTTTATTCGGCCGAAATGAATAAAAAAAATGAGTGGGTGGGGCAACATCCCTGCCGTTGTATTAAGGACGTGTGCTCCATATTTAGCTCGTTATCTATTGCGCTTATTCTGGTACTCGTACTCTACCGGTGTAGTCCTCCGCGCATGGAAGATAGCAGTGCACCCGATCCTTAAGAAAGGGGACCGCTCAGAACAATCCAACAACAGGCCTATTGCTATTACCTCCTTATTTTCCTAATTTAATGGAAACTGTGGGCAACCGGTAGATTTTGGTTACCTAGATGAGCTCTAGCTGATAAGCGACCGCCAATATGATTTCCGTAATGGTCGTTAGTATTCTTTCTCTGTATTCGACACACAGATGGGTGGAGGTACTGGAGAGCAAGGGTGAGGCTCTGGCCGTTAGCTTGGACATAACAAAGGCCTTCGTTCGTGTTTGGTACAAAGTGCTTTTTTCTAAACTTCCTGGTGATTTCCCGAGAGATTATGCTCGCAGTTTGCCAGCTTCCTTACGGAGCGGGACACTACGGTCGTATTCGATGGTTCGTGCTCGGACTCGATGCCTGTAAATTTTAGTTCCCCGCAAGTCTGTGGGTTATCTCCAACACATATAAATGATAAGCTACGGATAAGTGGCATTGTTTGCTATACTGATGACCCATGCTTTCCAATCGGCGCGATCCTTCGGCATTGCAAAAAAGTTTACGTTTGTGAGTATCTTCGACCTATGTGGTATAACGTGGAGTGTTCCGAGGAACTGTCCAACATGCTTCCATCCGCTGATTTTCAAGTAAAAATCGGCGCCACAAGTAAAAATTCCATCCTCATCGCCTTGATGGCTGGCAGTCTAGTACCTATTGTGTAATTTACTCGCTTTTTTCCTTGTACGATGAAAATCTGAAACAACTTCCGCCAGCGCTTTTCCAGTTCTCATACATCATGGTAACCTTCAAGAAAAGAATGTGCATACGCAAAAGGTCGGCTATGCATCACCGGTTCCTCTGGTTTTGCAGATGTTCCTGGGTAGCGGTGATTGCTGGCTTTTAAATCACCTGCATGTTCGTTTTCCAACTAAGTCAAAACAAATCTCATCATTTTGGCCGAATGAAGTCCACTGCTGGACACAGGCCTCCCCAAGAGATCACCACAATGACCGATATGGGTGCGTTGTAGGCTCATTGGGGGGTTTTGCCATAATCGACACGCTTGGCAGACGGGTTGGCGATTGCAGTTGAATTGTCAATGTAGTCGAAGGACAATGCTGAACTGGACTGCTGCCAATCCTCCGGCTAATCCTTTAGTCGACTTATACGACACCCACGGGAGGAGATTGCGTGGTGGTATTCTGAGCCGGCACCACACGGCGGTAAAAAATCTAAATATATATAATCGCCACGTTGGGCATACAATCACGGGCTGTAGGTACTCGCAACCGTATTGCTGTTGCCCGTCACTGACTCTTATATTTAGTAAACTACGTCTTTCTTGTGAACGTTATGTTACGCCTCTGTTACGTCAGTTGTTGACGTGGTCACGTGGTAAGTTGGAAATGTATTCACGTCGATTTTCCTCTGTAGCCTTTTACGCCACCTCGGAAGGAAAAAGGTAGGAACTATTCTAGGTCACCCCACAGCCCAATAATAAAGGTGAAAGTTTATAAAAACAACTATTTCATATGCATTTTTACAAGTATTTAGTTTCGATATCGAGACCTTCGTCGTCGGATAACTATTCAATCGAGTGACGCTGATTAATTTTGAATAACCTTTTTTATTGGCCTCTGGTGGAAATTTCACATGAACTTCCTCCACCCCGGGGAAGGGTGAAGGGGCATGCCAGACTACTACATAAAACCACTCTCCTTCTCCCTCTCGTTCTTCTCCGTGTACACCACCAGCCCCACCACCACCAGTTTCGTTCTGGAGCGTACTTCCTCGCTCGGTCCCCCAAGATTGGGCAGTACCTGGTATAATGCAGCCTCTACCCTCTCGACTCAGGGGACAATCCTGAATAACCTAGGTGCTCAAATTACCTCTAGTGTGATCTCACGAGGACCTGGAGCCCCCCTTCGGTGCCGAAGATGACCGCTCCAGTGGTTTTAGCCGGTAGGAGTCCGGCATACCCCTTCGCCCTTCCCCGGGGTGAAGGAACTTCCATGTAGAATTTCCACTGGACATCAATAAAAAAAAAGGTGCTCAAATTGCACATAGGCAACTTTTTTTTTACTCCACAAAATAAACAAATTGTAATGAGCCAGCAAAACGAATACAGATGTACCTACCTCCAGACTAGAAGTTATTTCTGTTTGCTTCATCTCCACATTCGTGCGTCTATTGTCTTGAAAGTCATAATGGTCCAGACGGCTGGCGGCTAACGCAAGTCAGTATACACAACTTATTAGGCAACCTGGCGACAACTTACCAACTCTTAATACGATGACATAAAGTTCATTATATATTAATGATTTTTCCGTCACCAGCAGTCATCGAACAAAAGCTCAAGTGGTGATTAACTAGCAATATTCGTGACCGCAGCAGTGTCTAAGCTTGAGGTTGACCTCTCAAAAGCTTTTTTATTGTTCGTAACTGGAAAGTATTTACAAAGCGAATTGATTCAATAAATTTAGAGAAACCAGACGGTGAATTAGGTTATTAAAGTGACTCATCTTAAACATGCAAATAAAAATACCTTGGTTTCCTTGGTTGGTTAGGTGGATTGAAAGATTGGTCTGAGTTCACATCCAAATCCACTTCGATATGCGGCTGATATTTTTGCAATGCGGGTAATATTGTATCGTCATCATCATTACAGGAGGTCCACTGCTGAACAAAGGCCGCCCCTATATATTTCCACAACGTCCGATCACATGCTGCCCGCATCCACGGCTCCCAGCCACCTTCACCAGGTCTTCCGTCCATCTTGTTGAAGGTCGTCCCACGCTGCGTTTTCCGGTGCGCGGAGACCGCGCTGGAGACCCTTTTTGCCCCAACAGTCATCAGTTCTACGAGCAATGTGCCCCGCCCATTGCCACTTCAGTATACTAATCTGTTCAGCTATGTCGCAACTTTAGTTCTTCTACGGATCTCCTCATTTCTGATTCGATCTCGTAGAGAAATACCTAGCTTAGCTCTCTCCATAGCTCTCTGAGTGACCTTGAGCTTTCTTATGAGGCCCATAGTGAGTGACCACGTCACTGTTCCATATTTCATCACTGGTAACAACCGGTAACACACACTGTCATCATCATCAATCATAAGAAATAGTTGAATCGTTTTTTTTTCAATTTATCATAATTGCAGCCGAAAAAGTCCACTGCAGGACATAGGTTTCCCCAAAGATAGCCACAAGGACCGATCTGGGTTGTGTTTTATGCTTATTCGGGGTTTTTCCATAATCACCCCGCTTGGTAGGCGAGTTTGCAATCCCAGTTGAGTTGTAAATGTACTCGAAAGACACCGCTGCCCATCCTCCGACTAACCCCATAGTCGCTTTTTACAACACCCACGGGATGAGATGGGATGGTATTCATTGCATTTTTCATTTTTCCAATTTCATCATACCAATGCAATTTATTACGAACATGGTGATATAGAATTTTGTTGCAATGTTATAGCTCGTAAAATATTGTGAATTAATAAAGTAATCCAGGAAATACCGTAGACAAAAGTTTTTATTTTCTGGTAAAATATTTCTAAAAAGAAAGGCATTCCATTGCATTTTCACAAAGAGGTATTTAAAGTTTTATTTATGTCGTGAAAGCTACGTCGGCTGAATAGAATAGGAACATAAAATTTTATATTTCCGTACTTGTTATTACATACCAACTTTGTTAGGGTTCCATACTTACATAAAGTACAAGTAAGCCTGTGTGGTGAAATATTGATGTCTGTCAGTTTTTCATTACTACACACCTGTGTAAATCGTGTCCAAATTAGCTTCCATTCAGGCTAGCAAATATCAGGTAATTAGAATTAAGTAACTTGCGACAGTTTATCACAAGCAGGGCGTTGCGTCGTGGATTCGAGTCGTGTTATGCCGTGGTTGATGCCTCGTTACCATGGAAACCGTACTCAATCATTTATTAAACCATGGTATTTTGGTTATTTTAAATAAATCGAATCGATTCTGTGTCCAAAATACTTAAAATGATATCTTAAAAATGTATAATCTTACAGAGGGCCTTCGAATAAGAATTCTCAATTACTAATATCAACTGCAACTTCTCTTCAATTGATTACATATTTGGTAACAAGATAAACAAAAATACTGAAAAAACCCGATCAAAACATTTATCTGTTATGTACCACGTACTAGAGGAAACACCGCACTTCATTACGATGAACCATTCAATTGCGGCGATATCGTCGCACTTCGCAAGAAATCTTTAGATTTAAGATTCTGAACTGCATCCGTTTTTGTTTTAGGATCACTATTAACACAAAAAACAGGCAAATCCTTAATTTGAGATTAAGGATTTGCCTGTTTGTTAAGATTTTGGATTATTTTGATTATTAATTTCGCCCGTTAGTGAAGTGTGGCGATGGCGAACCGTGGGCCGTAATTCCGAAAGACTGTTTTTTTTAAACGTTGCCCGACACTAGGACGTTTACAGACATGATACACCCAGACTTGGAACAACAACCTGCAGATCATGCAAATATTTGTTTCGTGCTGGAATCGAACCCTCCACCCGAAGCGCAGCAGCTTACTGTATCAGCCACTGCACCAACCGTGGCGTCAACTTCGACAACGTCGATTTTGAATCATTTTGTAAAAGCAAACAAACATGAAAACGTGCGAGCACCCGGTTTAAAGAAAACATTATGTAAAATCGTTATGGTGACTTTGTTCATGATAGTTGGGGCATAACGAACGTGTACACGGAACAAGGTGCGAGTGAAGCAATGCGTGCGCAGCGCGGGACACCTCATGGGAATCTTTCACGACTTAGCGCCGGCTCGTGTTGATACGAAATGTTCACTCTAATTTATGAATTTAGCGTACAGTGACTTTTGAAATCCAACTTCTCTTTTCGTAGTAAATAAATCATTGCCCCACAGTAGGATGTCTCCTGTGTCGTGGATATAGTTTACAGACATAAATTTCACATGTAAGAAGTACCCTGAGCCTAACCAACTATATGTAAGTTATGTTCCGTGCGGGCATCATCGATCCCGCGACACGTAGCGCAGTAAGCTAATCGCTTATCCACTACGCCAATCGTGCTGTCGATCTGTATACTTAAGATCCATGTTACTTAAACAAAAACTGAAATTAGCAAGATTTTTTTGAAAGGTATGTGTTTAATTATATGAAATTCTACGTGTGTATTCATGTTCCCTATGGAGTACAAAACGGCTGGACCGATTTTGATGACATTTTCAGGAAATATTCAGAATAGCCCAGTAGCCTAGCCTAGCCCAGGTAATCTTGTGAAGTTTGGTAGCGATCGTATCAAGAGCAATTTTTCTCCGTGTGATGTCGGGGCATTGGTCACCTAATAAGATGCCATCAGATAAATTGTTGCAATTTATATATGATCATAAATTCATAACACTCTTAATAAAAATAATAAATATTAGATACTTTATTTTACTATGAGACTTATATGTGTCCTAATTATATAATAAAAACCATCTAGGGTAGTCAATATTATGAGACAAGTGCTATCCCAGAGGGTACATTAGAACAGGAACATTCATAAAGCTACAAAAAATCACATGGCAGCTTGTGGCGAGATTTATGTTAATGGCGACACTATGCACCTGAATAACAGAGAGTCGGTCAGAGCCGCCTCTTTAACTTGCCTTTATTGATTGATTGGAGTGGAACTCCACGAGTCCCCGCAGGATTATCAACTGTGACTTGCCTTAAGTGGCCGATCAGTGTGAGGCTGCCAGAGCAATATGCTGGGAGATGGACGTGTCTACTGGCATAATAACGGGAAAGTGCACTCGGAGTCTTCGAGACGCGTGACGCTCACACCGTTGCTCCCTGTTGCCTGTAGCGATGGTTATTTAGGAAGCCCATCTTTTAAGGGGCGAGTCACCATCTATCAGTGGAAAGGCTGACGCCGCTGTTTCTGTTTATATATGTAGACCTTGTCGTTGTAGCCTACATCTCATGCAATAGTCCAACATCGCTTTAATTTATTTTTAATACACGATGTCTCACTTTTGAATTTCTTCTATGTCATGGATACAGTTTATAGACATACATATATCTCACATGCACAAGCACCCATTAAAATTCGTGACTGTATTTCTGTAGTGCGGCCATGGAGAGTCCCCGGTTAGGGTGCCATTACATTTTGGATAAAAATGATCTAAAGGGCCTCTACGTGTTAAACCCCCATGTTCCCGCGTAAGCCTATTAAAAGACCGGGTTACTATTTGAAGAGAATGAAGGGAGACATTTAACCCTCAAATTGGCAAAATGTCTTTTTTTATTATTTTTATTAGGGAAAACAATTAATTACACACTTTACATGATTAAATGAAAGTAATTACATAAGGATGCATCAGCGTGCAACTAACTACGTAATCCACATCTTATATTACTAAAAGATTCATTTACAAGTATAATTTAACAATTAAACTATTAAAGAAAATGGAATAAAGCTTCAAATACCTATGTTCACTATAGCTTTATGAAGACATTTTTAAATCGATTGTGTGACAAAGAAAACTAGTCTAAATCTAGAGAAAGGGTATTATAATTTTGTGCTAAGCGACGCAGCGGTGCGCGGATCCCAGCATTTGTGCGACAGGATGAGACTGATATTTTATTATTATTTCTCGGTTTATTATGACAGTAGAAACATAAAAAAAATCGAATGAAAATCGATTTACATTGCCAACTATAGCGTGAACAACGTCTTCCTGTATTTGTACTACATGGAGCCCGTTATGCCAAGGTTGGAATAAAACACATCTTAGTGAAGTTTTTACTTCATGGAACACGTTATTTGGATATACACTAATTATTTGGTATGCAATTGGCGGAAACAATGCCAAAACACCACACAACAAAACAGACCCATATAGCACTTGATGCAATGACTATAGTTCTTCCATCTTTATAGAAACTGCAGCGTGATTACTTATTTGCTGATTCAGGAAAATATCCTACAGCATCGTACCTGACTCTGACTGACTTTTATTAACTCTTTCCAGCCCGACACAATACTTCAAAGCCTTGATTCTATTGAGAGAGATATTTTTCTGCCATTCATCGTACAACCAAAAGCGTTGTCTTGGTCGTTATTGTTGCTATCCAGGATGACAAGCCGTTAAATAAATGAGTAGTCTAAGGACCCACCCACCCACCTTGGGTCTGAGCTAAGCTTAGGTGGAATGCAGATAATTTATTATCTTCAGAACTTTAACTGTCATCAGAAAATGCATTTTCTTTTAGAACCTAAAAATATCATGCGTTCGTGTCAGGTTCACGCACTGCAAAAAAAGAAAAAGAATCATGCTGTACCATAAACATGTAGTGTTATGGTATGGTATGTTATGCCCAGTACCTGGCAATGTGCTGCGTGTATACCGAAGTATATTATGTGTTATTTTCGAACGTACTTGGTATGGTATTCACATATACGCTCAAAGTTTGGAACCCATAAAATTACTATTACGTCGTTTACACTTATCCACAAATCCCATCCAAAAAGTACTTCAAAACTTGACAAAATTACCCATACCGCAGAAACCAGTCCACTTCGGAGCTATTTTGAATTTGACAAATGATTATAAATGTTACTTATCACATTGTAATATTTTTTCTGCCAAACAAGACAGCAATTATAACGTTTATTTAATAAAAAGTAGTAAAACTTCTAGTTATTCAATGTATGTTTATATACTGCCAAATTAAGGAACAGAATATTTTTAACAATAACTTTGTGATATAATATAATGCTAAGTAGGAAGGCATAATTATGTAGGTATAATGTGGAGATGTTTGTTGATAATTTGCATCCTTGTGACTATCTAAATGCTTATTGTGTTCCTCAAACATAAATACACCTTCAGATAAATCACTGCGGCAATGTTTGTTCAGCTCAATGGCATCTTTTAGCCGTGAGTCATCAAGTAACAATATAGTTTGTTGTTTAATTACGTGTTTGAATCTGCTTAACAGTGGGCTGTAAAGAATTGACTGTACGCACAATTGGAACGGTGTCCCACGCCTCTGATTATCATCTCAGCCTATGTATGTATATGAGGAAAGGTTTTAAAATAAAAATTGGTAACTACTGTATTACATACATAATATTTAAATAATATAATCTTTATAAAGCGTGAAAATGTATGTACAGGCAATGACGAAACCTAATACCCGTCGGCGTTGGTTTTTATAACTGACTTCTTGCCTGAAATCAGTTATTCGTCATTATCATTACAAGTCAGTTATTGTACAGAAATGGTTAATTAACATACATTAAAAAGCAATGAAATAACTAAACGAAATCAAAATAATAATCGATTACGTATAATGACTGATTTTTATCAATAATTTAACTTTAATTTATTTCAATTATTATTTAAGTAATTCAAATATCTATAGGAATTATCCAATCGACTCATTTAAAAATATTCATCATGTTCTAATAAACTACTTCCAATGGGCGAATAATTTTTGATTAATTCATGTGAACATCATTGTAGTAATATAACGCATTTTGTTATCACATAGTTTACTGTATTAGCTTGCTCACGGCCGAATACTGAAACGCCAGTTAATATTAAGTCCTGCTTTGACTACTTGAGTCGCCCGGTTTTGTACCGAAAACAGGTTCTCGAATAGTTAAAGTTAAAGCAGGATTTAATATTAACTCGTGTTTCAGTATTCGGCCGTCAGTCCTCGTGACGAAAGGACATATAAGATTGTGTAACGCTACGAGGATTAAATGACGCCTAACGCCTACGGGGTTACGCGGACAATGACGACATTCAGTGAAAAGGAATTGTATTGATACCTTTAGAAGATAGCAGTCACACAATAAATAACTTCTCTATATAACCTACGACAACATCTTGTTTCTGTAATCATGAGACGTTTTCAGTGTTCACTTTCACAAACATTAGCATGACGCTCCATCCGTGAA
Source organism: Diloba caeruleocephala (assembly GCA_947459985.1). NCBI lineage: Eukaryota > Metazoa > Arthropoda > Insecta > Lepidoptera > Noctuidae > Diloba > Diloba caeruleocephala. The sequence continues at coordinate 19,023,403 of OX381610.1, forward strand.
ATTGTGAACTTCCGTATAACTTTGCAATTTCCATCTCCCCTATGAAGCCCATTGCACTACGATAGACAGGTATTAATGTACGTGGTTGGTTATATTGCGTCAACCATTCGTCAATATTTCCACAGCGCCGGAAAGAGTTTCGGTATTCTATTCTGTGATGTTAACACTGAAAATAATATTTCTTTATCATCATTTCAGGTAGCACATCTTCTGTAACGTGCAGTAGGTTATATTGGTTTTACCGATTTTTGCAAGCTGCATAGTTACAAAAGGCCAATTCTGGCACAAATCTATTAAGTTTTCAGTATTTGGGTGCTACCAAGGAACTAGTCTTGCGTAGCACCCAAATATATCTGTCGTGGCATAACACTGCGCTCGTCACCTCGAGATAAGTTTTTAGGCTCTTATGCCCAGTAATTTCACTAGTTACAGTGACCTTCTAACTCACACAGTGATGTTTAAAGTTTAAACACTGCTTGACGGCGAATATCTGGCACTGCGACTACTACACTTGCAAGAATCCGGCTAGGTAGGTACAAAGCTACCTTTATTTTAATTTTTTTATTGATCCGGTGGAAATACCTCATGTACTTCCTTCGCCCCGGGAAAAGGCGAAGGGGCATGCCGGACTCCCACCGGCTAAAGCCAACGGAGTGATCATCGTCAGCACCGAAGGGAAGCTCCAGGAACTCGAAAAAGCTCCATCTAGAGCCACCCATTGGTGCCACGCCTTTAGGCACATCTCGGAGGGGATGACTGTAAGGCGGTCATCCCCTCTAGCGGAGGGAAGGCGACTGTAAAGAAGCCAGCCCCCCAGTCATCTCTCGAGGGGATTGTAAAGGATTCCCGCGAAGCCTCACTATGCGCTGTGCTGCGCACGCAGCGGTAGGTACAAAGCTACCTAGTCGGACTCTGGCAATAAAAGACCTACCACCAGTAAAAACGTTCAGGTGCTGTACTGGTACAAAGACACACTTCCTTTTAGCAGTATGTAATAATGGTATGAAGATGCAGACATGAACAGCAGTCAGTGTTATGACTTTATTATACTTATTTACATAATGTCAAGTTACGTGCGCACGAGTGCGTCTGTATCATAACCATTCCTTCTAATACCTTTGTGACAGATGCATATAGATTAGTATTTTTCTCGTAAGTTACCTAAAGTACCATTATGGTTAATTGTATTTGAATAATTTACTTTTGTTTATAAGAATTACATAACAACAAATATTTCCGGAAATAAAAAGGTAATCTAATGCCTACAAATTCGCAACTTGCCTATTATTTCATTTGATCATGAAAGTGTACATTATCTTGTATTATTTTAAATTGTACACCTATAATTAAGCTCGCACTTACAATAAAGATACATAATTGATAGTTTTCCTAATCTATCGGCATGCCGATGTAATTGATTCGGCGGTGTCAGTGCATCTGACGTAACACAATAAAATGAATGACTAATGAGCAAACAAAACAATAGGTCATCGAGATACACATCGCGTATGTTTAATAAATCACGCACATATTTTCACCGTCTACTGCCACAGTGGAAATAAATAAGTAAGTTCGAGATGTTTCACAGGTGTAAGAAAACAATTAGACGACACGCTTGATACAGTTGGTGATATAATCGGCTGCTGCGTTCCGGGTCTTGGGTTCGATTCCCGCACGGAACAAATATTTGTATGATCTGCAGATAGTTGTTCCGGGTCCAGACCCGTGTATTGTGTGTGGTATTTGTGTCTGTAAACGCAACCACGACACAGGAGAAATCCTAGCAAGCAGCTTTTTTTAAACGTTTAAAAAACAGATCGCTATATAAAATAAAATAAAATAAAATACTGATTTGATTTGGTAAATAACTCATATTGATATTAAAATAATCTTTCAAATTAATATCAATAAAACGATTGCGTGCTAAAACTTACCTGTCTTAATTTTACAGGCTGCATTTATACCAGACGAAATTGACGACACGGTTAGTGCGCAGCTCAGCGATTGGCTTTTTGCTCAATGTATTACGGGTTCAATCCCCGCATGGAACAAATATTTCTATTCTATCTACAGATAGTTGTTTCGGAACTATATGTTTGTGCATGTGAAATTTATGTCCTGCACTGTATATAAACTGTTCCTGCGACACAGGAGAAATAATAGTGTGCAACAAAGCTTAAAAAAACAGGGTTCCAATAAAGGGAATCATTATAACGCCATTTTCGTAGACTTATACTTAGACCTATATCGGTCGAAATTCGATGCGTTGGATACTGCAATTCCACTATAATAGTCGTGGAACTACTATCTCTATACATGCAGGTGAAGATGGAAGCGATCTCTTAATGCCTATAAAATTATTAAATGAATTTACTGTCAATACATTATACTGTGGCTGTGGCCGGCGTTGGCAACGGGGCGGGCGGGCGAGCTTTCAGATCTCCCCTCCCATGGACGGGCGGGCGGCGCGCGCGCATCACCCGCCAGTCCCTTCGCGACGCACCTCGCGACAACATGTCCCCTTTGTGGATCTTGCTTACATTGCTCCCCATCCTGGGTAAGTCGACAATACCGCGCGTGAACCGTACCTGCTGCGCTAAACCACTAAACTGTGATATATCGGAAGTGACCGGAATTACAAATGTTTTTCGTGTAATTTTTCTTTTGAGGTGCCTCAATAAGATAATGCTGAGTACTTGAAGAGAATCGTTTTGTGTGATTTTATTCACAGTCAATGTAGTTTATGTTTTAAATAGTAATGTGTTTTAAATTTTGATGCTGCGTTCAAGTAGTGAGAAATTAGTTACAATGCGCTCGCGCATCTGTGGAAAAGTATTTCTATAATTGTGTTCCTAATGTGCAGGACGTCCGGGCACGTCGGTATTTTCTTTCTGATCGGGCAAAAGCCATTAATAAAAATAACAAGAAATGTAGGAGCGCATTGTGCCGTTCATTACAAATTTATATTCCTTCAAGTTTACTATAATACGATAATTTTGGGAATCATACCAATATTAATTTCGTTTGGTTTTGCTACATCATGCTATAACACTAGCTTTTTATTATTATTAAATATTAATATCTGTAAATCCTTATAACAATGTTTTACATCGCGTTAACCTAAATTAGAAACTTTTGTGACCATACTTTGTTAAAACCGGCAAACTCTCGTAACACCAAACCGCCTCGGCTATTCAACCGGCAGGTTGCACATAAGAGATGCGCTACTGCCCGTATTACGGTAAAGTATGAACGTAGTGCACGTCGGTTGCGCAACCAATGCACTTTCCATTTACCGCAGCGCCCGCGGCGCGCGCCCCGCGCCGAACGCGCATCGCCACGATAATCGATTCCCCGGATTCGCATTAGTGATTTTCCCACGCTCCGCTCTCCAAACTAGGGCGGCGTGACGGCCAGCGAACGGATGGGTAACCTCAAGGTTCATATGTTTGGGTATTTAACAGGCTGCAAGTATATTGCCTTTGCCTATTCAAATTGTGGTTGAAAGGGTCGCGGTCACCTAGGTAGTACATATAGAACCACAAACATAGTTAGGCAATTGCTGGCCTGGTTTGTGGGTAGTCACTTTGTTTGACATGTAATCCCTTCCTTTCTTGACCACGAAACTAGGCTGTATGTGCTTGTTATCGGGTCAGTTTCCAAATTCATTGCACATTGTCATTCCAGTGAGATGAAATATTATAGTGACCAAAATGTTTTAACTGACAAAGATTTTTTGGGAACACATTTTTATTAGATATTGATTCCACCTTTATAAACATATTTAAGTACTAATAATATTTCGCAATAAAGTGCACTAGTAACGTTTTTGTCACATGTTACAGTATTATTGTGTTGAAAATGTAATATATATTGAACTGTAACAATCAAAGCGTGAGAAAATTATCATTTACCTGACGTTAGTATGAATGAAAGCGAAAGTAGATGCATATATTGACATTATTTGTGTGGTCGTTGCTTATTTCATTGAGGCGTACCGCGTACTGTAAGAACGATTACCTGCCTATATTTCACCGACTCATCACAACAATGTGTTACGCCATTGCATACATTACCACTAATCACTGAGTCAATGACTTGTCTGCAGTGCATACATATAAGCAAATAAACTAAGAAACTTCCGATAGTGCAATGTTTTTTGTATTTTATTGTGACATTGATAGCATTTGTTATAGCAATAAAAAGTCGATATGTAATTTAGCCACTTCATTTCACGTTAAATCAATTAACAGCCTATAAAAATAAACTGTGATTTCGAAATCGTCGTACGTACTTGTATTTATCTGGATTTAGCGCATGTTTTCCATAAGTAGGCCCTCTAGTAAACACGCGATGCGTGCAATCGAGAACTTGTAAATTGCATAGGTAAAAGTACCTATTTTAGATAGATTAGATATCTGTCTACATAAAATGTTCACGGTCTGTTTAGTCTGAGTAATGTATTTAATTAATAATATCAGCCAAATGAAGTCCACTACCGAACAAAAGCCTCCCCCGTAGATTTCCACAATTGTGTCGTCATTTCATAGGGAATTTGCCCTTACAGACCACGTTGGGCAGGCGGGTTGGTGAGAACAGTATAGCTACTGTTCTACAAAGGGATGCTGATGCCCATATATCTGGTTTAGAGTCCCTAGTCGCCTTTTACGACATCCATGGGATGTGATGGAGTAGTGTAGTAGTTCTTAATCCGGACACCACACGGAGAGTTTTATTAATATGTGATGTACCTAAATAACATACAAACGCAGATTTGTCAGACTCACTTATGCGGGAAGGGAAGTAATCCATATTTAATAACAACTCCTTGTACGATATTTCGTGAACCATATTGATATGATTCACGAAACATCTAACATATAGCCTTTTGATTGCTAACAAAATCACAATTTTATTGTGAACGTACCTACATTCAACCGTTAGACTATTACACTTACATAAGGTAATGTTGTGACCTTTCGCAGAGGATGCTGTGGCACCTTACTGAGCGCGCGCCCAAGTCGTTGCGCAAGCGCGCCCGCGATCGTATCGCTCACCCCACTGCCCCCTCCCACGGTTTGCACATACACCTCACGCATGGGAAATAAGCGTTCCTATTTGATCTTTACCGGACTAAAGCAGTTCGCACCAATCTTTTTTGGCTTTCTTTCGAAGTAGATTGAAACTCAGAAGACAAATTATATAGATATATATACTTCACAGAACTGTGGAGTAGACAAGTTTAGAAAATATTATCTTTAAATAGGTGATTGTATATATATTAATGCCTAAATTATTCTTTAACTAAGGAACTTTTAAAGTTGGTGATAAAGATTTTCAGGTTTCAGGATTTCAGGACGTTTATCCTTTGGGTATTATTTTTATTAAAACTATCAGTAACTATACATTTTCTTCTCAGGTACATAATCTTCTACATAACACATACATACGGTACATAATATTGTCTAAAGTAGTATGTATTACACAAATCTGTATAAATCTTACACGCATATTTATTAGCGTTTAATGCAAGTACTTAGGTAATATGCGAATACGCTCAAGCTTATTGTCCATTACCCATCACGGATCGGTTGGAGCACGTTGTGCCTAAAGCAAGTTTTGAGACAAAGCGCCGGCGGGTGCCACGAATTGTCCCAACACGTATTAGAGCCTCTCCAGCATCAGCATCTTAGAACTACTATAAATTTAGGTTTAGATATTTGTGTCCGTGTAGTGACCGGAATAAGAATGTAACACCACCCATTTTGTCCCGTTGATGTCGTAAAAGGCGACTAAGGGACTCTAAACCAAAGGGATGAGCCAAGTAGCCAGGGGAAATACGGAATTCCACATAAGGGGAACAGCATCATTCTACACTCACCAACCCGCCTGCCAAGCGTGGTGAGTATTGGCAAATTCCCCCCAAAATTATGACACAATTGTGGAATTCTTTAGAGGAGGTCTTCAGTTTGTTCAGCAGTGGACGTCCTTTGGCTGATACGATGAGATATTTTTTACATAATTACTTACATAAGCAATCTCCTGTAATAAAGGTAATATATAATAATAATATAACAACATTCAGCTGGTGATCGAAGGCTGATGACGTAGCGAACCCATTTCTATTTCCTTGGCATAATATTAGCCGTGTGGTGCCGGTTCAGAATGCCACCACCCCATCTCCTCCCATGGGTGTCGTAAAAGTCGACTAAGGGATTAGCCGGAGGATGGGCAGCAGCGTCCTTCGAGTACATTAACAACTCAACTGCGATCGCCAACCCGCCTGCCAAGCGTGGCGATTATGGCAAAACCCCCCAATGAGCCCACAACACATCCATATCGGTGGTTGTGGTGATCTTTGGGGGAGGCCTGTGTCCAGCAGTGGACTTCGTTCAGCCGAAATGATGAATATTAACCTCGACTCCTCGAGTAGTCTTCGAGAAATGATTTCTTCTCTGCGACTGCTCCTAGATTGTTCTAAGGAATTTTCTAATAGAAAGTTCATGTCAGTTTTGAATTGCGAAGAAATGCAGCCTGCGCTGCAGTCACACTTGCGAGTACTAGGCCGAGACTTTACGACTGCAGCTAGTCTTCAATACATTTTGGAACTACAGTCATGATTTCAGTTCGATAATGAACTGAGGCAGACTGGCTTAGACCAATGAGGTTAGACGTTTTTACCCCCTTATAAACTATTAGCTGTTATATAATACCTAGATCATCTGCATCATCAGTCGCAACAAGATGGTAGTGGATTCTATTCATTGATATATGAAGACTATAAATTTATTTCAGTCTATTGTAATCTACGGATATATATTTATTTTAATTGCGGCATGGAAGATAAAACAGAATGTTATGTTAGTGCTTAAACGGTGTTGTCCAGGTCACTGCTCTTTGGCGGATCTCAAGCAAGTGGCAACATTCACCGGGATTTAACGTGCTTCACCTTAAAGTGTCGCAATAAACCTGCCTCATTAGTCGTGTTTTGCCACTCCGCCTAGTTACTGCAGGTTTTACTCTAAGTATCGTACTTATATTTCATACAATAGTATCCTTGGACGATGAGAAATCTCTATCATTGCCATCAAACTTCGCCCAAAGTTAGCGGTTGACGCGGGCAATTAGGTACTCGTTATCAATAAAACATCTAACTGCTGCATTTGTGAGTATATTATTAGATTCTACGTATGTATGTTTTGGTATGAAGAAACTAAAACATACATACATGGAATATGAAGATAGTGAAACTAAATCTTATGTTTGTAGCCGCTAGCCGTATTCATGTTTCAGAAACCACATTTTACTTCTAAAGACTGTAATTAGAGACAAAACGTTGAAATAATGACCGTTTAAAAAATAATACGTGAGATTTATACTCAAAACCATATGAATATGAAATTCCTTATGTAACAAATACTAGCGAAACTCATTTTTACATTTCAAACTTTTCTCGATGATGTAAATCTAAAATACAGTAATTAGAAATCCGTTGTTGTTGGGGCAGCTAGAGTGATTATACATTAAAACTGTGTCAGTTATTATAGTTTAATAAGTATTATGATTTCGGAGCATCAATTATTAACGTTGCAAGGTTGCTTATTTTACTATCCATAAGACGGGTATTAAGCAACCTTGCACTCCGCCTTGTCCGCGTGGCAGGTACTAATAAAATTAACATATAATTATATGATATAATACTATATACTATGTAATTACCTGTTTCAAAATAAAAACTAACGTTACAATATGTGCTTTTAAGGGTTATCTAGATTTTGGAAAACAATTTTGCCTCATGCTATGATTTTCCGTATTGTTTACAGACATAAATATTACATCTACAAACATCCAGTTCCGGAATAGTTATTCATAGACAATACTCGTATAACGTGTCATTTCCATATGACAGTTTCCTATAGAGACGACACTAATGCCGGTAACGGAAGCGACGCTGCGCCACCATCGAGTCGCATAAGTTGGCGACACACCAAGCCAACCATAAATATAAAATGTACCAAGCAATTTCGTGTCACCTAGAAAATAAATACGTTTTAGTTATATACCTACGAATTATAGCGGTTACCAAAACGCCATCGATGATGCATTTGGTAATGACAGAGTCAGTCCTGAAGCACAAGTGCTGTTTTAGTCCGTCGTCGTTATGAGTCAGTTTAATATCAAATTACTAATAATAATGATAATTTCCTTTTTATTCAGGGGGAGCGGAAAGGTTCAACTGTAAAGGTCGAATTTTAGGCGCATACTACGCAGACGCAAAGTCTGGTTGTAAGGCATTCCACGTGTGCGTGCGAGTCGCGGGCGGGGGCATCCGCGACTTCAGGTTCTTCTGTCCCCCGGGCACACTATTCCACCAGGAAGCGCAGACGTGCACCGATTGGGGTGACGACGACCCCCTCGCCTGCCCTGCTGACATCTACGATGGTCAGTTTGATCTCTACAAGATCGGATCCGGTGAGCCCGCTTTGCAACTAACAAAACACTCACAAATATCATATCTTTTACCTAAGAATTTAATATTTGACATAAAGTTCAGATAAAAATATGTTGATTGAAGGAAGATTTGTGTTTCAAAATACCTTCAAGAAGTAATTACGAATAACTTTAGCAATTAAAAACAAGTGAGGTTCAATTAAGCGTAACATATCTGTTGAGAATAGTACATCTAGTCTAGATCATCTAGCTACATGGTACAAAGATGTCGTTGAAAACGATTTTACGACCGATATTTGTGAGTTGTTCAGTTGTACAGCTCCAATTAATTAAATAGAAGCATTTACATTAACAATAATTTGAGCTGTACAACTTACGCGTAAATAGAAACCGCTTAGACCATACATTTTCGGGGCTTAGAAGTAAATAGTTTTTATCTATGGGTGTCATTTGGAAGATAATTTCATCTCATTAATTCATCAACATTTTTGTAAATCTAGGTACTTCATTATCTTCTGCTTTGGAAATTACTTAGAAGTAATAGGAAACACAAGATCGAAATGTATTGAAGAATAATACGAGTATATCTACCTTATTACAATTATTGGTAGTATAAAATAGTACTTATGATCAACATGAAGGTAGATTTCAACTTCCACAGTAGAAAAAAAATGGTAATGAATTGCGAAATATCTAAGCTTCAGCCGTATGCTTGCATTTTAAAGCTTTTAATGATATAGATATCTTATTTTCAAAGACTACGCCAATTGAATAATGCCTTTATTTATAAGAATATGTGCAATCCAGAGCTTCATAATCCATTTAAAACGTATCTATGTAGTTAAAATAAACATAAATATGTCTATATAAATGTAAAACACAACTCTAGAGTAAAAAAAATATTTTTGCATTTCTACAACAGGATTTGACACCAAGAAGTTGTCGTCCTATGGAAATCGCGATGATGAAGCTGAATTTGGTCTCCAGCGTGCCGAGACTGGTGACCGCCGACTATCCCAAAACAATGTCGCCCCTAATCGACCTGATTCAGACCTTCGCGCAGCACACTCGTCCGATTTCTTCAGTGGGCAGCGAGACCATGGCCGAGACGAGCCATCTCAACCTGCGCCTCCCACATCCTCCTCACCCCCAGCTCCATTCCAAAATCCTTATCAACGACAATCATTCCGCAGAGCTACTACCCAGCGCCCTTATTCTACTACCCAACGTTCATATCCTACTACACAGTACACCAATTCGCCTTCGCCCCCACCTTCTCAACCCTCTAACCCACCACAAAATTATGAAGTACCTTCAAAACGTAAGCTTGTTAGGAAACGTCCCATATACGTGTCCACGAAAGCGCCCCTCATCACCTTTCCGACTAACACTCCTTCCCAGCAAACATACTCAGAGCCACCCCAGCAAAACTTCAACCGACGTGTTAACGCTCAAAATAGACAAACTTTTTCTTCATCTCCAAACGTGCCACCGCAATACAAACAATACAAGGATGAATACGTCGAAGTTCCAAGGGTGACTCCCAAAGAGAACCACAAATATTTCCCCAGCAGCGCACCTTCCACGTCAATCTCACAGTTACAGTCAACAGCTACTCCACGATATCATAAAAAGGACGGACTTGTGGAGCTATACAACTACGATGCACAGTCGACTCCAGGGCTAAATGTACAGAATGAGAATCGGCCATTCAAACTTAAAAATAGTTTCAATGTGGCACACGTTCCAAGAGATTCTGAATTCGGGCGTGAAAATAATTTCAATAACAGAGACTCACCAACAACTATTGACTACAGCGTCACCGCAAGAACATTCCCCACCACCACGCCCGCTTATAGAAACCTTAATAGCGTTTCTTATGAACCAGAGAAGAACAATTTCGTACCTTACTCGAAACAAAATTACTATAATCCTACGACCACTATCGCTCCGACTACTACGATCTACACGACTACGCGCCCCGAACCCCCTCTTAACTTAAACACAGTAGCATATAACACTAATATCGCCTTCAATACTCAATCAGCCAACTTTGCCGATGACAATGATGAGGATGACGGCCAGTATCACCCTCCCCAAGGTGAAGACGATGGATTGTATCGACCCGAGGTATACGACCGCGAGCTGCTATCAGGTGCTCATTCACTCAATATAGCTGCTAGTGGCAACAGGCTACCTGAAGACCGAAAGAAATATGCTAAGACGCAGCCTCCTCCGAAACCTGCAGCCCAGACTGCGGCTCCTAGACCATTTAGACCTGCTCCTTCACCGACTGCGCCGCCGACCACTGGACCACCGGAAACGACTTACACCACAAAGTCCCAGCCACAGACTGAGAACACGCAGCGCACATTTGATTATTTCCAAACTTACACAACAACGTCTAGGCCTTCTGACTTTCAAGGACCAAGTCAAAACTTCGCATCTATTAATGATGCGCCCTCTCGACCGACGACTACATTTGCTCCCAGAGTACTAGAAACCCGACCACCCCGTCCACCGAACCGCGAGCCTGCGCCGCCGACACTGCCGTCCACTTTAGCGGCCCGGCCCACCACTCGTCAACCACATTTGGCAAACCCTACCCATAACAAAGAAGATAACAGCTACGATTATGCTTACTACGACTCCGATCCAGGTTTCTCAGAGTATGATCCCATAGAGGAATTTGGAAAAACTAAAAAAAGAGCGTAGTTATTATTGTAGTATGTTAAATCACTGCCATTAAATTAGTCGCCTCTTTAGAACAGTAACCAAATGAAGACTAGCCTCGCGATGTTTGGCTATTTAATATTCGCAGAAATTTGTAATAGTTTTAAAAAGCAACGGTACGTTACAAAGTACATTACATTTTTCCAATACTTGCGACGACCATCAAGTACAACTTTTGTAAATAGAACTTGAAGATATTTATTATAATAGTTCACAACACGTAATAGGTTCATTAGATTGAATGTAACAAATACCCAGTTTTACTTATATCTAAAGAGGCTTATCCGTAGTTACCCTAAATTATTTGTGATATTATTATTGATGTTTCTATTGGTATAAGTCGTTTGTTACTGGTAGGTATTTCATACAATCGATTGCAAATTTGTGCAAGAATACGTACTCTTACTTGCTTACATTGGTGTCTACCAATATAGATTTATGTTCTGTCTATGTACAATAGAAAGTAAGTTATGACGATAGATTGTAAAATATTACATTGTAAATAAAGTTTTCTTAATAAACAATGGCTTGTGTAATTTGTGTCACTTCTCAAAGCACGTGAGAACCAGTGAACAATTTAGACGTTTAACCGAACACTGCACATATGTAGACAAACAAAAGAACGCTTTCAACACTATGCTGTGACGCGGATAACTATCTGCATACCAATGCTAAGTCACAATACTATACAACAACAATTCTAAGAGTAGCTATAGGAGAAATGTGTGAAATTCGTACACAAAGCATTAACAGAGTTCCTTGTATTTACCTGGTACCTTCATCATATCAGCCTAAGGACGTTCACTAACGAACAGATGCATCCCTGATAGATTTACACTATTGTGTCATAATTTTGAGGGGAATTTGCCAATACACAACGCTTGGCAGGCGGGCTGGTCAGGTGATATATTCTTAATCCGGGCACCACGTGTATACCTGGTACCTAGTATTAACCTTAATTAGCATACATTGCTAGTATTTTTTCTTTATTTTTCATTCATTGTAGTTATATCCCTTTTACTTTGCTTCCGGATGAACACATAAAATCCAGATACAGATAGTTAACAATATGTATGATGATGATAATAATAGTTTAAAACACTGCCATCTAGTTTCGACTAGCCTAACTAGAAATAAAAAACCTACCTATTACTACTGATATTTATCCACTAACATCTGTAATTACTCGTATTTAAACTAGGTATCAAGGTAGTACACTTGTCACACAGTTGACTGTAAAATCCGTCTCCTTAATTTCGGCCATGTCTCCTTAATTCATTAAATGATAATGTTATGTCATCTTTGAACTACAGATGTCGCTTTTTACCATATAAAACTTCCACACAAATAAACGGAAACATCGGGGTTTTTCTTTCAATCTTCTATATTATTTCTGCGGCAGACGGTGATTTCCCAGGGTTCGTAGTTTCGAGCAGTACGACACCAGTTCCACCACCGCGCGTCTCGAAGACTTGGAGTGGGAGGCATTACTTAATTAAGCATGTTGCAGATGGTGTGCAAATAGCGTAAATATCGTAGAGCGATCAGAAAAGCTCCCTCCGCCAGAGCGGCGAAGGCGCGCCTGCAGGGGCGTTGGACAGGCTGAGGCGGCTAGCTCGGTGGCGCGCACTTGGAAAGTGGCGTCCCGCCTGCGGATGCAGTATGCGACCAAGCGCAGCGTAGACGCGTAGAGGCCATCCTGCCGCTCTTTGGAGCCTGCCTCAGAAGGAGCGAGCGCGTCACCTACTGCCGGACGCAGGTGATCACCGGGCACGGTTGTTTCGGTGCACAGGATAGGACGTGAGGTCACAGCACAATGCCACCATTGTGATAGCGACCAGGACAGCACACGCTCGAGGCGTGCCCTGCGTGGGCCGCCGAGTGGCGGATCCTGGTCGATCGGATCGGGCAAGATCTCTCTCTGCCAGCAGTAGTGTCGGCTATGTTGGAAGAGCACGAAAACTGGAATGTAGTGATCTCCTTCTGTGAGAGCGTCATGCTCCAGAAGGAGAACGCAGAGCGGGACCGGAAGAGGGCCGATCCCGCTCGAAGAAGGAGGTGACGGCGCTGGAGTAACAACCGCCCTAGCGCCTAATTCCTATACGCCTGAAACCTCCTGCCATTGTTATGAGGCGGGGGACCTCTGGGTTCGCGGGTGAGTAGATTGGGGAATCTGCGTGCCCACACCGAGCGACCCAAGAGAAGACGGTGGCACGCATGTGGTCACGCGTTGCCTTGGGACGCTTTGGGGGATCCTTTACAATCCCGTAATAAGGCGTAAATATCGCGGTCGCCTCTGTAAACAACAAAACCCACTTTCACATGCTGTTTTGGCTGTTTAGCATTTTACTGCTATCTACTCTGGTTACTATGACAAAAGTGACAAATAGAATAATGTAATAAAGTAATAAAACTAAAATTGGAATGTAAAGTAATAATAAGGGACGGATATTCGCGCCATTAGACACGCTCTGCCCTGAGCATATAGCTCTTATGAGCGGGTGATTGGCCAGCTGAGGTAAGCTAGAGTTGAGTCCTGCTTGCACTCCCAATAAAGGCCGACGGGATACGTGGCCCGGACCGAGGAAAGCCACGATACTCGTAACTTAGCGGTTTCCGGGACACCAAGTTAGCTTTATCGCGTTTGGACACCACAGGAAAAGTTACCACACTTGCGTTCGATCGCGCCACAGTGATCGGCGTAGGTGTAGAAACACTACCACAGTGATTGTTTTCATATGTGTCACGTGAGTATACGTCCAGTTCGCATCAAGCACGCCATAGCTGTAAGCTTAACTGCTAAAACTACCCGCATCAATGCACCCTCCAACGATGTGTGAACCTAACCAAATGCTGAGGAGCGTAGGTCTACCATTCAGCTGGTAGTGAAACACCTACCCGATTAGGCGAGCCATTTCCGCGCCCTAAAGGACTTATTGGGATACACCTCAAACGCCCGACTGTACGGGAAGGGCTTGAGGTTTAGTCCCACCACAGATGCTGAATTCCAGACCGTGGAGCGGTACCTTGTAGAGCTAGAGATAACAGAGTGAGTAAGCTGGTTCAGCTACTTGATCCACGCTGAGAGTTGGATAAAGGTGGCCATATGAGGGCTACCAGTAGACGCCCCTTCCTACAGCCATAGAAGAAGATTTTCCGCGCGCAAGGGTCTCAGCCAGAATACGTCCGCCATATAAAGACTAGGCGTCACGTCACGGTTTGTTTCTTTTTCGTGATGCTAAAGAAGACTCCAAACGTTACCTCGGGCATCCACCGCTTCACTGAGATACTATGGAAAAGAATTAGTTTTTCACTTACCTTCGATTTGCCGACGACATCGTAGTCATGGCAGAATCGCTGCAAGCGCTCAGCACAATGCTCGATGATCCCAACAGAGTTTCCCAACAGGTGGGCCTTAAAATGGATAAATGGGCAAGACGAAAGTCAGGTGAAATGCCCATGTTATGCCCATACCAATATCCGTTGGCAGTTCTGTTCTTGAAGTTGTTGACGAGTATCCGATTAGGTAGGTCCAACTCCGAGAAAGAGGTCCATCGTCGAATCCGACTCGGCTGGGCAGCGTTCGAGAAACTTCGCAACGTCTTACCGCCAACAATACCGCAATGCGTCAAGACGAAAGTCTTTAACTAGTGTGAAATGAGGAGATCCGTAGAAGAACTAAAGTTGCCGACATAGCAGAAAGGATTAGTAAACTGAAGTGGCAATGGACAGGGCACGTTGCTCGTAGAACTGATAGCCGTTGAGGTAAAAAGGTTCTTGAGTGGAGACCACGCACCGGAAAGCGCAGCGTGGGACGACTCCCAACAAGGTGGACAGACGACATGGTGAAGGACGCTGGGAGTCGTTGGATGCGGGCGGCATGTGACCGAGCGTCGTGGAAATCTATGGAGGAGGCATTTTTTGAGCAGTGGACGTCCTTTGGCTGATATGACGATGACAATGAAAGGGGATGGGTAACGGCTAGTTAATGATAAAAATAGTTTTGAGGGAAAAGTGCAAGGAGTAAAAATACACAAAAATATTAAATTTTCTGTTATTAACTTAAGTATCACAAAGTATAAATGTACGATTACCCTTTAATATATTTACAAAATGTCGACGTTAGGTACCTATATACATACAAACTGCGATAAGCCTTGATTCCCGAATATTTTTTAAATATCTTAGCCACCGAAAAAGCATCAGACATGTTCGTCAAATTACTTGATAGTACAGAGTAGTCGTGTTTTAGAATACTTTTCAAATGTTTGTCGAGAAGTACAAAATCTGTATAGAGGTATGATTGCACCTTTGCAGTCTCGTCTGTCAAATTAAAAAAAAAGAAAAATAAACGTAGATCTTTGACAAAAACGTTTGATGGTTTTAGGCCACTTTACAAGACCGCGGACATAAGACAGACTTCGATGTACTATACAATTGTCATTCTACAAATATGTATATATTTTTCTGATTTCCAGAACCTTATAATTTACATACACTTTTGTGTTATATAGGAAAGAAAGAATTTTTCCACAATGCAATATTTTACAAGTAGCAACACAATGCAGTCAGATTATTTCGGCATGACAATTTTAATGACACACTTTCTTATAACATCAATTAGCCTTTGAATTTATTTTTAATAATATCGAAATCGGAATCTGCCAAAATAAATAATTAGGTGTAGTCTCAGTTCGCAATTTTTTTTAAAACCGCCTTACACCTGAAATACTTGCTTTGTTGCATTGCTTTAAATTCGTTTACTTTAGTTATTTTTTTACAGTCCGCTATTTATTTTTACCGACTTCATAAAGGAGGAGGTTCTCAATTGGACGCGTATTTTTTTTATGTATGTACACCGATTTCTACAAGATTAGTAGACCGATTTGAGCAATTCATATTTCAACTGATGCAGATTACTTTCGAATTGGTCCCATATAAATTTCATTACATTTGATTGAGTAGTTTTTAAACCAGCTTCAATAAACAGGTTAATTTGCCTGCGCTTATCTAGATGATGTCTTAATAGTTTCATTCCTCTCAGATCAGAGAACCGATTTGAGTCATTCTTATTTTTAGTTTTAAATACTGATATCAAATTAGAAAATGTCCTTAAATTTATTTACACTGAAAAGAAACAAATAAATCAGTTAACAAAAAAAATACCGACTTCAAAAACCCTACACGATATATATGTCCCAACCATGGTTCATGCAGACCAACGAGAAGTTATATTTTATACCTGGCCCCGCCCGACTTCATAAAGTTTTTTTTCTTTTTTTATTCGTTTAATATTTTTATATCGTGTAGGGTTTTTGAAGTCGGTATTTTTTTTTGTTAAAAAGTTTTTTAATGTTATGAAACGGATCCATTATAAAATCTACCAGGAGTCCCAAAACAAATTTCATGAAAACTCAAGTACTAAATCTATGCATTGTATTCAAAAACAGTTACAATATAGTTTTTAGTTCCATATAATATTTTCATGTCTATGTTTCACCTGATTGTTTCAAATGATTTTGATGTAGACATACCTATTGTGGAGTTGCAAATGGTATATAAAATAACTGAACACGCCATAAAGCGTTCCGATGTATTTCAGTCAATACACTTAACAAGTTACTTTTTATGACTTAGTACCCAATCGATTAGAACGACCAGCGTTAATGAAAGATAGTGCGTCAACAAAGACCTTTTATATCATCAGCAGAGCATTATATGAATATAAAAATAAAAGAAGTCATATTGAGCAACCAAAATACTGGCCCTATCTTAGTCCGACCATATTCGCGCCCGAATAAATAGTCATAGAAACTATACTGTTAAGAATCTTATTATGGACTGACAGTGTTCGGTTTGAATAAATTACAACTACTATCACTAATAAGCTATGGACTACAAATAACTTAAAATTAATTGAGCTTTGTCCCGTTGGGTACAGTGCCTGCGTACGGGCATTTTTGAGCTTCCCGTTTTGTACTTGAACCAATTTATTGATACATCTAATTCTGTAGAATGCTGCTAACACTTAATTGGTGACACGACAGCTATACCGTGCTATAATTGACAACTGAATAGTAGGTATCAATAATACCAAGTAATTTATGATCAATATAATGCACGTTTCGTGCCAACTGCAATTTGTAATAGGTTTGTGGTAAACTGACTCGTCACTCACAACAAGGTTAGATTGTACTTAACGGAATTTATGCGAGTACACATAGTGTACTCACTTCATGCGATGAGATTCACTATAATAAGGGGTAGGAAGTCAATACGATCACTGCGAGGCGACGGCGCCTGCCATCCTCTGCCGAACATCACCCAGCGCAGATCCGTTTCCAAATCCGTTCAGTAACGGCAACATCCTTTCCTTTGTCTCCGACTTTCCAGCCTCCGCTTCCATCTTTACTCGGGCTTTGTCCTTCTGCAAGTTGACCATTAGTTATAGCATATGCATTATATATACTTACTTGATATGATGTTTATGTTAATATATTTTATAGGCTATCGCAAATAATCATAAATTAATCATTGTGAAATATGAGACATTTGCGACGTGATATGACTTGGAACATGTACCGATTGTAGATGGTATGACGTTATATTATTATAGAAAACGAAATTCTCTTTTCTAACTGGACCATACTTGGGATACCGATAATTTAAATAGATTTCGGTTTGGGAAGTACGCTATAAGACACTTCTCTTAGAAGCATCATGAATATAATTATATCTGTTTAACCAAGAAACCGACCCTAACATACGTAGAACAACGGCTCGGTGAAGATGATTACTCAACAGATTCAAGGACAGAGATATACGGCTGTATTTCTCTGTCCTTGAATCCGTATAGTCCGTCCTGGCTAGTAGGACATAAGACAGATGGAAGTAGCTCCGTTTTATCCATTTAGGACTGACCCCACTGTGCTTATTAAAAAGATACGATTATGCAGACGTAGAACTTACTTTGGCTTTCTTGAGGTAGGCCTGTTTGTAGAAGTCTGAGAATAGGTAGTAGAAGAGTACGGCGTGCATTCCGATCCACCAGACAAAAGCGCGTGGATAGTCGCAGTCGATGAACAAAAGCTGGAATGCGTGCAGGAACACCAGCACAAACTGAACCTTTAAAAATATGATGTCTCGTTAAATACTTTTTACAACAGAAATAAATAGTCTGTTATTCAAATATGCATACCGTGATAAGAAGCGTTCGCCATCCCTTCAAACGTACTATTTGTATGAATGCAATGAGTATCTGGGGAAGCTGTGCTGCCAAGTAAAAGGTCTCAGCGGTGGCATTTTAATATCGGTAGCAATTACAATAGATCTGTAATGGTCGCAGTGACGTCACCTGCCATCAATACGGCATGTGCCATCCGTGACAATGTTCAAGGATAAACGCTCGAACGACTTTAACCGATTGCAAAACATTGACATTGATACAAATCGTAATACTATGCCTAAGGTTACTCGACCATTGGCTTGTCAAATCTATAAAAATATTTTTTTGAATTTAATAGATAATATATGTAAGGCAACTTATGCATAATGTCAAGGTAGAACTGACTATTGCCCCACAATTTATTGAATTCGGATTTAGATATATATGTATACCTTAAACAACTAATGAGCACAATGGTATATAACGAAATTGTTAGAATGAAGATTTATAAAGTAGCGTTAAATTAAAGTACCATTAGTTGTAGCTAACCTCACCTGCACATAGTGCACCCTGCTTAATCACTCGCGAGGCTCTGATGAAACGTAACCAAGACACACTTGCCACCGTGGTGTTTTATGGCTGAATAATTACCCAATGAATAGTGCCAAAAAGGGCCCTCGGTACCCAGCAGTACTATTATTACTTATCATAATATACGGTCATCATCATACGGTCGTGGATATGGTAATGGTGAGGCAGCGGATGTTAAAGGTGTAGTAAAGCACAACCAAAGCTTCAATCAGGTTAATGCATGTGTGTGTACCTTCCTATGTCTACTCATGATGATAATGAAGATAAGTAGTTTATCGAAAACCTGGATAAAGCTCCTGTAGAAAAACCTTGCTTCTCTAAATCTAAGTTCTAAACTGTTAAGACATCAGGTCAGCAATTTAGAACTTGGTGACACAAGAAATAAGCTGGGAACGGAAACTATTTGATTCAATAAAAACTATATTTATTAAACAGCTGCTACAAAACACTATGCAACGAAGTGAACCTTAGATTGCTGAAAACAAAATTTATGAACTATGTGATTGCTTCGCTAAAATACATTTTAGCTGATGTAGTTCTGAGTCAGGCTAGGCTTGTAGCTTAAAATAATAATACTACGAGTATTTGCCTACCCAGTTCTCTAGAATAATCATGACACCTTGTAGGCACTGGAATCGATCTACCATCAGTAACAAGGCT
The DNA here is from genome assembly GCA_947459985.1 of Diloba caeruleocephala. Taxonomy (NCBI): domain Eukaryota; kingdom Metazoa; phylum Arthropoda; class Insecta; order Lepidoptera; family Noctuidae; genus Diloba; species Diloba caeruleocephala. The sequence goes on from OX381610.1 coordinate 19,043,003, forward strand.
TATTGCAGCCAATTAACCTGATATGGCAATAGATCGAGTAGAACACTCACTATGATTGTTGATATAATCACCCGTGATAAGAATCTCCAGAAAGCCGTACATTTATTCTACTTTAAGGGGCATGAGGACTCCTCATATGGAGGAGCGATGTTCCTCTTCAATAAAAGAATAGCGTTAGCAGTGCAAATCATAGCGTGTATTTCCACAAGAGTGTGCTATGTTGTTATGAAGCTTAATTCAAAGTATTCCCTTAAAGTATATGCACCTACCTCAGACCACGTAGAGGAGGACGTGGAAGCTTTCTACGAGCAAGTGCAGAAAGTATATCACGACATACTTAGCCACTATACTATCCTTTTAGCTATATTTCAATGCGAAGATAGGTCAGCCATAAATAAATAAATTGTCAGTAGGATAGTGTTATCACTAGGATGGATTTCCGTCAGTACGTCCAAAAGCCGAAAGCAGCTCAGGATAGTTGCCGCCTTAGAAGATATCGTATGGTATTCTCGTGCGAATCTGATGGCGTTGTAGTCCATTAAAATTGGTTTTGCAATTTTGGACACCAAACAATATCTTCAACCATACAGGATACCCTGCAGGGCTATCGATCACACGACCCCCGTGTGTGTAGAGGCGGTAAAACTCCTCCATCTTTCAACCAAAGTTGGGCAGCAGTCGGAAATGAACCTACTGCTGTCTCGTTAAGGAGACGAGGCAATCGAACCTTTAAGGACTGTCAAAGATTAGGCTAAGGTACTCCATACTTCGGCCCAGGTGGTATTCTGCGGCACCGTCAAGACCGTATGGTCTTGGTAGTTGCAATAGGCCAGGGCAAACTCATGTCAATTTTCTGGAGCAGAGACAGCATTTGCGATGAACACATTCTTTAAAAAAGGACGATCCAGAAAATGGACTGAGGCCAGGGCTGATAACACAACCAGAAATAAAATTGACTATATAATCAGTCCAAACAAAAACAACATCACTGACTTTTTTGTTCTCAGCCACTTTAGGACTAGCAGTGATCATCAGATCCCTGGTAAAAAAAAAACGATGACACCACAAATTCAGCTGCAAGCTATGCAGTTCCGCATAAATGATTTCAACTTTAGTTGAAAAATAAGTTTCAAGGCCTTACAGAACAGAACCAGGGCGTGGACTATGACTTCTGCAAAACTCATATCGATCGAACAACAAAAATTACAACTGAAATGAAATCAACAAAATAAACATTCAATACGCTAGAATTACTTGCTCGTAGAAGAGAGCTGAGAAATTATACCACCATTGACCAGAGAGAGCTCTAAAACTACTAAATAAATTTAAATTGTTAGAAAGGCAATTAGACTGGTTCTAAGAACATTTAAATGCAAAGGGCACATAGGCCCACCTATGTGGGTGCTGTCTTATGTTGACGTTCAAGTATAACTATTTTTCATCTATTTTAAAGTTATTACATAGACAACAAAAGTAGATAGCCACCCAAAAATACTTAAAATAAAAAAAATATAAATACATAAAACATTGACGGTTGCCATAACAAATTGTGACCACATAATACCTGTTGTTGAAGACATAAAGGAAGTAACACCTAATGCTGCGACCACACGTACACCTTGATGCGGAAGACCTGGGGGTAGGTGTTCCACGTATCATAAAAAAAGAAGTTGATTTTACTCTGCAGCACATGAAATGCAATGCAACCCGGAAGGACGGCGTTCTCGGCGTACTCTAAGCACTAACTAAACTCTACAATAGGGTGGTGGCATAACGCCGGTGGTCTAGACAAATGCCACTGTTACGCTCCTGCACAAGACGGCCAAGGACGGACAAGGCGACCAATAGAAGCTGATTTACTATTCAACCATAAGCCTTTTGTCTCAAGGTCTATAAATTATTCGCTAAACCCCTGTGCAATAGACTGTCCCATCCACTCTATGACTACCAAGCCGTCGAGCAAGCTCCAGCTGCTCGAGTGGAATTTCGAATTTCATTATTCCTTCCTGTTGCTTTCATTAGATTACGAGAAGACTTTTGATAGTGTCGACAACTGTGCAGCGGTGTTCCATTCTCTGCATTGTAGTAATATTGACAAGTGCTATACGGATATTCTCCGGGACCTTTACAGTGTTGCCACAATGCACATGCACAGACTGACTGGTCTCGTGCCCATCAATCGAGGCGTTCATCAAGGCCAAGCTATTCTCAAATGTCTTAGAAGATGTAATGAAGATCTTGGACTGGAGTGAGAGGGGAAATAATATTAGCGTGTGTGACATGCGTGTGCTACGCATGTCACACAGTATCTCTTAAATTGATATAGCAGATAACCACATCTATCTTGTACATCGTTTATCCTTTGGCCGTGAATGTCAGGCGATGGAGATGGTTAGATGTATTCAGATGGCATGAGCAGCCTTTGGAAAACTGGCCGATTTTTTTAAAGCCACCAATTCTGCAATGTCTAAAACCAAGGCATTAAACCAATATGTGCTGCCCATTCTTACTAATGGAGCCGAAACATGGACGATAACCAGGGACTGCCTGCGTAAAATACAAGTAGTGCAAAGAGCCATGGAGCGGATCATGCAAGGTAATATCACTTGTTAAACGGGTACCTAACTCCGAGATTCGACGCCGGACTAAGTCAAAGATAAAAGTGAACGGATCATTAAAATTAAAGTTGAGACTGGCAGGACAAGACGGGATGACGCTCGGTGGACTAGGTATCATCCGTATGTATGGTGACCAAGGGCAGAACGAAGACAGCCAGGAAGACCCCTAGCACGCGTTGGTCGGATGACATCGTGAAGATTATGGGGCGACAGTGGATGAGACTAGCTCAGCACCGGCAAAAACGGCGTAAAAAACAGGAGGCTTATAATCAGCAATGACGTGAGACGTGGGCTGAAAAGATATATCCGGATGTAGAGTATGATCCAGCTGAAGTAAACCTGCCACAATATTAATCTGACAGTCTGTGATTATCACCATCGTATCAGCCAAAGGACATCCACCACTGAAGAAAGGCCTGCCCATTGATTTCCACAAATGTGTCATGATTTTGGGTGGAATTTGCCAATACTCACCGCGCTTGGCAGGTGGGTTGGTAATTGTAGAATGGCTGCTGTTCCACAGAAGGGACGCTACTGCCCATCCATTGGCTAGGCTTACCCCTTAGTCGCCTTTTACGACGGGAGGAGTAAAAGTTGTGCTATATTCTCAATCCGCACACCACACGGTTTTAAGAACTGTCATACGATTTATGAAAGCTTACCATCTGCAGGGCTGTAAGGTATTTCTTCCACCAGAGGTACCTCTGAACCTTGGGGCCGAGAGCAGCCAGTAGGTAATATGAGTACATCACAATGTGTACGAAGGTGTTCAGCATACCGAAGAAAGTCGAATGACCGCCTGTGAGGAAATAAATACGTGCACATTTTAATAATACTGAGATAAGAATTTATAATTTATATAATCTAAATGACCCAATGTAATATTTTGTAAAGATACTGTAAAGATTAGAGTTTACAAGAGTCGAAAACGACAGCTCATTTTGTTATTACAAAGGATTGAAGATCTAATATTTGCTTCTTGAGTATATGTAGTATAGAGAGTAGGTGTTTACTCTAGCCTCGAATACTTATAACATTACTATATAGAGTCACATCTGATTAAAATGGAAGACGACCTCAACATAGTTGAGAAAAGGCCGATGATGACAGATGTATTCTATTATTTTTTGTTAAATGAATAATATATGCTTACAGAAAAATGCAATAGGCATTAAAAGTATCATTTTCATCAACCTTGACTTTATTTATTAGGGTATAACATTTATAAAATACAAAACAACTGGTGTGGCAACACTTAACGAGAAATGTTATGATATTCGCTTACATCGCCAAAAAAATCTCAGACTTCGAACCCCATTGACTAAACCGGTAATTTTATGTAGTTTGCATTCGAAAGACAAATAGTGACGAGTAAGTAGCGGTATAGAGACAACATTTTGCCAACACATTACACAAAATCTTATTTACTTAAATATTTTCTTGTTCTAGAATAGTAAAGGATTTACCAGAGGTTAAATACTCCTTGTACTTGTCGAACACGCATGTTAGTTTATTGGTGGTCAAATATTATTTTCAAGAAACGCGTTTTTGTTTGTATATCACTCTCCGAGAACATAATACCAGTTAAGACAGGATATCTGACGATATTGTCGAAAGCATATTATTTGAATAGTTATATGAAGTATTTTTGTAGTGACACTAATTTTTTTTTTTGTACTGCTGTAGCTGCATACCAGCACGGAGCTTACTAGATGAAGAAAACTGATTCGCCAATGTTATCTGACAACACGTGAACCAAATGAGTTCAATGTTTAAGTGTGCACGTTGTAACAGGGTCCCGATCCCACTTTCTTATTTAGAACGAGCTGTGACCCGTAGTTTCACCCACCGTTTAATTTAAAAGAAATCGGATTACTTCCATAGACAGTTGAAGCTGTTATATTGAGATTACAAACAGACACTTCAATTTTATTTATTTGTTGGTATATATAGCATCGTTAATTTGTAGGTCCTACCAGACACATACTTCATATATAAGCGAACGGAGGCCATTTCACTACATGGGAGACTCAAAAGACTCAAGAGACTAAAAACATTGAGATATATTCACTTAGGTCTTATTACGATATTACAAACACAAATTATTGAATAGATTATATAAGTATTATGATAATAGTGCAGTGAAGACTTTCGAAATAAAGTTTTCTGACGTCTACATAATATCGATAGATAGATTTGATAAATATTGCAAGTCGTGGACTGCTGACGCCATTACAGCCGACTTGGGCGGCATAACCACTTTTGTAATGTACTATTTAGCACTGCAAATGACTTGCCGCTGCCCACGCCGAGCCGAAACTGAATCTACTGACACTAAAAACCGCACACGGTTAACCTTGATAGGTGCACCTCCATACCATAATTAATACGGGATACAAACTTTCGCGCGTTTTCCAAACCAGCCAAAAAACGATGACATCACATTTTTCAGGGGTGCAAAACCGCGCACGTTAAGTGCGGTGCTTGCTAAGCATAACACATGGATTGTACCTACACCATCCATAAAAAAAACGGACAGTGGTAAAAACGGACATTCGAGAAATTTTACCAATCAACATGTTCAATGTAGGTACACCCTCTAGCAAAATAATCAAAAGTTGTTCATAGTATTTTTTTAAATGTCGATCACACTTGAGACTACCGCCGAAATTAATAATCAATCTAATCCAAAATCTTCAGATTTATGATTTTGAACTTCATCCGTTTTTGAGTTAAGATCACATTTGACATAAAAAAAAAAAACAGAAAAATCCTTAATCCCAAATCCAAAGATTTTGAATTAGTTTGATTATTCATTTCAGCCGTAAGTCGTATATCTACATATCGTTAGAATCATTCCAAAAAATATTTTGACGTATCTAAATATGCAAACCGTGAGGAAATATTTTGTGTGAATAAAGAAATATTTTGGCTATGTTACACCTACGATGACCGAAGAACGTCAATCATTGCAAACAAATTATATGTAATCTTCTACTTATGTACTATGCAAACTCAGGTTTACAAGTGCGACATATTCTTAAATTAAAAACATATTGACTCAAACCAAACACACGCGTATTTACAGATCATGTCATCTTGTATTTAGGATCAATTTGCAGTTAAGGCTATATGGAATAAGGGTCGGTAGCGTGGCGGGTGGCGTGCATGAACAATGTCATACTGAAAGCGGGGCGGTTGCCACGTGGCCTTTGCTACGCCACCCTCACCATTATACAGCACCGACACCGCGTTGCTACTGATTCTACGTAGCGCGGAGTCTTCATATTTATTTACAAAACTGATTAGTATAGTTCGCGGGGAACATTTTAAATTAGTTGGCTTTTCACATTCGTGACGCGACGGTATAATAACCTATTATAGTTATAATGGTAACAAACTACACGAGTATGATTTTTCATTACCTAAAAATATCTCACATTGTTGTAATTAAATAAATAATATACAACATAGTGACTACGATGCGACAGTAAATGAAGCCACGTACAGGACAACGCGTTAGTAGACAATAGCAAAAAGTCAATCGATATCATATAACTTAGTTACAGGTTTTATTTCGTTTAAACAATTTTAGTCTCTAGATAAAATAAGAAAGGTCTGGTCTCCGTCCGTACCAAAATAATCCTCATTTAAATATGTAGAACATAGGTCACTTTCAGGTCACCTTTGTATTTGCTTAATGCCCTTATCCGACATGTGTAAGTGCATGTGAAAATGCAAGCGAAAATAAAGTGATTTTGGTATATAGTCCAAGAGCACTTTGCCTGTACGAGGATTAATTTATTGTATCATCATCACCACCTTGTATAAAACGTACGAAAACTCAGTTTACGATGCAGGTTTCTGAGAAAATAATGTCAAATTCCGTGCTACAAAATTCTAGTGCCCATAGAAGGTAATAAAGATATCCGTGACTTCGAATTCTAATTGATGGAAAAAAAAAATATAATTTAGGATATAATATATATATATCCTAAATAACACTGGTATGCGGATAACGTACACTTGTTGGTAATTTCTCAAACTGTAATAACAGCTAAACTGTTACCGCCTAATATCTGATTGGAACAGTTGGTTATATTACAATAAAACAATTTTAAACGGATTAGATCGCGATAGATTTTGTTTTTCGAAAATAAAATACCTTTTTAAAATCTGTAACGACGCCTGTCACCTTAGTCATCCTGCGACCACAAATGCTGCAAAGTATTCGAAACGTCAGGAAAATTGTTTTATTATAATGTGTAATAATCGCGAAAACCTAAGACATAACTAGATGGTTATATTTTTTAAATGTCTACATTTGATTCGTATAAATAGCTATTAGACACTGACGTAAACAATGAAGACTTACACGGATCTAGGTATTTATTAAGGCTACTATGGGGATTCCCAAAAACAATATCTTAATTACTTTGCAATTAAGTAATAACAATTATGCGCGGTTACTTCATGTAAGAAGAGTGTTTGAACGAACTATATATATATATATATATAACTATATATAACTATATATATATAACTATTAAAGATTAGTTATCAATATATGGAGAAATTAAATCAAAATAACGTTATTTTCATAGTTCTTAAGCATATGGCTAGTTTACGCTAGCTAAGGTCTCTTATTGCAAGAAGTCGCCTAGGTCGGTACCACCCTAGTGCCTGATATTCGCTGTTAAGCAGTAGTGTTCAAACTTTAGACATTACTGTATTCCGGTTTGAAGAGCACTGTAACTAGTGAAATTACTGGTATCAGAGACAAAACAACTTAATATCTAGAGGTGACGAGCGTAGTTTGGTGCCACGCAGGACTAATTCTGGGTAGTATTGCAACCGTTAGGCGTGACGTTTAACACCTGGCGTATGACTTGAATGTCTCGTCGCCATGGGGTACAGAAAAAAAGTATACAAAGACATTTTAACCCACAGAAAGTTCAAATTGAGTAATTTTGTTATGTTGTTGCTACAAAATTTAAAAAATTTGGTGGGTTGGAACACGGTAAATCAAAGACTAGTTACTTGAAGGCTGAAACGTTTTAACTGTATGATGAAGGAAATTCAAAAGTGGTATTAATTTTGACAGACTTGTGGGTTGGAACTATTTGTGTAACTATAACGTCAAACTCATCATCATCATCATTTCAGCCGAAAGATATCCATCGCTGGACATAGGCCTGCCCAAAAGATCGCCACAATGACCGGGTCCTGCACTACTCACATCTAGCGAATTCCTGCGACCTTCACCGGTCGTCGGTACACCTTGTGGATCCTTCGTGAGCAGGACACCTACCACGCCCACGCTGCATCTTCAAATACGCGGTTGATATCACTCGAGAACTTACCGGCCATCCGTTTTACGAGCAACGTGTCACCCGCCCAATTACCACTTAAGTTTAGCAATTATTACGTCCTATTCATCGTTGAAAAATACTTTACAATGTGAAAATAGACGGTTTAATCGCATCAGAAGAGAAAATAAAATAGATATGACCTAAATGCACGGTTGGTGCAGTGGCTGCTACAGTCGGCTGCTGCGCTCCGGGTCTTGGGTTCGATTCCCACACGGAACAAATATTTGTACGATCTGCAGGTAGTTGTTCCGGGTCTGGGTGTATTGTATGTGGAATTTGTGTCTGTAAACGCACCCACGACACAGGAGAAATCCTAGTGAGGGGCAAAGTTAAAAAAGTCAGAGACACAAGTAGCTGAACAATTTTTACTTTTCAAGTCGGTGTTACTCTTTATTTTAGAAACGTTGGTGAACAGTATCAAAACCAGATAATAACAACATATATAAATATTGCTTTGATTAAGAAAAAATATGGATAAAATGCAAAACAAGAGGTCGCAAGCCATTTGAATTTTTTTGAATATTAATATATGTAGACTTATCTCGCTGACCGTACACAACAAAATATTATAAGCCTAATTTTTTATCTTCTGCGTACTGTATGAATCATAATAATCCAACTTAAAGTAAGCATAATAAATTTTACAATTATAATTTATTAAATTTAAAATTTGCCGTGTGGTGCCGGCTTTGCCGCGTGGTGCCGGCTCAGAATGCCACCACCCCATCTCCTCCCATGGGTGTCGTAAAAGTCGACTAAGGGATTAGCCGGAGGATGGGCAGCAGCGTCCTTCGAGTACATTAACAACTCAACTGCGATCGCCAACCCGCCTGCCAAGCGTGGCGATTAGTGCAAAACCCCCCAATGAGCGAGAACACATCCATATCGGTGGTTGTGGTGATCTTTGGGGGAGGCCTGTGTCCAGCAGTGGACTTCAGTCGGCCGAAATTATGATGATGATGAAATTTAAAATTAAATGTTTACGACTCAACAAACATTCTGACGGATTTCAATTAAAAATGTAATGTTAGCTAATGTACAATAAACTCTACCACACTAAACTTTTCAAGGAAATTTTGTGTCAAGAGGGACTTTGGAATTGGTATAATTAATGAGCAAACAATAAAATGTGTAGATAGGTACAGTATTTGAATTACGCTTACCTGGTGTGAATTTAACGCCGAACCACACGGACATAGGCATGATGCCGTGGTGGATCACGTGCAGCTTCGACACGTGGTCAAACTTTTTCCGCATTACGAAGAAGATCTGGAAACACAGCAATCAATATAATTGATTAGATGTCTTTTTACATTGTGAAATATTATAATTAGAATAATATATAACAGCTCAGTGCGTGGGACGCCCCCGGCCATATGGAATGCCGCCATAAAGAAGGGATCAGAAGGTCGAGTGCTGTGGCGCTACTTGGGAGAGCTCTGTGTCCAGGAGTGGACTGCGATAGGCTGATAGGCATTTTTTATAGAATACACATAAATGATTTATGGATAGATCGAATCGAGTCGTATGATGCATTATGATATATCAGTGCCTATAAGCAAATCGTTAATTATGTTTTATTGATACTAGAAAAATATGGTTATGCTATGCTTATAACGGATCCGTCACAAGCATTCGACATTATAAGCACAGGGTTAGACACATTTTTATAATATAATATCTCAAATCATTTAATTGTTGACGGCAAGATTATCGCAGTGGCTAATCGATTGGCTAGATGTGGTATGTATGAATTAAAAAACAAAACTAGAACACGGTTAATGTTTATAAATAAACAGATTATAGTATTACAAATAACCTGTGACATATTTTCCTAGTTCGCTATTTATTGAGGAAGACTTATACTTTAATAATATATTAATAAGATATAGTTTAATAATTATTAGTTAATTTACTATTCATATTTTTTATTTATAGTAATTATTGGAATAGATTTTAACACGCCATATCCATATCCATATCCATATAATTACTAGCCTAATTTTTTTTAGTTTGAATCTCTAAGTCTGTGTAAATCGCAAAGTAATCCGAATAATTAGCAAAAAATATTACTCGCATCAAAATAAACAGCGTTCTTGGTTATAGCAAATATGATTAGTCTTTATTAAGTCTGTTATGCATATCATACTTATTAAATCTGTTACGAATATTATACTTATTCTGTTTTTATTCAGAGGCTCTGCTCGGGGTTCACGCACGTGCACAGTGGGGACAACACAATGTCTGTGTAACAAATTACAATGGCACCCATGTGTGGCTCGGCATGGATATGGGCATATCCATAGCACCCTTTCCGACATATCGGAAATGTTATCAGCATCAGAGAGATCATCAGATCATCATCAGACGTGTTCCAGCTCGTCGGTGGCAACCACAAAATGCGGGCACGTAAGGCCTCCGCCCAAGTCCTCGCAAAAGCCCCGAAAACAAAGGAGGCCTGGTCCTCCGCTCCCTCTGCCCTCCCTGTTCCTAAGACTACCTCCTCGCAGGCTGGTCCGGTCCCCATCGCCACAAACTCCCAACCCCAATCCCAGCCCGCAAACCCCCTAAAAAGGGGAAAAATTCCCCATCGATATATATCCAAGCCAAGGGTAAATGGGAGACTTATATGACTTATATGAGTCCAAGATGTGCATCGAATTAGAGTTTAATTACCTACACGCTCGTACATTAGCCGTGGCGTCAGAGTGGCAGTTCCCCCTGCCCAAGACTTCAAGTTTCTGAACCGTGCCCTTCAATATCGTAACGTGTACTTCCACACGTACTCCTTCGCTGAAGATCACCCACTCCGGGTAGTCCTAAAAGGTATCCCCAAGGAGATCGACACAGACTCCATCAAATACGACCATCTGTCGCAATATATCCCCGTCCTGGAAGTCAACCGCATGCACGCTGGTCGCAGCGGTGACGCTTATGATATGGTCCTCGCCATGTGCGAGAAGACCGACCAAGTCCTCGCAAAAGCCCCGAAAACAAAGGAGGCCTGGTCCTCCGCTCCCTCTGCCCTCCCTGTTCCTAAGACTACCTCCTCGCAGGCTGGTCCGGTCCCCATCGCCACAAACTCCCAACCCCAATCCCAGCCCGCAAACCCCCTAAAAAGGGGAAAAATTCCCCACCGATATATATCCAAGCCAAGGGTAAATGGGAGACTTATATGACTTATATGAGTCCAAGATGTGCATCGAATTAGAGTTTAATTACCTACACGCTCGTACATTAGCCGTGGCGTCAGAGTGGCAGTTCCCCCTGCCCAAGACTTCAAGTTTCTGAACCGTGCCCTTCAATATCGTAACGTGTACTTCCACACGTACTCCTTCGCTGAAGATCACCCACTCCGGGTAGTCCTAAAAGGTATCCCCAAGGAGATCGACACAGACTCCATCAAATACGACCATCTGTCGCAATATATCCCCGTCCTGGAAGTCAACCGCATGCACGCTGGTCGCAGCGGTGACGCTTATGATATGGTCCTCGCCATGTGCGAGAAGACCGCTGATAAGAAAATATTCAATATTAAGACCGTGTGCCATCTCTCAAGCATCAGAATTGAGCCTCCCCACAAATATGGTCCACCCGGACAGTGCCGGACATGCTCGGCATAGTTTTAAACTGTCCCTTAAAACATTTAAATAATACCGATCCAGCTGTCCCTAAAACAAATAGCTTGCACACTTCAGCAACGCCCCAAGCCGAGGTCCGTGTCCCGCAGGGGGCGCCCTTAGCGCAAGTTGCTTAGATTATAATATTAATTTTAAACCTGGCTGGAGGCCTCGTTTGGCCAGAAACGACCGGTTAAGCAACCAAATATATCGCAAATATCGGAGAAAGCCCAAAAAACAATACGCGGTCGTTACCCCGCGGCGCTGTCTCATCTTTCTCTGTGTGGAATCGGCCCTTTTCCGAACCCAATCTGCGGCCACTGCACTCCAATGTTCATGCTCTGTCAGTAAAGCCGACAATAATGCCGGCAGAGAGCGATCTTGCCCTATCAATATCTACTTAAAAATAAAATAAAATCAACTTACCGTGTCGAAGAATTCTGTGAATTTAGAGAAATAGTACCACCAGCAGCCATTGACCGTCTGAAAAACAAAGGTGTGGTGTAAGTCATTTAATTTAACATTAAATCATAATCTATATATGTTATACTAGCTGCCCGCCCCAGCTTCACACAAGCTGGTTCATGCAAACCCGATTGCAGTATTGGGTCCAATTGTAAATCTAACCATTCAAGGACCCACTCAAACCTACACAAAAAAAAACATCAACATCGGTCCAGCCGTTTAGGATGAGTCAGATAAACTAAATGTTTTTTATTGTTGTCCCTATGCGTTCCTATACCATTCATCAGACTGAGTTGAAACTATATACAGTCTATTGTTGCCACTTGCGTAAAGGTTTTAGACATAAAAAAAGAAGCATTGCTTTGCAACGCATGGCCGAGCATTAGCTAAGTTAACATTAAAAATAAAAATGCTATTATTTCATACGCTTTAATATAAAGCCCCATATCTATGCAGGTATGTATACCTGTATCTATGTAGCTATGTAACCACGTATTCAATTTTCACCTATTTCTAGATGTTCAATTGAAGAAACAATTACACAAAAAAGAATTACACGAATATGACCTGGTGTAGTGAGCAGGATCATCAGCTCATGATAAAAAAATAACCTAACAACAGCTTAATATTATACATTAGACATTTCGATATCAAAGGTAGATTAATTATGAGTGTATATGTAGAGCTAGGTAAGTAGGCTAGGCTCTAGTGTGATCATACGAGGACTTGAAGCCGTGGCGACTTAGGTGCCGAAGATGACCGCCACACCACAACCACAGGGTTTTAGCCGGTAGGAGTCCGGTATGCCCCTTTATCCTTCCCCGGGGCGGAGGAAGGTCAGGTAGAATTTCCACTGAACCCAATAAAATAAAGGTAGTCAGGTTAGGCAACACATACGCTTTAATTTTAAATAAAATAATGTGTTAATGCGTGTGTTTAATTCATATTTCTTAATAATGTACTTATTAATTTTATAATCTATAATTTAATTTTTATCTAAGTATACCTTTTCCTTTTACGTATACAAATCATATACCATTTAACAATGTATTTTTTCTTATGCATTCGTTTCTGCGATACTAGTTCAAAACAGTGTCCATCATAATAATATTTGAAATTTAAACTGGAATTAATACGAAACATGAATCCTTTAGCTAATTGTATTAATATTAGCTTCGTGTCTACGCTTTCTATTCATAATTGTCGGCACGGTTGGTGCAGTGGCTGATACAGTCGACTGCTGCGCTCCGGGTCGTGGGTTCGATTCCCGCACGGAACAAATATTTGTATGATCTACAGGTAGTTCTTCCGGGTCTGGGTGTATTGTGTGTGAATTTCATGTCAGTAAACGCACCCACGACACAGGAGAAATCCTAGTGTGGGGCAACGTTTTAAAAAAAAAAAAAAAAACATTTACCAATATTAATTAGCAAGTATCTTTTTGTAAATTTTGATAACCATAAAGGTCTCGCTCGGCACATACACCAGTCCATAGTATAAACGAGCTATGAACGTATCAGGCACAAAAAGATCACGACAGACACTACTAGAACCCACGTATTATGATACGTTCTAATGGGATAGTAGTGTCTGTCGATACAATGAAACAATGAAAGCACGCTACGGTGTTGGTCAGTGACGGAACGGTCTGGTGACGGTGTTGGTCAGTGACGGAACGGTCTGGTGACGGTGTTGGTCGGTGACGGGAATGTCTAGTAAGTGGGCATAACTTCATACAAATTAGTACAAACAATATTTTTGCATGTACGGTTACGGTCATGGTATAGCACGGTGTAATGGGCTGACACCTTAAATCCAAGTTTTTTTTGAGTATACATACTTTAAATACTTATTTTATAAATGTATTAAGTACTAGCTGGGACCCGCGGTTTCACCCGCGTTTAATTTAAAATAAATTTAGAGTACTTCGATATAAAATATATATGATTTCAAGGGTTTTTTTTTTTGCGCGGAACCATAATTATTTTTCTAAAATAAAAGTAGCCTACGTTATTCCTTATAACATCAGCTATCTGCCAGAGAAAGTCCCGTCAAAATCGGTTCAGCCGTTTCGGAGATTACCCGGAACAAACAGACAGACAGACAAAAAAATGTTTTTTTGTTATAGGTACCATACGGTACCTATAACAAAACAGCTTTTGACTTAATGCATATGAAAGTATATACACTTTCATATGCATTAAGTCAAAAGCTGTTATTTTGACATTACAAACAGACACTTCAATTTTATTTATTTGTATGTATAGATGTAACCCGCTGTTTTATCAAATATTGGTATAAAAACGCGTAAGCTATCATTATTTTATTATATATACGACTAGCTGTGCCCCGCGGTTTCACCCACTCTTTAATTTAAAATAAATCGGATATTTGATTATTTATCAGTATTATTAGCATATAGTAGCATAGCATATAGTATATTCGATTTTATGAGTTTAATTTTTTGCGCGGATCCCTAAATCTTTTTATTTTTCTAAAATAAAAGTAGTTTATGTTATTCCTTATAACATCAGCTATCTGTCAGTGAAGTCCCGGTCCACCTGTTTCAGAGATTAGCCGGAACAAACAGACAAATTTTTTTAAAAAATCTTTTTTATTTTATGTACTGTACATACTTTCATATGCATTTAGTAAAAAGCTGTTATTTTGATTTTTTGTCATTATTTATTTGTATAGATATAGATAATATATAAAAATTAGTGTACGTATCTAATAGTACGGTAATTACGTGCCAATGCGAATGAACTTCAAGGCAAACCACCTCAGTCCGCCTAAGCCATGTGCAGTTCTACACACTGCTCGCCTTTATTGAGATAGGTAGGTATATATACCAACGCAAGTATTCTTCTATTCGATGTCATTACCGGTTTCATTATTGTCAATGAGTTGCAAGAAAAATATTCCATACCTATCACTTAATTGTAAAGGTAAACGAGTTAGCCCCTGAAGTACTTAGTTCCCCTAGACTTACACAAAGTACGTCTAATGTAATCGCATGACTATTCATATCGACTTATTAGAAAATACATTAGAGTAACAAAGGACTTATGTACATAATTTATACGAGTACAATTAATTTATATTCAGTATAACATCCTATACAAAGGTAAGGAATTAATTTAAATTGCATTTATATTCATTAAGGAATTGCTATAAGCTGTATATTCGATAAAAAATATTATTATATTTTAATTGACATTAAAATATTATCATCATATTGTTTTTGTGCATACAAATTTTAAATATTGTATTTTATTTTTAAATAATTTTATCACTAGTTAAACCTAACAATTCATTCGACTGGTGGTAAGCGTTATGCCTGCCCATAACAATTATAATACTATTCAAAACTAGCCCTGTGGGGCATAACACTGTACCTACTCGTCACCTCGAGACATTAATTATATAGTCTCATATGTTTTCATTGCCCAGTAATTTCGCTGGCTACAGTGCCAGATTGTTCTGTGACACAGTGCCCAGTGATTTCCGTAAAGCAATCCACTTTTTTATATACGCCACAAAAAATTATACGCCACTTTTTTTTTGCCCCACACTAGGATTTATCTTGTGTCGTGGGTGTGTTTACAGACATGAATTCCACACACAATACACCCAGACCCGGAACAACTACCTGCAGATCATACAAATATTTGTTCCGTGCGGGAATCAAACCCACGACTAGGAGCGCAGCAGCCGACTGTATTAGTCACTGCACCAACCGTTCCGTACATAACACTGGAGCTTCGTAAATTGTGTTTTATTTTTTGCAGTAATGGCTGTGTATTATAAATGATAGTAATAACTTATGTACAGGAATGAATGAATCCAAGTTAATTCAAACAATTACCTAAAGTACTAGCGAAAATCAATTTTTTGTAAAACTTAATAATCGTGACCACGGTCAATGCAACTTCGCCGTAACGTTGAGGTTAGTCAAAATATTGTTTTGATTAATCTGTGTGCGAAAAGTCCCGAAACAGTAGTTATATAATAATTGTTTACGAAAAACCTGTTTCTACTGTTATGTCTAAAGCAGCCGACACGCAGCAGACACCTTTTTTTTAAATTGTTTATTAGAAAAAAATTCTTCGCCCAGACCGGTTAGTTTAATTATTACATGACGTCAGCGTCAAGGGAAGTATATTGTTTCCTTGGCTTTAGATTGCCATAGAAATGTGTTGCAAGTGAAGACGTACAAACGACATGCATTCGGCAACTGGTTTAGGAAAGTGATAAACGAAGGTGTCTTACCCGTATCGCGTCAGGAGACCTCGAGTAGTCGACGGGTTGACATCGAAAACTGTATGTGGTGAACCACCCGCTCTTTAAACTCTACGAGAAACAAATGTTTCATTAGTAATAATAAGGAAAAAATTAGTCGCATGATCTAGAAATAAACAGCTTCGAAGATTTAAGAACAAAAATCAAATATTTTACCTCACGGAAAAGCCAAATACTGAATAGAACTTGGAACAAGTTGTAAAATATCAAAACTCTTTTCAGCTCAAACGGTTTTCTGTTTTCCATCAACTTCGGCCCCAGCACCTGACAAAAAAGAGGTTAATTTTAATAAAACAATACAAACTCGAAAGAAAGCCATAGCCTAATGACCGAGGCGTCGGACTACCGATGGAAAAATTGTGAGTTCAAACCCTATCCAATGTAATATTGGCGTGAACTCACTCCGAACACAAGAATATTTCCCTGAGTTGGAGGAGCTATCAGGAGTACGAGTATTACAGTAATGTTTAAGCCACATAGATATGTACTTTTTAAAAGCCTATAAGTACTAGATAGTAGGCCTTTAAAAAAGTATGATTGTTTGATATATTCAAATGTCATGTAATTTAACTGCACATAATTATTACGCAACTGCGTTCTTCTAACAGCGGTAACTTCCAGTGGAAAACATTCCTAATGATGTCTAATATCAATTGTTAATCCACTCAAGTGACGTACCATAACGAACGTACGAATCATTATACCGACATAATATTGATGTACTTACTTTTACTGTGTACACGTATGCCAGACATATCACCAGTGTGGGGAAGGGCGACGACATCAGAAACCAGCCTTTCACCCTCTGATCACTTTTGTTGTCCATCAAATCATGGTAGCCCTCGACTAGCCTACTCAGCGCCTCCATTTTCACTGCAACAATCACAAAAACTTAATATAACTTTCATGAGCACTACTATACTATACTATACGATCACTTTTTGTTTTTGTTTTGAATACGTTAATTTTAAAGGTGTGAGCACACCGTATCGCGATTGTAGAATGAGCGGTTTTGTATAGAGCTGTTTACTGTCGAGCGTCAAGTTTACCGAATGTCAGGGTGGACCGGGTGCCGAGCCGATTCGCCAATCGTCTCAGAGACGTAAATATAAAATATATACAGTTAGTAGTTAATGAAATTTAATGGCTAGTTTTAGGTAGGCATATAGTTGCAAGAGGGGGGGACCGCTTTACAGCCATCCCCTCCGAGATGTGCCTAAAAGCGTGACTCCAATGGGTGGCTCTAGTGTGATCTTACGAGGACCTGGAGTCCATCTTCGGTGCCGAAGATGACCGCTCCAGTGGTTTTAGCCGGTAGGAGTTCGGCATACCCCTTCGCCCTTCCCCGGGGCGAAGGAAGTTCCATTTAGAATTTCCACTGGACATCAATAAAAAAAGGTAGGCCTATAGCATTAGAACAGTTATCAACTCTTGGTTTATTTTCTTATCAGTATCGATGGGTATTGTTTTTAATTCTCATTATGTTTACTTAATATGTTAACTGTGTCACGATACAGATACGATTATTGTGCTACACAACTTTTTTTCTTTGTCGTTGATACAGTTTTTACTGACATAAATTTCACATGCACATATACCCAGACCCGACACAACTACTTGTAGATCATACAAATATTTGTTCCGTGCGGAGATCGCACCCGCGACACTTAGCGCAGAAAGCCAAATGCTTAGCCACTACGCTAACCGTGCCGTCAATACTAGTAGTAAATAAAAAAAACTACACAGTTACTATTGGCGATTACCGGGTAGCTTAGACGAAATCTAAGCAGGCGTTTCAATATTCACTTATTTACACATTAAAAAATGCAAAATACTAGCTGCCATACCATAAGATGCATTTAAAAAAGATATATATACATTCTAAAAAATGGTTTTGTGCCTCATAAAATATCAAGGCTCACCGATTTCGAAAGGTGATACGTGCGATCGTTCGTCAATGAAAAATATTTGTGGTTATGCAAAGAAGTTCGACTGATTCATCGTCGAGCTTTTACTACTACGTATACTATAACCGTTACGCAATACCTATAAAGATAATCTCGTCAGCTGACTTTGCCCCACTCTATCGTCCTTGAAAATTGCGAAGAAAGCTGTCAGAGGATTTGGTGTGAAATAATTGGGCATGTTTACAAATACTATGTGCCTATACATACTGTGTACTTAATAGGAAAAAAGCAAAATAAACTGCAGTGAGATACCTTTTTATATTGTATGTTCTTTGAAACGGTAATGTTAAACCGATGTTATTCCTACTTATGGTAATAGCGAATTATGTTTTCACTAGCCATGAGTCCCGTTTACCCCCTATTGAACCCCCTTGGGAATGATTTAAAATATACTTTCTTAGTGGTCACGTATGTTATAGGAACCCTTGTGCAAAATGTCATGCTTCTAGAAGTTCAAATTCAAATTGTACGTTGTCTGTCAGTCAGTCAGTGTTAAAGTTTTATTAAAGTGGATGTGTTGCATTAGACGCACGACTGTGTTGCATGTTAAGGTATTCTCAGGACCTAATGTTACAGGCATGCCTGTGTGGGTATCGGAGCGGTACGCACGGTACGCGGTAAACAAGTAGTTTACTATGACGTTACTATTGTGGAAAGAAACTCGTACCAGGGATACCAGAGCTATTAATCTGTGTTTATACCCAACAATGCACAAATTCGATAGGCTCATTTCAATCTCGTGTAATGATTAGTATATTTCAATATTTATATTATTGCCGTGTGGTGCCGGCTCAGAATGCCACCACCCCATCTCCTACCATGGGTGTCGTAAAAGTCGACTAAGGGATTAGTCGGAGGATGGGCAGCAGCGTCCTTCGAGTACATTAACAACTCAACTGCGATCGCCAACCCGCCTGCCAAGCGTGGCGATTATGGCAAAACCCCCCAATGAGCTCAAAACACATCCATATCGGTGGTTGTGATGATCTTTGGGGGAGGCCTGTGTCCAACAGTGGACTTCATTAGGCCGAAATGATTGAATATTTATTTCTCATTACAGTTGTTTCAAATGAAATCATCTTTGGCGAAAACGTCTTAGTTAACACTTTCATAACAGTGCGATGTTGTAACAGACAAGCTAGATCCATTATTATTGTAATGATCACTACAGCATTTTACGACTTCGCAAAAATAAGTGTTAATATTTAATAATTATGAACATCAATTTCTAGAGAATACAAGGCTACACCCAGTTTAAGAATTTATATTTCCATTATAACTACATAGTTTGAAATCCCCTAGATAGAGTCTACTAACTCGTCTACTGTAAATGAAATGTTGACAACATAACTTATTCGTGTATCATATACGTGTGGTGTCCGAATTAAGAATATAGCACCATCTGCTCGCATGGATGTGTTTGAGTACCGGCAAATTCCCCAAAATGATGACACAATTGTGGATATCTATTTGAGACTTTGGTCCGCAAGGGACGGTAGACATTTTTTCCCTGATATGATGATATTTTTTTGACAAATATGACGGATTTTAGACGCGTATTCGACCTAAAGATGATAATTCATGTGCACATAGTCAAGCTGGTGAAAGATGGCTGTGATGGGATCTGGGGATTTCATTCTATCCTTAGAAATTGCTGACTTTTATAACCAGTACGTAATTTGCCTTATTTTCGGCATTATTATTCGAAAGTGCTGCATGTTTATGTGAGTCTACACTTCAATTGTCTTGTGCACTTCGAAGCCCTCAAACGGCGCAAATACAATAACCTAATAGGTAATAATTGTTTTGAGCCGTTTGGGGTCGAAACGCTTGGGTCATGAGGTCCGAGTGCATGTCTGTTTTTCAAAGATATAGCTAGACGGTTGGTCGATGCGTCACGTGATCAGAGGGCTGGCATTTTCTTTGGCCAAAGAATAAGCATTGCCATTCAACGTGGCAATGCTGCCAGTCTTCTGGGAATATTATCAGCTGACAGCGATGAGGAGGAGTACTTCGACGCCTAAATGCATGTGCAACTTTATTATATATTATCTTTGTTTTCATTTTTTATTATTATTTAGTTTATTGGTCAGTAGTCTGTATTTAGTTTTAGTGTACATATAAATGTATAAAATAATAAAACTTATATATCTAAGGTAAAAAATAATAACATTATGAACTAAATAAAATATGAGTGGTGATTTAATAAAAATATAAATCAAAACGATCGGTAAATAGATAGATTATGAGATTCTTGATTTAATAAAAACATGCGCGTATGTGAGTACTACGATGTGTAAAAATTTCAAAACGATCGGTAAACTTTAGATTTGCGATTTTGAACAAACGAACATTAAATTTTACAGATTAAGACCGTTAAAGAATATTTTATTAATTAACTTTAAATTAACCTTATAAAAATAACATTAATTGGAACAACAAGGACATAGACAAGAACATAGACAAAAAATGAAATACTAGTTCTTGTTCTCCTAAAATTCATTAGGGTTACAAGAGCTATTATTTTATTTTTTGGTCACTTCAAAATATTGAGTTACAAGCTACAGCTACTACCTATCTTAATAACTATGGTTGTTTGTAAATGACGTACACAAATTTAATTGCTACCAAGCTCTAAATGTAAAAAGCAATTAAAGAGATATTAAATATCGGGCCAATATTGGTAATGATTGGCTATTTGCGACTGTGTATTGTTGTGAATTTGTGACCGACGCAGACGTAAATTGCTTTACCCATAACATGCGTGGATTTTGTCGAAATATATTGTCATTTTTTAACGTAAGTACACTGTTTATTAATTGTTTCAATTCCATATCTTGTCTGGATTTATGAGTAATTGAAACCTCATCACGTTCTTCTGCCATACAAATTAATTCACACGTAACGTTCTGACTGCAGAGCTATTTACAACTTATGTATTTGATTTGATCCTTCAATTAATTTGTTTTGACGAATGTCAGTAACTTTTTGAATAAAATATTAGAGTCTCGTTTAAACAAAATAATTCAAACAATTGATGATATCTACAAAACTCTATTTTTCGCATGTTATCATAAGAAATAGGCAAACACTTATTTAAAACAAATTATGCTTAAAACATTCCATGTAGTGTCCGGAAAAAAAATATAGCACCACTCCATCTCCTCCCGTGGATGTCCAAAAAGCGACTAACGGCTGAAATTAATAATAGATCTAATGCAAAATCTTTAGATTTCGGATTACGAATATGTCTTTTTTTGTATTTAATGTGATTGAAACACAGCAACAGATGAATTTTCAAAATCTTTAATCCGAAGATTTTGGATTAGATTGATTATTAATTTCGGCCATAAGGGGCTTTAAACAAGAGATATGGAAGAATTCAGAATAATGGAAAGTTTTGACAGAAGATCCTAGCCTCGAAAATGATATGTGTATGATAACACAAATGGGAATTTTGTGTGTTATCAATTATGATGATAAAAATGAGTTAACATGGTTCTTACACTTTTACATAACATTCAAATTACAGTAATGACTTGACTTGGTTTTCCATTTAACTAATTATTTTATAATTGCTTAGAAACGACTGTGTTGGTCTAGCATCTGTTTTATTTAGTAATGTTATCTATGTTTTGCTAGTATGCTTAAAACACAAAAATGACATTCAAAAGTTAGGTTGGTGCCTGAATAATTGATTGATCAAATTTGTAGGTCAAGACAATAAATATATTGTTGTTGTTTTTGTTCATTGCAGGCCAGCTAATAGAACTTTATTTTGTTTATTTACTAATAATGTTGATTTAGTTAGAAGTTTAAAAATGTATCGTCGTCGATCGTTTTAGCCAAAATTCGTAGCCAGCACCACACGGCGAGTAAAAATTTATCAATAACAGAAATTAAAATATTCCAAGTATTTTGTATTCCAAATATTAATATTCACAAGTTTACAAGAGATGGAAAGTGTCAGAGTGATATTGAAAGAAGAGTGAATACAGGAAACATGGTGAATGGAGCTTTGCACTTCTTTATGAACAGTCGGAAGGTTAGACCCCACAAGGCTCGTTTGGCTGTGCGTGAGGGGGTGTTGGTTCCGACACTCATGTACGGAAGTGAAAGTTGGGTATAGCAGAAGAAACATGAAAGCAGAATAAAAGCAGTTGAGATGAGAGCGTTAAGAAGTATGATAGGAGTTAAACTGAGTGACAGGATAAGAAATGGTGAGATAAGAAAACGTTGTGGTCTGAAAGATGATGTAGTGACAAAAATTGAGAAAGGTATGCTGAGATGGTTTGGCCATGTCGAGAGAATTAATGAAAAACGATTGACGAAAAAAGTGTATAAGGCGAGTGTGAATGAAAGGGTTGGAAGGGGTAGACCAAGGCGGACGTTTCGAGACCAAATCAGGGACGTCTTGGTCAAGGTCAAGGTGTCGCGAGTCCAGAGATTTTATCTCATCTAAAAATATGCGTACCGCGCTAAAAGAAGTTTTCACTTCAAAAAGTTTTTATGTCCAATAGTAAAATAAAAACAATAATCTTAATTCTAAAGCATTAAATTCTGATCCGCACATGAATCCGAAAGTCAGAGGTGTGGGCTGGGAACTTAGGCCCTCCCGTATTAAAGGCAAGCGTTTACGCCTATCATATATTTCTTACATTTCAGTAATTGTTAAATATTACAATGAATTTATATATTTTAGAACACAGATACCAAACTGGTGGTACCTGCCAACCATCTTCTCTAATTAAATTAATTTACAATGGAAATATGGCTGGTTCGAATAAGCAGCTCATTGGCCCTTAGCCATTCGTAGGAATATCTCATAGTACCTACCAACAGGCATTACATGCATTTGCTGATAAAGAACATGTCAGAGAATGGAGGCATACGAAAGGCTTAAACCATTCCAAGACTTTCTGCAGCACAAGACTAGACTAGGGTTTAAGAGACTATTAAATCTTACCAAAACCTATTTAAGGCACTATATAGGCGCAATGACAGGCCACTTCGGCACCAAGGAGCACCTCCATAGGATGAAGCTTAGCACAACAGATACATGCAGATTCTGTATGTACAATCAAGAGTCAATGCAGCACATTTTGTGCAGCTGTGACGCTCTGGGAAGACGTAGGGCAAAACATCTAGGAATAGCCAACCCATTGCCTGATGATTTTGCACGGCTCCAGGCAGGTATGATTGCGAAGTACCTACAGGGACTTCTTGATTTGCCAGCAGAGGAGTAGTGCAGGGCTTTGCGCAGCACAATGGACCCAATAGGGTCGAAGTGCGTTCGGCTAATGCTGAGCCCGTGGGGGCCAACAGTACAATAAAATAGAATGGAAATATATATCCAATACTAGAAAGAACGATAGGCTATCTATATCTCTTACTAAACAACTGCTAACCTGTGTATCCTGATTATGAAAACAATTCAAAGGAAAATTTCGAGTTACTCAAAGAAAAGCTATTTAAAGGACGCGTGGTACTCCATTTTAAGAAATAGTAAAGTTTAAAAATAGTAGTGCGGTAGGTACGGTCCCGGGCTTCAATATGAGATCTATTTTTGAGCTCTCCAAATCAAGCGTAGAACGTATCAAAGACGGTTAAATATCTTATCGAATGAAATGACGCGTTTTTGCAAAGAATTCTTAAAGAAGGCTATAAGCTCTTATGTTATACGTTCGCTGTACGATATTTAACCTAAAATAGTCCCAAATTAAAGTTAATGCCTGTACTTTAAACAAACAATAAATTTATTTCTAACTTGGGCTACAATCTATTAAAACACTTAATTTTTGGCACTGACCCTTTCTTTCTTATTTTTTTTTAATAACCGCCCCACACTAAGGTTTCTCCTGTTGCGTGGGTGCGTTTACAGACACAGTACACCCAAACACTGAACAACTCAATTTGTTCCGTGCGGGAATCGTACCCACGACCCGGGGCGTTGCAGCCGACTGTATCAGCCATTGCACCAACCGTGCCGACGCATCAGAGACTATAAGATTTTAATGATCATCTAAAATTGAATCGAAAGATGGTTTTATCACGCTGCCTCGATACGATGGACTTGCTAGAGGTCATATATACAAGGGAAAGTTCGCAACATTACAAGCATTAATTAATTCAATATAATTTAATAAATAATATTACTGACTATGGTGTCTTCAAATTCAATTTATGTTTTGTTGCATATGTTTAAATTCATTACTAGGTACAGAAATAATAACACTTGATTTTTGCATGCCGATTGTACGGTGAGACGTGCTGCACTATACCAATTGATGTAACATCTCTCAAACCATGTTTCTAGCAAATAAATGTTCTATGTTCTTCTATGTTCTTCTTCTATGTAATGATTTTATTATGAAGAACAAAGGATGAAAAATGAAAAATAATTCTAGCTTTGAAAATATTGCAACTGACGCATGATCTCATGATTTGTTGATTTTTATATAGAGATTTTAATATTAATAAAAACCTTTGCTTTATATCTCCAATTTCTTTCCCTCCACTTTGGTTATACTCGTGCTACATGAAGAGCATATCTATCGCTCATAAAATCAGACAAATGCATTAAAATTTTTAGACACATCCAAAAACCATTAACTACATTAAATTAAGCTAAATGAGCAAGTTTATAGTTGGGAAGTTACTTCTTTATCAAATTTACTAATGTGGTAACGTCTTTGAGAGAATATTTTTTATTTGCCTAACTTTAAATTAAATGTAATAAATTACATAATTAATGTATGCTTAATGTACAATTATACAAAGGCATACAAAGTAACCTCTGAAAGACGTCTAGGTTAATAAAATATAGTCAAATCTTTCCGTTATAAAATCAAACGCAATCAATAGTTGTTGTTTTAGTACTACACAAAATAACAATCTTTAAAATACTAATCTAGTAACACAAACTTCAAAATCGGTCCAGCCGTTTCGGAGATTAGCTGGAACAAGCAGATAGACAGACAGAAATATAGACAAAAACCTTAAAAAAAATTGGTATAGGTACCGTCTATACTTTCATATGCATTTAGTAAAAAGTTGTTATTTTGACATTACAAGCAGACACCATTTCATTTATTTGTATACATCACTAAACTAGTAAAGTAATTTCCCACACAATTTCCGCGTGGTGTCCGGACTAAGAATATAGCGCCACTCCATCTCCTCCCGTGGAAGTCATACAGCCGAATAAGGGAAACTTAACCAGAGGGATGGGCAGCAGCGCCCCTTCTTCGTAACAGCAGCCATACTGCGCTCACCAACCTGCCTGCCAAGCGTGGTGAGTACTGGCAAATTCCCCCCAAAATGATAACACAATTGTGGAAAGCTATGGGGGGGCCTTTGTTCAGCAGTGGACGTCTTAAGGCTGATATGATGATGATGAAAGTAACAAACTAATATGACGTCGTGAAAGTAATGTTGTTGCTATCACATCATCATGGTTCACAAAATCATAAGTCAGTAACCCGTAGAAGTTATTCTGGTGGACGCTGGTAGAATGTCTCTATAGGATTGCAGCACCTTCTGGTACATACTTGCGGATCCACATTTCAGTTATTCCAAATACTATTATTGTCACTAAATGGTTCTCGTTGTCACGCACGAGCATTTTATTGGAGTTTACGAGAGTTCCAGTGATTCCAATGACTTATGTTTCTCCGTGTTTGTTTGCGATCTCGTAATACATAAATTTATCAGTATTTCATAAACAAAACCTATTGTGGTAAGTATTGACATTTTATACTGACCTTTTCTCCAGCTTATAAGTATTATCGATCATTAAGTCACAATCTGTGTCTCAAGGTTATATTGATATTGTAAATTTCCTAATAAATAATTCCAATATCATTTGCATGATTACGCACTAATGTGATTTGCTAAAGATGAAATTAAATTATAAGGGACTCTTAAGCACATGATGGAATAACTTTAAGACCGATTTAACCTATAAGAAATTATTTTCCAAAATAATTATGTAATTGATTATTTCGAGCCAATGTTAGATTTTAGTAATATCACCATAAACATATACGAAGCACTAGACTTGGTGCTCGGTATATAGAATTTGTCACTATGAGAAGATCACTATGTTCTCACTCGCCCACCGCAGTGTGCGACCGACACCAAAGAAGATCCTTACGTTTGTTGTTGATTTCAGCCATAAAACGTCCACTGCTGAATAAAGGCCTCCCCCATAGATTTAAACAATTGTGTCATCATATTGGGGGGAATTTGCCAGTACTCAGCACGTTTGGCAGGCGGATTGGTGAGCGCAGTATAGCTACTGTTTCACAGAAGGAACGCTGTTGCCCATCCCTCTGGTTTAGATTTCCTTAGTTTTACGACATCCACGGGAGGAGACGGACTGGTGCTATATTCTTAATTGAGACACCACACAGAGTATCACAATATTAAATTTTGTTCTCATTAATAAAGTTATCAATCTGTATGCGTGCTTTTGGCCACCCTTCAGATAACGAGCTGAGTACGCCCGGATAGACTGGAGCGTAGAGTTTATAATTTGAACCAGCCTCTCTAGTTATGTTTAACTGACCTATTCCCCTTTTGTTCCCCATCTATGGCAACTATTATTTTTACTGGGCCCAGTGGAAATTCTACATGAATTTCTTCCACCCCGGGGAAGTACAAAGAGGCATGCCGGTCTCCTTCCGGCAACGTGTGATTGCAAAAGAGCCGCCCACTGGTGCTACACCTATATGCACATCTCGGAGAGGGTGACTGTAAAGCGATCACCCCCCCAGGGGGATTCTAAAGGATCAGGATGGCCACACGGCAGTGCGTGAACACATTGCGCGCCACCGTTTTCTCGTGGATCGCTTGGTGTGGGCACGTAGATTCCCCAATTTACGCACCCGCGAACCCAGAGGCCTCCGGCCTTATAGCGACGGCAGGGGGTTTCAGGCGTATAGGAATTAGGCGCCAGGGTGGTTGTTACCTCGGCGCCGCCGCTCTGTAGTCTCCTTCTGGAGCATGACGCTCTCACAGAAGGAGACCACTGCATTCCAGTTTTCGTGCTCTGCCCACAAAGCCGACACTATTACTGGGAGAGAGTGATCTTGCCCGATTTGAATGACCAGGGTCCACCGCTCGGCAAACCACGCAGGGCACGCCTCGAGCGTGTGCTGTGTGGTGTCCTGGTCGCTATCATAATGCTGGCATTGCACAGTAGCCTCGGGTCCTATCCTGTACAGGTACAAATAAATAAAAAAAGGACACTTCGGTATCCTCGTGCGATCCGGATTGTCACTGCGCCGCAGACCGTGAATTTTGGTTCTGCAGCGCTGGGCGCCTAACTATGGTGACCTTTAATTTAATAATATGAACAGTTACCTGTTGAAATAACCTATAAAATATATAAAAGACCATTTAAGAAAATATGGTAATATAATTTGTGCGTTCATCACCTACATAATTATGATGGTCATCTACCTACGCAATATCAAGTTAGCGTGCGCTTACAAACTTAAGTATTGCATTTTTAATTATGCTTGAATTTAAATTCATAAATTATTTCTCTGTCCGGTTATTAAACGCGCAATACTAAAAATTTTCGTCGTAATTATCAATAAGTTTGCATATACAATATGTACATAATATATCGTCAATGGACCATAGATTCGATATGTATAACTATCTGAAAACCAATTCACACACAACCAACCAAGGCTAATTGCTCGTACGTGGATACACTTACAAAAAAGCCTTATTTGTTCCGTGCGTCTTTGCTCGCCTGGATTACAATATCCTAACATATTAAGGCATAAATATAAACATACCTTACGTTAATCATTGGGTCATGATGTAGTTTAATAAAGCTATTATAAAATCAGTGTAGACAAAGTAAAGAAAAACGAAAGGTTCAGTATTTAATAGGGCCTCGTATGAATGCAAAGGAGGGTAACAATTATTAATTACAATTATTCTGAGAGAAACTGTACATATCTCAGGGGGGATTGTAGAGGATCCCCCAAAGCCTCGTTATGCACTGTGTTGCACACAAGGTGGCACTTGACCACGTGCACATCACCATCTTCCTGGGGCCACGCGAGCAGGATCGGGCCTCTACGGATCCCACTTAATTCTTCTTCCCGCTGAGTATGTAAATGGTATTACCTTTGACATTCCTCCTTTGCATTTCTTTGAGGCTAGCGATTATTGTTTATGGTTCTGCTTGGAACACCGATGCGTAATGCTCCATACTTTGACTGATGCTGCAGTCATTGCAGTAAATCCCTGCGCCTGTACCTGACTGCATTTTGGAGCCGTACATGTGCCATGGAAGGTGAGTTTCACCAACTGGTAGTACAAGCTTACATTGTGTAGTCACTCTTTACGCTGGTCAGCGCAGACACGAGTTGGGTACCAGCTTGGAGGGCTGTGGTCTCCTTCTGTGGGAGCGTTATGCTCCAGGAGACTGCAGGGTGGCCCGCCCGTCCCTGCCGTCGCTATATGGCTGGGCCCTCGTTGGTCGTGGGCGCCGCCGTGCTCATACTGAGTGACCCCCAGGAAGACGGTGGCGCACACGTGGTCACTGGGAGGCTTCGGAAGGTTCTTTTATAATCCGCCTTGAGGCAGATGGCTTCTTTTCAATCGCCTGGCCGCTTTACAGTTACCCCTTTCAATATGTGCCTAAAGGCTTGGCTTGGCTCCCTGATAAGTGTCGATTGGAAAATTAGAATAAGCAGTAAGGATGCAACGGAGATGGCAGCGTCGCTTATTAATATATTAGTAAGCAAATTTGAGATTTGTTTTCCGTTAAGAAAACATATTACTACTCGTAATAGGAAAAATGACACATCCTGGGTATCTATGGATGTAAAAAATTATAAATCATTGCTTTTCGACATCTTAGAAATAGGTAAATTATATCCAAATAATAATTTATTAAATAAAAAAATAACGGACATGAAAAATAATTATGACATTTTAATTAAGAATAAGAAATATGAATTTTATACTGACATAATTATGGCGAGTAAAAATGCTTCAAAAGCTATGTGGACGGTTGTTAATAAAGAAAGAGGTAAGTACAACTCTCCCATCTTAGATTTTACTGACGTGGTACGAAACTTCGACGGATCCATGTTCGAGAGCAAAAAAGTTGCGGTGGATGCCATGAATGCACGTTTCTTGAGCGCAGCAGCAGCTTGTGGAGCGCCCCACGCAGACGTCACCCAAGTTCAGAGCATACTTTGCTCAACCCGACCACCGACAAACTGCTCACTCAGGTTGCAGCCATTCAGTGCAGACGAGATACATAGGCTAATTATTAAACGAATACCGCCAAAATCGGCGAAAGACGTCTATGGCTTGAACATGAAATTGTTAAGATTAGCCGTGATTACCCTTTCGCCCTTACTGGCTGAATTATACAATCGCTGTATGAAGGAAGGCACATACCCTAATGTGTTAAAAATTGCCAAAGTGTCTCCCCTATTTAAGGGAAAAGGGAAAAAACAGGACATAGACGGGTATCGCCCTGTGTCGATTATCCCCGCAGTGGCAAAGGTGTTCGAGAATGGCTTAAGCTCGCGATTATTGACTTTCCTTGCGTCCACTAAATCACTATCCAACCGCCAATATGCATATCGTGAAGGACGGTCAACAACATCTCTGACTCGCGAGCTAATTCATCGTATCCTTGCCGCACGGGAATGTAAGCAACAAGTTGCAGTGATTTGCTGTGACTTGTCGAAGGCATTCGATGTTGCCGACCATGCTGTACTAGCTGTGAAACTGCGATATTATGGCATGCGTGGTGCGCCGTATAACCTATTTAAAAGTATGCTACAGGATAGATCGCAAATCGTTGTAGGGAACGGAGGAAAGACGAAGTCCGATCCAAAAAATTCGACACTGGGAGTACCACAGGGGTCATCGGTCTCTAATATTCTATTTGCTCTGCTTCTAAATGATCTACCTGATGCAGTGACTATGGCTGAGATCCTTATGTATGCTGACGATGTCGCTGCACTTGTCACTGCCACTTGCGTGGATCAACTTGAGCAGAGACTGAACTTAGCAACTTCTCAACTCGCCAGCTGGTTTCGAATAAATGGCCTAGCTTTAAATTTGAAAAAGACCCACTTCATGCACTTTAGCTTGTCAGGTCGTAAAACTAATAATCTTAAAGTATCTACAAGATGGAATAAGATTGCAACAAGCTGAAGCAATGAATTTTCTAGGATTCGATATGGATGCTGGTCTCAAATGGGACAGACATATTCACAAACTTTGCGGCAAAATAGGTAGTGCATGCTTCGCACTGAGCCGTGTTGCACGTGTTGTATCTGTGGGGGTAGCACGCACATGCTACTTCGCCACGGTACATTCACTACTGCAATATGGTGCGGAGTTATGGGGACGCGCTGCTGATTGGGAGCGCGTATTCCGCATGCAGAAACGGGCAGTCACGAGCCATAGTAGGCGTACATCAAGGCGACACAGCAAGACCTCACTTT
The DNA here is from genome assembly GCA_947459985.1 of Diloba caeruleocephala. Taxonomy (NCBI): domain Eukaryota; kingdom Metazoa; phylum Arthropoda; class Insecta; order Lepidoptera; family Noctuidae; genus Diloba; species Diloba caeruleocephala. Next base: position 19,073,844 of record OX381610.1, read on the forward strand.
AAGAAACTTGGCATCATGACGTTGCCCTCCATTCTCATTCTGCAAGTAGCAATGTACGTCAGAGTAAACTTAGCTTGCTATACTACGCATAATAACGTACATTCGTACAACACACGGAGTGCGAATAAACTCACATCCATAAAGCGTACACTTACAAAATCCTGTAAGCTCACGCATGTGATGGGTCCGGCCGTATACAATAAGTTACCGGAAAATATCACCGCAGCTCCAAATTTGTCTAGCTTCAAGTATCGCCTGAAACGTTGGCTTATCGAGCAAATATTTTACAGTTACGAGGAATTTTTAAATAATTGACTTTATTGACATTAAACGTACTTATTGCTTTTATTATTATTTATGAATGTGTATTGTGATTGATATTGACAAATTTTCGGAATAATTGACTTTATTGACATGAATGTATTATTGCTATTATTATATTTCATAATTGATTATTTATTGTGATTGACATGTAAATTGGCTTTACGAAATAAATGAATATGAATATGAATATGAATACAATGTGCGGCTCTAGATGCGAGATTTTTCGAACCCCTCTTCGGTGCCGAAGATCCGGTGGTTAAAGCCGGTGTAAATCCGGTATGCGTCTCCGCCCTTCCCCGGGACGGAGGAAGTACGTGAAGTATTTTCACTGGGTAACAATAAAAAATAAAAAGGTACCATTTCAGTACACGACAAAATGGCTGACTACTAACGGCTCTCAGAGCAGATCGGAACCAGTCGCTTATTGGCACTGGCTCGTCCTGAAGTATGGAAATTCAGTGCCTATATGGGCCGACTATAGTATACGTAGCTCAGCGCAGGCTGCCAGCTTTCTACATGGACGCAGCCTAGCACACTAGCTGATTGACCTATTCGTCATGTGCTGGCTTGTCTGACTTTTAAGGCAATATGAACTTTAAGCTAAGGAGAGTAAAAACAGGACTAATACATGAGTGACATCTACTACCAAAAATGACGACGAGGAGATAAATTATAGTGTTATGTAGTAATCATGAAAATGAACTGGAACTGAAACGCTTTGTCCATTCATTCATAAAATTGGAATGATCACTCTTATTTAAGGTCGGAGCAACATACAAGCGCAATAATGCGAGCAAAGAATATTTAAACGATACTAGTTTTTTGTTCGTTTATGAAAAATATTCTCGTCATTTTATTTATGCTTTAAAATTGACAACAGGAAAAATACCCACTAAACATAAGAATATGATTAAAAAATATAAAAATGCAGTCATTATGTTTTGCAACCAACTTATTGCATTTATTACTGATATTTATCGACATTAGCAATGCACACAACTCCACCCGTGTAAATATTGAAATAGTCCAGGATGAATTATACCAATGGGCAGGTATTTTAAAATTGTTACCGTTCATTTCAATCTATATCGATTTCAATTTCTGCCAAAGGAGATCATTCAATGTTCCTTAATTTTTGGACCAATTTGAAATTTCTCGTACAGCACTATTATATTTGTTTTAATCTTTTAGCAGACAATTTCTTTTCGGGTATGCTTATACAAGATTAACAGATGTTTTCTGTAACACCAAGGTATCAGCTAGTAAAAAAAATGTGTAAAATATGTAAAAATGTAATGTATTCATACACTATTTTTACCGTAATTCGTAGTTCTTTGAAGATGGTCAAATACCCCTTGTATTTGACCATCTTCAAAGAACACGCTGGCACAATCGTGTTTTTGTTCAACATGAAACCTATTAACAAAATCAGTTTAGCGGTTTAGTTACAAGGGTAAAAAGACATACTAAAGAACTTTTATATGATATCATATTTTATAAATCCCTATAAGATAAAGTTAAGATTTTATTAAGATCATCATCATTTTAAGTTTCATAATTGAAATTACCCAATGTTAATCATTTGGTGCCTGAGTTAAGCTTAGCCTTTGGTCTTTATCTACCATTCTCATCAAACTGTGACAGAAGGCCAGGTGGGTGACTTGGCTAGATTCATTAAAGTAAGTACATACAAACTTGTTTATACACAAAAGAAATACTTGGAATTGGTGCATAATATAGTTATATGCCAATACTTAGGTACTGTGATTACCGATTTAGATAAATTACATGATATATTTCCAGTGGGTAATAATAAAAAAAAGGTTTTATAGGTTGGTAACTATACTACTTCATTCGTGTTGTTTCCATAATTATGAATAAACACACTACACTTACTTACACTTGACTACAAAACTTACATTAGGCCCTCAGGACGTCTAGATGGCGATCTTTCTAGTTCCTGGAGCCTCCCTTCGGTGCCGACGATGATCACTCCGGTGGTTTTAGCCGGTAGGACTCCGGCATGCCCCTTCGCCTTTTCCCAGGGCGAAGGAAGTACATGAGGTATTTCCACCGGATCAATAATAAAAAAAGAAAAATAAAAGGCCCTCAGGACATGGTTCTAAATACGGAGATAAAGAACCCCAGAATGGAGGACTAATGAAAGCTGAAAGGTTTACAGAATAAATATGTTTATAACATGCACTTCGCATGTTCAGCGACATGTGTTGCTTAGTTTTTAATATTCTTTTTAAGCCTGGCTGGAGGCCTCTTTTGGCTTCGCCAGAAATGACCGGTTAAGCAACCACATTTCCCAGAAACGTAGGCGAGAAGCCCAAAAAAAAGTTTATCATTTTAATTGTTTCATATCGTAGTACTCTTTCTTTCACAAACATTGTACAGTGTCAATACCAGACAAAAGCAACATATTTATATATTGTTTTGATCAAGAAACATTATGGGTTTGCTGCAAAACAAGACTATGCATGCGATTTGAAAAACAAAAAATGTTTACCTACTTATGTCGTTGACCGCACTAACAATTTTTTTTTTCCTATCAGCTCCTAAGTGTCAACTCTACTAGTGTTGTAAGTGTACTGCTGAACTTAAGCTTGCTCAAAGACGTCTACACAACGGTAGTAATGTAAGGCCATAAAAAGCTCACTTGGCGAACGGATTAATCAGTCTGTTGTTATTAGTGGGAAGAAGAATGCTACTGTCCATGCTCTTGGAATAAATATCGCACTTTTCGACACTCGTGCACTAAAGGTAGGTGGTGGCCACGTGGTCTTTTCACTGCCAGACCCATGCAGCTTATCTTATCAAATCCTTTCAAAACTATAGTCCTGGGAAGTTAAACTTTGGCGTATAGATAATCTTCGGCGTCTGAGACTAAACAATTATATATTTTTGGTGGATGTCTATAAGTTTTTAAGTAATATGATATTCTTACGATATATTTTCTATTATTAATAATCTTTAAATTACTTCACACGCAGCTATGATATATATTTTTATATTAAGACATATTACAACACTAAGCAATACTAAAATACAGAAAAATATTGCAAGTTACAGGTTAATATTATCCATCACAATCAAAATCTGTATAGTCTGCTAACACATCACCAGATGTCGAAGCCTGTAGTCGCGAGCCTCAAGAAGACCAGTCAGGACGATCGCTGCGCCCTGGCTGGAGGCCTCTTTTGGATTCGCCAGAACTAACCGGTTAAGCAATCACATTTCATAGAAATGTATGCGAGAAGCCCAACAAAAAAACAAAAGGATCGCCGCGCCGGTGCTGTGAGGGCAATAATTATATTTTAGTATGTTAAGCTGTGTGGTGCCCGCTACGAATAGCACCAACCCATCTCATCCCTTGGGTATCTTAAAAGGCGACTATGGGATTAGCCGGAGGATGGACAGCAGCGTCCTTCAAGTACATTAACAACTCAACTGCGATCGCCAACCCGCCTACCAAGGGTGGCGATTATGACAAAACATTTATTTACATAAAACTACAATGTAAATAAAAACTAAACGCCTGTTGTTTCGCTACAGTTGTCAGATGAGATCATCTCTCGCAGAAGCATAATAATATCACATCATAATACAATAATCACGTACAGTTCTGGTTATGTTGTTTACGAGACATTGCGTACTCAAAAATGTCAAAAACAGTAACTTTATATTTCCGAGCTACTTAAAATGGCATTCCTATTTTTATTATAGGCCTATCATATCGGCCACTCATACGTCCACTGCTGAACAAAGGCCTCCCCCATAGATTTTCACAACTGTGTCATCATTTTGGGGGGTATTTGCCAATACTCACCACGCTTGGCAGGCGGGTTGGTGAGCGCAGTATGGCTACCGTTTCACAGAAGGGACGCTGCTGCCCATCTCCCTGGTTTAGATTCCCTTTGTCGCCTTTTACGACATCCACGGGAGGAGATGGAGTGGTGCTATATTCTTAATCCGGACACCACACAGATTATTATAGGCCTAAGTGTAACCTTTTTCAAAGTTTTCGCCTTCGAGCTTATAACTCGAAATTTATGCTTATTCTGTAATTACAAACAGGTAAATAACTGTACATTATATCGGCCACGCAATGTCCACTGCTAAACAAAGGCCTCCCCCATAGATTTCGACAATTGTGTCATCATATTGGGGGGAATATGCCAGTACTCACCACGCTTGGCTTGGGTTGGTGAGCGCAAAATGGCTACTGTTCCACAGAAGGGATGCTGCTGCCCATCCCTCGGTTTAGAGTCCCTTAAATCGCCTTTTACGACATCCACGGGAGGAGATGAGGTGGTGCTATATTCTTAATATCTTCACGGATAACAATAACTGTGTGATAATAACTGTACAATAAATAGAAAAAATAGTGACTAAAATATTTAAAAGCTTGCTAATACTACTAAGTTACATGTCGACTTGTAAACGTTTGTAATTTAAATACTACACAGTTACGCATAAAGTAAATAAACATTTAATTCGGCTTTCCATAAGGCTTTTGGAAGATAAAATATTCTTCCCATGTACCAATCTGTAAAAGACCGCCATAAAATTGCAATGCCATTACAATCGCATTTGTATATTTCATTTCCTTTAATACGTCTGTAAGTTGAAAAAAAACAAACCGAATTACTGAGTCAATGTCCGCAATTCGAAAATTATTGTTAGTTCTCAGTGAACTCGAGAAACAAATAATTACGAAGGTGTTTTACGATTCGTTTGTACATGTATTTCTTGGAACAAAGATGTTTAATTTTTTTAAATAAATTTATGCGAAAGAATTGAAAAGTTTCGGCCGAAAATGAATAATTTTACCTTTTCAGCATACTTTTAAATGACTTTATTTGATTTGGATATTAAAAAGCAGGGATCGTTTTTGGTTTGGTGCAAAATGTAAACATCAAATCGACTATAAACAACAATTTATAAAAACACCTGCCTGGCTGTAAGTCAGTACCTGTGTCTATAGAGGTCCAACTAGTTAGGTCTTTTAGGAAGAACCAGCAACCAGAAATTAATAACGCAAATGGCATCATTTGCGTTATTGAATCGAAATAGCCTGTGGAAATTTATCGTTTTTATTTTATTCATTCTATATCATTATATATATTGTCTGCTTGTGACCACAATACTGCAGTGTTCGGAACTTCGCGTCGAGATAATTAGGAGTTGTATTTTATTTCATATATATTTATCATGCGTGCGTTTATGTTCGTTACTATATGTGCTTGATTTTACATTGCATGCATGATGTTGCAGGTATTTATTATGTGCGAGTGTACGTATATAGGGTAAAACATAAAACAGTGTTTAATTTTAATTTTCATATAATTGTGCATTTACGATGCAATAATTAGATGTGCATGGGTTGCACGTTACACGACTTGCACGTATGGATACCGAGCGTATGCGTAGTATACGCTGGGGTATACAAAATAAATAAAACATACGCGATATATTTCCGTAAGCTATTTATATTCAAAGAAATGGTTACGCTAATATAAACTGACAATAGGCAGTTATGATTTCAAAACGTGTTGTTAGCATATTAATCTGCTTGTTTTTTCGATACAGTTTTAGCAATTATTTTACATTCCTATTATGAAACTACGTACATATAGCTAACGGTGTGGTAGTAACGTTACACATAGGTGCGGATGTATACAAGGTGCTAGGACCGCGCATGCCACGGCCGCCACTGCGCACCGACTTTATTTATTATTACGCATTGACAAAAGCGGCGGCGCGGGCGCAGCATACACACGACGTCGTTGACGCGCCGCGCCGCCATCGCCACCAACAATCCGCCTAGGGCTGCTAGCAATATTTACAAACCTTGACGTGAAGGCATTCCGAATGCAGTAATGCCGTTATACAATAATATATCGAGTTGAACCTGTTGAGAAACCCATATTTATCTTTTGGTGTCTCTACATTTCGTTGCCGTTAGTGCCGTATAGTTCCGGCTACGATTAGCACCAACCCATCTCATCTCGTGGGTGTCGTAAAGGTGACTATGGGATTAGCCGGTGGAAGGGCAGCAGCGTCTTTAGATTCCATTAATATTAACTCTACTGCGATCGCCAACCCGTTTGCCAAGCATGGCGATTATGGCAAAACCCGCCCTATGCACATAACATACCCGGACCGGTCGTAGTGGCGACCTTTGAGGAGGCCTGTATCCAACATTGAACTTTATTCGGCTGGAATGATGAATGATGACATTTCGTTGGTTCTATTTTAGAAACGAGTGCTATTGATGATTATTGTAGTTATTTTTGCTTCTGTTTGTATGTGTGAATTACTTTATTCAACTGAATGATATCACAAACACACTTCAGCTCGTAAACATCCACTGTTGAACATGGACCTCCCAATAATCAATATTCACAAAAAAACCACTTTAACCATTTTCTGACTTTTACGAATAGTCAGAATAATAGTTAAATAGTTGCACGGTTCCAAGTCGTTGGTCCTATGGAGAAGAACCGGCAAGAAACTTCATGTATATACTGTTTTGAAATAATATATGAAAGTATTACAGCCTTATTACATAATACAATATAATCGTAAAAAATATATGTGACGATAATGCATGCCAATGTGTGAAATAAATACACAAATACTTATGCACAATGATAGTTGCTTTACAATAAGATACTCAAATAACAAACAAATATTGCCATAATCATCACGCTTGGCAGGCGATCTGCTGATCGCAATTCTTAGCACACGGGATGCTGTTGCCTATCCTCTTGATTTTAATCGTTTGCCATTTACGACAGCATGGGTTGACCACCCCTGTCTAGTCTTTGCCGGGAACCTCGCGGGTCACATCGGTATAGCCCTGATCGTTTCTTTAATTACTTTATGCATGCATTGACTTTTAAAGTTTAGAAAATATTTAGAAATCGGTTCTCATTTAAAAATGCTTCATAGAATTATAGACCAAAGTAGTAAAATCGTGCGTGCAAGCAGAAACAATAATTTATGTAAACAGCATAGTCTTGAACCTTTCACAATTAGTGTCCTTGGCTAGAAGGGGCAAGCACTAAGCACCTTCTAGCACTTTTTCAAATAAGTAGACTGCGTGTTTCATTATAAATATCAAATTATTATAATGTTTGCCCACATAAGTGAAGGCTTTGCAGTCAACAAAATTATTGTTAATTAAGATTTATTTCGCTGTGTCTTCCTTGTTCAAATTAAATAATTTATACTTGAAAAAACGAATTCAGCTGACGATTACAAGTAGAGGTACTTTTTTATTTCCCCCCCTTTAGGCACACCTTAGAGGGGGTGACTAAAGCAGTCCAGGAGCCAGGGGCCTTATTTATTACGAACTATTATTTCCAGGTAGTTCACACCGTAAACTGAACTGCCTTGCAATTCCGTACTATGAACTCTTCTCTTCTCAGCGGTCACGTGACACTTGGCTGACTTCTGCCCGGATTTTGCCAGGCAATACGGTATTATGAATTATCATTTGACTTTTCTTTTCATGTTTCGTTGTCAAAAAATAACCTTCAGTTTACGCTACACTTGTATAGCTTTTATTGCATTGTTTTTAGTTATTTGGTCATATGTTTTAGTTGCTACATTTTTATATCAACAATGTATTATAGTTGATGTACCAACTGAAATACATACGCTATTATTTTACGCTATAAATACTTTAACTTTTAAATTAGTGTAATATATTCTTGCCGTGTGGTGCCGGCACAGAAAAGGCCCATCTCCTCTCGTGGGTGTCGTAAAAGTCGACTAAGAGATTAGCCGGAGGATGGGCAGCAGCGTCCATCGAGTAAATTAACAACTCAACTGCGATCGCCAACCCGTCTGCCAAGCATGGCGATTATGGCAAAACCCCCCAATGAGCCCACAACACACCCTTATCAGTCGTTGTGGTGATCTTTGGGGGAGGCCTGTGTCCATCAGTGGACTTCATTCGGCCGAAATGATGATGATGATGATGAATAAATTCTTTATTAAAATACATTACTAGCTAAATAATTTACACAGTCACGATGATTTTGTATGTACGAAGGACGATAGACGGTAAAGTGCGTCAGTTTCTTATGATCTAAGTTTATATAGTAAAAGAGTCATGGGCTACGAAGATATACCTAAAACATTGGACTTAAAAACAGGGATGATAATATATTTAACTAATTATTTATTTTATAAGTGTAAGTGTGACTATCAAATAAATATACAAACTAGGTACTTAACAAAAACCTATTTATGTGGTACAATGTGCGAGTACGACTTGAAACGTAAACATAACAAGGATAAGAAATAGTCCTAACCAATGTATAGTTCTGTTCACAGCACATATAAACTCAAGTGAATGTATTCCCCGCGAAACAAAAGGATTGCTTTCGTTCGGAAACTTTATCTAGTATAACCATCATCACAAAACAAAAAATTCAAGTATTAATTAATTACGTAGCAAAATACATTGTTTTAATATTTTCTCGTTACTTTTGTACGTGATAAATAACTATATATTATTTTCGCTTATCCTATTTATCCTATATAATAAAAATAAAACCGTAACTGATCGATAAGTATTTAGTCATATTACTGAACGGTACAATATAAAATTACAAGCCAGCCATAGACAATTATCCAGCGTGAAGTCAGTCAGAATTATGCATGTCATAATACGAAATAGAAGCTGTCACTTTGAGCCCATAAACTTAACTGCCTGGAACTTGCATGGTTTTTTAAAAGTTCATAGTACGACCCCAGGTCCTCGTATGATCATTGATCACACTAACCGCAAGTAGAGACACCTATATTTCAATAGGATGCGTTTGCTTCGTTATCCGAGAAAAACTGTTGAGATAGGTTCCGTTAAAAGACAAATTGTTTAATATAAGTAAAATTAAATTAGTAGTATGCAGAATCACTTATATTCTGGCAACCCTACGTCAGGCTGTGTGTGTCGACTTATCGAGCACCAACCCCGCGCTCCAATTAATATATTGACCATGACATTATTTATGCTGAGCCTCAATATTTGCGTGATTTCCTCGTGACAAATAAAGAACTTCATTCATTATTATTATCCATCTTACTGGAAGATGACTAAGATCACTGACGCTACATTAATTGCAAATTGCTTCAATGACAAAACAAAATATTGCGAAACAATAACTGCATCTTGGAAGTAGCAATTATCGTGGACAGTATAACATTGAGGTATAGTACTAATTGTATCTACCTACTGCCTAGGCATTATTCAATAGTAGGTACCTTAACAAGCGTAGTTCACTAATGGTTTTCTTCACTGAGTGCATCTTGTAAATATATATTGAATTGATCCTAAACTCATGTTTATTGTCTCATTATCGTCATCATCATATCAGCCGAGGACGTCCAGTGCTGAGCAAAGGCTTCCCCCAAAGAATTCCACAATTGTGTCATCATATTGGAGGAGATTTGCCAATACTTACCACGCGTGGCAGGCGTGTTGGTGAGCGCAGAATGATGCTGTTCCACAGAAGGGACGCTACTGCCCAATCCTTTGGTTTTGAGCCCGTTTGTAGCTTTTTACAACATCCACGGGAGGAGATGGAGTGGTGCTATATTCTCAATCCGGACACGACACGAAACTGGATCTATTACGTTGTTATTAAAATATAAACGGAAGTAAGAGTAAACATATACACGTTTGTAGGTACCTACACTGTTAAATGGAATGATACTTTAATGACATCTAATAAATATTGTGATATTCCACGCGTTTGCATTACATTATGTGATTAATCCATCATGAAGGTAAACAGTGTGTAGTTCTGTGTTTCATTCATATTAATCATAATTATCTACACAATCTGTGTAGGCACATTAAGAACACATTTTACGCGATCTATTTTTAATATGTATTGTACTGGTATATCTTGTTATATTCTTACTTTTATTGGCTTGAAGAGACCAAGAGTGTTCACTGAAGGCTAGTACAGAACCAGATTACGGAGACAAAAATAAAACATTTATTCCATAATGACGTCAATGGCATCGGTTACAGTAACCGGACAGTTGTTTTGCTATGAAACGAGCCCTCGCACTTTCGAGTGGAATATCCCAAGGTAACAAAGTACATAGTACCGAAAAATGACGTATATGTTCAACATACTATTCGTTTACCAAAAATTTCGAATGCAGTTGGGTAAATTGGTTCACCTTGCTGTTTTGTAAAATGGGCTGCGGAAACAAAAATTTACATATATGGTGATATCTACATTATTATAACTAAACCAGTTTTATTTTATTTACATCCTTGTTATTATGTTACTCTGTTAGGGTTGTTTTAGCAACTGTTTTTCCAGGAAAATCTACGCATAAAAGCATTTAAGTATTTAAATATTAGGTCTTAAATATTGAAGGACGTTTCTGTATACTGCCGATTGTTTTTCAAGGAGTTGAAGGACCGTGATTGCGGGCTAAAATCCGGTCGTTCATGAGCGTATCTAACTTCATAAATAGTGGACCAAATGCTTAATTTGTTGCTGCTGTTGTTGTTGCTCAACACACACACGCACACACGCATGTACTCACAAACACACACAATCATGTACAAAAACACACACATTCCCACACTAACCCGTAAAGCATGCCTTAAATTAAATTTCAATTTATTTTCAAATTTTAAATGTATCATTTATATTGATAATGTTAATAAAAATCTTTTTCCGATTAATTAATTACATTAAAAATAAACTATTTGGCACACTATTATACAAATAATTAATTGTTCAAACAATTGTATTCGTAAACTGTGGGTGGAAAGCGCCGGTGTCTGTCACACAGTTTATACACTACTCAAAACTAAATAGGGCCCACCATGTTTTTTTGCCTTAACTTAAAATTGAACATAATTGTTCAGTTTTTATGAATGTATAAGTTTCAAGTGGGCATTCAGGAATAGTGTAAACACAAACAATGGAATCATTTGTTTATTTCCTTTAATAAAAACACAAATAACAGTTTTTAGGAAAAATTACACAAAATAAAAGATAAACGTAATCTGGTAAAGCACACGTCTTCTGAAAAAAAATATGGTGCTTGTTATTTTTTAATAACGAGTGGGTCCTCCTCTGCTCCGTATGCACTCTCTGAGCCTATCTGGTACACTTTCAATCAAGTGAGTCACGTTTGTGTGCGGTATTTGTTCCCAACAGACTTTCAGGGCGTTAATGAGCTCCTGCTGGCTGTTCACATCACTGTAGTTTTCTTTCAGGCTTCTTTTGAGTTGATCCCATAAATGTTCTATTGGGTTGAGGTCGGGACTCATGGCTGGCCATGGCAAAACGGTGATATTGGCTTCAGAGAGTGCTCTTTGTGTGGTGCGGGCTGTGTGTGCGCGAGCATTGTCATGCATAAAGACAAAATTATTGCCCACTCTTTGTGAAAACGGGATGACATGTGGCCGGATTACTCGCTCGATGTAACTGGCGGCGGTTACGGTACCTTCATTGAGAATTACCAACTCCGTTTTGCCGTGTAAGCTAATTCCACCCCATACCATAACACTGGGACCCCCCCATCGGTCTGTTCCATGCACGCATGGTTCAGAAAAACGTTCCCCTTCTCTTCTCCACACGCGTATCCGTCTGTCATCACTGAAAAACTTCACTTTAGACTCGTCCGTAAAAAGCACATTCCTCCAGTTATCCATGGTCCATTCCAAATGTTCCCGGGCGTACCTTAAGCGTGCTGCACGATGAGCCCTCGTCAGTTTCCATTCGTTGTCCATCTTCGTGAAGCCGATTCCGAATGGTTTGGTCGCTGACTCTCGTCCCTGTGGATTGCCGTAGTCGAGTTTGTAAGGTCCGAGCGGTAACAGTACGCTCCCGTCGTGCGGTTAACCTTAGATATCGGTCTTCCTGGGCAGTTGTAGCTCTAACTCTTCCTGTGCCAGGTCTCCTAGCTACACTTCCGGTCTCCTGATATCGTTCCCAAACATTTCGGATTGCTCGTCGCGAACCACCGAGGTGTATAGCCACAGATCTCTGAGACTGTCCCTCTTGAAGCAAAGATACTGCTCTTGCAGCGGTTTCCATGTCCATATGTCGGCGAGAACCAGGCATAGTGATCACAACTAACACAGGAACCAAACAAAATTGTTAAAAACGTGAGTATTCCACAGCAGTGTTTAGTGTAGACTGAAAACTTAAGTGACCGAGAATTTGTGCATTCGATGTTTTTTTCGAGTACTTCACTTTTTTAGCTACCCTCTTGAAACCAATATGAATATTGTCGAAATAAACATTGATAAGGGCTCCTAAACATGGTAGCTTGATGGTTCAATGCGTAACTTTGACAATAACTACTTAGATAACTTTATTTTGACCAAAATAGTGACTGATTCGAGGTGGGCCCTATTTTGTTTTGAGTAGTTTACTAGCACATACATCGTCGTTAACTCTATCTATGTAAGAAATATTATAACAATTAAACTTTGTTCCCGCTTAAGATAGAAAAATGTTGTACCCGTTTTTGAAAATAAATTATTATCATTATGTCTCTCTTTTCACGGGTTTCTATCCCCTGTAAGGGGGAACCCGGTCTTTTGATAGGCTTACGCGGGGACATGGGTCCAACACGCAGAGGCCCTTTAGAGAATTTTAATCTAAAATGTAATGGGACACTAACCGGAGACTCTCCATGGCTGCACTATAAAATGCAGTCTCGGATTGTCCCCGGAAGTATAAAACTATTGTATGAAATGGAAACTACAAGTATAAGGTCTATTGCAATGGGTGCTAAATGGATTGAATAGTTAAGAAAAACGGAAAAGACGGCGTCTGCCTTTCAACCTTTAAAGTGAAATTCTGTGGCAGACGGTGAGTCGCCACTCACAAGATGGGCCCCCTAAATGGCCACCACTACAGGCGACAAGGAGCAACACCGGTGTGAGCGGCTAGGGGTGTAGAGAGGTGCGGCACCGGTTTCACCATCGCGCGTCTCGAAGACTCGGAGCGGGTTTCCCCGTTATTACGCCATTAGACACTTCCACCCCCGAGCATATAGCTCTGGCGGCCTCCCTCTGATCGGCCAATTAAGGCAAGCCAGAGTTGAAAATCCTACGGGCACTCATGGGGTACCACTCCAACCAACCAATAAAGGCAAGCCGGAGACGAGGCCCTGACCGACTCTCTGGAGCATTCGGGTACGCAGTGTCGCCACTCACATTCAGCTCGCCACAAACTGCCCTGCGTTCTGTAAACTACTTAATATACTTTTTTTTTTACTTATGATATCCTTTTTTTTATATCAGAAGGTAGGAAGAAATCAAGCAGCTACTTTAATCTGCCCTCCAGGATTACCTTATCCCATGGTGAGATAACGACTGCCCAGAGGGGTGGGTATATATCATTATTATCATTATCATTATCATTATAATTAGGCTTTTTTATACCCGGTAGTAAAAAAGCAAATGGCCCGCCTGATGGTAAGCGGCTACTATCATATTGCCTAATCATAATTTACTCATGTGGTCTATGTTGTATTGTGGACTAGATCTGAAATTTTAAAATGAATATTTTTGAGATGTTTAATATAATACAATTTTAAGGATATTGTTGATATTTTACTCAATCCATTATTTAATTGTTACTGATAGTATAAATTATGCCGTGTGGTGCCGGCTCAGAATACCACCACCCCATCTCCTCCCGTGGGTGTCGTAAAAGTCGACTAAGGGATTAGCCGGAGGATGGGCAGCAGCGTCCTTCGAATACATTAACAACTCAACTGCGATCGCCAACCCGTCTGCCAAGCGTGGCGATTATGGCAAAACCCCCCAATGAGCCCACAACACAGTCATATCGGTCGTTGTGGTAATCTTTGGGGGAGGCCTGTGTCCAGCAGTGGACTTCATTCGGCCGAAATGATGATAGTATAAATTAAACGATTATCATGTAATTAAAGTTAATGATGACAATTAGTGTTATAGGCGCGATCGTATGTATGGTATATATGACTGTCAGCCTATTAATGTTCTATCGGTAATCTGTACTTTTAGGTTGGAAACCAATAAAATATTATAATGTATAGGGTCTTACTTAAAACGTTGCCCCACACTTGGATTTCTCCTGTGTCGTGGGTGCGTTTACAGACATAAATTCCACACACAATACACCCAGACCCAGAACAACTACCTGCAGATCATACGAATATTTGTTCCGTGCGGGAATCGAACCCACGACCCGGAGCGCAGCAGCCGACTGTATCAGCCACTGCACCAACCGTGCCGTCGTTCGCCGTCTTTAATAATAGAAAATATTTTAGTAGGTAAATATATAGATGGCAATGATGCGTTTAAGCAAAAAAAACCTAACATCAACCTTTATTTTATAAAAGAATACAGAGTCAGTGAATCTTTCGCTAGTCGAGTATTTAAAAATGAAATGAATTCTATACCATTCATAGAGCCTGACATAAAATATTTTCCATTATTAAAGTAAGACCCTATACATGGCGGAAAAACATGAGTATAGTTCTGGTAGGGTGGTGTGAAACAGCGCGGATGATAAGACTTCGCACACATGACATGAGCACCAAATAAAGTTCACCACTAACTTGTCTTATTTTTAGCCGAGGTTGATACTTATGTGCGTCTGAAAAAAAAAGATTAAAACCGATCTCTCTAGTTGTTAATAAAATACAAACTAACAAAAACTTATAGCAAAATGCTATACTCGTATCAGAATCTTAATGAAACACAGTGAAATTTTTCTGAAAACTAACTTAAAAAGAGGAAAATCAGAATGGTTGTGCGAGCGGTTATACACGACATCTACTGCTGAACAAAAGCCTATTCCATACATTTCCACAATGATCGTGTATCGTCGTTTTGGGGGGAATTTGCCAGTACTGACCACGCTTGGCTCGCGGGTTGATGACCGCAAAATCGCTGCAAACTCAGATAGACAGAATCTACAGAACGGATGCTGCTGCCCATCCATCTGCTCTAGAGTCCCTTAGTTGCCTTTTACGACATCCATGGGAGGAAATGGAGTGTTGCTAGATTCTTATATATCACACCACATGGATACTTATATACAGATACTGACTACACTACAATATATAATAACAATAATACGTGAGACTTAGACCTTAGACGTGAAGACTTGTTTGTAATTGGCTATCTATTTTCTTAACTGTTGTTATTAATCAGCTGTAAGTCTTGCATAGTAAATAAATAAATAATAAAGGCATTGAATGTATTATTGGCGGTAATAAATTGTAATGAAAGCGTATATTTTATTTTTTGTCAAACAAAGTTATGCATGCACTAAACCAGGCGACAATTTATATGAGGTTATTTTCTTTCTCCAATAATTTTGTCACTGCTCTGCATAAAATAAAATGCCACGCAACTCAAGACGAGCATACACATTTTTACAATAAAACTGATTTAATTCGATATATTTCATTTAAATACTGTATCCGTATATTGTAAATCAGTTTTACACAGAACTTAAAATAGTTATTTACGCAGCGATAAAACATTCCGTGTTGTGCCAGCTACGAATAGCACCAACCCATCTCATCCCGTGGGTGTCGTAAAAGGCGACTGTGGGATTAACCGCAGGATGGGCAGCAGCGTCCTTCGAGTACAATAACAAGTTAACTGTGATCGCCAACCGTGGCGATTATGGCAAAACCCCCCAATGAGCACACAAAACACCTAGAACGGTCGTTGTGGCGATCTTTGGAGGAGGCTTGTGTCCAGCAGTGGACTTTATTCGGCTGAAACGACGAAGAAAACATTTCAATACAAATACCTAATATTATTACAGTACATTTAGTTTTCTGGCAACCCACATGTACAGAGGAGTAGCACCAATACGCTAACGACTATGACTATTCTATTATTATGTAATATCATCATCATCATCATATTAGCCACACGTCGTCCACTGCTGAACAAAGGTCATATGTATATGGGGTCAGTACTCTCTACCAGTCCCTTAGTCGCCAAGAGTGAAATGGGTCTGTAATTCTTATCAGAGTTTTATCTCCCATTCTTGACGAACAGCACCACCACACTCCCACTCCACGCCTCCGGTGTTGTACCTTGTTAGATGACGGAATTAAACAAGTGCACCAATTCGCTTAGCACGGGATCTCCCCCAGCACTTAATAATTCGCTTGTAATTCCGTCATCTCCCGCAGCTTTTCCAGTTTTGAGCTGTTTCAGAGCTGCCCTAATCTCACTTATATCGACGTCCGGGATGTCTTTGGTGTAACTCTGAGCCACGGGGGCTTCCGCATGTGGCGAATACAGCTATCCATAGGACCGCTCAACATCCGCGGGTAGCTCAATATTAGAGGCGAGTATCCTGCCATTCGCATTCTCAACCTCGTCAGGTGGGTTCTCCGCAGTGACTGTCCGAACACCTTCGATCCCCGGATCTGGTCTATAGCTCCTAAAACAGCACGGGTATTAGAGCAGCGAAGATCATGTCGGATCAGTTTTTAACCCGCTTATTGAGTGGCAGATGTTCTGCCGAGGAAGTAGCTGCGGATAACGTCTCCTATCGTTTTAAGTTTCCCGCGAAAGTTTGGACTTGCTGTCATCTTTCCACCGTGGTACGTACATACTTCCCGTATTTACGGCCCAGCACCCACACCGTTATAGCCGCAATGTTAGTTATGTCGTCAATATTGCGCGTGGTTTCCAACGAGTCGAACCTATTTTGGAGTTCCAGTTGGAACTCTGTAGAGCCATGGACGACTTGTAGCGGCGTTGGTCTGAGGATAGATTTTATCATATGCGTTCTTTCAGCCTTTAAGTTGATATTTAGAATGCCTCGGACAGCTCGGTGATCACTACCGGTGTTAAACCTGTTAAACACAGAGACATTTCTAAATATATGCTTCTTATCCGACATGGTGAAATCTATCTCATCCCTTGTCACAGAAGCTCTGCCAGGTCCACCTCCTTTGGGACTTCTTTTTGAAGAAAGAGTTCATCAAGAAGAGACCCGTTTAATAGGAAAAATGAAAAATATGTATTATAAATAAATTAAACTATCGTAATATTGACAACATTTTCATAGAATCAAAGCATAATCCGATTAAAAAAAAACATTTGTATTAATGAATACAGAAACTAATTGTTTTTAAAAGCTGTAATTACATTTCCATAATTCATTAAGAGTGAGATAAGTATACAACGAGATTTGATCAACATAAGTTTAGTATGTGGCAACAAAATAAAAATAATCAGGTACTTTTTTAAAGGTGAATAAACTGGGTGGAGCTCGTTCAAGGGCTGGGATAACATGCGATCAGAAACCTGTTACTTCAAAAAAACATTAGTTCTTGTACTGGTCAACAGGTATGTGGACAACATTTGCAGTTTTTTTTTTATTATTAAGTAAGTGATATAATAACAGATTATTAGGAATGTATGTTGCAAAATAAGATTGAATTTAAACGCAACTGTCAAATCAATTTTAATTCAACTACGTATTTTAGGGTAAGGTAGGCTAAAGTAGGTATTACATTCCGAAGAAAACAATTGGTTGTATATACTGTAGCCCAAGCACGAACAACTTGTTAATGTGAGTTAATTTGGAATCTAAAACACAACTATCCTATAGAATGTTTGTTTAAATTTGTACGACAAACACAATTCATAACATACATAGATATTGAATGTCTCCAGTTTAATTAAAAAATAAGTGCGAATCAGGTATTTTCAATTCAAAATTCAGTCACATTAACGTTTTTATTACGATACTATACGTAAAACATTCGTGCTAGGCTCTCAGCAGTCTATGCTTCTTTTTTCGACGAATCCAATGTCTTTAACATATTGGCATTCCATATTTTATGGGGAAAAGCTGATAGACACTGATATGCCCAGTCAACTAATATCTGTTTTTGAGTATTGGTACAGCAACTCAGATAGTTACAGGTAAGAGTGTGGTGTGAGGCTGGCAGGATTGTCATACTCTAACCTGTTTAACCTGTACTTAAATGAGCACAGGTCGTCGAGTTGAGCAGCATGCATGTCGAATGCTTTGTAAATGGCAATTCGATGAATAACATCAGCTATGCCGACAACACGGTGCTGCTCGCCTCGTCAGCCAGTACTTTGTAGATGCAGATGTTAAGGGTGTGAGAAGCCTATGTGGCTGAACACGGCCTGATATACAACTATAGGAAAAGCAATTTGAAGCAATAAATGAAATTGCCATTAAAAGGGTTTCAGAATTAAAATATCTGCGACAGTATCTCACAAAAAGATGTTATTGATATTGAAAGTAAACGTAGGGCATTGATGACGCGTGGGGGTATGCGGATCTGCAGGTTTGCTCGCTGTAGTATTCAAGTGAAGATTATCCTATTTAAGGCGTAGGTACTGTCACAAAGCTTTTGCGCGAGCTGCTTGTGGACATCGTACACACAGCAACGTTTACGATGTCTTGGCATTTGTTGTAAATATTTTTGTGAATATTTGTAAAAGTAGCATCATCATGAAAATATTTGATAAAGCACCCCACGCTTTTTTACAATAAAATAAAAATTTTTTTGGTAATAACTCTATTGTTATTTTAAACTTATTGAATATTATTTTCTAATTTTTCGTTCGGTTATCTATAAAAGCGTCTGTTTTTGTTTTTTTTTAAACTATTATTTATTTAAATGTACTGGGACACTACACACACTTGCCATGGATGCTCTATAGAAATACAGTCACGAATATTGTCCTCAGTCGTGGAGGACTATTGTATGAGATGGAAGCTATAATAATAATAAAACAGTCTATTACAATGGATGTTGCTTAAATAGATTAAAAACTAAAAAATATTGAAATATGGCGTTACCTTTGGACCTTAACATGAAAACTTGCCACTCACAAGATGGGCCTCGAAGTCTCAGAATCCTCGTTATTACAGGGTTAGACACTTCCAACCCCGAGCTTACGGCGGCCTCCCTCTGATCGGCCAACTAAAGCAAGTCAGAGTTGAGTGGCCTGGAGGCATTGATGGGGTCATCTCCAGCCAGCCAATAAAAGCAAACTGGAGACGAAGCCCTGGCCGAGTCTCTGGGGCACTCGGGTAGGTAGTGTCGCTACTCACATACCTACAGGTAGCCATTAGCAGCCCTGCGGTTTGTACGCTTTTGAATACAGGTACTTACGATATACTTATTATTTGGTATCAAACGGGTGACGAAGGTGGTCTAATCGGCCCTCCGAAATTGCTTTATTATCTACATGTTTCTCTATTACACGGGTTTATATCCCCTGTAAGGGGGAACCCGGTCTTTTGATAGGCTTACGCGGGGACATGGGTCCAACACGCAGAGGCCCTTTAGAGAATTTTAATCTAAAATGTAATGGGACACTAACCGGGGACTCTCCATGGCTACACTATAAAATGCAGTCTCGGATTGTCCCCGGAGGTGTAAAACTATTGAATAAGATCGAAACTACAATTATAAGGTATATTGTAATGGGTCTAAATGGATTAGATACTTCTAAGAACGGAAACAATGGCGTCTGCCTTTCAACCTTTAAAGTGAAATTCTGTGACAGACGGTGACTCGCCACTCACAAGATGGGCCCCCTAAATGGCCACTACTACAGGTGACAAGGAGCAACACCGGTGTGAGCGGCGAGGGGTGTAGAGAGGTGCGGCACCGGTTTCACCATCGCGCGTTTCGAAGACTCGGAGCGGGTTTCCCCGTTATTACGCCATTAGACACTTCCACCCCCGAGCATATAGCTCTGGCGGCCCCCTTCTGATCGGCCAATTAAGGCAAGCCAGAGTGGAAAATCCTACGGGCACTCATGGGGTACCACTCCAACCAACCAATAAAGGCAAGCCGGAGACGAGGCCCTGACCGACTCTTTGGAGCATTCGGGTACGCCGTGTCGCCACTCACAATTAGCTCGCCACAAACTGCCCTGCGTTCTGTAAGCTACTTAATATACTTTTTTTTTCTTTTGATGTCCTTTTTTTATCATAAGGTAGGAAGAAATCAAGCAGCTACTTTAATCTGCCCTCCAGGATTACCTCATCCCATGGTGAGATAACGACTTTATTATTATTATTAAAACACTGGTCCAAAGATTGTAAATTTATTTTAATTATTTCCACCTGTTTTAGGATTTCGATTTAGAAAAGCCTTACAACGTACCTACATATTCCATCATCAGGCTTCCTCATAGATTTCCATAATCTATCTCTATCCCAAATTTCATTAGAATCTGGTTAGCCCTTTAAGCGTGATGGCCCCTCAAAAACATAGAAACTTTTACATTTATGATAATGACATCTTAAATTTGTAAATAGACATCTAATACCTAATGTTTTTTACGTGGCTACTAATGTACATATATGTTTACTACAAAGGATTTACTTCATCATCATCATCGTCTTCATCATATTAGTCAAAGGACGTCCACTGCTGAACAAAGGCCTCCCGCTCAGATTTCCACAAAGTCCGGTGACATGCCACATGCATCCAGCGGCCCCTAGCGACCTTTACCAGACCATCCGTCCATCGCGCTGGAGGTCGCCCTACGCTGCGTTTTCCGGTGTGCGGTCTCCAGACGAGAACCTTTTCACCCAACGGCCATCAGTTCTGCACGAGCAATGTGTCGTGCCCATTGCCACTTCAGGTACCTTTAGTTCCTCTACGAATCTCCTCATTCCTGATTCGTCTCGTAGATAAAAACCAAGCATAGCTCTCTCCATAGCTCGCTGAGGGTAAGATCTAATTAAAAAAATTATTTTAATTAAAAAACACAATTAGAACTAAATATGCATAGTCTACTACTATGTAAATAAACTACAAAATAAAACTATAATAAAGGGGGTGCTAAGGCGTCAAAGAACTCCTCCTCATCGCTGTCAACCGGTAAAGTTCCTAGAATACTGGCAATATTGCCAGGTTGAATGGCAATGCTAATTCTTTGTCCAAAAAATAGGCCAGCCCTCTGGTCACGTGAACAGTCGACCAAACGTCTGGTAATGTCTTTAAAAAGCAGATGTGCACTCGGGCCCCATGATCCAAGCGTTGCGGCCCTAAATGGCTCAAACACAACCTCCAACGAGGTTATTATATTTGCGCCGTTTGAGAGTCTCTGCAGCGGCAACGGCAGCACCAGCACAGCCCGCATAACATAAAATATGGGATGGAGCAAGGGTGTCGACATAAGTTGCATAATAATAGCTTTTTAAGCTGTTTATATCTGCTGTCTAATATGGGTAAAAGACACGATAGTTTAAACAACGTTGTTGTGTAATAGGATTCTGAATTAATAAAACTAGAATTTGGTCAAAATTCAGCGTCATCATTTCAGCCGAAAGACGTCTACTGCTGGATATAGGCCTTCGCCGAAGATAACGATTGGTCCAGGTTTGTTTTGCGTGCTCATTGGGAGGTTTTGCAATAATAGCCACGCTTGGTAGGTGGGTTGGCAATCGCAGTTGAGTTGTAAATATACTTGAAGGACCCTGCTGCTCATTCTCCAGTTAATTCCATAGTCGCCTTTTACGACACCCACGGGATGACATGTGGTGGCGCTAATCTTAGTCGTCACCACACGGTCAATATTAGGCGAGATTTGTTTTTGTTGTTGATTTTTGTTTTATTACATCGTGGCCGGCTCAGAATGCCACCACCCCATCTCCTCCCATGAGTGTCGTAAAAGTCGACCAAGGGATTAGCCGGAGGATGGGCAGCAGCATCCTTCGAGTACATTAACAACTCAACTGCGATCGCCAACCCGTCTGCCAAGCGTGGTGATTATGGCAAAACCCCCCAATGAGCCCACAACACATCCATATCAGTCGTTGTGGACATTTTTGGGGGAGGCCTGTGTCCAGCAGTGGACTTCATTCGGCCGAAATGATGATGATGATGATGACATAAAAGTACTTAAAATAGTATAATAAATAACCCCAAATTTAAAATAATATTTATTTTAATCAATTATCGCAGATAATTACGTCATCATCCCTTAAGATGTCATCTTTATAGTACTTTTTTACTTTAAACTGCTCTGCTGGAAAGTTGCTTATTTGTAGATCCTTCATTATTCCTTATCAAGACGCTCAGCTCAAATATCACTATGCGGTCACCCATCTATAGACTGACCGCAACAAGCGTTGGTTAACCTCGCCAATCGTTTACCTATCAGTGAGTGCAACTGCCTCTGTGCGTCTAAAAGAAGAAGATTTAAATCGCAACAAAATGCTTTTGCTTACCTGGTCTGTGAACAAAGCCTTTAAAATATAATATATAGTGGGGCGCATCGCGTAATTTTATTTGAGTCATTGTCCCTGTATTTTTAGAACCATAGACATGCGGAATATAAAGCACTGTTAATGTGCCGCCCGGTCTTTGTTGTTTACTGTGAATATATTATAACTTCATGGATGATTACAGTTTATATTACGACACTATGATACTAGCTTAAGTATTAAAGTTAGCTTTTTTCAAGAGTATCCATGGAGTTTCATGCCGTCTCTTCTCCATAGGACCAACAAATTGCGACCGTGCAACTTAAATTTTGACGTTTCATAAGTGTAAAACTGTACCAATTATTGGTTTATGTGAAATAATTTTATGACTATAAAATAATGTTTTCCTGACAATTAAAAAACTGTAAATCAAAATAAGTTTATCCTTGTAAATCTTTATAATTATCACTCTAAATTGATACTAATTTATTTACGATATTGAAACTTAAATTAACATAAATGTGGTAATTTAAATCTGTTTAACCCAAAAACCGTGAACTAACTTTGTCAAAATTTAACCGACCTTAACCTACAGATTGGACTTCAAGATGGATGTTACGATTTACATGTTCAAGTCCGATCGTAAAACTAGACATATCTTGAATTACGGCCGAAATTAAAAATAAACCAAATAAAATAAAATAAAATTTGAACAGAAAATGTTAAGTGTACATACACTTAGTATATATTAATTTGTTCGATTAGGGACAAAGTAAAGGACCACAGTAAAATGTTCTGCCAGCATATTACCTCTACGTTACCAATTAACAGCGCTTCACGAAAGTGAAAAAAAGGTGTGATAAACCATGTGCTCTTGCAGCCTCTTAGATTGATGTTTAGATTTCTTATAAGAACTTCAACAATCGATCAAGTAGACATCCAGGCTTCTAATATCTTGAAGGCAGACTCTTTGAATATTTTTGTACTATTTGTATACTACTCTTCTATTATTTGTTCGGTTAGTCACTAAGTCGTAATTTGCAATTTCAAAAAATTGTTCATCTCAAAACTTATCAGCAAAATGTCAGCTTTTGTTGGGCCGTTCCTGGGGTGTCGTAATGTGTCGAATGGATGCAACTGGAACTTTGAAGCAGATGACTTAGTAGAGCCTTTTTTACTTTTTTATAACTACGTACCGTGATATGGCAGAGCCCTGTATGTCTGCTTCATGGATTTTCGTCAATTTCAGGATTATTTTGACCGAAGAAGCAGACTTGAGTTAATGATTTGTTACCCTTTTTTCGTACTAATATGAAGCGCTGCAATGCAGAAACTCAGCGACGGAGGACCTTAATTGACTGGTCCAATTCGATGTGTATTGATTTCAACTTTAATCCTTATCTATATGAAACATGGGAAAATCATAACACTGAAATGTTCACCAGCTCCCTAACTAAAATTATTTATTGCCTTTCCATGTAAAACAAAAAACCGAGCGATCATCCATGATTATTATAATTATAGTTAACAATTTAAACAAAAGCATCCATATTTGTGATTTTTAAACTTTACTGACTGTCAGTACCCATTAGTAAAAACTAACCGATTATTGTTTTTTAATCAATTAATTTATAATTCTGTGCGCCTAATCTGCATTGAATTTAAATTGCATTTTTTAATTATCTTTTGATTAAAAAAAAATATCTCTGGAAAAATGTGATGTAGCGGGAAGCGGGCCGTTTCAACATTTGTAATAGCTGCGCGGTTGCATTGCGAGACACGGGGACATACCGTCTGTGACACTTGCGACACTATCACGGCACTTGACACAGGCAAACACGCATTCAGTCTTCTCGCATCACCCGTAACAAGTTCAATGTCATTCGAATGGTCACTATCCCTGCATCAACATTACCACTTTGCTTCGTTGCTGTTCTTCAAAAGTTATTTAGAAATCGAAATTAAAACAGGACGGACAGGAATATTCGCTACGTTGGCCGGGATGGTAGCGTAAAACAGAGGTAGATTACGTGCGGGGTTCCCCAGGGGTCGGTTCTCAGCCCCATCTTATGAAACCACGCTTACGACGCGGTCCTACGTGTCGTTCTCCCTGCTGGCGTTCTGTTACGATGATGACACTCTTGTGTTGGGCAGCGGGGAGTCCTTTGAGGGAACCGTCCGGCGTGCCGAGCAAGCGTACCACCGCTTGTCGCTTGTCGTGGCCAATATTCAGGCTCTGGGTCTGCAGATAGATCTAAAAAAACCGAGGCGCTATGGTTCCACAAACTGCTGCTGAGCAGAGAATCACCCACTTCGTGGATACGCGTTGGTGACGTGCGAATCAGGGTGGGCCGGTACATGAAGTACCTGGGCCTAACCCTGGACAGTCGTTAGGGCTTCAAAGAGCACTTCCAGTGCCTCGAATCCCAAGTCGAGAGGGTAGTGTTTTCACTACACCGGCTGCTGCCCAATGTCGGAGGACCATGTGAGGAAGTTCGCCGTCTCTACAGGGGCGTCGTGCGGTCCGTGGCCCTTTACGGGGTGCCTGTATGGTCATCCCGGCTGTCAGGCGTCCAGCGCTGCAGAAACAAACTTCACAGTCTGCAGCGTAGAGTGGCTATACGGATCGCATGAGGATACAGGGCAGACTCCTACGAGGCGGCAACTCTCCTGGCGCACTTTCCTCCTTTAGACATCCAGGCAGAGACGGATGCGTGGGTCTATGATCAGACACGCTCCCTCCGCCAAAGCGGCGAAAGCATGCCTTCAGTGGCGTTCGACAGAATGAGGCGACTGGCTCGACGGCGCGCATTCGAGATGTGGCGACATCGCCTACGGTTGCAGTTTGCGACCAAGCGCGTGTTCGAAGCCATCAGCCGCTCTTCGGAGCCTGGCTCAGTAGGAACGAGTGCGTCACCTACCTGACGCAGGTATTCGCCGATCACGGTTGTTTCGGTGCGTACCTGCACGGAATAGGACGCGAGGTTACGGCACAGTGCCACCATTATGGAAGCGACCAGGAAACCGCTCAGGATGGCTCTGCGTGCTCACACCGAGTGGCCCCCGGGAAGATGGCGGCGCGCACATTTTCACGTTTCATTATGTGCGGTGAGTGCAGTGAGGCTTGGTGGGATCCTTTACAATCCTCGCGGAAAAGTGCCTGGGGCGTGACCTTTTTCCAGTCGCCTTCCCTCCACATAAGAGGTTATCCACTTTACAGTCATCCCCTCTGTGATGTGATCTCCTGAAGGCGTGGCACCAATGGGCGGCTCTAGTGCGATCTTATGAGGACCTGGAGCGAAGGAAATTCATGTAGAATTTCCACTGGATACCAATAAAAAAAAGGCATAACATATGAAATGGAATTGAAAATATTTCCGAAACAGGTGTAAATATCACAAACCATTACATCCCCATACAAACATATAGCTACTAGCAGGCAGCAGCTATGTGTAATCAGGAGATACGAGCAGATGGCTCACGTTCTAAACCTTCACGTTTTATCTATCAATCAGCTCCGCTTAGGTAACTCCTAGACCAATACGCCGTGGCTTATTATCTTTATAACTGTGATGAAATTTTTGCGTACTCCGGGATGTTCCGAGCTAATACACCTATTTCTTAATGATTTTTAAATTGTTCTGAAACCTTTCATTTTCAAATAACTATGAGTTGTTGCAATAATTTAGCTATCGATACAAACACGCTAAGTTCAATGTAATCACAATATGTGTGACTTTGTAAACACAACCTTCGGACTCGGAAAATATTTTCCGTAAGTTTCCTTCGTCATAAAACGACGTAATAATTTCTATCGATAATTACATATCTGGTACATTGCAGTGACTAATGCATGTATTAAAACCTAACAAGTTCTTGATAATTCATTCATTATTGTGAATAATTCAAATAACTACCCCAGGAACTGAAATTGGAAACGTTCACCAGATGTAAATATTTAACTTAAAAATATTTATTGGACTCGATGTCAATACCAATTTTTGTTATTCTATTGCATGAAAAAGAAAATGTAGCAGTCTCAAAATATTATTGATAAAGTAGATACAGATAAAACCATGTACGGCTTAAATAATTTAGATATCACGTGTTTTAAAGCAATGCTTTATATACCATTTTCTTATATATTTAAAAGAGACGAGACGTATTCTAACTGTTTGACAAACTTGATAAAGAGTTAGATAAACAAAACGTGGGTACATATGTGAATACTTTGAGACTTGAGCGTTCCACATATTACATGTTATTGCGATCAATGTAAGTTATGACTGTATAATAACTTTATACAGTCATGACTTACATACTTATACTTACTTTACTTTGTAATTTTGTAACCATTCATATTTACAAAATTGAAAATGATTATAAAACAAAGAACAAATATTAAAAACACTAATTGTATAAATCGTCTCCTTAAGTTTGTTTTCGTCTAATTTATTTGCATATTCCTTACTACTAAATACTTGCATCGTGTTTACTACGTAGATTAATCGTGCGCCTAGATGTCATAAAAAAAACTAAGTTGGGAATTTAGAAAATTTGAATAATTTCACTAGTGAAAGAAAGTGAAGACTTTTATCAATTTCACCTGAATGTTCCAGAATTCAGAATTTGAGGATCTATGTCAAAAACAAACCACCAAAATAGATACATAAATGACATAAACATATACTCGTATAATTAACGTTTATAACATAGAGTAACCTTGTGCCAAATATAATAGTTGCTAAAGGTTCTAAAATATGATATATTATTTAAAGTAATTTTGATTTACTTTTTATAATAATATTTATAGAATAGAAAAAATAAAAGAAAACTGCACACAATTAACAATAAGCAATATAAGTTTGTGGGAAGTGTATGTGAGTGGCGACACTGCGTTCCCGAATGCTCCAGAGAGTCGATCAGGGCCTTGTCTCCAGCTTGCCTTTATTGGCCGGCTAAAGTGAAACCCGCCTGTTGAGTGCCCGCAGGACTTTTCAACTCTGGCTTGTTTTAGTAGGCCAATTAGAGGGCGCGGCTAAAGCTATATTGCTCGGGGGTGGAAGTGTCTAATGGCGTAATAACGGGGAAATCCACTCCGAGTCTCCAAGGCGCGCGAAGATTAAACGTACCTCTCGACGCCCCGAGCCGCTCACGCCATTATTGCTCCCTGTTAGCTGTAGTGCTGGCCGTTTAGGGGGGCCATCTTGTGAGAGCAAGTGACTGTCTGCCACAGAATTTAGCATTTTCAGTTTTTCATGGATGAAATCCATTTGACACCCATTTCAATAGACTTTACAATTTTAGTTTCCATTTAAATGATACTATACAATAGTGTGGTGCCGGCTCAGAATGCCACCACCCCATCTCCTCCCATGGGTGTCGTAAAAGCCGACCAAGGGATTAGCCGGAGGATGGGCAGCAGCGTCCTTCGAGTACATTAGAAACTCAACTGCGATCGCCAAGCGTGGTGATTACGGCAAAACCCCCCAACGAGCCCACAACACATCCATATCGGTCGTTGTGGTGATCTTTGGGGGAGGCCTGTGTCCAGCAGTGGACTTCATTCGGCCGAAATGATGA
Organism: Diloba caeruleocephala; assembly: GCA_947459985.1. NCBI lineage: Eukaryota > Metazoa > Arthropoda > Insecta > Lepidoptera > Noctuidae > Diloba > Diloba caeruleocephala. Next base: position 19,101,998 of record OX381610.1, read on the forward strand.
TGATGATACAATAGTTCTGACTTCCGGAGAAAGTATAATTTAAATTCTGTATAGCATGCATATCGCATAGCCCCTACTATGCGTGTTGGACCAATGGCCCGCGTAAGCCTATCAAAAGACCAGGTTCCTCTTAGCAGACGCTATTAAACCGTGAATAGAGAGACATGTAGTAATATATAGAATAATATATTTATATTTCACTACAGGTTTAAACAATGGATATGAAAATTAAGCGGAACAGTTTAGAACTTACTTAAAATAAAGATGCTAAATACGGTAAACAATTATCAGGCGTTTAATGCATTTTTAACTGTGTTTGTTATTAATGCAGCCAATCAAATCCTAGGTATGAATAGCAAAAGAAACAAAGAACTGCGAAAGTATTACGAAAGCAATCTAAAGTAAGAGTTGCGTCTTTGTTTCTAAAACATAGTGACAATTAATTATGTAATAAAACATTACAATAATATATTGCATTATTTAGCATTAATAAGTTTAAAAACAATCATTGCAACTTCTTAGAGTGTAGGTAAGTAAATATTGTAGGACGTGATAAATATCTTCCAATATACGAACAGTCCGTTGTTTGACAGATAGGAACCTTTTTTTTATTGGGTCCAGTGGATGAACTTCCTCCGCCCTGGGGAAGGGCGAAGGGGTCTGCCGGACTCCTACCGGCTAAAACCACTGGGGCGGTCGTCTTCGGCACCTACGGGGGGCTTCTGGGACCTCGTATACATTAGAGCCGAACAGATAGGAACCTAGTGTGAGCCTTGATAATGAAGAGGCATCTTTTTCGTTACTTTTCTTTAGCTGCTTAAATTTTTATATTTAAGTAGATATATACTCGTAAATATTTTTTTTAATGTTCACAGACTATGAAGGTACAGTAAAAAAAGCAATTTATAAAAAACAGAAACACATACTTTTTTTATTTTTTTTATTGATGTCCAGTGGAAATTCTACATAGAAATTCCTTCACCCCGGGGAAGGGCGAAGGGGTGTGCCGGACTCCTACCGGCTAAAACCACTGGAGCGGTCATCTTCGGCACCGAAGGGGGGCTCCAGGTCCTCGTAAGATCACACTAGAGCCGCCCATTGGTGCCACGCCTTTAGGCACATCTTGGAAGGGATGAATGTAAAGCGGTCACCCCCTCTAGCGGAGGGAAGGCGACTGTAAAAAGGTCGCCCCCCAGGCACTTCTCGGGGAAAATACATACCTAGCGAAGTGAACCTTCCCACTTCGCTAGCAGTTGTGTTAAATGCTTAATAAATGTGGTAACTACCTATTTCTACAAACATCGAATTTTCTATTACTGCATTTCAAACGGAGCAGAGACGAATAGGGAACGTCTCGATGTATAAATGACAAAGAAAGTAGACATTTCCATAATAAGCGGCACAATAATAACCAAATTACTGTTTCGTATTAATTTTGTGTAGTTGCCTCCACTCCACAGTATCCATTACTACATCACGTCTTACATTCCTAAGCTAGGCTTTACGCTTATTTCGTAATCTTTCCAATGGTCTTGATCGAAAACTGGTAATAAATACACCAAGGAGTGCTTAAGGTCGATCTTCATAATATATTCGCTACAAAGTTATGAACTTGAAACTTGAATGCATGGAGTTGCCTCATATTGAATTTGATTTGAAAATGTATCGGGTAATAATTTTGATTCATATCAAATTGATGTTGGTGTTAGTTGTATTTACTTAACTTCTTATTATTTTATGGTTATCTTATATACTCGTAAGTACGTATGTTCTTTTCGTATTTAATAAATGCGACAAGTAACCAATGTTATAATCCACAGTCCGGTGGGTAACTCAAGAAAAAATCACGTCACGTGATCACGTCAATCCAAGAGTGGTGTGTGACTGAAGAATACCCGTGACCAATTAATAATGATGCTAGTACTAAAGAAAATCATACGCATATGGGACTTTCACACTTTCATAGAAAACCTAAGATTGGTCATGGTCTGTCTGACCTACTTGTGGCTGAAAATGCTGGACTCGTGAAAGAGAAGACCTTGGATAGCATAAATGAAAAAAAAAATGATATCAACACAAGCAAGAAAAAACAATCGCATATTATACATAAAAATGAACGTAACGTTGCTGTCGCAAATAGGAACCTTTGTTCTATTACTTCCTGTACTTATAAGTAGTTGTTTATAGCGTTGGCAAACATGTCTTGTAACGCAAATACCATAAAATAATAAGATCTAGTTTACCTTTACAAATTTTCCTCATTATAATGAAAAATATTTTCTTATGTATTTTTAACAAATCATCATTGAAATTGAATAAAGGATCAGGCTTCAATCAATAATTAAAACTCACGTTCAGGCTATCACGCTATCTTCACTATTCCTGGCCAGAGTCATTAACTTAAAATGCTTATCATAAAGAAAAACATGACTCTACGTCGTTGAGTCTACGATGAAACTTCTAGAATCAATTACCTGCTTATATTACATACATTTTTGTGGTTAGCGCGTTGAAACTTTATGGAAAGTCATTAAAATCAAGTATAACATGTTAATTAATTAATTAATTACGGCACTTCAGTTTTATAACAAGTGAACTGGTATCCGGAAAAAAATAGGCCACAGGTCCCTTAGGTCTATGCAGAGGATGGCCAGCAGAATTCTTCTGTGTGTTACAACAACAAACTGTAATCATTAATCCTTCTACCAAGCATAGAATATGGCAACGTCCCCTTGACCCATCATTGTAGCGATCACAGGAAGGCCTATATTCAGCAGTTACTGGCTTAATACATTGTGGTGAAGCCTTCGATTATTTATTTAAAGTAATAAAAATAAAAATATATAGTAATGTAACTGTTATGCTGCGCTTTGAAATCTTTGTTTCGCAATATATATGTAGCTATTAATCAAGTGTAAAGCATATACGAGTATGTTCGTAGGATCTGGTGATACTCTGCTTGGAGCCAGATTTGAAACGTCTCGTTTAAGAAATCGACACTAGTGAGTGTGAGTGCAATTTTATTTTAGACGATATATATAAATATCACTCATTTCTTATAATAGGTATGATAACATCACCGACGCATTCAGGTATACTTATTAATATACCTATATAGTTTGATTCTGATGATCCAAAATAGGAATTATTTGTCCAAGTGCTTTAACCCCCAAAGTCCTTTTAAATTTAAGAATGTATGTATCGAAATAATTATCATCTAATAAAGCATAGTGATGTAAACTTGATAATAGATTATGTCAAGAAATATGATGCTGCTGGAAAATACGCAACCTATTTTGTTTACTTAGTACATTTAAAGTACAATGCTGTTTAAACTCCCCATCATCTGGCAGTAAGCTATGCTTTTAAAAATACAACTAAGTTTAACCACATTATAAAGTAGATTTAAATATAAAGCTTTATGTAAACAATAATATCAATAACTACAATAACTGTGTCTTCAGTCGTTTAAATTAAATAGCAGTTTAACTTAATTAACTTAGCTTAAGAACTTACCGCCCTAAGATGCTCCAACACAAGTATTCACTAAAGACACTGGTGTAATGGAATATACTATAGCAGTGGTGCAACGTGCGCAACAGCCAAGATCTGCGGCGCGAACTGCGAGGCGCGTGGGCAAGCACGGGTCACTTGTACATTAGTAATGTGCGCGCGCGCCCATTCCGCCCGTATATATCACAGAGTTATTCTACGTCACAGTCACCAAGATAAGGGCTTCGCACCATCAAGAGATCTGCACAATACGTGATTTATCTTAGATTATCGATTAACTAAGCAATCGTTAGTGATACGCTATCGATAGTAAGAAAATTAAAAGGACCAACTTCATATATATTTTAAGTGTAAATTTGTTATTAAATTTTATGTATATTTCTGTTATCTCAAAATATTTACCACGGTTAAAATTGTAGTTTAACACGTATACTATGATTGGAGTTGTTTGACAGTATTATCACTTGTTTATCCTGGTTACGATAGTAACATATATACATCAATGTCCTGAGACATCTTCTTTTTTAAAAAAAGGTTCTTCATTTAAAAAGGTTCTTCGTGTAAAAAGGATTAATTTCCCTGTTGTCTCTATCTACCTATATACTGATGCTCTGTAATGTTTATGATTATAAAATGTCTTTAACCTGAAACTTCTTTTAAAACGATCTTCTTTTTCGTGTACCTATTGTTGATAGTTTTGCTCATATCGTATAAATATAGTTAATACCAGTAAAACACCTCCTTTCCATAATTCCCGGTACATATTACCTTTTTTCTTACTTAGCCAACCAGTCACGCACTGATGCCACCCGGTTCTGGTTTTTCAAGTTTATGGTAGGAATTTTAGGGTTCTGTTAATCCTTTTTTTATTTGATTTTGAAACGTTGTAGGTAATGTAACAAATAAACAGTGAACCTTTTATCGACCGAAGCTTGTGCTTTCAACAAAACAAAACTTATGTGTACACACGGCTACACATCAAGCTATACAAATCCAGTTTACGCTGATCTCTCATCATACCAAAAGCCTATACAATGCGAGATCAGCTTATACTGGTTATGTATAGCTGTATGTGTAGCCGTGTGTACAGTCCGCTCATAAATATATTGATAACTGTTAAAATATCTCATACCGTAATAGGTCCGTGTGGTGTCCGGATTAAGAATGTCGCACATTTCCATCTGCTCCCGTGGATGTTGTAAAAGGCGACTAAGGGACTCTAATCAGAGGGATGTGCAGCAGCGCCCTTTCTGTGGAACAGCAGCAAGTCTGCTCTCACCAATCGCCAAGCATAGCGAGTACTAGCAAATTTCCCCGAAGTCGTCGTCAAGTGTCATCACACCCGACATACATGCGTACCTAGGTAACCGTCGGTCGGGGTGCCAGGTCAGGAAACCTCCACGTGTGCTTGGTGGCTGCTGGTCCCTCTTGATACGTCCGGGGCGAAGAGCAGCACCCTGGGCACCGGGCAATAACTACTCCACTTTTTGGAGGACCTTATTGTCCGGTGGCTAATATTCTGACAGGGACGAGCCCAGTTTTTTGGTTTTAGGTAGGCCGTAGGATGTTTCTTTACTTTCGGAGAAACATGGCCGGGTTAGCAGCGGGCTCGGTGTGCACTTATTCTACCCCGAGCAGGTAGTGTGAGGACTCCCCTTCCCTGCCACCGTCGATATCATAACCTGGGTTGGCGTGTCGTGGTCACGTCCCGCAGCTTTGACCAGGACCGAGGAGCTTGGCTTAACTACCCGGATCGCGAGGAAGAAGGCCTCTATAAAAAACCCCCGAAACCAAGCTAGCGTGCGATGAGGGGTGCAAGGCTGATGCACGCTAACCCCAGGGTCGGCGGCACTTGAACATGGGATACGCTTTCCCGGGTACAGGGGGCACTGCCCGGGTCGACCAATAATTTCCCTAATACTTGTGGGAACAATTTTTATCAATATAGGTAGAAATATAGCACATATCACTCAGGCATAATGTTGCTTTCTACTAAAGAAAGTTCTAGAATCATTTTAGTAGAGCCCCCTGCCGTCGTCACATGGTGGGGGGGCTCGGGGTCGCGGGTGCGTGGATTGGGAAATCCACGTGCTCATACCGACCGACCCACGGGAAGGCAGCGGTGTGTATGTGGTCACGTGCCGTTGGGAGTGCAGCACAGCGCATAGTGGCTTAGAGGAAATCCTGTACGATCTCCCCGAGAGGGGCTTCTTTACAGTCACCTTCCCTCCGCTAGAGCGGGTGACTTGTCTACAGTGTTCCCCTCCGAGATGTGCCTAAAGGCATGGCACCAATGGGTGACCCTAGATGGAGATTATTTGAATTTCTGCAGCCTCCCTTCGGTGCTGAAGGTGACAGATCCGGGAGTTTTAGCCGGTAGGAGCCCCTCCACGCTTCCCCGGGGCTGAGGAAGTACATGATGTATTTCCACCGGATCAATAAAAAAGGTGTGCTTGTCATCAGAACGTAACTCTAAAGCTACCTTAAGAAGACAAAGAACATAACATTTGATACGTCTGATGAGGAGCCCACTGACGATCATTAGAATCTTAGTCTCTCGTCATCTCTTGTAACTAATTTCAAGCTTATGCAACGAAAACAGTAGAAACATATTACATTTTCTCTATGCTTTCTTCAGTATTTTACGTTGATATATAAATAATTACTGTACGTCACATGACCTGTATCGGAACGAAGCTCTTTAACATCGTTGGGATTTAGCTGGTAAGAGGTCGGCATGCCTCTCTGCCCTTCCCAAAGCGGAGGAAGTCCATGAGTATTTCCCCACGACAAAAAAAGGCTGGTTACGGTCCTAAAAACGTGATATGACTGAATAAATTAATGAAACGAGAACCAAGATTTCTTGTGTGGTGGTACTATTTTATAGATAAAGTTCAAAGTCATAGCGTTGTTGTTTTTCTGGGAGGGGCTAGATTATAACCAGTGCAATCCAATCTAAAAACATTCTTCAACCGATACTTGATTATTTAGAATAAGCGATTCAATATACAGTTCTGTGCTGGGCCAACAGGATTATGGTGTCGGCTTATTATGTTACACTCTTGTGTTGGCAGCCCTGGGGTTTCTTTCGAGGGAACCATCCAGCTTGTACAGCTTGTATTGTCGTTGCGAAAATCCACGCTCTGGGTCTGCGGATAGTGGTTGGTTGTTAGATGGATATGTGGCAGAGAACCACCCAGTTCGTGGATACGCGTCGCTGACGCGCAAATCAGGGTGGGTTGTTACATTCGGTACCTAGGGCTCACCCTGGACAGTTTTTGGGGCTTCAAAAAATACTTCTAGCGCGTTGTCCTCCGGATCGAGAGGATAGTGTGTGCCTTGAACCAGCTGCTGCCCAATCTCGGGGATCCGAGAGAAAAGATTCGCCAACGCTGAGTCGTGCAGTCCATGGCCCTCTATGAGGTGCTTGTATGGTCATTTCAACTGTCAGACGTCCAGCACTACATAGTCAAAGTTCACGGTCTGCAGCGTAGACTGGCTGTATGGATTTTACGGGCCGGTACGCGGGTATCGAACGGTATCTTATGCGGTGGCGATACTTCTCGTACGCTTTCAATCTTTGGACATCCTGACGGAGGCGGATGCATGGGTCAAGGACCAGACAAGCTCCTTCCATCAGAGCGGTGAAAGCGCACCTCTAGGGGCATTCAATAGGCTGAGATAGCTGGCCCGGCGGCATGCACTCGAGAAGTGGCGAGAGTGCCTTAGGTTGCAGTTCACGACCAAGCGCGTGTTCGAGGCCGTCCTGCTGCTCTTCGTAGCCTAGCTACGCCTACCTGGCTAGCCTGGCGAATGCGTCCACTACTGTCTGACGCAGATATTCACCGGGCACGGTTGTTTCGGTGCGTACCTACACAGCCTAAGACGTGAGGTCACGGCACAGTGCCGCACAGCACACACTCAAGGAGTGCCTGGGCTGCTGAGCGGTGGATCCTGGTCGATTGGATCGGGCAATATCTCTCTCCGCCAGCAATAGTTTAGGCTAAGTTGGCAGAGCATGAAAATTTGAGTACAATGGTCTCCTTCTGAGAGAGCATCATGCGCCAGAAGGAGACTGCAGAGCGGGATTGTGAGAGGGACGATCCTGCACGGAGAAGTACGAGACGGCACCGGGGTAACAATGGCCCCGGCTCCCAAGTCTAACACGCCTGGGCCCCCCTGCCAACATGACATGGCGGGGGGCCTTGGGGGTTGCCTAGGCCACAGTTATTGGTATCCAAAAACCCGGTTCATCAAATTATGAGCCCTCCAGTTATCGCTCCATAAATCTTCTCAATGCCCTTGCAAAGTTAATGAGTGGATTATCTGTTCCCGATAAAAGGATTATGGCAAATCCATGACGTCATTGACGGTTAGAGCAGTGGCTGATACAGTCGGCTGTTGCGCTCCGGGTCGTGGGTTCGATTCCCACACGGAACAAATATTTGTATGATCTGAAGGTAGTTGTTCCGGGTCTGGGTGTATTGTGTGTGGAATTCATGTCTGTAAACGCACTCACGACACAGGAGAAATCCTAGTGTGGGGCAACGTTTTTTATAAGAAAAGAGATAAGATTTATAGATTTCACTATTCATAAACATGCTACTGCAAAAACCGGACAAGTGCAAGTTGAACTCGCGTGGAGAGGGTTCCAAAATTCTGCATTGTAGTAATAATTTATCCCAACAACAAACTTAATATGTAGTTGAAAAACATGTTCTCCAATAAGTTTCAACTGCAAACGTAAGTTTCGGGTCGTCTATTTTCCATATTTTTCGCTTCAGTAAGTCTCATAAGCCTCAATAGATTCGGAGGAGATAAGTTTCCTTAAATAACTTTAAAACTGTTTATTTTAAAATTGTAAATTAAATATATTTAAGACCTTCACAATAAGCCCTTTCATTTAATATGTTACACGGTAAATCAAATGCAAATCTTTATTCTTTAATTTTCTATATTAGCCCCCAAAAAGTGACCCTCATATCAAAAAAATCTATATTTGCGTTACGAATCCGTGTTTGGGTAACAGAAATCCATATGTTTACCAAATTTCAATTTAATCGATCTAGTAGAATCGGAGAAAAATTGATGTGACAAACCGACACACAGACCGACACACGAGTGATCCTTTAAGGGTTCCACCGTTTTTTCTGTCAGCCGTTCGGAACCCTAAAAAATAGAAACCTCCACTGTACCTATATACACTACTCAAAACTAAATAGGGCCCACCATGTTTTTTTGCCTTAACTTAAAATTGAACATAATTGTTCAGTTTTTATGAATGTATAAGTTTCAAGTGGGCATTCAGGAATAGTGTAAACACAAACAATGGAATCATTTGTTTATTTCCTTTAATAAAAACACAAATAACAGTTTTTAGGAAAAATTACACAAAATAAAAGATAAACGTAACCTGGTAAAGCACACGTCTTCTGAAAAAAAATATGGTGCTTGTTATTTTTTAATAACGAGTGGGTCCTCCTCTGCTCCGTATGCACTCTCTGAGCCTATCTGGTACACTTTCAATCAAGTGAGTCACGTTTGTGTGCGGTATTTGTTCCCAACAGACTTTCAGGGCGTTAATGAGCTCCTGCTGGCTGTTCACATCACTGTAGTTTTCTTTCAGGCTTCTTTTGAGTTGATCCCATAAATGTTCTATTGGGTTGAGGTCGGGACTCATGGCTGGCCATGGCAAAACGGTGATATTGGCTTCAGAGAGTACTCTTTGTGTGGTGCGGGCTGTGTGTGCGCGAGCATTGTCATGCATAAAGACAAAATTATTGCCCACTCTTTGTGAAAACGGGATGACATGTGGCCGGATTACTCGCTCGATGTAACTGGCGGCGGTTACGGTACCTTCATTGAGAATTACCAACTCCGTTTTGCCGTGTAAGCTAATTCCACCCCATACCATAACACTGGGACCCCCCCATCGGTCTGTTCCATGCACGCATGGTTCAGAAAAACGTTCCCCTTCTCTTCTCCACACGCGTATCCGTCTGTCATCACTGAAAAACTTCACTTTAGACTCGTCCGTAAAAAGCACATTCCTCCAGTTATCCATGGTCCATTCCAAATGTTCCCGGGCGTACCTTAAGCGTGCTGCACGATGAGCCCTCGTCAGTTTCAGTCGAATAGCGCGTACTCTGGAGCGTTGTCCATCTTCGTGAAGCCGATTCCGAATGGTTTGGTCGCTGACTCTCGTCCCTGTGGATTGCCGTAGTCGAGTTTGTAAGGTCCGAGCGGTAACAGTACGCTCCCGTCGTGCGGTTAACCTTAGATATCGGTCTTCCTGGGCAGTTGTAGCTCTAACTCTTCCTGTGCCAGGTCTCCTAGCTACACTTCCGGTCTCCTGATATCGTTCCCAAACATTTCGGATTGCTCGTCGCGAAACACCGAGGTGTATAGCCACAGATCTCTGAGACTGTCCCTCTTGAAGCAAAGATACTGCTCTTGCAGCGGTTTCCATGTCCATATGTCGGCGAGAACCAGGCACAGTGATCACAACTAACACAGGAACCAAACAAAATTGTTAAAAACGTGAGTATTCCACAGCAGTGTTTAGTGTAGACTGAAAACTTAAGTGACCGAGAATTTGTGCATTCGATGTTTTTTTCGAGTACTTCACTTTTTTAGCTACCCTCTTGAAACCAATATGAATATTGTCGAAATAAACATTGATAAGGGCTCCTAAACATGGTAGCTTGATGGTTCAATGCGTAACTTTGACAACAACTACTTAGATAACTTTATTTTGACCAAAATAGTGACTAATTCGAGGTGGGCCCTATTTTGTTTTGAGTAGTTTAGATTATAAAAACCGGACAAGTGTGAGTTGTACTCGTGTGGAGAGGGTTCCGAAATTGCTAAATATATTGTCTCTTATTAATTTCAGTCAGAGACCATACAACATATAACAGGTGCATGCACAACCCTCACTCAGATCGATTATACACATAGACATAACCAAGTTGCTAACATCATTCATCAAAAACTAGCACTCAAGCATAAACTTATACAAGACACAAACACCCCCTATTACAAATACACACTACATAAAACTTTTTAACAAAAAAATACCGACACGATAAAAATATTAAATATGAACAGGGAAAAAAGTTTTATTTGTTTCTTTTTAGTGTAAATAAATTAAAGAACTTTTTGCAATTCGGTATCAGTATTTAACACTAAAAATAAGAATGACTCAAATCGGTTCTCTGATCTGAGAGGAATCGAAACTATTAAGATATCATCTAGATAAGCGCAGTCAAATTCACCTGTTTATTGAAGCTGGTTAAAATACTACTCAACCAAATGTATTTAAATTTATATGGGACCAATTCGAAAGCATTCTGCACCAGTTAAAAAAATAATTTCTCAAATCGGTCTACATATCTCGGAGTAATCGGTGTACATACAAAACAAAAATACGCATCGAATTGAGAACCTCCTCCTTTTTGAAGTCAGTTAAAATGTGCTAAAATATACCTCACACAAACTTTACTACGACCGTGCCATAGTTACCGATAAGACCATTCAGTACAATACACCGGATGTAACGTGGCTGGACAAGAAAATAAAACCACTTACCTGATAGACTTAGCAGTTCCCAATGCTCATAATTTGCAGAAAACAATAGCAGAAAAATAGTAGGCAAATACATTGAATTGAGAGAAGAAGTCACAACAAGCTGGAAACAAGAAAAAGTATGAGTTGTACCTATAGTTATCTCTACCACGGGTGTTATTCCCAATCATCTCCACGATAGCTTGAAACTAACTGTATGTATCTAATGAATAATGATTCTATGTACTGATTAATATTGTGCGCACTTATGTATCTAAATGAGAATAACTCACATATTGTTCGGTCTCATAAACATTCTCCCGCAAACCTCACTCTGCGACTCCGTTGGCAGCAAGACGATCTTCTTAGTCGGCCGCCGAGATCATGACCACTGGTCGTAGTAACGTCCACCACTCGAACTTTTCCGTCGCGCTCGGGTACACTTTGCAGGTGTGTCCTCGTGGCCACATGATTCGTGGTAATTGCTATCACATATAATGATGACATCGCCAACATGCAGGGGTGCCAGTGCCGTTGGGCTCCCACCGGGGAGATATTCCTTCACCCATCTCCGCCAAAACACGTCCGCTGGGGCCTGGACATACCTCCATTGCTATCGTGTTTGACACATCTTCTTCATTGAAATGTCCTGGTGCCGGAATATTTGAATTAGGCCCGATAAGTATGTGGTTTGGTGTATACGCCTCGGGATCTTGCGGGTCATGGTATCAGGCTGGCGGGTGGCGGTGGAGGTGGTCACGCTGTCCGAACACCGCCATATACTTATTGACGTGGCCCTCCGTCCACCTGGCCTGAGCCGTCCTGGTCCTAGCCCGCAGTCACGGCGTTGGGCCCTCACACAGCTCGATCGAGAGATGCTCATCGCAACTGCCAACGTTTAGGCGTGGCCAGAAATCGGTCAAGGGATTTCGCCCGACCCAGACGAGGAAGCAGCTGGGTTCCGGAAAGCAATGACGTCGATATGCGATGCATCAATGCACCGGGCCAGGCGCTTCCAGCGTACGGCGGTGGACTGGTGGTCGGCGAAGATCACGTAGTTACACGGGGTCTGCCTGGCATCCCGCCGCCGGTACCAATGAAGTACACCGGAGAGACGGCCGAGGTCTGTCTGGCCTACCGGGCGGCCATGAAGCCGCTACAAAGCGCAATTAGCGAGGCTAAGGTTTGGTCCAGGAGCGAGCTCCTAGAGGGTCGGTAGTTGGCAAATTGCGCCCGTAGGTTCCGGTGATCGAAACCAGCCCCGACTTTGCTGGAGAGAGTACTTTTAACGCTCTTTCCGGTGGTCCGGGACCTTCCTGGTCCCACTCCACCCTCGACTGCCTCGGGCTGGGCCAAAGATTTGGGCTGAGCCATTGACCGCCTAAACGCACGCTGCAGTGCATCGGCTCTGGACGATATACCGGGCCGCGCATGGGTATATGCACTGCAGTGTCTTAAGGACCACATAAGGCGGCTGTTTAATAGCTGCCATCGTAGCGTGTTCCCGTCCGGCTGGAAGGAAGCTGGATTGGTTCTGTAAAGGAAGGAAGGAGGAGTCACGGATACTCCCTCTGCGTACCGTCCTATTTGCCTGCTCGACGAGGCTTCGAAGCTATTCGAGAGAATAATTACCCGAAGACTCGTTATTAACCTGTCGCGAGTAGGTCCGACAGCCAGTGCGTCTTCCGGAAGCGACGGTCAACTATCGACTGGTACAGAATGCCTTATGGCATGAAGTCCGCCTTGTGTATAATCAATGTACATGTGTATGTGTTCATAAGTCCAGTAGCAATCTCACAACTCAATAGATTGACGCTTTAGTTTGACTTACGGCCTTCTTTTAGTTCTGTTCTTCTGGTAGATACGTTTAATAGAAAGCGGTGGGTTCGAACTTCACGTCCGATGACAGTTATTTTTTAAGTTTTTATAATTTTTCGCAATGATTCGATAATATTTACCTAGTTCGTCTGATTCGCACAAATAGTAAAGTTAGAAGAAAGGCCGCTTAAAACTAAATAAATTACTATTATTTCTGTGAGGTAGACAGATACACTTACGACTCATTCATTTGTATCAAATAGAACATTGTTGGTTGGTTAGTGACGTGTGGTTAAATCTATTACGTAGGGATTTGCGGTTATTAATTTAAAAAAACCATCAAGTTTGAATATCATCATCATCATTTCGGCCGAATGAAGTCCACTGCTGGACACAGGCCTCCCCCAAAGATCCACAACGACCGATATGGATGTGTTGTGGGCTCATTGGGGGGTTTTGCCATAATCGCCACGCTTGGCAGACGGGTTGGCGATCGCAGTTGAGTTGTTAATGTACTCGAAGGACGCTGCTGCCCATCCTCTGGCTAATCCCTTAGTCGACTTTTACGACACCCATGGGAGGAGATGGGGTGGTGGCATTCTGAGCCGGCACCAAATTTGAATATACTCGTATATAATACAATATTGCGCCGCGCATTAGTGGATGGCATATTATATAACATACATATCTAGTGAAATCGGACTGAGTGTGAGTGTTATGATTTATATATTTTATGTTTAATTAAACATTAAAGTAATCCAAAGGTAATTGTTGACCTTTAATTATTTTTTAAATAAAGTTTTAAATTCATCATGAGTTTAAATAAAACAAAGAAAAATATAAATGATTTTAAAGTTAGTTTTTTTACATTAATTAATGATTAACCGTGTGGTGGTGGCTACGAATAGCACCAACACCATCATACACCATCTCATCCCTTAGGTGGCGTAAAAGGTGACTATGGGATTAACCGGAGGAAGGGCAGCAGCATCCTTCGAGTACAGTAACAACTCAGCTGCGATCGCCAACCCGCCTGCCTTCATATGCGTGGCGATTATGGCAAAACCCCCCAATGAGCCCACAACACATCCATATCGGTCGTTGTGGATCTTTGGGGGAGGCCTGTGTCCAGCAGTGGACTTCATTCGGCCGAAATGATGATGATGATATTCAAACTTGATGGTTTTTTTAAATTAATAACCGCAAATCCCTACGTAATAGATTTAACCACACGTCACTAACCAACCAACAATGTTCTATTTGATACAAATGAATGAGTCGTAAGTGTATCTGTCTACCTCACAGAAATAATAGTAATTTATTTAGTTTTCGATTTTCATAAAATTTAGTATATAGGGGGTTTCGGGGGCGATAAATCGATCTAGCTAGGAATCATTTTTAGAAAATGTCATATTATAGGCGTTTGAGTAGTCTCAACTGAAAAATATGACTCTTCCTGACATCTATTGGCGAATAATAATACTATTTTTTGTGAGCAACTAATTGCTTTAACGACACAACAGCAGATGGCGTTGTTAAGTAACACGAAAATACCGAGCAAAGCTCGGTCATCCAGGTACTATATAATAATATGGAGAGTCCCCGGTTAGTGTCCCATTACATTTTAGATTAAAATTCTCTAAATGACCTCTGCGTGTTGGACCCATGTCCCCGCGTAAGCCTATCAAAAGGCCGGGTTCCCTCTTACAGGGGATATAAGCCTGTAAATAGAGAAACAAAATAATGTATGAAATTTTATTCAAAAGTTAATTATGGTCAACTTTGTAGAAAGCTCTTCGGAAGTTAGTGTATACAGTATCCACCTGAGTACGCGAATCCGTATTGTTAAATAAATATTCCACAAAAGCCACTAAATTTGTTGTGGTTGATCGTTTCTTAAACAACCCGTGTTGTTGATGGATGATGCTATTATGAAGTACAGGATATATTCAGTTATGCACTTCTTCTTAATCTTTCTTTCAAAAAGCTCTGGCAGGGCTTGACAGAATGGATTTTTTTTTATTTCGGGCGAATGAAGTCCACTGCTGGACACAGGCCTCCCCAAACCCATACAAAATATATGCAGTTTAGTGTTAAGTCCACTACAATTATGGTAGTAGATAACTAAATTATTTGTCATTGCAATGATACATTCTGTAATAAGTGATGACCAGCATAACGCCTGTCTGTTTTGCTGTAGCAATATGATGACGAGAGAAAACAACATTTTAATTTTATTAGGTAAGTGCGGCAAAATAGAATGACGATTATGCATATAATTATGCTTAAAACACCTAAATACTCAAAAAAGAGTTTAGTAACATACAGTAAATATACGAACAAGGCAGCATAATATTAATTGGGCTACATTTATCTAAGTAGATGACATTTCAATATGAAATTACTTATTATAAAATGCCTGAACTTAAAACCGCAATGATAAAACAATTGGGTAACTATGATGACAGCAAGTTTTTTATAATTAATTGTATAACGATTTGTTTCTAGATGATCCTTACATCCTTACGAGTTTATTGTTATATCAAGATGTTGTCTGCAGTGAAAGCGCGCATTCATGGGATGCAAGATGATAACTTGGTATAAAGGACAAAATCAATCAGTATCGGGCTCTGATAAAGTTTTAGCAACGTATTGGAGAGTATTCATCAAGAGAACCTATTATTGTCTAGATGAGAGTGTGGAACTCGGTGTATTGATATTGTATCACTTTGTTTCAAAGTGCAGTTTATAGAGGAACCAATATTGATCACCAGGGAAACCAGATCTTCATTACGCCTTTCAGGGATGTTGCATAACTCAATATTGCAATTCCGGGCGTTCTGTTCTAAGTAGTCGATTTTCACAACCAGTTCAATCAAAATGCTTAGTCTGATGACTCTCGAATCAGTTTACTAAGCACATCAATTTTTGTGGATAAGTCAGACTGGTCGTCACCAACGAATTGCATGGAATTGCAACACAGTCTATTTCCTAAGTAAGATGGTTATATTTAATATCTAATTTAGACACATTATGCTTTATGTGAGATTGCTCGGAGCATATTGACTGAATATCATTTTTAATTTCTGATGTCACCGGAGTTAACGGGGCCAGATCATCTTTTATCGACTTTAGTGTATTATTTAGTGTGATATTATACGAGGATAACTCACACTGGTTAAAGAGTTTCGTCTTAAGGCATTGTGGCATTGTTGACGAAAAGATGTTGCGAAGTTTCCCGAACGCTGCCCAGCCGAGTCGGATTCGACGATTGACCTCTTTCTTGAAATTGACCCTACCTAAGTGGACAGTTTGTCCCAGGTAGACATACCCGTCACCAACTTCGAAAACAGAGCTCCCAACGGATATTGGGATGGGCACGACATGGGCATTTGACATGACTTTCAACTTGCACATGTTCATTTTAAGTCCCACCTGTTGGGAAACTCTGTTGAGATCATCGAGCAATGTGTTGAGCTCTTGCAACGATTCTGCCATGACTACGATGTCGTCGGCAAATCGAAGGTGAATGATATACTCGCCATCGATGTTAATATGCTCGAGACGATTCGTGATGACTCTTGAAAACAGCTGATAGCCATGTGCTCAGAAGTGAGATGGGTCTGTAATTCTTCAATAGGGTGTTATCATTTATTATTTCCGAAAACCAAATTGATGGTCGGGGATGATTGACTTTTCTTTCAGGACATTGTTGACTCTATGCAGAAAAATTATTTCGTTAAGAAGATTCAAACAGCTTGGACATAATCGGCGGTAAGCTTATAGGTCTGTATGAACTGACTTCATGAGCAGGTTGGCCAAGTTTGTGTACCGTTGTGATTTGGGAGACTTTCCGCAGGTCCGGAAAGTATCCCACACGCAGACTAGCGTTACAAGTGTTGTGAGATACACTATTGCTTTACGCGGTAACTCTTTTAGGACTTTCTTGTCAATGAGATCAAACCGCGGGGCTTTGTTGTTGTCCATAAACTTGATGCATCTGGAGACTTCCTCCAGTGTTACCGTTTTCAGCGAGAGAGAGAGAGTTGGAAGTCCTGGCTGAGGATAGAGTCTATGTCTAATTGATTTGCGTTCGGACTGGCATCATTGGGTTTGAACACTTGACTAAGGTGATATGCAAGTGTATCAGCCTTGACCTGTGGGGTTTTCGCCCAATTTCCATCACTTATCTGGAGTGGAGGTTTGTGGATCAATGGTCGGTTATAGTTTTTGCATGCTCTCCATAGTGAATAGTTTGAGGCTTTTGTGGGTGTTAGACATTCTAAATAGGTCTCTAGAGTGACTTCATTGGCCTCCGATATAAGGGTTTTCAGTTTGTTAGCAGCTTTATTTAAGTCTATTTTGTCACTAGAATGTCTACTACTATGCCATATACGACGGAGTCTGCGCTTTTCTAGCATATTAGACCGTATGGTATCGAAGTATACTTTGCGTTGTTGCTGATGCTCAATAGTTACCAGAGTACAGATCAACAGCTTTGTTGAATCATGGTGGTAATAGTTCTGGTAGCATCATCAATATCAGTCTCTGATTTCAAGGCTATTTTAAGTTCAAGTCTCTCTTCAATTAAATCGTGAAAATGTTGCCAATCTATTCTTTTGTTATATAATTTCTTTTGATATTGAGAACCAATGCCAATTGTCAGTATTACCGGAACCTATGCGTCTAGGCATGTTTGTATCTGATGGAATCATCTGGATAGGCCCCTTAGTGGCATAAATTGATAACGTCCGGTAGTCTGTTTGGGTCAGTATGCCAATTTGTGGGATCTTCCGTTGAAATTGTAGATAGGCAGTTTCTATCTAAGCTCTTCTTCAGCTCTCTACCTCTGGTGTTGGTTAATCTGAAGGCCATGTTTTGCATTCCAGTCACCACAGGCTATGAAGCCCCTAAGGTATGAAATAACTCGTATACTCTCTCGTGTACTCCTCAGTTATTTGTGTTTTGGAGGGCTGTATAAGGCCGTGACATTAAACGTCATAAAAAACTGTTCATTAAAATGTCGTAAAGTATCCATTTAAATGTCCCTAACTTACAAATAATATAAGTATGTTAGATAAGAGCAGCTCAATCCCAAGCATTTTTGTCGCCCATATAATCTGTAACTATATAAGAACTTACTTTAGTAACGGAAAATATTTTAAGGATTAGGCCCTATGAATGGTATAGAATTCATTTCGAATATCCAGTATCGGTTTACTGTAAAAAATAAATTTTAATGTAATACTTAACTAGCAAAATATTTACTGACTCTAAATTATTTTCAACATCCATCAATGCCGGTTACTACGCTCGTAGTACGAGTAGTGGCCCTATGAATGGTATAGAATTCATTTCGAATATCCAGTATCGGTTTACTGTAAATAAATAAATTTAAATGTAATACTTAACTAGCAAAATATTTACCGACTCTAAATTATTTTCAACATCCATCAATGCCGGTTACTACGTTCATAGTACTAGTAGTAGTATTGCGTTTATATAAACAGGCGGTGTGGCGTGGGGCGGCTTGATATTTACTATGATCGTAGGCGAAAATCAAACGCGCTGTTGCCGCACTTCGCTCCACGTGCTACCAGGAGTGCCTCGATATAGTCATGTATTACCACAAAAGTGTTGGATTATTATTATCAACCTAAATATTCTACTTGCAGCGCCATAGGGGAAGACCAAATCTGGACATCATTCGCAGAGCAAAAAGCTGTGCAACGGCACTGAGACCATGACGTTCCGACCTGACATGGCAGCTAATGTGGACAGGGCCTTATTACGGACTCTTATTTCCAGGCAGTTTACACCGTAAACTGAACTGCCTTGCAATTCCGTACTATGAACTCATACCAGCCAGTCAGTGGTCACATGACACTTGGCTGACTTCTGTCCGGATTTTGCCAGGCAATACGGTAGTATGAGCTTTCATTTGACATTTCTTTTCATGTTTCGATGTCAAAAATTAACCTTCAGTTCCTTAACTTGACACTGGCAAAATGGAATACAATTGCCAGAGAAGAAGAAAAATAAAAACCTTCAGTTCTTAACTTGACACTGGCAAAACGTTATAACTATTGCCATAAAAAAATAAAAAAATGCCTTCAGTTTACGCTACACTTGTATAGCTTTTATTGTATTGTTTTGAGTTATTTAGCGATACATTTTAGTTGCTACATTATTATATCAACAATGTATCATAGTTGATGTACGAACTGAAATACATACGCCATTTTGTTACGCTATAAATATTTTAAACTTATTAAAATAATAATTACTAGATTTATTATTTAGAATTATAAATTCTTTTACCCAATCACGATTTGTTTATTGTTTTTGATTTGCGCTGCGTCTGAGCGCCTATATCGCCTCCGCCGCCCCCCGAAGAACAAAATCGTAAAGTGATATTACGACAGTTTTAATGTTTTTTAATTTTCGGCATCTATGAGTCAATACTCATATTAGCCGTAAATAAAAAATATAAAATTAAAACTGTTGTTCTTCAGGGGCGTCGACATCTGCTATTATACCTCTAACCTGTTTATTGCCGGCAGCCGCGAGACACAATAGGTTTTTAATTATGTATGGCTTTGTGACATTAATGGGTATGAATGATTATAAAATTTAAGGATTAGCAACAACGATGACTATTAAGGAAATGTCGCTAAAGTCTATAGGAGTAAAGGTATATGTCAAGGATTTAGAATTTAATTTTAAAAAAACAGCCTATTACTGTCCCACTTCTGGGCACGGGCCTTTTCTCAGGATGAGAGAGGTTACGCCTTAGTCCACCATGCTGGCCTAGTGCGGGTTGGACTACACACACCATTGAGAACATTTTTGGAGCCCTCTCAGGTGAAGAGGTTTCCTCACTATGTTTTCCTTTACCGTTAACGCAAGTGATACTCAAATTCTGATCCGTACATGAATCCGAAAAGTCAGAGGTGTGGGCGGGGATCGAACTCAGACCCTCCGGCCTCATTTGTGGAAGGCAAGAGTTCAACTACTAGGCTATCACTGTTAAATAGGTATATTAAATATTATAAATGCGAAAGTGTTTCTGTCTGTCTGTTTGTTACGTTGTCACGGCTAAAGCCCTGAACCGATTTTGATGCATTTTGTGTGAGATAGCTTGAACTCTGGGGAAGGAGATAGGCATAATAATCATCCCCTAAAGAGGTTAAATGGGGTGTCGAAGTTTGTATGAGAAATTCTTAATTTTAAGCGAAGTCGCAGACAAAGCGCTTGTTATTGAATATATACTTAATTTATTAAGTTAAATGGGGTGTTGAAGTTTGTATGGGAACTTCTTAATTTTAAGCGAAGTCGCGGACAAAGCGCTATTTATTGAATAAATACTTAATTCATTAAATGATACTGCGAAGATTTATATTAGGTAGGTATAATTTACGATAAAACAGGTAGTCGTTTAATAAAAAAAAAACAGAGAAGGGATTTCAGTTTCACAATTTAGTTACATATTTTCATTCGTGCCACCAGTCTACCAACGCTTAGTTACCTTTCACGACAGTCACGTGTGGTGCCGGCTACAAATAGCGCCAACTAATCTCATCCCTTGGGTGTCGTAAATGGCGACTACGGGATTAGCCGGAGGATGGGCAGCAGCGTCCTTCGAGTACATTAACAACTCAACTGCGATCGCCAACCCGCCTGACAAGCTTGGCGATTATGGCAAAACCTGGGGGGTTTCATCACACGCCCAGACCGGTCATTGTGGTGATCTTTGGGGGAGGCTTGTGTCCAGCAGTGGACTTTATTTGGCTGAAACGACGAGACAAAATAGATAGCTGAGGATCTAGATAGAAAGTGTAATAGACATCATATAAGGGCGATTATACTTTTATGAAGTTTTAGGTGTATTAGATGTTAGAGTAAGATAAGACGTGCACTGCGAATCAGCACTGAACATAACGACACAGTTGAAATTAATGTGAGCATTTTAATCCATATGATATAAACCACTGGAGAGGCTGCTAATCCAGCGCCCTCTCCCTGTTCTCCGAGTGGAATCCCTCTCCCGATCCCGCTCTGAGGTCTCTTGGAGCCTGACGCTCTCGGAAAAGGAGACCACAGCACTCCGGTTTAGCCCACACTAGCACTACAGCTACCTCAAATTCCATAGCAGGTAGCCGAAGCAAGACCAGCTCATGCTGCACTACAACGTGATGACAAATATTTTTAAACGCTTTCAATTCAGCTTCAGTTTTCATGGTTATATGTAGAAAATCTTGTCTTAATTTTTACTTGCAAACTTACAAAGTTCTTGTACCAAGACAATACATTACGTTAGCTTTTAAAAACCTTCAAATCTGAATATTTATATAAGTGAGAATAATTTATTACCGTATCAGTGTTTGCTTTAAGTACTAGCTACTTACCTTTATTTTAACATTATTTATTAGCGACATCTGTGCCAGATATAAATTCATCTTCAGCAAATGAATTCTTGTAAGTATAACACACCCTGATATTGTACAGCGAAATTCTCATAAATGTAGGTTCAAAGGTATTTGAAGCTATCCGCGTGTTTGATGTGTACTGCGAGCATTGCCTTGTTCTTAGGAGAAGCTTGTTTGTTATTTTATGGTCCTGCAATGTATTGAAATTAAACAGTGGGAATAATAATAGATTAAGTTATCACTATTGTTTTACCTTATCCCCATTGATTAAAACTTTTTTATCTATACAAGTAATCGGAATACTTTTATCAGTATAGGTTATTGATAACTGATAGGTCATGTACTCATATAGGTATATGTGTACATATAAGAGTAAATCAGTAAGGTTCACGTACGTAAAAATAAAACGTGCCGAATCATCGCATTAAAATTTATCACATTAGTAAGTGAGCATAAAGTCCCAATATATGAATATCGTAGAATACCCATTAAAATCGACGTGAACACTGCAAGAACCGGTGCGGGCAAACTTCAATATATTGTTGATGTTTACTTTGAGATATAAACACAGGTAGATACACAAGCGGCAGATGTGGTGGTGGCGCTGCGCGGGGATTTCGGATAGCTCTACTACGATTCAGCTCTACAAGTACTGTGCAAGGCTTAGGTGTCGTGTGGAACTTAAAAAAGTATTCCATTATTTTCTGTTTCTAATAATTCGGATATTTGATACAATTCATTTAAAACCTTCAAGAGAACTATAAAGTAATGAAGTATCGATTGTAAACTCACCAACTATAGTTTCTAAACTGTAATGAAAATCTTTAAATCGATATAATTGTTACACATTACAGCATCAACTATACAGGATTTAAAGCTACAGAGTTAGTAAATGCATAACCAACGCCATTTACCACATATTATAAAAAAATTAAATAAACATGTGATGTGCGATTCTAATTGTGTCATATAAAGTGTGGTAATAAAAATAAACAGTCATGCAATGAGAAAGAAAAAAAAACAGTGTAAGAGTACTACATATTACGAACTAAAATCTGAGATTGTTTTGTAAACAAGACTTTCCAGCAGAAATTACTTGCTGTAAGTCAATATTTTGGAAGATCTAATTACATTGACCAGCAAGGCGACGTAGGGGTGCTTGCGAGCGGCCCTACGTCACCTGACAATACGACTGTGTTCGTATGATAAGGGGTTATGGCAAATTGGGGTGGTGCGCGTAATCTGCAACTTATTGTTATTCTAAGTATCATATAAACCAAAAATAGTCCACTGCTGAACAAAGGCCAAAGCCTCTGCGTGTTGGACTCATGACCCCGCGTAAGTCTATCAAAAGACCGGGTTCCCCTTTACAGAGGATATGAATCTGTAAAGGAGACACGTAGATAATCATAATTTTTATAATAATTACTGGCAAAAAACGTTTAAAACTGGCATTCCGCCAGTAGAATATTTCCGATTAGATGATAC
The DNA here is from genome assembly GCA_947459985.1 of Diloba caeruleocephala. Classification (NCBI taxonomy): domain Eukaryota; kingdom Metazoa; phylum Arthropoda; class Insecta; order Lepidoptera; family Noctuidae; genus Diloba; species Diloba caeruleocephala. The sequence goes on from OX381610.1 coordinate 19,124,812, forward strand.
ATCCAAAAATGCTTAATATTGTTCCGAATACCATCCTCTTACAGTTTTTGCATTGAACTTGGAATCTAGAGCGGTAAAGTGAGAACGTTTCCGTGTGGTGTCCGGATTAAGAATCTCCGGAGGAGAACCTATTAACCCAAAACGAAAACTGTCCCTGGTAACCTACAACGCACGCATACTGAGGGCAGACGAAAAGATCGTTGAGCTGGAAGAAGAAATATATAACTTGCACCGGGTTATCATGGGGTTAACAGAAGTCCGAAAAGAGCGTGAGGGCATAGAGGGTGACCATCTATCTGTCTTAAGTTGGTGTGAGGTTCCTCATCCTTAGGTACCTCATTTACTACATAATTACCATCGAAAGTGTGTCGAACAGCGTACCTTATACTTAAAATATCCAAGAGGTATTTGTTGAAGGTCATACAGACCGAACTCGACACACCCAGATGAGGAAGTAGAGAGTATGTATGAGGACGTAAGTAGGTCTATACATACCTCTGGCTGCCGAGCGGCGGATCCTGGTCGATCGGATCGGGCAAGAACTCTCTGCTCCCTGCCGTCGCTACATGGTGGGGGTCTGCGGGTGCGTAGATTGGGGAGTCTGCGTGCTCATAACGAGTGGCTCCTGGTGCAAGTTTATATGGTAACCTGATCGTCTCCATAACGGTGGCGGTGAATCGTGACCTTGCGTCCTATCCTGTGTAAGTACGCACCGAAACAACCGTGTCTGATGAATACCTGCGTCAGGCGGAATGTGACGTACTCACTCGACATTTGACAGCCAGGCGCCGAAGAGCGGCAAGACGGCCTTATCAACTCGCTTTTACGCATACTGCGGCAGCATGAGCCTCTCGCGCCATAGCTCGAGTACACGCCACCGAGCCTGCCATCTCAAACTTCCGAGCGCCCCTGAAGGCACGCCTTCACCGCTCCGAGCGTGTTTGGTGGTGATACACCCATGCACCCATCTCCACCAGGATATTAAAAGGCGGAAAGCACGCCAACAGCGTTGCCGCCTCAAAGTTCAGTATCCTCGCGCGATCCGTTTAGCCATTTTTCGCTGCGGGCCGTGAATGTTGGTCCATGAATATTGCCACCGCTTGCTTGAGAAACCGGATGGTACCCTCGAATGACTCCTCACTGGCCAACACAAGAGTGTCGTCAGCGTAACAATTTAAGCTGACGCCAGTGGGGTAAACGACACGTAGGAACGTGTCAAAAGGGAGGTTCCATAAGAGAGGGCCAAGGACCAACCCCTGTGAAACCCCACACATAATCTCCCTCCACTTTACGCTACCGTCCCTGCCCACGTAGCGAATGTGCCCACGCGCAGATAGGCTCCGACGATACCTTTCAGGTATCGTTTCGATGGTGGGCTAGTGCCCCCCTAATTATGTCCCACGGGATGGAGTTGAAGGCGTTGCCAATGTGAAGGCTGTCAGCCAACGATAGTCCGATAAAATCGGGGGTGGAGAGGGACGGGGCTATGGTTCCAGTCACCGGGGGGACCCATATGCGCAACACAACCCTCCTACGAACATACGGTAGGGTCTCCCCCGCGGATCTCTGGCCAGTCCCTTCAGCAGCTCGCTCCAAGACCGAGTCTTCGCCTCACGGATGGTGTTTTGAAATAGCCGCCCGGTAGGGACTATAGGCCTAAGCAGTCTCTCCATCTGTAGCATTTTGCCGGCATCAGCATCGTCTGTACCGGCGGCGGGATGCCAGGCAGACCGTGCGCAGCTGCGCGATCTCCTCCAACCACCCGTACACCGCAGCATAAGTCATCGAGTCCATATCACAAGCCTTAATTGTAATAGTATTAGTTATCAAATCTATGTTACAAGCCGGGTCAATCGTAATAGATGCAGAGGTCGAATCCAGTGAGAGAGCTGGGAAAAACGTTGCGGATATAGAAGATAATAAGATATATAATAAATAAGATAAAGAGAGCTTAAATCGCACTTATATCATCGCAAAGACTCACAAGGGCACGGGCAAAAGGTTAACAATATTGCACAGCCCAAGACTGTGCAAGATTGTTAACTTCATACCGACATAAGCACCTTTCCCACCCAAATACAAAAAACAATAAATCAGACAGTAGGTAATCCCGATGCCACACCTAGCTATAAAAAGACTATTTTAGGTAACGAAGGTATTGAATCAAACAAAACCAACGTGCACGTATTTTCATTGTTATTATAATTCGTTAGCAAACGTTGACGTAACAAATATTTTCACTTAAATCATTTAATTTATTGATTTAAAAGGGGACTACAACTGGCATATTTTTCGTAATTAATTAATTGTAACTGTTGTTACAATGATTAATATCTTTTTTTTTATCTGACGGGTAATATCTCAATTAGATTATAACGGTTTACGGGAGTACATAATTTCATGTAAAATAATAACTCAGTTTTAAATAACGGCACGGTTGGTGCAGTGGCTGATACAGTCGGCTGCTGCGCTCCGGGTTGTGGGTTGTTTACCGCACGGAACAAATATTTGTATGATCTACAGGTAGTTGTTCCAGGTCTGGGTAATACTCTAATAACTGAAACAAAAGTTCATTCCATACTTATAAACCTCGAAAGTTCACTACTAACATTGTCGCTTCAACTCGAAGATCTGACTAATGCTATCATGTTGAGTAGTCAAAACATCCTACATCCTAACATTAGGTATCTCGGCTCAACTATACAAAGAAAAAAAAATAACACGCTACATTAGATATACTTAAGATTACATGGATATTATCTAGACTTAGAACAATGGGAATTCCAGTGTTTCTAGGTAACCTACCGGAATTCCCATAGTTCTAAGTCTAGATAATATCCATGTAATCTTAAGTATATCTAATGTAGCGTGTTATTATTATAAGAATAAACTTGTGTTTGTATTAGAAATACCATTGGTCACTAACGACTAAGTTCTTTCTGTGTGAAACACCTACGGTACTGTTGACAAGCGGCAACCCCACGTGTGAAAGTGAACTGTTAACAAAAACAATCAGTGCTATCCCAGTTCAGTGCGAAACTAAGACGATTTTTGGTTAATTAGACATTTGGAAACCACTCTTGAATAACCGATGGATTTTTGTGCAAACTCGTTCGAGTAAGAAGATATCCATTGAATGCAGCATCTCCGAATTACGCGAAATAATAGTGTCCGGTACCGGTAGATTACATACCCCGAATCAGTGTACAATTTACACCAAAAGTGCAAGACTCCAATCATCCAATAATAACGTTAATATAAATATCCCTATGCCTAGCTTGGATTTTAATATTATAAATGACTCGTGCTGTAATTTAGATACTGAGATGAATAGTTTAAACAATAACATATCCCCTATTTTACTTCAGAATATCGATTTAGACGACTTAACGGTAAACAAACACCCCCAAGGCCCCCGCCATATAAAAACGACGAACCTGAGCCCCCTCAGGCGTGTAGGATACGGGCGCCAGAGCGGTTGTTACCTCAGCTCAGCGACCTCCTCCTGGAGCATGACGCTCTCACAGAAGGAGACCACCGCACTCCAATTTTCATGCTCTTTTTTTTTTTTTTTTTAGGATCTAGGATTTTTCCATGATCCGCCCTCTCCAAGCGTGTGCTGTGCGGCATCCTGATCATTTCCACAGTGGTGGCACTGTGTAGTGACCTCACGTCCTATTCTGTGCAAGTACGTACCGGAACAACCGTGTCCGGTGAATACCTGTGTCAAGCGAAATGTGAAGAGCTTGCTCCTTTGGAGCCAGGCTCCGAAGAGCGGCCTAACGACGCGCTTTTGGGCGTACTGTGGCAGCATGAGCCTCTCGTACCACAGCTCAAGTGCACGCCGCCGAGCCTGCCGTCTCAATCGTTCAAGCACCCCTGAAGGTACGCCTTCACCGCTCTGACGGAGGGAGCGTGTTTGGTGATACACCCACACATCCATCTCCGCCAGGTTATCAAAAGACGGAAAGCGCGCCAACTGAGTCGCCGCCTCAAAGGATACCGGTCGGTATCCTCATGCGATCCGCATAACCGCTCTATGCTGCAGACTATGAATCCTGGATCTGCAGCACTGGACGTCCAAGAGTCGAGATGACCAAACAAACACTCCATAGATGGCCACAGACCGCACGACTCCCCCGTAGAGGCGGCGAACTTATTCCCTCGTCCCCCAAGATTAGGCAGTAGCCGGTGCAAGGCACCCACTATCCTTTCGACCCGGGGGATAAGACGTTCTATTATACGGGATCGAACAATCGTGTAGTTGAACAAGGTAGCGAGCTAATTACAATGTATGATTGACAATATGTATTTAGGGATAGATAGAATTAAGTGTACTAAAGTGTCTTAAAACTGAGTTCTGATTCTGATAGATTTTGCACTTTTCAGCAGAAATAGTAGTCTTAGAAAATAGTCACTCACAGGAACGTCGCGCTTAGGAGCACGTGGAACATTATGATGATGATGATGAGCGCTTAACCAGCGGTTAGCGCCAGAGCAGCTGCACATAGGGCCCTTGTATGGAACAGAGGACTTAGGGCCTGGATGCTAGTTGCAAACAAGTAGGCTGTTGAACACTTTCACTCTTGAAGGTTTTCACTGGGATCTTTCACTTTTCGGCACTTTCACTGCGTTTCAGAGACGTATTCGGGTGAATAGGGGATTTTTCGCATCCCACCGCTGCCACCAAATATTATACGGGATCCCGGAATCAGGTTTTTTTTTAAAAAAGAAGACTGTTTTTGCTAAAAACTATATATTATGGAATTTAGATTAACTCTTAAAGCATGGTGCGCTGCGCTATTTTAGGCTGTAAAAGCAACCTTGGGCAAAAAAGGAAAGCATAACCTATAAATGGTAAGTTGCATATTTTGTCGTTTAAATGAACCAATTTAAAATGTTTATGGTGACTGTATATAAGCAACTTAATATGATGATTAAAATGCCAAGTATAGTAACACTTCGAAATAATGCCTATTATTATAAATATTTAATCATAGTAATGTCTTAGGTTTTCGCGATTATTACACATTATAATAAAACAATTTTAAACGGATTAGATCACATTTACAAAAATCTATAGTATACGCGATATTATAGATTTTTGTTTTTCCTTACGTTTCGAATACTTTGCAGCATTCGTGGTGGCAGGATGACAATATACGCGATCTAATCCGTTTAAAATTGTTTTATCATAAAATATTTAATCCACCATTTTATAAATAATCAGGTAATGACCAATGCTTTATCAACAACAAGTTACAATCTTTTTACTTATCATTAGATCACATTAGGTGAAGTTAGCTACAGAATATTTGTACTTAGCCTTTTCAAGAACTTAATTAAAGCTACATTGATTGTTGTTGAAAAAAAAGCACTTAATATTAGTCAAAGGAATCTTGAATTCTTATTAGAATTTTGATATTTGTTAATTCAATTAAAAATAATTAGTAAACAACGCTAAACAGTCTTAAGTTGTAAGTTAAAATAAATAAATCATTAATCAACATTTTTACCAATCATGTCAGATTTCCTGTCGCATATATTTGTCCCGCAGCGCTGAATAATTTTTCACTAGGAATGAACTACTTAGGGTGAGATTCAGAAACGAGTCTAAGCTAAGTTCACGTTTCCATCTGTCAAAATTAGGGGCGTAAGTAGTGCATTTTGACATATGGAAGTGTAAGTTTACGCTTAGACTCGTTGCTGAATCTCACCCTTACGCCCCTAATTTTGACAGATGGAAGCGTGAACTTAGCTTAGACTAGTTTTTTAATCTCACCCTAAGGCTCTGTCTAGTTAATACTCAGTCTACGGCGTATACCTTATGAGATAGAGATAGTTTAGCAGGGTTACCAACCTATCAACTCATTTCCCTAATGTTTTTCTCAGTGTTCTTAATATTATTGATTATTTACATAAATTACCAAAACGAGTAAATAAAATAATTATGTACATTCAACCCATTTATTTTTAATTATGAATATTACCGATATTTTGACTAGGATGTGTATAGTAATAGATGTGTATAAATACCTATAGTAGTAGCAATAGTAACGTTCCATATAGTTCGACCCGCAGCCTTGATCAAAAAACGTCGGTCAGTCAATTCCTTGGAAAATCCGTAACATTATAAGAGTTCAACCGAACCTTCGGCTTCAGTCACCTTTAGTCATAAAAGCAACCTTCGGCTTCGACTAAACTGGGCCAAAGTTTTGGCCGAAGCCAAATGTGGGAGTACAATGGAAGAATCGAAATAACGGTGTAAAACCTATTTCGGAATTCGCTAAGACATGATTGAAGCTATTCAAGGACACATTGCAGAAGGTAACAAGGCTTGAGGACCAGTCTGAGTGAATACTAAATCGGGTTATCACCATTATTTCAATTCTGTATTCAAGGATGTATGGATGTTTGAGCTTAGAGAATTGCACCCCAGGTATGGAAAGTGGGCAAGTTACAGTTATTTGCTTACTGGATTTTAGCAATGCATTCAACACCGTCGATTTCGACATCCTGCTCGCCATACTTAGCTCTTCTTGGTGCAATACTTATGTTGGCGTACCTCAAGGTGGCGTTTTATCTCCCCTACTCTTCGCTATATTTATTTATTCCATTTCTTCTAGACTTCTTTCATCCCACATTCTTCTTACTTTAAAGTGTTCTGTTTAATCCCTCAACCCCCTCTTATCTTAAAGAACGTTTTCAGTTCCTTCATGACACACATAACAGATATCGTCGGAAAATCTGAGGCTTAAGGTCCCTATGCATTCCACAGTTTTTTTTGGACAAATCGTTTGCAGTACAAGCAGCACGACTATGGAATACTTTACCCGATACAATTAAACAAGCTCAATCATTACGAGCATTTAAAAAAATGGTAATAGAACATTACCCATCTCTTTAGTTCACTTAAATATCCAGTATTGTATGAGCAAGTATCTATGTATAATATTATATTATATATACATATATTTGTATTTATGTAATAATATGCAAATTGGTGTAGTTAAACTATTTATTGCAAATACCTGTATTTTCTTGTATATACTACTCTGTCAAGAAAGTAACGGGAAAAGATCAATAATACACAAAATGTTTGTTATTCATCCAAATTTATTTTATCACCTTCAAAGTATACCAACGAGTAATCCAACCATCAAAACATTTTGGAAACGCTGTTTCCGGAATTGAGTTCAGTTCTCGCCGCAAATTCTCCTTTATGTCTTCTACCGATTAAAAACGGGTACCACGAAGTGGTAATTTGAGCTTAGGAAAAAGAAAGAAGTCGGCTGGAGCCATATCTGGTGAATATGGTGGATGCTCGATGGTATTTGTTGAGTGTTTGGTCAAAAATTCGTTCACAGTGATGGCCGTGTGTGAAGGCGCATTATCGTGTTGCAAGATCCAAGAATTTTCTTTACACAAATCGGCCTTTTTTCGAATTTGCTGTCTTAAATGCCGCATAACGCTCAAATAATATTCTTTATTTACCGTTAGACCTTCCGGCAAGAATTCCGAGTGCACAACACCGCGATAGTCAAAGAAAACAGTCAACATGACTTTGACTTTTGATCGACTTTGGCGTGGTTTTTTCGGTTTCGGTTCAGTTGGAAGGCACCACTCCGAAGCTTGTTGATTAGTTTGCATGTCAAACTCGTAAACCCACGTCTCGTCACCAGCAACAATGCGTTTCATGAATGTTGGGTCGGAATTGACTCGTTCTAGCATGTCCTCAGCGACTCTAATGCGATTGAGTTTTTGAAGAAAATTCAGGTCTTTTGGGTCTAGCCGAGCGGTAACATGTTTCATACCCAAATGATTAGTTAAAATGGTACGGATCGACTCGTGAGATACAGAAAGTTCGGCGGCTATCTCTCTCAAAGTTGAATGAGGATTTCAGTCACTATTTCCTTCACTTTTGCGATGTTAACTTCAGTTGCAGACGTTGATGGCCTACCAGAGCGAGGCAAATCTTCCATCACACCTCGACCGCTTTTGAACGCTTTGTACCACTCATAAGCACGTGTTTTTGAGAAAGTCGATTCACCGTAAGCCTTCTGTAACATTTTCAGTGACTCCGAACACGAAATTCTATTGGCGATGCAAAATTTAAGACAAGCTCTTTGTTCGGCGTTTTTGTCCATAGTGAAATTCGCTATACATACTAGATATGATATAACTAAAAACAGCACTGTATTTAATATAAATAACAGATGCAACTCAAACTCCGCGCCAAAATGGAAAACAGTTGTGCCAATATAACAACAACAATAAAAACAAAAATTTGGATTTGGAACCATAAACAAATCATCCATTCCCGATACTTTTACACTGAATGTATATCGATATCATTATAAGCATCATCGTTCAGTACACCACAGACTACCAGAATTTCTTTATTTCCCTTTTTTTAAATCCATCCAAACGTAGATGGAGTATTGTATAGATGACACATAAAAACCACAAATCACAAGGAAAAAAAATGCTTCTATACAAATAGATGTAGGAGTAACGGGGACAACATCATGATGTTTTATCTCTTTCGGCGTATACCTTTATTTTTGGTAGTGGGGATTGTTTCGCTCCGGCGAACTGGTGCGAAAAAATTTAGTGAAATATCTCGGTGAATATAGGCCTTTGTTCAGCAGTGGACGTCCTGTGGCTGATATGATGATGATGATGATCTCGGTGAATTGTTTTTCAGCCTAATAAGTGATATTTTTTGGGAACTTGTGTGTTTGTGCACATTGTGAATATTATTGAACTATTAAAGCATGGTGCGCTGCGCTATTTTAGGCTGTAAAAGCGACCTTGGGCAAAAAAGGAAAGCATAACCTATAAATGGTAAGTTACATATTTTGTCGTTTAAATGAACCAATTTAAAATGTTTATGGTGACTGTATATAAGCAACTTAATATGATGATTAAAATGCCAAGTATAGTAACACTTCGAAATAATGCCTATTATTATAAATATTTAATCATAGTAATGTCTTAGGTTTTCGCGATTATTACACATTATAATAAAACAATTTTAAACGGATTAGATCACATTTACAAAAATCTATAGTATACGCGATATTATAGATTTTTGTTTTTCCTTACGTTTCGAATACTTTGCAGCATTCGTGGTCGCAGGATGACAATATACGCGATCTAATCCGTTTAAAATTGTTTTATTATAAAATATTTAATCCACCATTTTATAAATAATCAGGTAATGACCAATGCTTTATCAACAACAAGTTACAATCTTTTTACTTATCATTAGATCACATTAGGTGAAGTTAGCTACAGAATATTTGTACTTAGCCTTTTCAAGAACTTAATTAAAGCTACATTGATTGTTGTTGAAAAAAAAGCACTTAATAATAGTCAAAGGAATCTTGAATTCTTATTAGAATTTTGATATTTGTTAATTCAATTAAAAATAATTAGTAAACAGCGCTAAACAGTCTTAAGTTGTAAGTTAAAATAAATAAATCATTAATCAACATTTTTACCAATCATGTCAGATTTCCTGTCGCATATATTTGTCCCGCAGCGCTGAATAATTTTTCACTAGGAATACTAGCGGGAAGAGTAGATAAATATTTAAGTGCCGTAGATAAGCATATAGACTAGACGCTTAGTATACATAAATGTCAGCATTCCTCAGAAGCAAAGGTTATTTTATAAATCATGTTAGATGTTCTCCAAAAGGTGTATATTATAATGATGTAACAAATCCAACTCAATACCACTTGTGACAGGTAATGCAAGTTTATCACACAAATTCCAGAAATCATCATCATTTGTTGACGATGCATTTTCGATAGCTGATATTTTAAATCATTCTATCGTCGAAATGATATTGATTATGAATTTTCCGTTTCATCGCTAGTCAAATACTTCGTTATAAACAGCTGGCTGGGGCAACGCAGTGTGAACCCCGCTCCCGCACGGCTCCCCTTCCATTGTACTCCCACATTTGGCTTCGGCCAAAACTTTGGCCCAGTTTAGTCGAAGCCGAAGGTTGCTTTTATGACTGAAGGTGACTGAAGCCGAAGGTTCGGTTGAACTCTTATAATGTTACGGATTTTCCAAGGAATTGACTGACCGACGTTTTTTGATCAAGGCTGCGGGTCGAACTATATGGAACGTTACTATTGCTACTACTATAGGTATTTATACACATCTATTACTATACACATCCTAGTCAAAATATCGGTAATATTCATAATTAAAAATAAATGGTTTGAATGTACATAATTATTTTATTTACTCGTTTTGGAAATTTATGTAAATAATCAATAATATTAAGAACACTGAGAAAAACATTAGGGAAATGAGTTGATAGATTGGTAACCCTGCTAAACTATCTCTATCTCATAAGGTATACGCCGTAGACTGAGTATTAACTAGACGGAGCCTTAGGGTGAGATTAAAAAACGAGTCTAAGCTAAGTTCACGTTTCCATCTGTCAAAATTAGGGGCGTAAGTAGTGCATTTTGACATATGGAAGTGTAAGTTCACGCTTAGACTCGTTTCTGAATCTCACCCTTACGCCCCTAATTTTGACAGATGGAAGCGTGAACTTAGCTTAGACTAGTTTTTTAATCTCACCCTAAGGCTCCGAGCAGTGGCGGTATAACCACACATCTGACGGGAAACCGATTTAGAGAGGCTTCAGGAGCCTTGGGGCCTAAATATCCCCTAAAAGAATGGTGCAGAAGGCAAGGGGAAACCACTGCAACTATTTTCCCAAGACAGTCAACATGGAAGTACATTATGAGAGATGAGAGAGAACTTGACACCACCATCTCAAAAGTTCCCAATCGAGAGATACTTATGATCTTGGGTGATTTCAATGCCAAAATTGGAGAGAATTCCCATCAGCTCAGTAATGGTGCAGGAAAATTTGGACTTGGAATACGCAACGAGAGGGGCGAGCGATTAATCCAGTTTGCGACCGAAAATAACCTGGTAATAACAAACAGCCAATTTCAACACCACCCACGACGGCTTTATACCTGGACTTCGCCAGACGGTAATTATCGTAACCAGATTGACTACATCCTGATTCGGTCGCGGTGGAGAACTTCAGTAAAAAATGCCCACACTTTACCTGGAGCAGACTGTGGATCAGATCACCAACTTTTGATCTCGAAAGTTAAGGTAAAGCTGACAGCGGCCGGTACCATGGAGAAGCCAAGGAGGATCGAAGTTAAAGACTGCTCGAAGTTTAAAGCCGCTGTGCAACGAAACTGGTCTGATTGGGCTGAAGTCAGCCATGACGAAGAAACACCTGAAGAGTTGTGGGACCGAGCAAAAATTTTAATTAAAAGTGCCATCCGAGGGGCTACACCAACAAATGAAACAATCAAACGACAACATTGGATGACTGATGGTACTCTGAAACTAGTGAAAGAGAGGCGTGAGATGAAAGCTACAGGGGGGAATGTTAGAGATCTAAATAGACTGTCTGCCCAGATACAAGCAGAATGCAGAAGAGACCACAATGCCTACCTTCGCAAAATTTGTGAAGAGATCGAAGTGCACGCAAACAAACATGAACCTAGAGATCTCTATCACAAGATCCGCTTTCTCACGAAAACACTGCCCTCAAAAAGCTGGGCTATTAAGAACGGGAATGGCGATATTGTAACTGAACTGGACCAAATCTCTGAGGCTTGGGAGAATTATTGTCTAACTTTGTTTCAAGATTCAAACTCGCGAAACTTCCCCACAACTGAGCCCACGACTGAAAACATGGAGCCAGATATTCTCAAGTCGGAAGTTAGAGCTAGTATCATATGTTTAAAGAATGGGAAAGCCACAGGTAGAGACGAAATCCCCATCGAAACCATAAAGGCCTTAGGAGAATATGGCACCCATATCTTTCACACCATCTGCAACAAGATATGGCAGACAGGAGTATGGCCAGTAGAGTGGACTCACTCAGTTTTCATTCCCTTGCATAAGAAGGGTTCGACTAGCATTTGTAGCAACTATCGCCTTATTGCATTAATATCCCACGCAAGCAAAATCATGCTGCATATTCTTAACGAGCGTCTGAAGGCCTATCTGTCCAAAGAAATTGCACCAGAACAAGCTGGATTTGTGAGGGGAAAGGGTACTCGAGAGCAAATTCTCCTTGTCCGCCAGATCATCGAAAAGGCACGAGAATTCAACAAGCCAACCTATATTTGCTTTGTTGACTTTTCGAAAGCGTTTGACTCTGTGAAATGGCCAATCCTTTGGAACACGTTGCTGGAAATGGGGACACCAAAACACCTTGTACACCTTCTGCGATGTCTCTATGAAGAGGGAACGGCTTCAGTACGGACAGAAGATGTATTGTCAAGCACTTTCCATCCCAGTGCAGGCGTCCGCCAAGGATGTATAATATCACCTCTCTTGTTTAATATATACACCGAGCTGATAATGCGAGTCATACTGGAGGAATGGACAGATGGTGTTACAGTTGGTGGCTATAAGATCACAAACCTACGTTATGCAGATGACACTACACTGTTTGCAACTAGCGCTTGCCATATGAAAGAGCTACTTCTCAAAATGGAGCGTATAAGCCTTCAATTCGGGTTAAAGATTAATCGCTGCAAGACCAAAATGATGATCGTGGATCGGGCTAACAATAACTCGCCAGAAGTTACTAACATTGCGAACTGCGAAGTGGTCCAGTCATACATATATCTTGGTACTTTAATCACGAACAGTGGAGGGTGCGTGGACGAAGTGAAACGACGTATGGCTATTACAAGAACTGCCATGGACAGGCTGAAGAAAATATGGAGAAACCGAAACATCACCAAAGCGACTAAGATACGGCTTGTTCGAACACTGATAATACCCATATTTTTATATGCTGCTGAGACGTGGACGTTACGAGAAATTGAGAAGAAGAAGATAGATGCTCTAGAGATGTGGTGCTGGAGAAGAATGCTTGGGGTATCGTGGACTGAATTCCGTACCAATATCTCCATACTCAAATAACTCGGCATCAATCAGCGTCTGTCATCCATAGTCCAGGCTCGCATCCTGAAATTCTTTGGGCATGTTTCAAGACGTAGGCATGGCTCGATGGAACGTATTATCGTGCAAGGTAAAGTGGAGGGCACCAGACCGCGCGGAAGGTCACCCATGCGATGGACCGACCAAATAAAATCTTGCTTGGGCGGACCCTTGAATGAGTGTAATAGAATATGCTCTAACAAAGAGAGATGGCGATGTATCGTGAGGCGAGCTACATCTGCCCCTATCAGTACTACATGATGACCACGACCGCTCTGTCAAGAGCGAAACGACAAAGAAGAGAAGGCTCCGTCTAGTTAATACTCAGTCTAGTTAATACTCAGTCTACGGCGTATACCTTATGAGATAGAGATAGTTTAGCAGGGTTACCAACCTATCAACTCATTTCCCTAATGTTTTTCTCAGTGTTCTTAATATTATTGATTATTTACATAAATTTCCAAAACGAGTAAATAAAATAATTATGTACATTCAAACCATTTATTTTTAATTATGAATATTACCGATATTTTGACTAGGGTGTGTATAGTAATAGATGTGTATAAATACCTATAGTAGTAGCAATAGTAACGTTCCATATAGTTCGACCCGCAGCCTTGATCAAAAAACGTCGGTCAGTCAATTCCTTGGAAAATCCGTAACATTATAAGAGTTCAACCGAACCTTCGGCTTCAGTCACCTTCAGTCATAAAAGCAACCTTCGGCTTCGACTAAACTGGGCCAAAGTTTTGGCCGAAGCCAAATGTGGGAGTACAGTGGAAGGGGAGCCGTGCGGGAGCGGGGTTCACACTGCGTTGCCCCAGCCAGCTGTTTATAACGAAGTATTTGACTAGCGATGAAACGGAAAATTCATAATCAATATCATTTCGACGATAGAATGATTTAAAATATCAGCTATCGAAAATGCATCGTCAACAAATGATGATGATTTCTGGAATTTGTGTGATAAACTTGCATTACCTGTCACAAGTGGTATTGAGTTGGATTTGTTACATCATTATAATATACACCTTTTGGAGAACATCTAACATGATTTATAAAATAACCTTTGCTTCTGAGGAATGCTGACATTTATGTATACTAAGCGTCTAGTCTATATGCTTATCTACGGCACTTAAATATTTATCTACTCTTCCCGCTAGTATTCCTAGTGAAAAATTATTCAGCGCTGCGGGACAAATATATGCGACAGGAAATCTGACATGATTGGTAAAAATGTTGATTAATGATTTATTTATTTTAACTTACAACTTAAGACTGTTTAGCGCTGTTTACTAATTATTTTTAATTGAATTAACAAATATCAAAATTCTAATAAGAATTCAAGATTCCTTTGACTATTATTAAGTGCTTTTTTTTCAACAACAATCAATGTAGCTTTAATTAAGTTCTTGAAAAGGCTAAGTACAAATATTCTGTAGCTAACTTCACCTAATGTGATCTAATGATAAGTAAAAAGATTGTAACTTGTTGTTGATAAAGCATTGGTCATTACCTGATTATTTATAAAATGGTGGATTAAATATTTTATAATAAAACAATTTTAAACGGATTAGATCCCGTATATTGTCATCCTGCCACCACGAATGCTGCAAAGTATTCGAAACGTAAGGAAAAACAAAAATCTATAATATCGCGTATACTATAGATTTTTGTAAATGTGATCTAATCCGTTTAAAATTGTTTTATTATAATGTGTAATAATCACGAAAACCTAAGACATTACTATGATTAAATATTTATAATAATAGGCATTATTTCGAAGTGTTACTACACTTGGCATTTTAATCATCATATTAAGTTGCTTATATACAGTCACCATAAACATTTTAAATTGGTTCATATAAACGACAAAATATGTAACTTACCGTTTATAGGTTATGCTTTCCTTTTTTGCCCAAGGTCGCTTTTACAGCCTAAAATAGCGCAGCGCACGATGCTTTAAGAGTTCATTAATATTCACAATGTGCACAAACACACAAGTTCCCAAAAAATATCACTTATTAGGCTGAAAAACAATTCACCGAGATATTTCACTAAATTGTTTCGCACCAGTTCGCCGGAGCGAAACAATCCCCACTACCAAAAATAAAGGTATACGCCGAAAGAGATAAAACATCATGATGTTGTCCCCGTTACTCCTACATCTATTTGTACAGAAGCATTTTTTTTCCTTGTGATTTCTGGTTTTTATGTGTCATCTATACAATACTCCATCTACGTTTGGATGGATTTAAAAGTAGGGAAATAAAGAAATTCTGGTAGTCTGTGGTGTACTGAACGATGATGTTTATAATGATATCGATATACATTCAGTGTAAAAGTATCGGGAATGGATGATTTGTTTATGGTTCCAAATCCAAATTTTTGTTTTTATTGTTGTTGTTATATTGGCACAACTGTTTTCTATTTTGGCGCGGAGTTTGAGTTGCATCTGTTATTTATATTAAATACAGTGCTGTTTTTAGTTATATCATATCTAGTATGTATAGCGAATTTCACTATGGACAAAAACGCCGAACAAAGAGCTTGTCTTAAATTTTGCATCGCCAATAGAATTTCGTGTTCGGAGTCACTGAAAATGTTACAGAAGGCGGTGACGGTGAATCGACTTTCTCAAAAACACGTGCTTATGAGTGGTACAAAGCGTTCAAAAGCGGTCGAGGTGTGATGGAAGATTTGCCTCGCTCTGGTAGGCCATCAACGTCTGCAACTGAAGTTAACATCGCAAAAGTGAAGGAAATAGTGACTGAAATCCTCATTCAACTTTGAGAGAGATAGCCGCCGAACTTTCTGTATCTCACGAGTCGATCCGTACCATTTTAACTAATCATTTGGGTATGAAACATGTTACCGCTCGGCTAGACCCAAAAGACCTGAATTTTCTTCAAAAACTCAATCGCATTAGAGTCGCTGAGGACATGCTAGAACGAGTCAATTCCGACCCAACATTCATGAAACGCATTGTTGCTGGTGACGAGACGTGGGTTTACGAGTTTCACATGCAAACTAATCAACAAGCTTCGGAGTGGTGCCTTCCAACTGAACCGAAACCGAAAAAACCACGCCAAAGTCGATCAAAAGTCAAAGTCATGTTGACTGTTTTCTTTGACTATCGCGGTGTTGAGCACTCGGAATTCTTGCCGGAAGGTCTAACGGTAAATAAAGAATATTAGTATTATATATATATATATATATATATTATTAATATTATAATAGGGGAGATAAAACGCCACCTTGAGGTACGCCAACATAAGTATTGCACCAAGAAGAGCTAAGTATGGCTAGCAGGATGTCGAAATCGACGGTGTTGAATGCATTGCTAAAATCCAGTAAGCAAATAACTGTAACTTGCCCACTTTCCATACCTGGGGTGCAATTCTCTAAGCTCAAACATCCATACATCCTTGAATACAGAATTGAAATAATGGTGATAACCCGATTTAGTATTCACTCAGACTGGTCCTCAAGCCTTACCTTCTGCAATGTGTCCTTGAATAGCTTCAATCATGTCTTAGCGAATTCCGAAATAGGTTTTACACCGTTATTTCGATTCTGTTTTTAAGGATGTATGGATGTTTGAGCTTAAGGAATTGCACCCCTGACCTTATGTCATCCGTGATGTTAACTAGGGCTGTAGTGGTGCTATGACCAGCACAAAAGCCAGATTGGAGAGGATTGAGGAGACTATGTTAAGTTACAAATTAAGTATGCAGACAGGGCGTAAACGGCAGCCTCACAGCCTCCATTTGAGCTGAAACCAAGTAGATGCGGCTGAAATTTGCTACAAAGCATTTCGCTGTAAAATTTGCACCAAATTTTGGCTGCCAGATGTCGGTAGGTACACCCTATCGCAATGGGCCGAATGCCGCCATCTCTCTTGCGCAGGGCACATACATTTTCCCCGTACAAGATATCAATGACGGCTTCGTGCACATTGCCGGAGAGCATCAAATTGGTCAGAGCAGTAAGCTCCTTTAAAAGCAACTCACCAGCTTCCCCGGCGCTTGAGCACGTCAGATCTTTAAGGTGTTGTGGAGTCAAGGCGTCGAGGCCACCGGCTGAACCGCTATTGAATGAGCCTATGACTATGACAAATTGGTTGGCTGAAATGACAAGTTGGTTTGAGTTTGGATCAGGAAGGCTAGGGAAGGAGAGGTCATCCGCTGGGGCCGATTGCTTACTCTTCAGAGCTGAAAGTGTATCTGCGACCACATCACTACTGAAGAGAATCCTGGCTGCTCCACTCATATCACCTTCGCTTAGTTTCGATTCTACATGGTCCCGGGTAGCGAGACGGACGTTTTTTGCAAGACATTGGGCAGTCAAGCTGCAGCTGAATTCCAATTAGTACCCGCTTTAGGAGATGATGAGAGATGGAGGAGCGGAGCTTTCCAGGAAGTGGGTACTTACAAAACGACCTTTGAATAATAAGCTAGAACCCATGCGCTGTTACATACATAATTATGAATGATGCATGTGTACACACGTATGAACATACGAATGGGTAGCATTGGGTGAGGGACAGCGTAGCTCATAGTGAGGTGAAAAATGAGGGGAAGTGGTTACTTATTGGATTTCGACTGTAGTGGAACATAGAAACACCGATTTTCCGATGTTATTCTTATACCATCGATGCTTTAGAGGATTTAACATCGATCTAAAAACATCGATGTTTTCCCACTTATCATCGACTTTAATCGAACATCGACGAATATCGATCATCCCTACTCTTGCAACACTGCTTTGTGGGTGGTGCCTAGTGTGGGTTGGACTGTAAATAAAATGTTTTTTTTAATTTGTATAACTTTCTAATTAAGTTTGCCTTCTAATTTATTAATAAGGATGAAGTTAATAACTTCATATAATACCAATTAAATAACATATTGAAAATTAAATTTGGCGTCAGCTATTTTTATAACCTATTACTGAGTAGAGTAGATGAAGCTGAATGATTAACCGACAGTGCCTACGATTTATACTGTTGCCTCTTGTTCGAGAGCTCCTGTTAACATATTGTTATTTCAACATAGTATTGGCCTCTTTGGAAACGATATTGTAAATGTATAAGGTATGTAAATTTCAATTTGATAATTTTTTAACATGTTCACTGTACACGCCCACTGTTGTTTGCCATCTAACTTTTCGTCCGTCAAATTATTATTCTGTTAATCGTTCATAATACAAACTAGCAAAAATGCATTTGCATTAATTATCATAAACTTGCTACAGTGGGTTCAAGTAGTTATTAAATATTAAGTTTCTTAACCCTATTAGAGTTCAATTCTGAAGCGACATAAAGTCTCTGGTTTTTTATGATCATCACATCATAATTTGATTTTCATAAACAGGTGTCTAAGAATGAGTAAAATAGATAGGTATTATTTTGTATAACATACTGTACATTATGCATTCAGTATAATGTATATATACTATACTATATTCTAAGCTATCTAAATATTGAACACTTATTCAGTTTCACCTATTTAATCAGATTTAATCATCTCCATTAAGACAATGTGTTTGGCATGACTTTAAGGTATATATTGTGCTAAACAGCTGATGACTAAAAAGTAAAAAAACATTAAAGTTAATAATGCCTTATATGTCTGTAGCTTATAATAATTTCATTTCATGGTAGTCAAATCATCTATGTCACTGGCATATATTATATGTGGTCATTTATGTCAATAAATCAATGTATTGCAGCCCACTGATTGATGCTGCCCTCTCTCAAGTTGTGCTATAACACCTGGTCATTCCTTTTCCATAGCCTGCCCTAACTCCCTTATTCAGATTGTTGTCCATGGTATATAGGGGGGTTCCACACTATTTTACTAATCTAGGGTCTCCACTTGAAAGACATCACAGCAGTTATCATGTTTTTTCCAACATGGTTAGCCTACTACAAGTTCAGCTAGCCTTTTCTGCAAGCTATGTTAGAAATGCAGTTCTTTGCTGGATGATCTAGTTTCAGATTCCTTCAAACAAACATGAGCACAGCTAGCAAGCTGGATTAGTAGTAGTAGTGCAAGATGGGGCACCATAGCTCAGTGAGAAAACTTCAAATATGCCAACTAATAATCTGTAAACATTTAAATATTTACATTAATTTAACTCTTGATGTTGATATAACTGCAATGTAACTGATTGCTGACTTAGATTATAGAATTGAATAGGTAGTCTATTCAATTCTATAATCTTATAGCACACCAGAAAAATGTGAATAATCATTATTATTATGTATGTTTATGGTGAACACACATTTTACATTATAAATTCTAGACAACACTAAATTCAAATTCAAAAGATTTTTATTCATATAATGGCACTTATGAATAGTCAGAATGTAGTTGCACCAGAAGGTCCACTTGGTTAAATATATACACTAACTGACCATCTGAAATATATGTGAAAAAAAGATATTCTACTGTAAAGGATTGATGTCAATGACATAAGATGTTTTACGTAAGCTATTATATCATCATTTCGGCCGAATAAGTCCACTGCTGGACAGGCCTCCCCCAAAGATCACCACAACAACCAATATGGGTGTGTAGTGTGCTCAGTGGGGGGTTTTGCCATAATCGCCACGCTTGGCAGACGGGTTGGCGATCGCCGTTGAGTTGTTGTGTGCTCGAAGGACGCTGCTGCCCATCCTCCGGTTTATCCCTTAGTCGACTTTTACGACACCCACGGAATGAAATGGGGTGGTGGCATTCTGAGCCGGCACCACACAAAGCAAAGCTATTATATATATATCTGGAATTATATATACACTAACCATCTGAAATATGTGAAAAAAAGATATTCTACTGTTAAGGATTGATGTGAATGATATATGATATTTTATGTAAGCTATTGTATATATGTATATATATATGTTTGGACCAGAAATTAGCAACTTGAGTTTTCCAAAACCTTGACAATGATAATACTCATTGCTACTCAAGTGAAGATACAATTATAAAATACTGTGGCTCAGAGGTTCACATACTCGCTTCTTAAGTATTGAGCCAAAACCAAAACCAACAACCAATGTGGCTTTTTCAATGTCATGTACTTTCTTAGTTAATCTAAGACATGGACCGTCAACCGTCAATTGAAATAAGAGGGTCACCAAGTTGACGTGCAGATCAGTGAGGGCCACATGTTAAAACATTGTGTACAGATATTTTCTAAATATTTAAATAAAATGCAGAAGCACATTTTCATCGCATTTATTGTAAATATTGTGGGCCACTGAGGCTGTATGCGGGCCATCAGTGGTGAACCACTGACTTTAATGGAGAAGGAAAACAGTGAGTTAACTAGAATCTATAGGTCCACTAATGCCAATATGCAATGAGCAAGTGTGGTGATTGATGTTTGTTCCTTCTTTGTATGAGGCCTTTGCCCTGCTATGAGACAGTTACACGCTGGTATTATTATTATTGGTATAATTACATTATAATCGACATGTTGATTGTTCCAGCCTTGGATGTTTTTAATGGAAAGTTAGATATTTTTCATAGTACACGTAAATTTGAACATTTATGAGATATAATTTTGTTATTTGTGAGCTTGGCATATTCCATTGAATTGATATATGTATACACTATTCAACATTTCAAACGATTACATATAGGAACAGTTCAAAACTTTTTATTCATTTAAATTCAACGAACATAGGACCTAATAATTACAGTGTTAGTACCATTATTTAAAATACAAAATTGTTTACAAATAGGCATAAGTAAATACATAAACATTTATATTTTGACTGTAGCATTGGGTTACTGACATTCAAAGGTTTTCATGTACCATTACATGATACACTTATATATATATATATTTTTTTGAGATGTATTATTAAGTAGCAATATATACAGTTATTTAGGAAATACGCAATGGTTGTACATATATTTACACCTTTTTTCGTTATTTGGTATATTTAGAATCGTAAATATGTTACACGAAATAACAATAAAAAAAAATTGCGTGCTCTCCTCCCGTTCCCGCTCTGCCGCCTCCTTTGCTTGCATAACGGCCTCGCAAAAGGAGGCGACGGTATCCCACGACCCACACGCTGTCGAAGCGATAGCTCATCCCCTTCGACCGCCGCGACGAGATCACGGCGGTCGCACCATGTCCTGCTGTGGCAGTGTAAGGGTAGTGTGCGAAGGTACGATCGAAAGGTACTATCGGTGATTTGGAATATTGTATATGTGGCTATTCGATGGAATGGCCTATCGATCAAATAGCCCATCGCTTAAATAGCTCTGAGATTAATGTGCGTTGTAAAAATGGGTTACGTAAAAATATCAAAATTTTGTTTAAACATATCAAGACATTTATTATCATCATCATATCAGCAAAAGGATATCTACTGCTGAACAATGGCATCACCATAATTTGCCACGATTGTGCCGTCATTTTGGGGAGACTTTGGCAGTACTCACCACCCGTGCCAGGCGGGTTGGTTAGTGCAGTATGGCTGCTTTTCCACAGAAGGGATGCTGCAGCCAATTCGTGTAGTTTAGTGTCCCTTAGTCGCCTTTTACGACATCCACGCGAGGGGATGGAGATATAGAGAATAAAGATTCGTATTCCAGAACGAATAATAGACGAACGAATAAAAGAAAATATACGGGCACTTTACTCTGCTGAGTGACGAGACCGTCACTCCTGGTGGATGATATCCCACTAATTAGTTTTTTTTATTTAAAAAAACGTTGCCACACTAGGATTTCTCCTGTGTCGTGGGTGCGTTTACAGACATAAATTCCACACACTATACACCCAGACCCGGAACAACTATCTGCAGATCATACAAATATTTGTTCCGTGCGGGAATCGAACCCGCGACCCGCAGCGCAGCAGCTGACTGTGTCAACCACTGCACCAACCGTGCCGTCAAGTTTAGCTGCGTAAAATCATTTAAGTAGGTATTATTAGGTAGGCTGATACAGTCGGCTGCTGCGCACCGGGCCGCGGGTTCGATTCCCGCACGGAACAAATATTTGTATGATCTGTAGGTAGTTGTTTCGGGTCTGGGTGTATTGTGTGTGGAATTTGTGTCTGTAAACGCACCCAACGACACAGGAGAAATCCTAGTTTGGGGCAACGTTTTTTTTTAAAGAAAGAAATGAAATGTTTCTTGTCTTTAATTTAAGGGCATCATTCATTTTGGTCCAACACATATTACGGTCATTGATAATTATTATTAACAGTAATAATTTAATTATCTTGAGAATTTTGGACCCTTCGCCAAACGGTAGAATTTCAGTGCTATTATTATTACTTATAAACTTTTTGCCAATACGAAGTGTGTTCAGAAAATAACGGGAATTTTAAAATTTCGCGGGTTTGGAGAGTCCAATTGTCATTTTTTTTATGTTGATATACATGCCCGTTATGTACGATACAATTTTCAGCTGTATTCATTGTTTACTTTGTCTGTAGCAGCCACTAAGGTTAGACGTGTTTTTATGAGCTTGACGATTTTCGTTTGTTAAAAGAACTTGTATCAAATTTTGCTTAAAAAATGAAATATAGTGTAACAAAGCGTGTGAAATGTTAACAAAGGCCTATGATGAGTCTGTTATGAGTAAAACAAGAGTTTACGAGTGGTATAAGCGTTTATGGCCGTGATGACGTTGAAGATGACGAGCGCCCAGGACGCCCCAGCACATCAACAACCGATGAAAACGTGGAAAAAGTGAAAGTAACGGTAATGAATGATCGTCGAATCACAATCAGAGAAGTCGCTGATGATATTGGCATATCGATTGGCTCATGCCATGAATTTTTTTCGAATGTTTTGGGTTGTAAAACGCGTGGCAGCAAAATGTGTTACAAAATTGCTGAATTTTGAACAAAAACAGCGGCGAATGGAAGTTGCTCAGGAATCACTGAATTAAGTCAACGACGATGCAGAATTACTGAAACGTGTTCTAACAGGTGACGAAACATGGGTTTACGGATATGACGTTGAAACTAAGGCTCAATCGTGTCAGTGGAAGCATCCTGGCTCGCCAAGACCGAAAAAAGCTCGACAAGTGCGTTCGAACGTGAAGGTTATGCTTTCTGTGTTCTTCGACTTTAATGGCATAGTGCATCATGTACTCTTGCCTCAAGATCAAACGGTCAATAAGGAGTACTACCGAAAAAAATGCCATGACAAAAACAGCAAAAACAATTCATGGCTTTTGCAACACGATAATGCACCTGCTCAGCTTTAGCTTATCACATATTTTGCTGCAAAACATTTTTTCTTCGAAGAAAAATACGAATGTGTAAAGTATCCATGTATATAGTCCATCACGTATATATCAGAGCTACCTACTTATGTAGCTGGTGTAAATTTTGTATCAAAACATTTTTTATTGAGAATATAATGTTTTTCATGAATACATTTTTTTCTATAAAGTCACTCAAAACAAACTGTTCTTATTTTTAATTGTCTTTACTCCAGAGCTTTGTTGTCGAACTAACGCAAACCCATCAATTGTCGATTAAAATCTTAATAACATAATAATATATTGTAATCAGTGAGTAGTATTTTGCTCTATTTTGATTATCGATTATAATTAATATTTTTATTTTTATATAATGCTTTTCAATTGGCGATTAACGTATATGATTCACTGTAATCACTTCTTACTATGTACACATTATGATTATAGATAGTGTGGATAAAAAAGCGTTACCTGTAAGTGAAGTATTACATGACACATCATGACCAAACACTATCTGAAATAAAAATGTAACTTATCTCTCTTGTATACATACCTATCTGGTGACAAGTTGTAGATTACGTGGGAAATGGTGATGATTATGATTCATGCTTTAAACGATTTTTCTGCACACAAACTGAAAGGCAAAAGGCCCACATAAAACGCAAAGCTGATCGTCTTCCCGTAAAAAGTTGGCTTCTGTTCTTTTCTAATTCTTCCATAGCAACGTTATTCATAAATCAGTAGTAGATATAACTTTGTGTGGTAATGGTTATCTTCGCAATATTTTCAACAGTACCGTATTAAATTCCAGTTCTGATACTATACGAACTAATGGTGAAGTTAGGAAAATTTTGGAGATTTACCGTAACAAGAATTTGCAATCCTTGTAACCTTTTGATGACGATGATAACTTGGTATCCAAGCAAAGTCCTTCCTATAAAGAGGCCTTAAACCTTAAAGTAGCTTAAAAATATTTATCAATGTTTACTTTTCTGAAGCATGAAGTGGAGTTTGCTTCATTCTTTTTTTCATGGGAGACATTACTATGTCGTCAGGGTCAGATTTTTTTGTTTTAGTTGGCGCCACGTTTTGGTCGCCGTTGGCTTTGATCAGACTCAGAACTTACATCGTCGCTGTGACTGCAAAAAAGTTTTGGATGCAATTTTACCTACATTATTTTCGAAGCCTATGAGAATATGTAATGATTTAGAAAATAGTAAAATCAGCTATGTTATTTCGGCCAAAGCTTTATTTAAAAAGCGATCTGAAAAGTTGGGATTTTCACATAGCAGTTTTCGCAGGCACAGCGACATGTTGTAAGCTATTCGGGCCCGCACCGGGATCACGCATAGTTATTAAGGTTACGTTATTACAAACAAAACAAGAACTCAATAACAACACTAATAACGATAAGAAATAAAAAAAAACAGTAACAAACAACAACGAAATAACGACACCGCGGCAATAACAACAAATAAGGCCTAATATTCATAGTATTCACAATTGAATGACAATTTTACAGGTGACATAAACAGACAAAATGAGAAAGTCCTTCTGTCTTCTGATTCTGTCTGAACTACGGTTACGGTACGGTACGGACTGAGTATTAACTAGGCGGAGCCTTAGCGTATACCTTATGAGATACAGATAGTTTACCAGGGTTACCAACTTATCAACCCATTTCCCTAATGTTATTTTAAGTGTTCTTAATATTATTGATTCTATATATAAATTGCCAAAAACAGTAAAAATGACGAAATAATGATGTACTTTCAAACCATTTATTGTTAATTATATATGTTGCCAATATTTTGAATAGGATGCAAGAGTAACGTTCCAATTAGTTCGACCTGTTCGACAGTCGATACCTTGAGAAATGCGTAAGATTTATAGAGTCCGACTGAACCTTCGGCTTCAGCCATAAAATCAACCTTCAGCCAAACCTTAGGCTTCGGTCAAACTGGGCCGAAGCGGAAGGTCCTAGCTAGCGCTGAAATTTACCGATTTTTTACGTATGCGTGAGAACGCAATGGAAGAGGAGCGGTGCGGGGTGTTGAGGGTCACACTGTGTCGCATCAGCCAGCCGTTTAAAATGAAGTATTTGACTAGCGATGAAACGGAAAATATTATAATTTCCACGACAGAATGATGTTGATGAGCCTAGAGCCAGGGGTTCCCAACCTTTTTTTGTCTACTGCCCACTTTAAGAATAAATTATTTTTTAACGCCCCCCTTTTTAAACATACTTAAAAACCGCTAAGTACTTATAACTGATTATTGAAACGCAAATTTATAGTATTCGGACAGAGTATCTTTTATTGAAAATAAAACAAACATAATCAATTCTTATATAAAAACTAATGTGAAGGTTGAATCTGATGCTGTTCAATAAGTTTGTTGATATCAGGTTCCAATTTACTCAAAAACAGCCGCAAGTCGCCACGTTCGGTAACACGCAAACGATTTCTCTTTTTAGTAAGCAGCGTTGCCACAGCACTAAATCCACGTTTACACAAATATGACGATGGGAATGCTATCAAAAATCGTTGAACAATTGACCACAATCCAGGGTACAATTGCGGGATCGGTTTTTGTAGCCAAAATTCTTGATATCCATTTTTGAACTTGATTTTTATTTCTCCGTTTGTTGTCAATTCTATAAGTTCTTCTTCCAGCTGAGGTGACATTGCTGTGTTGACATTTGACAACGGATCCAACACCCAGTCTGGTATTTCCAAGTTTAAAATGTCCTGGTATCGTTCGGTGAAGTCAATGTGGAGGTTTTCCAAATGTTGGCAGTAGGCAAACAAGTCGTCGTTACTGCAGTATACTGATAAATTCGGAAAATTGTGAAACTCACGTCTGCCCATATTCTTTTTGTGCAGAAGCAGTTTGGCTGCGAAAGCAGCAACGACATTTTTTGTTTTAATTAAATTTAGTTCATCGCCTTGCAGTTGGAGGTTCATGTCGTTGAACATTTTATACAGGTCTGTCATGTAAGCTATATCATTATTTGATGTTATGAGCTTGTTGCGCAGTTCTGTATCTTTAGTTTCCAAGAACTCTATCATAGAGTCAAACAGGTTGTAAAATCGAATCAGACAATTGCCTCTTGACAGCCAACGAACTTCAGTATGAAGCAACAAACGGTTGAAATCTTCGTCATTAGTAACACAAAGCTGATGAAATAATCTATCATTCAAAGAGCTGCTACGGATTTTATTGACTGCTTTGATGACATATTGCAGTGATTGAAATAGTCGTTCACTTAAGTTTCTAGCAACCAAATGTTGTCTATGAATAACGCAATGTATAGCAAGGACATCTGGAATTTTATTCTTTAAGTATGCTATGAAGCCTTTATGGCGCCCTGTCATAGCCGGAGCGCCATCCGTAGCAACTGATATAATATTTTTCAAAGGAATCTCTTTCTCTTCACAAAACTTTTCCAATGTATTGAATATGGTTTCGCCTTTTGTATGTCTCCAAATTTCTGGCAAACAATAGTTCTTCATGTGTTTTCTCATCTTTAATAAACCTCACGTAAGATAGCAACAACGCTTCATTAGTTGGTAAAGTGGACTCATCGAGCTGAATTGAGAATTGACTAGTCCTCAGATGATTGCACAATGATTCTTCAATGTTTTCAGCCATTTCATCAATTCGTCTTTGCACAGAATTATTACTCAAAGAAATTTTTCGGATAATATCTGCGGCCGGTTTATGAAGCACAGTAGTTATTACTTCCTTTATTGCTGGCAAAATTAACTCTTCTCCGATGTTGTGTGGTTTGCCTTTTTGAGCAATTAACAAAGAGATATTGTACGAAGCTCGAAGTCCGTCGTCATCTTGCTTAGCAGCCGCCGAAAATAGTTTTGATACACTTGGCTGAGTATTATGCTTCTTCTCTAGGTCTTGAAAATATGCTACATTCTTTTCTGTCTTATCTGGATGCATTTTATTCAAATGATCTTGCAGTCTTGAAGGCTTCATTGCTTCGTTCGAAAATGTTTTTAGACATAGAAGACACAAAGGCGATGACGGGTTTGTGGGATTTTCAATAAATCCGGATTCAATATATTCCGCAGAGTATTGCCGTCTCTTCTTTTTTACTTCCGACATTGTTTTGTTTTAAGAAATACGTAAGTGTTGAAATCAAGTACTGCTTATCTATTATGCGCGAAACCGCAAATGAAAATAAAATAAATTTACGTCGTTTATATAGGATTGCATAAGCAGCACGCACCAACAGGAATAAGACAAACATGCATAAACTCGTTTATCTCATTCGACGCCCAATCGTACTCGACAAGCAAGAACAAGTATTATAGAACCAGCCGATTGGTATAGGAATGTACAATTCGGATTATTTAACAAAAACTTGTTAAAACATGATTGCCCGCGGTCTTTTATATCAAACCGAGTTTGAGCTATATCTTAATTAATATTAGTTGATGTTCACAAGATGTAGTCGAGAGTCGAGAGCTCAGTCGGTGTCTAAGAGTCTTCCTAGCTAGGTAGATGAAATTATAAATCGACCCCAAAGCCCTACACAATGCCCCCTTTTTTTCTGGGTCTCTTACCGCCCCCCTTTAGGCCTGCAGCGCCCACAAGGGGGCGTTATCGCCCACGTTGGGAAAGACTGGCCTAGACCAAAGAGAATAAAACCACTTGAGAGCCGATAGGCTGATTTCTTCTAGGTACACGAATCACTACAGCGGGCCGGGGGTCTAACAAAAATCCGCGACTGTAATTGGCTTATGCAACAATGTCACTTAAAATGCGCCGCCCGATGGCGCCCTTAGTGATGTACCTCTCAATACCGATAAAGTCGACTTAATACTATGAACATCATAATAAATGATACCTTCATAGTATACAGTCGATTAAATAAATATGAATGAAAATGTATGTAAAATTCATGTAAAAAATAAATTATTAGGTATTATTGTTAGGCACTATGTATACAATACAAAAAGATTATTATTTTTGATGTAGTAACAATTTAATGAAAAATAAAACATCACACATAACACAAACACTTTTCAATTAGATAATCTAGTTTTCTAAATAAATCGAAGTGTCTTATGTAACCACAAACTAATTAATTTTATTACATTAAATTAAAGTCTATGACAATAACTCCACGGATGATTTTCAAATTAAATCGGCTAGTGTCCATCTCATGTGTGGCCAAGATCCTTTTTCTCGGAACGGACAGGCGTATCAAGTAATCAGTAGAAATTATTACTGAAATACTAAGTCAACGCAATCAAAAGTTACCGCCAATAATGTACTCGCAAACACACTCATCAAAACCTATAGGGTATATCCCGTTGACTTACAATCATGAAATTTGGCAAGGAGCAAGGTCTCACAGCACAAGTAAAGGACGAATCCGAAGATTGTTAATTTGTAGTAATATCACAAAAAATATTTTTGCGGTTATAAACACATTTGCAGTTGGACCATCAATTGTGAGACCGATGTATGGGAGAACTTTTTCTTCTGCAAAGTTAAGTTTGTCCTTTAATCCGACTTACCATTTCGTTAGAGCAATGGTTTGTGCTTCATCTTCATCATATCGGCCAAAAGACGTCCACTGCCGAACAAAAGCCTCCCCCATAGATTTCCACAACGAGCGGTCACATGCTGCCCGCATCCAATTGTGCTTACCTTAACTATAAATTATTTCAGTAAGTTACCAATATTTTGCCATGATCCGTATCCAAAACAGGTAAAAATCGTCGTGACTTGACTCCCGGGATGAATAAACTGTCTACATACAAAGTTAAGCTGCTACGAAACCCTCAGTGCGCGTGTTCTACTTCGCTTGTACGATTTCTTGTAGAAAGTTCTCTTTAAAAAAAGTTTTACCGTTTTCAGCCAATCAAAATCAAAATGCATTTTTTTTAAAGTACCTTAATCGATTTGTGAAAACTGCATTAAAGTACGATGTATGTATAGTATTAGCTCGAATTGAGTACCTCCTTTTGGTGAAATCAGCATACACGTTTTTTTCCCACTTAGAATTGAATTAAATACGCGATTGATCTCTTGTTTTATAATTTAGTGTGGTTTAGAAGTAATATAAATTTCGTTATTCTTATTCCGGAAAAAACAGTGTTTTCAAATTTTCCATACTCGCACTTACGTCATCAATATTTTTTCACTAAATCATAAACATTTTTTAACTATACCAGAACAGGTCGAAAGAGTGTCGGCGTTGCTGAGCTAAATAAACGGCGTCAGTTTTTAAAATATTAAAAACAATCAGCTGTGAAAGGATAGGAACAACGCTGTATGTTGTAGGAAACTAGGATCTATGGAAATCTTAAATAAGAATTATGTTCTCTATTTATAAAACATTATTAGAATGATTATCGATAAATATGTCGATATCAACTTAGGTTCGAAGTGGGGCACTTTATTAGCTTTCTATTTGAATGTGAATTGTTTTTCAGCATAATATGTGATATTTTTTGGTAACTTGTGTGTTTGTGAACGTTGTGAATATTATTGAACCCTTGAAAGCATGCTGCACTGCGCTATTTTAGGCTGTATAAGCGACAATGGACGAAAAGAAGAAAGCATAACCTTTCAATGGTAAGTTGCATATTTTGTCGTTTAAATGGACCAACTACAGTGTGCTATAGTTTTTTTTCAAATGTGTTGTAATATTCTATGCTAAAACTGACATTTTAGAGTTTATTTACTCATAATTTTTAATTTATAAGAATATTGGTTTGCCACTATAACCCCTTTAAATTTAGGAGGTCACACGAATGTTTGCATACAAACTGTAATGACGTACGTTATAGGAATACCAACTAAGACAAATATTTTTCTCTAATTCGTTGGTATTTTATTTTTAGCATAGAATCGAATATTTTATTAGTAACTATTAAAATATAATCTTGTAATTTGTGAAAGTGTATGAATGTGTTTCTCAATCTCGTGTACTTATAATTGATAAAAATTGAAATACATTTGGGCATGCTGCTGTACTGACAAAACACGATGAACGTTTGATTTTTTTTGGTATATATACGTTACCCTACACTAGGATTTCTCCTGCGTCGTGGGTGCATTTACAAACACAAATTCCGCACACAATACACCCAGACCAACTCCTTGCAGATCATACAAATATTTGTTCCGTACGGGAATCAAACCCGTGACTCCGAGCGTAGCAGCCGACTGTATCAGCCACTGCACCAACAGTGCCGCCAATATTTTAAAAACTTTCGAACGTCTTTCTAGCAAATTAATATTTCTTTCTTTCTTTATTTGATAAAATATTTTTACGATTCTAGGCTCGGTCGGACACAAGAAATTCATGACAAATTTGTTTTTTAGTAATAGAAGGTTGATTTCTGGCCGAAGCCAAAGTTATCGGTTAATCCACATTTTTATGTGTCTGTTTTACCAACAACACGTTACAATATTTTTACTTATGATTAGATCACATTAGGTGAAGTTAGCTCGTGGGCATGGACGGTAGCGTAAAGCGGAGGGAGATAACGTGCGGGGTTCCACAGGGGTCAGTTCTCGGCCCCCTCATATGAAACCTCGCCTACGACGCGGTCCTGCGTGTCGTTCTCCCTGCTGGCGTCAGCTTGGTCTGTTACGCTGACGACACTCTGGTGTTGGCCAGCGGGGAGTCCTTCGAGGGAGCCATCCGGCTTGCGGAGCAAGCGGTGGCCTGGGTCTGCGGATAGCGCCTCAAAAAACCGAGGCGCTATGGTTCCACAGACTGCCGAGGAGCAGAGAACCACCCCAGTACGTGGATACGCGTTGGTGACGCGCGAATCAGGGTGGGCTGGTACATGAAATACCTGGGGTTCACCCTGGGACAGTCGTTGGGGCTTCGAAGAGCACTTCCAGCGTCTCGTCCCCCGAGTCGAGAGGGTAGTGGGTGCACTACATCGGCTGCTGCCCAACCTCAGGGGACCATGTGAGGAAGTTCGCCGTCTCTACGGCGGGCCGTGCGGTCCGTGGTCCTATACGGGGCCTGTATGGTCAGATCGACTATCAGGCGCTCAGCGCTGCAGAACCAAAATTGACGGTCTGCAGCGCAGAGTGGCTATCCGGATCGCACGAGGATACCAAACAGTGTCCTACGAGGCGGCAACTCTCCTGGCGAGTTTTCTGCCTTTCGATATCCTGGCGGAGATTGATGCGTGGGTCTACGATCAAACACGCTTCCTCCGCCAGAGCGGCGAAGGTGCAGCTCCAGGGGCGTTGGACAGGCTGCGGCGGCTAGCTCGGCGGCACGCACTTGAAAAATGGCGTCATCGCCTGCGGATGCAGTTTGCAACCAAGCGCGTCGTCGAGGCCGTCCTGCCGCTCTTTGGAGCCTGGCTCAGAAGGAGCGAGTGCGTCACCTACCGCCTGACGCAGGTGCTCACCGGGCACGGTTGTTTCAGCGCGTACCTGCACAGGACAGGACGCGAGGCCACGGCACAATGCCACCATTGTGATAGCGACCAGCGACACCGCACAGCACACGCTCGAGGCGTGCCCTGCGTGGGACGCCGAGTGGCGGATCCTGGTCTATCGGATTGAGCAAGGGCTATGTTGGCAGAGCACGAAAATTGAAATGCAGTGGTCTCCTGTGAGAGCGTCATGCTCCAGAAGAGTGGCATCGGGAGAGGGCTGATCCCGCTCGAAGAAGGAGAAGACTGCGCCGGGGTATCAACCGCCCTGGCGCCTAATTCCCATACGCTTGAAACCCCCAGCCGTTGCTATAAGGCGGGGGACCTCTGGGTTCGCGCATGCGTAGATTGGGAGATCTGCGAGCTCACACCAAGCGACCCAAGAGAAGACGGTAGCACGCATGTGGTCACACGCTGCCGTGGGACGCTTTGGGGGATCCTTTACAATCCCCCCGGGGGGTGACCACTTTACAGTCACCCTCTCCGAGATGTGCCTATAGGCGTGGCACTAGTGGGCGGATCTAGTGTGATCATACTAGGACCTGGAGCCTCCCTTAGGTGCCGAAGATGACCGCCCCAGTGGTTTTAGCCGGTAGGAGACCGGCATAATGTTTCGCCCTTCCCCGGGGTGAAGGAAGTATGTATAATTTGTATGAATAATTTCTACTGGGCACCAATAAAAAAAAAGGTGAAGTTAGCTGCAGAATATTTGTTATTAGCCTTTTCAAAAACTTAATAAAAGCTATGTGGTTGTTGTTGGAAAAAAACATAGTAATAGCAAAAGAGTCTTGAATTATTATTAGAATTTTGATGTTTGTCATCATCATCATAATTTCGGCCGAATGATATCCACTCCTGGACACAGGCCGCCCCCAAAGATCACCACAATGACCGATATGGGTTTGTTGTGGGCTCATTGAGGGGTTTTCCCATAATCGCCATGCTTGGCAGACGGGTTGGCGATCGCGGTTGAGCTGTTAATGTACTCGAAGGACGCTGCTGCCCATCCTCCGGCTAATCACTTAGTCGACTTTTACGATACCCACAGAAGGAGATGGGGTGGTGGTATTCTGAGCCGGCAACACACGGCAAGAAATATTTGTAAATTCAATTAAAAATAACTAGTAATCAACGCTAAAGTCTTAAGTTGTAATTTAAAAATGATAATGTCATATAATATCAACTTTTTCACCAATCAAGTTAGATTTCCTGTCGCGTTATATGCATGCATTTGTCCCGCAGCGCTGAATAATTGTTCAATAGCCACAGCGGGAGGAGTAGATAAATTAAAAGTGCCGTAGAGAAGCATATGGACTAGAAGCATAGTATTCATAAATGTCAGCATTCCTCAGAAGCAAAGGTTGTGACGAAGTCATCCTTCATCTTCATTTCAATCAACCTCTTTCATGACTTCATACCTTTTATCTCCATCACTGTCCACTTCATGATTCATTCTTTATTCAAATCAAAATTCGAATTTATGTGACGTAGTCGCTCTTCATATTTTGATCATCATCATTAGATATTGGATCCTGAACGCTAGTGGTTCAACACACAGCTGTCGCTCTGAGCTTGTCGCGCTGTCTCCTGCAATATTACAATTACTTATTTTTAACTAGCTTAAAATTGTGGTATCAGCTATATTTTAAATATAATCATCAGCATGAAGTGTTGAAGTTGTGAATAACAATATACCATTATAACAATATATATATGTTGCGTTTCATTGAATCACAATAACTGAACTCCGTTACTTGATGCCGTGGAGAGAGTCTCCTAGTTGAGCTAACCGGAAAGGAACACGGAGGGAGGCACTCTGCGAAAAGGTTATTTTAAAATTATATGTTACAAATCCAACTCATTACCACTTGTGACAGGTAAGGCAAGTTTATCACACAAATTCCATAAATCATTATGATTTGTTGAGGATGCATTTCCGATAGCTGGATCTGTTGAATCTGATCTGATCATGTTCAATGAAGGTTGGCTAGGCTCATCAACATTATTCTGTCGTCAAAATGATAATGTTTTTCGTTTCATCGCTAGTCAAATACTCCGTTTTAATCAGCTGGCTGGTGCAATGCAGTGTGACCGCCGCCCCCCGCACAGCTCCCCTTCCATTGCGCTCCCACGTATACGTAAAAGTTCGGTAAATTTCGGCACTAGCTAGAAACATTCGGCTTCGCCCAAAACTTTGGCCCAGTTTGGCCGAAACCGAAGATTTGGCCGAAGGTTGCTTTTATGGCTGAAAGTGGCCGAAGCGGAAGGTTCGGTTGGACTCTAAAAATCTTACGGATTTTCCAAGGAATTTACTGTCCTAAGTTTTTGGATCAAGGCTGCGGGTCAAACTAGTTGGAACGTTACTATTGCATCCTAGTCAAAATATCGGTAATTAAAAATAAATGGTTTGAATGTACATAATTATTTTATTTAATGTTTTTGGAAATTTATGTAAAGAATATGCCGTGTGGTGCCGGCTCAGGATGCCACTACCCCATCTCCTCCTCCTGGGTGTCGTAACAGTCGACTAAGGAATTAGCCGGAGGATGGGCAGCAGCGTCCTTAGAGTACACTAACAACTCAACTGCGATCGCCAACCCGTCTGCCAAGCGTGGCGATTATGGCAAAACCCCCCAATGAGCACACAACATACCGATGTCGGTCGTTGTGGTGATCTTTGGGGGAGGCCTGTGTCCAGCAGTGGACTTCATTCGGCCGAAATGATGATGTAAAGAATCAATAATATTTAGAACACTTAGAATAACATTAGGGAAATGGGTTGATAGGTTGGTAACCCTGGTAAAATATCTCTATCTCATAAAGTATACGCTAAGGCTCCGTCTAGTTAATACTCAGTCTACGAGAGAAATGGACATACATCACTAGGCGGGCCAAAATGGCGATATGTTTGCATCAACCACTTGTTTTCTTGAGTCCTGCAATCTGATATTATTTTTCATAATCATTCAATCATTACGAACATTTCGTACTTGCCGGTGAAAAGTTATACCAGCTTTTTTATAGTTATATGTGTAAGATTATTTTCCACACCATTTAATCGAACAGGAAATGTATTCGATTCCATACTAAAAATAAATTACCAATTAATTAGGGAAAAATATTTTTCCTCCGTTGGTATTCCTATAACTCTGACAAATTAAATGATTCATTTAAGTTTGTCTGCAAACATTCGTGTCAAAGATATAGTATTACCTGTGGTCTTAGATTCGTGTGTCCTAAATTTTAAGGGGTTATAGTTACAAACCAATATTCTTATGAATCTAAAATTATGCGGAAATAGACTCTAAAATGCTAGTTTTAGCATAGAATAATACAACATATTTCTGAAAATTTCCATAGCACACTGTAGTTGTTCCATTTAAACGACAAAATATGCAAGTTACTTACCGATTTAAGATTGCTCTTTTCTTCCTTTGTCACTTTTACAGCCTTAAATAGCGCAGTACACCATGGTTTAAAGGTTCAATAATATTCACAAGCCGTGTGGTGCCGGCTCAGAATACCACCGAGAAAGAGGTTCGAAGGTTCGTCAAATCCGACCCGCAGCGGCAGCGTTCGGGAACCTGCGCAACGTCTTTTCTTCAACAATACCGCAATGACTCAAGACGAATGTCTTTAATCAGTGTGTGTTGCTGGTTTGGTCCCTTATAGTTGCTGGTGGATTACCTTGATATTTAGTTATACCCGTGCAAGTATTCGTTGCTAGTAAGACGAGAACAACCAGATATAAAACGTCGGAGCGATTCACCCGGACCGTAGACAAACCCAAATGTCAACAGTTTTTTTTGGGATTTCTTCTGGGAACCTATAAAATACGTACTGTCCCGTCTGAGTCCACTCGAGTATGCCAAAGAAATATGAAGACCTTGTTCCCAGTAATTATGGAACCACGCACCCAATTTCCGCCTGACAAGACCAGTACTTTCAGGAATTACTTCACGTCAATCTTGAATTCTCGTTATAATTAACATCGTAATATAAACAAGTGACATTTTACCTATGAGAAAATCACTTCAGTGTACATAAATGTTCTCTAAAAACTATAAATACGAATTAAAATATCATCATAGCACAACACGTTATTTTCAACACAGTATTCGTCCATCTCGTTCGTATTTAAATCTCTTGTTTTTCTTTTCAGATATCGCTTTATTAGCGGTAATTTGGCTGATCCAGACCACCGTCACTCTGTGATAAAACCAGTTTATGTGGTAAGTAGATTGATTGAAAGGATAATCATCTATTTGTGGTTAGTTTTGATTGGAATTCCCTATTGTTACGCGTCGCGTTATTTTATATGAGATCAGAAATTATTGGAGTAGATACGTGTACTTAACAATTTATATTTTGTTACTTACAACTTTAATATAAGTTTATGTTTATACCTATAAACACAGTGTGTATTTAAACCCAAGTTATCTAGCTTGATAAAGCGTTTAATAAATTAACATAGTATAAATGTTTCTCAGTTATTAATTACCTTTAGTTTAGTTTTTTTTGTTACCTTAATCACAGTTTTTTCTTGTATATCTGTCAAAATACTGAAAGATTTCACTCGACTAAGGACGACGCGATAGCGCTGGCGCAGCTCGGGTACCGTGTAGAGTAGACATACCTACTGCTGAGGCGCGGCGCACGCATACGTAATTCCCGGGAAAACCCGTTTAAAAAATATTTTATTTTATTTACATTCACCACCAGGTAAAAAAATCCACTCGTTAAAACTTTTCACGTTCTACACGTAGGTAATATAATATACTTTGTTCATAAAACACCTGTCAAATATATCTCATACTAAATATAGATATTTTGTACATGTTTAGAAGTACCTATAAATATAAGAATAGCATAATATTTTTTTTTATTATTGTACAATAATATGAAACATACTTATCAAATATCTATATTTGTATAAATAAATAAAATTGAAGTGTCTGTTTGTATTGTCGAAATAACAGCTTTTTACTAAATGCATATGAAAGTATATACGGTACCGACAACAAAAAAAAAATATTTTCATTTTGTTCCCGCTAATCTTCGAAATGGCTGGACCGATTTCTACGGGACTTTCACTGGCAGACAGCTGATGTTATCAGGAATAACTTAGACTTACTTTTATTTTAGAAAAAAATTAATGACCCGCACAAAAAAAAATTAAAACCCATAAAATCCAATATATATACATACTCTATGTCGTGTCTATGCATAAATGCTCTCTTAATTATATGTAAAGAATCCAATTTCTTTAAGATTAAATGGCTATACTAATGTCGCTGTTTCTACATTAGCCATTGGCGTATTTTGTAAACTGTGAATGCTGCAAAGCGGAAGTCTTTTCGACAATTTGTGTATGTGGGCCCCATTGTAGCTTTGAATCTAAATTCATAAGGCCGCTGGAGCTAGGAGTTGTCCTTACTATTTTTCGTACACTGGTTTTCACCTGCCAATTATTGTAAGGTGTTAAATCGAATACATTTATTCTTTTTATGACCATTATTTTTATCATCAGCAACGATCTGTTGCCGCTTTAGCTTAAATAAAAGTGATGTGTCATTCGCAAATAACACAAACAAAAGATAAGGTAGGTCATTAATAAATTTCCGACATACTTTACAACAATCCGTGTGGTGTCCGGATTAAGAATATAGCACCACTCCAGATGGAGTGGTGCGAAAGGAGATCCTCTCGTAGACGTCGTAAAAGGCATGCTACAGATACTGATAGACTTAAACTTTCGTGTTTATAACTCACGTGTCCGTACGAATGACCCCAAGTGCAAGTGAGAGGAAATGCTTCAGATTCAGAGTGCCAAGTCGCCTTGCAAGCGCATGTTCGCGAGCTTGAGTGTATTCTGTCTCCCACTCTCTCAAAGCAGTCAAATCGCATCACCTGCTCGCGGTACACGACTGGCCCATTATGTAAAGGCGCAAAACCGATCCCCACCCACTATTTTACTGACCATACCGGCCACCGTTCACAATGCAATTGCAAATCGCAATTCGCAATATATTTTTAAACGACCTTACTCACGATAGAATGTTTTGGTGAACAGGCGCGCGAAAACTAAACCTTTTGTGAAGCATCAATTAGAGTTTTACGTTGTTAGTTGTACAAATCAGACTATTGGGCTTGTATAGATGTAACACCACTGCAGATTGTTTATATCATAGTACGTAGTATGTATTAAGTATGCGTCACCGTCGTTCATCATAGCTATATTTGAAATCTGCGTTAGGTGCGACACCGTTGCTCTATATGGAGATTATTCTTTCCCTATCCCAGGAACTCGAATAATAAAGCCTCCCTCCGGTGCCAAAGATGACCACTCCGGTGTATTTAGCCGGTAAGAGTCCGTTATGCCCCTGCACCCCTTCCCAGGGCGGAGGAAGTACATGATGTATTTCCACCGGATCAATAAAAACAAATAAAAAAGTTGTGACTCTGTTATATAGGAGTCATATAAATACTCCTATAACCAACTATTAAATCTCGAACATAATATGATGGGTACAAAACTCGTAACTGGCTACTTGAAAATCTACACTTATTGAACAGGGTATTTTATGATCTAGTTTATCGCCAGTAGCAATGCAAACTGGTTTCTTAATGTATTATTAAAATAAGGAAATAATAACCAGGATTTTAAGTATACTGCAAGTAATTAGTTGACATGAAAATATTAGATTTTTCCTTTTCGTAACCCTGTAGAAACTTTCGATACTAGTTTAGTCTTAAGTATAAGTATGCCTATTCAAATTTATAAATCTATTTTAATTCTGAGGATTGATCGGTGCGTAGAACCTATTACACCACATTTACAGAAGCATTATTCAGGATAATAATAAAACTAAGGTTGAAAAATAGTCTATATTTGTAGTAACCGGACTTAAAATACCATCAAAGCTCGATTTTTAAATGCCTAAAATTTAAAAATACACAAACATGAATTAGCTTTCTTTTCTGCTATTATGACTTGGCCTATCACCAGTTTCCGAGTTGGCGTCGACTTCTGGGACTTCCTGTATACATACAATTCATAAGTATTAAAAGAAAAAATCTGAAACATTTTGCCAGAAAAATCATGTACTTAATGTTATTGCATGATAATTGATAACGCAAACCAGTAAATCTATTTATTAAACGGCCTATTTTGTAAGTCCACGCAAGGTAGCGAGCGCTTCAGGTAATATTACATCGGGAACTTATTAAGTACCTACCTACTTAAGTAGTTTACACGCTAAATCCTTATGAAAACAAGAAGAGGGCCAAATATATGATTATAGTGCCAGGCAAAATGACGTTAGTATGACGCGATAGCGAATGTGACGCAGAAGGTTTGTAAAGACGATGCTTCGGCACGATGATCGGTCGGTCGGCGGCGGTAGCGCGGGCGCATGTCAGTCAGTGTCCGCCGCGCCGGTGGACGCCAACACCTGCGCGTGCACCATACATCAACAACGCGAAAGTCGACCTGCTTGCTTTTTATTATTTGTATTCACGCGGTGTACATAACAGGCACGCTCCTATAGAAAGGACAGCATAGTCCTTTCGTTGTTCTACGCCCGTTTTACTGAACATCCGTACACGTAAGTACCTAGTGGCAATATCGTTAGAAATTAGTAAAAAAAATAATTGTTTTTATTCGAAGCGCTTAATTTTATCTATATGTACGCGGAATATTTCGAGATTTTATGCACTCGAATTCTTTTTGTATGATGGTACATATTTTATTCATAATTATTTATTGATTTGTATGATTCTTGTTTCAAATAGCTTAAGTTAATCATTTATGAGACCTAGAAGATTGGCCAATATATGGTTCTTTTAGTATCTTCAACATAAATAGGCGCATTAAAAGATTTCAATAGCACTTCGGATGTTCAATTGTTCAAATTTTTACATGCAATACCGAAAACCACAAACATTTAAAAACCTATCGTGATAATTTTAGCGTTTTTATTAAATGTTTGGTGCTCTTATCTTAGTTTTATATCATTGTTTTTTTTATTAAGTAATCAATATTATGAATGTTGTTTTTATGGTAATTAATAAAAATAATCTTATAGTGTAATAATCAAGTTTCAGGTAGAATCTCAGACCATATCTGAGATGATGCAATTAACATTAACTTCCTTGTTTTACTTTAAAGCAAGTGGAGTATTGCGTGTTATTTGTGTTACATATCTGAATACTGGCCATATTGTTGTTGTTTTTTTACTGCAGCAGTATATTTATAATTATATATTAAATATATATATATAATCTATAGAATACATAATCATTATTCATACAAGATTGGAAAATACAAATGCGGGGACATACCAATCGATTTCGCCATTTAATGCGAGGTGGCCCAAATATAAAATAAATATTGACAGTGAAATTTATTCAATCTAGATTTTTTAAATGCTTGTCACATCCACCATTAGATGGAGCTGTTATTGTTCCATCATAAGTTATATAAGTGGCTGACAAAGATTTCACGAGGTTCCTATCTAATTGATCATCGCTGCATATCGATGAATTTACGCAACGCTGCGTTCGCGTCGCGTCGCCGTTGTCTGCGAGGTTCCACATCGCTCCATGAACAAGATAGAATTGCGATATTAACACGACTCAAATGTGTGTGTTATTTTTTAATGTATATTTCATTTTATTAAGCACGTAGTGTTTGCTGTTATCAGATATTGCTCCTCCGAGAAGCATTTATGTACATATTTTAGTAGGTATATGAAAACTATCATAATAATATTTTTCGGCACTAAGATAGAAATACTTATCTGATATCGTCCATTGATAATACATTTATTCTAACATACAAAGAATACCAATAAACCCAAAGGCCCAATGCAAGTGCCGATGTGTTTGTGTAAATATCTAAATAGTACATTTGAAATTAAACCTATACAGTCTTATTACAAAAATCTTGTTAGACTCAGGTTTAAACCAGAACTATGAAGTCTGGACTTAGTACGGAACTAACGTTAGTACCGTGGTTTAAACCCATCCGTATTACAAATATCAAAATAAGTCAGGACTAGATAGTACCTGACTTTAGTTCTGGCTTAAATTATTTCCACAGATTATACACGGAATTCCTTGGAAACATTCATTCAATCAGATAGCATTCGGTTACATCGTTCCGTTTTCCCAAATGCTGAATATTTCTGTAATTGTTTTATATAAAGGTATTGATATTTTAACATATATAATAGGTTATTTAATGACGATAACTATTAGAAACTAATGGTTGTTCTTGTTTCAATAAATGCCATTTATTTTCTTTCTGAGGAATACTTTTATGACATTTATTTCATGTCCGAAATATGTACTTTCAAACAACACTAATGCGTAACGGAATGTCTATATCGCGCGAAAATCTATAAACATAGGTAAAACTATTCTGAGATTTGGACGTTTCTTCGTACTTATTATTGATAAGAAGTTAGGGAATAATATTAATAAAATAGAACAACAAAAAAAACGAAGAAGTGAAAACTGGAATTCTGAAGAAAAAGTTAGTACTTGCCTACAATTATTGTAATTACGGCACATTACTATCTTTAGGACGACGCAAATTTAAACTATTTCATGAAATATTACAATACAACACACAAAAATAAACCAAATCTAACCTCAAAACAATGAATTTGACGTATATTTGTGACTTAGACCAAAGGTTTTAGAGTTAAACTAGGTCCATATCAGGTTTATCTTTAGTACCATAGATAGTCCAAGACTAAGAGTTAAACCACTTTTTGTAATAAGAAATTTGATTAAACCACACTTTTAGTCCGAGACTATCGATAAACCATGTTTTGTAATAAGACGGATAGTATTTAAATAAATGAATCGCATTATTAGTCAATAGTTATAAATTCTAGTTTTTTACGATAGTAAAATATAATCTGCCTGTAACTATACTAAATGATGATTTTAGACAGTGTTTAGAGTATTAAAATATACCATCGCCATTATCATAATCATCATATCAGCCAATGAACGTCCACTGCTGAACAAAGGCACTACACATATTTCCACAACTGTGTCGTCGTTTTGTGGGGAATTTTCCAGTAGTCACCACAGGTAAGCGCAGTATTGCTGCTGTTTCACAGACGGGACGCTGCTGCCCATCCCTCTAGTTTAGAGTCCCTTAGTCGTCTTTTACGACACCAACGGGAGGACATGGAGTGGTGCTATATTCTAATTCTTTTCTAATCCGGACACCACACAGAACACTACATTCCTGTTATAGCATTGCTCCTATTAATCTCTCTTGCTTCTCAATCGCAGTATAATCTGCAAAAAAGGAACCCTTTCCAGTCCATTAAGGGTGTGTCCTGGTAACTAAGGGTACTGTATATTGAAATGCATACTGAATGAAAGCTACAAGACTTGGTTTATCGCTTTAGAATTGAATGCTATCTAACAAACGTCATCTGTCTTTCATCCAAAAATTCTTAAGTGCAACCGCTACAGGTGATGGGGCAACACTGGTGTGCTGGCTGGGGCGGCCCTGATTTCACCATCGTGAATCACGAAGACTCGGGGCGGCGTTGTCGTTTTTACGTCAGTAGACTTCCATTCCATGCGGTGTCCAGCTTTAAAATATAGGACTTAATCTCCCATGGATGTCGTTAAAGGTGACTAAGGGACTTTAAACTATAAAGATGGGCAGCAGCGTGCCTTCTGTGGAACAGTAGGCATACTGCGCTGACCAACCCGTCTGCCAAGCGTGGTGAGTACTGGCAAATTCCCCCCAAAATTACACAATTGCAGAACTCTATAAGTAAGAAGCCCTTGTTCAGTAGTAGACTTACTTTGGCTGATATGATGATCCACTTCCACCATGTATATAGCTCTGGCCACTCAACTCACATCAGGAAAGCCATGTTAAACAATTGATAGCCCTGCTGGTACTTTTGGGAGTTCCCATCCAGTTAAGGCAGGTCAGCAATAAGGCCCTGATCGAATGGGGTAAGCCGTATCGCTACCGTACCGCTCGCTTGCCGCAAGTTACCCCGCGGGTTGTATGTTTTCAATGGACCTTGATTCATATTAATAATTATTTGCTAACCAGTTTGAAGAAATATTTTACACAAGAACTTATCCTTTAAATCTTATTTCTCAACGTGTTGACTAATTTAGTCCGGGCTGGTATCTAGCTTCTATGATACGTGTGTATTAAACGCTTTGTTTTATAATCATTGGGTGTATAATAATTAAAATGAAGTACCTATCTTTATATGTTATGTGTTTAAATGTTCATGACCTTAGCAAAAAGTTCGTGAATTCATTTAAATTGTTTGTCATAATTAAACTATTGACCCATATTAAATACTTTGTCAAGCATTCCATGGCTTAGTTGATTATTAATGAAAATATAAAAGTATAAAATTTACAATTGCATAATCCGCATATGTCTGTGATGTATGATGATGTATCATTACGTATGATATGTACCATAATGTCAAATAGTCTACATAATAATGGATTTCTCTACGCTATATATTGTTGGTAAGGACTGTGAGCCTGTACGCAGGCATTTACTTGTCCTAGTTTGCTCGACTTACATGATTTTTATCATAGATAGTATCATCATCATCATCATATCGGCCATTTATACGTCCTTCAGCAGTGGACATCCCCCATAGATTTTCACAACTGTGTCGTCATTTTGGGGGGTATTTGCCAATACTCACCACGCTTGGCAAGCGGGTTGGTGAGCGCAGTATGGTTACCGTTTCTCAGAAGGGACGCTGCTGCCCATCCCTCTGGGGGCCTAAAAAAGCCGCTTTAGCAGAATCATAATATGAATCACATTAAATATCACCAAATGGTCCAGAAGGCCTAAAAAGACCGTATTAGGTTTTATTTAAAAGGCATAATAATGATCTCAATACGATTCACATTAGAAATGACAAAATGGTCACTTAATCATAACTGACTATTAACGTGACCATTTTGTGATTTCTAA
Source organism: Diloba caeruleocephala (assembly GCA_947459985.1). NCBI lineage: Eukaryota > Metazoa > Arthropoda > Insecta > Lepidoptera > Noctuidae > Diloba > Diloba caeruleocephala. The sequence continues at coordinate 19,168,506 of OX381610.1, forward strand.
TGTAATTCATATTATGATTCACCTAAAGCGGCCTTTTTAGGCCCCCAGGTTTAGATTATAGTATGATTGCTTTACAGATCATTTTTAAGAAGTATTTCTCTCAACACAACTTTATCATACAGGATTTTTCTACAACGTGCATCGTGTTAGAACCTAAGTCTATGATATCTATTATATATGATTGTTATTCATGCATTTCATGGTTGTTTTCAGTAAAGAAAACAAGCTTAATAATAAACACACTTTATTCATTTTGGTAAATAATATCTGGTCTTGATTTATCTTTAGATCACGATAGCGTATTCACTATATGTAAAAGTGGTTACAGTAATATTTTATTCATTCTACCGACAAGTATTTCTAACGTTGGGCACCGAGATGGAACTTCTATTATTAAATAGCTTCATAGTAAACTTAATAATTGCAAACCAAGTAAAAATACAAGCATATTTTTTTCACAATTGTATTAATTCAGAGTGAGACAGTATGTGCGATATATCCATAAATAAATATAACGCAACTTAAAAAGTGGCGGGATCGTTGGCGAATAGTGGTCTGTGGTGCGTACAAGTCTGTGGCAGTGGGTCAGTGGTACCGCAGGGCGCGGGCGCGGACGTCTGGCGCAACACCCTTACGTAAAACCTGCGGACTACGGACCGACGCCTGGTGAAAGTTTATGTCTGCTTCATAGAATTCTCGAGACGAAACCGTTTACGGTTCCCTTGCTGTGTGCAAACGGATTTTCCTGCAAGAAGGATAAATAATTAATTAATAAGCCAAAATTAATTAGGTATAGGAATTATGAATGTAAAGTTCTGTCGTTTTATGACATTACCTTTTTAATGGATTAAACAAAATTAGCATAATAAGAACTTGACTTGACTATTAATTTACCCAAATCAAATTTTGCTAAATAGATAATAAGTATGGGTATTATGTTAAGTAGTTTTAGTTTCAACACATGGGGTAAGTGGAACTGAGGATTTCGTCTTGCTGTCCACTACATAATAATATCTGAGGATAAATGAATAAGTGAATGGTCCGGGCAGTTCTTGTATTATTATAGTTGAATAAGTATACTAAAAACTTAAATAATAATAAAACACGAGTCAATTAACATAAAAGCATATCGAGCTAAAGAAGGCTTAATTGATATTTTCATTGCTTTAATTGGCTAAAACATAATTTTAAGCATTAACGATTAATAGCATAGAACACTAATATCGTGGATGCATAATTCAATTGCCAACCTTATATTACCGAAGTAAATATAAAACAAAGCTAGTCGCTTCTAGCTAATAAAAAAAATAAGATTGAGAAAAAGAAAATCACGTATTTTGAATAGTTAAATACGCGCGCATGTTACCTATAATTATAATTATACCAATAATTAAATTAGATACTATGAAAAAATTTCAATATTTTATGACGGCATGTATAAAATTAACAACTTATGTAAGAGTTCTACGTGGTTATATTTACAAATGGGTAATTGGGCTCAAGTGTAGGTGAGTGTAAGTGAATTTTGCCGTGAAGAGCAGGTCAAGGTCGTCTACAATAGGCGGTTGTGCAACGGCTGCTTGCCGCTCGCTCTTTGTCGTGTCATCTCGTTCTTTTCAGCCACTACCGGCTCGCACAGCCGCGGCAAAGTACACATAAAGCGATTTATTTAATTCAGGGTCGTTATTTGTAATGACCATCAACTAGCCTTGCCACCTGTCCTACCAGATTATTACACTGGTACATGGCGCAGCGTTATTGACGTATTTTGCATCTAATTTCCCTTGATTGTTCGCTTTAATAGGAAACTTAGCCTACCATGTTGACGATTGATTGTTGGCGTTGGTGATTTTGTATCAATAAGTTATAGAATTTTGATGCCACCATAGAGGTTAACAATTGACGGAACGTGACCATAGTCCAGAAACATTCAAACGTGAGTATTAGAAACAAACTTACGTGCTATAACGTTTGACCAGCCGCGAGCAACTGTTTGACTTGCTGATTAAAATCGCATCAAGCATAGCATCCTAAAATGTGTCGCGTTGTGTTAATATCCTCAAATAAATACAAAAGAGTCGTATTTAATTTGCGATCTATCCAATCTTAGACGAGGACTTATCGATCATCAGTATGTCAGATCAGGTGTCAGGTGCGAGCAACAACGTTGCAAACAGGTCTGGTGGTCGGTCAAATAGCCCTCCTTAGTGCGACGTATAATATGAAGTCTTAACTGCGGAAACTCCTTTTAATCAGTCATTCTAACTCTAGCGAACTCTCAATTGGCTAGTTTTTATAAATATCCTATGCTCGCTGTTCCGCTATTATCATCTATTTATTTTATTTATTTATATTAAGTAAAGTCTAACTAGTCTGACCTAAATATTACTATTTCATTTCGTAAATAACGTATGGAATTTATAAAATGTTCAGCTAACGGCCCGGCTCGCTAAGCAGATATTGCTAGCCTATGTTATAAAATGTACCAGATAATTCTCATTCTGAAAATCTACACATGTAGATCAGATTAATAAACACGTTTTTCCAGTTCAGCATAAAACCTTATTAACTGCCGTTTGCTGCGCTCTAAAAATATTAAATGGTCGGCCGAAGGTTATGGTCCAATAAACAGACACTTAATACTTCAAGCTTCACTATAAATGTAATCTTGGTCGGTAAAATATCGAAAACATAATAGACGTTGTTCAAAATTATCATCTATCAATCCAACTTATCTCTAATTGAAGTTAAAGATAATCAATAATATACACTTTTTTTGCCGTGTGGTGCCGGCTCAGAATGCCACCACCCCATCTCCTCCCATGGGTGTCGTAAAAGTCGACTAAGGGATTAGTTTGAGGATGGGCAGCAGCGTCCTTCGAGTACATTAACAACTCAACTGCTATCGCCAACCCGCCTGCCAAGCGTGGCGATTATGGCAAAACCCCCCAATGAGCTCAAAAGACATCCATATCGGTGGTTGTGATGATCTTTGGGGGAGGCCTGTGTCCAACAGTGGACTTCATTAGGCCGAAATGATACACTTTTAAACGGATTCTATCGCGTATATTTTAGACTTTTGTTTTTCCTGACGTTTCGAACACTTTGCAGGGTTCGAGGTCGCAGGATGACTAAGGTGACAGGCGTCGTTACAGATTTAAAAAAGTTATTTTATTTTATCTATCATAAAATTATAATCAAAAAAATTCGATGCACGCAGTAATCACTCACAGTGTCAGTTGATATTTTTTAGCGTGGTATTTAGTTTGGGACTTTATTAAATTAATAAGTTGGAATCCTGATTCCAAACTGGTGGTCCCTGCCAGCCATCTTCTCGAATTCCTCAATGATCAACTTCATTTACATATTATTCTTCTGGAACAGTTCCAGGTCTATTATAGTAAAATTGTAACCGCAGAACTTAATTGTAACCGCAGAACTTAATTGTAAGATCACTTAATATTATAAAGCGCTATAAATTGAAATTACTTGATTAAATCATTGTAATTGTTATATAATTAGCTGTGCCCTACATGGGCCATGATTGTTTCTAGCTTTTATAAACAGACATGTTAACCATCTAATATGACATAAACGACCCTCAACTAATTGCAGAAGCTTTTAATGACTATTGTTTTGACGAAATTAAGTTAACGAAACGAAAGAAAACTATTTATAATTCGACTATTTCTTATACAATTAGTGATATAAATTCAAATTCGATATTTATGCCACCAGCAACACCGTTTGACATCTATACAAAGAAATAAAATTGAAGTGTCTGTTTGTAATGTCAAAATAACAGCTTTTTACTAAATTCATCATTCAAATTCATATGAGCCGTGTGGTGCCGGCGCAGAATACCACCACCCCATCTCTTCCCGTGGGTGTCGTAAAAGTCGACTAAGGGATTAGCCGGAGGATGGGCAGCAGCGTCCTTCGAGTACATTAACAACTCAACTGCGATCGCCAACCCGTCTGCCAAGCGTGGCGATTATGGCAAAACCCCCCCCAATGAGCCCACAACGCACCCATATCGGTCGTTGTCGTGATCTTTGCGGGAGGCCTGTGTCCAGCAGTGGACTTCATTCGGCCGAAATGATATGAAAGTATACACGGTACAAATAACAATTTTTTTTTTCTTTTTTTTGTCTTTCTGTCTGTTTGTTCCGGGTAATCTCCGAAACGGCTTAACCGATATTGACGGGACTTTCACTGGCAGATAGCTGATGTTATAAGGAATAACTTAGATTACTTTAATTTTAGAAAAATAACTGGGGTTCCGCACAAAAAAACCCTTGAAATCCAATATATATATATATTCTATGTCAAGTGTCTATGTCGAAGTACTCAACATTTCTTTAAAATTAAACGCTAGTCCCAGCTAGTCGTAACTGTCGTAACTATAATCACTCCTTAAATAACACGAATAGAATAGAAGATGGGATTGTTACAAATATAATAAAATGTAGCATTCATAATTTCGCCTGTTATGAGTTCAGGCATCTGTCACTGCATTAAACTTAGTCACATGTGACACCAAAAAATTATGATAATCAAACCAATTCACAAAAAGACAGTGATAGGAAATTATAAACTAACAGTAATTCCAGTATTTTCTAAAATAATGCAGAGCAGACTCTATTCCTATTATTTTTATGAACAATATGGTCGGTATATAAGAAACAACGTGGTTTCAGGACACGTCCATAAACATGGCGGTATGTGAACTTATGAGAAAATAGTTACTAATGATACTAGAACTCCAGTTGTAGCTTTTCCACATGGACGTGACTAAAGCATTTGACTATGTAGACCATAGTGTCGGAGCGATATGGAGTCCGAAGAAATGCTTTAGAATTTATAAAATTTGTCAAATCGCACTTATCATATATGCCAAAGGACGTCCACTGCTGAACGAAGGATCCACAATAGTGTCGTAATTTTGCTAGTACTCACCACGTTTGACAGGCGGGTCGGTGAGCACAGTTTGGCTACTGTTCCACAGAAGGGATGCTGCTGCCCATCCCTCTGGTTAAGATACCTTTTATTTTTATTGGTGCCCAGTGGAAATTCTTCATGAACTTCATGAAATCGGCCCTCTCCCGATCCCGCTCAGCGGTCTCCTTCTGGAGCATGACGCTTTCACAGAAGGAGACCACTGCATTCCAGTTCTTGTGCTCTGCCAACATAGCCGACACTACTGCTAGCAGAGAGAGATCTTGCCCGATCCCATCGACCAGGATTCGCCGCTCGGCGGCCCACGCAGGGCACGCCTCGAGCATGTGCTGTGCGGTATCATGGTCGGTTTCACAATGGTGGCATTGTGCCGTGGCCTCATGTGCTATCCTGTGCAGGTACGCACCGAAACGACCGTGCCCGATGAGCACCTGCGTCAGGCGGTAGGTGACGCGCTCGCTCCTTCTGATCCAGGCTCCAAAGAGCGGCAGGACGGCCTCCACGACGCGCTTGGTCGCATACTGCATCCGCAGGCGGTGACGCCATTTTCCAAGTGCGCGCCGCTAGCCGCCTCAGCCTGTCCAACGTCCCTGGAGGCGCGCCTTTGCCGCTCTGGCGGAGGGAGAGTGTCTGATCATAGACCCACGCATCCATCTCCACCGGGATGTCGAAAGGCGGAAAACGCGCCAGGAGAGTTACCGCCTCGTAGGACACTGTTCGGTATCCTCGTGCGATCCGGATACCCACTCTGCACTGCAGACCGTGTATTTTGGTTCTGCAGCGCTGGACGCCTGACAGTCGAGCTGACTATACAGGAGCTCCTTCGAGGGCCACGGATCGCACGACCCCTCGGCGCTTTAGATACCTAGTCGCCAAAAAGAAAAAAAAAACTTCTCTAGTTAGAAAACTACGTAGGTCTCAAGGTAGGCTGGTGTCTAACATGTACATTGAATGATGTACTCAAGTTTAGCATACATCAAATGATCTTAAGTATATGCTGACGAGCGACATCACTATTATCTTGTCAGGTTTTCATTATTATTTATTATTTCGGCCTAATGCCCACTGCTGGAGACAGGCCTCCCTCAAAGATCACCACGACCACTGATATCGGTGTGTTGTGTGCTCATTGGGGGGTTTGCCATAATCGCCACGCTTGGCAGGCGGGTTGGTGATCGCAGTTAAGTTGTTAATGTATTCGAAGGACGCTGCTGCCCATCCTCCGTCTAAGCCCTTATTCGGCTTTTACGACACCCACGGGATGAGATGGGTTGGTGCTATTCGTAGCTGGCACCACACGGTCTTCTTAGGTAATAAAACATTAATATTCTCGAAAACTAAATAAATTATGATCTTTCAATATTAGGTAATTCATTGGTTAGTTACCAATAATTTTAAAATAAACGTTAAAAAGTAAAAAAGAATGAAAATTTAATCAGCAAACAAATAAACCAAAATTGAATATACAAAACTGCTGATACACTTTGCGTATTCTCTGTACTTGCGTATTCTCTGTACATACAAAAGATCAAAAACGGTGAGCCGCTTTACTGTGTTATAATATAGCCTACAATGCTTATATTGCGTCAAACATAAGGTGTAGTATTATTCATTGGGGTTATTCGACTGACAGACTGACATTGCTTTCAAAACACAGAAAAATGTCTACGACCTGTCGACTATTCTTGTAAATTATATTCGAACGATAGATCGGTGCATAGGCTGATACAGTCGGCTGCTGCGTTTCGGGTCGCGGGTTCGAGTCACACACGGAATTAATAGTTGTATGATCTGCAAGTAGTTGTTGCTGGTCTGGGTGTATTGTGTTTGTAAACGCACCCACGACACAGGAGAAATCGTTGTGCCGGCAAATATTTAAAAAAATGCAAACCACTGTTCAAAACTAAAACTGATAACTTTACCATTTATATACATCTATGAACTGGGAGTATTTGTAAAGGGTTATTTTCGTTTATTCAGAACCTTACGCTCTCGACGTCGTTAAAAAAGCATCTGTGTTGCACCCAATAAGACAGCGTTATTCATTATAACAGTGTACTTGGTATGACATCAAAGATATATAAAAAAGAAAGCTATAATTTAATGTTAGCTATCAGGAATAAGGACTATCTGGAATTATCAATAAGAAATCTGGAATCATATGAGAAATCATTGTTTAAGTTTTTAGTTGCTGTAGGTGTTACTACTTCATCGCAGAGTTTATTGCCGATAAACAGAGGAATAAGTTCGCCTTAATAATTTATGCCCACCTAAGTATTTTGTTATTATTATTATAATTTACGGGTTTATATTTGTCCTCGTGTTAGCCTATCAAAAGACCGGGTCTTTTGATAGGCTAACACGGGGACATAGAATACGCAGAGGCCCTTTAGAGAATTTTAATAGATAAAACGGCGTCTACTTTTCTTTGACTCGCCACTAGCAAGATAAGCTGGGCCCCCTAAACGGCCACCACTACAGTGAGCTACACTGGCGTGAGTAGCTCGGGGTGTCGAGAGGTGCGGCGCCGGTTTCGCCATCGTACGTCTCAGAGATTGAGCGGGTGTTCCCGGTTTTACGCTATTAGACACTTCACCGTTCGAGCATATAGCTGTAGCGACCCCCGCTGATCGCCAACTAAGGCAAGGCAGAGTTGAAAGTCCTGCGGGCACTCATGGGGTTCCACTCTAGCCGACCAATAAAGGCAAAACGGAGACGAGCCCCTGACCTGACCGACTCTCTGGGGCATTCGGATAAGCAGTGTCGCCGCTCACATACAGCTCTCTACAAGCTGCGCTGCGTTTTTTAGCTTCTTAATAGATCTCCTTATGAAATACTTTTTTGTATCAAAACGGCGACGAAGCTGCCTCCGAGATTGCGTTATGTCATGGTGAAATAACGACGGCACCAGATGGGTTATTAAAATTATTATTTCGTAAACTAGTTATTGTGTAAATTTGAAATACCTAATTAATATTTAAGTTTTTTGACATAACTAATTTCCTGTACTCTATGTGACACATTACACGACACATGTTTTTTTCAAACAAAAAAAAGTCGCTTATTGGCAAATCATAGCGACCGTTATTAATTCAGATAATCATCATCATCATCATCATATCAGCCACAGGACGTCCACTGCTGAACAAAGGCCTCCCCCTTAGATTTCCACAACGAGCGGTCACATGCCGCTCTCATCCAACGACTCCCAGCGACCTTCACCAGATCGTCTGTCCACCTCGTTGGAGGTCGTCCCACGCTGCGTTTTCCGGTGCGCGGTCTCCATTCGAGAACCTTTGTGCCCCAACGGCCATCAGTTCTACGAGCAATGTGCCCTGCCCATTGCCACTTCAGTTTACTAATCCTTTCAGCTATGTCGACAACTTTAGTTCTTCTACGGATCTCCTCATTTCTGATTCGATCTCGTAGAGAAATACCAAGCATAGCACTCTCCATAGCTCGCTGAGTGACCTTGAGCTTTCTTATGAGGCCCATTGTGAGTGACCACGTCTCTGTTCCATATGTCATCACTGGTAACACACACTGGTTAAAGACTTGCGTCTTGAGGCATTGCGGTATTGTTGACGAAAAGACGTTGCGAAGTTTCCCGAACGCTGCCCAGCCGAGTCGGATTCGACGATTGACCTCTTTCTCGAAGTTGGACCTACCTAACTGGACAGTTTGTCCTAGGTAGACATACTCGTCAACAACTTCGAGAACAGAGCTCCCAACGGATATTGGGGTGGGCACGACATGGACATTTGACATGACTTTTGTCTTGCCCATGTTCATTTTAAGGCCCACCTGTTGGGAAACTCTGTTGAGATCATCGAGCATTGTGCTGAGCTCTTGCAGCGATTCTGCCATGACTACGATGTCATCGGCAAATCGAAGGTGAGTGATATACTCGCCATTGATGTTAATGCCGAATCCTTTCCACTCCAGTAGCTTGAAGGCATCCTCCATTGCAGCGGTGAACAGTTTCGGGGAAATGACGTCCCCCTGTCTCACACCTCTCTGCAATGGAATTGCCCCCGTGCTCTGTTCATGTACTCGGACCGACATGGTGGCGTTTCTGTATAAGCACTTCAACACTTCAATGTACCGATAGTCAATCTGGCACCGCTGCAGAGATTGCAGCACTGCCCAGGTTTCGATCGAATCGAAGGCTTTCTCATAGTCCACAAACGCCAAGCATAGTGGCAGATTATACTCCTCGGTCTTCTGTATAACCTGCCGCAGCGTATGGATGTGGTCTATGGTACTGAAACCTTTTCGGAAACCGGCTTGTTCGGGAGGCTGGAAGTCATCAAACCTGCGCTCGAGACGATTCGTGATGACCCTTGAAAACAGCTTATAAACATGGCTCAGAAGTGAGATGGGTCTATAATTCTTCAATAGGGTGTTATCACCCTTTTTGAAGAAGAGCACCACCTCACCTCTGTTCCACGCTTCCGGCGTTGTGCCCTCGAGTAAGACGGAATTGAATAGCTTCTGAAGGACTTTAAGTACCGGTGTTCCACCCGCTTTCAGAAGCTCTGTCGTAATTCCGTCTCCACCCGGCGCCTTGTTATTTTTAAGCTGTTTCAAGGCCATCCTAATCTCGTACAGGCTGATGTCCGGGATATCCTCGGTATAGTGCCGGGTTAGTTTGGCTCGCGGGTCTTTGTCAGAGCCAATGGTAGGTAATAGCTCCTATTTTTACATAATTGAGTGAGTGATTGAATGAAAACACTGTATCTGATTTGGTGTCCTTGACCAAATTTCAAAACGTTTTGGGTTCAAATAAGGCTAGTTTTATGTCTTTAAGCAAGGCTAGTTTTAGTTTTAGGGATAATCATCAATAAGTTGCGACCTAATATAATATAGGTAGATATCTACATATAAAACATTATACCATCTTATAGACTAATACATGTTTCTATAAGTAACTAAATAATATTGTGCACGTTCTGCCGGCGACGTTACGTTATACGTGGTATCGCATAACGTTCCGCGTAAACGCCGTATACGGCAGTCTTCAGCCGAAACTCTTCTTTCGTAAAGATCTCCTTGAGTCTGGGCCCGCGCCACAAATGATTTGAAATTAACATTGTTTCCTGACTGCCACTTATCGACCCTCAAGGCTAGATTGTTTTGGTTTGGTTTAATTATCCAGTGTTCACTTTCGATCTTGTCGGGACACGCACAGCTGCATCGTAGCCGTAGTGGAAGTAGCATAATAGGTTCGCCGATGCGCCGATCACACCGGTTGCGTCAAGAGGGCTTTTTCTCCAGCATGATTAAGCCCTCATGTCTGGCAAGTCCACCGTCACTTGCCTGCCGCATGTGATTAGTGGGAGCTTGACAAGCGGCAATTGGTTAAGCAAGTCAATATGTTTACATGCTTGTTAACATCACACGGTTTGACGGCACGGTTGGTGCAGTGTCCGATACAGTCGACTGCTGCGCTCCGGGTCGTGGGTTCGATTCCCGCACGGAACAAATATTTGTATGATCTGTAGGTAGTTGTTCCGGGTCTGGGTGTATTGTATGTGGAATTCATGTCTGTAAACGCACCCACGTCACAGGAGAAATCTTAGTGTGAGGCAACGTTTTAAAAAAAACAAAAATTTCGTGGAAAGTTATTGCTGTATTATAGTAAGTAATTACCTATTAATGCCTGCGAAGCTGATGGTGGTTCGCTAGTTTACGACTCAAAACAACTCAACATTGTCGACGCTGTGTAAACTGTAAAAAGCCACGATTATAAATAATATATTTTCATTCTGATCCTCCTAGGTCATCCTGCTACCACGAACGTTGCAAAGTGCTCAAAACATTAGGAAAAACTAAAATCTATAATATATGCGATGCTAGTCGTAAAAAGTATTTAGTTTCAGCCAAGTAAAGTCCACTGCTGAACACAAGCCTCCCCAAAGTTTGCCACAACGACCGGTCTGTTGTGTGCTCATTAGGGGTCTTGCCACAATCGCCACGCTAGGCAGGCGGGTTGGCGATCGCAGTTGACTTGTTAATGTTCTCGAAGGATGGTGCTGCCCATCCTCCGGTTAATTCCATAGCTTTTATGACACCCACGCAATGAGATGGGTTGATGCTATTCGTAGCCGGCACCACACTGCACTCGTAGCCTAGTCTAAAAGTGTTTGATTACAATATATTTTCCTTTGTTTCAGATTTAATTAGTCGTTAGAGAAACCTATCCAAAGATGGCAGCTATATATAATTGGTACCGAGACCTTATGGATAATAGGAGCGGTGAGTATTTATACCTATTCCAGCTATATTTTTATCATAGTAATGATTGCCATTGCTGGTAATAGTTATTCTTCACCTTCGTTATCTTTAACGTTAGCTGAATATGTAACGTAGATACCTATTGTCTAAATATCGATTGTTTCTTATGTATTTAGCGGTTTAGTCTTCGGTAAATATTCATGAGATTGCTGCTTAAGTTTCTTCGTTTCGATGCAAAGTACGGCAAAGTACCGCTAAATTACCTAAAATTAATGTTAATGTTGTAATTCTTGATGAGACGGGTGTTTAATATAAATTGAAGTGTTCATATATATACCGTCTCGTGTATGAGGACAACGCGCGCCGTTCGCATTAAGTCGCGTCTTAGAGTTTGCTCAATACATTACATAAGGACCGCGGAACGATTCACACTCAGGCGCAACCCCACTCTGCCGTATCGCTGCCTTCTCCGGCAGAAGTTATGTCAGGTACGCCAGCGGCCTCGAAACCTCTCAGTCTCGCTTACTGAGCTACATACATAAAATCAAAGGAATACAAATGAACTAATTGTGTGACTTTTTTTCTCCCTGCGCACATTGTAGGTACGAATACTTCTATACAGTAGTATAACTATCTACTCCAGACACTGATATCTACTTCATCCTCAGAACAATGAACGGTCATCGCCAGTAATATTTGACATATCTTTGACTGGCAGTCTCAATTGTAAGATATGTCGTATCATGTTATATTTCGGACCGCTCCTCCTACTGAATGTCTGCACAGTTAAGGGTGTCGCATTTAACTTTTTCTATTTCTTGGAGTCTTATTGGCTACGGAACGCTACTTTCTGCGTACACCAGGCATTTGAAACCTTTTTTCCTTCTGTACATTCAACAATATTTTCAAAATTAAAACGTGTAATTAATAATAACACTAGTGATCCATAAGAAAAGTTGCGTACAACAAGGAAAAAATATTGTGTGTACTTGTAATATTTATATAGCTTATAACCAAAGTACATGTTTTCTTAAGCAAATGTATGTAAGTAATATTATTTTATTGACACTCAAGGTATTTTTGCTGCATTATTTCTCGAGCTCTACTCGTATAAATGCTCTATAATTTCAAAGTTATGGCGTTTTCCTTGAACCGTTCCGTTCTCTCACACAACAAATATCGGTCACTTTACAGATGTCCTTTTTTTAATAAAGTAGTTAAAACTGTACAGAACAAACTTTAAGATTCCTTTTATTTAATAAGCTATCGTGCACATTCGCCTGCGAGACTGAGGAATGATGAAATATTGCATTTAATAAAACGCGTGTAAGAACATACATAATCATGTGCCTAGTCTCACCGTTGTTTGCATTTTAGCCTTTATTCAGATTATAACTTTTTATCAATTTCTAGATCCCCGCGTTATGGACTGGTCGATGATGTCGTCGCCATGGCCCACAATGGTCGCGTGCGTATGCTACGCGTATTGTTCGCGGGAGCTCGGTCCGCGTCTAATGGCGAACCGTAAACCCTTCGAACTACGTAGTGTGCTAGTCATCTATAATCTTGCACAGACTATATTCAGCGCTTGGATATTCTATGAGGTAAGAGTTTATTCTTCAACGTAGGGTAAATAACCTCGTGCAAGGGTAGCACACGCACGATAGGCCAATGAACTTGAATAACTACTAGAAATTTACCGGTCACGCAAGTTAGTATTTAGATTCTTTACAATTAGACCGTTATTAACATTTGAAAAGTTCAAATGCATCATGTTTCCCGGACATGCTACTGTTATTCTAGTTATTTAAGTAAACCTTGCGTCTATGCCTTACCTAAAATTCCTAGCTTCACCCTGGTAAAACCCAGCTACTTCCACCCAATTTCTATCCTTCCTTTCCTATCGATAGTTATTGAGGCTTGTGTTCACAAACAACTATCACATTTCAATAATTGGAATAGCCCAGCCCTCCTCAGTCTGGGTTTAGGCCTGTGCATAGTACCGTTTCCGTTTCCGCGGCAGGGTAGAGCCCAAATGGCATTGACAAACCTTGTTCTCCTTTCTTGATTCTCTCACTTCTACTTAAGGCGAGTTTCTTACTTACTTTTCTTCCCATTACCAGTATTATATGCTTTCGTTCCCCATATAATCGACTCTTGCAATGTCCCACTCATCGTTCTGACTTTATGCACTCTTCTTTCTTAGTCCAATACATTTTTCTGTGGAATGCGCTACCTTTTGGAATCAGGATGGCTACCAGTCACTACTCTTTTAAAGTAAAGTACATAAATATTGTGTTGCAGTGTCATCTCTATATTTTTTTATGATGGGTTGCTCGCTCTCGTCCCGAGCGGGATATAGATGCTTAACCGGACAAAGTGTCATCTCTAAGGTCGACTCGTAGAAAATACTTAACGGCATTAAGTCTGCCTCTGCACAAGTTTAGTGCGGAAGGTATTAAATAAATAAATAATTGAATCATTGTATTTTTAATACCTGTCCAGTGATTGTATAATTTATTGTTTTGTATCACGTCTAAATCGGCTACTGACTGACATTAGTGCCGGAAAATATTTTGGATCGTTTTACAATGTTTTCCGCTGAAGCAGTTTGAGTGCTGCAGAGTTTGTTGCACCGTTTCTTCTCCCCACCTTAAACAATAGGAATAGTCGAAGGGTCCACTTAAAAGGGGGGTTCTCTTATGTTGACGTTCAAAAATACCGTCTAGTACTCTATGTTAAACAAACGATATTTCATTTATTTAACAATTAATTTTGTTCATTCATATTTTATTTTTCGCAGTACTTGATGAGCGGTTGGTGGGGTCAGTATAACTTTACGTGCCAACTTGTCGACTACTCCCGGAGCCCAATGGCAATGAGGGTAAGATTACTTTACATATGATTATTATTTTAAATATAAACTCATAGTGCATGCAACGCATAACTCAAACATAGCGGGATAAGCATCCAACATTTAATAGCATGCCCACTTTTTGGAAAGCCAAAGGGAGCTTTCTGATCAGGAAAACCAGGAAAATTCAAAACTTTTTTGACCTTTTCACCTGAACTAGGTAAACGTGTATTTTGTGAGACTGGTCAGCCAGTTAAATAATACAACCTGTAACCTTACACAATTTGCGCAAACAGTTTTTTGTTTTTAATTACCATTTAATTTATTTACAGCCGTGTGAGGTGTTTAGGTATTGAAACATGCTCATTCGGGTCGCATACAATGTGACTGGCACATTCCTGTATTTTTTTATACTGATTCCCAATTAGTTCTGATATCTAATGAAGATATTTTCACACAGGTTAATTCACATTATAGGATTGGGTTTTCTGTCCACCAACCTTTGATGCTCAAATATGTCCATCATGACGTAGTATTCTCGTGGGGACGAGCACAGTGTGGCGCCACGCAGGACTAGTCCTGGGTGCCGTCTCTACGGGGGGTCGTGCGATCCGTGGCCCTCTACGGGGCCCTGTATGGTCAGCTCGACTGTCAGGCGCCCAGCGCAGAACCAAAACTCACGGTCTGCAGCGCAGACTGGCTACTCGGATCGCACAAGGAAACCGAACAGTGTCCTACGAGGCGGCAACTCTCCTGGCGCGTTTTTCGCCTTTCGACATCCTGGCGGAGACGGATGCGTGGGTCGACGACGACGATCAGACACGCTCTCTCCGTCAGAACGGCGAAGGCGCGCCTCCAGGGGCGTTGGACAGGCTGAGGCGGCTAGCTCGGCGGCGCGCACTTGTTTCGGTGCGTACCTGCACAGGATAGGACCTTTAGGCCACGGCACAATGCCACCATTGTGAAAGCGAACAGGACACCGCACAGCACGGATCCTGGTCGATCGGATCGGGTAAGATCTCTCTCTGCCAGCAGTAGTGTCGGCTATGTTGGCAGAGCACGGAAACAGGAATGCAGTGGTCTCCTTTTTTGAGAGCGTCATGTTCCATAAGGAGACCGCAGTACGGGATCCGCGACCCAAGAGAAGACGGTAGCACGCATTTGGTCACGCGCTGCCGTGGCACGCTTTGGGGGATCCTTTACAATCCCCGCGGGGGGTGACCGCTTTACAGTCCCCCTCTCCGAGATGTGCCTATAGGCATGGCACCAGTGGGTGGCTGTAGAGTGATCATACGAGGACCTGGAGCCTCCCTTATATGCCGAAGATTTATTTATTTATTTATGATACAATTACAACACCATTACAGTACTTGAATGACTAATACGATGTTATAATATATGATTATTTAAATTAAATAGTTAATTAGAAATAAAAATAATTATAATATGGTATTTAAATCTTACAAATTAATACCCCTTTCAACGCCCCTCCCTGCTAATTCAATGAATTTGGGCAGACTGTGAAAAAAAATATCAATATCTCCTGAAAGGCTATTAATGAACCGTATGGCGCGTGACATGGGGGCAAACCTGAGCAGGTTACTCCTAGGCTGCTGCACACGTAGTAAAGCTGGGCGACGGCGCGCGCCCACGTACCCATCGGGTGCAAGCAATTGCAGCTCCTCCAGCACGTCGGGATGATGATGATGACTCAAGATGACCACTCCAGTGGTTTTAGCCGGTAGGAGTCCGGCATACCCCTTCGCCCATCCCCGGGGCGAAGGAAGTTCATGAAGAATTTCCACTGGGCACCAATAAAAAAAGAAAAAAAAGGACTTGTCCTGGGTAGCATTACAATTGTTATGAGCAGGCGTGATGCTTACCACCAGGCGAATGACTAGTCCTTTCACCAATTATCGTATTAAAAAGCACTTATCTAATACCAAATACACTAACAGTTTGAAAAAAAAACTTTTCTCACCAATAGAGATAGACCAGCAGGGATAAGTAGAACGAGCGCTTACTTCGACATTTAGTTTTATTGTATACATTTCTGAAAGCGTCTGAGAGAGCTTCATAGAAATAATCCACAACCCATTTTTACCGCTCGACACCCAAATGTACTGCAACTTATAAGATATTCCATGTACTCGTACCGAGCAGTGCAATACGTAATTTTTTTTTTCCGTCTGTGTCTTTCGAAATAGTACCCCAGTTTTCAAGATAACTCTTTCACTATACATTCGCAGTAGGATTGTACTGCAAGGATAATATGCGCTTGTCGTGGTGTTGTCTTATATGTGCAACCGTCTGTTACGGGTCTGACAGCAAATTTAAGTTATTTCATTTTCTATATATTATTTCCTATTGCCCTTATCTTATGTGCTTTTACGGACCAACCATCGGTCTATGTACTTGGGTGCCATATCCGGATTTGCAGATGTTGCAGCATCGCGGCGCTGACACGTTGGTGTGCATGTTCTTATGTGAAAACGACGGGAACGGCCACTGCACTGTGTTCGTTTCGCAGTCTCGGTCACATAGTTTTTGATGCTGGAACCGGAATCTAAAATAACATACAAGGTCAAATGTTTCCGCCTTGGAACCGCTAATTAATTCAAAAAATAATATTATGTCAACAATTGTTTTATGAACTTGTTAGCACGACGCTAATGGCACAAGAACGACGCATTTATTAGTGATTACAAAAGATTTTGCTTTTTATCCGATATTCCAAATAACAAGCATACACGCAAATGGAGGTATCGCATACGAAGTACCTAATAACCTACTAATGACACTGTCAGTCAACGCCTTTTTGTATGTTATCGGATTACATAATGGCTGTGATAATCGATATTTTTGGTAAGTAGCTATCCATGTCATGGCCAGACTTACGATCGATTACGAGTTATTGGTACAGATAGTTATTCGGCGTGTAGACTTTTAAAAATTATTTCATAATTAGGTGTAAAGATAAAACTTTTAAAGGTTTTATATCTATACACTATAATTTATTATAAGTCTGTACATAAGAGTAGTACCTTAATATGTTATATACTAGCACCTTGCCATAAGTATATAGGTATAGAAGAATCAATAAAAAAGGGTAGTTTAGTTTCTGAATAAACGCGGACTAACAACAACATACTGAAGAAACTTGAAGTCGGGTAAAAATAGCTGGGACTGCAAACCCATACTTTAAAAAAACGAATAATAACATCGTTTAGCGTTAAGATCCGCTATAGTCCTTCTGGCAAAGTTGACTTGACCATTCTGAAACGGAAAAGCAATTGTTACTAGACTAGAAGTAAGTAAATAATTTGAAGGTAAGTTTAAGTTAACATGTGTGTTTTGCAAAAATCGTAAATAATACAAAGTTATTACCACAAAAGGTATGAACATTCTAACAAAACATGTAATAATACTGACCTACACACAAAATCTAAACTCCCTACATCTTGGCCCTAATTGATAGAAGCTGTATCATCATCATCATATCGGCCATTCATACATCCATTGCTGAACAAAAGCATCTCCTATAGATTTCTACAACTGCGTCATAATTTTGAGGCGTATTTGCCAATATTCACCACGCTGGGCAGACGCGTTGTCGAGCGCAGTATGGCTACTGTTTATCCCTCTGGTATAGATTCCCTTAGTCGCCTTTTACGACATCCACGGGAGGAGATGGAGTGGTGCTATATTGTTACCTTCTTTCCGGACACCACACGGAAGCTGTATACGTCCATATTTCATTCTGCATTTATGTTTATTGTTTTCTTACAAAAGCAATGTTTATCGTTTAGATGGCGAACACATGCTGGTGGTATTACTTCAGTAAATTCACGGAATTCATGGACACACTTTTCTTCGTGCTGCGCAAGAAAAACGAGCACGTGTCCACGTTGCATGTAATACACCACGGCATCATGCCCATGTCGGTGTGGTTCGGACTCAAGTTTGCACCAGGTCAGTAAACTTAGTTTTTTGTATTACAAAATAAAATATAAACAATGACTGATGAACAATGATCGGGATCGGAACACGTGTAATGAGCAGAAATCAAAGAAGAAGTTGGAAGTTCAAGCTTCCTTCAAAAATACAAATATAAAATATTATAAAACATAAAACAAGACTTGGTAAGTAAACCTTAGTAGATTAGGTTTTCGGCTGACACAAGTATAGAGACAATTCTTTATTCGTTAGGCATGTGTCAACAGCTCGCAAAGCGGAGATCAGGGGACGAACAGGCTCACTGAATATCACAGTGAGCCGGCAGATGCTGACAAAAGTCCCCTTCTGCCCTACATGCGTTACTAAGGGATTTGAACGTCCATTACCAGGAGTGGCATTACCCATACTTAATACGCTGTAAAGAAGGCGTGAACGCTAGCTTCGGCATTAAACGTCATGCACCTGATCTAAGGAGCAATCCGAGTTCCAGATATCGATTGCCAAAAAGCTAATTAATTGCTAAGATCTTATGCTGACAACTAACCCACACGCATGCACATGACATTCACATCTACTAAGTGATTAAAAATACGAAGCGCAATCTGGACGTTAATAAAGCTAGTGGCCCGATGGAATTCCAGCCATAGTGCTTAAAACATGTGCCCTTCGGTTGTCCCCGATCCTTACACGCATATATTGACTCTCATTAGAGACTGGTCAAATTACGAAAACTTGGAGGCTAGCTGATGTGCAGTCTGTGCCCAAAAACTGTCAACTACAGGCCCATCTCAATAACGTCTACACCTGGAACGTGTACTGAATCACATACTCCTTTTTTCACCGCAGTGGAAATCCCTGTGGCCTTCCTTCGCCCCGGGGAATGACGGAGGGGTGTGCCGGACTAAAACCACCTACGCGGTCATCTTTTGCACCTTCAGGTTGTCACGAACGAACGCACCGGTGCCGCCCATAGGTGCTACCATCATCGGGAGCCGTTATATGGTCCATAATAGTAATCAAAGTCGTCCGAAATAAAAGACAGCTAAACCGTATAGGAAAAAACAACTCGCATTTATTTGTGCACAGCAACAAACAGATCACAGAATGTCAATGTCAATTATCATTGACATAGCTATGTTGATCTGAGATCGATTAATTGAATAACAGATATTTTTGTTAAACTGAAGTATTTAATCTTTGGTAGGTTGGTTTTGGCAGTCTATTAATTGACAATCGTATTGTTTACTATATTCAAAGTTATTAAGGTGTTTTATAACAAAAGCAAAATAACTTATCAAAATATTATTTTTAGAACATAGATTTTGAATTGAATATATCTACTATAAAAAAATCTAGTATAGTATATTCTTTATTGAAATGTTTTTAGGGTGATTTTCTATCCCTACTTTGTATAAATATTACGAGCGGAAATGATAAAAGTAATTATTTGTCTTTTAATTATCGGATTTTTTTATTCCGTAGTGTTACGAACAAATCATTAATAGCAACATTTTAAATAGAATATTCTTTAATGTAGACCATTAGAAAAACCACTACTGAAATAATTCTACCAACAGTAATTTTACAATGGGCGGTCTTATCGCTATTCGCGATTAGTAATTATTAGTAAGTACTAATAATTACTAGTTTTGTAATGACCACATATTTTTTCTTTTAAAAAAATCCGTTGCCCTTTACTGGGATTTCTCCGGTGTCGTGGTTGCGTTTACAGACATAAATTCCCCACACAATACACCCAGACCCGGAGCGACTACCTACAGATCATACAAATATTTGCTCCGTGCATGAATCGAACCCACGACCCGGCGCAGCAGCCGACTATATCAGCTGCACCAACCGTGCCATTGATGGAACAAACGTGGCAAGGAATGGGCATTTGCCTTTATACACTGATTAGCAGCAGACTATCCAGCACTCCGGTGGTACCTACCTACGCTACCTACCCTTGCAATAAGAGACCTACCAGTTTCAGTTTAGTCTTATTAGCAAGCTTCTTTCGTATGACCTAACGGGTCATGCAATTTGGTACTACAATTCTATTTTCGCTGCCGCCTGTAACGAACTGCTAAACCCCGGTATCTTTGTGTACGTAGAAAACAGAACAGTTGTCGAGAAAAACGTCAATTGTGTGGATAAGTAGCGGCACGTAACCACGGGTGCGCGCCACCATCTTCTTTGGGGCGCTCGGCATGAGCACCGCAGATTGGGATCTACGCGCCCGCGATCCCTGGGGCCCTCCATGTCGCCATGTAGCGCCGATAGGGGCGCTCAGTCGTATTGCACATTGGCGCCGGGCGGTTGTTACCTCGGCGCCTTTTCCTTCTTCCCCCAGCAGGTTCTCCTTTTCGAGCATAACGCTCCCACAGAAGGAGCTCGCACTGCACTCCATTTGTCACGCTCTGCCAAGATACCCGTCACTACTGCCGGAAGACAGAGATCCTTCGCCTCGCAGATGGCACTTCGAAGCGTCATCGTGGGCACCCGGTAGGCCCGATATGCCTAGGTAGTCTCTCCGCCTGTAGCACTTTGCCGCCATCGGGTGTACCGATGGCAGGATGCCAGTCAGACCGTGCGCAGCCGACCACCTACACCGCCGTTCGTCGGGATAGCTTGGAATAACGTCTGGAATTCGTATTCTTTATTTTCTCATTTATTTTAATATTTATTGAATAATAAAGAATACCCCGAAGTGTCACAAGCAACGCATGTGAAATACATCACTGTCTTGACGACTTTTATGGCGGGTGGACTGTACACGTGTTATTTTTTACATTTTTACAAAAGAAATCCAAACTTGAACAGATTTGAATGATTATGAATGAAAGCCATATAACAAATAAACATATAACAATTACGTAAAATATAATAAATATAGAAATTAAGTTTGTAAATATATTTAAAGGAGTTTCTAGTTTCGTTTTGTGTTTTGAACTTATCATAGAGTAAGCCTGTCGCGGGTAGTCATCGCTATTAAGGGTATATTGAATAAAAGATGGTTAAGAATCAACCAATAATATTAGCTATAAAAGTTACAGCTAGGGTTCACACACTAATTAAGTTCTAGCACTCTTATACGTAAAATACTACTATCCTGGCTAGCAGCAGCAGTGTAGAATAGCAGCAGTAGAGCAGGATTGCAGCTTCTGAAGGGTCCGTGAGAAGTGAAGAAGTTCGTGAAGTCAGCTGCTCACAGCAACAACACCAAAGGTATGTATAAAAACCCTGGAACATTATACCAGACATTTCAAGAACTGTCCGATTCTTTAGCCTGACTGCGACATCTAATCGATGCGCATATGTAAATACCACTACGCTAAGCTCAGATATAGTAGCATTAAGTAGCGATCAAGATGAGGCAGTCCAGGCAAAATCAACATGAATACACCCGAGGTTTGTATGATACAGAAAATAACTAAGCAACATAACTTATAATACATTTTATGCGAAGTACAATGATCAAGCATAATTTGTATTAAAATGAACATCATTATTAAGTTTTAAGAACAGTACATTAGAACAAGTGGATAAGCGATAAGCCGTTAGCTACATAAGACTACACTATAGAATTGTCTTACAACACTTACCCAGTCTGGGGTTCTTTGCACATACACTAGTATTACTTTCGTACTTAGTTATAAGGATACAAATTCACGACAACACAAGTAGTCTAGTTCGACTAGCACGAATTGTATTATCAGCCACACAACGTTCTTAAGTCGCTGTAAGCAATGGTATCATGTGCGGGTACCGACTATCGGTCGGTGCGGCGCGGCGCAGTGTGTGGGTGCGACGAAAAAAATGATCGCGGACTGGATATGACTCACGGCTCGCATGACATACAATGTCGACGATAGTAAGGTGAATAAGTGTATTTGCAGATAGAAGATAATTTTCTTTATGATTAATTTAGAAGTGTTACATACCCCCCTTTTTAGGATAGGATTTTTACTAGATAAATCCGCTATTAAACTTAAGCCTACTAAATGTTGTAAGTAACCTTATAACCAATTTATTAAAATCTACATGAAAATAAAACTGCTTTACTCGGAAAAACTCCTAAGTTTTAAATCTTTTATGTGCCATGTTCCTAAGTGATTGCCACTGCAGTCTTCAAGATCATATACTAGAGGTGATTTCTTTGCGACTATACGGCATTTAATAAATTTAGGAGCGAGTTTTTTTGCGAAACGACTATCTTTGTCGCTCTGATAATACGTTCTTTTCCAGACAATGTCACCTATATTAAATTCGATGTTTTTACGGCGTAAATTGTATTTGGTGCAATTTCTTGAATGGGCTTTTAGTAATGCCGACTGTACTTTATCAAAGAATTTATGTAAAGTTCCCAGATTTTCCGCATATTCATCACGAGGTGAAAATATTATATTATCCGTTAAATCCGTGTCGATATAGTGTGAGCCACAACTGACAAGCTCACGACCAAATACAAGAAAGGACGGTGTAAATCCAGTCACTTCGTTAACGGCACTATTAAGAGCAAATTGTATCTTAGTTAAATTAATATCCCACAAGCGGTGATCACTTTCGATGAAAGAAGAAACGGCAACCATAATAGTCTTATTATATCGTTCTACTAAATTAACTTGTGGAGTGTATTTAGGCGTAAAACGAATATTGGGAACCTTATAATGATTAAATAGATTCTTAAACACATTACTAGTAAATTGTTTTCCATTATCCATCAGTACAGTGCTAGGAATTCCGTGAATAAGAAACACATTATCTTCCAGTATACGAACCATTATCTCAGCGGTAGCACGCCTGATAGGAAATAACAAACAGTATTTTGAAAAACAACACGTAACTACAAACAAAAAGGTGTTCTGTTTACGAGTGATAGGTAATGGTCCCACAAGGTCCATGCT
Source organism: Diloba caeruleocephala (assembly GCA_947459985.1). Classification (NCBI taxonomy): domain Eukaryota; kingdom Metazoa; phylum Arthropoda; class Insecta; order Lepidoptera; family Noctuidae; genus Diloba; species Diloba caeruleocephala. Next base: position 19,191,420 of record OX381610.1, read on the forward strand.
AATCATTTGAAATGGTCTCGAACACTCCTTAGGTCTGCCCATTGTACCCAAGGTCGGATGATTAGGATGCTTATGCGAATTACAATCATCACAATTCGTAATAAATTTTATTACATCACGTTGGCTGCCTGGCCAGAAATATTTAAGACATATTCTTGTATGTGTTTTAAAAATTCCAAAATGACCAGAAGTTGGTTCGGAGTGATTTTGAGTTATAACTTCTTGTCTAAGCTCGGACGGTACAACCTCCTTCCATTGAAATTCTCTTGTCAAAGGATTAAGACTTTTAACATAGCGATATAATCGATTGCCTTGTACCGTATAGTTTAGGAAAGATGTAGGGGACTTCAAGCATCCGTTGTAAATATTAAGAAACCATGAATCAGTGGTGTGTGGAAGCGTTCTGTCATTACAATTCATATCAATAGCAGTAACTGGAAGTGAGCGAGACAAACTATCGGGAACGACGTTATCCGCACCACGACGATGCTCAATATCAAAATTGTAACCTGATAGCCGTACACCCCAACGAGCCAAACGACCTGTAGGATTGTTTAGATTTATAAACCACTTCAAGGAGGCATGATCCGTGTAGACAACAAATTTCTGCCCATTTTCTAGGTAGCATCTCCAATGTTCGATGGCAGTTAAAACAGCTAATGCTTCTCTTTCGGTCGCACTGTAGTTACATTCTTGTTTACTAAGGGATTTACTCATATAAGCTATGACTTTCTCTTCACCATTTAAAGTTTGGGTGAGTACTGCGCCAATGCCATAATCACTTGCGTCTGTATGAACTTCAAACTATTTTGAGTAGTCCGGACAAGAGAGTACGGGAGCAGACACTAGGCATTCTTTCAGTTTTTTAAAAGAGTTTTCTGCTTCTTGTGTCCAAGCAAAATGTGGAGCATTTTTCTTTTGCGATGTTAATTTATTGAGAGGGGCAGCTAGGGAACTAAATTTTGGAATGAATCTCCGATACCATGAAGCAGTACCCAAGAATCGTCTAACTTCTTTACGATTACCTGGTGTCTTGTAGTTAAGGATGGCTTCAATCTTTTTTGGATCAGCATGAAGCCCATTAGAATCCACAACATATCCCAAATAGTTGAGCTGGTTCCTAAAAAACTGACTCTTTTTAAAATTGATTGTAAGATTAGCCGATTTAAGTTTTTCGAGGACACGTTTTAATAAAATTATGTGTTTCTCATAGCTGGGCGAAATAATTACTATGTCATCAATAAAGACAAATACCATGTGCTCGAATTCAGGCCCATAGAAAAGAATATCTACTAGTCTTTGCTGCGTAGCCGGAGCATTTGTGAGACCAAAGGGCATGCACTTAAACTGAAATGTACCACGAGATGGAATGTAAAAGGCGGTTTTACATCTATCCTCCTGCTTAATCAAAATTTGCCAAAAACTTTTAGATAAGTCTAGACTTGTGAGGAATTTAGCATCGCGAAGGTTGTCCAAAATCTCAGTTATGTAAGGTAGACTGTACGCATCCTTCCTTGTAATGGCGTTCAGTTTTCTACTATCCAGACAAAATCTGAGTTCACCATTTTTCTTGGGCGTTAGTAGGACAGGTGATGACCATGGGCTCTCGCACGGTTCGACGACGTCTTCTTTTAGCATTTCGTCAAGTTGTTCTATTAGGTTACGTTGCTTTTCAGGGGACATCCGATAATATCTTTGTCGAATGGGTGCAGCGTTCCCGGTTTCAATGGCGTGAGTTATGAGGGAAGTCCTGCCAAGACCACGCTCTTCGTATGAAATTTCACGAAATTGGGCAATAATGGCGTCGGCCGTGCGCCTTTGATTTTGATCCAAGTGATCATATGAGCAGATATGTTTGGATTCGTTTCCCATTACGCCTGCTATAGTAGCCTTAGATTTGTCTACTAATTCAACAGCATCTAAATGTTTAGGAAATATATTGAATTTTCTCCAAAAGTCCATGCCAAGTATTAACGAATTTTGAATTTCAGGAACAATATAAATATTTAGAATATGAGTTTGGTTTTTAAATGAAATAGGTAAGTGAATTAAACCCTTAGGTCTTAATTTTTGACCACCAGCAGCTGTAAAATATATACTATCATCACATTCATGAACCAATAAATCATTATTTAAAAATTGTTCGTGAACACCATTACCTAGTATGGATACGGAGGACCCCGTATCAAGTAAGCCTAGCATATGCCTATTATTGATATCAATAGACACGTAGGGTCTAGAAAAACCATTATCACGGATTGTGGAGACAGTGTAACAAGAAAAGAATTTTGAAATAACTCCCAGCCAGTTATTCCATTCTAAAATGCTAAAATAGTTTGCTTTATTTGTGGCACAATCTCCACGATCCGTCCGAGTTAGTTTTTTGATTCCCTGTTACAGTCAGGGCATTCTGGAAAACGAACATCCTTCCTTCCGCATTTAAAACAAATAAGAAAACGAGGTTTGTTGCATTGACCTAGAGAATGTGATTCGGATCTACATCTGGGACAATAAACACGTTTTGTTCCTTCAGTAGCATAAGAGGACACTGTTGCAACTGCAAAGTTTTTATTAGTATCATTCGGATAATTCTTATTGTAGTTGTTAGGGTAGAATTTGTATTTATTAAAACTTTTTGTGTAATTATTACTAGGTTTTTTGTAATTATTGTTATAAGGCGAAGCATTACTATAAGCAAACTCCGGTGCCACAGTATCTAAAGTAACTTTAGGCGGCTCATGGAACTGTGTCAGATGGGACTGGATATTCTCATAATTGCGACAAAGTCTTCTTAAATGTTCAACATTCTTAATTTCATTAGCTGATGCTAAGGTACTTGCATAACAAGGTCGAATATTGTGAAGTATAATTTCCAATTTTTCATCATCACTTATAGATTTGTCTAACCTTGAGAACATTCCATGCATTATGGATAGATAAATAGTAATGTTCTCAGCTTCACCCTGTGTGCGCGAACGGATCTCTGCTAAAAGGCGGTAATCATAGTCGTTTGAGCTAAAATCATCTTTTAGTCGTTGCACCAACTCACTCCAAGAGTTTATATCGTTTTTCACGCAACGATACCAATGCAAAGCATCATCAGTAAAAATTTCATATGCAAAAGTTAATAATTTTTCATGTGTTATGCCTCGAGAGATAACAAATTCTTCGACCTTCTGGATAAACGCACGGACGCAAGTTTTGCCAGAGAATTTCAACTTGCATACTTCGGAAATAATATTGCGTTCGCAAGTGACTGACAAAACGGTAGATTCTTTCGGTTTGTCAGATAACGCTTGCGAAATCTGTGGTTTCATAGAAAGCGCTTCCTTATATAGGGAATTGAAATGCGAATGGCAGGTTTTGTACAATTCAACTGTATCGGCGGTATGAGTAATTCTATTTAAGCGGTGATAAATATGATTTAACAAATTTTCAGTTCTTAGAAAAAGGTTCTTGTCGAATTTAGTTCTGAACATTTGAATATTAGCATGAACCTTAATTAAGGACTCCTTAACGCATTTAAGGTCCTCACTAGGTTCTAAATGTGACTCTAAAATATCTTCTGACGGTAAATCACTAGAAATCTTAATAATTTGTTTTCGTAATTCCTGAACGGTGTCACCCGGTGTAGTACCACGAATTGTAACCTCATACTCTAATTCTGTTTTTTGTAAAGACAAAAATTTTATAGGATAACTCATTATGAATATTTAGTTCTAAGGGAACAGATTAAAACGTAGGTAAGTGTTGTTAGACTTAATTCGAATAACAGATTGCTTAACACTAACACAGTACAATACAAAATCAAATAAAATCTTTTATTTTTTATGTAACTTATATGTGGGTATGAAGGCAAAATTTTAATTGAATATTATTACAGAATTATAAATAAAATACGACCACTTATAGGTTACTTTTACTAATGTACAAAACTAAGCTTAAAGACAAACACCATGGAACAAACCAGCACCAAGAAATACCACTAAAGTGATAGAACTTAATTCAATGTGTTGCACATTTTATTGGGCGCCACTGTCGCGGGTAGTCATCGCTATTAAGGGTATATTGAATAAAAGATGGTTAAGAATCAACCAATAATATTAGCTATAAAAGTTACAGCTAGGGTTCACACACTAATTAAGTTCTAGCACTCTTATACGTAAAATACTACTATCCTGGCTAGCAGCAGCAGTGTAGAATAGCAGCAGTAGAGCAGGATTGCAGCTTCTGAAGGGTCCGTGAGAAGTGAAGAAGTTCGTGAAGTCAGCTGCTCACAGCAACAACACCAAAGGTATGTATAAAAACCCTGGAACATTATACCAGACATTTCAAGAACTGTCCGATTCTTTAGCCTGACTGCGACATCTAATCGATGCGCATATGTAAATACCACTACGCTAAGCTCAGATATAGTAGCATTAAGTAGCGATCAAGATGAGGCAGTCCAGGCAAAATCAACATGAATACACCCGAGGTTTGTATGATACAGAAAATAACTAAGCAACATAACTTATAATACATTTTATGCGAAGTACAATGATCAAGCATAATTTGTATTAAAATGAACATCATTATTAAGTTTTAAGAACAGTACATTAGAACAAGTGGATAAGCGATAAGCCGTTAGCTACATAAGACTACACTATAGAATTGTCTTACAACACTTACCCAGTCTGGGGTTCTTTGCACATACACTAGTATTACTTTCGTACTTAGTTATAAGGATACAAATTCACGACAACACAAGTAGTCTAGTTCGACTAGCACGAATTGTATTATCAGCCACACAACGTTCTTAAGTCGCTGTAAGCAATGGTATCATGTGCGGGTACCGACTATCGGTCGGTGCGGCGCGGCGCAGTGTGTGGGTGCGACGAAAAAAATGATCGCGGACTGGATATGACTCACGGCTCGCATGACATACAATGTCGACGATAGTAAGGTGAATAAGTGTATTTGCAGATAGAAGATAATTTTCTTTATGATTAATTTAGAAGTGTTACAAGCCCGACAATGCCTAAATATAAGCATAAATTATAAGTGAAGCATGCCAGAGCTGTAAAAAAAATATACTTACAATATTTCTAAGTTTATTTTCGCTTTTACTCTACTATTTCGTTTGTCGGTACTACGTTAAAAATATTGAAAGCTAGGTCATCCTAACTAGTTCCGGGATCCGGTAATTTGCCTGATCATCATCAGACCTTCAGAATGTATTTTGTCTAATGTCGTAACACTTAATGCTAAATAAGATAACTGGGGACACTCATCATTGTAACTATTATATTATTAAAAAATGTATTCGGGTCTCTCACGGCCGAATACTCAAACGACATTCAACTCGTTAAGCACTGCTCTACTGTTTGGCGCGCCGTTATCTTAGTTTTTCGTATACTCAAACGTCTATTAAGAGCATCATTTAAATAAATTTGGGATCCAATTAAACTTGCGCTTAAAATGCCACTCAATGTAAAATTCGTATACTGAAACGTTACTTAAGCCGTGACAGCTGTCAAATCGAGGTCTTAAATAACTTGAGTACCTGTCGAATTTAAGAGTGGTCGAGAGCTATCTTAAATAGTTTTAAGTACAGTAAAAAGTTATAAATATAAATTGAAATGTCCTTATCATCACTTTCTGATGAAGAAACTACCAGAAGAAGTCGTAGAAATGTGAAAAGGCTTAACGCCTGTGAAAAATACAACGATATCGTTTCGAATGCGGTTCCGAATCTCCAACGAAACTGTGTTGGACTTGGATTCAGTGATAGGCAATGCTATCTACTACTAATATAGTAATCTGTGATGCTATCAAGCCTCTGACTAAGCGCAATCGAGCTTTACAGTCAATAGATCAATCAGCTTCTGATAATTCTGCGGTTTTATGCTACAGGCATTTATCAAACATTTATACCAGATGTATTTAGTGTGGAACAACCAACTGTTCACCGAATTGTGCACAGAGTTACAGCTAAAATAGCTGAATTAAAATGTGTACATCTTCACATGTCAACTCCTAGCGAATGCTTGGAAGTTGCACATGATTTTACACAATAGCTGGATTTCCAAGAGTATTGGGTGCTGTGGACTGTACCCATATTAAAATAAATTCACCAGGTATGTTCCATCTTATAACCAAGTTACTTGTTCTATAATGAAAGTAAGTAAAAACTGAAAGGTCTTAATAGAAACAAAAAATTGTTTGCAGGAGGAGTTCAAGCTGAAACCTTTCATAACAAAGGGTTACTTTTCTTTGAATGTCCAAATGGTGTGTGAAGCAAGACTGCGCATTAAAAATGTGATTCCAAGATGGCCAGGCTCTGTACATGACAGTACAAGTTTTAATGATTCACCTTTGTGTGCACAACTAGAGTGCTGCGACTTCGAAAACATGATGCTTTTTGGTGATAGTGATTATCCATGCCGCTGCTATTTAGTAACACCTTTATTAAATACAAGGACTCCTGCTGAAGAAGCTTATAAACTTATGGTGCACTTTCTAATCAGGATACATCTCTAGAGGTTGTTCTTCAGACAGTACTGAGGAGGAACTTATTGAATAACAGACCCATTAAGGAAATTAGTTTTTTTATTGTGAGGACAATATTAATTAAAACACATTTTTCTAATTAACGATTGTTTTATTTTAATACAAAAGTTTGAAATCTCAGTATTGTTCAACGATAATTAACAATAGTCACCCTAATGTTATCAATATCACAATTTCTATTCAATATAGGATTTATATAAAAAAGAATAAACTAGAAATAGCAATAATCACTGTAATGTTTACAATATCACCAGTCTTTATTCAATATACAAATAATAATAAATAAGAATTAGTAATGCATAGTCAAGTCAGTTTTTATTTCAAATAGGACATGCAATTATTAAACCTTTAAGTTGAATGATGCCAATTGGTTAGTCCTATGGAGAAGAGTCAGTACAAAGCGAATTCATGTCTAATAATTGAGATTAGTGTTGATGGATACAAATTATGTTAAAGTATATAATGAGAAAAAATTGATTGATGTGTAAAGAATTACAGGTAGAACATACTATAATATTATTATAATTTATTTGCATTGGCAGTTAACAGCTGACCAGTCCCAACAGATGATACCCATTCACACAACTGCATCGCTTAGCTCAACCATATTGTAGGGAACCCAATGACCTGACACAATGCCACCACCAGTACGACATTTTAGTGAGCAATTTATGTACATTAATGGCTACATGCTGCTCACACATTTACAGTTCTATATATATCTGTGTAATAATGTACTTTAATGTCACAAGAAATGATACATATCAACCATTAAGTTATGTAAAAGTTTATTTAGATTAAATTAATAATTACATTTATTAACATTAACCATTGATTGAAAGTGTATACACACACAACACTTCACTAAAGTCAAGAACTGTAAAAGTAATTAGACAGGGCCTGAGAGGCATTTTGCTTGATAATGTTAAGATTATCACAAGTTTTCATTCAACACAATCTTCTTCTTTTCTTAGATCATGGCTTCTGTAAGTATCTTTCACAATTTCGCCAATGTCAAGTTTAAGGCAACGTTGTACGGTGCTCAGATGAATCAATCTTTAAATATTCATAAAATATTTCCCAAAAATGTAACATATCTAATAAAGATGTCGGCAACGTCGTACGATTCCATTAAATTAAAAGCGCACGTTTAATGTGGCATCCTTTGACTAGTTCATCGCGTTATTTTCATCAACACAATCATGTATGTATGTTTATATTGTTTATAAAAAAATATATTTGCTTATTTATAAAACTGGTCATAGGTACTTAAACTACTGCCAGCTGTTACATTATACGTAAAGTTTCTGACGATCCCAGTTTAATTTATTTCTTTAGTAAAACAGACAGAACAGGTAATGCTGCAACTATAACTTAAAAAAAAAAAGTAAAGCTCAGTCTCAAAATATATTCTTAACTGATTGATCTAATTTTTCTATTCATTTGCGTAATGTAAAATTGTTACTATTTACGTAAATACTGCGTGAAACTGAAAAGTAATTAAATTGTAATCGAGAACAAACTGTTTCTAGATAATGTTGCCCTATTTGAAACGTGTAAGAGACGCTGAGGTGATTATGGTCTTAAAACGTTTGAGTAGCGTTTGAGAATTCCATTTTAATTTGGGGGCTGTATCAAACTAAAGGGAACTCGGCTGACAGACTGAGTTGAATGGCGTTTCAGTATTCGGCCCTTAGAGAGCTAATAAAAAATTGGCAAAATAATGACAACAGTGCGACACATCTGTGTTTTTGCCGAATCTTTAGATTATTTTGTTGTAGTACGGTCGTTTATCGGTCGGTAGTTGGCGGTAAAGTAACAAATACTAGTTTAGAAAGCAAATTATCAAGGTCATCGGGCAATGTAATGCCCTTCACCAGATTATATTGCGTATATTAGATTTGGTTTTCCTTACGTTTTTAACACTGCAGCATTCGTAGTCGCAGGATGACTGCACCGTCTAAAGGTATGTGCGGCCGACCAGGCCCGTCAAACAGTCACTGTCGGGCCGATACCCGCCCGGGCCGGCGACAAGGGCGGCCCAAGGTGAGGAAGTCCATGAGTATTTCTACAAGACAATCAAAAGGGCGACTGTCATTGTGTTTTAATATATTGAGTAATAGTCGCATTTACCCAGTATAATATGTATTACTACGTTTTTTCTCTCGTACTTCGAGCGCATCCTCGCTTTACATCAGATGAGAGGACTTCGAGCGCATCCCCGCTTTACATCAGATGAGATAGTGGTAAACGCAAGCCCAAGTAAACTTAAAATAAGGAATCTCCACACCGAATAATTTACTTATTCTTATTATACTTTCTTTTGGAAACAAACTACTTGGTGATTACAAAACAGTTCTTTTTTACTAGTAATAATAGCTTAAAAAATTACGCTTCGCTCATTTAATGTCGCCAAGTAAACAAATATCTTAAGTCGATCGATCTACAAAGGTCCAGCCTAACGTCACAGTTTTTCAATAAAACAAGTGCTATATATACTGACGGTTATATGACGGCACGGCTGTCACAGTGACTAAGCGATTAGCTTTCTGCGCTACGTGTCGTGGGTTCCACTCCCGCACTGAACAAACATTTGTGTGATCTGCAGATAGTTGTTTTGTGTCTGGGTGTTTATGCATGAGATGTATGTCTATAAACGGTGGGTACTCACGATACAGGAGCAATTGTAATGTGGGAAATAGATAGTTTATATTTTTTAAAACGTGCTAGTGTATTTCTTACATAATTATGCTCGCTCCTATGCGCAAGTATATATGTGTGTATCGAGCATTCTCTTTAGCTCTCTCTGTAGCAATCAAATCGCGTCATTATAGGTAATTTAAGGAATATTTGTATTATAAGAATTGTTTCGGGTCTAGGTGTTTGTGCATGTGAAATGTATGTCTGTAACCCGTACCTTGTAAAAAACGTTTTGTAGGACAATTAATGAGCAGAAATTAAACCTTACCTAGCGTTAGTTTGAGTTTTCATTAGGGCAAGCTGGAGATTTGAATTGAACGAAGATACCACCACTGTTACGGATCATTACATATAATCGCAACAAAAACATAACCGTTAAAATGTGGGACAAGTCATCTGCAATGACAATTTACAAATAGACGCGCCATACACGAACATTATACACAACGGCACGCCGGCCGCCATTAGACCGCGTAATAAAATAAAGCTATTTTTTTATTTACAATACCGATTTACGTTACGTATTTATTTATTTGTGAAATAAAACGTATTTTTCTCTCACCTTTGCAGTATACTTCGTGCATCGTCTATAAACACAGCATGGCATTATTATTTCGCAATATGTTGCTGAATTACGCTTATGATTCACGTCGAGCGGCGACACTGGTCGGTGGATGGTGCGTGACTAACGGCCGAAATTAATAATCGATATCTAAGATTTTAGTGTATCCGAGATAGATTCCAATCGAGATCTCGGTCTACATGTGCCTCCTAATAACAAAAAGCGGCAATCCGACGAACAGATATCGGGAGATATCAGCTAATCCTGTCCCTTTTATGGTTGAAATTAATTAGAATCTTTTGATTTAAGGTTGAAAACTTCATCAGGTTGTGTTAGAACTGTGCTAATAACATATCCAAAGATTAATATTGACACAGCTTGACGTCTGTGTTTCTTGTGTATTTATTTAGTTGTTTATTTCTAGTTTAAATAAATAATCAATATATTTGTATATATTTATTTACTTGTATTTATAAATATATACCTATATAAGATCATACTTTATTAATGTAAAATGTTTTAGGAGGTGAATCTATGGGTTACAATAAAACAACATCTACCTTTATTTTATACATATTCAAAATTAATTTAAATAATTCATGTTTTCGTTTGCATAAAAAAGCTCAATTCACCACGTAAATACTGTAGGTAACTATCACTTATGGTTTTTTTTTATATTGTTGCACTGTCGCCGAACACGCATACACAATAACACTAAAACGTGTTTGAAAATGGTCCGATCGAACAACAATGTGGTTGTTTAGATGCCAACCAGTGTGTGTTGATACTTGAAATGAATTCTATACCATTTATAGGATCTAGAATTATTAAAACATTTCCATTATTATAGTAAGACCCTATGTAAATAAATAAATAAAAAGTAACTAAATTAATTAATTAATGAAATAAAATATAAATAAAAATAAATGATGGAAATAAATAAATTAATAAGTAAGTACTTATTCATTTATTTGTCTCCATGATTTATTTTTTAATGTTATTCTTTATTATTTTTTATTTTGGTATTACATTTATTGAATACTTAGCATAACATGACGTTACCATGAGTACCATTTCATTTGAGCAAACCATAAAATCTAATTAAATTGACAGATCTCAAACCTAAATCCGCCATTTTGCTAGGATTACGATTTAGATTGTTTATACAGATCGATGCTATCGTCAATAGATACGGATATGTTATTAACACGCATGAACTGTAATTTTCAAACAGAGGTTAAGCTGTAATCTTAATCCGTCCTCCCAAAGATTGATCAGTTGAAAAGATTGCAATCTCAATAGTTGGATGTGTTATTAGCACATTTCTAACACAAACTGATCAAATTGTCAACCTTAAATATAAAGATATTGGATTAGATCGATTACTAATTTAGGCCATAAGTGAACTCCGGGCAATTACCTTGCTTTCATGTGACCATCCTAGAACGCAGGCAACGCATCTACACTTATAAAAACATCTTAGGTCATCTGTGGTTCTTATACTTAGGCTGAAGATAGTGAAATCCTTAACCAATGCTAAGTTCAAGTTTTAGGTGTTATACACGATGTTATGTATATTTCTTAAAGTATTTCGGTTGAGTGTAGTCATCTAGGATTAACATTTCCAGTTCATGTTTCTATCTATCCAGATACCTAAAATTTTTGTAAAATCAGTCTCATTAATAATTTTGTCACCGTATCGAACATCTGGTTTTTTATTGTTTGTTTTTTGGTAAAATAAAATGTAGTTCGTTATTTCTAGGTTTAATTTTAAGTTATTTTCTGTTAGCCACGAGATTATGTTATTAAGGTTGTCGTTTATTTCTTCCCCGAGTGTTGCACCATTTTTACTACTGAATAGTATTGTGCTGTCGTCCGCAAACAAGATCATCGGATTATTAACCATTTTTGGCATGTCATTAATGTATATGTTGAATAATAACGGGGCAAGAACACTGCCCTGTGGTACACCGGATAAACATTTGCGACGTGTAGAGGTATAGGTAATTTCTGTTTTTGCATAGGGACAGATTTTACTGATGCATGTAAATTGATCTCGATTACTGAGATATGATTTAATAAGTTCAAGTTGCCTCTAATTCCATATTTTTCCAATTTGTTTAGGAGTATGATATGGCTAACGTGGTCAAAAGACCTTTGACATATCCATAAACAGGAGTTATTTTGTCCACGTTAGTCAAAACGTGCTCGACGAGCGAATATATTGCGGAATTAATGCTTTTATTTTTCCGAAAACCATATTAATCACCAGTTAAAATTTTGTTCGTTTCTAGAAAGGAATATATACTTTTATGTAGAATTTTTTCGATTATTTTAGACCGGAATAAGCGCATAGGTCTTTAGTTGTTAGGATCTTGCCTTTTACCTTTTTTTATACATTGGTATGATTACAGAAATTTTCAGTTTTTCCTTTCTCAATGCACTTATACGAGTACTGGTGCAATAATGGGAGAAGTAGCTTTAATCACCTTAGTGGCGTCATATCCACTGCTATTTTTTATTTTTAAGGGAACTTATTATTTTTATAATGTCAAAAGGCACTGTGGGTATCATAAATATTGAATGTCACTTTGAGATTGAATTTGATTTATAAAGTATTCATTAAATGATTCCGTTATTTCTTCTGGACTGTTTACAATTTTACTGTCTATTATTATGCTGCTTATTTCTTTTTTTGGATAAGTTTCTTTCTGCTTATTGATTATATACTCCACGTAGCTTTGCTCTTGTTGTCAGAGATATTTATAAAATGATTATTTTGTGTCTTCTGTGTCTGTTTAATTATACTTTTTAGTCTATTCGTGTAAGTTTTAGGTTTATTTTTATTTTCTGAGTTAGGTGTCTTTCGATATTCCCATAGCATGTCTCTTTTCCGTTTGAAACATTTTTTTAATCCAGTTGTTATCCATTTAGCTCTTTTAATAACCGATACTTTTATTTTATGGATTGGAAAACATAAGTCACATAACAATTTAAACCAGTCGTGGAACTCATTAAATGCATTATTAGGATCACGGCACACAGACATCATGAAACGTTAAATTTTGAAGGCACTCCTTAAATGTGTTTTTTATTTTCGTCGCGTTTGTGTATAAACCAGTGAGAAAGTGTGCAAGTTTTCTTGACACGACAATTTAATATTTGCGCTGTATGGTCAAATATTGCCAATTATTTAATCTCACAACTACGACCTCTGATATTATGAACAATGTTGTCAATGCAGGTTCCACTAGAGAAACGTGTCGGTGATCGATGAAAACACCTGAAAGACGATCGATGAAAACACCTGAAACATTAAATAAGTTTGTAATCAACCTTATGCAATGAGTGCAATGTGTAAAAATCAATAGCAGTTGTTTAATTCGCTAACACGTTTTTTTAGAACTTACGTCGCGCGGTAGATGGCTGGTTGATCAATTTACGGCGCAATTTAAATTGTATCAACCTCGCAGGTACATACATAGGTAGGCCATATTTTAAATGTGTATTAGGCATCGCGTTTATTAAAGAAAATGTTTTAATATCGATATATTTTTTACCGCTACTGCTTGGCAGATCCATCGATCTGCGCGGAAGCCACGACCCCCTAAAAGTACGTAAAATAAATAAACATTATTTTTTGTTTTCATATAAAACAGTCCATAAGTAGAATCGCTTGTCAAGCGATTCTACTTAAGAGGTCTGTTTCTTAGACGGAGCTTATTTTATAAGACGTATCGTTTGCTAAATTTAAGTGATTTTCCTAACCACTTAATACTTTGGCATAGTATTATGTCATAATATAACTCCTAAATAACATTTCGCGGGTAGTCCAACCAACAAATTTTTCATCAATTGACATTATTAAATTATAAAAATTACACATTCAGACCTCGTATCTGTAAATTAATGACGCGTTCTACTTGCAGTAAAAGAAAAGCTACGCATAAGTATGTTTATTTTTTTTACAATACTCACCTATTTACATAGTTTCGAAATCTTTTACAACATCGTCGATTGTAATTTTAATTCTTGTTAATTTAGACCATATCTTAAGAAGGTAATTAAGTAGTAAAAGCTTAGGGGCATTAACAGAAATAAATGCTTCTATAAGCATCAAATGTGAGTGGCATGATGTCTTAACCTTTTATTTTTGTTCCTTTGAAAATAAATCATGTAGTTCCTCCACCTCGGGAAAGGTTGGAGGGCATGCCGGCCTCCTACCGGCTAAAACCACCGGAGTGGTCATCTTCGGCACCGAAGGGAGGCTCCAGGAACTCAAATAATCTCCATCTAGAGCCACCCATCGGTGCCACGCCTTTAAGCACATTTCGGAGGGGATGACTGTAAAGCGGTCACCCCCTCTAGCGGAGGAAGGCGACTGTAAAAAGGCCACCTCCCCAGGCACCTCTCGCGGGGATTGTAAAGGAATTCCCCCAAAGCCTCGCTATGCGCTGTGCGCGCACACGGCGGCACGTGTCCACATGCACACCGCCGTCTTCCCGGGGGTCGCTCGGTATGAGTACGCAGGTTTCCCAATGGCGCACTCGATACCCCCAAGGCCCCCCGCCATATAAAGACGACGGGGGGGGGGGGGGGAGGCGTGTTGGACACGGGCGCCGCGGCGGCTGTTACTCCGGCTCCGTGTCCTCCTTCGCCGTGCGGGATCGGCCCTCTCCCAATCCCGCTTTGCGACCTCCTTCTGGAGCATGACGCTCTCACGTAGGCTACAGCACTCCAATGTTCATGCTCTGCCAGCGCATAGCCGAACACTACTGCTGGCACAGAGAGATGTTGCCCGATCCGATCGACCAGGATCCGCCGCTCGGCAGTCCACGCAGGGCATTCTCCGAGCGTGTGCTGTGCGGTATCCTGATCGTCTCGACGAGCGGCAAGACAGGCTTAACGACGCGCTTTTACGCGTACTACGGCAGCATAAGCCGCCCGCGCCGAGCTCGAGTGCACGCCGCCGAGCCTGCCGTCTCAAACTTTCGAGCGCCCTTGAAGGCACGCCTTCACCTCTCGAGCGGAGGGAGCGTGTTTGGTGATTACACCCACGCATCCATCTCCACCAGGATATCAAAAGGCGGAAAGCGCGCCAACAGTTGCCGCCTCAAAGGACACCGTTCAGGATCCTCGTGTGATCCGTATAGCCGCTCTATGCTGCAGACCGTGAATCTTGGTTCTACGGCGCTGGACGCCCGAGAGTCGAGATGACCAAATGAAATGAAATGAAATGATGTCTTGACCTGTCTTAATTGCTTACGAGCAGCCTCGACATTACCTAATTGGATTATTCAAACAGAATGTTGTTATGAAACCATGTGTGACAATCCTCTCATACTTATACTATTTTATAGACTTCTTGACGTAGAATGTTGAAATTGCAATTTCAGAATTAAAAGCCTTAATTGATGAGACTTAATTTTGATATTTGCGGGAAATGCATATTGCATTGGATTTAAGTATGTAGATGTTTTCGTCTTACCTTTCCTACCGAAAACAAGCATCTCATATAGATTAGCAGTACTTTAAGTGGCGTTTCAGTATTCGTCCGTTAGGGAGAAAAGAGGGAGCATAGCTTAGTCATGACTTAGTGTTAAACAGAAAATAATAACGAATCCTAAGTTATTTTGGTCCTGTATAAATTCAATGCGTGGTGTTGCTAGTGAGTACCAAGGGCCCCAAGTCATTGAATTTACAAACGCTTCAATGGCGTGTCGATAGCATGTCGTTGGAATGGTTTTGCACATTTGGTAATCTGCTAGTTAAATAAGACTTGTGGCTTTCCAATGACTTTCCACTGGCTTTTCAATGAACTGTCATTCAGTTACAATTGAAATATTTGGTATTCTGTGCTTCAATTGTGTATAAACATAATGACAATGGTTAAAGCTACGGTATTCTACTCGTTATTTGACTCTTCTGACAATCGTCTCTCAATGACTTTTTGCCATTGAACTATCATTGAGTGGTCATTGAACAAACACTGCTTTTGTTGCTCTGTTACAACTACTATTCTACGTAACATTGGCAAAATTGTGGTTGTTCCTCCACAACCCCATGTCGGAGAAATATTTTATGAATACCTATGATTGATTAAATCTGAATACCGTACAACGTTGCCTTATACTTGACATTGGCGAACTTGTGGAAGATACTCAACAGAAGCCATAACCTAAGAGGAAAAGAAGAAACCGATTTCGCAAATCCATCCAAAGGTTGTCTCGAAGAGATAGCTGTGTGCGATAGGTGTGCCCATGCACAATAGTGACTATTGTGTTTTTGTTATGTGGTGTACAATAAAGTGTATATTCAAATAAATATTATTAAACAAACCCATTTGTTTGTACATAAATAGTAATCTTAAGTACATATTCATTCTGATGATTATATAAATTTTAAGATATAGCTTTCACAATTTAAGCAAGTTAACAATATGTAATTGTAATATGCATGCAGGAGACTATTTGTCAGAGCGATAGTTGTGTGTCGAACCACTAGCGTTCAGAATCGAATGTGTAATGATAATGATCAAAATATGAACGAATCCATACCACAATACTAAATTCGAATATTGATTTGAATAAAGAATGAATCATGAAGTGGACAGTGATGGAGATAAAAGGTATGAAGCCATGAAAGAGGCTGATTGAAATGAAGATGAAGGATGACTTCGTCACAACTTGGTATACTATAGTTGGTGAGAATATTCCTGAAAGGTATCAATATTTATCAAGTAGGTGTATATACACAGATTGTGCTTACTTTATAATTCTTGATGAATGATTGTTGCATTACACTTCAACAATTCAAACGCCAAGTCAACCAAATAACCGTCTAGCAGTAATTCTGTAACGCATTAACATAATGCTGACCTAAATACCATCGAAGACTGGTCTCGTAAATTCGGAATTACGGTAAATGTCGATAAATGTCAAGCTGTCCTTACGGGCAGCTCGTTCCACGTAAAAAATCTAAATTACGATCACCTGATTCCGATTATCTTCAACAATACCGTTATTCCTTTTTCACCTAGGTTCAAAACCTACAGTATTTGACCAGTATAGCCGAACATTGGGATATCTTATGACAGACATGTATAACAATATTGCCATAAACTTTCTTAGTTCAGTTTCACTAATGTTCAATGGTTTTGTCACATTTTTTTGAACAGAATACAGATTAGACTCTTCGATGATCCTTTGAACTATCTCTGATGTAATAAAATGTGAAAAAATACTGTAGGGAGTACCAGTAGCAGCTTGATCCTTCAGTTCTGGTGGGTATGTATTATTGCCAAGAAAAGTAGTCTGGTCAGAATTCAAAACATACTTTTTTACCTTCCAAACAAGTCCCTTCATAGTTGCTCGGCGACTGTCTTGACTTGTTGAGGGAAATGCTATCTGGGGCACTTGGTCATTTTCAGGAGTTTCTATAAATTGTGGGTCTTCTGCTAAGAGAGCATCATCATTTGGGCCATCATCAGGGCCGTCATTCTCCTCCTCTACAGCACTCTCAAGATCGTGAAATATACCCCGGTTTTCATAAAAAATCTCACTTTCTTCTGTATCAGACTCCTCGAGATCATCTTCAGACCTCTCCCCATCATTAATTTGTGATAAATACTCTTCTATTTGCTTTTTATTCAAGGGTCGCATCTGTAAAACAATATAAGTGGTGATCAGAACCTAAACAGGAAATTCTCTAGTAAATGCATAGTGTTGTAGATTTGCAACATCAAAATAAACAAAATTTCTAACAATGTATAGAGCATATTTTCCAAACTAATAACTGAGCCGAAAAGAAGATTAATTATTACGTACAAAAAACACTTTTATTCGTACTTACCTTCGAAAATCTGATAATTACACGGCAAAACAACAACGCAATTTTCACCTGCTCCAGATTTCCTATAGTCTTAGCTTTGTCAATGCCAAATTGACATTTGACAGGTGTGAAAGAAATGAAAGAGTTGCCAATTCGTTAAAATATATTATTCTGATTGTGATAATTCTATAACGACATGCAATGAACGCATACCGATGATTTTGAGACAGTTTGAATGGTATGTTGTAGTTTTGCAACATGATGCATTTAAGGGATTCCGATTATCTTCAACAATACCGTTATTCCTTTTTCACCCGACGTAAAGGATTTGGGTTTACATATTGACGATAGGCTAAGTTGAGATAAACAAGTCTGTCAGGTTAGCCGTAATGTCACAGCCATACTGCGATCTCTCTACAGATTTAAACATGTCCTCCCATCTAGCACTAAAACCCTTCTGGTCCAGTCCCTTGTGCTTCCTGTGATTGATTATGCAGATGTTTGTTACTCGGATTTATCTCAAAACCTTCTCAACAAATTGGATCGCCTTCTAAACAACTGCATTCGCTTCATTTTTGGACTCCGTAAATACGACCACATCTCTATTTACCGTTCTCAGCTCAAATGGCTGCCTATCCGTCAGAGAAGATCCCTCAGATCTCTTTGTCTCCTCTTCTCCATTATTAATGATCCTTGTACTCCTGAGTATCTAAAAAAATATTTCCTAGTTTTGGGTAGTTCTCATAGCCGTAACTTGCGTGTTGCTGATAATTTGATTCTTCAGATTCCTTCTTACCGCACAGGTTATATTTCCAATTCCTTCTCGGTCTCAATAATCAAACTATGGAATGCGCTTCCCCTTGATTTAAAAAAAGCTTCTAGTAAATTTGCATTCAAGCGAAAAGTTCAGGAATACTATTTGAAATCGCTGCACTCCTGCAATTGACAATTTCGTGCATCGTTATCGTGCAAGATATAATACGTACTGTATGTAGTGTCTTTCATTTGATGTATTTTGCTTATGTATATATTTTACTGTATATATAGTATGTAAATTTGTATGTATGTATTGTTATTATTGAAATGTTAGTTTTTTGTACCTCTTTCAATGTATTTCTTTTTTAACCCAAAGGTTGACTGGTAGAGAATGCCACATGGCATTAAGTCCGCCTTGTGTACCACCATTGTACATGAAAGTGTAAATAAATAAATAAATAAATCTTTTTTTATTGTATTGCTTGCTGTGTTTACTGCTTAGTATTGAACATTTAGTTTAGATGGTATAATTTCTCGTATCCTTAATTATTATGAATTGTTGGTGAACCATAACCATCTAGCCATACAAAATGAATCAATAAGCAAAAAACATCCAAGCAGTTTTGGGCATTGCCCTTTGGAACTGGAATAATTATAAATAAACTCAAGATTCGTCGCAGGTAATCGGCGCCTAAATGGCAAATTCAAGGACGATATAAATCAATGTTTGTTAAAAGATCAAAATTACCTGGTACGGGTAGATCACAGAATTGACATCGCATGACAAGAATGGATTTAAACGATAGTAGTATACTTTCAGTCACTATGTTTTAATGATGCGCTCAGTAAACCAAACTAAATAAAAGTTCAATGACGATTATGTTAACTCTACTAGGTATTCGGGAAAAACAAAATATATTCTAGTTCATGCGGCGCCTCATTACTTAGAACATAGTCACAGAAAGAAAAAGCGTCGAAAATAGCTAAATATTTAGAGAGAGAGTTCATATTATTCGATATTTTATATGTTTTAAATTAATGCTTAAACTACGATTAAAAATAAAAAAAATCTTAAATTATAACATATATTTTGGCGATTATCTTATGCGAAATAATCCGATCTATACCCACCGCTTTTGCTGCCGGAAAAGTATGTATGAGCATTATTCACAATTCTTGTAAAATATGGAATATATTGTTATTTTATATTTTTTAAATAGACGTGAACATTTTAAGGTACCATGACTGTGGGAAAAAAAATGGGCTTAGGATGTTGGCTGTAACCGACCGAGTTTAATTAATCAGACCCGCAGGTGAACATTATACATGACCCCAATGCACACGCCCTACTAACCATGCTTTTACATTTAATTTACGGGAGAACTTTATAAGCTGATTACGTAGACTAGAACTGGCTGCAGAATCAGCAAGCTGAAGTGGCAACGAGCTGGCCAGGATTTTGAATGACTGATGACTGACCAGTCTTATCTATGAGTGAAGATCACGGAATGGTAAGCGTAGTGTGGGGCGAAACCGGACCCTTTCAGACCGATAAACAGCTTCCAAGCATGGTTATTTCAGCATCTAAATACGAGTATGAACAATAGTGTCGGTTAACCGACATACATGAGGATGGTGTTGCATATGAATATAAAGAATATCTCAGTGCAATCACCGGACCACTGGCCTATGCACAGCAATTACGGGAGGTTTTGCTTAAATTATATACTATACCAAATAATATTATACCATAGATATGTTACGTCCATATTAAATGGCGCGCAAAATCTGTCTCGCTTGCACAACCATGTCGTGAGACAGAAGATACAAAAACAATAAGAGTAAAAGAGACAGCTATCTAGGCGAACCGATTGTGAGGTGCTACAATTGGGGGAGTTTTGGTACTTACTTTTGGCACGCATGTAACATATCTACTTCTTTTTAATATATAATATCATTGACTATACCAAAATGATTAAGACACACTCATTGTAAATGCGGAAGATTTGACATGCAAATAACGATCTTCCTCATTACTATTAAGTGTTGCAATGAGGAATATGGTACTTTGTAATATTTTTACTTATACAATCAAATTAGTATTATTTTTTCATCTTTGTCAACAGGTGGTCACAGCACATTCTTCGCACTGCTTAATACTTTCGTCCACATCGTAATGTACTTCTACTATATGGTGGCCGCAATGGGTCCCAAGTATCAGAAGTACATCTGGTGGAAGAAGTATCTCACCGCCTTCCAGATGGTAAGTACATCAAATAACCATATACAACGTATAACATATTTTAAAACTCAAATCCTGAAAGATGTGTGTTCCTCATGGACTATTGAATAGATTGCAGAAAATAAAAACTATTTCATGTGTTAAACAAAATAATTAGTTATCTTGGAGGTCTCCCCTTGGACTGGGCAAGGCGGAGCGGTATGCCGGGACTCTTACGGGCTAAAACCACCGCGGTAGAGACACCGCCCGTTCGATCTTTATATACATTCAGTCAAAAAAGTATCGGGAATGAATGATTTGTTTATGGTTCCAAATTCAAATTTTTGTTTTTATTGTTGTTGTTAGATTGGCACAACTGTTTTCCATTTTGGCGCGGAGTTTGAGTTGCATATGTTATTTATATTCAATACAGTGCTGTTTTTAGTTGTATCATATCTAGTGTGTATAGCGAATTTCATCATGGACAAAAACACCGAACAAAGAGTATGTCTTAAATTTTGCATCGCCAATGGAATTTCGTGCTCGGAGTCACTGAAAATGTTACAGAAGGCTTACGGTGAATCGACTTTATCAAAAACACGTGCCTATGAGTGGTACAAAGCGTTCAAAATAGTGACTGAAAATCCTCATTCAACTTTGAGAGAGATAGCCGCCGAACTTTCTGTATCTCACGAGTAGATCCGTACCATTTTAACTAATCGTTTGGGTATGAAACATGTTACCGCTAGGCTAGTCCCAAAAGACCTGAATTTTCTTCAAAAACTAAATCGCATGAGAGTCGCTGAGGACTTGCTAGAACGAGTAAATTCCGACCCAATATTCATGAAACGCATTGTTACTGGTGACGAGACGTGGGTTTACGAGTTTGACATGCAAACTAGTCACCAAGCTTCGGAGTGGCGCCTTCCAACCGAACCGAAACCGAAAAAACCACGCCAAAGTCGATCAAAAGTCAAAGTCATGTTGACTGTTTTCTTTGACTATCGCGGAGTTGTGCACTCGGAATTCTTGCCGGAAGGTCAAACGGTAAATAAAGAATATTATTTGAGCGTTATGCGGCATTTAAGAGAGCAAATTCGAAGATAAAGGCCGTATTT
This sequence comes from Diloba caeruleocephala, assembly GCA_947459985.1. Taxonomy (NCBI): domain Eukaryota; kingdom Metazoa; phylum Arthropoda; class Insecta; order Lepidoptera; family Noctuidae; genus Diloba; species Diloba caeruleocephala. The sequence continues at coordinate 19,213,159 of OX381610.1, forward strand.
GTGGAAAAAATATTCTTGGATTTTGCACCACGATAATGCGCCTTCACACACGGCCATCATTGTGAACACTCAAATTTTTGACCAAACACTCAACAAATACCATCGAGTAACCACCATATTCACCAGATATGGCTCCAGCCGACTTCTTTCTTTTTCCTAAACTCAAATTACCACTTCGAGGCACCCGTTTTCAATCGGTAGAAGACATAAAGGAGAATTCGCGGCGAGAATTGAACTCAATTCCGGAAACAGAGTTTAATAATGTTTTGATGATTGGATTATTTGCTGGCGTAAGTGTATCGTTTCTGAAGGAGCATACTTTAAAGGTGATAAAATCAATTATATGAATAAATCAAATGAATAACAAACATTTTGTGTATTATTGATCTTTTCCCGTTACTTTCTTGACAGAGTAGTAAATACCATTCATTGTATGAATACCAGAAATAGACATAAAATAGTAGTACCTAAATTGAGATTGCCTAAAACCAATAAATTTGTTGGTTACTGGTTCGGTGTATATAATAATAATATATAAGTTAATAAGATACCTAAAGCAATTACTGATCTCACAGTTGGAAGGTATAAATTGCACGTCAAGTCAATTCTCTTAAAGAGAAATATACCTATTATTGGATTAAAGAGTATGTTGACGATAAGGACATGTGGCGTTAATTCTTTCCTACACGAGTGGCTTCCCTGAAAACCTAATAAATCTGAAGTACTATTTGCATTATCCAGCTGCCATATTTATCTTTTATAACTGTTTTAAATATAAAGAACAGATTTGTAAAATATCACTTTAAAGACTTTGATAGCGTTTGACAGACTTTGGTAGGCTACCAACACTTTTTTGTGGATTAATTCGTAAAGCAAAACCTAAATACATTAAAATCCATTACGTATGAAACATATTCGACGCGGACGAAGTTGCAGGCGACAACTAATATTTTAACATTTTTGGTAATTATTATAAAATTAATTCTAATCTCACGCTTGGTGTTTTTGCCATTGTAGTTATAATCGACTGGTAAAATAAATACAATTAAATGGTTGTTTTGGAGTTTTTGTTACGTATAGTAAAACCGTAAGAAATAGTCAATTGACCATCATTTAGCATTTCTGTCTATATATTAGTAAGGCCATCACATGAGAACGGCTGAATGAATTTCGATAGGACTTTAACTAAAGTATACAGTCACTTTCAAAGCTATCATATAGGTGTACCGATAGTCTACAAAATTTTATAGCTGATTTACGAATTAGACACTTAGTATAACATAAATCTGAGATTGCAATGGGTTCCATCGCATATAGGTATAAAAGGTAATGAGGAGGCTGATAGGTTAGCTAAATTAGCAGCAACGGATGGTTTGGAAATTTCAATACTGCCACATTATACCTAGGTGCTAATAAAGTTCAAAAATAAATGTTATGGCAAATTTAAAGAATATTTCGATGAAAAGAACAGAGAAAAAGGTATATGGTTTAAAACAATCCAGTGTCAGCCTCCTCAAATACCTTGGTTTTATAATAGTAAACTAAGTAGAGTCTACATCGTAGGATTAAACAGATTACGATCCGGACATTATCCTTCTAGAAAATTCGCATTCTTAATGTAGAAAGTCGACTCTCCTAATTGCGATGTATGTGGCATGATAGATGATGTCCAGCACGTCCTTGTGGAATGTGTTAAAAACCAAAGAGCACGAGAATTAATGGTACAAACATTCAATATAAATAAATATGATCAAGGAGCCTTTTTAAGTTTATTAGCAGAACCAACATCTGATGCTGCTAAATTTTGAGTGGAAAATATGATTTTGCACCAATAATTCTTTATTTTAATAAAAATGTGTATGTGTTTGTAGATATTAAGTTTAGATAACGCTAGGGCGCGCTTATCCTTGGAGACAAAAGCCCTTAAATAAATAAAGAATAAAAAAAAGCTATCATATCAGCCAGAGGATGTCCATTGCTGAACAAAGGCCTCCCCCTTAGATTTTGCCGCTCTCATCCAACGACTCCCAGCTACCTTCACCAGGTCGTCTGTCCACCTCGTTGGAAGTCGTCCCACGCTGCGTTTTCCGGTGCGCGGTCGCCATTATTTTTGCCCCAACAGCCATTAGTTCTACGAGCAATGCCCCCCCCCCCCCCCCCCCCTATTGCCACTTCAGTTTACTAATCATTTCTGACTAGATCTCGTAGAGAAATAGCCAAGCATAGCAGTCTCCATAGCTCGTTGAGTGACCTTGAGCTTTGTTATGAGGCCCATTTTGAGTGACAGCTAAGTTAAGATTAATAAATATTATGGCTGCGACTGTGATAGGGCATTGAATAGCACTAGGGATTTTTATCTAAAATTGTGTTCTTTCACAGGTACAGTTCGTGTTGATCTTCAGCCACCAGTTACAAGTATTGTTCAGGCCGTCATGCCAGTACCCTCGGGTCTTCGTCTACTGGATCGCGATGCACGGCTTCCTCTTCCTGTTCCTCTTCAGCGACTTCTACAAGGCGAGATACTCCAAGTCAGGCAGGAAGGTCAGAAATAATGGACTTTGTATGGTGAGTGAGGCAAGCGTTTATCGAGATTTGATGTTAACAGGAAAGTCAAATAGCACATGACGGAGTAATACCTCGCACGCTTCCATATCATGGAAGGAAACATGCATGTACATATTTGAAACTTAAGGTTTCTCGTTTTAGGTTATCCTCAGAGTAGTCTTGAAACGTCATATCTATTATTAAATATGCTGTGTGTAAATTATCCGACTTCAATTGTATTGTTTATATTACTATGGACGTAGGTATAGTCAGATGTTCTTTTGATAAAGAAAGAACAACCTAAACTTGACTCAAATCAAAATTAACCTTGGCGGCCGGATAGGAGAACGCCAGATGAACTCCTACCAACCAGGCGTTTTTTAAGGCTGTGGTTTAAGTTATGATTGGATGACGTTAATTTGTTTTGTATTCATCATCATAATAATATCAGCCAAAGAACGTTTACTGCTAAACAGAGGCCTCCTCCATAGATTTCCACCATTATGCGTCATTTTGTCAATTTGCCAGTACTCACCACGCTTGACGGTGAGCACAGTTTGGCTACTGTTCCACACAAGGGACGCTGCTGTCCATCGCTCGTGTTTAAAGTCCCTTGTAATTAGTCGCCTTTTACGACACCCACGAGACGGATGTTATCTTCTTAATCCGTACACCACACGGAATATTTATTGACGTCATCCAATAAATAAACACTCCAAAACCCAAATAATAAACTCTTGATCGGATTTAATTTTTTCTTGTAAATAGGTAATCGTTTCATCTACCTGTTGTTATAAACACGAATAATGTATTGTGGCTCCCATAGTATTTTATAAATAAATATTTTTACATCTAAGGTTTACTTTATATGACATACCGACATACCTACTACAAAAAACAAACAACAGTTTAATCATCATCATTCTAGCCTACAATCCACCACTCTAGAACACAGTTTAACACATACATGTAGAATTACAGCATCAGGAATATTTGTTAAGCACTTCAACTCCGAGCGTGATTTTAGCAATCACGTTCGGAGACGTGCGTCAGCACATAAGTATTGTTATGCACACATGGACTATGGATTTGTGTATATTTGGATATGATAATGCTAAAACCTCTTTACAGACTGTCATGGACGACAGCAGCAGTTCGCTCAACGGCAAGAACGGGTACAAGCAGGAAGTGGACTCGGAGGTGCCCAACGCATACGCGTCTTCGGGCGCCGACGCGTTCGTGCGCAGGCGGCCTGTGTCATAGTGACGCCTGGCGAGCGCGCCAAGTGAATACAACTGTGTTGTCATGTTAATAGGACCATCTCGAACCTTCCACGTTAGTGTCCATCCGTCGCTGACCTGAGACTGATGTTTTTACACTACGAGACTGTGTAGTTGTGCCGCTCGTGCGAGATGCAATGTGAGTGCGTAGTATGCAGCCCTCGCTAGCCAAGACGCGGCGTGGCTCAAAGGACCGGATCGAATCATGGATAAATAATGTTTCAGACTATATTTCTACGATAAATTTAGATATAAACATTATTACTTCTATAAAGTTTGTTGATGCACAAAGTCACTATTTTGGATCTTGCTTGGATCGTCTAACTGCCTTGTAATTTTTTTAAGTACAAAGTTTAATTATTGAACATATATTATTCTATAAATTGTTGAATATCAAAGTATCGGTTGATGTGAATTCTAGTCGCGTTTTGGCGATATATTATTTTTCTCTATATAGTATACAAAAAGCAAGGGTTCGTAGTTACAATCAATAAATTATGACAACAATCGGTCAGGTTATTTTTGTCACAATACATATTGGTACATTTTCGATAGGCGAAAGTGTGATGGGCATTTTGTATTATGTAGATACTTTTATTATTTTTAAATTAAACATAGTTATGGTATCACGTGTAACTAGATGTATTAAAGGTAAACGGATTTTTGTAAATATATTATTATCATTAGATGCTAAATGAATAATTATGTTACCATACATTTGTTAGATAGCCAGTGTAGTTTTCACTAACAGCATTTCAGTTTTCTTTCTTTACCCTGTGCCTAAGTATTTAATACTTTATTCCACATTATAAACCCTTTATACAAACTTATTAAAGTTTTTGATGAATAATGAACAAAGTGAACAAAACGAACATCAGTTATCATGACCATAATGCACGATGCATTTTCTATTATTTTTTGTGTTTAAACAAATTTCCAGGAACGGTAAAAATTGTACACACTAAAACCCTTAAATAGAAGAACAACAAACAAACAACCGCAACTAGAAAAATGCATGATTAAGAAAAGTACTTCTGAGTGTAATATTCAGGTATGAGATGTAGATTTACAGTGAAGCAAATTGCGTAAATTGCGACTAATGTACAGTCTGTTACCGTAGTCATCACGATAATGTTTAAGTATTATTTTGTATCATGTTCTGGTATTACGATGCTTTAAGTGTTGTGCAATGTGGAGTGTCGGTTGCTTAGATCGCAGGCGAGTGAGTCCGCGCGACACAAACAGTCCTGCTCAAGTAATTGCTGCGAATACACTCTTGCAATTTTATTTATTACTTTAATAAAGGATTTTACAATTGATCAGGTGTATTTTATATCCTTGTCCTGCACAGATAAGATTTTCAAAACATCTTGTCAAGTATGTTGGCTAGAGCAATTGAGTCATTCGTTATGAAATCCAACATTTGAACTGAATAATTAAGGTGCGATATTAATGACGACCTATTAACCACCTCTGCATATAGGTAGCTTCGAGGATTTGCGGTTAATAAGCTGTATGGGTTGAAGTAATATAGCTTATAATAAATACCACAGTTCGGTGGCAATGGTACAAACCGAATTGAACGTTATTTTGTTTGATTTTAACAACACGTATTAGCGAAATATGTTAGCAAATCACATCTGCATGGAATAGGTAACTATTCCATGTAGATGTGGTAGGTTCTAACATTAAAATATATTGCTTTTTGGTCAGAAAATACGTGCAAGATAACTGTAATCGTAGAACTAATAATAGGTACATACAAATATATGCCTTACCGCCTCTACTTGGGATTATCTGTTATAGTCATAACCAACCTACTTCAGATGACCCACCGATGCCGGAATACTAACGTATTTAGCATATTAGACCCGGACTTTTCGTTCCCTTTCGCACCAACAGATATTTTAATTCATGATTAAAAATAAAGTAAACAATCGGTAAGGTCACGTCCACGCACTACCAACTTCTGTGAAGATCGGGAGACTACGCTCAAAGTTGTTGACGATTATGTATACCTGGAATATAATCGTTAATTATTATTTAAACCAGTTACGTAGGTCCAAGTTCTAAAAGAACCTAATCGTGGAATCCGTCTCGGCTGGGCAGCGTTCCGGAAACTGCGCAATATCTTCCTGTCCAAAATAACACAGGATCTCAAGACAGGTCTTCAGCCAGTGCCTGTTGCCAGTGATGTCTTATAGTACTGAGACGCAATCGCTGATTATGGCCTCATAAGAAGGCTCAAGGTTACCCAAATCTATAAGGGCTATAGCTCGGAATTTTCCTGCGAGATCGAATAACAAATGAGCAAGATCCGCGAAGGAAGCAGGGTAACTGACATAGCCTTCAGAATTGCTAAACATAAGTGGCAGTAGGCGTAGTAGTAATATTACTCGTAGAACACGGTTGGTGCAGTGGCTAATACAATCGGCTGCTGCGCTCCGGGTCGTGGGTTAGATTCCCCCACGGAACAAATATTTGTATTTGCCAACATGCACATCAACAATTGAATATAATCATGATCATTTAGATTAAACAATATTACATTGGAGTACATGAACCCTGCTCGGGCACTGCAAACATCGGGCCGTTGTTGAGTCACATTTTGTAAAAACGGGTAATCAAACATACAATACAATGAAAAATTACTTAAATTGATTGTTTTAGTTAGTTAAGGTTTCATTATAAATAGATTTAACTGATTGATTAATAATTACAAATTCATTTCAATATTTTTTTATGATTATAAAATATTTAAAACAATTAGTTCCAAATACATAAAAAAAACAAAATTCAATAAAAATAAATAACATTGATCAAGATATCTATATGTATGTACAAAAGCTCTATATATGTAAATCAGTCAATTGTGTCAGGTTAGAAGTTGTATTTTATTACTCGGGTTGTATATCAATTTAAATGTTGGAGATTAAAATTTAAGGTCTAGAAAAGTTGTCTGATTTAAATTGCTCAACAGTATAGTAGGCTTTTTTAATTAATAGTGTTTTGAAATTGTTATAGAATACCGTATTTTTTCCTCATTCTTAATGTGTTCAGGCAACTTGTATATAGTAATCATTCTGTAGTCGGGACTATTCTTCATTATTTCGAAATGTATGATTGGTGTAATTAATTTGTTTTTATATCGACGGTTATAATTTATATTTACTTCATCGTTTGACTGGAAAAAGTGTCTGTGATTTCTGACGAACATTGAACATAGAATGTAAAGAGATGGAAGTGTTAACATTTTGTGTTTAATGAAATGAGGGTAACAGCTTTCGCGTTGTCTTATATTACATAGGATTCGTAGACACTTTTTTGTAGTATAAACAAGTGATTAAAATCCGTACATTTGTATGATCTGCAGGTAGTTGTTCCAAGTCTGGGTGTGCTGTGTGTGAAATTTGTGTCTGTAAACGCAACCACGACCCAAGAGAAGTGGGGCAACGCTTTAAAAATAAGGAAGAATGCATGGTCAATGGGGCCGAAAAGTTTCTCTCTTCTTTCTCCGCCAATAGGCGTGGCACCAGTGGGCGGCTCTAGTGTGATCATACGAGGACCTGGAGCCTCCCTTAGGTGCCGAAGATGACCGCCCCAGTGGTTTTAGCCGGTAGGAGTCCGGCATACCCCTTCGTCCTTCCCCGGGGCGAAGGAAGTTTATGAAGAAATTCCACTGGGCACCAATAAAAAAAGGCGGACACGCATTACGTAATACCAATTTTTTTGACGCTTTGCCACCGGTGGATCCTTGGCTGCGCGATAGCTGCTATCGCGTCTCCTGTTGCTGTTTTTAGCTAATCAGCCCGCGGAAGCCACAGCGTCGGTAGACCCCATACGAAGTGGGTGGCGACACCCTGGAGGCGAGTAGCGCAGAACCGGTCGTTGTGGCGATCAGTCCAGCAGTGGACGTCTTTCGGCTGAAATGCTGATAAAGGCTTGTTTGGTGCAAACTTTTTATTCTATTCTATTCTACTACATTTCTCCACGTTGCTTTAACTTCTACAGAACAATGTAGACATAAATATTGTAAACATATTATGATTAAAAAACAGTAACCATAGAGTTTCTCGAGTTGCCCGTTCTTTTCATGGAAATCTAACATCTTTGAACGCGGCAACTACCGAACCTATTTCTTCCAATGTCACTAGTCCCCACATCAATCACAGTTTAGTGGAAATACATTCTGTTGATCTATCAGTAGATAAAGTATTATCTTATTTAATGGGGCCGCTCGGTATGAGCACGCAGACTCCCTAATCTGCGCACCCGCGACCCCCGTCTATTGTCTAGCCTACAATTAAAACGGTACCTAGTCGGCCTTTACCGTTAGGTACCTTGAAGTTTCTTTACAACACACAGAACCGGAGGAAAAAACGGACTACTAAAATGATTTCACACGGTTGGTGTAATGACTGATACAGTCGGCTGCGGTATTTGAATGATCTGCAGGTAGTTTTTCTGGGACTGGGTGTAGTGTGGGCAATTTGTGTCTGTAAACGCACCCACGACACTGGAGAAATACCTAGTGTGGGGCGAGGTTTAAAAAAATATTACTAATATCATGTCAATGTCTATCCGTGTGGTGACCGGGTTAAGAATTTAGCATCACTCCATCTCCTCCCGTGGAGGTCGTAAAATTCCCCCAAAATGTCGACACAACTAAAACACCCGCCCCTGTTTTTGGCCGACCCGCTATTCCTGGTCATGGTAACGGCGGGGCACGGGTTGCTAAGAATCTCCGGATGGGACCCTTCTACCTGGGACAAACTGTCCAGTTAGGTAGGTCCAACTTCGAGAAAGAGATCAATCCTCGAATCCGACTCGGCTGGGCAGCGTTTGGGAAACTTCGCAACATCTTTTCGTCAACAATACCGCAATGCCTCAAGACGCAAGTCTTTAACCAGTGTGTGATGACATGGAACAGAGACGTGGTCACTCACAATAGGCCTCATAATAAAGCTCAAGGTCACTCAGCGAGCTATGGAGAGAGCTATGCTTGGTATTTCTCTACGAGATCGCATCAGAAATGAGGAGATCCGTAGAAGAACTAAAGTTGTCGACATAGCTGAAAGGATTAGTAAACTGAAGTGGCAATGGGCAGGGCACATTGCTCGTAGAACATCAGTTCTTTGTGCCCCAGCGGCCATCAGGCCGCTGGGGCACAAAGGTTCTAGAATGGAGACCGCGCACCGGAAAACGCAGCGTGGGACGACCTCCAACGAGGTGGACAGACGACCTGGTGAAGGTCGCTGGGAGTCGTTGGATGAGGGCGGCATGTAACCGCTCGTTGTGGAAATCTAAGGGGGAGGCCTTTGTTCAGCAGTGGACGTCCTGTGGCTGATATGATGATGATGATGATGACCCTTCTACCAACCCTAACGAAAACTGGTCCTGGGAACATACAACGCACACACAATGAGGGCAGACGAAAAGATCGTTGAGCTGGAAAAAGAAATAGATAAGTTGCACTAGGATGTCATGGGTTTATCAGAAGTCTGAAGAGAGGCGATTACCGAAACCTATTCTACTACCGGGAAGGCGACCATCTGTCTCATGGTGGTGTCCGCAGGTCTATCATTAACAACATATAGTTAGATTGAAAGTATGTCGAGCAGCGTAGTGTACCTTGGGTGCGCTGATTGGGGGTCTGCGTGCTCACACCGAGAGACCTCCGGGAAGACGGCGGTGCGCACGGATGGCCCTTTTTTGTAAAATAAAAATAGTATCTACATCGGCCGCTGATCCCCACAACAGAATGCCATAAGACATAATACTGTGGAAATATGCAAAGTAAACTAATCGGGCTGTAGCTACACCAGTCAGCTGCCTAATTTTCCGAACTGCAAATGCAGCAGAGCTGAGCCTACCCGATATAGCTTTGATGTGGGCACTCCATTGCAATTTAGAGTCGATGGTTATTCCTAAAAACACAGTTTCATCAACAGTTTCAAGTTGGTTGCCTTCAAGAGTTAATTTGGGGTGTATTAAGCAATGAAAACTTTAAACATTTGGTTTTGTCAGCATTAAGTAGTAGATTGTTAGCCGCAAACCATTTGCAAAGGACTGTTAGACTATCGTTTAGGTGTGAAATATTACCATCATTTCTATTAATTTAAAAAATTAGGGACGTGTCGTCAGCAAATAAAATTACATCTGATAATTTGGTCATCATATATGGAAGATCATTTATATATGCTAGAAACAAGAATTGAGCCCTGGGGCACGCCCATTTTGACCCGGGACCCCGAGGAGGTAGCACCACTTATATCTACTTTTTGCCGTCTAAAAGATAAATAAGAAAATACAAGATCAGCAGCTCGTCCACGAATTCCGTAATGCTGTAATTTACGGATTAGTGTATTGTGGTCCACGCAATCAAATGCCTTGGAAAGGTCACAAAAAATGCCAATGGCATCTTGAGAACCTTCCCAGGATTCTAGAATTTGGGTAACTAATTGCACTCCTGCATCCGTTGTTGATCTACCCTTCGTGAATCCAAACTGACGACTATGTAATATCCCGTTAATATTAAAATGTAACAACATCTGATCAAGCATAATTTTTTCAAAGATTTTACTGAGTGCTGGGAGCACAGAAATAGGTCTATAATTTGACGGATTATTCTTACATCCCGATTTAAAAATTGGTATTATCTTACTATGTTTCATCAAATCGGGAAAAATTCCGTTATCTAAACATTGGTTAAAAATACCTGCAAGTGCAGGGGCAATGGTATCAATTATAGCTTCAATTACTTTAACGGACATACCCCATAAGTCTTCAGTGGATTTTATGTTAAGACTTTTAAATGCTTTTATAATTGTTGTCATTGAAATACGCCTAAATTCAAAATTTGGTATGTCTCTACTAAAGTTCTCTTTAAGTTGCGATTCAGCTAATATAGAGGACGAGGAAAGGGCTTTCGTAACCTCAATTGGGATATTTTTGAAAAATTTCTCGAATGTATTAGCGACCGCTATCTTATTAGAAATAATTTGATTATCAATTTTTAAATTTATTTTGTTATCCCGTTTTTTTTAATTGCCGGTTTCTTTGTTAATTACCTGCCATACTGCTTTTATTTTATTGCTTGAATTACCTATTTTGCTGCTTATTAGCAAGGATTTAGCGTGAGTACATACTTTCTTAAATATCTTAGAGTATTTCCTTACATAATTATGGACAGCTTCATCAGACGTTAATGATTTTTCATAGTATAAACTATATAGAACATCCCTACTTTTTCTTATGCCTTTAGTCGCCCATTCATTAAATAAAGATCTGTTAGTTAATTTAACTTTCTTAACTGGACACACTTTATTAAATTTCTGACATATTGTAGAAAATAGAGTACAGTAATTTCTGTTGGGGTCTTTAGAACTGAAGCGAGATTTAAAACATTGATTCCTAACATTGTTGTCTAAAGATTGTAATTTATTTTTAGATAGAGGTCTCATTTCAATTATTTTAGCAGATTTTAGCTTTCTATTACATTCAAAAGTTACTAGTTGACCTACATGATCAGATCTGATACCGCTGATCAAACAAGAACCATTAATTAAAGAGTTTGTGTAGACATTGTCTATGCATGAAGCTGAAGTAGCAGTGGTTCTGGTCGCTTCTTTAAAAATATTATCCAAATTGTAAGACTTAAATAATGAGACCAGTTTACACTTTTCCACTGAATCAAAAGGTTGATGTTAAGGTCACCACAAACAAAAATCAGATTATTACTTTTAAAAAGTTTTCTCAGTATACCTTCCATTGTAGTTAAAAATGAGGTAAAGTTTGACGCTGGTGGTCTATATACACATGAAAAAGCTCAATGATCTCAACAGAGTTTCCCAACAGGTGGGCCTTAAAATGAACATGGGCAAGACAAAAGTCATGTCAAATGCCCATGTCGTGCCCATCCCAATATCCTATAGGCGTGGCACCAGTGGGTGACTCTAGTGTGATCATACGAGGACCTGGAGACTCCCTTCGGTGCCGAAGATGACCGCTCCAGTGGTTTTAGCCGGTAGGAGTCCGGCATACCCCTTCGCCCTTCCCCGGGGCGAAGGAAGTTCATGAATAATTTCCACTGCGCACCAATAAAAAAAAGGTACCACTGTTAAATAGATGTTTTCAGCATAAATTTCGACACTAGTTTAACGGTAAGCACTTATAATCATGGTATCCAAGGACATCACTAGATAAATAGCGACGTTAATGGCGTCAACTGGGTACCTGTTGCCCAAGAGACTAATTATTTACAAATAATATTATTATGCTGATATATAGCGGACCCTAGTAATTTGCAAGAAGTATTACGCCATAACAAAATGACCACTGCTACTGGGCCAGTGTCCTTTAAGGAATTGTTAGACACGACCAAAGATTGCTTGAGTGAATTGTGTAACCTGGGTATAATATATATACATTCATTCATTTCAATTCAACCGTTATCGGTTGAATTGAAATGAATGAATGTATGAATGTATGAATGTATGAATGTATGAATGAATGAGATGTAAATATTATTTATATAATAACATCAATTAATACTAGGAAGCTGTGCATTATCGTGAATGAATCAGGCGATGAACTACCTACATTTAACCATTACGAAGAATTTTAATTAAGCCGATTTTATGCATTAGAATTTCTGGAACCTAAAACTATCAATAATAAATCAAATAATGCACATCCCAGGGTATGCTACTGACTTATACCTATTCTGTTCAGAAAATTATAAAAGAAACCAAAGTAAAATAAAAAACAATCTGATTATCATCATCATTTCGGCCGAATGAAATCCACTGCTGGACACAGGCCTCCCCCAAAGATCACCACAACGACCGATATGGTGTGTTGTGTGCTCATTGGGGGGTCTTGCCATAATCGCCACGCTTGGCAGACGGGTTGGCGATCGCAGTTGAGTTGTTAATGTACTCGAAGGACGCTGCTGCCCGACGACTTTTACGACACCCACGGGATGAAATGGGGTGGTGGCATTTTGAGCCGGCACCACACGATCTGATTATACATTAATTTTATTATAATATTGTTCAAAATGAAAAAATTGGTTTGCTTGAGTTCGTCCATTCAGTAATATTAATTTATTATTATTATATTTAAATACTTCTTGTCGTATATGTAATCGCAAATACCATTCGCTACATCACTCATTATTGCACTAGAGCATTACTCAACCAGGGCTCACAAACATTCAACGGAATTACTTGAGCTTAAGAAGCAAGCCAAGCAAGACTGACAACATTACATGTCGTCCTGAGTTTACCATTCAACTATTTAGGTCATTATTTCGGCCGAAAACTATCCACTGCTGGACGATTGCGGTCGCTGATTATGAAGTACTAAGTTTCAAATCATTTTTTTGCGTTTTAATCCATTTTTTGATCCGCCGTATTGGATCAGTCATTTTTAATTTCTCCATTTTGAGTGCAGATTTAGACCTCAAAATGGGTACCAATTTTCGTAGAAATTAATTGGTCCTCCGATCCAGTTCTGCTGTGTTCTTCTGGAACTTGAAGGAGGTCAGTACACTCCACAGCAATACATAAAAACTATGCTGTTTTTTGTCTGGTGAAGCAGAATCTTGTTTACCTGAACCCCGCTGTCATAAAGTTGTTGTGGCCATGTTCAATTTAGTCGACGATGGTAAATTTCTAAAGTGGTTTTGGGAAATAGAACCGACGATCTGAACCAACTAAAACAAAATTCCTTGCAAATGTAGAGCAGAGGTTTGAATCTTTATTCGCAACCCCATAGAAATTCTGAGGGTCGTTATATAGTAAAATTGCCGTTTCGAGATCAAGATCCTGCCTCCAAGAACATTACTATGCTCACTGTTAAGTTTCGCCAACAGTTGGCTGTAGAATAATGTCGTTATTTTCTATTAGCTGCTGAAAGGTTGACTAATTTTTAGGTTGATGATTTCATGGCTAATCTTGAGAACGCAGATTTCAAGTGCAAGAAGCCTAAATTGAAGGAGCAGTATGACTGAGGCATGAAAGAATACAAGTAAAACTAGGTACTGGATAATAATAACAATAATTACCTTTTCGGGGAAACCGAAGGTTTTGTTTGTGCAATTATGGATGAAGTTATCATGACGAACAATTACCGGAAATGTATTGTTAAGGATGGCACGGTTGACATATGTCGGGCATGTCACCATCCGGGCGAATCCCTTAGACATATTATTTCTGGTTGTTCTCGTCTTGCTAACGGCGAGTATTTGCACAGACATAACCAAGTAGCCAGGATCATTCACCAGCAACTTGCTCTAAAGTACAACCTTGTGGATTCTGAGGTACCGTATTACAGGTATGTGCCCGACCCAGTTCTTGAAAATGGTCATGTCACGTTGTACTGGGATCGGTCTATCATCACTGATAGGACTATTGTTGCCAATAAGCCTGACATAGTGGTGATAGATCGATTAGAGCGCCGTGCGATGATTGTTGATGTTACAATCCCACATGACGAGAATCTCGTGAAAGCCGAGAAAGATAAACAAATTAAGTATCTGGACTTGGCACACGAGATTGTCGACATGTGGGATGTGGACTCTGCAATCATCGTACCGATAGTTGTGACAGCCAATGGCCTCATTGCCAAGAGCCTCGACCAACATCTAAAGAGGCTCTCGTTAGGTGGCTGGATCAAGGGCTTGATGCAGAAAGCAGTTATCCTCGACACGGCACGCATTGTGAGGAAGTTCCTTTCTCTGGAACCCTAACCACCGGCAGCTTGGACCCTGTGCCCGATGCCGGTTGGTCACTATGTTTTATATTTTTAAATGTGTATAATCTGTTTTTTATATCATATTTAAAAATGTAATGTATATATAAAAAGGCAATAAATGGAATAATAATAAATCATTTATTTCAGGTTTGTACCCATAAAATGTGTTACAATACAATAACATGCTTACAATACAATATATTTTTAACACCAACAATGTACTATTTATTATGTTGTGACTCGTTATTTAATTAAGGTGTAATTTTCTTTATTTGTATTTCGGAAGAAAATATATCGTCTAAACGTTACTCCGTCCGGCCACAGGTTATCATCGAGGAATCTTTCGATTTTACTCCTACTCACATACAACCTATATACGTTGTAATTTTTCTCTCTTTTCGTGTGTATTTTCTCCAGGATAACTATCTCATTAGTTTTTCTCTTGATGTATTCTATGATATCCTTTTCTGTCGTATCCTTGTGTACATTTGAGATAAACAAAGGTACTCTCTGATCGGCGGCTTTGAATTTTCCCTCAAAATCAATGTCAGCTGTTCCCATATTGCCAATAAACCGGTTTTTGTATCTGCGTTTTTGGATGGTAGTCCACTCTAGTGACCGCTCCTCTTTTTTCAATTCACCTCTCCTGACCACTTCCGCCATTGTCAGTGGTTTGTATTCCGATTTAATGTTACGATGTGTAGTGATAGATTGAGATGGCATTAGTGTTAAATTATCGCCTTTGAATACTTCGCTCCAGTCGCCTTGCATCTGCGCGCACGTGTGCGTGTGTATTCCAGTGACGTCACGATTCCGGCCACTGGCGTGAGGCACTGCCACGGTTTCGATTATTTTGATGTCATTAGAGTCTAGTTTGGATGTGTTTTTTGTCGTAATCGCAATAAGAAGCTGATTTTAAGGCATAAAAGAGATGCGCCAGGGCTATATTTAGAATGAAACAAACTGAGAGCTGTTGAACCATATTTCCAAAGTTGAAATTATTAACATTACCCTGTATTTACATACTGGAAATAGTGATGTTCGTTAAATCCCTTCACCGATAATCGCCGGCTGACACATTAAAAAAACCGTCGATACCCGCCGGCTGATATACAACTTCCGGTTTATAATCAACCACATAGTACTGCAAACGTTCTAAATAGCTAGTATCCGAGTCTCTAAATATTTAAATGTAATTTCAAACTACTATTTTAGTCGAGATTATACCCGTCCAAGCTCGGGATGTTGTGAGTGGATGGCAGCCAACATTCCGTCAGCACAATATAGTCCCAGCTTACACCACTCCTAATAAAAATTGATACCAGCCCATCTATGTCATATTTCATACTTCTTATTATTAATGCCACCACCCCATCTCCTCCCATGGGTGTCGTAAAAGTCGACTAAGGGATTAGCCGGAGGATAGGCAGCAGCGTCCTTCGAGTACATTAACAACTCAACTGCGATCGCCAACCCGCCTGCCAAGCGTGGCGATTATGGCAAAACCCCCCAATGAGCCCACAACACATCCATATCGGTGGTTGTGGTGATCTTTGGGGGAGGCCTGATGTCCAGCAGTGGACTTCATTCGGCCGAAATGATGATGATGATATTTTGTTGCAATATTTTAAAGTACCGGTTTGAATCGAGCTAGTTAGATTGACAATCCTCCGCATTACAGGTTGTGAATTTGGCTGTCCTAAAGGAATCGATTTCGTTATGTATATTATTAAAGTCATCGAATTTTGCTATAATCATTTACAGCAGGTTCACCACTTTCCAGGACAACACTTTCACATATAGTATTACACTTTTCCCACTGAATTTACTTATCTGTGTGTGATATTACTGTATTTACAATATTTTATTAAAAATATTATGGAGCTCTTTTATTAGAGTGTTAAGAGTATTATAAGAGTGCTATATTTTAACATAACTTTCTTATTAAATAAAATAAAATTGGATACTTCTTTTTTATGTGATGAAAATTTGTTGAAAAAAGAAAATAATCTATATTCTAATTGTCATTTACCATGGGATACGATTTAGTATTTTGATTCGGGATTGTAAGAGATTTTTTTTTTATTCTATTAAATTTTATAGAGGGTTTAATCACAAGCTAATTATGTCACCAATTGTGAGAGATATAATCTATTTCTATGGCGCATATTTAAATTATAGGTATCTTTGACTTTCGGAAAATGTAAAGATTTTTTTATATAATTATGCAAATGTCATATATATATAAATGGATGGTAAAGTTAAAAGATTTAAGTTTACAAGTTGGCTTACTATTTTCTGTATCATTAATATGGTCCAGAATCCTTACACGTTTCTTCTGCAATAAAAATAAATAATTTGCCTCAACCATATCTCAGCTTCAGCTGAGAGCTGAGGGTTAATGTAAGGGTATGCAATATGGAAACACCCGGTCATGTGCGAGTTGAACTCACATGTCTACTGTTGGATTCGGTTTTGTACCTATAACTTACCTCAAGAACAAACTTAACACCGTAGTTGAAAATCATGTTTTCCCATACATTCCAACGACAAACGAAAGTTTGTGCGCACAATATTGTAAGATTTACCACGTGATTTTAAGACCAAGGACTACTTATAGGTTTTCATGTAATCTAAACATGAAAACCTATAAGAGAAAGAGCTATTACCTCTATTTTTTTCAGAATTTGAGAATCAGTACTTTTCGAGATAAGGGGGCGGGAAGGGTCAATTTTCGTATATTTTCATAAATAACTTAAAAACGATGTATTTTAAAATTATAAAATAAATATATTTGTGACCCTCACAACAAGCCCTTCCATTTCATATGTTACACGATGCAGTTTGCAAAACTTTATTTTTAAATTTTCCCTCCAAAAAGTACCCTTATATTTAAAATTCATTTGTTTACATTACACGTACGTGTTTGGTTCGCAGAAGTCCATATATGTACCAAATTTTAACTTTATAGGTCTAGTAGATTCGCAGTAAATTGACTGTGTCAAACGGACAGACAGACAGACACACGAGTGATCCTATAAGTGTTCGTTCGGAACCATAATAAAATGTGAAAATAATGGTCGGGAAGTCCTAATAAACTCTTGCGTCATTAATTCATTATTAAATACGTATCTACGTCAAACTTTTTGCTATTATGTGGGCGCAATGGACTCTGATCCGAGCAAGGTTAACGGTAAATGGCTTTACAAACACTAATCTGTGCTTTTGAGTACCTTTGAAGAGTTTGTTGACCATTTAAAACGGCTACACAAGAAGAACATTAAATTCTCAATACTGTTGTCAGTAAAACTTAAAATCCAGAACATAAGTAGAATGGAAAAATTGGAGGCAGGTACAGGTACGTCGGCAAGCCATGCGATGCGTCTCCCCCACGGATCTCTGTCCAGCCCTCCAGTAGCTCGCTCCAGGACCGAGCCTTCGCTTCGTGGATGGCTGTTTGTAGTGCGAGCGTGTCCACCAGGTAGGCCCTATAGGCATCGGCAGTCTCTCTGGCTGTAATATTGCGCTGGCGTCGAATTCGTTGGTACCGGTGGCGGGATGCTAGGCAGACCGTGCGCTAATTCGCGTTCTCATCCGACCACCAGTACTCCGCCGTACGCCGGGAGTGCCTGGTCCGGGGCCTAGATGCGTCGCATATTGACGTCATCGCCTCCCGGAACCAAGACGCTTCTTCTTCTAGATCGGGCAAGATCCTATAATCAACCTCTGAACAGGCCGCGACGCTGGCAGCTGTGACGTGCAACTCTCGATTGAGCTGTGTAACAATCATCGCGACGATGGGCTGGGACTCGAACGGCTCGGGCCGGGTAGGCGGAGGGCCACGTCAAACATAATGTGGCGGTGGTGTGACAACGTGACCACCTCCTCCACTACCCGCCAACCCGACACCATGTGGACCACAGAAGGAACCGCCCATGTAAAGTCCACGACGACTCCCCCTGCCATCTAACGCATGTGGTAACGGGCCCCTAATCCAGCAATCGGAGGTCAATTGACTCTACCTAGTCTTTTAACGTCCTCCCCCTTGGCCTGTCGCGGTGGTTGCCCTAACCTCTGGAGTGAGAATTGAAGTCCCCCAGGACGAGCGCTGGACGGGGCGAGCATTTACAGCAAATGCTGCTTGCTACCATGTCCAGGTAAAGTCGGCGAGAGACACGTTGCGGGAGAATTTGCAGCCCACTTCTGCCAGAGGTCGCCACTCTACGACGACGAAGCCCTGCCCCCACTCCAACAGGGAGCAGGGCGGACCTTCCTGGACGCCATAGGGCTCCGCCGCAACCGCAAAGGCAACCGACCACTCCGCAACAGTCTGCAGCAGCAGATTCTGCGCGTGGTGGCATTGGTTTAGGTAGCCCTGAAGAACCTTTAATGGGCCTCAATCAGATCATACAAAAACAAATAACAAATATTTGTTCCGTGTGGGAATGCCGTGCTGACCGATGGAGTGCCGACTATATCAGCCACTACACCAACCGTGACTATCTGCGCGAAAGGCACATTCGCTACGTGGGTAGGGACGGTATCGTAAAGCTGAGGGAGATTACGTGCGGGTTCCGCAGGGGTCGGTCCTCGGCCCCCTCTTATATAACCTCGCCTATGACGCGGTCCTGCGTGTTGCTCTCCCCGCTGACGTCAGCTTGGTCTGTTACGTTGACGACACCTTGTGTTGGCCAGCGGGGAGTCTTTTGAGGGAACCATCTGGCTTGCAAGCGGTGGCATAGTCATGGCCAAAATCCACACTCTGGGTCTGAAGATAGCGCCTCACAAAACCGAGGCGTTACGGTTCCATAAACTGCCGCGGAGCAGAGAACCACCCAGTTCGTGAACACGCGTTGGTGAAGCGCAAATCAGGGTGGGCCAGTACATGAAGCACCTGGGGCTTACCCTGAACAGTCGTTGGGGCTTCTAGGAGCACTTCACGTGCCTCATCCCCTGAGGCAAGAGGGTAGTGGGAGCATTACATCTAGTGCTGCCCAATCTCGGGGGGCCGGGCGAGGAAGTTCGCCGTCTCTATGGGGGGGTCGTGTGGTCCGTGGCCTTCAACGAGGCGCCTGTATGGTCACCTCGGCCATCCAGCGTTGCGGAAACAAACTTCACGGTCTGCAGCGCAGAGTAGCTATACGGATCGTACTGGGATATAGAACAGTTTCCTACGAGGCGGCAACTCTCTTGGCGTGCTTTCCGCCCTTTGACACAGCACATGCTGGAGGAGTGCCCGGCGTGGGCTGCTGGGCAACGGATCCTGGTCGATCAGATCGGGCAAGATCTCTCTCTGCCAGCAGAAGTGTCGGCTATGTTGGCAGAGCATGAAAATTAGAGTTTATATATATCGGCTAAGGGGCCGGCGACGTCTGCGCTGGCATCAGTCGTACGCTCCGGCTCACCGGAGGCGATTGAAGCCCATTAAAGGTCCTGAAAATCCTTCTGCGAGAGGGTCATGCTGCAGAAGGACACTGCAAAGCGGAATCGGGAAATGGCCGATCCCGCACGGAGAAGGACGAGACGGCGCCTGGGTAACAGCCATCCCGGTGCCTGGGCGGAACGAAAAGCACCATTCCGCCGCTGGCTTACTTACCTCTTGATGGTCCCGGTGTCCGGACCGATGCCGTGGTCGGCGAGTTTAATACTTTACCTAACCTTGTTCCGGGTGAGCCCTCGGTCATCGTGACCGTTATGGAGGTCGATGCGGGAACCTTGGGGAGGTTGACTTTCTCCTTCGTCTCTTTCCACCCTGATTTCCGCGTCGCCTCCCCCCACAATGGGAGAAAACTGCGCAGGCTACGCAGTTGCGGCTTGTCCGGCCTGGGCAGGCCGGGGCTACCGCTTCTTTCTGCCGCAATGCACTACCCCTCAGTGGTCTCCTTTGTGGACTACGAAGACGGGCTCGGCTACTGGTGCCTGGATTGGTGCGGATGCAATGGTCACTGCAGCTGCGGCATCTATTGCCCGCCGCTCTGACTCTCCAGCCCCCTTCGCCGCACCGCGACCTCCGCTTTTTCCTTTTGATAGCGGTTCTAGGGCTGGTACACGACTTTGCGCCTTGACGTGTTCCGCAGACTTCGCTGTGATCCTCATTGCCCTGGCAGCGGCCACATACATGTTGTGTATGTTGGCTGTCTGTAGCACTGACTGCAGCCGTCCTGTAACCGCCGCCAGTGGCGGGCGCACGCGATTCTCTGATGGGAGCCGCTCTGTTTAGGCCGCTAGTTTGTCATCCATCAACCCCCCGACTTCGAGGACAATCCGCGGGCAATAACGGCCAGGGCGACACGACACCTGGCGCCCGCAGTCTCGTTCCCCTGACGACTAAGGAGTCCCACCTCCGTCGTCAGTTTTTCTATCTGAACCGAGAGGCTGGCGAGAAGGGAGCGTTCTCCCTCTCCAGCCTCTCAACGTTTGACTCCTTTCGGGCCAACCTCTTGATGTCAGGGGAGGACCCCGCAGATGCCTTCGGAAGGTTCCGCTTGCGCCCTCACCTCCCAACACCATGTTGAGTGAGGCGTGCGAGGGTCCAAGGATTCCTCACCCCACCCGACGGCAGCGGGGTGCCCGGACGCGATAGCGACGCAACCGAACGCTGCGCACGAGAATTGGCACGCAGGTCACGCGCACAACGCGTCCTGCCACATGAACTGGACACGGGGCCGACATCCGACCCCACGTCCATCTTAACGCTGTCAGACTCCGACAGCGTACCCACACTCGGAGCAATTCGGAGCAATTGGCATTGAGAATGCTCAAAAGTCAATGGCTGTAACAGACGGACAGACAGACAGACAGACACACGAGTGATCCTATAAGGGGTATTCAGGGTTTTTATGCTTCGGACGTTCGGAACCCTAAAAATATTTTTTAGTTTATTATAAATACCTATTTAAGCACATACAGCACTACTATTCACCAAACAAATCAAGATCCGACTTAAGTAAATACATCTGTGAACATCGTCTGCCAACCACTTATTTATGCTTATGTAAGCAAATAATACTAGGTATATTGACAAAATACGAACATTGCTTCTACGACGCAAAAACACATCAGATGCACGAAAACGATTATTACATGTACACGTTTGAGAACACGGAACGAAGATAAAGAATCTTCAAAAATATCGAAATTAACCACCTTATCATGTTATGATCAACTGTATGGAAAATTTACAGTCTAAAAATAATATGTAAGCATTAAAAAACCTGTAATAACACATAATAGGTATGACATAGGAAAAAAACTACTAGGGAAATCCATGTTGCAGCGATTGACAGAATCAGCTGTGTCGCAGTTTGACCATAAAATAATGACTCGAGCAGAATTAAATAGGTTTAGCTATATTAAATGTTATAACCGAAAACATAGGTACTTTTTACCGACTTCAAAGAGGAGGAGGTTCTCAATTCGATGCGTATTTTATTTTTATGTAGTTACACCGATTACTCCGAGATTTGAGACGTCAAGCTCGACACCCTATATAACCATAACTATGCTATATGCGATAAATCGTGCGATAGGGATTGCCTATCGTGGCGTCGGCCAATCACAGCATTTGTTGCTGTACGCACACAGACGCACTTTTTTTGAAGAAAAAAATCACTCGGCGTTAGGATCCCAACGTGAACGTTCGAATATGAAGTCATAATTTTATTCATCTAATTGCTAACCAACTGTTATTTTATTTATATTGTCAATTTATATATCTGTTACTATTGTTGCATCCCGAGGTAACACACATAGCTTATGTTCATTTGAATAGTCGGTTATAGTATACATAATCAGCCCGTTACTGTCCCACCGCTGGGCACGGGCTATTTCTCACGATGAGAAAGGTTAGACCTTAGTCCACCACGCTGACGATGACGATGTTTTCCTTCACCGTTAACGCAAGTGATAATCAATCTGATTCGCACATTAACCCGAAAACTCCGAGATGCGGCCGGGAATCGAACTCAGACTCTCCAATATGGAAGTGAAACGTTCAACCACTATGCCATCACTGCTCTTGTTAATACTTAACAATTTTTTAAGTTGATTCAGCTTACTGTGGTGTCTGGCCGCCGAATACTTAAACGCCACTTAATATTAAGGCCCGCTTTAACTATTTGAGCCGCCCGGTTTCCTACCGAAACGGTTTTTCGAATAGTTAAAGCGGGACTTATTAAGTGGCGGTTCACTATTCGGCCGTATATTACATAAAAGCGTGAAGACATTTTTGATATTGACATTGATTTTATAAAGGCTGCCATTAGATGAATATGATTTATTATATTGTATTTTTTTAAATGCTTACATTAATTTCAACTGTGTTGTTATTAAGTATGTTTAATGTGGATTTAGATTTTTAATTATGATTGGCTCCTAAGGTAAAGTTGTAGGTGTGTTCAGATTTTGTTAGTTATTTTATCTTAACATTTCAAGCGTTAAAACAAATGAGACAATTTTCTATCGGTCCCCGTGTGGCTATGTGAATTAAACTATTTTGGATGGTTAATTTAGACTTTCTTGGACTGATTCCATTTCCTGTCCGGTAATTTCGAAGGCACGTTTATAAATGCAATAAGTGACTAGCTTGGGCAACATGCATAAAGGACTATCCAGATATAAGCGATCTTCGACGATACCGCTGTGGATAGCTAAAAATTCCGAGCGGTACCTAAATACCTACCCAGAATACAAATACCTACCCAGCGGAAAACAACTCGGTACTTTCGTCACCAACAGTGGTAGCGAATATCGCTTATATCTGAATTGGGTACTACTAACTGCTAGTGGTACGAAGGTGTACTGGTGGTCGGAGGAAATCGCGCAGTTGTGCGCGGTCTGCCTGGCATCCTACCGAGTACCAATAAAGCCGACGCCAGCGTAGTGCTATAGTTAAACTAAATTTATTATATGTACGTTCTACCAAGAATTAAACCTGCTTGCTTTTTCCCGAAAATCTTCTATACATCTATACAAATAAATAAAATTTAAGTGTCTGTTTGTAATGTCAAAATAACAGCTTTTTACTAAATTCATATGAAAGTTTAAACGGTACATATAACTAAAAACTATTTTTAAATATTTTGTCTGTCTGTTTGTTCCGGGTAATCTCCGAAACGGCTGGACCGATTTCGACGGGACTTTCACTGGCAGATAGCTGATGTTATAAGGAATAACTAAGGCTACATTTATATAAAAAAAAAAATTAGAGTTCCGCGCAAAAAAAAAGAACCCTTGAAATCCAATATATATATTATATGTCAGGTGTTTAGAGATCACTTCAAGCTTTTATTATGTACACATTTTAGTAATTTATAGATTGTTATTCTTCATTCAAATTGTATTCATATTAAAATCATCCGTGAAGTTTACATATAGTACAAATTAGTTGTGACCGCAATGTAAAAGTCAAATGATCCATGACATCAACACGGGGTTACAACGAAAAAAACTGCTTGGTGAATCGGCAATAAATAAATCTAGCATGTAAAAAATGGCAATAAAGATCGTTTTCGGTGCAGCCCTGTTCTTTTATTTTACATTTTTCTTGTTCATTGCATTAACTGTTGGCGGTAAATACCCCAGCCACACCCAACAAGCTCCTGGGTCACCAATGCTTTCCTAGCGCTAGTGACTTAAGGCTTAATCACTGTTGCTGACAATCCGATCCGATTGTATTAGTAGCTGAGCGCTTTTCTTTTTACGCCATGGGTTGTGGGTGCCATGCCCGCACGTACCTACTTAACAAAGATTTGTACGTTCTACAGATAGTGGCCCAACCACTGTCTGGATACATGTGTGGACTGTCTTTGTCTGTGAACTGTGACCCTGATACAGAGAATAATCAAAGAGTGAGCTAGCGGTTAAATTAGATAATAGAATCTTACTTTAAGTTTACCTTTTTTTTTTCTTTTTGTTGATCCGGTGGAAATACCTCATGTACTTCCTTCGCCCCGGGAAAAGGCGAAGGGGCATGCCGGACTCCTACCGGCTAAAACCACCGGAGTGATCATCTTCGGCATCGTAGGGAGGCTCTAGGAACTCGAACTTTAAGTTTACCTAGGTATGTAAAGTTCGTCCGGCTGGAAGGAAGCCGGATTGGTTCTTTTTTGAGGAAGGAAGGAAGGCCCACGGAGTCTCCTTCTGCGTACCGTCCCATTTGCCTGCTCGACGAGGCTTAGAAGCTATTCAAGAGAATAATTACCCAAAGACTCGTTGATCCCCTGTCACGAGTAGGTCCCGACCTTGCCGATAGCCAGTATGGCTTTCAATAGCTTTCAATTAGCAAGGTCTCTATCTCGGCTTTCAGGTGTCCAGCGCTGTAGAGCCAAACTACACGGGCTGCAGCGCAGAGTGGCTATACGGATCGCACTGGGATAGAGGACAGCGTCCTACGAGGCGACCACTCTCTTGGCGCGCTTTCTGCCTTTCGACATCCGGGCAGAGACGGACGCGTGGGTCTATGTTCAGACACGCTCTCTCCGCCAGAGTGGTGAAAGCGTGCCTCCAGGGGCGTTCGACAGGCTGAAGCGGCTGGCTCCACGGCGCGCACTCGAGATATGACGACATCGCCTATGGTTGCAGTTCACAACCAAGCGTGTCGTTGAGGCCATCCTGCCGCTCTTCGGAGCCTGGCTCAGAAAGAGCGAGCGCGTCACCTACCGTCTGACGTAGGTATTCATCGGGCACGGTTGTTTCGGTACGTACCTGCACCGAATAGGACGTGAGGTTAAGGCACAGTGCCACCATTGTGGAAGCGACCAGGATAACACACAGCACACGCTCGAGAAGTGCCCTGCGTGGGCTGCCGAACGGCGGATCCTAGTCTATCGGATCGGGTAAGATCTCTCTCTGCCCGGCTATGTTGGCAGAGCATGAAAATTGGATGATCATCCTGCGACCACGAACCCTGCAAAGTGTTCGCCTCATCAGGAAAAACAAAAATCTATAATATACGCGATGTAATCCGTTTAAAAGTGTTTTATTATAAGTAATAACGCGAAAACCTAAGACATTACTAGCGTAATATAATGCAACAATTAGTTTATAAAGTGATTTATTCTAAATTCTATATAAATGTATGGCATCACAGCAGTGACCCTTGGCCTGACGCTACTACTTCGGAGCACACCCCTTGGTAAACGGGCAAATAAGCTAGATTAAATGTAAGTTTTTTCAATATTTATAACCTTCAAATGAATAGAGTGTTTCGACCATGTGCTCAACAAAGGCCTTCCCAATAGATTTTCACAACTGTGTCATCATTATGGAGGGTATTTGCCGATACTCACCATGCTTGGCAGGCGAGTTGGTGAGCGAAGCATGGCTACCGTTTCACAGAAGAGGCGCCGCTGCCCATCCTTCTGGTTTAGATTCCCTTTGTCGCCTTTTACCACATCCACAGGAGGAGATGGAGTGGTGCTATATTCTTATCCAGATACCATGAATGTAATGCTGCTGCTTTAATATATAACTAAACAGTTGAGTAGAACTGTAAAAGAACTGTTTCATTCAATCCATCAAGCAATACCATATAAATTCTCGTTAAAACTACCCCTGGGACGGTGTGTAGCTTACCCGCTGCTAGTTTTACTTGTTGAATACTTTTGTTGTCCCGAATGTGTATTTTGTTCCTTTCTCACTTTAATAATATGCAGGAAACCGTTTTTCTACCTGCTCCCCCATGGAATGCGCGGTCGTTTACATATCACGCACGGAAGGGCTGCATTCTAGAATCGAGTTTTCAGGGCCCTTATTTTTAAGGACTGTTAGACGAGTTAATAATAAAGGTTCCCAGGGATGGTTTTTGTAATAACCATCATTAACTAAAGAACTATGTTAATTTCAAGATGAACTTGATCTTTTAGCAAATATTTCAATATGATACAGCATTTATTGTCATTATTTGAGTTATTAAACCCATTGGTAATACTTTTCAGTTACTTAAAGTTTTAGTACGATCATCACATCAAATCATATCGGCCATTTATACGTCCACTGCTGAGAAAGGCCTCCCCCGTGGATTTCCACAATTGTGTCGTCATTTTGGGGGGAATTTGCCAGTACTCACCAAGCTTGGCAGGCGGGTTGGTGATCGCAGAATAATGCTATTCCACAGAAAGGACGCTGCTGCCCATCCCTCTGGGTTAGAGTCCCTTAGTCACCTTTTACGACATCCACGGGAGGAAATGGAGTGGTGCTATATTCTTAATCCGGACACCACACGGATTCATTAGTACGATCATTGGGTTTTAAATTTCTAAGTTACAGTACTTTTTGTATGCACGTTTTCTGGACATATTGTTACCTATATTGTTTACGTTGTCATTTTTTTAAGCGTGATTGATCTCGTACTATTTTTTAAACAATGTAGACTATAAATATAAGAAAATATTAGAAAGAGGATTTTTTTATGATACTGTTGGCTTCAGTTGAGTAAGATTATGATTAAGATTATTTTTAATTTTAACTCATAGTGTGATGTCCTTAAAATGTTCCTATAAAATAATAATTTTCAAGGGTAATAAAAAAGATGTTTGATTAAACATTGCAAATGTTAATAAATATCGTTAGAAGCTCAGAATAGACAAGACAGATAAGACATTTTATTATATTTTATAGACAAAATATATTTTTTCATATCGGGGTCACTTTATACCCACGATGTATGACAACAAGTATGACACCAAAATCAGTGATACCAGTTAAGGGTTCATCCATAATTGGTTGTAGTATTCACATAACACTATATAACAATAAGAACTATCGATTTTGTCGAACTTATTAAAAAAAATTAAAAAAATAATCTACTAACTACAAAGAGTCGCCGATATATAGCATATAACACATATACACACAATCTTTTTTTTTTTGTTGGGCCCCATGGAAATTCTACATGAACTTCCTCCGCCCTACTGCAAACTCACTTTAAATTTGCAGTCTAACTAGATTTGATCTATTTTCCCGACGTGACGGCTGCCTTCTGTATGAAACTAATATCCGAAGATTTGACCATTTGTCACGTTTCCAATGACAAACGCCAGGCTCCACGACTTAAAGTGCTCTCCGAGTCACGGAGGGGGCTTGATATTGCGTAAGCAGCGGACATCTATCCAAGGCGAAACCGAGGCAATATTGCTTAACCTCGTAATCAATACATCTACACGGTAGCCATTTACCGAGCGTCTCGTTTTTAAGGCATAGATAATTATGTAGTTATGTAAAGGAAATACATGTATACGAATAAAATAAATGTAGAGCCTTGATAATCCGGACAATTATATAAAATCAATATGTAACAGTGTACATAACTTTTTCGATCATAGGCTATCGTATTTTTAATACGTTATGAATTTATGAAAACAACAAGTTCAATCTCATCAAAGCAAACAACGGCAAGCACAATATATGTCCGAAATACAAAAACACTGAGTTACTCGACTACATCGACAGAATCAATTTTACTGTAATTTTCCACTCTGATTTCTAATGCACATTAATCATTATAAGCAAGTTGAAATATTATGTGTAATATAGATAGATGAACTATACATAAGTATATAGATTTTATTCTATGTGTATATATGTACTTTTTTTTTGGTGTCGGGCTTCTCGCATGCACTTCTGGGAAGTGTGGTTGCTTAACCGGTCGTTTCTTGCGAAGCCAAAAGACGCCTCCCAGGCTTAAAATTTATATAAAAAACTAAGCAACTTGCGTTAAGAGCGCGCCCTGCGGGACACGGACCTCGGCTTAGAGCGTTGCTGGGGATAACAAGCTATTGTTTTGGGGACAGCTGGATCGGTATTATTTAAAATGTAATAAGGGACATTTAAAACTACAAGCTCGGCACGGGCCGGTGCAAGCAAGAGACGAGGGGGGGAGAAGTAGTAACTTGAACGGGAAGGTGACGCGGCGATAGGCCTCCGCGACGTCAAATAGTCGGGTGTTAAGTGAATGAGACAACGTTATGTGATCTAACGCGATTTTAACGTCTGTATCGACCAGAACGTGCCTCGGGCGGCGTACTCTACTAATACGGGAGGGTTGGTAATCGGCGGCGGATACCACTAAGGGATTTGGGTGGGACAGGGCAGAATCGAAATAGCGTTTGGATGCTCGTTTCATAAATTGCCTGATGGTTGGCAAGTTAAGATCGAAATGCAGTTGATCATTTCGCATGTACCAAGGCGCTCTGGGGGCCTTGCGCATAAAACGGTTTTGGAGGGTTTGGAATTTACGGGTGGGGCGGATTCAGCGTGTGCGAACGCTGGCATAGGTCATGATGGGTCGAATGCACGTGGTGTAAATTCTCACCTTATTTCTAAGGGATAATTTACTACGAGCGTTCAGGAGATAGTGAAGGCGACCGAGCACAAAGGCAGCGCAGCCACGCACCGTCTTTGTGTGGGGTATAAAGGACAGTTTTTTGTCTAGGGTGACTCCAAGATACTTGGCGTGCGGTTCCCAAGGAACCGATTGTCATCGCAGCATCGAGATATCCCTGAAGCGTGGGTGGTCGTCGCCTAATTTGCAAAATAGGACGGCTTTACTTTTAATGGGGTTAACTTCGATCTGCCATTTACTAAACCATTTCCCGTAGGCGATGGCTGTGGCTTGGAGGATCTTAGTTATACTATCGGGAACGTAACCGGAATAGAAAATGGCCTTGTCATCGGCGAAGAGTGCTAACTGTGTCGTATTAGCAGGTCGTTTGGGGATGTCACTGATGTACAGTGTGAACAATAGTGGGTACTAGAAGCTAGTAGTGCTAGCGCACGGATCCTCGTGGGACTCCGGCTCTAATGAGGTGTGGGGACGAGAGAACGCACGTGATTCGATATTGGAAACTGCGATTTGACAATAAGTCTCATATGATGAGAACGTGACGGTCGGGCGCTCCGAGTTGATATATAATGAGCCGTTGTGCCAGACTTTGTCAAATGCTTCCGCAACATCGAAAAAGAGTACTCCCGTTATCATGCCGCGTGAGAACCCGAACGTGATGTGTTCAACTAATCGGTGGATGTGTTGTACACACGAGTGTTTGGCCCTAAAACCAAACTGTTCGTCGGGAATGAGTTTTTTGCATTCGGCAAAATCCTTTAGTCGGGAATAAATAATCCGCTCATAGATCTTCACCAAGGAATTGAGACTTCTCGAATGGAGACCGCGCACCGGAAAACGCAGCGTGGGACGACCTCCAACGAGGTGGACAGACGATCTGGTGAAGGTCGCTGGGAGTCGTTGGATGAGAGCGGCATGTGACCGCTCGTTGTGGAAATCTAAGGGGGAGGCCTTTGTTCAGCAGTGGACGTCCTGTGGCTGATATGATGATGATGATGATGATGATGGGCGATAACTGGCGGGCTCGCACTTGGGCTTACCGGTTTTATGAATACCGATAACTGTGGCCTATTTCCACATATCTGGAAAGAGGTTGTTGTTTAATGCCACATTGAAGATCATGGTCATTAAGATGATAAGACGGTCGGGGAAGAGTTTAGTCACCTTATTGGTGATACTGTCAGAGCCAGGGGCTTTGCGAGGGTGAATGTTTTTCCGAAGATTTCTGACCTCGTCTGCCGTGACCGGAGGGAGGGCGTCATCAGGGTCCTCGGCAGACAGAATAGCGGCTCTGCGTTCGACTTCAGCGTCAACCTTTGTGAGGTGAGCTTGGTCAACAGGTAGAGTGCTTGGGGAACATTGCGCTTCTTGACTATCAGCTAGGCATTTGAATTTTTCGTCGTCATCAAAGGCGACTTTGGTTGGGACGGTTGAGAGGGGGGACAACATTAGGCGCGTCCACACAGAGCGAGCAGCCTCGCGAGGCAACTTCCGCCCGAAGAAGCTCGGTTAGTGTGGACGTGCCTCGGCCGAGGTAAGCGCGCGCGTTGCCGCGGGCGAGCGACCGAGCGCCCGAGCCATCGAGTATCGGTTTTTTGTTTTGCTCAAAGGCGCCTTTAGCCGCGCGCACTCTGGACGCTCGCGTATTTTGTTTCGTGCCTCGCTCGAATTATTATAATTATGGATAAAGATCAGTGTTTAAAATGAATATCTCTCTATGGTATAAACACCTGGCTATGAAATGCGAGTGATCCTAATAATATCTATAATAATCAAGTTTTGTATAATGTTCTCTTTTTTATAATCCTATTTATAAGGATAAAAGCAACAGCTGCCACCGCAACACGTACGTGATGTCATGATGTCTTAATTCTTAACTGAACGAACGAACAAAATGGTTCGGGCTTGCCGCGCGCGGCAGCCTCGCGATGATACCGAGGCTGCCGCGCTCGATCGAGGACAGTTTTCTCGCGCGGCAATTGCCTCACGAGGCTGCTCGCTCTGTGTGGACGCGCCTAATGGATGTTTCGAATTTGAGTTTCCGTTGCAGATGCCATGCCGCAAGGTGGGTTGGCCCTAAGTCACCCAACATCTTGTTCTAGCTAGCCTTTCGGCACTCCTTAATACGCTTCTTAACAGCGCGCTGTAAGTGGCGCATAAAGAGGCACTTGGGTTCTTTGGAAAAATATGAGTACGCTCTGAGGGCTGCGTTCTTCTCCGTCATCAGTGCACGTACATCGTCAGGGAGTTTCACACGATGGTCTTCCACCGGCGAGTTGCCGTGAACATTCGTCCACGATGGACTGTACATGACCCGCGAGGGAGTCGATCGTGCCTAGCGTATCTGCGTATATAGCGTATCTAACTGGACTGACGAGGGCCCGTTGAGGCGTTTCCTAACTTTCATCCAGTCTGTCGTCACAATGGTCTGAGGGGGTTGTCCTGTGTCCATGGGGCCAAAACGGGAGGTGAGATGAAGGATCATAGGAAGGTGGTCGGAGTCTAGCTCTTGTAGTACTTCATGTAGTATTCAAGTGCTATGTCGAGTATATCCGGGCGATGGTTAACATTGCTGGTGTAGTGGGTGGCAGACATCGGGACGATGATGTCAAAATTGAGAAGGGTATTGAGGGAGTATAAATTTCTTCCTCTGTGGTGAACAATTCCAAGGCTCATGTTTGACATTGAGATCCCCCGCCACTATGACGGATTCGCCTAGATCAAAGAGTGCTTCTAGATCCGTTTGGATTAGATCGTGTTGGGTATTCGGGGTTATGTACGCCGACACTAAGGTGATCGGTTGGTGACCTATCATGCCATATCCTGCACACAGATGCCTCTACAATGGAAAGGGACGGGGTATCTAGGTGCATACAATAAAGGATCTCTTATAGTAAATAAGAGTGCCTCCTCCACGGGAGTGGGTTCTATAATTTTTCACTATATCATAGTTTGTAATTGTGTGTTGTTTGTAACTGTGCTCCTTTCCTTTTCTCTTGTATCAGCGTGATGCCAATAAGGTGGTCGCGGAGGAATAAGGTGATCTCATCTTTTTGGCCATTAATGCTGTTTGCATTGAAGATGCCTATTTTTAAGGATCGGGGTTTAATTCTGCACCTGCTTTGTAAACCCATTAGGGATTAACGCGGTAGGACAAGAGGACGGATGATACATCAGCGAACTCACTGAGAACGAGAATGAGGCCGTATTGGCCCTAATGTCTGCGGCCATTTGGGCAACTCTGTTCTTGTCGACAGAGTTTAGAAGTCCGAGGACAACAGAGAGATCGTCGGATCGAAGGTGGGATGAGGATTGAGGTGAGGGAGGGATGGCCCTTTGAGAGTGCACTTGTGGTGCGTGGTAGTTGTATGGCACGGGAAGGTACGGTGCCGTAAGGGGGGCGGTCATCAGCGAGGGAATCACTGACGCTTAGGTCGACTATTGTGTTAACAGACTAGGCCTCAGGCTGGGGAACGCCTGCTGATTATTCAGCGCATTCCACGGCGATGGCCTTTGGGGGCTGAGTCGCTGAGACATAGGAAGGGCCTGAGAGGCGAGTTGAGCGGCCTCGAAGGCTTGGGTGGCCGCTTTGCGCTTAGCCGCCTTGTTGTTTGCGCGTGAAGCTTTGGGGCATCCGCGATAATTCGCGGGATAACCCGACTTCCCGCATAGCACACAACTAGGGTTGTAGGGTAGGGTAGGGCTCCGTGCAAAGCGTGCGATCTTTGGGGTGATCGCTGTCGGAGGCTCTGTGGTCACCTAGGCACTTAACGCACCTAGGTTTAGCGTAGCAGTGGCACTGCGCGTGACCGTAAAGCTGACAGCAATGACACTGCCCGGGAGGACCATATCTATGGGGAGACTCAACTTTTATACCTGAGAGGTGGCACACGGTCTTAATGTTGTCGCAGAGTGCCTCCCTCCGTGTTCCTTCCCGGTTAGCTCAACTAGGAGGCTCTCTCCACGGCAGCAAGTAACAGAGTTCAGTTATTGAGGTTCAATGCAACGTAACATAGGTATATTGTTATTCACTACTTCAATTAACACTTCATGCTGATGTTAATATTTTTTTAATACAGCTTACTAACAATTATTTAAGCTTGCTAAAAATAAGTAATTGGAATATTGCAGGAGACTATTTGTCAGAGCGACAGCTGTGTGTCGAACCACTAGCGTCCAGAATGGAATGTGTAATGATCAAAATATGAAGAACGACTCTACGTCACATAAATTCAAATTTTGATTTGAATAAAGAATGAATCGTGAGGTGGACAGTGATGGAAATGAAAGGTATGAAGTCATGAAAGAGGTTGATTGAAATGAAGATGAAGGATGACTTCGTCACAATGTTAAAGATTTTCCAATAATTATCGGCGGTCTTCTCGCATATGGCGAAGACCATGTCATAAGCTTCACCGCTGCGACCAGCATGGATTCAGTGAACTTCAAGGACGGGGATATTTTGCGACTGAAGGTCGTCTTTGATGGAGTCGGTATCGATCTCCTTGGGGATACCCTTTACGACTACCCGGAGTGGGCGGTCCTCAGTGAGGCAGTACGTGCGGAAATATACGTTACAGTCTTGGAGGGCACGGGTCAAAAACCCATAGCAACGCATAGCTCTCTCCATAGCTTGCTGAGTGACCTTGAGCTTTCTTATGAGGCCTATTATGAGTGACCACGTCTCTGTTCCATATATCATCACTGGTTAAAGACTTTCGTCGTGAGCCATAGTGGTATTGTTGACGAAAAAACGTTGCGAAATTTCCCGAACGCTGCCCAGCCGAGTCGGATTTGACGATTGACTTCTTTCTCGAAGTTGGACCTACCTAACTGGACAGTTTCCATACATTAGACATACTCGTCAACAACTTCGAGAACAGAGCTCCCAACGGATATTGATTTTTTGATCGATTTACGCGATCCCTAACATCCCGAGGTGGATAGGCCCGGGGGTATGTAACAAAACCCTCCCTGCCGGGTGTAGGTAGAGAGATGGGTGTACCTGAGGTGAGCCCTAAGCTAGTACCATCTGTGGCCAGTGTTATTGGGCAAACGGGTCCCTGACAGCTCTTTTGCAAGGGGTGATACGGTATCGCCCACAAGAGACTATATAATCTGCAAAGGCAACTCGAGCTAGGGTCAACTAGGGTAGTCCCCAAGGCCGGAGTTCCTAGTCCGCTGGCGACTTAGGCGTTGCTCTAACTATGGGTTAGGCGGGTGTGTCTGGTCAACACCCCACACGGCTTCATTAACACCGTAAGGTATCCGCCGAGGACCACCAAATAGTGGTTTTTCCCTGAAGGGGCACAATACGCGATGAATTTAATCTGCCAAAGAAATAAAATCAATCGTCACCTAGAAGAAGGCAAGTTATGATTATTTGAATTGACTGCCATCTGACGGGACGGATTGCGGAAAAACACTACACAGCACACGCGCGAGCGCAGGCATAACACGACCGTCTGCGGCGAGTGTCAGGCGCGGAATGATTGAAGTACATAAATACACAAGCGTTGATATTAATACATAGTAACAATCATCTCGTTACTGTCCCACTGCTGGGCACGGGCCTTTTCTTACGATGAGAAAGGTTAGGCCTCCTTAGTCCACCACGCTGGCCTAGTGCAGTTTGGCGGACTACAGACACCATTGAGAACATTTTGAAGCCTCAGCTATGCAGGTTTCCTCACGATGTTTTACTTCACCGTTAACGCAAGTGATAATCAAATTCGAAAATTCCGAGGCGCGAGCCGGAATTGAACTCAGATCCTCCCGTATGGAAGGCAAGCGTTCAACCACCAGACTATCACTGCCATTGATATTGATGTTATTGATATCGATACTGGTTAATATATTTTGATGTACAAAATACAATATTTAAATCACACCTGAACTCTAAATTATAATAGCCTTATGCACTCCTAAGGGTCACTACCCTTATTGTGTGTGTGAGACATTAAGATTACACATTAATTATTAAACAACGTCAAAAAACACGTACAAATGAGAAATAACTAGATACGAGCATAAAATTTGTAGTAAAATAATTTTAATTTTGTTAGGTGTTCAACTTGCTTTGAATAATACAATAGATTCATAAATCTGCATTACTACATGTTTTCCTTTCAACATTATTTTACTGTGTAATGTTTTTACATCTAATTTACTACTACACATTATTAAAATGAAGATACCTAGAAATGTTTTAGATATTTCAGAACTACTAACCGGATATCAACAAGATATCCATCGGAGTTCTCATCATTTTGGTTTAAAAATAACCTGACACAAAGCATCTTTTAGGCAAAAAACGCCTACCAACATTTCTGGTCGTAAGTCTCAAATTAGTCTTATACTACAAACCAACATGATATTACTCTTTCATTATATTGCTTCACACTAGCCATGACTTTGGTTGTGTCACTCTTCAACTTGACATTCCGTCTCCGACTAAACAAATATGAAATCACTTTAAAATTGACTGGCAATGAAGATCACGACCTTTGTGACCGTATCTGTGCAAATACAGATCGACAAATGTTTGTTATTCTATTATTATGTATGTACATATGTCATCAAGCGGATTCAACTTAGTCGCAAAGGTAACACCCGTGTATAAGTGAAAATGACATACTAAAATTTACGACAATTTTATCGTCTTTACAATGATTTACCAAGTTTCAACCGCTTTTATTTATGTATATAGACGTAACACTTTTCTTATGAATGGTTTTGAATTGCTACATTGTTTCCACCAGTTTTATTTTAATTAGATATTAATTTGAAATTTACATATTTTTCCAAAAGCCTGAAATAATTTTTATCGGTGGTATAATGTTCTTTTTCTAGTGTTGAGTACGAAATACCTACTTGTACCGTAAAAATTTACGTGACGTGGAATAAAAGGTTATGGTATTCTTATATATTTTTGAATCGTACCATACAAAATATAATAAAAATAGCAAACACTGATTTATATAATATGACTTTGATTATATACTAAATAGTCATGAAAGTATAATAAGCGTTACAAGTTGTGTTATCAGTACAAAAGCGTAGCTAAAC
Source organism: Diloba caeruleocephala (assembly GCA_947459985.1). NCBI lineage: Eukaryota > Metazoa > Arthropoda > Insecta > Lepidoptera > Noctuidae > Diloba > Diloba caeruleocephala. The sequence continues at coordinate 19,249,150 of OX381610.1, forward strand.
CAATATGGGCTGAGTTGAATGGCTAATGGCACATCAGCTTATCACCAAACTTAACTGACGCAAACATAGCTGTAGTATACGCAGTAACGGTAATGTACTTTAGCGCAATTTTAACAATAAACTTACGGCCTGTTTTTGTATTTAGCACATGTTCATTTTTATATTAAGACATGATACAATATTTATTATTACAAAAAATTTAACTAATATTTTTATTACTAAAAATTATTCTGGCTTCAGGCACTCCTGTTACTCAACATAGATACTTAGTTGGATGACTCAACTTTCCGACTCGCTACAATCATGTTTATGCTTAGGTGCTCCTTGTGGTGGTCCACATCACTGACACTGTGGTGAAGCTGTCGACTGCCGCGATCATCATGGCCTGTCTTGTAGCAAAGCGCGGGTCGCATAGCACGTCATTGTGCTGCCGCGAACAAGACGCTTTGTGTGGTTCGCGGATGGTGTGTCACTTGTTTTTAAAATTAAGCGACAATTACTCAATTTTATCGAAGATAACGATGCAATCTCCAAAGTTGTCCATTGGTTAATGTAAATAATCTACTCCTTAACGAGAAAAATCCATATATAAAATTTTCTTCGCCTAACGTCAGACAGTTGCAGACCAATGTACAACTGAACGGAATAGAGCTGAACCTGTGTTACGTCAACGATTTTTCTTGGCATAACTATAGATGCCAAATTACAGTGGGGCCCACAAATTGACAAGTTGTCAAGTAGACTTACTTCTGCAGCCTACGCCGTTAAGAAAATTCGAAACATTACTCATGAGGATACAGCCAGAGTAGTCTATTTTAGCTATTGTCACACTGTAATGTCATATGGGATGGGGAAACTGTGCAGACATGAATACCATCTTCGCTTTGCAGAACAGCCCTTCTGTTCGAGCCATTTACAAATTGGGTCCAAGGGTTTCTCGCAGAGAGACATTCAAATAAATTGGTATTCTGACTGTAGCTTCCCAATATATATATATATGAAAATTTATTGTATGTACATAAAAACATTTCAGATTTGGTACAAGGTACAAACACAACCTTGTTGTACATTGTACTTGTCTCCACAGAATAAACAACTCGTTCATGGGTCTCTGTATATGCTTCTACATTAAACTTCCCATTAAAATCCTAAATTTATCCTAAAAGAATTTAAAATATCACTAAATCTAAACTCCGCAATAAAGGATATTATATAAGAATCCTTACTATCTTAATGATAAAAAAGCTTGGGACTTAGCTGCTCGCTAGGTACAGTCAACACAGTCAGCGTGCTCACACCGAGCGACCCCCGGGAAGACGGTGGCGCGCACGTGGCCACGTGCCGCCGTGTGCGCAGCACAGCGCAAAGCGAGGCTTGGGAGGATCCTTTACAATCCTCCCCAAGAAGTGCCTGGGGGGGCGACCTTTTTACAGTTGCCTTCCCTACGCTTGAGGGGGTGACCGTTTTACAGGCATCCCTTCCGAGATGTGCCTAAAGGCGTGGCACCAATGGGCGGCTCTAGTGTGATCTTACGAGGACCTGGAGCCCCCCTTCGGTGCCGAAGATGACCGCTCCAGTGATTTAGCCGGTAGGTGTCCGGCATTCTCCCTGCTGGCGTCAGCTTAGTCTGTTACGCTGATGACACTCTGGTGTTGGCCAGCGGGGAGTCCTTCAAGGGAACCATCCGGCTTGCGGAGCAAGCGGTGGCAATTGTCGTGGCCAAAATCCACGCCCTGGGTCTGCGGATAGCGCCTCAAAAAACCGAGGCGCTATGGTTCCACAAACTGCCGAGAAGCAGAGAACCACCCAGTTCGTGGATACGCGTTGGTGACGCGCAAATCGGGGTGGGCCAGTACATGAAATACCTGGGGCTCACCCTGGATAGTCGTTGGGGCTTCGAAGAGCACTTCCAGCGCCTCGTCCCCCGAGTCGAGAGGGTAGTGGGTGCTCTGCTGCCCAATCTCGGGGGACCATGTGAGGAAGTTCGCCGTCTCTACGGAGGAGTCGTGCGGTCCGTGGTCCTATACGGGGTGCCTGTATGGTCAGCTCGACTATCAGGCGCCCAGCGCTGCAGAACCAAAATTCACGGTCTGCAGCGCAGAGTGGCTATTCGGATCGCGCGAGGTTACCGAACAGTCTCCTACGAGGCGGCAACCCTCCTGGCGCGTTTTCCGCCTTTTGACATCCTGGCGGAGATGGATGCGTGGGTCTACGATCAGACACGTTCCCTCCGCCAGTGCGGCGAAAACGCGCCTCCAGGGGCGTTGGACAGGCTGAGGCGGCTGGCTCTGCGACGCGCACTTGTAAAGTGGCGTCACCGCCTGCGGATGCAATTTGCGACCAAGCGCGTCGTCGAGGCCGTCCTGCCGCTCTTTGGAGCCTGGCTCAAAAGGAGCGAGCGCGTTACCTACCGTCTGACGCAGGTGCTCACCGGACACGGTTGTTTCGGTGCGTACCTGCACAGGATAGGACGTGAGGCCACGGCACAATGCCACCATTGTGATAGCGACCAGGATACCGCACAGCACACGCTCGAGGCGTGCCCTGCGTGGGCCGCCGAGCGGCGGATCCTGGTCGATTGGATCGGGCAAGATCTCTCTCTGCCAGCAGTAGTGTCGGCTATGTTGGCAGAGCACGAAAACTGGAATGCAGTGGTCTCCTTCTGTGAGAGCGTCATGCTCCAGAAGGAGACCGCAGAGCGGGATCGGGAGAGGGCCGATCCCACTCGAAGAAGAAGGAGACGGCGCCGGGGTAACAACCGCCCTGGCGCCTAATTCCGATACGCCTGAAAACCCCTGCCGTTGCTATAAGGTGGGGGACCTCTGGGTTCGCGAGTGCGTAGATTGGGGAATCTGCGTGCCCACACCAAGCGACCCAAGAGAAGACGGTAGCACGCATGTGGTCACGCGCTGCCGTGGGACGCTTTGGGGGATCCTTTACAATCCTCCTGCGGGGGTGACCGCTTTACAGTCACCCTCTCCGAGATGTGCCAATAGGCGTGGCACCAGTGGGCGGCTCTAGTGTGATCATACGAGGACCTGGAGCCTCCCTTAGGTGCCGAATATGACCGCTCCAGTGGTTTTAGCCGGTAGGAGTCCGGCATACCCCTTCGTCCTTCCCCGGGGCGAAGGAAGTTCATGAAGAATTTCCACTGGGCACCAATAAAAAATAAAAAAAAGGAGTCCGGCATACCCCTTAGCCCTTCCCCAGGGTGAAGGAAGTTCCATGTAGAATTTCCACTGGAGATCAATAAAAAAAAAGGTACAGTCAACATTGTTTATATTATTTTATACATAAACTGACATTTTTATTTTATACACCTTTGACATGTGATTTGTATTTTTATGTTTTATTTAAACACTTTTGTAACATATTTTTGACATTTAAGTAAAATTTTGTCTTGCTTTAATTTTTTTTAATGTTTTGTGTACATGTAATTAAAAATATTGTAAATGACAGACGTGTTGCTGGGGACTTCGTTGCGCCGTGTCTTCTCCCCAGCTTAAACACTAGGAAGCGGTGAAGGGTGGCCTTATATGGGTGCTGTCTAATGTTGACGTTCAAATAGAACTGGTTAATATGGTCTATTTTGAATAAATGATTATTTCATTTCATTCCATTTCGTCACGCCAATATTAATAACATTATTCGTCATGCTCTTGTTACCTCTGGCGTGCCAGCTAATCTAATCTAATTTTACGCTTGTGTTTATTAAAGACATTTTTAAATGTGATGTGTGTGTGACGAGTATTTGAATGCCTAGTATTATAACCTTAAAAATCGAAATCAAAAAAATCTTTTGAATACTGATCAATTCTTAGAAGTGTCGGTTACTTTAATTTCAGCCGAACGTAGTCGTCATTTAGAACACAGAAACTAATATTACGTGCCTGATGGTTCTTAGGCGAATAAAGTATGTCAGCAGAACAATGTGCTTTTAAAAAAAGTTTTGTAACCTCTGTCGTGTAATATATCAATTAATGGAAGGTTATTGTAAGTGTCTAAATTTTATTCATAATTTTTTTAAATAATTAGTTTAAAGTTAATTAAGAAAAAAAATCAAAATAGACATTCTCCACCCCGTTTCTCCGAAACTACTAAACCAGCCTAACTTTGAAAAATACAGAAAATATTTCTTTACTTATAGATTACAGGAAAACCTATAAGAAGTGTATGGTCTTAAAATAACATGGTAAATCTTTCAATATTGTGCGTACGTCTGAAATCGCAAACACACGAACCTGCAGAGCAACAGGCTTATTTAATTATATTATTATTTTATATTATTATATTAAACAGGTTTTAAAGAATGAAGTTTATACTTCAGAAGACTTTTATGACTTATGCGCGAAGATTGTATAGTTAAAGCTTATTTCTTTATTTTTAATTCATTTTGCAAATAAGCCAGAAATATCATTACAGGTCAATACCTTGTAATTAATGATGCTGTAGCTGTGGAGCACTCAAGGTTATTTTGCATTCTAAACATTTTTATTAATGCGTAATTAAAGATCTACTTCGAAATTCTACGACAGGGGCAGTCGCTTTGCCTGTGTTTTCTTATTATATTGTCAATAAGGTGTACATGTTGATTAAAATAATAGGAATGAATACTTATAAAACGGTCATTCCACGATAGGCACGTTCACTATGTGACCAGGGAAGGTAGTCTGAAGCGGAGGTAGATGAAACGTGGAGGGTTCCGCAAGGGTCAGCTTTCAGCCTCTGTTTATTTATTTATTTAGAGTTACCAACATTTGATTACACCCTAACATTACAAGTTTAATGTCTATACATGAATTAAATGTAGAACCAAGTGTAACAAACAATTATAGATAACTACAGCTTTTACTTAAAATTTAAAGTACAGTCTTAGTGTTATGTGCTAACTTTATATAAATATCCTTTAATATAGTGGCCTCCAGTGTGATATGGTGGACAGGTATAACCAAAATAATCCAATAAAATAAAATATAAGAAGCGTGCAGAAGAACTAACTAACGTTAGTTCTTCTGCAACAGATATTTCATTATTGTAGATCGGAATCGGCCAAGTGAATCCATGTGTATGTATATACGATCACTATACCCGTTTAACAACCCACAAAGTCTTGGTATAGGGGAATTAGCTCCAAGTACGGTTCTACGGCGCGGTGGGTATAGAGGAGTGATGCGACCACGAGGGCACCGAACGCGCACTCTATAACTAACCTTGCTTAAAAGTTTTGGGCAGTCCACACCATTGTTCAAAATTTGGTACATAAATATACAATCCAACAGTTCTCTGCGGTTCTCTAGACAAGGAAATTATTCCGAGTTGCGATAGCTTATTGTGATATGTATCATCATTCATCCATCCATCAATTCATCCTGCGACCACGAATGCTGCAAAGTATTCGAAACGTCAGGAAAATCAAAAATCAAAATATACGCGATAGAATCCGTTTAAAAGTGTTTTATTATAATACCCTTATTAACAGACTTCAAAAAGGAAGAGGTCTCATTTCGATGCGTATTTTTTTTATAAATGTACACCAAGATTTGTAGACCGATTTGAGCAATTCTTTTTTTAACAGGTGCAGAATACTTTCTTGTTGGTCCCATATAATTTAATAACATTTGATTGAGTAGTTCTTTAGCCAGCTTCGATAAACAGGTTAATTTGACTGCGCTTATCTAGATTATGTCTTAATAGTTTCGATTCCTCTGAGATCAGAGAACCGCTTTGAGTCATTCTTATTTTTAGTGTCAAATACTGATACCAAATTGAAAAAAGTTCTTACATTTATTTTCATTAAAAACAAACAAAACTTTTTAACAAAAAATAAGTATACCGGCTTCAAAAACCCTACACGGTATAAAAATATTAAAACCCCTGAAAAACGAAAAAAACTTTATTTATGAAGTCGGGCGGGGCCAGTTTTGCCCCAACCATTGTTTATACAGACCAACGAGAAGTTATATTTTATATAACAAATAATTAAGAGTTGTTCATGCGCTATAAAACAAACTATGTATACCAATAAAAATTTAATGTTCATTTGTTGAAAATCGCAAATCTCCTAAAGTTATTTACCGATTGTTTTGAAACTTTTACACATCGTAGTACTCACATACGCGCATGTCTTTATTAAACCAGGAGAACCATAATTGTTTTTTTTTTATTCAGAATCAAAATCATGTTGTAATTACGTGCATTTAGCCACAGCAACGCGTGGCAGGGTAAAACTAGCTACACTATATATAATTACGCTGTTTTTCCAGTTTGGAGTTTATTAAAGGAGGCACAATCCGTTGCCCGAATAAAAGAGGTCTGGGGCGGCGTGGCGTGCGGCACGCTGTGTTCTGCGCGGATCTCTCTGCAGGAATACGGCTGGCCAGGTCGCACAAAAATGGAGCCTGTCAGTTCAAATGACAGGCCGAATGCCTAGCGGACACAAAAAAACCCTTTTTTTATTCAAATCCATATATACTACATTCTAAGAAGTTGCAATAGAAAATACGCAGATGTTTTTCAGGCTATCAAATTTCATTTAACTTGATATTGGTTAAAACATCAATGGTGATTATAGCACTCACCTGAACCTGAACAGGGGCAAGACTAAAGTCAGGTCCAGTGACCACGTCGTACCCATCCCAATATCCGTTGGGATTAGGAACTATGTTCTTGAAGCTGTTGACTGCCTGTTTGCCTGGGGCATAGTTGGCATAGTGGCTAAGCAATTAAAATTAAAAAGCTTTCTACGCTAAGTACCGCGAGTTCGATCTCCGCACGGAACAAATATTCGTATGATCCGCAAATAGCTGTTTCGGGTCTGGGTATTTGAGCATGTGAGATTTATGTCTGTAAGCGGTACCCACGATGCAGTATAATAAGTGTGGGGCATAGTTTTTCAATAAGGACCGCAGAGGACGACCATATTCTTATAAAAAACTTGGACTCTCTAACTAAGTTAGTTTAACCTATACTATACACTTCTTCCTTTTGTTTTTAAAACTAATAATACATGTTATTGTAACTATAGTATTTTTTAAATTCAATAGTTTGAAAGTATTCTATCAAAACTGTAGAGGTCTAAGAACTAAAACGCATGTTGTTTATCGAAACGTATGTTGTAATAACTACGATATTATCGTTATTTCAGAGACTTGGCTTAATAGTACCGTTCAAAGCAGTGAGCTATTCGACGGCAGATATGTAGTGCATAGAAAAGATAGAGAAAGTTCTTGTAAACAAAGTGGTAAAGAGGGTGGAGGCGTTTTGATAGCTGTTAAAAAATGTATTAATTCAAAACGTGCTGTGCAACTCGAAAGTAGCTATGAGGACCTTTGGGTTATCTTGGATCTACCTGTAGCTCAATCCATTCGTCGAATAGCTCTCTGTGCAGTATACCTGCCTCCACCGGTACGCATTTCTTACTTAGAAAATTTCTTGGATAATTGTAATGCGGCCTTTGAACAACTTAACGACTCATATGTATGCATTATAGGCGATTTCAATTTGGGTAATATTGACTGGAAAATGGTCAGTAGTTCAAATAACAGCCTCAAAATACCTAATACTTGTGAAGCTTTATTAGATTTTACGTACGTCAATAGGCTAAACCAATTTAACAACATAAATAATGCCTCAGGTCGCATACTTGATCTTGTATTATGTAATCATTCGCTGTGTAATGTAAGCCAGAGTATTGGTTCATTAAGTAATATTGATCTGCACCACCCACCCCTGGATATTATAATTTCTTTAAATAAGGAAGCTAAACTTCCATATAATAATATTGTCAGTAAAATACCTAATTTTCGTAAAACAAGTTACATACAAATCAGAAAACACTTTAATGAACTAAACTGGGAGGCATTATTTGAGGGACTGCACGACGTCAATGAGATTGTACAAGTATTTTACGACATTATTAACACAGCTATACAAAGGTTCATATCTACTAAAGTATCCAATAATACTAAATTTCCACCATGGTTTAACAGGAAACTAATTAAAATGTTAAATTCTAAAAATAACACCAGAAAACGCTACAAAAGGTACAAGAACCCATTAGACAAAATTGAATTAAAAATAATAAGTAAACGATGTGATAATCTGGCAACTGTTTGTTACAACAATTATATAAAACACTTAGAAGATGAACTCGCTAATAACCCCAAATTATTTTGGACTTATGTTAAAACTAAACGGGGCGGATCTAGCACATATCCCATGTCTATGACAGATGGAATGAATACGTCATCTGATGGAACAGAGATCTGTGAATATTTTGCCTCTTACTTTTCTTCTGTTTATAGCCCTGCTCAAGGTGGTTGCAGTATGCACAATAATACGTTCTTGCATAAGCTTCAAAACTATAGTTTGGATTTATCTGGTCCAGTTATTGATTGTGAGATCTCATATAAAAAGTTGAAGACCCTTGATTGCAATAAGGGTGCTGGGCCAGATGGAATACCACCTATTTTTATCTACGAGTGTGCGGCCGAGTTGGCTAGACCACTATCTTTTATTTTCAACAAATCTTTGGCATCTGGAGTTTTTCCGTCAAAGTGGAAAGTAGCCAAGGTTGTTCCCATCTACAAATCAAACAATGATGACATAGTTTCTAACTATAGACCTATTTCGATTTTACCGACCTTTGCTAAAATTTTTGAGTCGTTAATCTGTCTACACATTCAAAATCATCTACAGCTGTACCTAAGTGAAGAGCAACATGGCTTTGTTAAGTCTAGATCCACAAGCACTAACTTGTTACTGTTTACTGAATTATTAACGAAGGCAATAGACTCCGGTTATCAAGCCAATGTCATATATACAGATTTTAGTAAAGCTTTCGATAAGGTCTCACATGAAATACTGATTAGTAAATTACGAGCATACGGTATCACCGGAGCGTTGCTTTCATGGTTGAGATCGTACCTTGTGGATAGATCTTTCTTTGTAGTGATCAACGGGTTTCAATCAACTCTACGATATATCTCTTCTGGCGTACCACAAGGATCGCATTTGGGGCCTATTTTATTTAATTTCTTTATTAATGATATTCCTATCTGTTTTCATAACTCTAATATCTTTATGTATGCCGACGATTTAAAATTTGTCAAAATAATTAAATCAAAAGATGATGCCTTTGACTTACAGTACGATCTAGACAGGCTTGTGCAATGGTGTCAAAATAACGCGATGCATCTTAATTCAAGCAAATGTTACCACGTGAAATTCACGAGAAAGCATCATCTAATAGAGCAAGATTATTATATCGATGGAGTTAAAATTGTGGAACTGGACACAATTAGAGACCTTGGTGTAACGTTTGATAGAAAATTAACATTCGTTCCACACATAGACAGTATAATAAAAAAATCTTCTAAAATGCTGGGATTTGTTATTAGAAACTCCAAACAGTTTAGGTGTTATAAGACTAAACTTGTGCTCTACAATTTCTTAATTCGAAGCGTATTGGAATATTGTAGTGTGATCTGGCGACCACATTATGCTACACATTCGCTGCGTCTAGAACGTGTTCAAAAGCGTTTTCTATGGCACCTGGCGTTTTCTAGTGGAATAGCGAAAAATATACGTTCTTATAATAACAGACTGAGACACTTCAAAATGGTTTCGCTGGAGAAGCGCCGACGCTTAAACGACGCAATTTTTGTGAGTAAAGTTTTTACCCATAAAATTGACCTTTAGTTTACGTGCCCCCTCAAGAATTCCTCGCAGTCCAATAACTCCACTTTGCCCACCGCAAAGAAGAACGGTTCTAGGCGCTAATTCCCCTTATGCGAGGTTATGCAAGGTCATGAATAGTTGCAGCGATCAAATCGATCTGCACTTTGACACTTTGAGCAAATTAAAAGCCAATATTCACAAGTATATCCCCGACTTAAATTAAATTAACATTTTATTATCTCGCATGTAGTCAAACGTATTTTAAGTTATTTACTCCATTTTAATTTTAACGTAGATTAGATTATTTTTGTACAACTTCATTATGCATGCGGAGTTTACCTATAAGTAATTGTTACACTTATAGATCCTTTTTTTACATGTAAAATTTAGCTTATCACTAGCGTAAACAATTGTTGGTGAACCAAATAAATAAAATAAAATAAAAAAAATAAAAAAAATAAAAAAAATAAGGAAGATTGTGGAAATCTTTAGGGGAGGCCTTTGGCCGATATGATGATAATGAAGAATTTCTCGGTCATAATATCGGCCATACAACGTCCACTACTGAACAAAGGCCTCCCCCATAGATTTCCACAACTGTGTCATCATATTGGGGGGAATTTGGCAAAGGAACTCACCACGCTTCGCAGGTGGGTCGGTGAGCGCAGAATGGCAACTGTTCCACAGAAAGGACGCTGCTGCCCATCCCTCTGGTTTAAGGTCCCTTAGTCGCCTTTTACAACCTCCACGGGAGGAGATGGAGTCGTGCTATATTCTTAAACCGGACACCACACGGAAGATTTCTGCGGTATATGCCGTAAACACGTACAAAATACCTACAAGAGATCACCGAATAACCTGCTATTTTAATTGAAATCGTCCGGTCACGCGCGGCCTACAGTCAAATTGTGACTGGGCATGGGTTTCTTGCACCTTTTTTTAATGATGACCAGTGGAAATTCTACATGGAACTTCCTTCACCCCGGGGAAGGGCGAAGGGGTGTGCCGGACTCCTATCGACTAAAACCACTGGAGCGGTCATCTTCGGCACCGAAGGGGGGCTCCAGGTCCTCGTAAGATCACACTAGAGCCACGCATTGGTGCCACGCCTTTATGCATATCTTGGAGGCATAACTATAGGGGGGATGTGGATTCTCAACCGGACAATTGGCGAGGCGAAATAGCCTCCAGCCTGGCTTTTATTTATAAACTAAGTAACTGCCCCTGATAGTATCCCATGCGGGATACGAACCTCGGCTTAAGGCGTTACGGGAATAACAACAGTTCACAAAGGTTGCGATTTCTATGGCGTATAGGCAATTTATACTTAAAGGCTCTACAAATAGCAAGCGAGCAAAACCTCCGACTATCTGAGATGATCTCGTAATGTAAGATGTAGAGGACGGATTTTGTAGAAACATGAAAGGATGGGGTACAGTCCCGTGTGAATTTGACGGCACGGTTGGTGCAGTGGCTGATACAGTCGGCTGCGGCGCTTCGGGTCGTGGGTTCGATTCCCGCACGGAACAAATATTTGTATGATCTGCAGGTAGTTGTTCCGGGTCTGGGTGTATTGTGTGTGGAATTCATGTCTGTAAACGCACCCACGACACGGAAAAATCCTAGTGTGGGGCAGCGTATTTTAAGAAAAAAATAAGAAAATACGGGTTGCACTCCGGGAGTGCCAACAGAAGTGAAAATTTTATAGCAATGAATGTTTTTTTTATTTTATTTGTCTAGACGCGTTCACGGTCTGCTATATGTAAATGCATATATGCACACACTATAGCTGCGTCTCGTAGCGGTGTCGCGAGTCCAGAGATTTTATCTCATCTAAAAATATGCGTACCGCGCTAAACGAAGTTTTCACTTCAAAAACTTAAAAACTGCTATCTGCTATTCATCACGGGTGTGACAAAACCCTTTAATGAGACGCCACATATTCTACAAGTCATTGCGATGGTTTTCTTGAATCAAACCATATTTGGAGTTGACTGTTGTTATATATCTGAAAGGTAAGGTCAAAGTCAAATGTTTTTAACTTTTACGGGGCTTTTTATATTCCGTTTTAATGTTACTGTGTTATATACATACATTCCACGTCCCCGTTCCGTACAATACAGCACACACGTGTGCACAGTCGGTAGCGGGCATACAACGCTACAAAAATGTCGTTTCGCAGCAAATTGCTCAATATTATATAGGTGTGCAGAATATCTAGATTTCGGCTTGGCGATGGATATTTTTACACCCCGTATATATAACACAATCAACCGTTACACTTTTTGTTATTTATAATTGAAAGAAGACTTCAGACAATTAGTAGAAAAACGTTTGATCAAAACAACTTAATCCCCCGCAAAAAACATAAGGGATAACAAAAAATTAAATTATGTGTGGTGTATCAAGCTCTAAATCATCACTAACTCTATTACGAGTCTTATATTATAATAATAATAATAATTATAATTGCGCTCTGAGATGCAGATAAACCACGTCGTTTCTCCCCCATCACAGACCGCAGTGCAACCGCAAACAACTTTTGCGGTTCGGCCGCAGTCCAACTGCGTGGATGAGGAAGAGGATGACGGGGTTATTTCTGCAGGTAACCAGTACAATGAACTTTTAAGTGTGTGTGCTTTGGACAATGCGATTCATGAGTATCGCTATATACCACCTGACCTTAGGCCACGTTTACCACGTTTGCCTATGCATAAAAAAAATAGAGCGCTGGTGTGTGCCCTGGATTCGCTGTTGTTGGATTATTTCGACAACAGCGAAGACCTCGGCGATACACATTCAATCCTGTACTGCGCGGCTGTTGCGGCATGTCGTGTGGCTCATGTCAAGTTCCCAAATGATGACAGAGCCATACGACCGAAATCTGCCTTGCCAGCTTGGCAGTGCAGGATTGAACGTCGTATCAATGAGGCTAGGGCACTCATTGGCAAGTTAGTTAGCTTCAGAGAGGGCAATACCCGCCCAAGAGTAATGCGCTTTGTGAGACGGGCGTTCTTGGGGACTGATATCAGGCCTCAAGAATTTATAGCTCGTGTCACAGAGCGCATAGACTTTCTGAAGCAGAAAATTTATGCATGGGCAAACCGTATACGTAGGTACAAACGGCGGGTGGAGCTGTATACCTTGAATCGCACATTCCAAAGTAACCAAAGGTGGGTATATAGAACTTGGGAACGACCTGACCCAGGTATGAGTGACGTCCACCTACCGGATGATGATGCCGTGAGTGCATTCTGGCGCAGCATCTGGTCGGTGCCCGTCAGTCATACCGAAGGTGATTGGATAAGGCAGGTTGAACGAGTATGTGAACCAATATCAGAAATGGAATCAGTTCTAATAGGTCCCCAAGACGTAGCCAGTGCAGTCCGTCCGTTGCCCAACTGGAAATCACCAGGGCCGGATGGGCTGCACAATTTTTGGCTAAAATGGCTACGCAGTTCACATACTCGTTTGGCGTCCCAATTCCAATTGTCCTTGGAGTCTGGTTCGCTACCACAGTTTTTTACAACAGGAGTTACCCACCTGCTCCATAAATCAGGTAGTACCACGGAACCCAAAAATTATAGACCGATCACTTGTTTACCGACGGTCTATAAACTTCTTACATCCATTCTGAGGGCAAAAATTAACAATCATATTGATGACAATAATATCATGTCTTCCTCTCAGAATGGATGTAGGAAAGGGTCCCGTGGTACTAAGGAGCTGCTCCTTATTGATATGGCCATTAGCCAACAGGTCAGACGTAACCATAAGGATGTGTCGACATGTTGGATAGATTATAAGAAGGCCTACGACTCTGTTCCGCATACATGGCTCATGAGGGTGCTGGAATTGTATAAGATAAATACAACTCTACGCACCTTCCTGTTTGCATGTATGCGGAAATGGAGGACGGTTCTTAACTATCCAGGATGTCGACAGATCCAAGGGAACGATGAACCAATCAGGATCGAGCGTGGAATATTTCAGGGCGATAGCCTGAGTCCACTGTGGTTCTGTTTAGCCTTGAACCCTCTGAGCACACTGCTGGAGAGTTCGAGGCTAGGCTACCAGATGAGAAGAGGTGGTCAGATAATATCTCACCTCTTTTACATGGATGATTTGAAACTCTTTGCCCCCAACAATTTGCGGCTAATAGAGTTACTGAAGGTAACTGAAACTTTTAGTAACTCTATTAGGATGAAATTTGGTGTGGATAAATGTGCAGTCATGCATGTAAAGCGAGGGAAGATTATGGAATCCGAGGGATTACAACTTTCGGATTTCATACACATCAGATCCCTTTCCTCATCTGAGACCTACAAATACTTGGGTATGTCGGAGGCGTTAGGTATCAACGGAGCTGACATGAAACAATCGTTACAGGTGCGCTTCTTTGGCCGCCTGAAAAAAGTACTGAAAAGTCTTTTATCAGGCGGTAACAAGGTGCGCGCCTTTAACGGTTGGGTCATGCCAGTCTTAATGTACTCTTTCGGCATACTCAAGTGGACTCAGACTGAATTAGACGCCCTGGATAGACGAGTCCGTTCGTTGTTGACCACAAATCGGATGCATCACCCACGATCGTCGATAATGAGGCTGTACATCCCACGAAAATGTGGGGGTCGAGGCTTTCTAAATGCTAAGACCCTCCACAATCGTGAGGTGTGCAACCTCAGGGAGTATTTTCTCCATGCCGAAGTGGGGATGCACCGAGATGTGGTTGCGATGGATAAAGGACTCACCCCGCTCTCCTTGGCTAAAGAGAACTGGCATAAACCTGTAGTGCTTGACACTAATGACCGTAAGGAGGTATGGCAGAGCAAGGAGCTTCACGGACGCTTTTACCGGGCCCTTCATGGGCCTGATGTGAACTTTTTAGCGTCCGTGTCTTGGCTACGTTTTGGTGACCTCTTTGGGGAAACCGAAGGTTTTATCTGTGCAATTATGGATGAAGTTATTATGACGAAGAACTACCGAAAATATATTGTGAAGGACGGCACGGTTGACATCTGTCGGGCATGTCACTATCCGGGTGAATCTATCCGTCACATTATTTCCGGTTGTTCTCGTCTTGCTAACGGCGAGTACTTGCACAGGCATAACCAAGTAGCCAGGATTATCCACCAACAACTTGCACTGCTATACAACCTTGTGAGTTTAGAAGTGCCATACTACAAGTATGTGCCCGACCCAGTTCTCGAGAATGACCATATCACGTTGTACTGGGATCGATCTATCATCACTGACAGGACTATTGTAGCCAATAAGCCTGATATAGTGGTGATAGATCGAGTAGAGTGCCGCACAATGATTGTGGATATAACTATCCCACATGACGAGAATCTCGTGAAAGCCGAGAAAGATAAACAACTTAAGTATCTTGACTTGGCGCACGAGGTTGTCGACATGTGGGAGGTAGACTCTGCAATCATTGTGCCGATAGTTGTTACGGCCAATGGCCTTATGGCCAAGAGCCTCGACCAACACCTCAAGAGGCTCTCGTTAGGCAGCTGGGTCAAGGGCTTGATTCAGAAAGCGGTACTCCTAGACACGGCTCGTATTGTTAGGAAGTTCCTCTCTCTGGAGCCCTGACCACCGGTAGCTTGGACCTTGTTCCCGATGCCGGTGGGCTACTATTTTTTATATTTTTAAATATATATTGTATTTTTTTATATGTATTTAAAAATGTAATTTATATGTATATATTTAAAATAAAGGAAATAATAATTAAATAATAAACCCCTCTGGGCAGTCGTTATCTCACCATGGGATTAGGTAATCCTGAAGGGCAGATTAATGCAGCTGCTTGATTTCTTCCTACCAGATGATATAAAAAAAAAGCACCTATATCAAAAGAAAAAAGAAGTATATTAAGAAGCTTACTTAACGCAGGGCAGTTTGTGGCGAGCTAAATGTGAGTGGCGACACTGCGTACCCGAATGCTCCAGAGAGTCAGTCAGGGCCTCGTCTCCAGCTTGCCTTTATTGGTCGGTTGGAGTGATACCCCATGAGTGCCCGCAAGATTTTCAACTCTGGCTTGCCTTAGTTGACCGATCAGACGGGCCGCCAGAGCTATATGCTTGGGGATAATAAAGAAATACGTGTTTCAGTGTTTTTGGAAAATTGATCCTCTGAAATCCATCATTTCGAAGTTAGATCTATTATAAGATAAAGATAAAAATATTTTTATTCATATAAAACCGATTACAGGCACTCATGAATGTCAGACTTTCTGGGCGGGTGAAAGTTTGTATGCCAAATCTTTCAGTTTTGAAGTTAGATCTATAAAAATTGTATTTACCTTCTCAGATAAAAATAAGGTGAGACGTACTACTCTATCAAGAAAGTAACGGGAAAAGATCAATAATACACAAAATGTTTTTTATTCATCCAAATTTAGTTATCACCTTCAAAGTATGCGCCTTCAGAAACGATACACTTACGCCAACGAATAATCCAAACATCAAAACATTTTTAAACGCTGTTTCCGGAATAGAGATCAGTTCTCGCCGCGAATTCTTCTTTATATCTTCTACCGATTGAAAACGGGTGCCACGAAGTGGTAATTTCAGTTTAGGAAAAAGAAAGAAGTCGGCTGGAGCCATATCTGGTGAATATGGTGGTTGCTCGGTGGTATTTGTTGAGTGTTTGGTCAAAAATTCGTTCACAATGATGGCCATGTGCAAAGGCGCATTATCGTGGTGCAAAATCCAAGAATTTTCTTTCCACAAATCTGGCCTTTTTCTTCAAATTTGCTGTCTTAAATGCCGCATAACGCTCAAATAATATTCTTTATTTACCCTTTGACCTTCCGGCAAGAATTCCGAGTGCACTACACCGCGATAGTCAAAGAAAACAGTCAACATGACTTTGACTTTTGATCGACTGTGGCGTGATTTTTTCGGTTTCGGTTCAGTTGGAAGGCGCCACTCCGAAGCTTGTTGACTAGTTTGCAAGTCAAACTCGTAAACCCACGTCTCGTCACCAGTAACAATGCGTTTCATGAATGTTGGGTCGGAATTGACTCGTTTTCAGCGACTCTCATGCATGTCCTCAGCAACTCTCATGCGATTGAGGTTTTGAAGAAAATTCAGGTATTTTGGGACTAGCCGAGCGGTAACATGTTTCATACCCGAACGATTAGTTATAATGGTACGGATCGACTTGTGAGATACAGAAAGTTTGGCGGCTATCTCTCTCAAAGTTGAATGAGGATTTTCAGTCACTATTTCCTTCACTTTTGCGATGTTAACTTCAGTTGCAGACGTTGATAGCCTACCAGATCGAGGCAAAACTTCCATCACATCTTGACCGCTTTTGAACGGTTTGTACCACTCATAAGCACGTGTTTTTGATAAAGTCGATTCACAGTAAGCCTTCTGTAACATTTTCAGTGACTCCAAACACGAAATCGCTATCTATAACTTGGACTCTCGTGAGTCACTACGGGAACTATTTAAGGAAACAAACATTCTTATTCTACCATCCTTATATATTTTCCAAAACATTATGTATATCCGCAAACATATAGCTAATTTTAGTAAGAAAAGTGATCTGCACAGCTTCAATACTCGCAACAAGAACAAGTTGGTTGTACCGAGCTTTAGACTTAGTAGAACCAGCAAGTCGTTTATGGGAAACCGTATTAGATTCTATAACAAAATTCCTTGTTACCGACTTACCAGAAATAAGATTCAAATCATTGATTAAGCGCATTTTAATTTCGAAAGCCTCATTATCATATCGGCCATTTATACGTCCACTGCTAAACAAAGGCCTCCCCCATAGATTTTCACAACTGTGTCATCATTTTGGGGGGTATTTGCCAATACTCACCACGCTTGGCAAGCGGTTTGGTGAGCGCAGTATGGCTACCGTTTCACAGAAGGGACGCTGCTGCCCATCCCTCTGGTTTAGATTCCCTTAGTCGCCTTTTACGACATCCCCGGGAGGAGATGGAGTGGTGCTATATTCTTAATCCGAACACTACACGGAAACTACATTTCGAAAGCCTACTATAATATAAATGATTACATCGACGATAGCGATGTCTGGCAAACGTTTCCCTCCTGCACACTGCGACCCTCTGGCGCTTTATAATATATTTTATAATCTTCGCATTATTGACGAGTTGTTACTCCCAATCAATGCTCTGCCCTGTACAAAGAAATTGTAGTTACATTTTTAGTTGACATCCTGACATTTACTTGACTTATTTTTTATTGACATCTTGACATTTAATTTGACTTATTTAAAATTGAATTCTATATTTATGATATAAATTATTTACCTATGTTTAATATAATGACTGCAATTTACATGCCGTGTGTTGCCGGTTCAGAATACCACCACTCCATTTCCTCCAGTGGGTGTCGTAAACGTCGACTAAGGGATTAGCCGAGGGATGGGCAGCAGCGTCCTTCGAGTATATTAACAACTCAACTGCGATCGCCAACCCGTCTGCCAAGCGTGGCGATTATGGCAAAACCCTCCAATGAGCCCACAACACACCCATATCGATCGTTGTGGTATTCTTTGGCGGAGGCCTGTGTCCAGCAGTGGACTTCATTCGGCCGAAATGATGATGATGATGAATTTACATTCTAATATTTTCTTAATATTTTGACATTATTAAATTAATTATTCATAAAATTGTAAATGTGCGAGCATCAAGTAGCCGTTAATGTTAGCATCATGTTACCGTTAATGTTACATATTTAGTACCTATACTTTGCCTTTTGCCTGGTAGTATCGGTCTGTCGTGCTCACTAAAATGTCTTGCTTGCGGTGGCGTTGTGTATCGGGTCGTTCAGTTCCCTACAATATGGTTGAGCTAAGCGATGCTGATGCATGCGTCATGCTCGTAAACGGGTGCCGTCTGTTGGGACTGGTCAGCCATTAACTGCCATGGCGAATAATAATTATATTACCTTAGTATGTTTTTTTATATACATTTGCCTAGTTCATGCTCGTTATATGTTTTACCATAATTTGTATCAATCAACATTGTAATCTCAATTATTTTAAAAGAGTATGGATGGAGTTTCTTGCCGGCTCTTCTCCATAGATCAACTATTGGAACCGTGCAACTTAGATTCTGACGGTTCATAAGTGCCAATATTTGGTTTATTTGAAATAAAAATATTTGACTTTGACTTTGAAATTCCATTGGCGATGCAAAATTTAAGACAAACTCTTTGTTCGGTGTTTTTGACCATAGTGAAATTCGCTATACACACTAGATATGATATAACTAAAGTCAGCACTGTATTTAATATAAATAACAGATGCAACTCAAACTCCGCGCCAAAATGGAAAACAGTTGTGCCAATCTAACAACAAGAATAAAAACAAAAATTTGAATTTGGAACCATAAACAAATCATCCATTCCCGATACTTTTTTGCCTGAATGTATTTCAGCGTTTTAGAAAAATCACCATTATATGATTAGATGATTGATTTTATTTCAGTGTTTTTGGAAATCAATCCTTAACTGCGTATAACATTGCGTGTACTAGAAACCAAATATTTTGTAAAATAAATCCGTAACAAATGTATTAAGTACTTATCAATGATATTTTATACTATATCATTGGTACTTATATATTAAAAACTAGCCGTGTGTTTGAATAGCACTAACCTGTCGCATCCCGTGGGTGTCTTAAAAGGCAACTATGGTATTACCGAAGGATGAGCAGCAGCGTCACTCGAGTACAACTCAACTGCGATCGCCAAGCGTGGCGATTATGGCAAAACCCTTAGGGGGCAAGCACACAACACAAACCCAGAGTCTCTGAGAGATCGTTCTTTGGGGGCGCTTATATACAGCAGTGGACGTCTTTCGGCTGAAATGATGATATAAATAGCTTGACATGTTGCTGCAATTATTTAATTAAAATGAAGCCGTTCAATATGCAATGGGATTTTTAAACACTTTAAAACCACCGAGTCTTCCACGCCATAGGATTGTACTATAGGTGGGTACTCCTATACTACTGAGAACTATATTACTGAGAAATTTAAAGCCGCCCAAAAATATTTGCATCGCCATGTTTTCTTTTTTGTATGGCTTCTCGCAAACATATCCTGGAAATGTGATGCTTAACCGGACAATTTCTGCCGAAGCCAAACGAGGCCTCCAGCCAGGCTTAAAATTAATTTTATAAACGAAGAAACTGCTGTTAATGCTTGCTTGCCAAATGCCAGAAATGTATGTACGTCGAGTCCCATTTATTTATTAAGATTTGGAAGCCCACATGTTTTTCACTGATGCTGTAATCCGTTTCATGTATACTAACCTAATGGGCCGTTGGGGCACAAAGGTTCTCGAATGGAGACCGCGCACCGGAAAACGCAGCGTGGGACGTCCTCCAACGAGGTGGACAGACGATCTGGTGAAGGTCGCTGGGAGTCGTTGGATGAGAGCGGCATGTGACCGCTCGTTGTGGAAATCTAAGGGGAGGCCTTTGTTCAGCAGTGGACGTCCTGTGGCTGATATGATGATGATGATGATGAATCTAATGGACACTTTCGAATTCGATCGATACTTTTCT
The DNA here is from genome assembly GCA_947459985.1 of Diloba caeruleocephala. Taxonomy (NCBI): domain Eukaryota; kingdom Metazoa; phylum Arthropoda; class Insecta; order Lepidoptera; family Noctuidae; genus Diloba; species Diloba caeruleocephala. The sequence continues at coordinate 19,269,388 of OX381610.1, forward strand.
TACAGAGAACCGTCTTATGGCTGTCCGACCAGTCAATTGAACCCCGAATCTTACATTAAGGAGATGTGCTGTATTATTAGATTTGTTCATCTATACTAAAGCTAGAAAGAGGTTTTGTTTGTATATATGGGGAAATCTCTTGAACTACTGAAACGATTCTAAAATTTCTTTTACTAATAGAAAGCAACACTATCCCTTAGTGATATAAGTGTCCAGAGGATTGCTAACAATTGCAATTGCAATTAAGGATACCTTCATGCCTTCCATATACATACCTTCAATTATACATTCATATCTACGTGTATAGCATAAACCAAATTGAGAAGTTAATGATGATGTTGATCTATTTAAAGGTTGTCTGGAAGAGATCGCCTTGTGCGATGAGACTATTGCACACTATTGTACACGTATTTATGTTGCATCAGAATAATCAGATGATGGAGTGAGCTTATATGTGAGTACGCCACATAAAGCTGATTATAGGAGAAACAGTCTTATCGCAAGTCAACTCCCGCGAACCTAAGAGTTTGACCTTTGAATTCTTAATAGTCATCGCGTAACTCACTTTGATAGGGAATTGCTGTCTTTTAACTTCATTCAACATTGCATTGTCATTAGGAATTAGAAATACGCGGAACAAATTTTGTTTGTCCTTGGGCTGGTCCAGTTATAATCGTGGCCTCTATCATACGGTGTTGCAAAGTTTTTACTTGTAGCCTAGTGCTATTACAGAATTTAGGCGGCTTCAATTCAGTAATATAATAGGAGTACCCACCCGCAGTACAATCCTATGGTGCGGGACACCCGACGATTTAAAGAGTTTAAAATTAATTTGGATAATGATCAGCTTCATCTTTATTTACCACCAATTCTATGAAATTATGTACAATTCAAACAAGACTGCATGCTGATGGTATTATTTAGTGTACCAAATAACAGTATCAGCATGAACTCATCCCCCTCAAATAATTGTAGCAGCATGTGAGTTTTTTATTAAATGTATATCTAGATTATTTTAAAAAAAATAATCTAGTCGCTAGGGAAGATCCCGTATCGCACGGCTTCTTGTCTTTTTTTCGAACTCCGCGTTACAACTGACTGACGGCACGGTTGATGCGGTGGCTGATTCAGTCGGCTGCTGCGCTCCGGGTTGCGGGTTCGATTCCCGCACGGAACAAATATTTGTATGATCTGCAGGTAGTTGTTCCGAGTCTGAGTGCATTGTGTATGGAATTTGTGTATGTGAACGAACCCACGACACGAGAAATCAAAGTAAGGCAAAGTTTAAATAATAAAACTCGAGCCATTATGGCGGGCCCTGTACTATTCGCGCAGTGTGACTTTCGAATTATCTTCAATACGCGATACCGCAGTGTAAACTCGACTTGAAACCACTAAGTTTTATGTCATCTCTCTACCATAGTAATGTCTTTGGTTTTCGCGATTATAACACATTATAATAAAACACTTTTAAATCAATTTTATCGCGTATATATTAGATTTTTGTTTTTCTTGACGTCTCGAATACTTTGCAGCATTCGTGGTCGTAGGATGACTATGGTGACAGGCGTCGTTACAGATATTAAAAACTTATTTGTTTAGTTAAAATAGTTTGCGGGTACAAAAACTCAGAGTTAAGGTTGCCTTTGTACATGTAGTTTCCATTTGAATATTAAAAACCATTTTTTTTTAAGAATACACACACATATGTATATTTATATATATACAGATAAAACCTCCTCCTTTTTGAGTCGGTTAAAAATAAAACTAGTTACATCGAGCATAAAAACATAAGTATAAACATATTCATTAGCTATTTCGTATGTATGCTTCTTTTTTATGAACGCTTCTTAGTTTTTTGTAATAATTGATGTAATTCACTTTAATCATCAGAGTTATGAATAGACAAATAATATTGACAAGACGCACATGTTATCGTCGAAGATGGACGTAATTCACGTGTTTCATAATGTTTGTGTATTTTTTACATCAAGTTATTTTAGAATGTTAAACACACAAGTAGTATAAAAAAAGTTCACAATATTATTACATGTTTGTTAGTTACACAGATATATGATAGACGGCAGAACATGACTTCCTAATCTTAAACTAAACTATAACGGTCTAATAAAATATATATATGCATGTTTAATACCACCACCCCATCTCCTCCCGTGGGTGTCGTAAAAGTCGAAAAGTCGATTAACCGGAGGGTGGGCAGCAGCGTCCTTCGAGTACATTAACAACTCAACTGCAACCGTCAACCCGTCTGCCAAGCCCACAACACACCCATATCGGTCATTGTGGTGATCTTTGGGGGAGGCTTGTGTCCAGCAGTCGACATCATTCGGCCGAAATGATGATGATGCATGTTTAGTTAAACGCTTTTTTATTATTTTTATTAGTATAGTTTTAATTTTATATTTAAACATTCGATTTTTAAATCAACAAATATTCATCACGTCTTCAAACTGATAACTTATGCCATATAGTCTAAATCCAGCATTTTGCATGGAAAGTATTCTTATATAAACCGACCATCTGTAAACTTTGTAATCATAAATGGGGACAAGTTTTATTATTTGGGTTACATAGGCTGCACTAAAAGTATCGGGAATGGAATATTTTCACTGTTCCTGTCATATTAAAATCTTTTTAATTGAAAACTCCTTGGTTTTACAAATCGAATACCATTTATTTATTTTAAAAAAGATTCACGGTCTTGTCACAAGGTTTTGTCAAACTTGTTTAGTCGTTGAGAAAATGGAATTGACTCGAGAAAATTCAAGAGCGATGATTTATTATGACTTTCGAAGTGGTTTAACACAAAAACAGTGTGTTGACCGGATGATTTCTGCATTTGGTGATGAAGCCCCATCCAAAACCACAATTTATCGCTGGTTTGCTGAATTTCAACGTGGACGTGTCAAGCTCAGTGATGATCCTCGTCAAGGTCGTCCAAAAACTGCAGTCACCCAAGAAAACGTTGATGCTGTGCGTAAGCTGATTCGAGATCGACATGTGACATACCGCGAAATTCAGGCAACTTTAGACATTGGCATGAGTCAAATACAAATAATCTTGCATGAACAATTAGGTGTAAAAAAGTTGTTTTCCCGATGGATACCGCATTTGCTATGTGAAGTGCAAAAAGCGGCTCGCGTTACTTGGTGCGTCAGAACTCTCGAAAGATTCCACGCAGGATCCTCAAATGCTGTATACAACATCGTATCAGGTGACGAATCCTGGATATATGCGTACGAACCCGAAACAAAAAACCAGTCACGAGTTTGGGTGTTCGAAAATGAGTTAAAGCCAACAAAAATTGTTCGTTCACGGAGTGTTGCAAAAAAAATGATGGCCACGTTTGTCTCCAAAACCGGCCATGTTACGACTATTCCTCTTGAGGGGCAAAGAACGGTTAATGCAGAATGGTATGCTAGCATTTGTTTGCCACAGGTCATTTCTGAACTCCGTAGAGAGAACTGCAACTGCCGCATCATCCTCCATCACGACAATGCGAGTTCTCACACCGCGCACAGAACAAAAGAATTTTTAGAGCAAGAAAACATAGAATTATTATACCATCCGCCGTACAGCCCCGACCTAATCCCTAATGATTTCTATACTTTCCCTAAAATAAAGAATAAATTGCGTGGACAGAGATTTTCATCACCTAAAGAAGCTGTGGACGCCTACAAAACGGCCATTTTGGAGACCCCAACTTCCGAATGGAATGGTTGCTTCAATGATTGGTTCCATCGTATGGAAAAATGTGTCAAATTTCGCGGAGAATACTTCGAAAAGCAATAAATACATTTTTAAATAGTAATGTTGTGTCACTTCCTTGATTCCCGAAATTTCAGTGCCGCCCTCGTATATACAATTAAAAATTTTTTTTTATATATATGTCAGTAAAATTTTCTTTTAAATATAAAACAGTAGACTATAATATACTATTACAGTAAAGTTACTGTAATTATCCGTGTGGTCTCCGGATTAAGAATATTGCACCACTCCATCTCCTTTCGTGGATGTCGTAAAAGGCGACTAAGGGAATTTAAACCAGAGGGATGGGTAGCAGTGTCCCTTCTGTGAAGCGTACCAACCCGCGTAGACATACTGCGCTCACCAACCCGCCTGATTATTAGTAAATACCCCTCAAAATGATGACACAGTTGTGGAATCTATGACGGAGGCCTTTGTTCAGCAGTGGACGTATAAATGGCCAACATGAGACTGTAATTATTAAATCTATTCCACTCAATTTTTATATGCCCAAGCATAATTATTTAAAATAAATAATTTATTTAAAATGGAAATTACATGCGTGCACAACGTGTTTGTGAACAATAAAGAATTAAAGAATAATAATTTAAAATATTTTTTATGATGAGGATATCTAAAAAATATTGCATTTATAAATAATCGGTCTCAACTCTCAGTCACTTTGGTTTTAGTTCACTGCAGTGAATTCTTAATTACTCATACAATTAGTTTAGTACTTGGATAAGACACTTAAAATTCAGGTTTTGTATTGACTTTCCAAAAAACTTTTTACATACTGTTTATAGAATATTGTCTACTTATATATAGAAATTTCGGGTGTAGATAATAATGCGGTTGACAATCACGGAATGTATAATCCATAGCATAAATATCTACCATATATGTGTGCATCCAGGTCGTGTTAGTATGGCAAAATGAAGACGCATGCATCAAACTTACATAAAAGAGCAAATGAGAGGAACTATTCGCTCAGATTGTACAGTTCATTCATTGGCATTTAAAGGGCCTTACTTTAATAATGGAAAATATTTTAGGAAGTAAATCTATAGGTTGCAATAAAACGCATTAGCAAAAAACATAAACATTACATCTACCTTTATTTTATAAAATAATACAGAGTCTGTAAATCTTTCGCTAGTCAAGTATTTAAATATTAATATATTTGTTATAAGTAAAACCGATACTTGTTATTTGAAATTATTCTATACCATTCACAGAGCCTAGCCTTAAAATATTTTTCATTATTAAAGTAAGACCCTGTATACACGTAAATATGTACATGGAAGTTTGTGCATTACCCCCAAATTATGAGGCACCGCGGCTACACTTGCTTAACTGCGGGCCAATTTAGGGGGGCTCTAAGTGGGGATCGAGCGGTCCATTGCCCTTTACAAAGGGGGGCGTGTAGCCGGACACCTGGCGGCCCGTAGCACCGCAATACTATGAAGGCCACAGCGAGCTATGGCTTTTAGAGTAATAAGAGGATACCGTACGGCCTCCTATGACAGCGGTGAGCCTCTTTACAGGACTCAAGTTCAGTGCATCGCCAGGAGCGAGTGCGCGTAGGATGCCTGTGCTGCTTGGAGGGCAATGGCGTAACTACACCTTTTTTTTTTATTGTACCGGTGGAAATACCTCTTGTACTTCCATCGCCCCGGGAAAGGGCGGAGGGGCATGCCGGACTCCTACCGGCTAAACCCACCGGAGTGATCATCGTCGGCACCGAAGGGAGGCTCCAGGAACTCGAATAATCTCCATCTAGAGCCACCCGTTGGTGCCACGCCTTTAGGCACATCTCGAAGGGGATGACTGTAAAGTGGTCATCCCCTCTAGTGGAGGGAAGGCGACTGTAAAGAGGCCACCCCCCCAGGCATCTCTCGAGGGGATTGTAAAAGATTCCCCCGAGGCCTCACTATGCGCTGTGCTGCGCACACAGCGGTACGTGACCACATGCGCACCGCTGTCTTCCCGGGGGTCGCTCGGTATGAGCACGCAGATTTCCCAATAAGTGCGCTCGCGACCCCCAAGGCCCCCCGCTATATGAAGACGACAGGGGGCTCAGGCGTGTTGGACACGGGCGCCGCGGCGGTTGTTACCCCGGCCCCGTGTCCTCCTCCTCCGAGCGGGATCGGCCCTCTCCCGATCCCGCTCTGCGACCTCCTTCTGGAGCATTACGCTCTCACAGAAGGAGACCACAGCACTCCAATTTTCCTGATTTGCCAGCATAGCCGACACTACTGCTGGCAAAGAGAGATCTTGCCCGATCCGATCGACCCGGATCCGCCGCTCGGCAGTCCACGCAAGGCAGTCTTCGAGCGTGTGCTGTGCGGTATCCTGATCGACTCCACAGTGGTGGCACTGTGCCGTGACCTCGCGTCCTATCCTGTGCAAGTACGCACCGAATACCTGAATACCTGCGTCAAACGGAATGTGACGCGCTCGCTCCTTTGGAGCCAGCCTCCGAAGAGCGTTTGGCGCGTACTGTGGCAGCATGAGCCGCTCGCGCCACAGCTCGAGTGCACGCCGCCGAGCCTGATGCCTCAAACTTTCGAGCGCCTCTGAAGGCACGCCTTCACCGCACTGGCGGAGGGAGCGTGTTTAGTGATACTCACGCATCCATCTCCGGCAAGATATCAAAAGGCGGAAAGCGCGCCAACAGAGTTGCCGCCTCAAAGGACACCGTTCGGTATCCTCGTGCGATCCGTATAGCCGCTCTACGCTGCAGTGAATCTTGGTTCTGCAGCGCTGGACGCCCGAGAGTAGAGATGACCAAACAGGCGCCCCGTAGAGGGGGCGTAACTACACCTACCCATATAAGTCCACGCTTCACCATTTCCTAGTGTTAAGAGAAGAATCGGCGCATATTCATTATTCAAATACAAAATAACAAAGAGGATGTACTTGTAGTAACTTTTTTCATGTAGCTACATGTCCACTTGTTACGCAATTGAACTAAGATAACGAAATAAACTATACAAACACTAATATAAAATGTTATAACATAATGTATATTTGCAGCCTCCAATCTAGAGAAAGTCAATAAGCGCGCCCGCATAAATGTGTAATAACATATTATTGGCAAACAGATGTCATGCAAGTTTAACCAGGACCCGGAGAACATGATGAACGATTTTGTTATAATTGATGGAGGAATCAATAAGCCGTTTATTATTGGGTAACTTTTCAGAAATATAACTTTAGTAAGTAACTCGTCAAACTAGCTACGAATAAATAGTTTGTAGCCAGCCCTTGGCCAAGTTAAGGGCAACATCCTTCTTCCAGCCGTCCCATAATTGAACTTTGCTGGAAACTGTATGGCTTTGGGGTGAATAAGGTGTACGCCGTCTCTTCCAAAGTCGATCCGAACTGACGGTACATCTGTTTGATACATTCGGGTTCATATTAAATCCGACATTTTGTACCGGCGGCCGTCTTAGATTTGGAAATTTTAATGGTGTACTGTATTCCACTAGTCAAGCCCTATCATTTAATACCTGATACTACACTAGTGAACATGGTAATTGTTCTTGGTACAAGTTATTGGTACAAGACCGAACGGAGCCGGCTCAGAATGCCACCACCCCATCTCCTCCCATGGGTGTTGTAAAAGTCGACTAAGGGATTAGCCGGAGGATGGGCAGCAGCGTCCTTCGAGTACATTAACAACTCAACTGCGATCGCCAACCCGCCTGCCAAGCGTGGCGATTATGGAAAAACCCCCCAATGAGCCTACAACACATCCATATCGGTGGTTGTGGTGATCTTTGGGGGAGGCCTGTGTCCAGCAGTGGACTTCATTCGGCCGAAATGAAAAATGAAAAAATGACAAGACCGAATCCAACAATAGACAAAATATTCAGCAATTTCGGAACCCTCTCCACGCGAGTTCAACTCGAACTTGACCGGTTTTTTTAGTTGATCGATTGTCTTAACTTTATTAGAGAACAGAAATTTTCTCATAATATATTGATTTTTATTATTTTATTGGTAATTGTTCATCTGAAGTCTAGTTTATTTTAATTTTAGAGACTACATACCTTGCAAAATTGCAAGCTTCTAATTACAAATGAAATTTAGAACACTTAAATTTATTTTAATCTATCCTATAATATGTAAATAATCACTAGCGTAACCATATTTAACTTCTATGTTATAGATCGGATCCGGCAGCGGCTTGCCGGGCCACTCGTCACCAGTTTGTTAAGTTACACAAAAACCATGTCACCAGTCAAAGGTTAAATTCAATATTTATACAAAATATTATGTGATTACTCCTCTTCTACCGTTGCACACTGCTGTACACGACTTCCCCTGATAGATATAAATAATTTTAACAATTGTATCGTGAATTTAGCCAAATATTCTACAAAAACTAGATTACTTTACTTCCAAAAACTATAACAGTGAAGCCATGACAATAGGACCTTTTTTGTTTTAATCATTTTGGTAGGTAATTAAATGCAGAATTATTTTTGTTTGACGTATCATTAGTAAAATGTTAAGTTCAACTGTGATGTTTTTGTGTGCATATTTTAAATATGCTTTGTGAATAATTTGTAGGTGTTTCTTTTAATTAAAGTAACATATTGCTACGTAATTAGATATTCAAATTTATACTATTACTGTGTATCGAGTAGATACCTAAACCGTTACATTTGTTAAATTTGTCTACATTCAACAAGTAAGGTCAATAGATCCTAAACGCTGCCCAGCCGAGTCGGATTCGACAATTGACCTCTTTCTCGAAGTTGGACCTACTTAACTGGACAGTTTGTCCCAGGTAGACATACTCGTCAACAACTTCGAGAACAGAGCTCCCAGCGGATATTGGGATGAGCACGACATGGGCATTTGACATGACTTTTGTCTTGCCTATGTTCATTTTAAGGCCCACCTGTTGAGATCATCGAGCATTGTGCTGAGCTCTTGCAGCGATTCTGCCATGACTACGATGTCATCGGCAAATCGAAGGTGAGTGATATACTCGCCATTGATGTTAATGCCGAATCCTTTCCATTCCAGTAGCTTGAAGGCATCCTCCATTGCAGCGGTGAACAGTTTCGGGGAAATGACGTCCCCCTGTCTCACACCTCTCTGCAATGGAATTTCCCCCGTGCTCTGTTCATGTACTCGGACCGACATGGTGGCGTTTCTGTATAGGCACTTCAACACTTCAATGTACCGATAGTCAATCTGGCAGCGATGCAGAGATTGCAGCACTGCCCAGGTTTCGATCGAATCGAAGGCTTTCTCATAGTCCACAAACGCCAAGCATAGTGGCAGATTATACTCCTCGGCCTTCTGTATAACCTGCCGCAGCGTATGGGTATGGTCTATGGTACTGAGACCTTTTCGGAAACTGGCTTGTTCGGAAAGCTGGAAGTCATCAAACCTGCGCTCGAGACGATTCGTGGTGACGCTTGAAAACAGCTGGCTCAGAAGTGAGATGGGTCTATAATTCTTCAATAGGGTGTTATCACCCTTTTTGAAGAAGAGCACCACCTCACCTCTGTTCCACGCTTCTGGCGTTGTGCCCTCGAGTAAGACGGAATTGAATAGCTTCTGAAGGACTTTAAGTACCGGTGTGCCACCCGCTTTCAGAAGCTCTGTCGTAATTCCGTCCCCACCGCCTTGTTATTTTTAAGCTGTTTCAAGGCCATCCTAATCTCGTACAGGCTGATGTCCGGGATATCCTTGGTATAATGTCGGGTTAGTTTGGCTCGCGGGTCTTTGTCAGAGCATAGGTAGGTATAGTAACCGAGGTGTATAACTGCCGGTAGAAGTTCTCAATCTCTCTCAAAACCTCTGGCTAAGTCGACGCTACACTGCCGTCCTCGGTCTTCAGCTTCATAAATCGACTTTGCCCAATAGACTTGTCTCTTGCGAACACTTTGGAGCCTTGATTCCGCTCAATCGCCTCTTTAACACCGTTAGTGTTAAAGGTGCAGATATCGTGACGCAAGGACTTCCATATCCGCAGCGAGAGCATCCGAGAGCAGTCGGTATGCTTCAGCATCACCGGAGGACTGCAGCGTCATGGCGCGTCTTTCTGCCATGAGGTCGAGAATGTGATCGGAGAACTTTTTTGGTCTACCTTTACGGTGGGTTTTAAAGAGCTTAGACCCAACCGTTTGGACAGTTTCTACAAACCTACCATTTAAATCGTCCACAGATACGCAATGTTCCAGGCACTCGAAGCGGTTTTGGAGTTCGAGTTGAAAGCTCTCGGGGATTTGGATATGAGCACTAGAGGGCCGGAGCGTAGACCTCATCAGACGAGACCTCTCAACTTTTTTATTAGATTAATATTCAATGTGCCTCTTACCATTCGGTGATCACTACCGGTTTTCACCCTGTGGATCACAGAGACATCATTGAATATTTGTCTTTTATTGGTCATGATGAAGTCAATCTCATTCCTCGTGGAACCATCGGGACTCATCCATGTCCATTTCCTGTGAGGTGGCTTTTTTGGTGGAAAAAGGAGTTCATCACGAAGAGTCCCTCCTTTTGCAAAAAATCGGCCAGCCAGCCTCTGTCCCTGGGGTTCCGTTGCCCATATGCACCCCACTCTCAACTCACCATCGCATCGAGTGCCCAGCTTTGCGTTGAAGTCCCCCATCACAACAGTGAAGTGTGTCTTTGAGGTATGTATGGCCCTACTTACGTCCTTATACATACTCTCTACTTCATAATCTGGGTGTGTCGAGGTCGGTGCGTAGACCTGTATGAGCTTCAACAAATACCTCTTGGATATTCTGAGTATAAGGTACGGTACCCTGCTCGACACACTTTCGATGGCCACTATGCTGATAATGAGGTACTTGTGGACGAGAAACCCGACACCACCTTGAGACAGATGTTCGCCTTCCCGGTAGAAGAATAAGTAGCCGGATTTCAGGGTTATCGTGTCCTCCCCCTCTCTTCGGACTTCCGATAGACCCATGATATTCCAGTGCAACTTATCTATTTCTTCTTCCAGCTCAACAATCTTTTCGTCTGCCCTCAGTGTGCGTGTGTTATACGTCACCAGGGCCAGTTTCCGTTTAGGGTGGTAGCCGGATCCCATCCGGAGATTCTTAGCACCCTCTGCCCCGCCGTTACCATGACTGCTACATGACCAGGAATAGCGGGGCTGCCGGGAACTGGGGGCCGGTGCTTGTATTGTGTTGTCATTTTGAGGAGAATTTGCCGATACTCACCACGCTTGGCAAGCGGGTTTCTGAGCGCAGAATTGCTACTGCTCAGCAAAACGGACGCTGCTGCCCATCCCTCTGGTTAAGAGTCCCTTAGTCAACTTTTACGACTTCCACGGGAGGAGATGGAGTGGTGCTATGTTCTTAATCCGGACACCACACGGAAAAGATTATTAATAAAAAGTGTTAATATATAAAATGTAGACAAAATGTCCTGTGAGTGCAAGTTAGTTATAAATTATGCGTTAACTTTCTTAACGACAAAATGTGAAGTGATAGACGAGCTAAGTTTGGTAAAAATATGTAGTTCTTGGTACACTGAATAAGAAATTGAAAACGCGAAGTCATTGGTTTGCGAGGCAACTAATATAAAGAAAACCGTACGCAAAGGCGAAACAAAGAATACTATATATATAACATTCTCGATATCGTAATAATAGATAATTAAAGAAGCCGAAAAGGATAAATTGCCATGTTACGTAGCCAAAGACTTGAGTAAGATCCCCCCCGTAACCTTTGACCATTTAGACGTTTCTAGTGTATTAAAAACAATGGCTACAATGAAAACTGAGATGTTATATATTAAAAGTACATTTGAAGAAAGCATCAGTAAATTAAGTGACGAAGTAACTATTCTGAAAAATTCGAACAATACACAAGATATGGGGGTAGAATGACGGCGAGTACTATCTGCAAGGCGTGATCCATTTATGCGGTGTAGGACTGAGGACTACGGTAGCCCAACTATGGGAATTGACAATCCACGAAATGAGTTAGGACCCTTACATGTTTTACACCTGACTCCAACAAGTTCACCGGCGGCCACCTACCGGGATGTAACTTTTAATAATAATAGTGACGCCCAAAAACGAACTTATGATGATGATAATGAAGGATTCCAAACAGCGACATATGCATGAAAACGACCTCGTATGTCCGAGCGACAAATAACAAATACTACATTGACAAATACTGTATTAACACAAAAGGCGAACACTCTTAAAAACAGAAGAGGCACTAATTTGAGTGTGAAATTAAAGGCAGCAGAGCACATCGTACCAATTTACGTATCCCGCTTTCAAAATGACTGCACAACGGAGGACATAATAGCCTACTTGAAAGAGAATGATCAACATGTCTTTAGCGTGGAATTGTTGAAACCTAAAAATGCTACTAACTTTAACTCGTTTAAAATAGCGGTTGAAAAGAAGTGTCTAGATATTATTCTACAAGCGAATTTCTGGCCAAACGGAATTGTATTCAGAACAATTAAACATAAAACATCTAATGGCTCACCACAACCACAGTGATGTAAAAATTGTTTCATTCAACTGCAAAAGTTTATAGAGATCATTTAAGTATGTGAAGGAATTATGTACCAAGTATGATATTATTGCATTGCAAGAAACATGGCCATTACCGGTTGACATTGATTTTCTTCGTCAACTAGATTTAGAGTTTCAATATTACGGCATATCATCGGTGGATACTACGAAGGGACCTCTACGAGGACGACCATATGGCGGTGTGGTCGTGCTGTGGAGAAGAAGCCTCTTTTCCAAGGTCACGCGGATTACCTGCGAATCACAACGTATCGTAGCTGTCCGTATACGGTTACCTGAGCGAAGTGTTATAGTTATGTGTGTGTGCGGTGTATATGCCTACAGAGTGTACGGATAACTTGCCGCTATTTACGGTCTGGGTGTTATTAACTCATTTATTGAAAAATATGTCGATGAAAATGTGTTAGTGATGGGTGATTTTAACGCGGATATTAATAGTTCATTTGGAAACGATCTGTAAAGGTATTATGATGACCAGAATTGGATGTGTGCGGACATAAAACTTTTGGGTGAGTTCTCGAACACTTTTTAAGTGAAGCCCATGGTACTACGAGCTGGCTTGATCGTTGTGTTGTCACCTCCTCTGGGTGGGACGCTATTCACAAAATATACGTATTAAATGAGGTGAACTGGTCGGACGATTATCCTCTTGTAGTAGAATGTGATCTCAGTGTCAAATGCTGTAAAACATATGAATATGAGGCCATTGTAAATAGGATAAGTCTCAATAGTAGAAACAAAGTACAAATGTCAAAGTATAGCCATTTATGTGATGAGTATCTCTCTAATATTTATTTAAAAATACAATGTAATAACAAATGTATAGGTCTAACGTGTAGTGACGAACGATGCTATGAATTTATAGATAAATATTACCGAGCTTTAACGCAGGCTTTGAGACAAGCCGCTATTAGTTCGAAAGTCATAGAACCAAAAAGTGTAAATATGTTACTGGTTGGAATTATCATATTAAACCACTCCACTTAGACGCGAGGTATGCTTTCCAGATCTGGTTGCTACACAGAAAGCCGACACAGGGTTATGTTTATGAAAATATGTGCTCTACTAGGAAAACCTTTAAAAATAAGCTTAAGTAGTGTCAACAGCACCAGAATCAGATTAAAATGGACATTATTGCCAAGCAAAGGGCTTCAGGCGATTTCGGGCGTTACTGGAAATCTACAAAAAACCAATCCTACAAACCTAGTCGTACAACGAGTGTCAATAATATCCTGGACCCCAATGACATCGCAGAGGCTTTGCAACGCAACGCAATTTGGTAGGCTCTGAAGAAGGCTCGTGTAGTCCGACAGTAGGACCTTATGTACTTCCTTCACCCCGGGAAAGGGCGAAGGGGCATGCCGGACTCCTACCGGCTAAAACCACCGGAGTGATCATCGTCGGCACCGAAAGGAGGCTCCAGGAACTCGAAAGATCTCCATCTAGAGCCACCCATTGGTGCCACGCCTTTAGGCACATCTCGGAGGGGATGACTGTAAAGTGGTTATCCCCTCTAGTGGAGGGAAGGCGACTGTAAAGAGGCCACCCCCCAGGCATCTCTCGAGGGGATTGTAAAAGATTCCCCCAAGGCCCCCCGCCATATATAGACGACAGGGGGCTCAGGCGTGTTGGACACGGGCACCGCGGCGGTTGTTACCCCGGCCCCGTGTCCTCCTCCTCCGAGCGGGATCGGCCCTCTCCCGATCCCGCTCTGCGACCTCCTTCTGGAGCATTACGCTCTCACAGAAGGAGACCACAGCACTCCAATTTTCATGCTCTGCCAGCATAGCCGACACTACTGCTGGCAAAGAGAGATCTTGCCCGATCCGATCGACCAGGATCCGCCGCTCGGCAGTCCACGCAGGGCACTCTCCGAGCGTGTGCTGTGCGGTATCCTGATCGTCTCCACAGTGGTGGCACTGTGCCGTGACCTCGCGTCCTATCCTGTGCAAGTACGCACCGAAACAACCGTGTCCGGTGAATACCTGCGTCAGGCGGAATGTGACGCGCTCGCTCCTTTGGAGCCAGGCTGCTCCGAAGAGCGGCAAGATAGCCTCGACGACGCGCTTTTGCGCGTACTGTGGCAGCATAAGCCGCTCGCGCCATAGCTCGAGGGCACGCCGCCGAGCCTGCCGCCTCAATATTTCGAGCGCCCCTGAAAGCACGCCTTCACCGCTCTGGCGGAGGGAGCGTGTTTGGTAATACACCCACGCATCCATCTCCGCCAAAATATCAAAAGGCGGAAAGCGCGCCAACAGAGTTGCCGCCTCAAAGGACACCGTTCGGTATCCTCGTGCGATCCGTATAGCCGCTCTACGCTGCAGACCGTGAATCTTGGTTCTGCAGCGCTGGACGCCCGAGAGTCGAGATGACCAAACAGGCGCCCCATAGAGGGCCACGGACCGCACGACTCCCCCGTAGAGGCGGCGAACTTCTTCCCTCGGTCCCCCGAGATTGGGCAGCAGCCGGTGCAAGGCACCCACTATCCTTTCGACCCGGGGGACAAGACGCTCGAAGTGCTCTTCGAAGCCCCAACGACTGTCCAGAGTGAGCCCCAGGTACTTCATGTACCGGCCCACCCTGATTTGCGCGTCACCAACGCGTATCCACGAACTGGGAGGCTCCCTGCTCCGCGGCAGTTTGTGGAACCATAGCGCCTCGGTTTTGTGAGGCGCTATCCGCAAACCCAGAGCGTGGATTTCGGCCACGACAATTGCCACCGCTTGCTCGGCAAGCCGGATGGTTCCCTCGAAGGACTCCCCGCTGGCCAACACAAGAGTGTCATCAGCGTAACAGACTAAGCTGACGCCAGCGGGGAGAACGACACGCAGGACCGTATCGTAAGCGAGGTTCCATAAGAGGGGACCAAGAACCGATCCCTGTGGAACCCCGCACGTGATCTCCCTCCGCTTTACGCTACCGTCCCTGCCCATGTAGCGGACATGCCTGTCGCGTAGATATGCCCCGATGATACCCTGGAGATAGGGGGGGCATTGATGGTGGACTAACGCCCCCCTAATCGCGCCCCACGAGATAGTATTAAAGGCGTTGACTATGTCAAGACTGACAGCCAACGCCACCCCACCCCGCCGGGCGACAGTAGGACCTACTCGAGATAGTACTCAGGCGGGTGAACTTAGCTTTACTATAACATTAGAGATGCAACTAGACTGTATACGTAAAATGAAACGTGGAAAGTCGCCAGGCATGATGGCCTTACATTAAACCATGTAATTATGGGCGGTTCACAGTTAGCAGAAAAGCTAGTTATACTTTATAATGCCTGTTCATCTCATTCTTTCCTACCTGATAATTTATGAAGTCAATTGTGGTACCATTGGTTAAAAATAAGAAAGACGGTATTTCAGATATGTCTAACTATAGGCCCATAACATTAGCAACAGTATTGTCAAAAATACTCGAAAGATTATTAAAACCCGAAATACATAAACATCTAAATCTTAATAACGCCCAGTTCGGTTTCCGTTCTGATCACTCGACTGACACTGCCATATTTGCCTTAAAGAAAACGGTTAAGTATTATTTACACAGAAAAACAAACGTTTATACATGTTTTCTTGACTTAAGTCGCGCATTTGATACAATAAATTATAACATGCTATGGGAAAAGATGTACAAAGTAGGGATACCGCGTGATATCACTTACATTATGAAGTATTGGTACGAGGGCCAAGCTAACGCAGTAAGGTGGGAGGCGTTATCTAGCGAATATGTTCTCAAAACCGGTGTGAGACAGGGTGGGTTGACTTATCCTACCTTATTTAACTTGTATGTCAATGATTTTATAGATGAGCTGAGCAGGGCCGCAGTCGGCTGTTCAGTTAATAACATACCGATCAACAATCTTAGTTATGCTGACGATATGGTGCTGCTCAGGCCATCTGTCTAAGCTCTGCAAAAGTTGATAAATATTTGTGAAGTTTATGCGGACAAGCACGGCCTGAAATATAATGTAAAAAAGAGCCAATCAATGTGTTTCAGATATGATAACAGTCCGTTACATATACCTAGTATGTTTCTTCAAGGCCCCAACGACTGTCCAGGGTGAGCCCCAGGTACTTCATGTACTGGCCCACCTTGATTTGTACGTCACCAACGCGTATCCACGAACTGGGTGGTTCTCTGCTCCGCGGCAGTTTGTGGAACTATAGCGCCTCGGTTTTGTGAGGCGCTATCTGCAGACCCAGAGCGTGGATTTTGGCTATGACAATTGTCACCGCTTGCTCGGCAACCCGGGTGGTTCCCTTGAAAGACTTCCCGCTGGCCAAAATAAGAGTGTCATCAGCGTAACAGACCACGCTGACACCAGCGGGAACAACGATACGCAGGACCGAGTCGTAGGCGATCATTAAATCACGTGCCATAAATTGTACCTCGATTTTTATTTTGAGTAAAATAATTACAATTTTATTTTTTACTAGCTGGGCACCACGGTTTCTCCCGCCGTGAATTTAAAAGAAATCGGATAATTTGTAAATAATTTGAGTGCTTGCTTGCTTAGACAGTTGACATAGAATATATATTGGATTTCATGGATTTAATTTTTTTAGTGCTAATTCTTTTCCTAAAATAAAAGTAGCATATGTTACGCCTTATAATATTAACTATCTGTCAGTGAAAGTCTTGTCAAAATCGGTTTAGCTGTTTCGGAGATTAGCGGGAACAAACAAACAGACAGACAAATAGCTTTTTTATTGTACCGTATATACTTTCATAAGCTTTCAGTAAAATTCTGTTACTTTGATATTACAAACAGACATTTCAATTTTATTTATTTGTCTAGATTGAATTTGATTGTACTTATAATATTTGAAGAATATGAGATTTTGAGAATATAATAAGTAGGTATATTGAGAATATAATATTTTGCGAATGTAATAAATATTATGAAAACATTGGCTTTCATCATTCACATGAAATGAAGCTACTCAATCATCTGCAGAACACAAATGTCACCTCGTATATACTCTCATTTACGCAGCTCCAGTACCTATGTACACCAATGTTATTACTTAATGAATAAGGCTGATCGGATATTGTTAAATGCCAAATCACCAAAACCGTACGTAGACCCAAGTGATCCAAGACGTGGTAATGGCTTTTCCACACAAGCTAGCAACAAGCAACAGGGCGGAGATGTCATTTCCTACAAACTTGTAGATCGGTCGAACGCCTGCTGTAAGTTTCTGAGTGTCAGGATTGTTAGCGATAGCTCTTTACCTATAGATTACAGGAAAACCTTACAATATTGTGCGTACAAACTTACATTTGCGGTTGGAATGTATAAAACATGTTTTACAACTACGATGTTAAGTTTGTTCTTGGGATAAGTTATGGGTACAAGACCGAATCTTACAATAGACAAAATATTCAGCAATTTCGGAACCCTCTCCACGCGATTTCAATTCGCACTTGACTGGGTTTTTTTAAGCATTGCCGAAAAATATATATGGGAATAAGAATTTATACGAATTTAAGGGAATTACGGGATACGTTGACCCAGATAAAGTACTGCACCTAATCATTTATTTGAAGAGGACGGATCTTATTTCCAATTCTTTATTATACACAAAATTCATTACAAGAAACTGCACATAGGTCAAATAAACGCTTTAAAAATAACATTGTGGCTCTAACTGAATTCTGTGTCATGCCATGCTAAATAGGTTGGTTCTGGTTGTATCACGTCAGTGCGTCCTCAGAGTCATACTATAAGCCATGTCGCAAGTGATCGCAACACATAGTTAGGTGGGCACTGCGCCTTAGAAAGAGGGTAGACAGATTTGTCTGCACCTAATCATTTATTTTCTAATCTCCAGTCATCCCGCGCTAGTAACAGCGTCAAAATATCGGGTGCTCAAAATGAAAAGTGATAATTTATGTAAAGTATATTGATTAGTTAAAATGGATTGTGAGACAAAAACAAAGTTATTTGTAGGTTATTTATTACAGTATAAATTTATTCGGTAATTTATGTGAATACCGCTTCAAGAAAAGGTTTAAGTATTTAGTCTTAAGCGGGTTTGGCCTTGGAATAACTAAGTAGAATTATTTGATACGATACTCGCCAAATAGTACTAATACTAATAAAAGTATCGAATAGTACTAACATAAGTATTTAGCCTTAAGCGGCTTTGGCCTTGGAATAACTAAGTAGAATTATTTGATACGATACTCGGCAAATAGTACTAATACTAATAAAAGTATCAAATAGTACTAATAAAAGTATAGAATAGTACTAATAAAAGTATCGAATAGTACTAATAAAAGTATCGAGTACAAAAGCTTCGGTATCGAAAGAAAAGTACTCGATACCAAAAGTATCAATACGTTTTCCGTGAGAGCAGTGACTCTGGGTTACCAACATACTTTAAGCTTAATATCTCGATAAGTAAGATTACAAGCTTATTCAAATACCACGTATATATGACTTTTTAATACTACTCCTATAGAATTAAGATTTCTTTTTGTTAATAAAAATGCTTAAATAAAAAATACTTGAGTTCTATCGCAAAACAAAAGAGTTATATCGTTTTCTCAAATTTTTGTATTTTGTATCACGTCCGTGTGCTGTCAGTACAGATATAAGTTTCTAAGGCGATAATATGGCATATTCTGCCATTCCTCTATCATCGCAATTTCCAGTTCATGAAGTGTTTGGAGCGGGGTTTCGTTGCCTCAAACTCGGCCGAGCTCCTCCCAGGCATGCTCGATAGGGTTTAGGTCAGAGCTGTGTGCTAGCTACTCTATGCGACTAATCCCCGCCTCTTGAAGTCAGTCATTCGGTTCACCAACAGCATGAGGACGAGCATTTTTATGCACAAAAACAGCATTCGCACCCATGCTTACCATATAAGGATCGACATGCTCATTTACGATTTCCTCCACGCATCTTTCGCTATTCAAAGTGTACGACTTCCCGAAGAAATTTCAGCTCACACGAGTACAGATCGCCACCGTATGTAATTTTTTCTTCAATCCAGGCTCGCTCATTTAGTTGTTCTGTCTTCTGTACACTTACCCTGCCATTGTGATTATACAGCATGCATTTTGATTCGTCTGAGGACATGATCTTTGACCAATCCTCAAAAAAAATATTTAAGTGCTCACGTACATACGTCGTACGTCATGGATCTGCCTGTTCCCGAACTGATTTATTTATCGTATTTGATGGCATCACTTTATAGTACATAAAGCCACACCAAGAAGTCTTATTAACTTATTTGACTAGTTAAATAGTGTATAATAATTACTTTTTAGTTAAATTACCTTTTTATTTAAAATCATTCTTATTTTCCGAGATTTATGTCGGTGCCCCGGATTCATTGCTCCCGAGTGTAGTAACTACAAGTAACCATCCTGTTTGTTGTTTTGTAAAGAAGCATATAAAAAAAAGATAGACTTATATGTTGCTGGGCTTACTCGTATATGGTTTGCTTTCTATGTTGATGTAACTATTTTGAATAAACGATGACGATGACGATAAATACACATGGTCCTTTCCATGTCTTGCACAGGAATGAGCAACATTATGGATTAGTATAATACTACAAGGGTGGAATTATTGCAACATCAACGGTTTGATTCCCGGGTAATATATTTCAGGCAGATTTTTCATACAATGAAAAATGTAGATTTTCGTTTTGCTCATTTTTCTCTATTACTTTCGGATTAAATTTTCCCTGACTGTATATGTATTTATAAGAGGCGGAAAAAATGTTAAGGCATTGGACTGCCTATAAGGCTGCGACTGTTCAATAGGTATATACATATCAGAATATATACAAATAATGTGTGTATCGACCACGATGCCCTGGAAAATTTGCAAAATGTTTTGCATATCAATGTCTTCCACATAACAACCGGTAGAACCGGCCAGGTAGAAACTACGTAGTACGTCATAAACATCGAATTCAGATTTACGCTTATTCGATTTCCTTTTTTATTCGGTCACACGGGGAAGCCATTCAATAGATTTTTGTAATCATTCAAGGCTAGGTTTATGAACTGAAGTTACTGATACAATCAAAATAGAAGATTTAAATTTCCATCAATCAACAAATATCCATCTAGCGCCTGGTTGTGAAGGTTAAATCTTATGTTAGCGTTACTGACACCTGAGTATACTTTAAAGGAAATCGATGCTCAGTTAGAATCGAACTTAAAGGTCAATCAGCGACCCCTCTGGTGATGCGGCTGTTTAGTTATTTATTTATTTATAGTTAATTAAAACGGTATAACACCAATTACATTAATTAACATAGAAGTAGAAACATATTATGTACATAATGTAAAAATAGTACCTATCGTATATTAACTATGTAATTAAGATCTAACATGGAACAGTGGACACCCTCGCATTCTTTCTCTCACAGAACACCATACATACACGCATAATGACTCGTATATTCCATTCATCCGCAAAAACATCGCGTTCTGGATTCTCAGTCAGATCCGATCCGATCAGTCCATGTTCACTGGCTTAGTGGATAGCCACTGCGAAATTTTATATTATGTAGGCATAGTTAACGACCCGTTGTGACGAAGAGCGCGGTAAAGACTGCGACTCCAGTCAAGGCGCAAAGTAGCCCACCAGCCCTTGAGCCGCTATCGAAAGGGAAGAGCTGGGGTTGCGGTGTGGCAAAGGGGGCCGGAAAGTCAGACCGCAGGTGACAGCTATCGGGGCTGTAGCGACCACTGCATCCGCGCCAATCCAGCCATCAGCCGCTGAGCCTAAGTCCTCGCAGTCCGCAATGTCCATTGCGGGTAGAAAGAAGCGGTAGCTCCAGCTTTCACAGGTCCAACAACCTGCAGCTGCGCAGCCTGCGCAGTCTTTTCCCCAGAAGTGACGCAGAAAACGGGCCGGGAAAAGGAAGGGGAAGAACAACCCGAAGGTTCCCGCATCGGCCGCCATAACGGTCACGGTGCTTGAGGGCTCACCCGACACAAGGTTTGGTGAAGTCATGGCAGCGGCTCGGTGAAATATTAAGCTCGCTGACCACGGCATCGGTCCGGACATCGTGACCATCAAGCCAGCCAACGGCGGAATGGTGATTTCCGTTGGTGGTGAGGATGGTGGCGCCAAGGCCGACAGCTTGGCGCACCAAATGCGGAACGTGCTTACCCCCATGTTCGACTATTGCGCGTCCGATTAAGATGAGGGAGTTGAGGGTATTGGACCTGGATGACGCCGTCACCAAAGTGAAGATTGCAGAAGCCATAGTGGCTGCGATGGCGTGTTTGCCCGAGGATGTCAGGGTGGATGAAATTCGCCACTCACGATCCTTGGGCACGGTCTGGGTCCGGACCCCACTAGACACAGCCATGAAGCTGGCGTCTACCTGCCACATTTGCATCAGTTGGACGTCGGCCAGAGTCGAGGTGTTGGCGGCCACTGCAGTGCAGAGGCATCGACTTCGTACTCGCGCATGTGTAACTCCGGTGCACCATACATGGGGTGGTTGACCGAAGTGACCGATGCTTCACCTGTGGTGGCCAGGGCCACAAGGCGAGAGAGTGCTCGGCGCAATCACGCCGGCGGTATCAGTCGCGGGCCCACCGGAGGTAATGGAGACTTTATAATTCTTAGCCTTAAGAGTCCTTCAGGGCAACCTGAACTGTTGATTTTATTTAATAGTAGCAAATAAATAATCTATCCCTGATTTCTGAACGAATGGTTCTATATAAAGTGCCACCCGCCATATGTATATTTTTCCATCTCCAGTAAACTGTAATGCGAACCGATAGTATAAAAGCTTGTACCTACCTTCCTAGTGATTATTATAAAAATAATTTCCAAAGAGATAAGTGGTGATTTCATTTTCGTCATAACCTAATTACCTACAGGTTATGGGCCCAGTTACCTTTTAAACTAAATGCGTTTAAATTCGGAATCTTTGAATTATTACTTAAAGTGAAAATTATAACAAGATGTCAACAAGTGAACATTTTAAGAACAAAAGAAATATAAAGCCTTTCGATGGTGAGAAATATAGTGTTTGGAAATTTAGAATTCGGGCACTATTAACTGAAATGGACCTAATTAAAGTTATTGACGAAGAAGACCTATATATACATAGTAATAACCGAATAGTGAAAAGTATCATGGTTGAATATTTAGCAGACTCTTTCCTTGGCTTCGCAAAAGAAGACAACCGCAAGAGAAATAATGAAAAGCTTAGATACAATTTTTGAACGTAAAAGCCATGCAACTCAACTGGCTTTAAGAAAAAAATGATTAGAGTTAAAATTGCAAGGTGATACGCCTCTAGTAAAACATTTTACTATTTTTGATGACCTTATCACCGAGTTGCTGGGGGCTGGAGCAAAACTAGAAGAAACTGATAAAGTATCTCACTTATTACTGACACTGCCGGTAACTTATGACGGTGTTATAACTGCAATAGAAACATTGTCTGAAGATAACTTAACGTTAGCGTTCGTTAAAACACGACTTTTGGACCATGAAGTGAAGCTAAAGAATGAGAGTTGCGATACAAGTGTTAAGGTATTGCAAGTAGAAAATAAAACTGGACCGTATAAGAAGAGAAAGTATGAAGACTCAAAGCAGACTTATTTTAACCAACATCAAAATAATATTAAATACAAAATCAAAAGAAAGTCCCATTTTATAAAATGTCACCACTGTGGACGCAAGGGACATGTAAAAGACGATTGTTATTATTTCAAAAGAATGAATCATCAAAAGAAAAATACCGACAGGTCAAGAACAGTTCAGGCAATTAAGCTAACTCAAGCATCTACATCTAACGACTTTTCAGGTTTTGCTTTCATGATGGGAAATTATGAACGCAGTATACCCGAAAATAATTATATCACATTTCTATTAGATTCTGGAGCAACTGATCACATCATAAACAGGGATGATCTATTTACTACCTGGGTTCATTTACATACTCCAGTAAAAATTTCAGTTGCTAAAAATGGAGAATTTATTTCAGCTACCCGAAAAGGAAACATAAACGTTACTACGAACGAGGGTAATCAAGGCGTTTTGGAAGATGTACTTTTCTGTCGTGAGGTTCCATACAATCTGCTGTCTGTTTCGAAAATGCAGCGTGCTGGGATGACTGTTATTTTTGATCAGGAAAGTACCCGCATATGTAAGGATGGTAAGACTCTCATGTCAGGTAAGTCTTCAAATAATTTAGTATCTATAGATTTACTAGTAAAAATAAATTGCTCTGTTTCCCAAGTATGTAATAACAATCGGAACAAATATGAACTATGGCACCAACGTTTAGGCCATATTAGTAAATATAAATTTCTAGAAATGAAAAGATAAAAAATGGTTAATGATATGGATCAAATTGAAACTGTTTTACCGAATGACAATTTATGTGATGCGTGTATAAATGGGAAACAGACGCGACTGCCCTTTAACAAGTTAAAGGATAAAAAATATATTAAACGACCACTTTTTACTGTACATTCTGATGTTTGTGGCCCTATCACTCCTTCAACTGTTGACGACAAGAATTATTTTGTTTTATTCGTTGATCAATATACTCATTACTGTGTTACATATCTGATAACATATAAATCAGATGTATTCTTAGTTTTTAAGGATTATGTTGCAAAATGTGAAGCAAAATTCAATTCAAAGTTAGTTAATTTATATTGCGATAATGGTGGAGAGTATTTATCTACGGACATGAAAGATTACTGTGTACAAAAAGGGATCACTTATCATTTAACGGTTCCAAGAACTCCACAGCTCAATGGTGTTTCAGAACGTATGGTAAGAACTATAACTGAGAAAGCGCGTGCTATTATAAACGGTGCTAAATTAAATAAGGCATTTTGGGGTGATGCAGTTCTAACTGCTGTCTATTTAATCAATTTGACACCAACTAGAGCCTTAAAAGAATCTAAAACACCATATGAGCTATGGCATGATAAAAAACCTCAGATAAAGTATTTAAGGGTTTTCGGATCAACGGTTTATGTACATGATAAAACCAGTAAAACTAAATTTGATAATAAATCGTGGAAAGGTATACTGGTAGGTTATGAACCAAATGGTTACAAAGTATGGAATCCAGATAATGGAAAATATACTATTGTAAGAGATGTCATTGTGGATGAGACAAATTTTCTTCATTCTAGACCTGCATTAAAGCATGAAGGGAATGATATAGTAAATTCCCATGACAAAACTGATAGTTATGACGTAAAGTCAAAATCAGTGTCAATAAAGTCTCAATTTTCTGACAGCTCTAAATCAGATGCCTTAAAATCTGATGATACGAGAAGGCCCTGTAAAATTCGCAAAATAAACACAGACTTACTTGAACTAAATAATACACGTGAAATATGTCGTGATAATTTTTCATCACATACAGATAATCAAAACACAGATAAACCGTTTGAACTGCGAAGGAGTGATAGGCTCAAAGGTCAACCCCCTGTATGTTATAGTGAGGATAATAATGATATCTTAATGTGTGCTCAGTCTTTTATTTATAAAGTACCAAGTTCATTCGAAGAAATTAAATTTCGGGATGATAGAACTCAGTGGGAGAGCGCAATTAAGGATGAACTTAATTCTCACTTAGTTAATAATTCCTGGACCCTAGTACCAAGACCAGAAAACAAAAATATTGTAGACTGTAAATGGATTTTTACTACTAAACATGATGAATTCGGAAAACCTGTCAGATATAAGGCACGCCTTGTTGCCAGGGGTTTTAGTCAAAAATATCTTACAGACTACGAAGAAACCTTTGCACCTGTTGCTCGTATAGCTAGTTTTAGATTTATAGTCAGTTTTGCCAATCAGTTTCAGTTATTAGTTCATCATATGGATGTTAAAACTGCCTTTTTAAATGGCATATTAAAAGAGGAAATATATATGAAAGTTCCAAAGGGTGTAGTTGGCAAAGAAAATTATGTTTGTAAATTAAATAAAGCATTATATGGACTAAAACAGGCAGCCAGGTGTTGGTTTGAAGTATTTGAACAATCTATAAAAGAAAAAGGTTTTCAGAATTCATCAGTTGATAGGTGTATTTACATTCTTAATAATGGGGATGTAAGTAAAAATATTTATCTGGTACTTTATGTTGATGATTTAGTATTAGTGTGTGCTGACATTCGAACAATGAATGCTTTAAAAGGTTATTTAATGAGTAAATTTAAAATGACTGATTTAAAAGATATAAAATTATTTCTTGGCATTAGAGTCACACGATCTCATGATGAAATAACACTTGATCAAAGTGCATACATTAAAACAATTTTAAATAAATTTAATATGCACGACTGTAAACCTATCAGTACTCCTCTAGAAAACAAATTGAATTATGAAGCGTTAAACTTAGAAAATAAGTATGAGGCACCATGTCGAAATCTTATTGGATGTTTAATGTATGTTATGTTATGTACTCGGCCAGATCTAAGTACAAGCGTTAATATATTGAGCAGGTATACAAATAAGAACAATAAAGAATTATGGCAATGTCTGAAAAGAGTACTTAGATATTTAAAAGGTACAATTGATTTAAAATTAACCTACAAAAGATTTGATTATAATAACATCATAAGTGGGTACGTAGACTCTGATTGGGGAGGAAATGATACTAACGATAGGAAAAGTACTACTGGGTATATATTCAAATTATTTGAACGGTGTACAATAACCTGGTGTACAAAGAGACAAATGTCAGTGGCAGCCTCATCTACTGAGGCAGAATATATGGCATTGTATGAAGCTGTAAAAGAAGCTTTATGGCTTAAGTCTCTGGCATTAAGCATTAGTATTGATATCGTCAAACCTATGATTATATATGAAGATAACAATGGCTGTATTAGCATAGCAAACAATCCAACCAACCATAAAAGATCAAAACATATTGACATAAAATATCATTTTTCCAGGGAACAAATTGAGAAAAATATAATTAAATTAAATTATATTCCTACAGGTAAACAATTAGCAGATGCTCTGACAAAGCCACTGCCTGCAGTTGTTTTTCAAAAAATGAGAACTGAAATGGGACTACAATAGAAAGTTTGGCAAAATTGAATTGTAATGTATAAATTATTATATTAGAATTTATGTAATATGGTCTGATTAGGTTTTTCTGGGTTTCCCTAATCCTGAGCAACAAATGTTGGACCATGATCTTATTTCCCCAGTTAACACTAGGAAGGGATATTAAGCATAATAAGTATGATTGTGAATATTTATGTTATTGTTATAGTCATGTTATTATTTTGTGATTATTTTTTTGAGGGGGCGTGTTGATTTTATTTAATAATGGCAAATAAATAATCTATCCCTGATTTCTAAACGAATGGTTCTATATAAAGTGCCACCCGCCATATGTATATTTTTCCCTCTCCAGTAAACTGTAATGCGAACCGATAGTATAAAAGCTTGTACCTACCTTCCTAGTGATTATTATAAAAATAATTTCCAAAGAGATAAGTGGTGATTTCATTTTCGTCATAACCTAATTTCCTACACAGGTCCTACACTAGAGCACTATTTGACGCCTAGAGAGTAAAGACTGAAGGCTGCAGGTCAGAATATTGTTTATTGGTGATATTCTTCCAAATTCATCTTTTGTAGAATAAAGAGTACCCAGAGTAAAAGTTTCATGAATGAAAATTATTTTTACTCCATATTAAGGCTTTCGTAACGGTAGTACTTATCTTGCATTAGATTATATACTGTATAATTATTGTACTAATACATACGCTTGAAAATCTAACAAGGACTCTTGGGGTTTATAAATTATACCAACGGTATTTACAAGGTCATCATTACTGTTTCTATAGAAACTCATTTCATACTCGTGATTTTACTATGCGAAATTTGACAGCGTAATTAAATTCCTAAACCTGTTTACCATTTGTTCATTAAACATTGGAATATTATAACATCGTTAACTTATAACGTTATAGTGGAATATGTAACGGTAAGTAAGCGGATCGGAAATTTCCGAATGTGGTTTTCTCGTGGGTTTTCTTAAATATCAGCCAATATAAAAATCTTAGTTATGCTTTTTACTTTAGCCACCAATGTTAGATAATTAATGTGGAACTATGTATGGTATAGCTTTGTGTCTTGTATACATAATACATATTGTGGCGTTTCTTTAGTAGGCAGTGTGTGCAAAGGGTTTATAATGATTGATCATACATTTCCTAAACGTTTTACTAAAGAACATTACGAACGTGTTCAATATATGCAATGGAGCGTTTATGCAAAATTGTAAGAGAATACAATATAAATACAATCCATAAATCTTTAGAAACAAACCATAATTCAATGCTTACCTATTTATATTATAAGTAACATAGGAAGACTAGTTTATCATACAATACTGTTTTATACAATATTATTGCAACCGGAATTTGTCAGTAAAGATAATTCTCAGATGTCTATGGGTAATTCCCATCCGGTAATCGTTTTGTAGGTTACAATAGGATATTAAAATTTAATTTTGTAGTATTTCGGTACATTTGAGCCGAAAACTTTCTTTATTCTAAAGAATAATATCTTTCGTCTTAAAGAATTTCTAATTTTGAAGTAAGTTTTTGCCTTTTCCGTGTGTGATATCAGAGAAAAGTTACACCTCAACTATCTACTGTATATCGTAGTAGGTGACTAATGATGTCAGTAACCGTATGGACGGCTACCGGGCTCGCGCGTCTATGCTGTGTCCATACTACGGTCTCAGTAGTATGACGGGTCAATGCTCGGATTAATGCCTGTAAAGCCTCACTACGTTAAACTTTCATCCTCCTACCTATTCACTCCCGTCGTAACATCATCAGCGACAAATCTAACAAAAACTAAAATATTAACGCGACCACAATGTAACGAATGTATGGGAGAGGTTGGACTTAGTCCGAAACTAAGTCTAAATTTGAAAAAAATATTACGCCTTCGTATTAAGTTATCAAATGCCTAAACTTTTTACAACAAATTTCTTTCTATCTTTAATATTTCGGGAGTAATTTAACAAAACGTGAAATTTTACTATGAAAATGACTGCATCGAGGTACCTGCCGCCTGATTCCGTAATTTTTTCAAGAAGCCATATTTACTGCCTTAATACGCATACCAAGAGCTACATTTAGTGAGAAGATACAAGTTGCGCCAAACATGCACCTTCAGAGATATAGGCTGATGTATACTTTTACTGAATCGACCTCTCGCGACTCCTAAATCTGATCCTGTTTTAAGTTGTAGTATTTACTTTTATGATATGCAAACCAAGAGCTGCATTTAATGCTAAGACACATTCTACGCCAAACATGCCCCTTCTGTTAAACAGAGTGATTTATATATTTTTACAGAAATAAAAACATATTTTGTCCTTATTATTTTAAGTACACTGGTTTCGCTAGACTCATAATAATTTGATTCACACATGGACTGTATTGAGGAAAAGATATTAGGAGTATCGATACAAAATAAGTATAACTTTCCTGAAAACCCAATTAAAAGGAGATATAGGTTATTAGGAAAGGTGATTAGGGAAATGGTTATTTAATGGTTTACACATGATAACTAATGCAGTAATAAAGACTAACAAACGGCTTAATAAACTATTTTTCATGCCTCATTAGCAAATAGGAAATTTTACAACGAATCTTGATCTTTACATAGCTTTATGTGCACGCACACTTAAAGATTAATTATGCAGTATATCTACTTGTTCAGTTTTAAAACATAAAAGAAAATAGTTCCGAGCAACTATATATTAGTTCCGAATCAAGTTTAAAAGACTGGTGTAATCGATTTGGTTATCGCATTTTGAAAAATTGTACGCAATCTGGAAGAAGCACGGATAAGTTCCCTAAAAAATACGAAGAGTGGCTGCAAGATGCAATTCAATGGTCAGAATTCTCAACGGAACAGAACGAAAATGTGTCAAAAACATGTGTCATCTTGCAATGTATTTCTTCTGGACGGAAGATAAAAATACTTTGCACCTTCTAGGGTCCCCAATCCTAGACGAGTCCTTTTCATCTTTCATAGACGAAAAAATACAATATTTCAGTGATATTTCGGAAAGACTTGTCAAAATTAATTTTTACTCGGCTTTTACTATAATGAAGTACTGCTGTTTTGGCCCAAAATTTATATATAACCTTGGCTCTTCCCATTTATGGAAGCAGTCACAACTTTTAGATAAAATAGACAAAATAATACGGAATACACTAACTTCAGTTTTAAATGTGGCTCTGGACGACCGAGCGTGGGTACAAGCCTCACCTCCTATTCGCTTGGGCGGCCTCGGCGTCCGCAAAATTTCCAGTATCAGTCTACCGGCATTCCTGTCCTCAGTCCACAGTACTAATAAATTAACCAGGAAAATCTTAGCATCCACACTGGTTGATTTTGAGGTACCGTACTTGACTGATGCTGTGAATGCTTGGAAAATGATTTGCCCGAATACGGTTTTGCTCGGCAATCCTTCTTCCCAAAGACAATGAAACGAGCCACTCTGCAGTTTTGTCCGGAATCAATTAATCAATACGTCCACTAATGTAGAGCGTGCTCGTCTACTTGCTGTGGGTGAATGGGAGTTGGGGCTTTGACTTCAGGCACTCCCGTCGCCCAACATAGGCACTATGTTGGACGACAACACTTTTCGGCTCGCTGCGTGCCTACGTTTAGGTGCTCCTTGTGTTGCGCATCATCGGTGTCACTGCGGTGAAGCTGTCGACCGCCTCGGACACCATGGCTTGTCTTGCAGTAAAAGTGCAGGTCGCATAGCACGGCATGCCAATATTAACGACATTATTCGTCGTGCTTTTGTCACTGCCGGCGTGCCAGCTGTTTTGGAACCCAATGGCTTGGTACGTAACGATGGTAAAAGACCGGACGGTATGTATTTACTGCCATGGAAGATGGGTAGGCCTCTGGTGTCGGATGCAAGTTGTGTCGACACCCTTGCTCCATCCCATCTTCCAAGCACGGCAGGCTGTGCTGGCGCTGCCGCTTCTGCGGCAGAAGCCCTCAAACGGCGCAAATACAATATTTACCTTATTGGTTATTATTGTTATGAGCCGTTTGGGGTCGAAACGCTTGGGTCATGGGGTCCGAGTGCACGTCAGCTTTTCAAAGATGTAGCTAGACAGTTGGTCGACACTTCGCGTTATCAGAGGGCTTGCCATTCAACGTGGCAATGCTGCCAGCCTTCTAGGAACTTTATCAGTTGGTTCACTGCGTTTGTTATTCACTGATTGCTGGTTAAAAGTGGTAGATAAGAAGCATTGTATTTTGTATAAATATAATAATCCAAATTTATATTTTCCACCCAAATTAAAGCTTTTGAAGATTTTGCGTTTTGAAGGTTTTTTTAATATTTTCTTTTCATACAACATCTCCGGATTAAGAATAAAGCACCTCTTCATCTCCTCCCATGGATGTCGTAAAAAGCGACTAAGGGATTCTAAACCAGAGGGATGGGCACCAACCCGCCTGCCAAGCGTGGTTAGTACTGGCAAATTCCCACCCAATATGATGACACAATAGTGTGGTTCAGTGGAACCCCTCTTTTGCATCATCATGCAGGATGCTGCATTGTCCCGCGGCGCAACATGCTTGAGCGCTGGCGGCTCGGTTTTCTTGTGCGATTAATACTAAATACGCGCTCTTTTTGTTCAATTCATTGATACGGATCGCCTTTTTCAAAACGGGACGTCTGTCCGTTTTTGAGAACAGCGGGACACATAGCACCAAAGCGGGAATGTCCCTTTATGGTCCTATACCTATATGGTCACTTTAGGTATGTATATAAGTACATTGCGTCAGGTCGATTCATGTCTATCGTGGCAAAATGCCTTTTTTTATTGATATACAGTAAATTCTATATAAGTTCCATGTATGTTCATGTTCTTTCACCCCGGGGAAGGGCGAAGGGGTATGCTGGACTCCTACCGGCTAATACCACTGGAGCGGTCATCTTCGGCACCGAAAGGAGGCTCCAGGTCCTCGTAAGATCACACTAGAGCCGCCCATTGGTGCCACGCCTTTAGGCACATCTCGGAAGGTATGACTGTAAGTAGTAAGTGTAAGTATCCAATTGAGCAGGATCCGCCGCTCGGCCGCCCACGCAGAGCACTCCTCGAGCGTGTGCTCTGCGGTATCCTGGTCGCTTCCACAATGATGGCACTATGCCTTAATCTCACGTCCTATTCTGTGCAGGTACGCACCGAAACAACCGTGACCGGTGAATACCTGCGTCAGACGGTAGGTGACGCGCTCGCTCCTTCTGAGCCAGGCTCCGAAGAGTGGCAGGATGGCCTCGACAACGCGCTTGGTCGCGAACTGCAACCGTAGGCGTTGTCGCCATATTTCGAGTGCGCGCTGTCGAGCCAGCCGCCTCATTCTGTCAAACGCCCCTAAAGGCATGCCTTCCCCACTTTGGCGGAGGGAGCGTGTCTGGTCATAGACCCACGCATCCATCTCCGTCTGGATGTCGAAAGGCGAAAAGCGTGCCAGGAGAGTTGCCGCCTCGTAGGAAACTGTCCTGTATCCCCGTGCGATCCGTATAGCCACTTTGCGCTGCAGACTGTGAAGTTTGGTTCTGCAACGCCTGACAGCCGGGATGACCATACAGGCGCCTCTAGAGGGCCACAGACTGCACGACGCCCCCGTAGAGACGGCGAACTTCCTCACTCGGTCCCCCGAGATTGGGCAGCACCCGGTGCAATGCACCCACTACCCTCTCGACTCCGGGGACGAGGCGCGTGAAGTGCTCTTCGAAGCCCCAACGACTGTCCAGGGTGAGCCCCGGGTACTTCATGTACTGGCTCACCCTGATTTGCGCGTCACCGACGCGTATCCACGAACTGGGTGGTTCTCTGCTCCGCGACAGTTTGTGGAACCATAGTGCCTCGGTTTTGTGAGGCGCTATCTGCAGACCCAGAGCGTGGATTTTGGCCACGACAATTGCCACTGCTTGCTCGCCAAGCTGGATCGTTCCCTCGAAGGAGAACAAGAGGAGTGTGGAGTGTGAGGAAGAGTGTCGTCAGCGTAACAGACCAAGCTGACGCCAGCGTGGAGAACGACACGCAGGACTGCGCCGTAGGCGAGGTTCCATAAAAAGGGGCCGAGAACCGACCCCTGCGGAACCCCGCACGTAATCTCCCTCCGCTTTACGCTACCGTCCCTGCCCACGTAGCGAATGTGCCTATCGCGCAGATAGGCCCCTATGATGACTTTCGGCTAGGTCGGGGCCCACTCGCGACAGGTGCTCAACGAGTCTTCGGGTAATTATTCTCTCGAATAGCTTCGAAGCCTCGTCGAGCAGACACATTGGACGATATGCAGAAGGAGACTCCGGCAGGCCTTCCTTCCTTCCTAACAGAACCAATCCGGCTTCCTTCCAGCTGGACGGGAACACGCTTCGACGGAGGCAGCTGGTGAACAGCCGCCTCAACGTGGCAGAATACCTAACGATAACCACCACACTTTCATAAAATTGGATGAAACGAAAGTAAGGATTTTTTTGTATAAATTAGTTAAGATTCTTAAAATACCTATGTATGTCTACTAGTTGATCGGAAATAAAAATAACTTTTACAAGGATATCAAGATCAAGTTTATGCGGAGCTTTTTATTTATTGACGTCATCAGTGGTAACCGCAAAGTTGTATCATCTATCTTATACTACGTGCGTTCTGTACCACTGGATCGAGTTACATAACCCTCAGGTAATCTCAACAGAACGCCACTATATACCCAGACTGGTAAGAGAAGCCATTGAGATTACCAAATATAATAACTTTAACCGGGAGGACGGGTTTCAACTGTCGAAGGCCTGGAATCCAGTGATTCGATTGTGTAAAGACCGAAAAAGTGCCGTAAAATGTTCGCGAGCGGACACAGTGAGTTTCGTGTGCCGGGAACAAAGTCGAGTTGTGAGTGACTTAAGTGATAGTGGTAGCGGCACCCAGCGCACAAAACGTATAAGGAAGAGGGTAGATCGTTTTGTCTGCTCTTAAACATCCACCCGCAAAAACTTTAGTTTATCCGTGAACATGGCGCTTGCAACAGCGCCGAAATATCGGGAACTCAAAGCAAATAAAAAACATGGTAAATATCCCGTTTTCAGTTCTAATAATAAATTGAGATATAAACCATTCCATCTTTTAAGTTGGATAAAACAGCACATACATTTTATTAAAATCGGTTCTGTAGTTTAGGAGTCCATAGGGGACAAACAACGCGATACTTAATTCATTTATAATAAGAAGATAACTCGTGTGGTGTCCGGACTAAGAATATAGCACCACTCCATTTCTTCCCGTGGATGTCGTAAAAGGCGACTAAGGGACTCGTAAACCAGAGGGATGGGCAGCAGCGTCCCTTCCGTGGAACAGTAGCCATACTGCGCTCACCAACCCGCCTGCCAAGCGTGGTGAGTATTGGCAGATCCTCCCCGAAATGACGACACACATGTAACCGCTCGTTTATGGGGAGGCCTTTGTTCAGCCGTGGACGTCTTTTGGCTGATATGATGATGATAATGATGATGATAATATATTATAGATTATAGCCGCTCAAGATGTGGCCAGTGCAGTCCGTCCAATGCCAAACTGGAAATCTCCGGGGCCGGACGGACTGCACAATTTCTGGTTAAAATGGCTCCGAAGCTCGCACGCTTGCTTGGCGTCTCAATTCCAACAGTCCGTAGAACGTGGGTCGCTACCACAGTTCCTAACGACTGGTGTTACCCACCTGCTCCATAAATCAGGTAGCACCGCGGAACCCAAGAATTATAGGCCTATCACCTGTCTACCGACAGTCTATAAACTTCTTACATCCATTTTGAGAATAAAAATTAGTCAACACATTGATAATAACGCTATCATGTCTACTTCTCAAAATGGATGTAGGAATGGGTCCCGCGGTACTAAGGAGCTACTCCTCATTGATATGACTATCTGTCAACAAGTCCGCCGTAACCGAAAGAATCTGTCGACATGTTGGATAGATTATAAGAAGGCCTACGACTCCGTGCCACATACATGGCTCATGAGGGTGCTGAAGTTGTACAAAATAAATACAACCCTGTGCACCTTCTTGATGTCATGTATGGGGCAATGGAAGACAGTTCTTCGCTATCCGGGATGTCGCCAGATTCTGGGAGATGGTGAGGCAATTTTTATCAAGCGTGGTATATTTCAGGGTGACAGCCTCAGTTCATTGTGGTTTTGTTTAGCTTTGAACCCTCTTAGTAATCTACTGGAGGGGTCAGGGCTAGGCTATCGATTGCGGAGAGACGGTCAGGTTATTTCCCACTTGCTTTACATGGATGACTTAAAATTATTTTCTCGCACCAAGTTGCAACTGATGGAGTTACTGAAAGTGACTGAAACATTTAGTAACTCTATCAGGATGGAATTTGGTGTGGAAAAATGTGCAGTCATGCATGTGAACCAAGGGGAAATTATAGAATCCGAGGCAATTGAACTCTCGGATTCTGTGAGCCTTCGATCTCTCTCCTCAATCGAGACCTATAAATACTTGGGTATGTCGGAGGCGTTGGGCATCAATGAGGCTGACATGAGACAGACGTTGAAGGAGCGCTTCTTCGGCCGCCTGAAAAAAGTATTAAAAAGTCTTTTATCAGGCGGTAACAAGGTGCGCGCCTTTAATGGCTGGGTCATGCCAGTTCTCATGTACTCCTTCGGCATACTCAAATGGACTCAAACAGAACTGGATGCCCTGGATAGGAGAGCCCGCACATTGCTGACTGCAAATCGGATGCATCACCCACGATCTTCGGTAATGAGACTGTACATCCCGCGGAGATGTGGGGGTCGCGGCTTTTTAAATACAAAGACCCTCCATAACCGTGAGGTGTGCAGTCTTAGGGAGTATTTTTTCCATACTCACGTGGGGATGCATCGAGATGTAGTGGCAGTGGACAGAGGGCTCACCCCGCTTGGTCTGGCAAAAGAGAACTGGCGCAAACCTGTAGTCATCAGTACCAATGACCGCAAGGAAATATGGCAGAGCAAGGAGCTGCATGGACGTTTTTATCGGGCCCTCCATGGTCCCGATGTAGATTTTCCAGCATCAGTATCCTGGTTACGTTTTGGAGACCTCTTTGGAGAAACCGAAGGTTTTGTCTGTGCGATTATGGACGAAGTTATCATGACGAACAATTACCGGAAATATATTGTTAAGGATGGTACGGTTGACATTTGTCGGGCATGCCACCGTCCGGGTGAATCCATCAGACATATTATTTCTGGTTGTTCTCGTCTTGTGAACGGCGAGTACTTGCACAGGCACAACCAAGTAGCCAGGGTAGCCAAGTATACACCAGCAACTTGCGCTGAAATATAAACTTGTGGCCTTTGAGGTACCATACTACAAGTATATGCCCGACCCAGTTCTCGAAAATAGTCATATCACATTGTACTGGGACCGGTCTATCATCACTGATAGGACTATTGTCGCTAATAAGCCTGATATAGTGATGATAGACCGAGTAGAGCGACGCGCAATGATTATTGATGTTACCATCCCGCATGATGAGAATCTCGTGAAAGCCGAGAAAGAGAAACAAATAAAGTATCTTGACTTGGCACACGAGATTGTCGACATGTGGGATGTTGACTCAGCAATCATTGTGCCGATAGTCGTTACGGTCAACGGCTTGATCGCCAAGAGCCTCGACCAACATCTTAAGAGGCTCTTGTTAGGCGGCTGGATCAAGGGCCTGATACAGAAAGTGGTTCTCCTTGACACGGCACGTATTGTCAGGAGGTTCCTCTCTCTGGAGCCCTAACCACCGGCAGCTTGGACCGTGTTCCCGATGCCGGTTGGTCACTATTTTTATATTTTTAAATATATGTTTTTATTTTTGTTTTATATATATATTTAAAAATGTAATAATATGTATACTAAGAAAATAAAGGATAATGATAATATAATACTAACCAGCTTACTATTTTTTATAGAGTGATGCTCTTCACTACGATTTCTCGACAGACAAATCTCACATGCGCAAGCACTCTCGACTCGAAACAACTATCCGTTGATAATATAAATAAATATTTGTTCCATGCGGGCATCGAACCCGGGACACGTAGCGCAGAAAGCCAACTGCTTTGCAACCGCGCTGTCGTTGGTTGAAACTGATGTTCATATGGTAAAAAATTTTAAACTATGTATTTGAATAACTAGGTATTGAACGGAATGGGTTTTGAAACGCTTTATAAGATATCAATACATAGAGTTTCATTCAGCTGATCGGTTCACGGAAAAAGATTTTTACATACTTCTCGTCGCACCAACGGGCACGGTACTCTGTGTAAAATAGAAGTTCCAGAGGTTCGGGATTACCACCAGGGACCAACAAGAAATCACACCCTTCTAACTCCCTTTTATGTGGGTTGGTCGGGGAGCATACTTGTTTATTTATTTATCTCAAACACAAATAACATTACAGGATAGTCCCAATACGGTAGTGTGGTCCTTAATTTTATTATAATTAACATAACACATACAAAGCAACTTTAGTAAACTAATTCAGAGAGCAGAAAAATAAATCAATCTTATCAGCATTGTAATTGAGTGTATGCAACGCGCGCGTCATTGGCGCTTTGCCTAACATGTTAGTTCGTCCGCGCGGTACCGCGAGTAACCGCGGCTGCCGCCGCCTCAACACGCGATTGTCTGGCACATACAGGCAAACCTTCAGTATACCCGGATTATATGTCTTACCGCGCAATAATTTAAAAATATATGTGATAAGACCCAAGGCTCTCCTCGTTTTCAACTTGTTATACCCAACCATGCCTAGAACAAACAACGTTGGGTACATCAAGGGATAGAAAGGATAGACCCCGTAAAGTTTCAGATACAAGTACCTAGTCAATTTGTTTTGTATGCGCTCCAACATCAGACTATATTTAGTACTAGCTTTTGCCCGCGGCTTCGCACGCGTGGAATTTAGAAATGTATATCATGCTATTGAAAACATGCAATTATGACCTGAGCTTTTATTAGGAACTTGTAATAGGTGTAGAGGGATCATGACATATTTCCGAATGACACGACTCATAGGCCTGCCGCATATTGCATCCAGCCCAGCCAGCCGAGTGCCAAACCATGCGCTTTTGTCCTTTGTTTCGATATGCTTCCCACACGGTACTGGGTGTCGTCATCAACTTTCATAAAATGTAGCTTGCCCTTTTTCGCCCAGTATTAACAGTCCAATCACTCATTATAGCCACGCCGCTCATTTTGTCATTTAAATTAGGGCTTTAAGTCGTGTGTTGGACCATACTTTTATAATATCAAGATAAATTTCGCGAGTACGCTCGCAACTGCCAAGCTCCCATCCCACATACAGCGTACAGACCGAGTGAGCAGATCGCGCGTTTCAAGCGAGCATACAGCGTGCCGACTGCTAGCGATCTGCTTGCCGACACCACCACTGCCGCCCATTATACAGACACGCGTTTGACATCACTCACTATAATGTGCGCTGAGTGAACAGCAATAAGTTGAACCCTGACTGTCGGCGCTTAGAAGACCAACATGATGGCGAATAAATGTCGCAGATGACTGGGACTGTCGCTGACCTCCTCGAGAGTATCGTCCCAGTGTTTATCACCGTCAAGTAGATGGAGCGCTCTGTAGTCTGGGTGATATTTGGGAAATTTAACGGCATCAAAAGCACCGTGTGTAGTAAAATGCGCCTAAAATTGCACTTGCCATTATTTGGATGCACAGTGTAGATAGACCTTACCCAATGCAGCGTCTTTCATAACTCCCGAGAAACGGAAAACGGATTCTGTACGCCCACGCTGACGTCGATCAAACACACCTCTTTACTTCTCGTACGTATAACATTACGGCATCTTGCCATTCGTTCGAGATTTGGCGAACGAAGAGGATCCTCTTCGCACAGTTGCAAAAATACGAAAACCGTAGTTTGACGCGGATTTTCCAAGCGCTCTATGATATTTACAGAATTGAAATAAATTCGCTAGCCATTTTCTAGAGACGTCGCAGTGTAAATACTCTGCGAGCTCGATTGCGATTCACACAGGGTGTAAGTCTCTGAGGCTCGTGATGCAACATGGCGCTTCCGATCGCTTGCGAGACGTGCTTCATATCCTTCATTACTATCTTGTAATCGAGAGGCAGCAATGACAACTCGTTGGATACCTAACCGCGACTGGCGCTGCGTGCTGTTTTCTGCAGTTAAAGAGGAATATCTTTCAAAGCTCATGGGCTTTTAAGATGCAAAGGCTAGCTCGATCTCTCAAAACTGCAGTTGATCGTGAGGCTCAGTTAGCTACTAAACGTGCACTGGAGCTTCGGAAGATATTCGTCTTCTTTCTAGGAGGCATGTAAAATTCCCTTTTGAGTCCGATATCAATGACAACCAAATCAAACAAAATT
The DNA here is from genome assembly GCA_947459985.1 of Diloba caeruleocephala. Lineage (NCBI taxonomy): Eukaryota > Metazoa > Arthropoda > Insecta > Lepidoptera > Noctuidae > Diloba > Diloba caeruleocephala. The sequence continues at coordinate 19,308,156 of OX381610.1, forward strand.
AATCAACACTGGTCCGTAAGAGTCGGCAATTATTCAAATATTTCAGATATAAATAAAATATCGTAGGTAAAGTTAGTAAGTTGTTTATAAAAGTTTAATAACAACAAAGTCACGGACACTGACGCCACGGTTGGTACAGTGGCTGATACAGTCGGCTGCTGCGCTTCGGGTTGCGGGTTCGATTCCCGCACGGAATAAATATTTGTATGATCTGCAGGTAGTTGTTCCGGGTCTGGGTGTATTGTGTGTGAATTTGTGTTAGTAAACGCACCCACGACACAGGAGAAACCCTACTGTGGTGCATCAATTTTAAAAAGAATATAAGTTAACATATGTAGCATCGTGTCGTGCCGGCTACGTATAGCATCAACCCTTCTCATCCCGTGGGTGTCGTAAAAGTCGACCAAGGGATTAGTCGGAGGATGGGCAGCAGCGGCCTTAGTGTACATTAACAACTCAACTGCGATCGCCAACGCCAACAACATGGCAGGCAGACATATGTTTTCATTTATATTACGCATAAATTGTCATCATGAAATGGACTTAGTTTAATAAAGCATTTGTGTTTATTAGAGAAAAACGATTGAATTTGGTGCCAAAGGTTCTTTTGAACGCCTCATTGTGCATTTTCGTAACTGCTGTGCTAAACCAAAAAGCGTGATAAAATATTTGTGTTGGTATCCTTAAATAAAGGATAATATTTCTCTATTTACTACGACGATTCTGGGTTACTTAGTTTTATAATGATTAAATTTATAAAGTTGAAATACTTATGTTTTTCTTCCAACTAGATGGCGTTACTGTCGAATTACATCACGGTATGGCTTCGTTGGCAAAACGTGAAGTTAAGGGTCATCTCAGATTAAACGTAGTACTTTTCATAATATGCGCCAAAGGGTACCGCTACCGATGTCGATTGTTGCGATATCCACGCAAAGCGTTACCTACATATGTTCATCATTTCGGCCGAATCCACACAGGCCTCCCTCAAAGACCGACCGATATCGGTATATTGTGTGCTCATTGGGGGGTTTTGCCATAATCGCCACGCTTGGCAGGCGAGTTGGCGATCGCAGTTGAGTTGTTAATGTACACTAAGGCCGCTGCTGCCCATCCTCCGACTAATCCCTTGGTCGACTTTTACGACACCCACGGGATGAGAAGGGTTGATGCTATACGTAGCCGGCACGACACGATGCTACATATGTTAACTTATATTCTTTTTAAAATTGATGCACCACAGTAGGGTTTCTCCTGTGTCGTGGGTGCGTTTACTAACACAAATTCACACACAATACACCCAGACCCGGAACAACTACCTGCAGATCATACAAATATTTATTCCGTGCGGGAATCGAACCCGCAACCCGAAGCGCAGCAGCCGACTGTATCAGCCACTGTACCAACCGTGGCGTCAGTGTCCGTGACTTTGTTGTTATTAAACTTTTATAAACAACTTACTAACTTTACCTACGATATTTTATTTATATCTGAAATATTTGAATAATTGCCGACTCTTACGGACCAGTGTTGATTAATTTTGTTTGATTTGGTTGTCATTGATATCGGACTCAAAAGGGAATTTTACATGCCTCCTAGAAAGAAGACGAATATCTTCCGAAGCTCCAGTGCACGTTTAGTAGCTAACTGAGCCTCACGATCAACTGCAGTTTTGAGAGATCGAGCTAGCCTTTGCATCTTAAAAGCCCATGAGCTTTGAAAGATATTCCTCTTTAACTGCAGAAAACAGCACGCAGCGCCAGTCGCGGTTAGGTATCCAACGAGTTGTCATTGCTGCCTCTCGATTACAAGATAGTAATGAAGGATATGAAGCACGTCTCGCAAGCGATCGGAAGCGCCATGTTGCATCACGAGCCTCAGAGACTTACACCCTGTGTGAATCGCAATCGAGCTCGCAGAGTATTTACACTGCGACGTCTCTAGAAAATGGCTAGCGAATTTATTTCAATTCTGTAAATATCATAGAGCGCTTGGAAAATCCGCGTCAAACTACGGTTTTCGTATTTTTGCAACTGTGCGAAGAGGATCCTCTTCGTTCGCCAAATCTCGAACGAATGGCAAGATGCCGTAATGTTATACGTACGAGAAGTAAAGAGGTGTGTTTGATCGACGTCAGCGTGGGCGTACAGAATCCGTTTTCCGTTTCTCGGGAGTTATGAAAGACGCTGCATTGGGTAAGGTCTATCTACACTGTGCATCCAAATAATGGCAAGTGCAATTTTAGGCGCATTTTACTACACACGGTGCTTTTGATGCCGTTAAATTTCCCAAATATCACCCAGACTACAGAGCGCTCCATCTACTTGACGGTGATAAACACTGGGACGATACTCTCGAGGAGGTCAGCGACAGTCCCAGTCATCTGCGACATTTATTCGCCATCATGTTGGTCTTCTAAGCGCCGACAGTCAGGGTTCAACTTATTGCTGTTCACTCAGCGCACATTATAGTGAGTGATGTCAAACGCGTGTCTGTATAATGGGCGGCAGTGGTGGTGTCGGCAAGCAGATCGCTAGCAGTCGGCACGCTGTATGCTCGCTTGAAACGCGCGATCTGCTCACTCGGTCTGTACGCTGTATGTGGGATGGGAGCTTGGCAGTTGCGAGCGTACTCGCGAAATTTATCTTGATATTATAAAAGTATGGTCCAACACACGACTTAAAGCCCTAATTTAAATGACAAAATGAGCGGCGTGGCTATAATGAGTGATTGGACTGTTAATACTGGGCGAAAAAGGGCAAGCTACATTTTATGAAAGTTGATGACGACACCCAGTACCGTGTGGGAAGCATATCGAAACAAAGGACAAAAGCGCATGGTTTGGCACTCGGCTGGCTGGGCTGGATGCAATATGCGGCAGGCCTATGAGTCGTGTCATTCGGAAATATGTCATGATCCCTCTACACCTATTACAAGTTCCTAATAAAAGCTCAGGTCATAATTGCATGTTTTCAATAGCATGATATACATTTCTAAATTCCACGCGTGCGAAGCCGCGGGCAAAAGCTAGTACTAAATATAGTCTGATGTTGGAGCGCATACAAAACAAATTGACTAGGTACTTGTATCTGAAACTTTACGGGGTCTATCCTTTCTATCCCTTGATGTACCCAACGTTGTTTGTTCTAGGCATGGTTGGGTATAACAAGTTGAAAACGAGGAGAGCCTTGGGTCTTATCACATATATTTTTAAATTATTGCGCGGTAAGACATATAATCCGGGTATACTGAAGGTTTGCCTGTATGTGCCAGACAATCGCGTGTTGAGGCGGCGGCAGCCGCGGTTACTCGCGGTACCGCGCGGACGAACTAACATGTTAGGCAAAGCGCCAATGACGCGCGCGTTGCATACACTCAATTACAATGCTGATAAGATTGATTTATTTTTCTGCTCTCTGAATTAGTTTACTAAAGTTGCTTTGTATGTGTTATGTTAATTATAATAAAATTAAGGACCACACTACCGTATTGGGACTATCCTGTAATGTTATTTGTGTTTGAGATAAATAAATAAACAAGTATGCTCCCCGACCAACCCACATAAAAGGGAGTTAGAAGGGTGTGATTTCTTGTTGGTCCCTGGTGGTAATCCCGAACCTCTGGAACTTCTATTTTACACAGAGTACCGTGCCCGTTGGTGCGACGAGAAGTATGTAAAAATCTTTTTCCGTGAACCGATCAGCTGAATGAAACTCTATGTATTGATATCTTATAAAGCGTTTCAAAACCCATTCCGTTCAATACCTAGTTATTCAAATACATAGTTTAAAATTTTTTACCATATGAACATCAGTTTCAACCAACGACAGCGCGGTTGCAAAGCAGTTGGCTTTCTGCGCTACGTGTCCCGGGTTCGATGCCCGCATGGAACAAATATTTATTTATATTATCAACGGATAGTTGTTTCGAGTCGAGAGTGCTTGCGCATGTGAGATTTGTCTGTCGAGAAATCGTAGTGAAGAGCATCACTCTATAAAAAATAGTAAGCTGGTTATACATAGGCTGCACTAAAAGTATCGGGAATGGAATATTTCCACTGTTCCTGTCATATTAAAATCTTTTTAATTGAAAACTCCTTGGTTTTACAAATCGAATACCATTTATTTATTTAAAAAAAGATTCACGGTCTTGTCACAAGGTTTTGTCAAACTTCAACAAACTAGTCGTTGAGAAAATGGAATTGACTCGAGAAAATTCAAGAGCGATGATTTATTATGACTTTCGAAGTGGTTTAACACAAAAACAGTGTGTTGACCGGATGATTTCTGCATTTGGTGATGAAGCCCCATCCAAAACCACAATTTATCGCTGGTTTGCTGAATTTCAACGTGGACGTGTCAAGCTCAGTGATGATCCTCGTCAAGGTCGTCTAAAAACTGCAGTCACCCAAGAAAACGTTGATGCTGTGCGTAAGCTGATTGAGGAAGATCGACATGTGACATACCGCGAAATTCAGGCAACTTTAGACATTGGCATGAGTCAAATACAAATAATCTTGCATGAACAATTAGGTGTAAAAAAGTTGTTTTCCCGATGGATACCGCATTTGCTATGTGAAGAGCAAAAAGCGGCTCGCGATACTTGGTGCGTCAGAAATCTCGAAAGATTCCACGCAGGATCCTCAAATGCTGTATACAACATCGTATCAGGTGACGAATCCTGGATATATGCGTACGAACCCGAAACAAAAAACCAGGCACGAGTTTGGGTGTTCGAAAATGAGTTAAAGCCAACAAAAATTGTTCGTTCACGGAGTGTTGCAAAAAATGGTGGCCACGTTTGTCTCCAAAACCGGCCATGTTACGACTATTCCTCTTGAGGGACAAAGAACGGTTAATGCAGAATGGTATGCTAGCATTTGTTTGCCACAGGTCGTTTCTGAACTCCGTAGAGAGAACTGCAACCGCCGCGTCATCCTCCATCACGACAATGCGAGTTCTCACACCGCGCACAGAACAAAAGAGTTTTTAGAGCAAGAAAACATAGAATTATTAGACCATCCACCGTACAGCCCCGACCTAAGCCCTAATGATTTCTATACTTTCCCTAAAATAAAGAATAAATTGCGTGGACAGAGATTTTCATCACCTAAAGAAGCTGTGGACGCCTACAAAACGGCCATTTTGGAGACCCCAACTTCCGAATGGAATGGTTGCTTCAATGATTGGTTCCATCGTATGGAAAAATATGTGTGAAATTTCGCGGAGAATACTTCGAAAACCAATAAATACATTTTTAAATAGTAATGTTGTGTCACTTCCTTGATTCCCGAAATTTTCAGTGCCGCCCTCGTAGTATGTCAATTGTATGTACAGTCAGTCAAAAAAATGTCGGGAATGGATGATTTGTTTATGGTTCCATATTCACATTTTTGTTTTTATTGCTGTTGTTAGATTGGCACAACTGTTTTCCATTTTGGCACGGAGTTTGATCTGTTATTTATATTCAATACAGTGCTGTTTTTAGTTATATCATATCTAGTGTGTATAGCGAATTTCACTATGGACAAAAACACCGAACAAAGAGTTTGTCTTAAATTTTGCATCGCCAATGGAATTTCGTGTTCGGAGTCACTAAATATGTTACAGAAGGCTTACGGTGAATCGACTTTATCAAAAACACGTGCTTATGAGTGGTACAAAGCGTTCAAAAACGGTCGAGATCTGATGGAAGATTTGCCTCGCTCTGGTAGGCCATCAACGTCGGCAACTGAAGTTAACATCACAAAAGTGAAGGAAATAGTGACTGAAAATTCTCATTCAACTTTGAGAGAGATAGCCGCCGAACTTTCTGTATTTCATGAGTCGATCCGTACCATTTTAACTAATCATTTGGGTATGAAACATGTTACCGCTCGGCTAGTCCCAAAAGACCTGAATTTTCTTCAAAAACTCAATCGCATGAGAGTCGCTGAGGACATGCTAGAACGAGTCAATTCCGACCCAACATTCATTGTTACTGGTGACGAGACGTGGGTTTACGAGTTTGACATGCAAACTAGTCAACAAGCTTCGGAGTGGCGCCTTCCAACTGAATCGAAACCGAAAAAACCAAGCCAACGTCAAAGTCAATTTGACTGTTTTCTTTGACTATCGCGGTGTTGTGCATTCGGAATTCTTGCCGGAAGGTCATACCGTAAATAAAGAATATTATTTGAGCGTTATGCGGCATTTAAGAGAGCAAATTCGAAGAAAAGGCCAGATTTGTGGAAAGAAAATTCTTGGATTTTGCACCACGATAATGCGCCTTGACACACGGCCATCATTGTGAAAGAATTTTTGACCAAGCACTCAACAAATACCATCGAGCAACCACCATATTCACCAGATATGGCTCCAGCCGACTTCTTTCATTTTCCTAAACTCAAATTACCCCTTCGTGGCACCCGTTTTCAATCGGTAGAAGACATAAAGGAGAATTTGCGGCGAGAACTGAACTCAATTCCGGAAACAGCGTTTAAAAAATGTTTTGATGATTGGATTATTCGTTGGCGTAAGTGTATCGTTTCTGAAGGAGCATACTTTGAAGGTGATAAAATAAATTTGACTGAATAACAAACATTTTGTGTGTTATTGATCTTTTCCCGTTACTTTCTTGACAGAGTAGTATGCTTAACTGGTTGTCTAAATAACATGAATAAATGTGGGTTATATTGCCTAAAGTGTAGCGAGTTATTGTGAGAGTGAAACCCGAACACAAGCAGCAGCTACCTAATACGGTTACTGTCAAAAGTCAATGTAAAAATGTATGACCTACAGATCGGATCAGTTCCGGACCTGGGTATTTCCACATGTTGAATACATGTATATACAGGTGTCCAGTAAATATCACAATTTTTCGATATTTCGGAAAATTTTGTACTACTGTAAATCCGTAAAATGTTGCTGAACATATATTGTGTTTTTTTGGTAGGTATTGACCCAAGCTTTCACCCCCTGCAGTATGTCGTGCTATTTACTGGACAACCTGTATATAAGAATTAGCAGCACGTACGATGCCCCCGACTTATGTGCTGCTAATTCTGTATCATCCTCATTCTTTGTTACAGTATGTAACCTATTTTGAATTTCGCTCTGCAATAAAAAAAATTGGCCTATATGCACTCAATTAAAAGGACACAATTAAGATTTTCCATAAAATACAGACATTATACCGACATTACATAAAATATAAATAGGATTATTCTCGAAGTATCAACAGGGAATTGAGATTTAATAAAATAAAAATAGTGGAACTAATTACGAGGAGACAATCAGTAGGTTAATATGAACTATTAAAAATTATGTGGTGTCGTGGGACACCAGGTAGGAACGAAGTTCCTTCGGCTAATGTAGAATCGACACTTATACACTACTCGCTTGTGTATGCGACTGTCGCGCCTGCGCACGTCTCATTTAACGGTTTTATTCCACGCACTTTTTTCCACGGATTTTTTCTTACGGTTTTACTATCATATTTTTTTCAGTTCGGTCGCGCAGCAAAATCCCTATCCCCTCCAAGCCTGCCGTAAGGAACTTCGTTCCAAAATCCGAACCAATACTTCGCGCAAAGCGAGGCTTAGGGGGAATCCTTTACGATCCTCCCCGAGAAGTGCCTGGGGGGCGAACTTTTATAGTCGCCTTCCCTCCGCTAGAGGAGGTGACCGCTTCTCAGGCATACCCTCCGAGATGTGCCTAAAGACACCATTGCCTTTACTAAGAGCCACCCATTGATGCCACACGGCAACCACTAGTGTGATCTTACGAGGACCTGGAGCCGCCCTTCGGTACCGAAGATGACCGCTCCAGTGGTTTTAGTCTTTTCGACAATTTTAGTATGTGTAGTCCCCACTGCAGCTTCGCAGTTAAAATCAGTACATACATGATATAAGTTTATCGATGACCAGGACAAAGTTTTATTCCTATTTCTTTTGAGGAAAATGTTCTATTTGGCTGTTGTTCAGAAATGCTGTGGACTGGGCGTTCTACAACCCCGTATTTTGCAAGATATGTGGTATGTATGTATAATGCCAGAGCACACAGTGACTAGATCATCGATGAAATACCTTCTGGACGTTCGCATCAATCGCATGGAGTGGTCTGCTTTGTAGCCCGATACTCTGTTCCAGACTCTGCTTCATGATCCGAATACTGTATATAGAAGAATTGATAAACATCCCCAAAATCGCATCAGAAAATGATTAACTAGGTACATACTCAATAGTCAGAGTTTTTCTATAATACCTTGTAAACTAAAATAAGCCGTTTTATATGCGTAAGTTAATTACAGCGGTTTTTTAAACATGGAATAGGAAGTGTTTTTATATTAAATAATCTATTCTCTATTTTTAACAAATTGTGTTTACTTAATTAAAAACTGAATTCCCTACAGTTTGTTTCAAAAATCTGCCGTCATAATTATTGATGGTATTGAGGTTTTTCCCAGCGATCCTAATTATTTTCTCGTGAGTGTATAATCTGTCTGGCTATTAATGTTTTTGTATTGTGTATTATTTTTGTAAGTACTGAAAAAAAAGCAAAGTTGTTAGGGTTCCGGAACGAAAATGTATGAACTGTTGAAGATTCTTTTCCTTAGGAACGGCTGCTGAATGCGAACTGCAGATGGATCGCCCAAAAAACTATTTATTACATTTTCAGAACTTGATCATATTTGTACTATAGGGTAAGAGGAAATGGTTCCGTGTGGTGTCCAGATTGAGAATATAGCACCACTCTATCTTCTCCCGTGGTTGCCGTAAAAGGCGTAACAATTCTGCGATCACCAACCAGCCTGCCAAGCGTGGTGAATACTAGAAAGTTCCCCCTAAATTGACGACACAATTGTGGAAATCTATTGGAGTGGCCTTTGTTCAGCAGTGGACGTCCTTTGGCTGATATGATATATTTTTGCAATCATCGTACAGTTGGTCGTTTCAAAGGTATGCTTGCGCACTTCAAGTAAATTTTGCCAATCAAACACGTTCTTTAACTTAAGAAAACGTAAGTTGAATTAGCTTTTGAATGAAAGCACCAGAATACTCTGAACGTTTTACGAGGATACCCTCCGACATGTGCCTAAAGACACCATTGCCTTTACTAAGAGCCACCCATTGATGCCACACGGCAACCACTAGTGTGATCTTACGAGGACCTGGAGCCGCCCTTCGGTATCGAATACCGGTACACTTGGTTTCCATTTTTACATGAAATGATTGGTTGGAATTCAATTCTTTTTGTGAATAATCCTGATTTTCTACATTTCAGATTCATTTTAAATATAAGTTAGGATCTAAACAGACGGTCGTATTTGAACTGCACGCCAGCTGAAAAATTGCAGTTTGGATGCCATTATTGTGCAGTTGACATATTTGCATCACATCTCCTCCAGGGGAACATGAGCGTTAAGGGAGAGCCTTAGCTTTTTAAATCCGGATCAGACACATGGAGCGCCAGTGAAGAGCTCCCCACGATGGAATCATGAGCGGCGGACTTGGAAAATGCATGTTTTTTTAATGATAAAAGATAAAAAGATTTTTATTCATTTAAACCATTAATAGCACTTATGAATCGTCAAGACTTTAGTTGCCACGTTCCAAGATGTAGATTTCCTATGGAGAAGAACGGGCAAGAAACTCCATGGTTACTCTTTTAAAATCATGTTACAATATTTATGTGTACAATGTTCTCGAAAATGCAGTTTATATAAAGACAATGTTCCTACATTAAACATAGTAAAGTCTAAACCTCTTAAAAGTGTCAATATCAAATCATAAACCAGTTGAATATAAAAAAAATCATACAATAATAAATTCAGGTGTAAATAATTAATAATAATAATGTCATGTCAAAAAATAATAATTGAAATGTCAGAAAAGTAAATCTGAATAAATTGATGTCACAAAATATGCAACAACAAGATGGCATGTCAATAAATCAAAAATAAAATTTTTGAATCATTTCTTATAGTGGTCTTGCGGAGCTGGACAAGCACTCTGCCAAACATTTATATCTCTAAGGTAATCCTCTAACGTATAATATGCTTGTTTGCATAGAGTATTTTTTACACATATTTTAAATTTATTTTGCGGTAATTGCAGCACGGTCTCCGGTATTTTATTATAAAATTTTATACTATAACCCATAAAAGAAGTATGGACTTTAGCTAAGCGAAATTTTGGCTGTACTAGTTTAGATTTATATCTTGTATTATAGTTATGCCGATCACATTTTTTTGTAAAAAGATGTATGTTTTTCCTAACGTACATGATATTTTCATAAATATACTGACAAGGCACTGTCATTATGTTAATGTTTTTAAACAGTTCTCTCAAGGAATCACAACTACCAAGGTTGTAAATAGCCTTGATAGCTCTCTTCTGCAATATAAAAATTGATTCTATATTGGCAGCCCAACCCCAAAGTAAAATACCATAGGACATTATGCTATGAAAGTAGCTAAAGTAAACCAGTCTTGCAGTAGCTACATCTGTAAGGTGTCTGATTTTTCTCACAGCATAAGCAGCCGAACTCAACCGTCCTGCTAGAGATGTAATATGGGGACCTTAAGAAGAGCGTTATTTACATCGTCAAGATTTGGTAAACGTCTATCAATTTAAAAAATCAAAGAAGTATCATCAGCAAATAACACCATCCTGGATGGATCCTGAATCACATAAGGCAAGTCATTAATGTACACCAGAAATAAGAAAGGACCTAGTATCGAACCCTGGGGCACGCTCATTATCACTTCAGAGCCAGATGAATTAACCCCATTTATCTGAACTTTTTGTTGCCTGTTTTGCAAATAGCATTTTAAGATTTTTAAAGACTTTTGCCTAATCCCATAATACTCTAGTTTCAGCAGAAGAGTCTCGTGATCTACACAATCAAATGCCTTTGAAAGGTCACAGAAGATACCAATCGCATCCTGAGACCCTTCCCAAGCATCGAAGATTTGCTTGATCAATGAGATACCTGCGTCAGTTGTATTACGCCCTTTGGTGAAGCCGTATTGCTTGTCGTGAAAAAGCTTGTTAACATTAAAATGCAATAGCATTTGATTGAACATAATTTTTTCAAATACTTTGCTAAATACAGGCAGAACGGATACCGGCCTAAAATTTCCAGGATCTTGAATATTACCGGATTTAAATAAAGGTATCACTTTGCTATATTTCATTAAATCCGGAAAAGTACCCTGGTCAACGCACCTGTTAAATATTACTGCTAAGTAGGGTGCTATAGTGTTAATTATACCCTTATATACTTTTACCGATAATCCCCACAAGTCTTCAGTTGATTTGATTTTTATTTCTTTAAAAGCTTTTGTAATAGCCTGGGACATTATATGCGTGAATGTAAAATCTACAGTACAGGCCACTACATTCCGTTTCAGTAAGGCAAGAGAATGCAAGGGTGAAGAGTTTAAAAATGCAGTTGTTATTTTGGGAATCTCAGTAAAAAACGCCTCAAATTCCTGAGCTACTTCAATGTCTTTACATACAAGACCACGTGCCGTTTGAATTGTGTAACAATTTCTGTTCGATTTAGACTTATTAGTCTCATTGTTAATGATTTTCCAGGTTGCTTTAATTTTATCATCAGCATACTTTATATATAATACTTTATCATATCTGTTTTTATAATAGAAAAAAAGTCCGAATAAAGTTTCAGCGTTTTTTTTATAATTGTTCTGAACAGCGAGTTTACTAATTAATGATTTATTATAATATTCCAATTTACCCATTGTGATTTGCCTAAATTTAATCTGCATTTTATTTGGTGATTTACTGGTATTAAAGGTGACGGTTTGCCCACTGTGATCAGATGGGAAGCAATTTATAATGGCTTCGTGTGAATAATCACAGTTTCAGAAAACATTATCAATGCAAGTAGCAGAAGTAGACGTTATACGAGTTGACTCTAAGAATATATTGATCAAATTAAATGATTTAAAAAGACACAGTAAGTTGTTACTAATCAAATTATTTTCTAGTATATTAATGTTAAAGTCGCCACAGACTATTACATATTTATTTTTAACAGTTACTGATTTTAATACATCCTCCATTACAGATCCAAATGTTGTCAAATTTTGGCTGTGTGGAGGTCTATAAACGCATACTATAACATGCTTATCCAGCTCAACACAAGACATTTCAATGCTATGTTCAACCGACAATCCAACTATGTCTTTTCGTTCTTTGGATTTTATGGAGTTTTTAATTAATATTAATGAACCCCCATGCAGCATGGACTTTCGGCTGAAACTACTAGCCACACAATAATTTTCATAATTAATTAGCATTTGGTAATATTTTAACCAATGCTCTGTAATACAAACTATGTCATATTCACTTTTTTCCAAAAAAAGCTCTACTTCTAGTATTTTGGAAGAGTAACCTTGAATATTTTGATGTAGAAATTTCAAAGTATTAACCCCCTCCCTATTTGTACACAAAGATTTGCCAGAAGATATGTTTTAAGGCATATCTTCTTTTGTCTTATTGACTAGTTTAAATTAGAATCTGGAGTAATTTCTGCAGTACCAGTGCCATCACCAGACAGTAAGGTGATACTCCTTGTATGCCCCACTATTTGAGGAGAATACTTCATATTCCTGGTGTGGGCACCAGAAGCTGCAGCATCAAAAGATGTGTACCCCTTCGTTCGATCGCCAGTATTACTAATACAATTAGACAATACTGATTTGTCCCTTATCCTACATTTTGTTATATCAGTTATAACAACGTTAATATTATAAGCTATCAATGTAGCAATCAGGCTTTTGCTTTTCTTGGGAAGAAACATAGCTTCCCGAGTCAATTTAAATCCACTAATAAACTTATTAGTGTCAAAATACAATAATTTATCACTATGACGACATGTCAGCATATGAATAATGTTGTTTAATCTAAATATATAACGATTATCACTCTCTGATAGACAGTTTGAATATGGAAACGCACATAAAATTAGCCCCCCTATATTTAATTTCAATAAGTTGTCTATACCATCCACAATGTCCTTTTTATTTACACCCAAACTATTACCTAACAATAGGACTACACAACTATCCTCCTCAGTTGTTCTATTTATAATATTTGTAACTATTTTACTGAAGTGTAAGTTATGAAAACAATAATTTAGTACACTATGACCCAGACAATTCTGCAACAAAGACCCAAAACCTGACCCTAACTGATCAGTAAGTGTTTGCAGAGACATGCATTTCGAAAACTCGACTCGTTCATGTCTTGATCCAGTTCAATGCAAAACTGGGCAAGCCAGACGGGAAAGAGCTCCGAGCGGGGCAAATTAGAGTAGGACGTGGGAACTACTGGTGACAACTACTGGCTGACTTCATGGAGAAGAAAGCGCTCTATTATTATGAATTTTTTCTTTAGGAAGCGGGAGCGCAAGAAGTGGAACTAGGCGAACACCGATGGTGCAATAAACAATTTGGTTTTTTTTTATTATGTCGACGAAAAAGCAACTATTCATTGATATCTCAGCAACAATTTATGTTGCAAGCACGCGTAACTGTTACCCTTACGCTCTTTTCATATTATGTATACCAATGTATGGATTAAAAATAATCTGTATTGAATAATTGTATATGTGGTACAATGTCGCTTCATGGTACACGATTCGCTTCGACAATAATCCGCAGACTTCCAGTTCCAGTCCAGCACGTGTTTTAATTATTGAAAATTGATCAATCACTGTGAACCGATAGTTTGATGGCAACCCAGTGTTCACTCCGACCTAACTAACAAGATCACGAACACTACTAAATGACAACCGACAGATCTGTTGTTCGAAATGTTTGAGAGCAAGAAACATACTGCCTCGCTAAACTTTAAATTGTCCCGCACAACTAGTTCACCGACGTGAGTCATAAGGACATCACAGGGTCGTTTATTTCCTTGCAAAGTGGTTGAGCTGAGTGACGCCGTTGCCTGCGTTGTACTCGTGCACGGGTGCCTCAGTTTGGGACTAGTCGGTCCTAACTGCCATGCCTGCCTGCCATTATTTAATGGCACATTATTACTATTATTAAACTTCATCCATCTCACACTGGCAGTACATTAATTAATTTCACATAATTCTATTTTAACTACCAACAATGTAACATTTTTGAATTATTTTAAAAGAGTGTCTATGGAGATTCTTTCTGGTTCTTCTCCACAGGACCAACTAATTGGAACCATGCAATTATATTCCGACTATTCACAAGAGCCTGAAAATGGTTTATATGAATAAAATAAAAACTTAATTCATTTCCGCCAGCAAATAATTAAAATTCATGATTCGCGAATTTTTTTATAAGTAAAAAAATATATCCGTATTTGCCTGCTTTTTGCAGTTATTAGGAAGCCAATATCGCCGTGTGTAATTGCTAATAACGTTAAAAGAGTTGTTGTTTTTGCATCATTAGGTACATTTTATTATTCATTTGGTCAAATTCTAGGTATATACAAGAAAAAGTCTAGTGTAGTAGACGTAGTAGTAGTAGTAGCGTAGTTTTGGTTGGATATCATAGTATATATCAGCGTCCCCAGAGAATAAATGACAACTGATTATGCCATATTTGAGGCCTACAGTGCCCAATACATCCAACCATTTTTTTGTGAATTTCCTGCCCTTATTAGTTATAAAATTATCATCATATATCATATCAGCCACAGGATGTCCACTGCTGCACAAAGGCCCTTAGATTTCCACAACGAGCGGTCACATGCTGTTCTCATCCAACGAGTCCCAGCGACCTTCACCAGGTCGTCTGTCCATCTGGTTGGAGGTCGTCCCACGCTGCGTTTTCCGGTCTCCATTCGAAAACCTTTGTGCCCCAACGGCCATCAGTTCTACGAGCAATGTGTCCCGTCCATTGCCACTTCAGTTTACTAATCCTTTCAGGTATGTCAACAACTTTAGTTCTTCTACGGATCTCCTCATTTCTGATTCGATCTCGTAGAGAAATACCAAGCAAGCTATGCTTGGTATTTCTCTCCATAGATCGCTGAGTGACCTTGAGCTTTCTTATGAGGCCCATTGTGAGTGACCACGTCTCTGTTCCATATGTCATCACTGGTAACACACACTGATTAAAGATTTCGTCTTGAGGCATAGCGCCATTGTTGACGAAAAGACGTTGCGAAGTTTCCCAAACGCTGCCCAGCTGAGTCGGATTCGACGATTGACCTCTTTCTCGAAGTTGAAAAATAATGCGATAATATTCATTACTATTCTTAGCGCTTATGCTTACTCAAAAAAAGGAATGTAATGTTAATAAAACAGTTTCTTCATTAAACATACGACAAATACTTTTGCAATAATATTCTTGGAAAACAGATCGGCCAAATAATTATGCACATTATTATCATTTTGCTCTCGTAAAAATACGTTAAGGCTCGGCGACTAACATATCCTCAGTAAATAGTACTAATAGTTACTGAGCAACGAAATATCTTACCACTCTTTCCTGTCATAAGGCAAGGTCACATTCGAGAGTTATAACACAATGGGTCAACGGGTGCGATTCTCGGTACGTGACAATGTTTGTTTACGTAAATCAGTGCATTGCCTGTTTTATTTTTATTTTTTGTGTCAATAAAATTGTTAATTCAACGTTTTATTAAATGGAAACATTGGTAACACTATTATAATAATTATAGTGTACTAAAATGAATCCAAGAAATTCTCTCTTCTTTTTTGCAGAATTATATATTCCGATATAAAGAACATATTGTGGGGAAAAGCTTAAATAAATAAATGAAGAGTTCTCCACAGATACATCCGAATATGTGCCCAGGCCAGAATGACTGGCAAACCTACGACAGCTGAGCCATTTAAAAAAAAAATATATATAAAAGGAACTTCTTATTTCTGAAATAGACACATTTGAATTGGACGAGACTTTGAAACCAGATATCTCTTCCAACAGTAAATTGGCTGACTATACCTAAGTTAGTTACCAAAAACAGATATCCAGTTCAAACGATTTAGATTTAACAAATGTATCCCAGTCAGAGATAGACGATAAGAGAATAATAATTCTGTTCTGTCCGAAACTGCTGTTGCAAGTTCAGAACATGTATCATGTTCTATTAATTCCAAAACGAATATGTACGTGAAAAACGTGAAATAATTGACAATTAAAGGGATTCAAAATAAAAATGAAAGACAAGAACATAGAAGTAAAATGTTGAAGAATTCAGGAGAAGCTTACGTAGGATGCAGAACTAAGAAAGAGTTCGAAAAAAAAACCGTGAAGGGTGAATGTAAGAGTAAAACGAAATGTGGAGATACTATCAACGAAGAGTAAAGAGAGGATATAATGCAGCAATACTATAAATTTGCCGATCATGAATGATAGTAGAAATACATCGCTAACTACACAATAGCTGAAGAAGTAAAAAGAAAAACAGTAGTTTATTTTCATTTAGACGTGAAAGTGCAAGTATGTTACATATTTTTCATCAATACTATAAGTATTTCACATCAAACAGTTTATACAGCGTTGGCAAAGGCATAATCGGATAAAGGTTTAATTGATAACATGATAATAGAGCACGTAAAATGTATATTCAAACAGAAAAAAATATAATAATTTTTCCTACAATATTCACATTACACAAGGAAAGATTCAGCCAGACAATATCTCTTAGAACTACCTAATATTTCTAAAATGTACCGTCTGTACTAAACCTGGTTTCAAGAGGGAGACTACGACGGCCTGATGGCTTCTAAACGACAATATGAATTTAATTTATTGTACAGATAATCCGCTGTCTGGTAGTGGGTAGGTACGCTGTTTACTGCATACGCCCCTGCGTTGTATATATTTTAAATTTCATCCATAATTCGATATGATGTATTGAATCTGAACATTTGACGACAATACACCATATGAATGTTATTTAGTAAGTTAGGAAGAAAACCAAGTATAAACAAACTCGTAGTAGACAAATCACAAATTATACAAAATAAGTGACAACCGCTTTACATCGGAAACGAATGCCACATCTATTAGTGGATGCGACTATTATATTTATAATTATGAAGAATTATATATGTTTATGAAGTACCAATATTCCTTTTTATTTATATTAAAAAGTATTATAGCAATAATATTTATTTACGTATTTATAATTATTACATCGTCCGTGTGTCTCTGCGGGGTGCCAACTGAAAACCAGCGCTGGGTGTTCCGCCCAGCACATGCTGAATTGGTAAACCCTTTCGGCATGGGCATGTTCGTCAGCGCACTTAATTTTAAATGTGATTTGGTTTACTTTTTATTATATGCTGTCAACTATGTCGTGTGTTGAATAAAAAGTTTTCTATTCTATTCCATTTTTCTATCTTCAACACAAGTTCAATTTTTCATTTTACAAACCCAAAAAGACCAATATCCTACTTGCAATCTTTAACGACTACCTGATCCTGCTCAACAAGAAACATTGTGAGAGAAGTATGACTAACACTAGAAGAATAAAAAACGAGTACGTAAAATAAAAAAGAATAAAAATAATCTGTTGATCTCTCACATACAACTATAGCAATTTAGATTTAGAAAAATTGTTCAACATTCCATAATTTCAGGTAGGAATTTCACTAGTAGAAGAAATATCCTTTAAACAACTTTACTGTCTTTAGCAATTTAGATTTAGAAAAATTGTTCAACATTCCATAATTTCAGGTAGGAATTTCACTAGTAGAAGAAATATCCTTTAAACAACTTTACTGTCTTTGATAGTACTCGACTTAAAAGTTACTGTTATGTTTGGTACTGTGCAATAGCAAAAAAATGAGCAATAGAAATTGGTAGCTGTTTATGGCGATTCTTCTTAGGTGAAGAAGAAAATCGTATTAAATATATTTATTTTTACTTTGACGGTTGCGAAGGCTAGAATAAAAATGGATTTACATTTGCTTTTTTATTTTTGCCGCTCAGAAACTTCAGATCAATATCATTCACCGATATTTTGAAAGTGGGCATGGTCAAAGCGAAGATGACTCCATGCACTTCTAATATTGAACGTGGATTAAAACAGAGTCCTATATACTCTATATATATTTATTTATACTTTTATGCACAATGGTGGTACACAAGGCGGATTTAATGCCATATGGCATTCTCTACCAGTCAACATTTGGATTAAAAACGAGATACTTCGAAAAAGGTACAAAAAAAAATGTATATATACATAAAATGAGTATAACAAAAAAATGTAAAAATACATATATATATATAATAAGATAAACATACTACTCTGTCAAGAAAGTAACGGGAAAAGATCAATCATACACAAAATGTTTGTTATTCATCCAAATTTATTTTATCACCTCCTACAACTCCTCCTCC
Organism: Diloba caeruleocephala; assembly: GCA_947459985.1. Taxonomy (NCBI): domain Eukaryota; kingdom Metazoa; phylum Arthropoda; class Insecta; order Lepidoptera; family Noctuidae; genus Diloba; species Diloba caeruleocephala. The sequence continues at coordinate 19,326,525 of OX381610.1, forward strand.
ACCTATATCTCCTTTATGTCTTCTACCGATTGAAAACGTGTTCCACGAAGTGGTAATTTGAGTTTAGGAAAAAGAAAGAAGTCGGCTGGAGCCATATCTGGTGAATACGGTTGCTCGATGGTATTTGTTGAGTATTTGGTCAAAAATTTGTTCACAATGATGGCCGTGTGTGAAGGCGCATAATCTTGGAATTTTCTTTCCACAAATCTGGCCTTTTTCTTTGAATTTGCTCTCTTAAATGCCGTATAACGCTCAAATAATATTCTTTATTTACCATTTGATCTTCTGGCAAGAATTCCGAGTGCACAACACCGCGATAGTCAAAGAAAACAGTCAACATGACTTTTGATCGACTTTGGCGTGGTTTTTTCGGTTTCGGTTCAGTTGGAAGGCGCCACTCCGAAGCTTGTTAACTAGTTTGCATGTCAAACTCCTAAACCGACATCTCGTCACCAGTAATATAATATAATATAATGTTTATTTTCAGAAAAAAGGTTACATTGTTACAAACTTATTTTACAGCTTAAAATAAACATTTCAGAAAAAGAGGTAACGTAACAATGCGTGTAATAATGGGTCATGAATGTTGGGTCGGAATTGACTCGTTCTAGCATGTCCTCAGCGACTCTCATGCGATTGAGTTTTTGAAGAAAATTCAGGTCTTTTGGGACTAACCGAGCGGTAACATGTTTCATACCCAAATGATTAGTTAAAATGGTACGGATTGACTCGTGAGATACAGAAAGTTCGGCGGCTATCTCTCTAAAAGTTGAGGATTTTCAGTCACTATTTACTTCACTTTTGCGATGATAACTTCAGTTGCAGACCTTGATAGCCTACCAGAACGATGCAAATCTTCCATCACATCTCGACCGCTTTTGAACGCTTTGTACCACTCATAAGCACGTGTTTTTGCTAAAGTCGATTCACCGTAAGCCTTCTGTAACATTTTCAGAGACTCCGAACACGAAATTCCATTGGCGATGCAAAATTTAAGACTTTCTTTGTTCGGTGTTTTTGTCCATAATGAAATTCGCTATACACACTAGATATGATGATATAACTAAAAACGGCACTGTATTTAATGTAAATAACAGATGCAACTCAAACTCCGCGCCAAAATGGAAAACAGTTGTGCCAATCTAACAAGAACAATAAAAACAAAATCTATACCCGATACTTTTTTGACTGAATGTACTTTTATGTCTGTATGTACTCTTATATTTCACGTCTAAAATATGTACTTTCAAACAACACTAATGCGTAACGGAATGCATTTATCGCGCGGAAATCTTTAAACATAGGTACAACTATTCTGGGGTGCTAGGTCAGGAAACCTCCACGTGTGCTCGGTGGTTGCTGGTCCCTCTTGATACGTCCGGGGGAAGAGCAGCTGTCGGGCCAGTGCACCCTGGGCACCGGGCAATAACTACTCTACTTTTTGGAGGACGTTGTTGCCCGGTGGCTAATATTCTGACACCGCACGTCGACGATCCTGGTTCTGTTGTCGGGTCCGAAGTGAGTAGCGTCCATCTTGCCGCGTGGAGGAGTATCATGGTAGTGTATGGTCCACGATCAGGACGATGTTGCTAATTATCGGGTCCTTATAATGAGGACCTTGTTAGTAACGAGGCGAGAGAGTTGCGAGTAACTCGCACCCATTTTGACCAAAAGTGGTCGGCTATTCACTGTGATGTTTTCCAGGATGGGCTGCCGATGAGTTCGATCGAAAGAGCCCAAGAGTGTGCCTCCACATGACCTCCCTATTAGGAAGTGGTAAGGGGTCCAGAATTCTTCCCCTGCGGTGTCACTGCAGACCGAGAAGAGAGGTGTTGAGTTCATAATATGTTCTGCCTCCAACAATAAACTATGCAAAACCCCTTCCTTTGGATGTTTTTCGTGCGGGGTAACGGCAAGTGTGACCTTGACTGACCGCATCATCCTTTCCTTTTCCCAGGAACCTTCCATATGTGGGGCCCCCAGCGGAATGAACTTCCAGTGGATCAAGTTTGGTTGTTGCTTCCCCCGTGTTTTATATTTCTCGATAACCGCCGACGAAGTTAATCCCGTTGGCACGATCTTTGACACGCCTTTTCTGGCAATCATTCTTCGAAGGGCAAGAATTATAGAGCCCGTACTTAATGAGGAAGCCAATTATAAATAAATTGCCCTTGCGGTAGTCACACACACAACACAACAGTCCGATTACCGTGTGCACAATCACTATAATCACTTTTAATTATTCGCAGCCAACAATTTAATTGATGTATTAGTTTTAATTTAATGCTCAACTACATTGAAATCATAATAACTATTTTCAGATTGTTATAATTTCTAATTAGTTTATGTTGCATTGTAAACGGTTCAGGAAACCGGTGTTATCCAAATAGCATACAGTAAGACCCCGACTTACGCTACCCCGTTTTACGCGAATTCGGAGATACGCGGTTTTTCTTTTTGATGGCCGCGCGCATCAACTCTCCCACCGCGCTCTGTTAGTATTCCGTTTACGACAGAGTCGAACGTATTCCGCGTGGAATTGTTGAACAATAAATGACACAAACAAACAAAAACTTAAGGGCATTACATTGCCCAATGACCTTGATGATTTGGTCTCTAAACTAGTATTTGTTACCGACTACCGTGATACGACCGTACTGTGGCAAAATAATCTAAAGATTAGGCAAAAACACAGTGTTGTCATATTTTGCCAATTTTTTATTCGCTCTCTGAGCGACCTGAATACATTTTTTAATAATAAAATAGTTACAATGATGAGTTTCACCAATTATCTTATTTAGCCTTAAGTGTTACGATATTATATAAAATACATTCTGAAGGCCTGATGATGATCAGGTAAATGCTTACCAGATCTCAGTGACGGAACTAGTTAGACAAATGAAATACTAAAGTAAAGTAAAAGCGAAAAAAACAGCTTAGAAATAATGTAAGTACTAATCATATTTTTTACAGCACGAGCACACTTGATTTTACATTTATGTTTCTATTTAGGCATTGTCAGGCTTACTATTTACAAACTTAATTTCTATACTTATTTTACATAATTGTTATATCTGTACAACAGGATTTAATTCATAATCATTCAAGGCCGTTCAAGTGTAGATTTATTTTGTAAAAAATAACGCACGTACGTCATTCAGTGTATTCTTTATTATCCAATAAATATTAAAATAAATAAATGAGACAATAAAGAATACGATTTTTTTAATTTGGTTGGGATTTGGTCGCAAATTGCATCCGCAGGCGGTGACGTCACATTCCAAGTGCGCGTCGGAAAGCGAGCCGCCTCAGCCTGTCCAACGTGTCCCCTGGAGGCACGTCTTCGATCGTAGACCCACGCATCCATCTCCGCCAGGATGTCGAAAGGCGGAAAACGCGCCAGGAGAGTTGCCGCCTCGTAGGACACTGTTCGGTATCCTCGTGCGATCCGGATAGCCACTCCGCGGTGCTGAGCCACCTTTTTTTTTTTTTTTTATTGGTACCCAGTGGATATTCTTCATGAACCTCCTTCGCCCCGGGGAAGGGAGAAGGGGTATGCCGGACTCCTACCTGCTAAAACCACTGGAGCGGTCATCTTCGGCACCTAAGGGAGGCTCCAGGTCCTCGTATGATCACACTAGAGCCGTCCACTGGTGCCACGCCTATAGGCACATCCCTGAGAGGGTGACTGTAAAGCGGTCACCCCCTCGGGGGGATTGTAAAGGATCCCCCAAAGCGTCCCACGGCAGCGCGTGACCACATGCGTGCTACCGTCTTCTCTTGGGTCGCTCGGTGTGGGCACGCAGATTCCCCAATCTACGCACCCGCGAACCCAGAGGTCCCCTGCCTCACAGCAACGGCAGGGGGTTTCAGGCGTGTGGGAATTAGGGGCCAGGGCGGTTGTTACCCCGGCGCCGTCTCCTCCTTCTTCGAGCGGGGTCGGCCCTCTCCCCGCTCTGCGGTCTCCTTCTGGACCATGACGCTCTCACAGAAGGAGACCACTGCATTCCAGTTTTCGTGCTCTGCCAACATAGCCGACACTACTGCTGGCAGAGAGAGATCTTGCCCGATCCGATCGACCATGATCCGCCGCTCGGCGGCCCACGCGGGGCACGCCTCGAGCGTGTGCTGCGCGGTGTCTTGGTCGCTTTCACAATGGTGGCATTGTGCCGTGGCCTCACGTCCAATCCTGTGCAGGTACGCACCGAAACAACCGTGCCCGGTGAGCACCTGCGTAGGTAGGTGACGCGCTCGCTCCTTCTGAGCCAGGCTCCAAAGAGCGGCAGGACGGCCCCCACGACACGCTTGGTCGCGTACTGCATCCGCAGGCGGTGACGCCACTTTCCAAGTGCGCGCCGCCGAGCTAGCCGCCTCATCCTCTTCAACGCCCCTGGAGGCGCGTCTTCGCCGCTCTGACGGAGGGAGCGTGTCTGATCGTAGACCCACGCATCCATCTCCGCCAGGATGTCGAAAGGCGGGTGCTGAGCCACCTAGGCATTCTACCTTGTCATAAATTTTATTTATCATGGATCTTTGAAATATATCTCTTTCGTACGTATTTATATAAAATGAATAAAATAGATGTATCAAAAATAATTTTACTAATCGATGTATCACATCTAACAAGCGTCACACGACTGCAAATTTTTTATAATAATAATCGTAAAGATACGATGCACTTGCTGTCTACCTAGTGCCTGCCTAACTCGGCACTGCCCAGCCCACAGTCTCCGTAGCGTTAAGAAATACAGAACAGAGGTTTTACTTCGGGCTTTATTGTCGGCAGCATCCCTTGTGGGGAACAGTAACTGCGGTCACCAACCCACCTACCAAGCGTGGTGAGTACTGGTAAATTCCACACAAAATTAAAGCTTTTGAAGTTTTTGCGTTTTGAAGGTTTTTTAATATTTTATTTTTATACAACATCTCCGGATTAAGAATAAAGCACCACTTCATCTCCTCCCATGAATGTCGTAAAAAGCGAGTAAGGGATTCTAAACCAGAGGGATAGGCAGTAGCGTACCTTCTTTGGATTATTAGCCATACTGCGTTCACCAACCCGCCTGCCAAGCGTGGTGAGTACTGGCAAACTCCCCCCAAAATTATGTCACAATTGTTGAAACCTATGGGGGAGGCCTTTGTTCAGCAGTGGATGTCTTATGGCTGATATGATACAACATGGTGACGAGAAGAGCGAGTCATTTGCCTGGTGGTAAGCGTCATGTCTGCCCATACCAATTATACTGCTACCTAGGACAAGCCCTGCGTAGCACCACACTGCGCTCGTTACCTCGAAACATTAGGTATTTAGTCTCTTATGCCCAGTAATTTCACGAGCTACAGTGCCCTTCAAACCGGAGTACAGTAAAGTCTTAAGTTTAAATACTTCGGCTTGACGACAGAATATCGGATATTGTGGAGGCTCTCTAGCCGGACTCTTGCAATAAGAGACCTACCACCAATATACCTATAATATTGCTAGTATTCGGCACAAAGCATGTAACTGGTCGTTGTGGAAATCTATGGGGGTGGTCTTTGTTCAGCAGTGGACGTCCTTCGGCTTATATGATGACGATGATGAAGTGCGCTTGCAATACCTTTATTCTAGTACATATTTTCAAGGGTTTCTTACATACATCTATGAATACGTTGTTTGAATATTCTTTCAGCTCAAATTGCCTTTTAACATTTTGAACTATTAGAGGGCACCCTTAGTCAAATACTTATTAACCTTATATAATATCTTATTTCTTAAAAGGCATTGTTCATGTGACAATTTTAGGTGCAAGTCTAATCGTCATTTCAAATAAATGCTTCGTGTTTAATCCACGTAGTCAATTTATTCCAAATAAGGGCAGAAAATAACTTAGACAATACTAATAATATAACCAATTAATAATACAACCACTGATCAAATGTGAAGGACGTGAGTACATGAGGAGATACAGCTGCTTCGGGCACATCATTCCGCGTAATGTTTAAAGCCTCTTCAAGTATCATCGAGTGTTTTTCTATGTTTTTTTTTAAATGGCGGTATGTGAACTCTCTTGGGACTTTGACCTCTACATTTTTTATTAACTTCCAAATTGCTTTTCGTTTTTAAGCCCTCAATTACATTACATCCGTGAAGAGTTGTCTTCTTACCCTGTGCTGCGGAAAAGTTTTATAATGCTCGTTAAGATAAAGACGAAGAAATAATAATAGGTTATTACAGAATTTAGCCGAAGGTCAGATGCGAGCATCCGCCTTTTCTAGGTCAAGGTCACTTGCTCTTGTGTCTGGCCCAAGACCTTCACCCCCAACCCATTTTTCTTTATTAATAATAATATTGTTTATTTACGAAAATCACAGACAGTTCCAAGAAATTATATTATTAAGTAAGATATTATTAAGTCAAACATAGTTGTAAACAGCAAAAATCTGTACATGATTATATTAACCCTGCCTCTTAAACTAGGGTAACCTGTATCTAAGGCGAGTTAAACCTAGGCGCCTTATTACCACACCACCGTCTCGTCAGTCTGCAGTCTCCTTCTGGAGCCTGACGCTATCGCAGAAGAAGACCACTGCAGTCCGATTTTCATGCTCTACAAACATAGCCTGTAGCTCAGTGTCTACTGCCGGCAGAAAGAACGATCCGATCGACCAGGATCCGCCACTCGGCAGCCCGCGCAGGGCACTCCTCGAGCGTGTGCTGTGTGGTATGGTGGCACTGTGCCGAGACCACTGTCCTATTCGGAGCAGGTACGCACCGGAACAACCGTGACCAGTGAACAACTGCGTCAGGTGGACCGTGATGCGCTCGCTCCTTCTGATCCAGGCTCCGGAAAGCTGCGGACTATAACCGTAGGCGATGTCGTCACATCTCAAGTGTGTGCTGTCGAGCCAGCCGCCTCAGCCTGTCGAACGCCTCTGGAGGCACGCTTACGCCGCTCAGGCGGAGAAAGCACGTCTGATCATAAACCCACGCCTCTATCTCCCCAAAGACGTCAAAAGGCGAAGGCGCTCCAGGAGAGTTGCCGCCACGTAGGACACTGTCCTGTATCCTCGTGCGATCCGTACCGCCGTAACCGCCACTCTACGCTGCAAACAGAGAAGATTGATTCTGTAGCGCTGGATGCCGGACAGCTGGGATGACCATACAGGCGGCCTGTAGAGGGCGAAGGACCGCACGACCTCCCTATAAAGATTGCGAATTTCCTCACTCAGTACCCCAAGATTGGGCAGCAGCCGGTGTAATCAGGCGTGTGTGCTCAGGCGCTCGAAGTACACCTCAAAGCCCCCACGAATATTCAAGGTGAACCCCAGGTACTTCATTTTCAGGCCCACCGATTTTTGTTTTTTTTTTCATATTTTCATATGCCCACAGATAAGGAACAACAAAGAAATGAAATCATAATACTATTCTAAGAATACAGGTAACTTATGCACTATGAGACCACTTTAAACTCACTATGTACCAAATAATATAAACGGCAGATTACTGGTACCCACGGTAAGATTGTACTTGTGTTATAGGCACCGATGACCACAATATAGTTTTATAGTTTTATTAGGACATTACAAGTACAACCATTTAAATAAAGATAAAGTGCATTTTAATATGCATATATACATTGTTGTTCATGATTATGTGTGTGTGTAATTGTGTGGATAGGTGTGCGAGTTGTGCATGCGTGTGTGTGCGTGCTTGTGTAATTGTTAGTGTGTGGTTATACAGTTCTAAGATAGTTTTAAGTGAGTTTCTGTTTGATTGTAATTGATTTTCATAAGAAAGTCGGCAGATTTTATTTAATGAATAGATTCTACGTTCTTTATTAATTTTATTACACAAAAAATTGCTAATAAACGGAAATGCCATTCTGCAACTGTGGTTCGATGAGGTAGTGGTTGACAAATCTTATAAAAAATTAGTTTTTCTTTAATTTTCGTTTGAAACTGCAGATTCTCATGCCTCTTAAGAATTGTCTGCAGTACGAAAATCTGTTTTACCATAAGAACTTTTACATTTTGCGTATAAATGCTTCGGTGGAATACCTAAACGGCTTAAACTTGATAACTTTTAGGACAGCTCGTTGCGCTCGCTCTAGTTGGAGTAGATGTGTTTTTAAGGCACCTCACCCGCACTGGTATGCAGTAAGTAAGTATAGACTGGCATAGGGCGTAAAATACAGTTTTAGTGGTTTTATACGAGTATGCGAAGTGTCGCAGTTTTTTAAAAACATAAATAAGTTTGCGAGGTCGTGAAGTCAGTTGATGTATCTGATGCAGGTAGGTAAACTGATTGTCTATATAAATGCCAAGGTGTTTTATAACAGAAGATTTAACTAATGTGGGACAGCAGCAGTAAGAAATATGTTGACAAGAATGAGCTTTAGTGGTGGGGTAGAGTGGAAGATTTAAGGGAGCAGGTTATATATGTGGTTTTATTTAAATTAAGCGCTAAAAGATTACAAGAGAGCCAGGTTATGACATATCGGAGAGCAATGTCTTTAAACTACAGGATTCACACCATCTTACCTTACATTTGGTAGATAATTACGTTATAAAAAATCTGTAATATTCGCGATGTAATACGTGTTTTATTATAACTCGTAGGGTGTTACGAGTTATAATAAAACACGTATTACATCGCGAATATTACAGATTTTTTAAAACGTAGGTATTTGATGCAATTGAATTACCGGCTGGCCGCTAATTACCTACTGTAAACAATTTAGAACGAGAAAAAGTATTTGATTATATATTATTTACTTGCAGTTTTAAGATTAGTACATAGTACCATGTGCAATGGTCTGCATGTCTCCGATTATACTTGTTTACAAGAATATAGTATGATGATGATATGTAAACAGAAACTCGCTTAAGAACGTGTTCGCACCTCTGCTATTACATTTACTTCTTATTTAGCACCAACACAGCATACATGAAGAATGTCACAACACTCATTCCGGAGTGGTATGCCAACGAGGTAATACCTTTTTTTTATTTTTTTTTATTGATGGCCAGTGGAAATTCTACATGGAACTTCCTTCACCCCGGGGAAGGGCGAAGGGGTATGCCGGCTAAAACCACAGGAGCGGTCATCTTCGGCACCGAAGGGGGGGCTCCAGGTCCTCGTAAGATCACACTAGAAACGAGGTAATACCTAGCAGTATCAAAATTTTTGGTTTTGGCGACTGTACTATACTGTGTTACCCTGAACCCTAATCGGCGCTTAATATAAGGGCTATACTAATATTTAGTAAATGAGCAAATCTATGACATGTGAAGTCAAGTTGAAGGCGCGAGAACTGCGATGTGATAAAAGCGCGCGGGGGCTGCGCGCGCCGCCAGTACTGAGCTCACCTGTACGCCGTGCGCAGGCGCTGACTCCGCGCCGCCGCGATCCGAACGCGATCACGCAATCCCGCGCCCCCACCATAACATACGTTATGTCCAGTTGGACAGATCACCAACTGTCCACCTCTGACAAATAGTGAATGTGCACTTGGACAGCACCGCCTGGAGAATTTACTTCCGAAAAGGACCTCGCCGGTCCGACAGATCCATTAATCAGGTAAGGTTAATCATAATTATCTAAACGTGTTGCGTCGTCGGCTGAATCATGTAATGACCGCAATGAAGGTTGATCACGCTTTGAGTTTCCAGATAGCCCCGAGTCAAGATTTACAATTATTAATGCGGAAAAATAAAAACTGCAATTTGTAGTCGTTACAATATATGTGTAATTGACTTAACAAAGTATTTGAATATCAAACCAAAGAACGAAGTAGATGAGTTTAAAACTACACCAGTGTAGACGCGTACTTGCCTGTTAAAAATTATCTGCAAATGATTCACAGTTATTAGAACTTATCATTGATAAGCTGATCGTTTTGTGAAATGTCAATTAAACGATAGCTAAAACTGGTCTTGTATTGTCTTCTTGCTTCAGTTTTACTGGCGATCAACTCCAAACATGCATTAACGAAATAATATAGGTATGTCAAGTTCACAACAATTCCTACATTTTGGTACCTACCTATCGTATTGGATTATTATTAGGATGCCTGTAGAGGCGCCGATAGAGCTAATAGAGGAGACTTGTAAATAGTTAAGTAGCAAAGTAAATTTACATGAGGAACTTGTATAAAATTTGACATAATGCTGGCTTATCGTTACGTAGAATGTAGATGAATCCATGTTGCAAAATACTGAGGTGATAACAATTAAGACGTGCCATCGACACGATTGAAGAAAATTACCGCCCGTTTGAGTATGTATCGATAGCAGGAAAGATAACTATGGGAAGAAAAGTTTATCAACAGTGGACGACATCCGCTTAGCCAGCGAGCGTTTGTCAACACGACATGGTATGCGAATTGTATCGACAGTACCACAAACATTAGCTTAACTGTGAACTGAATAGTGGAAAACGTGCAACAGACGCAACAGTCAACTCAGAAAGGAGCTCGGTTTTGAAGCCAAGGATCCACCAAGGCGTTCTGGTGGCGTTAGTATTCCCAACGCGTGTGGCGGCGCAAAGCGGTAGGCGCGTGACGTAAGGTCACCGCGCCTGGCCAGTGACATGACACGAGATTAACATGCCTCCCTTGCGGACTTACGGCCAAAATTAATTATCAATCTAAGATTTTGGATTACATCGGTTTTTGTTTTAAGATCACAATTTAACACAATAAACAGACAAATCGAAAAACAAACAACATACGTAACGTTTACGCGACGACACCGGGCACCACTATACGCACTCAGTCCGCAACTTAACGCTATCAACATCTTCAGATCTTGATAACGAACCAATAAAATCATCACGTCCGGAGCATTTTTAAATACCTTTACATTACAGATTAAATGACTAATAAAATTACGATACGACCTCTCCGTGGTAATCATCACGTGAAGAAAATAAAAAGTTAGAATTAGGTATGACTATGTATCATGTCTGGCAATGATGACAATACGTGTTAAAATGTGCATATTTTGAATTCAATTAATTCTCTTGGAATTGATAAAGCATTGAATTAAAAATAAGAACGGCTAATAAACCTGATTTCTTTGTAAACGAAAGAATCAATCGTGTTACATATGAGTTATTAGAAATATCTAAATTAATAAATTTAGATATTTTGAGCTTACTGCCAAACTCTCTATATAATTTAATAATATTATGATTATAACATAACTAAAGTATATAGGGTCTTACATTAATAATGGAAAATATTTTAAGGCTAGGCTCTATGAATAGTATAGAATTCATTTCAAATATCAAGTATCGGTTTTACTGATAATAAATAAATCAATATTCAAACATTCGACTAGCGAAAGATTTACTTACTCTGTACTATTTGATAAAATAAAGGTTGATGCGTTTATCACGTACGTTTATTTATTTTGCTAAAACGCATCATTGCTACCTATAGATTTACCTCCTAAAATATTTTCCATTATTAAAGTAAGACCCTATATAGATATTCGGCACGTTTAGCGCAGTGATTAAGCTTCCATCGAGGACTCAATCCCATCACGGAACATATATTTGTAGGGCCTACCGACCGATTTTCCCCTTACTGGGTGATTGTGCATAGGAGATTTTAAATGCCCCTACCCCGTAGCCACCAGGAGAAATCGTAACGTGGGCGGCGTTTTACAGAAAAACAGGAAGAAAAGTTTATTTATTTTAAGCATAACAGTAGAAGGAATTTAGAAATGATGTTATGCTAAAATAGAAGTATCGATAAAAATTTATAGCAAGAAGCACATAATTATGGAAACACTGAACATTCAATTACGAGGGCTATAAACTAAATAAGGATAGCTAACATCGGAAATATGTGAAGGTCAACAAACCAGCTAAGCACAAATAAAGAACCGAGAATAAAACTTGTTCAATATAAGTGTTTTCATTGACGTCAGGGAACCCAGTCGGTAAGACGAACTTATTTACAAACTTCTTTTTATTCTTTATAACTCCAAAGGATAAATTGAGGATTTAGGTCTAAAGAATATAATTAAACTCGATTGACCCCTCAATGAAAATAAAGCAAAACATTTTGAAACCAATATATAAGATATAAGAGCCGTTATTTTCTAAAGTACGAGTAATATAATTAGTTAACCGTTCTACTGATAACTTAGCAATTCAATCATTAAACACGATATCCAAAAGTATAACAACATATATACTTACTTTATATAATGAGCCAAGCGGAGTTTTTGTTGACAAATCTATAAAAACAATATAAGACAAGTAATTTAGTAAATTCGAGTGGCTCTCCTCAACTCTTCTCCTTTTACATCAATCAATTTAAAAATCAATCAACTCAGCCTATCGCATATACCTACTGCTGCATTTAGGTAGGCTTCTCGCAAGCTGCGCCACAACATCCGGTCCTCTTCCTACCACATCCAATCTGTCTTATCCTTATACATTCTGATAACTACAAAAGAGAATTTTCAAATCTATCGAGTTAGGAAACTAAAAAGAACATAAATACTCTCCTGTAAGTCTAAAATTAAGTTTGATATAAAGGGGAATGAGTATGAGAACGGGTTTCTTTTTTGTAAAAAGTATCCTAAGATGGATAAAAATAAATTATACACAAAATTGTACTACAAATCGAAGGACACCCATTACAATTTCATTAATTATCTAAAATCTCGGGAGAATCTAGTTTAAACCTGTTTGTGAAAGATAGGTTATGTAAAGGTTATTGCACAGAATACATAATAGTACTGAAGTAGTTAGGGATTATTATGCAATACATAACCAAAAACAAACATTCAGCAAAGGCAGTCCGTATTTCCAGTCGCAAACGCTAAACAATGAATTAAATCAAGTGAACGAATGAAAAAAAAAAATTTAGGTAATGAAAAAGGCAAAATACATATGATCCATAAAGCCTAAGACATGATTTATCTTTTGTAGTTTTAAAAATTATTTGATTTCATTAATAATGGCGTGCTTAGATGATCAGATTTATAAAAGCAAGGCCAGGAAGTCATGTCAAATATGAATGATTTATTATACTATAAATCATTCGAGACCCATTATTCATTTAGACGACAATCGAATTAAGTACTAAAATAATAGTTAAGTATACTGTAAGTTTTTAAACTATCGCGAATTTCACTCATATATTCGGATAAATCAAAACAATAACATAATGTAATAGTTATCTTTTACCCTAGTTCAACCAACTTGAAAATATTTTATTCTAAATAGAATTTAGGACTATTGTTAGTTTCTGTTCATTTCAAACAAATCCTTCCATTCTGTACTAAATATGTGCGATAATGTATACACTATAAATTCACCACATAAACTATTATGTTCCTATAAATACCTAAATATTAAGCGAAGTTTCGTTCAAAGTGGCGTTTATGTGGAGGTATTTTAAAAGTTTAAAATTTTCCACTTGTCAGTAAGAACAGTAAAATCAACTATAACAAAGAAATCTTAGTACGAGTGCCATGACGCTCACTTTATCTTATGATTTCAATGCTTCACTTATTTGCCATGACTATTTTATAACTATTATTCTCTATGTATCAAGGCTGTACATACAACAACATTCTCGTTGTCCGTGGCTACGATAGTTAAATTCACATTGCAAAATTATATTGATGAAAAATATAACATAACAAATGTCGTAAGGACATTGCCATGATAACCATACTTGACAGGATGCTCGAGGCACGCAGCGAGTTATATTTTATCAATGTGCCTACTGGTAACTGTAAAGTAATCTGTGCTATTTGTGTAAGCAACAGCATCCAAATTACATTTCAATACATTACTTACACTTTGTTGTAAAAAAACATTAAGGTGCTTAGGGCTAACTATTATTTATTCTGTACTTTTAAGGTAATTTCGAAAGGTTTTCCGATAAGTAGTTGGATGTGTGGATTTCGATGTTTTTCTCTGAATACTTGCAAGTTTTTTACCAACTCCTGTATTTTTATTTTATTTTAATATACTGCCTAACGTTTTATATCAACTGCTTTCTAAATTACTGTCACTGGATTCTGTATATGTACAATAGTTTTTTACTATGTGCAATTCAGAAATACCTTAGCATAATTTCAAATGATAGTTATAAGTTTAAAAGTGTTCATTGAGTTTGCAGACTTTTCAGACTACATACTTACTTCTTTTTCATCCAATTTCATCTCTGTATCATTTTTTCCTGATTTTCATCAAGTATTACCCCACAAGGAGTCCAGCAGCTCTAAGCATTTTCGTGTACTTTATATTTTATTAATATAATATAAGGAAATCACCGCCCACGTCAGCTGTCGGGCATGCCAGCGTCCAGATGAAGCCCTTAGCGTATTACTTATATCTATTTGTTAACGGCGAAATACTAGCACAGACACCAAGTGGCCAGGATAATCCTTCAGCAACTTGCTCTGAAATATAACCTTGTATGTCTTGAAATATGTTAGGTAGGTCCAACTTCGAGCGGTGGCAATTGTCGTGGCCAAAATCCACGCCCTGGGTCTGCAGATAGTGCCTATAAAAACCGAGGCACCATGGTTCCACACACTGCCAAGGAGCAGAGGACCACCCAGTTCGTGGGTGCGCATTGTTGATACGCAAAGTGGGTTGGGCCGGTACATGAAGTACCTGGGGCTCACCCTGGACAGTCGATGGGGCTTCGAAGAGCACTTTCAGCGCCTCGTCTCCCGAGTCGGGAGTGTAGTGAGTGCACTACGCCGGCTGCTGCCCAATCTCGGGGGACCATGTGAAGAAGTTCGCCGTCTCTACGGGAGGAGCCGTGCGGTCCGTAGGAGCGAGTGCGTCACCTACCGCCTGACGCAAGGGTTAACCGGGCACGGTTTCATCACTAAATATGACAATGTCATTTTTATTATTTATACTTCCTAAGCTTTGTTTTAGGGAAATACAGATATTAGGTAAATTGACACAGTTCACCGGTCACGGTTGTTTCGGTGCGTACCTGCACAGGATAGGACCCGAGGCCACGGCACAATGAAAATGCTGATAGCGACCAGTATAACGCTCGAGGCGTGCCCTGCATGGGCGGCCGAGTGGCGAATCCTGGTCGCTCGGATCGGGCAATATCTCTCTCTGCCGGCAGTAGTGTCTATGTTGGCAGAGCATGAAAACTGGAATGCAGTGGTCTTCTGTGAGTGCGTCATGCTCCAGAAGGAGACTGGACAGCGGGATCGGGAGAGGGTACCGATCCTGCTAGAAGAAGGAGGAGACGGCGCCGGGGTAACAACCGCACTGGCGCCTAATTCCTATACGCCTGAAATCCCCTGCCATCGTTAGAAGGCGGGGGGACTCTGGAGACAGATTTAGAAATCCGAGATGACGATATACGAGGACCTGGAGCCTCCTTAGGTGCCGAAGATGACCGCCCCAGTGGTTTTAGCCAGTAGGAGTCCGGCATGTCCCTTCGTCCTTCCCCAGGACGGAGGAAGTTCATAGATAATGTCCACTGCATCCACCAAAAAAGGTCCAACTTCGAGAAAGAGTCCATTCATCGAATCCGACTCGACTGGCCAGCGTTCGGGAAACTACGCAACGTCTTTTCGTCAAGAATACCACAATGCCTCAACAAAAATGTATTTAACCAGTGTGTGTCACCAGTGAAGACATATGGCACAGAGACTTAGTCACTCACTATGGGCCTCATAAGAAATGTCAAGTTCACTCAGCGAGCTATGGATAGAGCTATGATTAGTATTACTCCATGAAATCGAATCAGAAATGAGAAGATCTTTAGAAGAACTAAAAAGTTGCCGAAATAGCTGAAAGGAATAGTAAGCTAAAGTGGCAATGGGCGAGGCACATTGCCCGTAGAACTAATGACCGTTGGGGCTAACAGGTTTTTTAGTGCAGTACACGCACCGGAAAACGCAGCGTGGGACGACCTCCAACGAGTTGGAAAGACAACCTGGTGAAGGTCACGGGAAGTCGTTGTATGCGGGCGGCATGTAACCGGTCATTGTGGTAATCTATGGGGGAGGCCTTTGTTCAGCAATGGACGTCTATTGGCTGCTATGGTGATGATGATTTCCTGAAGTACCATACTAAACATATGTGCTCGACTCTTTTCTTGGAGATGTACTGATCCACATTGTACTGGGACCGATCTATGATCACTGATAGACTATTTTTGCTTATAAACCTGCCCACCACTATGGTGATAGATCGATTAGAGCGCCGCAAGATGATTGATGTAACCATCTCGCAAGAAGAGAATTTATTTATTTATTTATTCAAGTACAGCCACATCACTTACATTACAGTTATCGCTACTCAATTTAAAACAGTATTTTGTCTGATGTAAATGACAATAACGGCGTACATAACACTTAATAATTAGTTGGCTATGTTAGTAACAAAACAATAAACAATGAGAATGTAAAAATAACAAAATAATAATAATGAAAATTTGGATAGTTGTCAGTTGCAATAGGTTCCAACTCAGACCAAACTAAGACAAAATAACGAATTAAGTAATGAATTAATAAAGGAAAGAAAAATAAATAAACAAGAATAAAATAAAATTAAGACGGGCCTTCAAGTTGCAAATATTTGATCTTTTTTTTGAAACTATAGAGTTTATCATGGAATACGTCCAAATCAGGCATTTTTGAGACTAAAGTATGATATTCATTGATTATTCTATGAAATGGTGACTGTAGACCTAAATTTGTTTTAACAGTTGGGGAGTAAAAAAGATTTTTGATTCTGCTTCGAGGATAGCTGACGGGGATTTCATGAAACCAAGAAAGATAAACAAATTAAGTATCTTGACTTCGCACACGAGATTGTTAACATTAGGATGTGGCTTCTGTAATCATTGTACTGATAGTGGTGACTGCTAATGACCTTTTTGCCTAGAGCCTCCACCAACATCTGAAGAGGATGTCGTTCGGTGGTTGAGTCAAGGGCTTGCTACAGAAAGCAGTTCTCAGCACGCATAATGAGGGGGTTCCGTTTTCTGGAGCCCTAAAACGAAATTGCAAATAAAGAAAACTCAATTCAATTCAATTTTTTGATTTCATTTGAGATATTAGGGTTACATTATTCATTGGTGTCATAGATTATACACAGTATATTGGTATCTCCATATTCAGCCTTACGGCATCCAAATTAATAATAAGGAATTTATCTCAAAAATCTCAAAAAATACTAAATATGTCAACATTGATATTAATATGTATTTAAATTAATTACAAAAATATTAAAATGTCAATTGTTTTTTGTGTCAAAATAATACAATCACCATAAATGTCAGTGAGCACAATGTAATACACGTAAAACAAGACCAACTATAATTTGTCATTTAAATATTCATTTACCGAGTAGGTAGTAACCTTTTTCTATCAACAGCTTTTTTACTTTATGCTTAAATAAATTAATATTTGATATTTCCAAGGTAAACATATATCTTGTCACACAAATCGATTAGTTAAAGTTTAATAGACAGTGTGCCCATGGTTTTTTCTCATGCTGTTCTAATAAGAACATTAAGCTCAGATCTTCAACAGAGTTCACTGACAATTAGTATGGAAAATTGTTACCAATTGGTTGTGGTAAAAAATTGTATACGTTACAATTTTTTTGTATATGCGGTATGCAAAGAAACGTTTCCTATCCCACTCAAAACTCACTTAAAACTGCAATTTATCATCATAAATAATGAATTATTTAACTTACTAAATTTCTGAGATACAGATGTTGGGGTAATTCCATTAACAAAAAAATGCGCGTCAAATGACTCTCCAAAGAAAATATGTAACAGCAAACGAACAATAGATAGCAGAGATCTTAGGCAACTGTAGCGGATGAGATGGAGTATGCATATGATTTTTCCCACACAAAAAGTCTTGACTTGTTTAGTAAAAACATTTTTTTCGTAATCTCAGCATTTTTGTAACATCTCCAAAATACCTTAAATACAATATTTTTCAATAATAAATCGTGATATAATAAGTTATATATGCATAATCTAAAGATATGCTAACTATAGTTATAAAATTCAAATATATAGTTTATTATACTGCGGCACTAGGAAGAAAGAAAAACAATTTATTAATTTCCGACGTTAAAATACACTAATAAAAACAAAAACAATGACATAAGTAAAAACTGGAAAAGATTAGTGAGTCTCATCTCCGCAAAAAAAGGTAGGGTGCTCAACATTACACTTCTATGTTACAAATTACTTGCAACATAGGAGCACTGATTTTCTGCGCCACCCTACATTGATGACGAGTGACGGCTGCCGTTTTTCGGTACGCAATAATAAAATTAAGTAATTAAATAAACTTTAATATTATATCTTGTTATTCGTCAATAATAATAGATAAATTCAAATGTATTGTAAATTAAAAATTTAATTAAAAGTGGGGGGCATGGGGTTTATAATAACGACAGTTGATTGACTCACGCACAGATTGTGATAAACGAAAAAGGCCAAACATTGAGCCGCCATAATGAAATATCAGACTACGTTCGTTTACCGGTTTGTGGATTATTTATTATTAAGTTTCATTATGAAAGCGTCTAGTCCGCCCATTTAGTCTAGTCTATATGATGATAGTCTGTATGATAGTTAAAAAACAAACTACATACTACTAACTATAAACAAGATACACTACGAACAAAAAACATCTGATCTGAACACATACTTCAATCCAGCTCAGTATATAGCTATAGTCAAATAAACGGCAGCCTCCAAAAACAGTTTGTTTAGGTTAATAGATTAATTAAACTACATTCATGTTTTAGACACGTTTAATCAAGGATATCGTACTATTAGTACCGTTAGAAATCACGATTGTTAGTAAGAATAGACGCGTAGATTATAGATACAGTCTAGGCTAGGCTTGGTGCGGTTGTTACACTTGTTACTGCTAATGTACGTACAACGGGTAATGTGAAAATAACCTGGTAATCTACACCGTAATAAGACAAATCCTGTGTGATTTATATAATCCTGTGTTGTTTAAATGCGAAAACTTCTTCGAGAATTTTGTATGATGCAGAATATTCTATGAAAAAAACTACCAGCTCATTAGTAACCAATTCCTTCCTTTTCATAAAGTGGTTCTGTGAACAATGGTATAACCACTGTAGCCAGTCATCATTTATGAGTGTCGTGTCCGAACCGAACCAGTTTCTACAGGTGCTTTCAAACTTAAAATAATTAAAAAGAAACTATAAATTATACACAATAACAAGTGACAAAGTCCAATGTGCTTAAAGAAATAGATCTGACTACAACACTCAGTTTTCCGCCTTCCACATCCAATAGGAATTAGAACTTATATTTTTGTTTTCGTAGAGCGGACTCTGTAACAAAACTTGCGCCTTACAGTGCAAAGTTTTTATCTGTAAATATAAATCAACTTTATTATTTTATTATTATCGTCGCTATTGACACTATGCCGTAATAGAAAAATAAATGTATTTCTCTCTTTCATTACGCTTAACGTAATTTAACAAATTAAATACAGTAATTATTTACAGGCTTCTATCGTAATTTGGCATTCACTTACAGGAAACCACAGAGAGGACTAGGCCGGAATGTTTTGATATGAAGATTACGGCATTGCTTCTTTTATAATATTATAGCCACCTCCTACGACACTGAGGAGACGAGATGGCTAAGAATCTAAGATATTAGACAAATATTAAGATATCTATACCAAATATCAAGTGCGGTTTACTGAGGTTGATCTGTGTTTTAATAACCACACTAATATTAACGATGAACTTCAAACATTAACGGTAACGTATATTGGTGTCCGTATTAAGAATATAGCACCACTCCATCTCTTTCCGTTGGTTGTCATAAAAGGCGACTAAGGGACTCTAGAAACCAGGATGGGCAGCAGCATCCCTTCTGTGGAATAGTAGCCACACTGCGCTCATCAACCCGGCTGCCAAGCGTGGTAAGTATCGGCAAATACCCCTAAAATTATGAAACAATTGTGTAAATCTATATGAGGGGATTTCGTTCAGCAGGGGAGATCGTTTGGCTGATATGAAGTGTTTTTCATGTGTTCGTTTTCGATATAAAATGGTAAAAAGAAGTACAGAAACAGCATAATATTTATTATTAAGTATTATTGAAATAAAAACGGACTACTACTACTGTTATGTTGTTTTATAACTTTGTATTTATTTTGGTGTACAATAAAGTATACTCTACTCTCTACTCTCTACTCTAACCTTTTGTTAATAAACATTATGCTTAATAACCTTCTGATGGTCGTCTTGAAATAAAGGTCACCATTATTGCAGGATCCTATCAGTACTACGTAGTAGGTATAATAGAAAATAAAAACTTTTAATTTAAAAAAAATACCGACTTCAAAAGCCCTACACGATACAAAACATTTAAACCACTAAAAAAAAGAACTATATTTATGAAATCGGGCGGGGCGAAGTATAAAATATAATTTCTCGTTGGTCTGCGTGAACCATGGTTGGGGCATACCTGGCCCAGCCCGACTTCATAAATCAAGTTTTTTTCTATCTTTTTAGTGGTAATTTTTTTTATATCCTGTAGTTTCTGAAGTGTTACAGGAGTCAGTGCCTTCTCCCGTTTATGATGCTAATATGCAATGCTAATATGTAATATATGTGTAAATGGCTAAAATGATGATATTGATAATAGAATATTCTTCTTATTCTGCTACAAAACAGTAAATAATATGCCTGATAATCGATGATTTTAATATAATAAGTTCAAAAGTTGGCTAATCATTTCCCAACCAGATTTAGTTGAATCAATAGACACACATTCACGTAACTCATATTAAAATTCAATGTCGATTTCGTGATATTTTCATTTTTAATTTGCTAGAGATACTTTTCTGTGAGGTCGAGTTTCCGTTTAAAGCTGATACAGAGGTTGTTGGCATTGACATTCAAAATTCTTTTATGCCTACGAATAAAGTGATACTTCGCACATTACGTTACGACATCTCTGTTTATTTCACATTTATTAATCTTTTACAAATATGGAATTAAGTAACTTATTTAATATAATAGTGAGATAAACCAATATGTCAGAGAGTAATACCTAACAATACGTTTCGTTTTTTTAATTGAACACCTTTAAACTAGCATAACACTTTCCAAAAATTAAACCTGAAGAAAGAACAGTTACAACAGCCTCGCCAATAGTATAGTAGATGAATATATCTATTATTTCACAAAAATATGACAAAATCTATGGATTTCATTAATAAGTGTAAAAATATTAGTAAAACATCCTGGAATGGAATGCTGATGGGGACTGGAATAATTTACCATGTCGTTCCATTACTGGACTGCAATATCGTATATCTATAGATCTGAATAACAAAGACACACAGACAAAGAGCCAAAATAAAGAAATTAACCCAATGTCAAAATATTAATCAGTTTATTTATTCTGTTAATATGGTTGTTTACATTGTTGTAAACAAATCACTTACTGACAGCGCGCAAAAATAAACTCAGGGTCATGGTCTCTTGCACTTTGTCTACTCTAAAGTCTTTTATAGTTCTATAGTCCATACAAATTTTGAGAATTCAATTCTGCCGCACGATGGTATTCTAGTTTCTGCCATATGCAGCGGCACGGCAGCGCTTCGTATGGTCTGTCTAACGCCTCTTAGTATACAAGACATAGTACTCTGCTCTCTGTACATTCCTAGAAGAAACGGTACTTCACACGTTTTCTCGTTACCGCCATCATCATTACTGGACACCAGTAGTATAATCTCATCCATCGGCGTAGTATACATTAATAAACTTAAAAACGCCAACGCTTGTCATATTTCCCATATATGTCAGGATTTTATAAGAGGATAGGTGACAGAATGATCCTTTGCGTATACTTTCGCAGCAAGATAATCAGGCTATGAAACGGATCCACCTTGACGGTCATATGGCTGGCTCTTTAGAAAGCTTCTGAACACACAACCAAGTCAGCACACTGCACAGACTATTTCAGTCTACAATGTTGAAGGCATTTTAATCTAATTATTTGGCGTATGTTTGGCATATGCTCACCTTTGACCTTTTCGAATCCTACTTGCCAAGGATAATTGATTTGAAATAATGATGTAATGTTGTTTTTCTTCTATAAACAGTGATTGAAAACTAATCCATAAATCTAACCTTCCTCATCATTTGACCACGGTTGGCAACAAGGTTGCTTTGTTCATATCCACGTGTTTTTAAAGTGCTTTTTAGCGAATTGTATATTATGATAGAATTATGTTGATCCTAAATTGGTAAAACAAATAAGTCACGCAATCATTGAACCACGTAATGCCAGCTAATACGAATTGTAAAAAAATTACACATATGTGTCAATTCACAAATCAAACTAACTTTAATATCTTAGTCCACGCTCGCCGAATGGGCAGTTCCGATGTGTAAATAGATAGATTACACCTTCCAATCTATTCATTAATCGATTTTTAGTCACGTTATGTTAATTAAAGCTTGCCAAGTAACAAGTTAAAGTCCATTTATGATTTTAAGCTGTTTTATTAGAATAAGGCGACGAATCGTTGTTTAGCAAGGATAGTCATTTAATGGTGTACGAAGTGTTAGAGCACGTCCACGTCGGCCTCGCGCGTTCGGCTCACGCCTGCAAATGTTTACATTTGCGCCGGCGACGTCCATCGCGCCGCTGCGACCAACGATTAGTTGCAAAATGAACGCAGCCGAATTGAGTTCAGGGTCGCGTGTGTTGCCTCCGGGTGTTGCGTAAAAGCATCGCGCCGCGCAGCAATTTCACCGACAAAGAGCACATTTTTTTATTCTTTTGGTTTACACCCTATTTGAAACTTGTATTAGTTTTCTTTTGCGCAATTAATATATTAATAAAAGTATGTATATAAAAATATTGAATTTAAAGAGGCCACGTTTTGTTGTTTTCGACAATTTATTTCAATAGGAAAACATACAATTGACAACAATATTGTATTTGTTTTGCATGTCACATCTAGTCGATAATCACTACACATTCACTTCTATTACGTTGACTGCGTTTGTGTTTGTTCTCGCATATGATCTCATCTGCTCTGATTGTTTTACTTTTATCCATTTTCTTGCTAAAAATATTACAGTATAGATAAACAAAAGACTTGAGTACCCACAATAGTAAAAACAATTGTGCATGGCATACTACAATTACTTTATTTATTTGTTCAATATGACAATTGATTACCCACTTAATTAGCCAAACAAAAAGATCTGCC
Source organism: Diloba caeruleocephala (assembly GCA_947459985.1). Classification (NCBI taxonomy): domain Eukaryota; kingdom Metazoa; phylum Arthropoda; class Insecta; order Lepidoptera; family Noctuidae; genus Diloba; species Diloba caeruleocephala. The sequence continues at coordinate 19,349,775 of OX381610.1, forward strand.
AAAACTTTCCATAGATTCAGTACCGTGAAGTATTTATGTTTTGTAATCTAATAATTGTTACTTTTACGTAGCTATATAAATACGCACGATCCCTTCTAATTTCGTCAACGGCGGTATATTCCGCGGCGAACGTTTTGTCATTTTTGTTGAAATAAGTTACTGCAATTGTATAACAAGTACCCATCGCGTTGGGTGTATAATGTATATTAAAGCAGTCGCCATTTGTTATGGTGGTGTCTACTGTTGTTTAAAGTGTGTACACCGCTTGAGCATTCGGTCTCAGCGCTTAACTTTGCATACTGCGTTATTAGGTACATGCGTACGGCGGTAGGTACTGCCAGGCAAAGATTTCCCCAATTCTTAAAAGTATATATTATTCGAGTTTTCGTTACCATCAAAAAATGGAGAAAGGAAAAAAAACATCGCCGCAATCATATTTTAACAAAAATAGACATGCCTTCCGACTAACCTTAATAAAAACCTTGACTTAATATCATTCACGCTGTTAACAATCTCCACTATTATAGAGAACTATCAAATCTTGCCGAATTTCATAATCGTTTGGTGACTCTACTTGTGGGATTGGGTGGGGATGTTATGTATACATAACAAGGCCTCATCATCATCATCAGGTAACTACTCTAGTTCATTAATTTCTAATTTGTTAAATCTCTTGTATATTTATATAGTTTTGATATAATTATGTTATGTAAAATGTAAAGTATTTATCTCCTCAAATATTATTTTGTACATTGACAAGTTGCAAAACTAGTTTTCTAGATGTACTCCAGTTACGCCAGTCAGTCCGTGATTTTCCATTACGAGCTGGTTAAGCACCATTTTTATCCAAAGCACAAACAAACATAATTATAGTGAATTACAGACTAATATTTATCTGCACTGTCATCGCTGACGAAGCTATGGATGTATTTAAAGTGTGATTTGCTCATTTGAAAACATATAAGTATATGAAAACAAAAAACAAAAAACGAATGACTGGCGAGATAGAGATGACTAAAAAGATACATGGGTTATTTATTCTTCGTTTGTAAAATAAAGACTAACCGCTTTATTACAACAACAATATACATACTAAACTGAAATAACCGTTTCATCATTGATATCAGCCAAAGGACGTCCTCCCCCACAGACTTCTACAAAGTCCGGTTACATGCCACATGCATCCAACGGCTCCCAGCGACCTTCACCAGATCACCCGTCCAATTACGGACGGATGATCTGGTTTAATCTTTACTAGACAACACTGAACTTAAAAAAGCGAAGTTGGAAATAAATAATTGGTAAAGTCTAGGTAAGAACTTGTCAAAATTAAACTAGATACTAATACTAACCTTGTTAGATTAATAATCTCTACATTAGTAGATATATCTCTAGATTAATATGTAGAGATTACGATTAGAAATCAGACCTCAGCTCTGTGAGACTTTAGATATTTATTAAATTATCGTTTTTAGGATGGTTATTAAAATATTATGACTGGTGATTTGTATAACACATAATTTGGAAGGTAATTCTTTACCACAAGAGTATTTGATACAAAGTATTTTGTATTTCGGAAAATAGTATGTGTTGGGCTCTGAATAACAAGGCTCTGACCATGCTTTGTAAAGTTACAGGAAAAGTTGTCCGTTTAGCAGTATTTCCAGTAAATTACAATTTTACATGACAGGCTGTACAATGTAATAAAACATGAATTCTCTATCCATGTCAGTTCATCGGTCGTGAATAACACATGGATTCAACGTACCAGAATAATACCAACACAAACGTTGATTGTCCGAATTGAGTTGACTGAATACTGGCAAGAATACAGTAAATAGCTCACGTCCACTTTTTCGATAACAAATGATCACTGTCGTCGCCCATACATGTCTGTAGTGCAACATATGATTCAGGGTTAGCAACGCTTACCGACCTTGCAGTTGGTGCTGTGAGCTACCACCCGGAACATCACCGCGCGCCTACTTTATTTGGCTACTTAGCGCATGTGATTGAACTGGACATTACTGATAATTGATAACCCTACATTTTATAAAAGACCCTTGTTGCACATACTATAAAATTCAAGAAGTATAAGATACAAGTTAGTTTTACCTGTTTCGTCACAGTTGTTGTTTTGACTACGTGATGTCATTTTTGGAGCTACTACCAAGCCGCAAGCTATTAGCGTAGTAGTCAATTTAAGACCTGTATTTTACGTATATCTACTTCTTTCCTTAGTCCTTGTCTGGTCACATTATCTGGGGTCGGCTCTCTTTATCTAACTTCTCCATCTGCTCCTGTTCCGAGTGATTGTGGCATCTATTTCGTTCTTTTGGCGGAGGATCTTCCACGGTGTGGCCTCATCGTCGGTAATTTGAGGGCTACTCACACCATGTGATCTTCTGGATGGTGGAGCACATACCATACCATACCATCCATACCATCGAAGGCGTTGCTCTTTGACCTTCGGGGGCATCCTTGGTTGTGGACGTTGCGCACTTTATCCAGCAGTTCACACTGCTTGTATCTACTGACCACTAAAACATGCGCATTTCCGTCGTGTATAATCCTGACAGGTACTGGTTAGGTTTGTTTATCTTTTGCTTATATCTAAACTTCTAATATATACTTTTATGTTTTTTTTTTTGTATATTTGGTAGGTATGAGAATAGGTCGTAAAGTATTTTTCAGCCCCATTTTTTATCGCTATTTTTGTATGAACCATATCCATGATGTAGATTTCCAAATTCCAGGCGTGTGAAGCCGCGGGCAAAAGCTAGTAGTATTATAAAAATATTGACAAGATAGACAAGAAGAAGACTGTAAAACATTAGGGAGAAAGTATACTTTTCATTTGACTATTCTCCAGCCTTCTAATTGTTCTTATATTCCTCTAAAATGTTTAGTTTAGGCAAAATTATTACATCCTTTGCTATATGGTTCTATGGGAACGTCTAGATCTAGAACATAGGTTACAGCATCCCTCTGTGTGCTAAAAACAAAAACTGCGATCACTAATGTCCTGTTTAGGGTTCCGAACGTCCGAAATAAAAAACGGTGGAAGTCTTATAGGATCACTCGTGTCGTGCGTCTGTCACGATCAATTTGCTCCAAATCTGCTAGACCGATTAAAAGTTAAAATTTGGTACTCGTATAGATTTCTGCAACCGGAACACGGAACACGGAACTGTAACGTAAATAAATTAATTTTGAATATGAGGGTAAGTTTTGGGGAGCAAAATATAAAATTAAAAAATAAAGTTTTGCAAACTGTACCGTGTAACAACATATGAAATGGATGGTTTTATTTAAAATAATTTTAAAATAAACAGTTTTAAAGTTATTTAAGAAAAGAGACGAAAATTGCCATTGATAAATATTAGAAAGGGCCTGGCAATAACTTAAGTTACATAACGACGCCCTCTAATGGGCCTAGTGCCTCGGCTTAGGGTGTTGCTGGGGCTAAGCTAAATCAGCATGATTTTGATTTATGGATATATTATTAGCTACTTGCTCGGCACAGGCCGGCTCGTGCACGGGTAGCGGTCAGTAATCGGCCTACCTAGCTAAGTGATTATAGCAAAATCCCCCCTCACTGGTCATTGCAGCGGTGTTTTTGATCAATCGATCACTGTAGCGCACATGTTCAGCAGTGGGTATTTCATCATCATCATCATATCAGCCAAAAAGTCTCCGCTATGAGACAACGACCGGATGCTGGGTGTCGTCATTTTGGGGGGAATCTGCCAGTACCTACTGAACGCACTTGTTTGGGTTGGTGTGTGTTTAGGTATTTACGAGCTGTTAATATAATGAAATTAGAATCTCCTTCGCAAATTATCTTTTGCGCACAAATTAGTCCGAAATAAAACCAGTTTTTTTTTACCCAGAATGATGACAAGACTAGTGTCTTTCGCCTCTCAGTAGGCGTCATGCCCGCCTTTAACAATTGTAAGCTACGCAGGATTAGTCCACCACTCTGCGCTCGTCACCTCGATGGCACTGGGTGGTACCTACCTAGCCAGCCTTTTGCAATAAGAGACCAGTACCAGTGATATAAAATCATCCTAGCTTATTCTACACATAGCTGTTCATTATTTATTTATGTAGGTAAATTTCACGTGATCAGTGTAATCATACGAGGACCGGACCTGGAGCCCCCCCAGGTGGCAAAGACGATCACCCCAGTGGTTATAGCTGGTAGAAGTCCGGCATGCCCCTCCATCCTTCCCCGGGGCGGAGGAAGTTCATGTACAATTTCCTATATTTATTGGAAAAAACATTACAAATTTGCATTTTCGGTAGTTTACCAGTCATTGCCATGGCTACCTTTATTTTATAATTGAATATTTTTAAAAGGAATAAATACATTTTTGTAATTCTGTTTGCCTGGTTTGACTTACACGAAGTAAGCTATATGTATAATTAGCGCTATTTTACACTATTTAACAAAATGATTCTAGGTTTTCTGGCCGATGCAACGGATAAATAACATTATCTTTGTTCTGTCTGCCTTAATGTATATTTCTTTTTCCCGGTCAGCTTATCGTTCACAATAATCAACTAAAGGGTTACAAAAGTGCTCAGCCGTGAGGCCAGCAACAGCCTGCGCGCATAAAGTGGTACTAAACTGCTAGTGTCGTCACTCGGGCGGTCTCGGCAGCTGCCATCGGCCTCGCGCCCGCAGGGGCCCCCCACACACTACAAACTTTATACTACAAGCACCAAGCATCACATCATCAAACGGAGCGCGGAAGGAACTGTGGAATCAGAAAGGTGCGATAATAGATAGGAGAATCTTCGTAAACTTACGAATATAAAGTTCGCACACGAACTCTCCTAATCTCAGAAATGTTACCACTGCTACCAAAGTCATTATAAAAAAGTAAAAGTTTCTTGTCCCTGGTGTCATTTACATTTGAACTTCTACCAGTACCCTACAGAAAAATGAGTATCAGTGCATTGAACGCTGGATAACTCCAATACAATATATAAACAAATCTCAGTCTTAATATGCGCATTTAATGTCTATACGCACGCGATATGTTTATAGTATTATATTATATAGTCATTGAACATCATACGGAAGCGTCTTTTTCCTCAGGGAATCATATAACTACCTGCAAGTGACATTGACTAGATATGTTAGGACCGATATTAAAATCCACAAGACATGGAACAAAGCAATTGTAAGAAATTGCAATTGTACATAACATTCTGAGTTTTGCCTGGGGTGTTTTCTGTAACTACAATTTGCGCGGGACGGTGCACTTCTGAAATGAATCTACCAAGAAGAGGTCAGTCAATATAACAACCTTTTAAAGCAATTCTAAATTTAATAGATTTTATATTATTACACATAATTAAACCCATATGTAACAATAAGAGAGCTCTAAGAAACACAACGCTGTCGCAAGCGGTGCATGAGACGTGATGTGCCGCGTGCTGCTCTCGAGCAAATGCATTCGACACATTTCAATGAAAGTTATTTTACAAAACGGAATTTTCGACGTCAGCTAGCGTGTAGACGCATCGGCAATGTCAATGCCGAAGATGATCCCGACAGATACAGCGACCGCGACGTACGTCGTAACTATTTGAATACAATTGCTACAGATTAAGACATCACACATTACTTATTCTGCCAGTGTTATATGATTGCTTAGATTTTTATTATTATTTAACAACAGCTTTTAGAACAAACAACGTCTCCGAAAGGCTTATTTTAGTTACCTGCTTACGAATTCACAACACACACAAAACGCGTAATTTCCCAAATGGACAACCCTTAAGTGGCTACACGATCATAGTCAGTGTTCATGTAGGTATATTTGTTATTTCACGTGCACCAAGGTGCGGTCAATAAAAACATACAATTATGTAGGTGTAGATAATTATACAACTTCAGTTTAATTGATATCCGTGGATAATATTAACCGTAGCGTTAGTTACGTGGTATTTACCTGCTTCAAACATATAGACTGTTCTATATCCTGAATTAGTAGATATGCATTATTACCAAGATAATTTACTTTATTATAAGAGTGATTAATTCCGTGATTTAAATTATTATTTATACAAGGTAAATTTTTGTGGAATAATCTAACAGAGACTAGCACATAACCTTCCTACAACAGCCAATAACAATAACCAATGTCAGGAATCATAACGCACAAAAGCCGATAACGATACATAGAGAGCGAATTAGAAAGAATGCATTCAGTCAATCAGATTCGATAGTCCATACTGATTATGAATCATATTCACACGATGCAGAAAATGACACGTGTGTCGACTAAACAAATCACACATATCTGTACGTAAACGTGCATCACTATACATGGGCACGGACTTCCTGATCGAATCGCGTATGATAATCACTATACTTGGTAAACGGATCGACAGTCAGAGTATGGTGTTATTAGCGCACAAGAAGGTACTGCTGCTCGTTCCATGGCATGAATTTTTATTTTAAATCATAATTTGAATACAGAATATAATAATATAATATATTATAGTCATATTTTGCCGTGTGGTGCCGGCTCAGAATGCCACCACCCCATCTCCTCCCATGGGTGTCGTAAAAGTCGACTAAGGGATTAGTCGGAGGATGGGCAGCAGCATCCTTCGAGTACATTAACAACTCAACTGCGATCGCCAACCCGCCTGCCAAGCGTGGCGATTATGGCAAAACCCCCCAATGAGCCCACAACACATCCATATTGGTGGTTGTGGTGATCTTTGGGGGAGGCCTGTGTCCAGCAGTGGACTTCATTCGGCCGAAATGATGATGATGATGATATTTCGCCAGTATCGACAAGCAATGGTAAGAGTACGGTCTTTCGTTGCTATTTATCGGTCATAGTTCCAAATAGCGGCTATGACACGCTATGTCGATCAAGCGCATCACAGAAAGCATAGCGGTCTGATAAAAAAAACCGCATAAGTGCGAGTTGAACGCGCGCTTCCGTACGATGAATATGTTATCTTTAGGTACGAGAAGTGGCAGATCGCTGGCCTAGTTAAGGTGAACGAGTAGTACCAATAATTTAACTAAAGAACAAACTTAACATTATAGTTGAAAAACATGTTCTCCCATACATTCCAACCGTAAATGTAAGTTTGTACGCATAATATTGAAAGGTTTACCATGTTATTTTAAGACTATAAACCTCTTATAGGTTTTCATGTAATCTATAAGTAAAGAACTACGATATAAATCTATTTTTTTTTTTCAAAATTATAGGCTCAGTAGTTTCTGAGATAAGGGGGGAATGGTCAATTTTCTTTAATAGCTTTATAACTAATTATTTTAAAATTATAAAATAAATATTTTTGAGATCTTTACAACAAGCCCTTCCATTTAATATGATACACGGTACAGTTTGCAAAATGTTATATATTACCCCCCAAAAGTGACCCTTACATTCAAAATTCATTTAGTTACATTACCCGTCCGTGGTTGGGGTGCAGAAATCCATACGTGTACCAAGTTTAAACTTAATCGGTCCTGTAGATTCGGAGCAAATTGGCTGTGACAGACGGACATACAGACAAGGTTCCACCGTTTTTTCCTTCGGACGTTCGGAACCCTAATACAATTCTTAGATACAAATTATGTATATAAATCTGCACAAGGCTCATATACATAGCAATTAAGTAACTTGTGTCATATAACTTGATGATCCGTTGCCATTTTATTACCTATAAATGTTTAAAATTTGCGTTAAATCTTATACAGAACTGCTGCAGCTGGCTGCGGAAGGTACCTACGCATTGGGACATCACTGGAATGTCAATAATACTTCAGTATTCCACACAATAGTCTACGCACAATTGTTTCTCTAGCTACATGAGTAATTCTTAGGTGACTATCTATATTAATCTATCTCAATAGTGTATTGTGTCCGAAATGATCTCAGAATTCTGTTGACAATGTTGACATTGAGCACCGAATTGATTTAACTTTCGAGTGATGTCCAACTGAAGTCTTATGCCTGATGCAACCAAAAGGCCTGTATATCAACTTTATTATATTACTTGGTTTATTTAACCATTTTTACCTTTCATTTATAATTGTTAGAATATTATCACTAAAATCGTAGCATATTAATTAATCTGGCTTCAATCATTTGATTTCGCTATAATCTATACAAATAAATAAAACTGAAGTGTCTGTTGTATACCTACAACAAAAAACCTATTTTCATTTTTTTGTCTGGCTCTCTGTCTGTCTGTCGGTCTGTCAGTCTGTTTGTTCCCGCTAATCTCCGAAACGGCTTGACTGATTTCTACGGGACTTTCACTGGCTGATACCTGATGTTAAAAGGAATAACTTAGGCTACTTTTATTTTAGAAAAATAATTAGGGTTCCGCGCAAAAATGATTGAAACCCAAGAAACCCATGTCAAGTGTCTATATTATTAATTAATAATAATATATATAAGTACTCTAAATAATTTATAAATAATCCAATTTCTTCTAAACGGCGGGAGACACCGCGAGTCCCAGCAAGTTATTGAATATAATTCTTAAGTAAAATTGAGTTATCTAACGATTGAAAACCAAAATGCGTTTACCCTACAACACTTTATCGTAATGTCAGTTACCAAATGTAGTAGTTACAATGTATAAGTGGTAAACTCTAACTCATGCGAAACTGTCCTTAGAACTGCCGAAAAAATTATCCCAAAACTTGTCTGTGTTGTGTGCACTGAATGAAAAACATCTTAGTTATTTATTTGAGGATCTTGTGAAAACTCACGAATATTGCATACTGTTATATCTCAGTGCCGTTTTGTTAGAATAACTTACAAATAGTGCAGTCATTAGTTTCAACGCTGGCACTCAGCTATGCCACCAGTCTTGTAATCTTAAAGTAAGGTAGCGTCAATCCATTTTCCTTGTGAATACAATCGACCAGTAACGTCTTTGTATTGATGTCATCTTCGCCTCTTCCACAGAATTCCTATTATGCTATTGCTTCTTTGTTGTTCGAAGGCACTTTACACTTCAATACCTACATTAAACACAGAACACAGTAAGAATGTAAATATAATTATAATTCCAAGTACGTGTATTCCCACGCGACGACCATGACGGCAACGGCCTGCACCGTACAACCGGGCTGCCTTAGGTTTCCACTGCAAAGTATTCAGTTATAGTATAGATGGAAGATGGAAGCAACCTTGTGACTCATAATTTATTTAGAACAACAGCTAACGCTTCCGCAAACCCGCTTTTGGTTATATACTAACAAAGCCAGCAACCAGCTACTTTATTTGAGGGACGGCGCAATGCCTCATAATGAAAAAATATATGATAGCCCATTACCTATTTTTATTTATCCGATGGAAATACATCATGTACTTTCTCCGCCCCGGGACAGGGCGGAGGGGTATGCCGGACTCCTACCGGCTAAAATCACCGGAGTGGTCATCTTCGGCACCTAAGGGAGGCCCCAGGAACTCCAATAATCTCCATCTAAAGCCACCCACTGGTGCCACGCCTTTAAGCACATCTCGGAGGGGATGACTGTAAAGCGGTCACCCCCTCTAGCGGAGGGAAGGCGACTGTAAACAGGCCAGGACTTCTTCTCGGAATCCTTTACAATCCCCCCAAAGCCTCTCTGTGCGCTGTGCTGCGCACACGGTGACACGTGACCACATGCACACCATCGTCTTCCCAGGGGTCGCTCGGAATGAGCACGCAGGTTCCCTTGCGACGCCCAAGGCCATATAAAGAGGACAGGAGGCTCAGGCGTGTTAGACACGGGCGTCGCGGCGGTTGTTACCCCTCTGCGACCTCCTTCTGGAGCATGACGCTCTCACAGAAGTAGACCACAGCATTCCAATTTTATTTTTATGCTCTACCAGCATAGACACTACTACTGGCAGAGAGATCTTGCCCGATCTGATCGACCAAGATCCGCCGCTTGGCAGCCTACGCAGCGCATTCTCCGAGCATGTGCTGTGCGGTATCCTGATCGTCTCCACAGTGGTACTGTGCCGTGACCTCGCGTCCTATCCTGTGCAAGTACGCACCGAAACAACCCGGTCCGCTGAATACCTGCGTCAGGCGGAATGTGATGCGCTCGCTCCTTTGGAGCCACACTACAAAGAGTGGCAAGATGGCCGCAACGATGCGCTTTTGCGCGTACTGTGGTAGCATGAGCCGTTCGCGCCACAGCTCGAGTGCACGCCGCAGAGTCTGCCGTCTCAGATAGGCCGTTACCTAGTCGCCTTTAGGAATTGGGTAAAAGTTAAAGTAGGGGTAAGTGTTGTACCTGTGGACGGTTTTTACCAGTGGACAAGTTATTCAACTTCACTGAACATAATACTAAAAATAAAACGGAACGCACCCAGGGAGTGCTTTTTATGTATAGTAAGTTGCTAAGCAACAATATCTAACTGCCATTATTTCACTTGCACAAATGTCAACAATTGAGTGGTTTGAACATTGAGGGTGATCGCGGAGAGGGCACGCCGCTATAGCGGTGGTAAGACCCGTCATGAAGGCATGGCTGGAGAGGCCTCCTCACCTTCCGGATGATGCAAGTACTCTCAAACTATAGATGTTTCGGGAAGCACCTGTGTCGAATAGGCCGAGAAGGAATGCCCGGTTTTCGGTTTTCATCACTGTGGAGACTGCCCGGAGGACACGGCGAGGCACACGTTGGAGGAGTGCCCAGCTTGGGCAACGCAGTGTTATGATCTCGTCGGTCGAAGGGGGTGAACTTTCGCTTCCGGCCGTGGTTCAGTCTATCGTCCGGAGCTAGAGCGCGTGGGATGCCGTTGCCTCAATTTGTAAGGACGTGATGTAAGCAAAGGAGTCAGCAGAGCGGGAACGGGATGACACCACCTCTGATCCCCGCCGCAGAAAACGCACCGGGCGCGGGCGCCGAAGGAGGGCGCTGAACGATCTCCGGGACCATGAGAAGTGGCTTGCGGGAGACGAACGGCGGCGCGTGTATTTTGCGCGCGCCTCTCTGTAGGATATGTACGGCCAGCCAGGTCGCACAAGGCCGGGGCCCGTCGAACAGTGACCGGCCGGTACCTGCCGGGGATGCGGTCTAATGCTGACTAGGCGGACACCGCACCCCCGGCTAGAGGTAAGTGAAAGGATACCGTGGGGTTTTAACAGGTAACATTCCGGCATGTCCCTCCGCCCTTCCCAAGGCGAAGGAAGTCCATGAGGATTTCCTAACGATAAAAAAGGATTTTCTACAAGAAAAAATGGTACCGATAATTGCATTCTATTAAGCTATTTTGAAGTGCTACGATATTATATTGACCTTTTTAGTACTTACATTGTTTTGAATACTTACTTTCTTTGATTGTTTTGGGCTGTATCAAACATTTTAGGGTATACCTACTTTAATATTTGTACCGGACATGACCAAGAATGTACCTGTGGACTGTCCATAGGTACACTTTTTGATTGATGAGACCGATTAATAGGATATTTTATAAACTGCAGGTTTTTGCAATATTGTTTAAATATATATGCTTGCGTTGGCCAATACCTCATTTGATGTTAAGCGAAGAAGGAACCTCGAATAGTTAAAGCGGGATTTAATATTAACTGGCGTTTCAGTATTAGGCCGTTAGAATTATAGGTAACATTAGTAAAAAGATTTACAATAGTTGTTTGATAATGTTGTTTACATTTGTTCGAGTACATTAACGTCCTTCGAGTACATTAACAACTCAACTGCGATCGCCAACCCGTCTGCCAAGCGTGGCGATTATGGCAAAACCCCCCAATGAGCCCACAACACATCCATATCGGTCGTTGTGGATCTTTGGGGGAGGCCTGTGTCCAGCAGTGGACTTCATTCGGCCGAAATGATGAATGTTGTTTAATTACTTTTTAAGCTATGTCGACTACTGGAACCATCAAATGTATAAGAGACTTTAATGGTGATGTCGGGATTCTGCAAAATGTCCACAGGCACAACACTTGTCCCTATAGCCAATATAAATCAACAAACAAATAACGAAAACTGCCAAAACAGCAGCATAAATGCCAAGATGTTCTTAATATGAACAGCTGTTCGAACTAGGTATATGCATGAAATGTCCTCATGATAAGGAAACGTTCCTCGCAAGGTGCACATCGAGCGCCGAGCACCGCTGCCACTGCTCACCATTACATAACTCGACGTGCAGCTAATGACCCACTTAGGCATGAGGCGGTTGCTCCGTCTAATGACAAATGATATTACCTCTATTATAAAAATATGTCAAACGCCTGCAAATTCAAACGATAGGTAAGCTGAAGACTATAACATCATTCGTATCTAATAATAAAAAAATTTGGAGCACAAAGGTTCTCGAATGGAGACCGCGCACCGGAAAACGCAGCGTGGGACGACCTCCAACGAGGTGGACAGACGACCTGGTGAAAGTCGTTGGGAGTCATTAGATGAGAGCGGCATGTGACCGCTAGTTGTGGAAATCTAAAGGAGTTAGTTCGTTCAGGAGTAGACATCCTGTGGCTATGTGGGTATGATGCATCATTTAAGAAAAAAATAACTGACTTAAAAATCATTCAACTTTGCTTTGGACTTACAAGCAGTTCAGCTATATTTATGTAAAACACAGGGCACTCGCCTGTAAGTACTGCTAAAATCGATTGATGTATTTGATTAGTGGCCGAATACTCAAACGCCATTTAACGTTAAGTCGACGCTTTAAGTATTCGAGAAACCGGTTTTTGGTGCAAAACCGGGCGCCTCAAATTGTTTAAGCGAGGACTTAACAGTAAATGGCGTTTGAGTATTCGGCCGTATATGTATTAAATTAGGTCTACGAACTGCCTGATCATAAAATATGATGTTTATTATGGGCCTTACATTTTATTCCGAACAAGGCTTCGCCCGCAGCCTCGGGGACAGCTTTTTTATTTCGGGTAAATAGTAGCTAAGATTTTAATCCGGGTTAGTTCTATATGTATGGGTTATGTTCTATTTGTGTGCCAAATTTCAACCAAATCCGTTCAGCCGTGTCAAACATCCAAACATATTTACAAACATTTACATTTAAAATACATATTGGTAGGATTTCACGTGAATAAAGTCGAGGGTAACAACTAGTCTTTACATAAACAAACAACAACGGCCGTCACCGACAATCCGTGCAACTTGCTCTGTTGAAGTTGTAGTGTCTCATATGTTGCAAGAAACGCATTCTTGTTACACCATCACTACCTACTTTCACAATCACAATACTTATAATATCACCTTATCAAAATATCATATTGCTCATACAATAAGATTATCTGCCTAATTATTAATTAATACGAGCATAAAGTCACGACAGTCAGACAAAATTATTATTAAAATTATCTATGATCATTAATTACATAGGTAATTCATGTATAATTGTTTGTATTACCAGTATTAACATAGGATAACGAATAAATTACTGATAAAAGATATCTTACACTGATATAAGCTATTTTGATGTTATCAGACAGACGCTATTATAAAGACTCTTGCAAACCAGTTTTAGGTTAGGTTAAGTTTAATTCTGACGAAAGTGTGCGTATTAATATTGAAACTTGTAACTACCGACTGATAACAAAATTGGTAATAACACCCATATCAACCGCATGAGTTAGCTCTAACGGGGATCGTAATCGGATAGCATAAGATGACGTTACATTAGTTATTTATTTATCTTTATTCTGTTTTTTAGTTTTTAGTCTTCTCGTATACACATCTGGTTTCTGACGAATCCAAAAGAGTCCTCCAGCCAGATCTTAATTCTTGACAGTAACAATGTTTTTATATCAATAATCTAGATCAAACGAGTAGAGAACATAGAAAAACTGCTATAATCAACAAGCCCACTGTTAAAACTAAACCACATAGCTGAGGTACATCACTGTCATAGCTGCTTATCATTTGGATCCGTGGGCTTATTTATGTTAATAGATATGTATCTATCTATATTTATTATTGACAGTAACAACGTTTTTATATCAATAATCCAGATCAAACGAGTAGAGAACCTAGTAAAACTGCTATAATCGACAATCCCACTGTTAAAACTAAACCACATAGCTCAAGTACATCACTGTCATAGCTGCTTAACATTTGGATCCGTGGGCTTATTCATGTTAAACAGGATTCGTGTTTTATTGGTTTTATCGGTTTTACTGATGATAAATAAATCAATATTCAAACATTCGACTAGCGAAAGATTTACTTACTCTGTACTATTTGATAAAGTAAAGGATCAACATTTACTTTTATTTACGTTTATTTTAGTTACGTTTATTTATTTTGCTAAAACGCATCATTGCTACCAATAGATTTACCTCCTAAAATATTTTCCATTATTAAAGTAAGACCCTATATATATAGTCGATGGTATGTTGAATAATACGACAGTCTGTTTTGTTTGTTACCTACAAAAAGCTAACATTCTATATATATGTATACATTGTATACCTATGCCGTGTGGTGCCGGCTCAGAATACCACCACCCCATCTCCTCCCGTGGGTGTCGTAAATGTCGACTAAGGGATTAGCCGGAGGATGGGCAGCAGAGCCCTTCGAGTACATTAACAACTCAACTGCAATCGCCAACCTGTCTGCCAAGCGTGGCGATTATGGCAAAACCCGCAATGAGCCCACAACACACCCATATCGGTCGTTGTGGTGTACTTTGGGGAGGCCTGTGTCCAACAGGGGCCGAAATGATAATGATTGTATACCTAACGGCGTATATTATATTATATAATTCTCAATTATTAATATGTGTATATATGTTAATATTAAGCCGTAAATACACGTGGCACAAACATATAGGGTAGTAGGGTATCAGAAAACCAGCACTGCTGCATACATTGTTGCAGCATATGCTCAGATAGGGTAGTTTTTTGGCCTCGTGCAGTACTACTGTAGTCATATTTTAATTTATTTGAATAATAGTTTTCACTGTCATTTTGTGTACGAGTCCACAATATGACATTTTCTTTCTTTCTTTATGTAAGGGATTTGGAATCGAAATCAATTACTTCGTTCAATGTTGTTAGAAATTTGTTCAGGCACGGTAGTATGAATACATTTTCTGATTATAATATTTACGCTACCATTTCTACTTATCTCAATGTTACTATGTAATTTGCGTATGGTACAATGGAAAACAAATAATAATGAGTTTTAATATATTTTGGGAATCCTGCCACACGCCTGTTTTTATCACTACTTCGTTTGCCAAGCGAAGTAATTACGGCAATATACCATGACCTATTGAGGTAGCCTGTATGGGACTTTTTCCGTAGCACACCTATCTACAGGTGATATGACGAATGAAATATATAATAATATCTTCATAGTGTCCCTCGGAAGTTTAGTGGATCTTCATATTATAGCGTTAGAACGTCGTCGTGGCAACGTCGACACGCCGCGCGCCGTGTCGCTTCGCTTGATATCACTTACCCTGAGTCCCTGACACGCTGCAAATACGAGCGTTTCTTTCGTTTCCAACCAGTCAGGAAATTACGTTTGGAAACGAAACCCTGTGCATTCTGTGGTGATAGCACAATTGATTAATTACATATGACCTATGTAATTTTATTAGAGTTGTCGTTGACTAGATTTTAAGAGTGCGTGTACTATCGTGTACATCAAGGCAAACTAAGATTATCATTACGATAAATCTATAACTATCTTTAAAATGTGTAAGACAAAAGAAATAACTGGCACCACCCTACAGATATTATATCCAACAGACAGTCATATTCGACAGTTTCCCGTACGATATTAAAATTTAAAAAGGCACTATGTCAAATGTTTTAATGATATAACCAGTTGTTTTATATTTCAGCTTTTAAATTACTTACTTACTTTTATTTTGAAATGTGTTTAGTAGGACGGCCCCACCGTTGCAACTTGCGTCTGTCTCACAGTTTTAAAACATCAACGTGGCGACATCCCGTCATATTTAACGTTTTTAAACTTCATATCTTATCTTTAGGAATTACGTAGACACGTCTAAGTAGGTCATGTAAAATATCACTTGCATACACGTACATAATGTGTAACAAAATCTCTGCTCTGCTAGAACGACCACCACATGACTACAACGAAGGTCACAGCGCAACGTGATTTGGAACATAATCGGTATTTTTTCGTACCCAACTTACAGCCGTCGGCGTAGAGACTAACTGCTAACGACATGTAACCGTTAATTGCACGATATTGACCATTGAGATTTCTGGAAACAATGACGTCATTAATCGACATTGCCGTGTTTAAACATTTACATGGACATTGACTCACGAATAATACATTATTTTCATGATTTTGAATGATGTAGTTCGAATCTCTGGTAAGTCATGGTCATGGGCATGGGCATATATGATTATGGGCATATATGATTATTTATATTTAGGTACATATTATGTAGATAAACCTTTTTTTAATTGTTCCGTTGAATATACATCCTCCGCCCCGGAAAAGGGCGGAGGGGTATGCCGGACTCCTACCGGCTAAAACCACCGGAGTGGTCATCTTCGGCACCGTAGGGATGCTCCAAGAACTCGAATAATCTCCATCTAGAGCCACCCATTGGTGCCGCGCCTTTAGGCACATCCCGGAGGGGATGACTGTAAAGCGGTCACCCCCTCTAGTGGGGGAAGGTGACTGTAAAGAGGCCACCCTCCCAGGCATCCCTCGGAGGAATTGTAAAGGATTCCCCCGAAGCCTCGCTATGAGCTGTGCTGCGCAGACCACCGCTGTCTTCCCGGGGGCCCCCGATATGAACACTCAGATTCCCCAATAGGCGCGGTCGCGACCCCCCCAGGCCGCCCGCCATATAAAGACGACAGGGGCGTTGGACACGGGCGCCGCGGTGGTTGTTACCCCGGCTCCGTCCAAGCGTCCTCCTTTTCCGAGCGGGCCGATCCCGCTCAGTGA
Source organism: Diloba caeruleocephala (assembly GCA_947459985.1). Lineage (NCBI taxonomy): Eukaryota > Metazoa > Arthropoda > Insecta > Lepidoptera > Noctuidae > Diloba > Diloba caeruleocephala. Next base: position 19,366,708 of record OX381610.1, read on the forward strand.
CCCTTTTGGAGCATGACGCTATCACAGAAGGAGCACTCCAATTTTCCGATCCGATCGACCAGTATCCGTCGCTCGGCAGCCCACGCAGGGCACTCTCCGAGCGTGTACTGTGCGATATCCTGATCGTTTCCACAGTGATAGCACTGTGCCATGACCTCGCGTCCTATCCTGTGCAAGTACGCACCGAAACAACCGTGTCCGGTGAATACCTGCGTCAGGCGGAATGTGACGCGCTCGCTCCTATGAAGGCACGCCTTCGGCGATCTGGCGGAGGGAGCGTGTTTGGTGATACACCCACACATCCATCTCCGCCAGGATATCAAAAGGCGGAAAGCGCCCCAACAGAGTTGCCGCCTCAAAGGACACCGTTCGGTAACCTCGTGCGATTCGTATAGCCGCTCTACGCTGCAGACCGTGAATCTTGGTTCTGGAGCGCTGGACGCCCGAGAGTCGAGATAACCAATCAGGCGCCCCGTAGAGGGCCACGGACCGCGCGACTACCCATAGAGGCGGCGAACTTTTTCTCTCGGTCCCCCGAGATTGGGCAGTAGACGGTGCAAGGCACCCACTATCCTTTCGACCCGGGGGACAAGACGCTCAAAGTGCTCCTCGAAGCCCCAGCGACTGTCCAGCCCACCATTTTATCGTGAAAAAATGGCTGGCTGCTATGTTACCAGCCAAATTGCAGGCAATTGGCTTAGCAAACACCACTAACTTTGCTACCTATAAAGAAAGTAATCATTTTAAGTTTTACCTATTAGTAGCTATCAGAAATAGTAGAGTTGCTACTCATAGTATACTGTGTGTATGGATGTGTGTATGTATTTTATGTAGATACTATTAGTTCAGTAAATATGGAGTATTGTTTCTGTATTACCAAACTACAAGCACACGCATTACCTATGATGTTTTAAACTTGTTTTTTTTTTAACTTTACAGATAAGCTGACCAGAGAGAAGAAAGAATTGCCTCGAAATAGTATAGCTTACGGTAAGTAAATTTATTTTGGCAAACTGACTGTCACAGAATAAATAAAAGTGGTATGTACCGTAGTAAAGTCCATAATATTAGACTATAATTTCGGGACTGCGCGCACAGATAAATCAAAACAGTATTTTGACTAACCTCAACGTTTCGGCCAAATTGCATTGACCGTGGTCACAAGACGACTTAAAGTACAATAACAGTATTAAAGTCCTGCGTCTTAAAGGCGTAAATTAAAAGAGTGAAGTCAACTAGTTGGTACGGTTATTGATACGGCTAAGCGATTGGCTTGCTGCGCTACGTGTCGCGGGGTAGATCCCGCACGGTACAAATGTTTGTATGATCTACAGATAGTCATTACGGGTCTGGGTGTTTGTGCCTGTGAGACCTGTCTGTAAACTGTACCCATGACTTAGGAGGTATACAACAGGGGGAAAAGATTTTTAAAAAACACGTTGTCTCTAGTTGTGTATTTTAAATCCTTAAAGTTGGTACTAACCGCTTAATACGTACGTACGTACTGAACGGGTACTTATTAGTACTTAAATACAATAATTCGCAGATAGGAATACAATTACAATTGATAGTCTAGTTCAGTTGGTATTCATGACACAATACATACTACGAAAACAGTAACGATCCAATCGCTTGCATTCTACATGGATTTATTTTCATCATCATCATCAAATCAACCAAAAGGCGCCCACTGCTGCCACTGCACACTGAAACAATGGCCACCACCATAGACGACCGCCTACATGCAGTGTGTCGAAATGTTTGGTGAGTTTGTCAGTGCTTACCCCGCTTGGCTGACGGGTTGGTGAGCGCCAGAGGGCTACTGTAACACCAAAGGGGGCTCCTGCCTATCTCTCTGGTTTTATCCTTAGCCGCTTTTACGACATCCATGGGAGGAGATGAAGTGGTGCTAAATTCTTAATCCGGACACCACACGGTTTTTTCTTTTTAATATATGTATTTTTTAAAGAGGTCCATGGATTTTCTTGCCGGTTCTTCCCCATAGGACCAACGACTTGGAACCGTGTATCTATTCGAATTCGGACTATTCGTGAATGCCAGCAAATGGATCACATGAATTTTTTTTTTTTAACTTTGACTTTGAAAGAACAGCAGACAGACGATTTTTAATAATAATTTACTTAGTTAACATATTATTAACATCTAGAAGGATAGTCTGCACATACAATGCGTACATGCGTATAAACCAGGGATTTCCAAATTTCCCAAGGGGTCGATATCGGTTTCCCAGGGGTCGACATAGACGAAAACTGATTTCGGGCGTCGACGAGGTCTAAAACCGACCCCTACTAATTAACATAAGTTCTTATTTTGAAACTTCCAAGATACTGTATTAGTTGTGTTACGTGTACCAACTTGTTATACGAATGACTAATATTATAGTATGAACAGGAGGATTAGAAATTGGTAAGTATTTTGTATCTAGGAAAAAAAAGAGGTGATACGATTTTTAAAGTAATTTGGTTATGGGGGTCTGAGGTATCAGTTCTTTTAGGAAAAGGGGACCCTTGCCCATAATAGTTTGGGGATCCCTGATTTAAAAGGTAACGCATATGACTCCATTCGCTAAGCGGCCCGTTCGCTTGTAAATGCTGCCCCCGAAAAATAATGTATTATTATTTGATGAAAATGCCTAACTGTAACAACATCATCTATGCGCTTGTGAGTGACAAGGAAAGTAAACGTACGATGCTTACGCCCACGTGTATATCGTTCAGTTTACGCGTTTGCGACAGTCGGACGGCAAGAGGCTGTATCCTTCTAGGCGTTATTATTCAAATATATAACTTATTATACATACTTTTAGAGAATTCATGGCAAAACATATAGAAAAGAGCAAATTGAAAAGATTTTTATTCATATAAACCATTTACAGGCTTGTGAATAGACAGCATGTAGTTGCTCGGTTCCAAAAAGCTTGTCCTATGGAGCAATATGTTTATATCACACATCGCCAATCGATCTGTTCAAACCAGTGTATATACATAACTGCTTTAATTTCATTCATAGCAGGTATTGCGTAAGATACCTTACACCCGATCTATTGTCATGGTTAACTGATTCACGTCACGTACGTAAGTTAACCTTACTTATAGGGTGATAACGACTTTTACGAAAACTGTTAAGAACTCGCACATTACCTAACTACACGAATCGAGTATGTTTAAAAGTATAACTTGACCTTGACCTTGACCTTGACCTGCATTTTTGTAGAATAGACTTATTATATACCAGAAACATTTCGACTGGTAAATACAAACTAGTATGGTACTTATTCCTATACCTATTTGACCGACTATTCACTCTACATTTATTTAGGTAGGTTTGCCGATTCCGTATTATTGAGCAATATACATAAACCGACAATAGAGAAGTATAATAAGATTCTACTGTATTTCACCAGAATATTTAAGAATAATAATAATACTTTAAAGTTTATAAGGATATTTGTAGTACATAATGTTTGAAAGTATGATATAAATATTTACCGCTTCTCTGGTTTGCAAGAGATATTAGACGTAAAAGTAGTACCTAGCATTTCATTGATATCTTATGCTTTTGTGAAACTTAGTTGAAAGCAGTCAAAATATAAACAAAAAATAATTATTTTACGTTTGTAAGTGCGTTTAATCGATATCCGTGCGTTTATTAGATTACTAGCTTTTGCCCGCAGCTTCGCACGCGTGTAATTGGAAATCTACATCATGTTGTTGAAAACATGCAATAAAGACCTGCGCTTTTATTAGGAACGTGTAATACTCTCTACACCTACTATGTCATCATACTATGTTTCTATGAATCCGACACAACCCGTAGGCCTGCCAGATATTGCGTCCAGCCCAGCCAGCCGAGTGCCAAACCGCGCGCTTTTCTTTGGAAACGCTTCTCGCATGTCACTACCCAGTACCCAGTCATCAATAACTTTCATAAAATGCAGTTTCCCCTTTTGCCGTCCAGTATTTACAGTCCAATCACTCACTATAACCTTACCGCTCATTTTGTCATTTAAATTAGGGCTTTAAGTCGTGTGTTGTACAATACTTTTATAAGATAAATTGCGCGAGTGCGCTTGCAGCTGCCATCCTCTCGTCCCACAGATAGCGTACTTCAAGCGAGCAGACCGCGCGCTTCAAGCGAGCATACAGCGCGCCGATTGCGAGCGATCTGCTTGCCGACGCCACCAGTAGATCGCCCATTATACAAACACACGTTCGAGATCACTCACCATAATGTCCGTTGACTAGACAGCAATAAGTCGAACCCTGGCTGTCGGCGCGTAGAAGACCAACATGACGGAGAATAAATGTCGCATACTACTGGGACTGTCGCTGACCTCCTCGAGAGTATTGTCCCAGTGTTATATCATCGTCAAGTAGATGAAGCGTTCCGTAGGCTGGGCGATCAAACATACCTCTTTGCTTCTCGTACGTATAATAATAGTATGAAGCCATCTCGCTATTCGTTAGCGATTTGGCGAACAGATCCTCTTCGTACAGCTTAAAAAATACGTGATGCGTACGCGGATTTTCTATGCGCTTTATGACATTTTCAAGATTAAATAAATTCGCTAGCCATTCTCTAAATGGACTACGAAATGTAAGACCGTTGGATGTCGATCATGTACAGAGAAATCGTAGTGCGGATACTCTGCGAGCTGAATCATGATTCGCGTTGAGTGTAAGTCTCTGAGGTGCGTGATGCAGCATGACGCTTTCGATAGCTTGCGAGGCGTTCTTGACGTCCATCATTACTTTTGTAGGGGACTGTATGCTTTCTATTAATTAAACTGTAGGCTAGTCCAAAATAATATAATTTCGAATTAAAAGGAATTACAAAGAACAAAGGAGTGGCGGCGGCGCGCGTACTATAATTATTTATCGGTCGCGAGTGTGCTGTGTCTGTGTGGTGGCGTGGCCGGCCGGCGCGAGCTCGTCGTTCCCCGCATCCCGCGCTGCCGCCTCCACCGCTGATGGTCGAGAATGTTCCGAACAACTTTCATGTGATCGAGAGGCAGACATAGGCGACAGAGCTTCTGAAAGAAGTTGGAACACCGGTACGTAAAGTCCTTCAGAAGCTGTTCAACTCCACCTTACCCTAGAGCACAACGCCGGAAGCATAGAACAGAGGCGAGGTGGTGCTCTTGGATGGAGGGTGATAATACCCTATTGAAGAATTATAGACCCACCTCGCTTCCGAGCTTTGTCTATAAGCTGTTTTCAAGGGTGATCACGAATCGTCTCGAGTGCAGGTTTAATGACTTCCAGCCTCCCGAACAAGCCGGTTTCCGAAAACACTACCTACGTGTGAAGGACGACTTTATTTTACGTTGTGTACGTTTTTATTCATTATAATAAAACAATTTTAAACGGATTAAATCGCGTATGTCATAGATTTTTGTTTTTCCTGACGTTTCGAATACTTTGTAGCATTCGTGGTCGCAGGATGACTAAAGGTGATAGCGTCGTTACAGATTTTAAAAGTTATTTTATTATATCTACCGTACAATTTTAATCATTAAATTAGTTTCGATGCACGCCGTATTCACTCACAGTGTCTTGATGTTTTTTAGTGCGGTATGTTGTTTGGGACTTATATTTTAATAACTGGATTCCAAATAGGTGGCACATGCCAACCATCTTCTCTTTTAAAATTAGGATGTTTTTTAATTGCAATAGCCTCGTGAAACATTCTTGGTACATATCGGTTCTCTTTCGCGAGGACTTGAGGTTAATCAAAACGAAGATAGTGGTTGGGTCTGTCTAAGGCATGTTCACGCACTGCAGACGTTGTGGAGCGTCTATGCTTGCCATTAGCTATATGTTCCTTTATTCGGGTGGCTATGCTACGCTTTGTTTGCCCTATGTATGACAAACCACAATCACAGTCAATCTTGTAGAAACGTCAGGAGAAACAAAGATGCAGGAGGCATCTTGTAAAGGTATGTGACATTTCACCGGTTTTAAAAGTTGGCTGATCTTCTTATGCTGATTGAAGTAGGTTTTTATAGAAGCACACTTCAAGATGTGACCAATTTTGTTGGGTCTCTCGGTACTCCCTTAATAAATGGTAAAACAGCGGGTCGTTGATCAACCGTGGTGGGTTTCGGGCGGCTTCTGCGACGGGGAAGTGGAGCTTTCAAATTGTTATTTTGAAGAACTTGCTTCACATGGTTAAGCTCCCCTGCCAGATGGTCGGCGTCACAAATGCGTCAAGTTTGTATTATTATATTAACACTTAGATACCTATAGTACAAAAAACGTATTGAATAAAACAAAACCTACATCAAAAAAATTATACCAGTAAAATGATTTTTCAAGATTTATGAAATCAACTGAAATGGAATGAAAATGAAATGACTGGACGTAATATTATAATCACAATAAACCAATATGGTCACGTTTGTCGAAAGACCGATGGCCGATGAAGCAGACGAGTCCTAGAGTGGAGACCGTGTATGGGCAAACGTAGTGTGTGACGCCCACTAGCCAGATGGACGGACGACCTGAAAAAGGTTGGGTCCGGCTGGATGCGGAAAGCTGATGACCAGGTGTTGTCGCGCACGCTGGAGAGGCCTACATCCAGCAGTGGACCGGTATAGGCCGATGATGATGATGAAACCAATATGCTAAGGTGCCTTGCTCGATCTGTAAGAAGTTATTATACACAAAGTAGCAAATGCCACATTTGTGCCACGTCCTGGTTTTGTTCTGCAAGAGCTAGTAGCGATGGAAAAAAGTACAGTGTGTTCGCGATGTGCCACCAGCTTAAAAAGAGAAATAAAACCTTGTCAGGCTTACTGGAACAAGATGGAAGTATTTGACAGCCCCCTCTCCACTCTTCGCACATATTCATCATGCATATAACGCATGCATTCATACATAGCAATATACTTTGTATAGAATCAAATTTCATATTTATACGAAACGAATTCGAGAGTATTTAATACTAAATTAAATAAGAATGACTCAAACCGGTACTCATCTCGGAGGAATCGGTGAACTATTAAGACTTCATCTAGATAGGTACAATCAAACTAAACCCGTTTATTCAAGCTAGTTAAAAAACTACTCAATCAAAAAGTTAATGAAACTTATAAGGGATAAATGTTAAAATATTCTGCACCATTTAAAAAAGAAATTGCTCAAATCGGTCCGCACATCTCGGAGTAATCGATGTACTTACATAAAAAATACTTTGGAATTGAGAACCTCCTTTTTTTGTCATGGCGAAATTGGAGTGGAGCGGAGCGGAGGGCATGCCGGACTCTTACCGGCTAAAAACCTACAATGTCCTCCCTCTTACCTCTAGCGGGGAGTGAGGTGCACGCTTTGTCTGCATTAGACCGCGCCAATAATATATAGAAAAGATACTTACTTATGTGTCTAATAACAATAATTTACATACTGGCAACACATCTGAAGTACGTCAGAAAATCTGGATTTTTAAATAATTTAAATAACATATAATAATATCAACTATAAGCACCAAATATAAACAACAAAACTACAATGGATAAATTATATGAAGAAATATATATATTACCTACAAGAAGATTAGACCACAAATACGGAAAATTATAAATAAGAACGATGTATCTGACAGATGATGACATGACCGACCGAGTATAAATGAACATGAAATTAACATAAAACAAATCATGATTACTCGAAATCGTGCCAGAATGCAAAACGCACGCCCTACATCTTCGGCCTCGTCGCTCAGCTCCGCCTCGCAGCCGCCGGAATCCAGCCCCGTCGTATGTACAGCGACACCGGCAGTTGCAGTTGCGTCGAGCTCGAGCGACGAGTATTATTCTCCACCGACGTCACCACCACCAGCTTGTCGACGTGGAAGAGGCCGACCACCGGCCAGTTTGGGACCTCGAGGCCCACCTGCCTCTGACAGGGTCCCCGCTCCCGGTGGAAGTGTGCAGCGCATGCGATGGACCACAGCCATTAATGAAAATGTCATGCGCGCATACTTTGGAGCGACAGAGGGGGGAACTAACCTGACTGCGTACCGTGGTCGGATGCTCTCTCTGTTTCAGGTACTTGAACCGGCTGTCAACGTATCGGCACAACGACTATCGGATCAAGTGCGGGTCATACAACGTAATCATAGGTTAGATGATGCTGCACTTGATCGGCTACGCTCTGAGGTGCAGACTAACCGTGTCATCTCTCCTGCATCACAAACCACGGTGCAACCGCAAGCAACGTTTGAGGTTCCACCGCGGTCCAACCTCGTTGATGAAGAAGAAGATGATGGGGCTATTACTGCAGGTAACCAGTGCATTGAAACTTTAAGGAGCGCTTTGGACTGTGCGATTCGAGAGTATAGATACACTCCATCTACCCATAGGCCACGTCTACCACGTTTGCCTATGCATAAAAAGAATAGAGCGCTAGTGTGTGCCCTGGATTCGCTGCTGTTAGATTATTTTGACAGCAGCGAAGACCTCGGCGATACGCATTCGATTCTGTACTGTTCGGCTGTTGCGGCATGTCGTGTAGCCAATGTCAAATTTCCAAATATTGACAGAGCTACACAACCAAAATCTGCCGTACCAGCTTGGCAGTACAGGATTGAACATCGTATTAATGAGGCTAGGGCACTTATTGGCAAGCTAATCTGCTTCAGGGAGGGTAATACCCGCCCAAGAGTGATGCGCTTTGTGAGACGAGCATTTTCGGGGACTGATGTCAGCCCTCTAGAATATATGTCTCGTGTCACAGAGCGCATCGACTACCTGAAGCAGAAAGTTTATGCATGGGCGAACCGTATTCGTAGATACAGACGGCGAATGGAGCGGTATACCCTGAATCGCATATTCCAGAGTGACCAAAGGTGGGTATATAGAACTTGGGAGCAACCTGACCAAGGTATGGATGAAGTCCACCGACCAGATGATGATGCCATGAATGCATTCTGGCGCAGCATATGGTCGGTGCCCGTCAGCCATACCGAAGGTGATTGGATACGAGAGGTTGAACGAGCTTGTGAACCAATATCAGAAATGGGGGCAATAGTAATTAGCCCCCAAGACGTAGCCAGTGCAGTCCGTCCATTGCCTAACTGGAAATCTCCGGGACCGGACGGGCTGCACAATTTTTGGCTCAAATGGATATGTAGTTCACATGCTCGCTTGGCCTCTCAGTTCCAGTCATGCTTAGAGTCGGGCTCGCTACCACAGTTATTTACAATAGGAATTACCCACCTGCTCCATAAATCAGGTAGTACTACGGATCCCAAAAATTATAGACCGATCACTTGTTTACCGACGGTCTATAAACTTCTTACATCCATCCTGAGAGTCAAAATTAACACACATATTGATAAAAATTGCATCATGTCTACTTCTCAGAATGGATGTAGGAATGGGTCCCGTGGTACTAAGGAGCTGCTCCTTATTGACATGGCCATTAGCCAACAGGTTAAACGTAACCGCAAGGATCTGTCTACATGCTGGATAGATTATAAGAAGGCCTACGACTCGATGCCACATACATGGCTCATGAGGGTGCTAGAGTTATATAAAATAAATGCAACCCTACGCACCTTCCTGTTCACATGTATGGGGCAATGGAGGACGGTACTTCACTATCCGGGATGTAGACAGATTCAAGGAAACGTTGAACCGATCAGGATCGAGCGTGGAATATTTCAGGGCGATAGCCTGAGTCCCCTGTGGTTCTGTTTAGCCTTGAACCCTCTGAGCACACTGCTGGAGAGTTCGAGGCTAGGCTACCAGATGAGAAGAGGTGGTCAGATCATATCTCACCTCTTATACATGGATGATTTGAAACTCTTTGCCCCCAACAATTTGCGGCTAATAGAGTTACTGAAGGTAACTGAAACTTTTAGTAACTCAATTAGGATGGAATTTGGTGTGGACAAATGTGCAGTCATGCATGTAAAACGAGGGAAGATTATGGAATCCGAGGGATTACAACTTTCGGATTTCATACAAATCAGATCCCTTTCCTCATCTGAAACCTACAAGTACTTGGGTATGTCGGAGGCGTTAGGTGTCAACGCAGCTGACATGAAACAATCGTTACAGGGGCGATTCTTTGGCCGCCTGAAAAAAGTACTGAAAAGTCTTTTGTCAGGCGGTAACAAGGTACGCGCCTTTAACGGTTGGGTCATGCCAGTCTTAGTCTATTCTTTCGGCATACTCAAGTGGACTCAGACGGAATTAGACGCTCTGGATAGAAGAGTCCGTTCGTTGTTGACCACAAATCGGATGCATCACCCACGATCGTCGGTAATGAGGCTATACATCCCACGAAAGTGTGGGGGTCGAGGCTTTTTAAATGCTAAGACCCTCCACAATCGTGAGGTGTGCAGCCTCAGGGAGTACTTTCTCCATGCCGAAGTGGGGATGCACCGAGATGTGGTTGCGATGGACAAGGGACTCACCCCGCTCTCCTTGGCTAAAGAGAACTGGCATAAACCCGTAGTGCTTGACACTAATGACCGTATGGAGGTATGGCAGAACAAGGAGCTTCACGGACGCTTTTACCGGGCCCTTCATGGGCCTGATGTAAACTTAGTAGCGTCCGTGTCTTGGCTACGTTTCGGTGACCTGTTTGGGGAAACCGAAGGTTTTATCTGTGCAATTATGGATGAAGTTATCATGACGAATAATTACCGAAAATATATTGTGAAGGACGGCACGGTTGACATCTGTCGGGCATGCCACCGTCCAGGCGAGTCTATACGTCACATTATTTCCGGTTGTTCTCGTCTTGCTAACGGCGAGTACTTGCACAGGCATAACCAAGTAGCCAGGATTATCCACCAGCAACTTGCACTGCAATACAACCTTGTGAGTTCAGAAGTGCCATACTACAGGTATGTGCCCGACCCAGTTCTCGAGAATGACCATGTCACAATGTACTGGGATCGATCTATCATTACTGACAGGACTATTGTAGCCAATAAGCCTGACATAGTGGTGATAGATCGAGTAGAGCGCCGCACAATGATTGTTGATATAACTATCCCGCATGACGAGAATCTCGTGAAGGCCGAGAAAGATAAGCAAATTAAGTATCTTGACTTGGCGCACGAGGTTGTCGACATGTGGGAGGTAGACTCTGCAATCATTGTGCCGATAGTTGTCACGGCCAATGGCCTTATGGCCAAGAGCCTCGACCAACACCTTAAGAGGCTCTCGTTAGGCAGCTGGGTCAAGGGCTTGATACAGAAAGCGGTACTCCTGGACACGGCTCGTATTGTTAGGAGGTTCCTCTCTCTGGAGCCCTAACCACCGGTAGCTTGGACCTTGTTCCCGATGCCGGTGGGCTACTATTTTTTATATTTTTAAATATATATTGTTTTTTTTTATATGTATTTAAAAATGTAATTTATATGTATATATTTAAAATAAAGGAATAATAATTTACATACTATATGGCATTGGGTAATGGAGATGGATTGAAATGGATATAGAGTAGTGGATTTTCCGCGAATTCCGTAGTGCCTTAACTTACAAATGATCGTAATCAAAAGCCTTGGAAAAATCACAGGAGATGATACCATTAGTATCTCGTATCGCTCCGGTCGAAGCTTGTGGTGATAACCAATTAATGGACTTCGGCCAGAAATCGACCGAATACATTTTTCATAATGTTTTTTGTGTCCAGCAGAGCCTCGAAACGTATAAATATTTTAACAAATAAAGAGAGAAAGAAATATTTATTTGCTAGAAAGACGTTTGAAAGTTTTTAAAACATTCAAAGGTGCGTCTCGTGTTTTGCCAGTAAAGCGGTATGGCCAAATGTATTTTTATTATTATAAGTAGGTACACGAGATGAGATGAGATACATTCATACATATTCGCAAATAACAACATTATATTTTAGTGGATCATCATTTCGGCCGAATAAAGTCCACTGCTGGACACAGGCCTCCCGCCAATGAGCACACAACAACCGATATCGGTGTGTTGTGTGCTCATTGGCGGGTTTTGCCATAATCGCCACGCTTGGCAGGCGGGTTGGCGATCGCAGTTGAGTAGTTAGTGTATTCAATGGACGCTGCTACCCATCCTCCGTCTAATCCCTTTGTCGGCTTTTACGACACCCACGGGATGAGATGGGTTAGTGCTATTCGTAGCCGGCACCACATCTTTTAATAGATACTAATAATATATTCAATTCCTTACTGAAAATAAATTACCAGTGAATTAGGGAAAAATATTTTCCTTCGCTGGTATTCTTATAACTCGGCCAAATTAAATGCACAGTCATATGCTTTTACCGTCGAAATTAATTAGAATATTTTGATTTAAGGTTGAAATCTTTATCAGTTTGGGTTAGAACTGTGCTAATAATATATACAAAGATTAATATTGCAATGTTTTCATGTGAATAGATCTTTGTGAGGATGGATATAGATTACAGCTTGACCTCTGTTCGAAAATTATAGTTCTCGCGTGTTCATAACGAATCCATATCTTTGGATGATTGTTTCGATCTGTATAAACGATCGTAATCGTGATCCTAGCAATATGGCGGATTTAGGTTGAAATCTGCCAATTTAATTTTAATTTGTGGTTTGCTCAAATGATATGGTAATTAATAATGGTAACGTCATGTTATGCGAGGTATTCGATAAATGTAATACAAATAAATAAATTAATAAGTAAGTACTTATTAGTTTATTTATGTAGATGATTTATTTATCATTTATTTTTATTAATATATTTTATTGTAATATTTAATTACTTTAGTTATTTTTATTTATAGTTTATTTATTTAAGTATATTTTTGATTATGTGTTTAATTATATTTATTCATTTATGTATTAATTATGTTGGTATATATTTATAAATACAAGTAAATAAATATATACAAATATATAGATTATTAGTTACATTTATTTAAATAGGTATATATTTATAAATACATAAATAAATATACTCCTTAATTAATTATTTAATAAAGTAGAAATAAACTATTAAATTTATTTCTAATTTAATTAATTAATTAAAAAAAGTACATTAACAACTCAACTGCGATCGCCAACCCGCCTGCCAAGCGTGGCGATTATGGCAAAACCCCCCAATGAACCCACAACACATCCATATCGGTGGTTGTGGTGATCTTTGGGGGAGGCCTGTGTCCAGCAGTGGACTTCATTCGGCCGAAACGATGAATTAAAAAAAACATTATCCGTGTGGTGTCCGGATTTATCCGTGTGGTGTCCGGATTAAGAATATAGCACCAGTCCATCTCCTCCCGTGGAGGTCGTAAAAGTCGACTAAGGGACTCTTAACCAGAGGGATGGGCAGCAGCGTCCCTTTTGCTGAGCAGTAGCAACTCTGCGCTCACCAACCCGCTTGCCAAGCGTGGTGAGTATCGGCAAATTCCCCCCAAAATGACAACACAACATAAGCACCGGCCCCTAGTTCCCGGCAGCCCCGCCATTCATGGTCATGGTAGCGGCCACGGAAACGGCGGGGCAGGGGGTGCTAAGAATCTCCGGATGGGATCCGGCTACCACCCAAGACGAAAACTGGCCCTGGTGACATATAACAAACGCACACTGAGGGCAGACGAAAAGATTGTTGAGCTGGAAGAAGAAATAGATAAGTTGCACTGGGATATCATGGGTCTATCAGAAGTCCGAAGAGAGGGGGAGGACACGATAACCCTGAAATCCGGCAACTTATTCTACTACCGGGAAGGCGAACATCTGTCTCAAGGTGGTGTCGGGTTTCTCGTCCGCAGGTCCCTCATTAACAGTATAGTGGCCATCGAAATTGTGTCGAGCAGGGTAGCGTACCTTATACTCAGGTATAAGGGTAAGAGGTATTCGTTGAAGGTCATACAGGTCTACGCACCGACCTCGACACACCCAGATGATGAAGTAGATAGTATGTATGAGGACGTAAGTAGGGCCATACATACCTCGAAGACACATTTCACTGTTGTGATGGGGGACTTCAACGCAAAACTGGGCACTCGATGCGATGGTGAGTTGAGCGTGGGGCAATTTGGATATGGGCAACGGAACCCCAGGGGACAGAGGCTGGCCGACTTTTTGGAAAAGGAGGGACTCTTTATGATGAACTCCTTTTTCCAAAAGCCGCCTCACAGGAAGTGGACCTGGATGAGTCCCGATGGTTCCACGAGGAATGAGATTGACTTCATCATGACCAATAAAAGACAAATATTCAATGACGTCTCTGTGATCCACAGGGTGAAAACCGGTAGTGATCACCGAATGGTAAGAGGCACATTGAATATTAATCTCAAAGATGAGAGGTCTCGTCTGATGAGGTCTACGCTCCGGCCCTCTAGTGCTCATATCCAAAACCCCGAGAGCTTTCAACTCGAACTCCAAAACCGCTTCGAGTGCCTGGAACATTGCGTATCTGATTTGACGATTTAAATGGTAGGTTTGTAGAAACTGTCCAAACGGTTGGGTCTAAGTTCTTTAAAGCCCACCGTAAAGGTAGACCAAAAAAGTATACCGAGGATATCCCGGACATCAGCCTGTACGAGATTAGGATGGCCTTAAAACAGCTTAAAAATAACAAGGCGCCGGGTGGAGACGGAATTACGACAGAGCTTCTGAAAGCGGGTGGAACACCGGTACTTAAAGTCCTTCAGAAGCTATTCAATTCCGTCTCACTCGAGGGCACAACGCCGGAAGCGTGGAACAGAGGTGAGGTGGTGCTCTTCTTCAAAAAGGGTGATAACACCCTATTGAAGAATTATAGACCCATCTCACTTCTGAGCCATGTTTATAAGCTGTTTTCAAGGGTCATCACGAATCGTCTCGAGCGCAGGTTTGATGACTTCCAGCCTCCCGAACAAGCCGGTTTCCGAAAAGGTTTCAGTACCATAGACCACATCCATACGCTGCGGCAGGTTATACAGAAGACCGAGGAGTATAATCTGCCACTATGCTTGGCGTTTGTGGACTATGAGAAAGCCTTCGATTCGATCGAAACCTGGGCAGTGCTGCAATCTCTGCAGCGGTGCCAGATTGACTATCGGTATATTGAAGTGTTGAAGTGCTTATACAGAAACGCCACCATGTCGGTCCGAGTACATGAACAGAGCACGGGGGCAATTCCATTGCAGAGAGGTGTGAGACAGGGGGACGTCATTTCCCCGAAACTGTTCACCGCTGCAATGGAGGATGCCTTCAAGCTACTGGAGTGGAAAGGATTCGGCATTAACATCAATGGCGAGTATATCACTCACCTTCGATTTGCCGATGACATCGTAGTCATGGCAGAATCGCTGCAAGAGCTCAGCACAATGCTCGATGATCTCAACAGAGTGTCCCAACAGGTGGGCCTTAAAATGAACATGGGCAAGACAAAAGTCATGTCAAATGTCCATGTCGTGCCTACCCCAATATCCGTTGGGGGGTCTGTTCTCGAAGTTGTTGACGAGTATGTCTACCTAGGACAAACTGTCCAGTTAGGTAGGTCCAACTTCGAGAAAGTCTTTAACCAGTGTGTGTTACCAGTGATGACATATGGAACAGAGACGTGGTCACTCACAATGGGCCTCATAAGAAAGCTCAAGGTCACTCAACGAGCTATGAAGAGAGCTATGCTTGGTATTTCTCTACGAGATCGAATCAGAAATGAGGAGATCCGTAGAAGAACTAAAGTTGTCGACATAGCTGAAAGGATTAGTAAACTGAAGTGGCAATGGGCAGGGCACATTGCTCGTAGCACTGATGGCCGTTGGAGCACAAAGGTTCTCGAATGGAGACCGCGCACCGGAAAACGCAGCGTGTGACGACCTCCAACGAGGTGGACAGACGATCTGGTGAAGGTCGCTGGGAGTCGTTGGATGAGAGCGGCATGTGACCGCTCGTTGTGGAAATCTAAGGGGAGGCCTTTGTTCAGCAGTGGACGTCCTGTGGCTGATATGATGATGATGAAACAATTAAATAAATACAAAATAAATTACTGACGAAAAAACAGTAAATAGTTACATTAATATTAATTAATCAGTATTTCAATAATAAATAAATAATAAAATTAATTAATTAACGAAATCATGTCGTACAAGTTGTTTGTTGTAATATAAAAAATATATCATCTATGGTAACGGCCGAAATTAATAATGTGTTTAATATCTGCGTATATATATATATATATATTTATATATACATATATAGATACATCACACACTCATCCCGTGGGTGTAGTAAAAGGCGACCATGGGATTAACCACATGATGGGCAGCAGCGTCCTTCGAGTACATTCTTAACAACTCAACTGCGATCGCCAACCCACCTGCCAAGCGTGGTAGTCGACATAGCTGAAAGGATTAGTAAACTGAAGTGGCAATGGGCGGGGCACATTGCTCGTAGAACTGATGGCCGTTGGGGCAAAAAGGTTCTCGAATGGAGACCGCGCACCGGAAAACGCAGCGTGGGAAGACCTTCAACAAGGAAACGTAGTTTAGTGAAATATTTGTTTGTTCAGGAGTGTTTAATCTTTTTAACAGTGTGAAACTTGACTTCGGTACCAAAAGCTCTTTTAAACGACTTATTGTTCGTTTTCGTAACTGCTGTTAGGGACCTAAACCAAAAAGCATGACAAAATATTTGTGTTGTTATCCATAAATAAAGGATAAATATATTCTATTTTATACGACGTTTCTAGTTTACTTCATTTTTAATTATTTATATTTAAATACCTACCTACCTATTTCTTTCTTCCTAACTAAATGGCGTTACTGTCGAATTAGATCACGCTATGGTTTCGTTGGCAAAAAGTGATGGTAAGGGTCAGTTAAGTTTAACTGTAGGACTGCTCGAGTGTCTGTCCTATTTGCTTTGCGGTCGAGAAACATGTTCAAGCATGCGCACCTAATCTGCGATTCTGCGCCAAAGGGATACCGATGTCGATTGTCGCAGTCTGCACACAAAGCCGTTACGTTTGTTGTCTTTATGTTTGCACTTTGCTTTGAGTTTTTTAATTGTCTTAAACTTTTTTAAAGTTAAACAACTTACTAACCTTACCTAAATAATTTATTTATACAAATAATTCATTTGACCAATTGGCGATTCTTACGAACCTGTGTTGATCCATTTTCTTTTTGGTTGTTATTGATATCGGATTCAAAAGTTTAAAAGGAATTTTAAATATGGGCCCTACAAAGTGGACGAATCTTTCTCTAAACTCTTGGGCTTCTGAGATGCAAAGACTAGCACGATCTGTCAAAACTGCCGATGATCGTAAGGCTCGGTTAGCTAGTAAACGTGAGCGCAACGCGACTTCAACTGCAGAAAGCGGCACGCAGCCCCAGCAGTGGTTAGGTGCCCAACGAGTTGTCATTGCTGCCTCTCGCTCACATGAAAGTAATGATGGACGTGAAGAACGTCTCGTTCTCGTTCTCGCGCCATGCTGCATCACGCACCTCACAGACTTACACCCAATAGAGCGCTCCGAAAATCCACGTCAGACTATGCTTCTCGTATTTTTTAAACTGTACAAGAGGATCTGTATGCGAAATCGCTAACGAATAGCCCGATGGCGTCATACTATTATTATAAATTTAATATTTTCAATTTCAACCTTTGAAAACCTTTGTAAAGCGGTTCATCCCCTCTAGCGGAGGGAAGGCGACTGTAAAAAGATTATCCCCCAGGCACTTCTCGGGGAGGATTGTAGAGGATCCCCCTTGTCTGCCCCTGCATATACACAATTACAAGTTGCACCTACCACCTCCCTCCGTGCTTAAGCCTAATTTCCTACTAACTGAAATGTCTTTCCTATTCCTCCTTTTTCTTTTCTGATTAATTTCGGAGCGGGTTCCAAGACAGTTATTCAGTTTTCTGGGACACTCCGAGCTGAAGCTCTCTGATCGTTGTTCCTTTCGGTGGTTGCCATTGTAGATCCTAGCTTACAGGAGTTGCAGTGGTTGTGAAAGTGTGGCGGGATGCACCAAAAAAATAAAAGAAACATTTTCAGAGTATATTTCAATGAGCCTCCCCAGCTAAGGGAACCGTCCCGACGAGACCCTAGCCAAATATGGCAACCCTAAGTGTGACTCTCGTACACTGGCGCTGCGGCTACCAGTCCTTTAACCAAACTAATTTGTAGAACTGAAATAAAGGGGAACCCATTAAATGTCTGAAATGAACAGGATAGGAATAATTAAATTATTTTCAAGTTTGTCAACTGGGGTAAAGAATAACTACTGTTTTAGTATTTTAATTTGATTGTCGTCTAGGGTTTAATATTTGACATGACCTGGGTTTTGTAAATGTGATCATCTGAGCATGCGAATATCAAAATAAAATGATCTTTAAAAACTACAAAGGATACATCATATCTTAAGCTGTATGAATCACGTCTTTTGCTTTACTGACAATTTGACATTACCGTGTTAGCTGATATGTTTCATTTTTTCATCCGTTCACTTGATTTAATTCATTGTTTTGCGTTTGCAACTTGAATTATGGACTGCCTTTGCTGAATGTTTTTTTGTTGTTCAATTATTGTTAATTAATCCCTAATTATGTCAGTACTATTACGTATTTTGTGCCCGAACCTTGACATAACTTATCTTTCACAAAAAGGTTTAACTACTAAAGGTTTTACTTTTTAAGTACCTAATTTATGAAACTGTAATGGGTTTCCTTTGATTTCAAGTAGAATTTGGTATGTAATTCACTTTTGTTCATCTCAAGCATTTTTTTTGTATTTTGTATTGTAGAGGGGCATTCTTCTTTACGGTTTTTTTTTTACAAACGACTGCCTAACGAGCCATTAATTAATTAACATTTCCCGTACAGGCTGAACTGTATAGGCTTTTAGTACAATGAGAGATCAGCTTATACTGGAAATGTATAGCTTGATTTGTAGCCGTGTTTATATTCAAACCTAATTTGAAAATACTTTCAGCAAAACCACACGCCACAGATGCCTGTCGCCGTGACATCAAGAGATAGAGATAGTTTAGCAGGGTTCTCTATCAACTCATTTCCCTAATGTTTTTCTAAATGTTCTTAATATTATTGATTATTTACATAAATTTCCAAAAACAGTAAATACAATAATTGTGTACATTCAAATCATTTATTTTTAATTATGTATATTACCGATATTTTGACTAGGATGTGTATAGTAATAGATGTGTATAAATATAGTAGCAATAGTAACGTTCCATATAGTTCGACCCGCCTTGATCAATTGACAGTCAATTCCTTGGAAAATCCGTAACAATTTTAGAGTTCAACCGAACCTTCGGCTTCATCCACCTTCAGTCATTAAAGCAACCTTCAGCCAAACCTTCGGCTTCGACGAAACTGGTTGGTTTTGGCCGAAGCCGTATGCGTGGGAGTGCAATGGAAGGGGAGCCGTGCGGGGGGCGCGGTTCACACTGCGTTGCACCAGCCAGCTGTTTAAAACGAAGTATTTAACTAGCGATGAAACAGAAATTTCATATTCAATATCATTTCGACGACAGAATGATGTCAAATATCAGCAGAGAAATCCTAGTAACGTATTTATATCAAAAACAAAAAAAATCAAAGGTTCGTCGTGTTTTGTCAGCATAGCAGCATGCCCAAATGTATTTAAATTCTTATCAATTATAAGTACACGAGATTGAGACACACATTCATACATTTTCACAAATTACAACATAATATTTTAATAGTTACTAATAATGAATTCGATTCCATACTAAAAATAAATTACCAACGAATTAGGGAAATATATTTTTCCTTCGTTGGTATTCCTATAACTCGGATAAATAAAATGTACGTCATTACAGTTTGTCTGCAAACAGTCGTGTGACCTCCTAAATTTAAAGAGGTTATAGTGACAAATCAATATTCTTATAAATTTTAAATTATGAAGAAATCGACTCTAAAATGTTAGTTTTAGCATAGAATATTACAAAACATTTGTAAAAAATTCCATAGCACACTGTAGTTGGTCCATTTAAACGACAAAATATGCAACTTACCATTTATAGGTTATGCTTTCCTCTTTTCGTCCATGGTCGCTTTTACAGCCTAAGTATAGCGCAGTGTATTAAAGTAAAATAAATAATAGCTGGATCTTGTAATAGAATATTTTATTTAAACATTGTTTGACAAGGTAACTATAGTAACTGAAGTGACAGTCTACCTAACATCCACTCCTCTTTTAAGAACTCAGGCCTAGGGCTTTAGTTAACTTTTCAAACCTGGGTCCATACAGGGGCTTTGTTAAACAATCAGCCAGTTGATCCTCCGTTGGTACTTGTTTGACCTCAAGCATGCCAGCCGATACACACTCTCTGACATAAAGATTTCTTCGCTGTATGTGTTTGGTACGGCTATGTAGCTCATGTGGTGGATTGTATGCCAGTTTTAAGGCTGATTCGTTGTCTACGTAAAGAACCGGAGGCTTTTCAGTCTCAGTGATTTCCTCTAGTAATTTCTCTAGCCACACTATCTCGCGTGTAGTTTCTGAGGCAGCCACCAGTTCTGCTTCTGTTGACGATAAAGCAACGGTTTTTTGTTTTTGACTTCGCCAGCTGATCGGTCCATAATAGAGACATAGCGTTCCTGATGTCGAGTGAGATGCCGCGAAATCTGCATCGCTGTAGCAAATCAATTTGTTTAGCTTATTATCATTACTGAATACTAGGCTTTTGTTCACAGTACCTTTTAGGTATCGTAGTATTCTTTTTACTGCCAAAATGTCCGCTTTAGACGGGCTATCTAAGTTTCTCGAGGCAGAGCTGACTGCAAAAGTAATGTCAGGCCTTGTAGCAACCATTAAATAAGCTAAAGAACCTACAATTTGCCTGTAGGGAAATTTTTCGTTTCCGTTTGGTGAATCCTCTTTCTTAAGAGTCTCTTTTATAACTGGAGTTTTTACTTGTTTACATTCAGCCATGTTGTACTTTTCTAATAGTTTCTTCGTATAACCTTTTTGACTTAGTGTTATATTGCCACCATTAGTCTTTTCGATCTCCAAACCAAGAAAATAAGAAGCAGGCTTTGTCACTATTTTGAAACGATTTTGGAGTTCGTTGACAAACCTCTTTCCTTCATTTTCTGTGGTTGACGCAACTAGCCCATCATCGACATAAAGAGCAATCAGAACTTTAGATTTTCCTTGCTCTCTGATGTATAGGCATGGATCCGAAGTACTTTGAGTGAAGTTTGAACTTACAAGAAATTCATGTATACTGGTGTTCCAGCATCTCGGGGCCTGCTTGAGACCGTATAAGCTCCTTTTTAGACGACACACTCTGTTTGTTCCATCGTTATAACCTTCTGGCTGTTTCATATATATTTCTTCTACAATATTACCATTTAGGAAGGCTGACGTCACATCAAACTGACAGAGGGATAAATTCTCCTTCACTGCTACAGCTAATAGTGCACGGACGGTGGTAAGGCGCACTACAGGACTAAAAGTCTTATCATAATCTATGCCTGGTCTCTGCGAAAATCCTTTTACTACCAGTCTCGCTTTATATTTTTCTACGGTACCATCTGGATTGTTCTTTACTTTGAATACCCATTTGCATGGTAGTGCTTTTCTGTTCTTGGGTAGAGGAACAAGTTCCCATGTTTGGTTTTCATTTAGAGAGTTTATTTCGCATAGCATAGCTCCTAACCATTTATTTTTATCTTTTCTTTCTAGAACTTCACGATAGGTTACTGGTTCTTTGTACTCGTTAAATTCTTCTGTTGCTATATTAACAAAGTCATCAAGCCTTACAGGTTTTCTGAGACAGTTACGATCACGAAGTTCTCGTTTTTCAAGAGGAATTTCATTTGTAACTTCTTCTCTTGTGTTTTCTTCTTCGATAATCTCATTAATATTTGTATCTGGGATCGATATTTGTTCATCATCACCTTGTGTTGACTTATAATCGCTTACATCATCTTCTTCAAAGAAATTTATTTCTGCATAGCGGTTTTCATCAACATTTTTCATTGAAGATTCTGCAATCTCTACGGTTGGTTTTGTCGTCTCGGTATAGTAGAGTTTATTAGTGAATCTTACATCTTTGGCAATCATGATTTTTTGTTTTGTAGGTACCCAAATCCTGTACGCTTTGGAGGTCTCTGAGTAGCCAACAAACATTCCAGGTATTGCTTTTGCTTGAAACTTATGTTGCTTCCCATCTTTCAGAAGAATAAAGACCTTTGTTCCAAATTGACGCAAGTGGAATACGCAGGGCTTCCTTTGCACCCATTTCTCAAAGGGTGTAGTGATAGTACCATCATGTGCAGAAATAGTTTTGTTGACACTTCTATTGGAAAGATAGTTTGCAGTTTGGATAGCTTCTCCCCATAGATTCTGAGGTGCTTTCGATTCAATCATCATGCATCTAGCCTTTTCCAAAAGGGTACGATTTTTACGTTCTGCAATACCATTCTGGTGTGGTGTATATGGCGCTGTTAAGCGTCTGGTAATACCATTCTCTTTCAGTAAAATTTCAAAGTCTCGATTACAATACTCCAAACCATTGTCTGACTGGAGACTTATAATTGTGTTGCCAGTGAAATTTTCCATTTCTGCCTTATACAGCTTGAATTTCTCTAATACATCACTTTTGTTTTTTATGCAGTACACGCGGCTGTATCTGGTGAAGTCATCGACAAACGTTACAAAGTATTTGTTGCCATAGTGGGTTTGTGTCTTCATTGGACCGCAGACATCGCTGTGTACTATCTGTAATCGTTTTGTAGTACGTGGTGTAGTATTGGGTTTACTAGGCAGTCTTTTAATCTTTGCTTGAATGCAAACTTCACAATCTCCAAGATTTTCATTTGGCTTGAAATCTAGACCAACAAGAATCTCATTTTTTAAGGCCAGCTTCATATCAGCTTCGTTCATGTGGCCTAAGTATTTATGCCATGTTTGAATTTTGGTTTCTTCTACCAAACAACATTTATCTTTGCTGTATCTATACGATGCAGGATTTACGTAATATAAACCATCTTTGTCTTTCGGTGCATCGAGTATAATACCATCGTCAGGATGTTTCACTGTAGCCTTTTTGTTAGTGAATAGCACAGTGCATCCCGATTCTGTGGCTTTTCCAACTGATAACAGATTTAAGCACAGGCTAGGCACATAAAGCGTGTCTTTCAAAGTAATTTCTCCAATTTTTTCACTATCTCTGGCATTTACTTTAAAAATTATTTGACCTTTACCTTTGATTTCGGCTGTCGCTTCTTTTGAAGCCAATTTTAGTGACTGCGAATTCGACTTACCGAATTTGTTGAAATATTCTTTTTTATGTGACATGTGCGAAGTACAACCGCTATCAAGAATCCATTTATTTTCTTCATTTTTGGAATCCTTGCTTTTGGAATACATGGATAGAGCATATGAATTTCTAGGAACTTGTACATTCATTCCTTTCTTCTTTTTGTACTCTAGTTTTCTGCATTCTTTTATGGCATGTCCTTTCTTCTTGCAAAATCTGCATACTTTTACATAGTAAGACTCTTCTTGCTCATCTTTAGTATTTGAACTATTACTAACTTGTCTCGCCTCTGACTCCTCCATAATTTTTATTTTTAGTACATCGGGCTTTGGTATTGTGTCTCTTGACTCAATTGCTACCCGAAAATTGTCATACTCACATGGAAGACTGTAGAGCATCATGACAGATAGTAGATCATCGTGAATATGGATATCCATATCTTGTAACTTGTCTACAATATCCATAAAATTATTCAGGTGATCTCTTACATTACCATCTTGCATTTTAGAGAGTATCAACTGCTTAAGAAGGGAGGCTTTTCGTGCAGGTCCTTTACTGGCATAGATGGCATCAAGTTTTGTCCAAATTTCGTAAGCTGACTTGCAATTTTTAATTTGCTTAAGTTCGGAAGGCGAGATTAGTAGCACTAACTCTGATTGAGCAATAAGGTCCTTCTCTTTCATCTGCTCGTCGGCTTTTTCAAGATCCAGTGGCTTCTGAACACAATTCCATAATTTATTTTTGATGAGTATGGCCTTTGCTTGTATTCGCCATGTTTCAAAATTCTCTTTGTTCAGTGACTCAATTTTAGTATTTGAGCCTGATGCCATGCTTACTATAGTTTTTTTTTTTATTAGTTGATTAATTAATACTAACGCTCTGCTACCATATTAAAGTAAAATAAATAATAGCTGGATCTTGTAATAGAGTATTTTATTTAAACATTGTTTGACAAGGTAACTATAGTAACTGAAGTGACAGTCTACCTAACACAGTGCACCATGCTTTAAGAGTTCAATAATATTCACAACGTGCACAAACACACAAGCTCCCAAAAAATATCACTTATTAGGCTGAAAAACAATTCACCAAGATATTTCTCTAAATTGTTTCGCACCAGTTCGCCGGAGCGAAACAATCCCCACTACCTAAAATAAAGGTATACGCCGAAAGAGATAAAACATCATGATGTTGTCCCCGTTACTCCTATATTTGTATAGAAGCATCTCTTTTCCTTGTGATTTCTGGATTTTATGTGTCATATAAACAATACTCCATCTACGATCTAAATATAAACTTATTTTTTCTTCTTCTATACTGTATTAATTAAATTACAAGTGATATGTAATCCCTTCATCCTTGCACGTATTTTTAGTGGTGTAAGTACACATACATACTTACATTTCCTGAATGCGCATGACGTCGTACTTTATATGATTTTCTTAATAATGTAAGATAACATTCTCAGACGGTACGATATTATTACGACGACGACGACGATATTTTAATCCGTGATTTAGTTTGTTCGCCATCTATCGTGAAGTAACACATAAATTGAGTAGACAGGGCCGTACTTAGAACTCAGATACATATTTTACTACGATGTGTGTGATGATACGTAACAATATTTGAATTCTATGCAGTGATGGTGAATGAGACCGGCTAGTTCCCTAACATTTAATTAGATTTTACATAATGTTTCAGATTTCCATCCGAAGTTAATCGTAAACAGAAATGCATACAAATATCAATAGACCAGATTGGACTCCAACAAAGTATACGGAAATTTGTTCTTGTCATTTCAATAATGAAGACATTACAGTACCTTTTTAGTAAAAGGGCTTATAAGATTAAAGAAGGGGTTTCATCTTGTTTAAAATTGGATATCTGGGGTGCAATTCTCTAAGCTCAAACATACTCCATACATCTTTGAATACAGAATTGAAACAACGGTGATAATTATCTCTCTTTGTCCTCTCTGTTCTCTATCTTTTATCTACATTCGTTTCCAATATAGTACCAGCAATAATTAAGTTGCGAGAAATTGCAAATAGCTATTGTTTTATTATGTCATAATTAATCTTCATAATCGGTCACACAGGTTAAAAGAAAATCACCAGAGCCCACGATTTTATCACTAGAGCCTAACTCAAGTTTGTGTGAATAACTGATATTTAATGACACACCGAAAAAAAGAAGTAATTACAAGATATTGCACAACTTCGTGCAAAATCTAAAACAGATAACTTAAAATTTAGACGACTTAAAATTAGAGACCAACCGAGGTTGTTCGAAGTTCGGCCAAAAATGCAGGTTTCGGCAGCAGTTTCGCCTTCGGCCCGAAATTGGCCGAATATTCGGCTCGGTCGAAACTAGCGTTGGAGTCAGATCGGTTGTGTTCGTAACGGATTACGTTAACGTTTTTTACATTTAACCTCGGCAGTTTATTCTACAAAATCTCACTACTCAAAATCGCACTTCTGAATCCGCAGTGAAAACACTACAAAAATTTTTTTTACTACGAATTCCGAAGTGAGCTCGGCGGTGAGTTTGTATTTTTAAGTATATATAATGTAATATAATGATTTTTAATAGTAACACGCTTATGATAGAGATAAAAAGATTTCTTTCATAATATGTTATTTAATCAATTAATATTGAATTATAGCGATCCGTAGGTGTGATATAAATAGGAGTGTAAAGGTATATAGTAGTAGCCAAGAATAGCAAGGCGGCCGGGGACTAGGGCTCTGGGTTTGTGTTGTGTGTTCATTTGGGCGGGTTTTGCCATAATTGTCTTCCGTGGCATGTGGGCTGGCGATCGCAGTTACGTTTTATATGTACACGAAGGACGCTGCTCCCCATCGTCCTGCTATTCCCATAGTTGCCTTTTATGACACCCCGGGGATGAAATGGGGTGGTAGTATTCTTAACTAGCACCGCACGGTAAAGCCGCCTCTACACGGCAATTGTTTTTGGACAATAGCATACAATTATAAAAATAACTTTTAGTAACCAAAACACCGCAATACCGCAATGCCTCAAGACGCAAGTCTTTAACCAGTGTGTGTTACCAGTGATAACATATGGAACAGAGACGTGCTCACTCACAATGGGCCTCATAAGAAAGCTCAAGGTCACTCAGCGAGCTATGGAGAGAGCTATGCTTGGTATTTCTCTACGAGATCGAATCAGAAATGAGGAGATCCGTAGAAGAACTAAAGTTGTCGACATAGCTGAAAGGATTAGTAAACTGAAGTGGCAATGGGCAGGGCACATTGCTCGTAGAACTGATGGCCGCTGGGGCACAAAGGTTCTCGAATGGAGACCGCGCACCGGAAAACGCAGCGTGGGACGACCTCCAACGAGGTGGACAGACGACCTGGTGAAGGTCGCTGGGAGTCGTTGGATGAGAGCGGCATGTGACCGCTCGTTGTGGAAATCTAAGGGGGAGGCCTTTGTTCAGCAGTGGACGTCCTGTGGCTGATATGATGAACCAAAACAATTTTCTTTGAACGATTTGTATTAGTTATATTTTTATGGGTTTCTTTTTTAATAGTTTAGTACCTACAACTTTATTTCAAGGATTATGAAAATGTAACTAAATTGTACCACATCTAGTTACATAAGTTTCGGTTTTGGTTTCGGTTTCAGCCGAAACTAGAAGAGGAACCGAATATACGGTTACGGTTTCCGTTTCGGCTGAAAATCGTGTTTCAGTCGGACACTACTTCAAATGAAAATTAACCGTTTAACAGTCACAAAAATAAATAAAATTGAAGTGTCTGTTCGTAATGTCAAAATAACAGCTTTTTATTATGCATATGAAAGTATATACCTACAACAAAAAAGCTATTTGTCTGTTTGTTCCGAAACGCCTGGACTGATTTCTATGGGACTTTCACTGGAAGATAGCTGATGTTATAAGGAATAACTTAGGCTAGTTCTATTATAGAAAAATAATTAGGGTTCGGTGCAAAATAATAAAACCCATGAAATACAATATATATATACATACTCAATGTCAAGTGTCTATGCCGAAGTACTCTTAATTATATATAAATAATCCACTTTCTTTTAAATTAAACGGCGGGTGAAACCGTACTACATTTTAGACAGGCGTTAGACTTTTAGTAGGTAAAACCGAAAACCTTTGTACAAGCCACAGGGTGTGCATGTGTGCATAACAATTGTAATGCTACCCAGTACTTCACCTCGAGACATTAATTTTATTTAATAAGTAATAATAATTATTCAGCAATTTCACCAGCTACAGTCTCCGTCTAACCGAAACAGTAATAGGTATCTAAAGTTTAAACAATGCAACTTCGTGGCGAATACCTGGCACTGCGGTGGTACCTACCCGGCCGGCCTCTTGCAATTGAAGACCTACCATTAGTACACTGCTAAACTCTCAACTGTACCACTAAATGCTCACAAGCTTGTATTACGGCCGTATGAGACGCCGCCTTCCTAACGAAAACGGGCGTCTCAAATAGTTGAGCGGGACTTAAATGTTAAGAGGCGTTTCAGTATTGGGCTATTAAGTTACCTTAGTCGCCGCCTGATAGGGCTGGACAGGCGGCATTGCGTCCTCACTTTCCGGCTGACGCAGACACTTTCAGGACACGAGTTTTTCGAAAGTATCTATATCACATACGCTGAGAGCGGACGCCCGGTTGTCACCATAGCGGCGACTGCCCGGTGGTGGTGGTAATGGTAATAATTGGTAGTATGTCTTTTAGGTTCAATTAGAAAAAAAATATATTAATAATTATAATGATTAAAATTATTAAATTTTCATAATTTGCTACTGCGCCATCTGTCTACTATTATTTAAGGCAGTTTAGTTCCCACATCCCAGTTATTCCCAGTATAGTTCTGCTAACTTCTGCTGTCGCTGAGTTGATCACTTACACTGACACTTCACACTGATCGGGTTTGACAGTACGCCAACCAAAGCCTGCTTAACCTGTTTCCGTTTTAATGAATTAAAATGTATTTATTGTGTATTAATGGCTAGATAATAATTGAAAGTATTTTACAAGAAATGTTTTAAGCAGCAACTGGTGTATACAACACCTCGGTCAGTCTAAATGTATCGCTACACACTCATTTACGTGCCATAATCGCGGAACTCTATCTGCCTTGACATCTAGTCGTTTTTATCAATTGTTTTAATTAAATAGCAAATTCAATTTCCAGAATTCGACACAATGGCGCTTATACTACAGTATATTAACGATATGCAATTTTATATGGACAAATTCGGAGGTAAGTCTTACGAGATCTTGACACATTTTTATTTAAAACGTATTTGCTCGTGTAGTTATATCCTACTGTAGTAATTTTTATTTATTTTGAGATTGATGACAAGAACGGCACTGTAAAGATTTATTAAATTAAGTACTTTATAAAATTTATTCTTACGCCTATTTGTAGAAATACCACATCATATAATCTATATAAAAAAATGTCGAGTATATTCGTAAAAATTAACTATTTCACTTTGTTATTATATTGAGATCATAATATTATTTGATTTAAATAAATATGCAACTACCAACTCTCTTATTATTCCAAATGCATGGATGACTAGCATGACTACATTATCTAATTATACTGATCATATCTCACAACACTGCCAACATAGTTCCAGTTGTAACAAGAGATTATTTTTAGATGACCCACTAAATAGCTGGGCTTTTACTCTATGCACCTCATTCATCCAATCATATTGATTACAGAAAATCTCTAATTAGATTTCATAATGGGAAAGAGCTTAGTATTATATCATACATATTATAGATTTCTTATCCCATAAGGAGATCTATTGAAACTAAAATATAATTATACCTAATAAAACAACACTTAAGTATGGTATGTTTTTATTTCAGATTCTAGGACTAACCCATGGTTCTTGATGAGTTCACCGTTTCCTACATTATTAATATGTCTAAGCTACATCTATCTAGTCAAGGTAATTAAATTATTTTGTTTACTATGTATTCATAAAAATATTATAGATACATGAACCTATTTTTATATTTCCATTATTGTCTTTTTTCAGGTCTTAGGGCCACGATTTATGGAGAACAGAAAACCATATGAACTAAAAAATGTTTTAATACTATATAACTTTTCACAAGTAATATTCAGCGCATGGCTGTTTTATGAGGTATGATTTTTATAACAAACTATTCTATTTTCATGGTATACTGATTGCTACATTTAAATATTTGACCACACTCTCACACATCAACTGTCCCTACATTATTTTTATATTATGTAGTCAAATACCAAAAAGTCATCATTTATACATTTTGTGAAACATAATATAAATGAATACATCAATATCCAATCTGCCATTCATTAAAGATAATTTATTTTATAACAAGAAACCAGAAATGACAGTTTGCTGGTTTGATATTTCATGTAGCGACAGTCGATATGTGGTCTTGCAGAAATTGAAATAGCTATCAAATGATACTTAAATGTTTAATATAACATTCTCTTAATAGTCTTATTAATATAACATTCTCTTAATAGTCTTATTGCTAATTTCTAAAACATTTCCTGTAAAAATATATATTTTATTTTATTTTGATGCACTGGAGTAATCATTTATTGTTGTTAGTTAAGTATTTCACTAATAACAATTTCAACTTTTTTCTTATTGGTGTTAATTTCAGCCAATTTATGGTAAATATAATATTGTGTGTTACTAGTTACTAATTCAACTTAGTAGTTCAATATTTTAATAAGGTTTTGTTCCCCTTGTCCTAGGCTATTTCCAAACAGCCAGAAATACTATTAGAAATAAAATATATACTTTTAGAATTTTATAGAAAAGTCTACATTCTAATAAAATTCAAATATTTGTTGTGCCAATGCAAACCTTCTGGTCTAGCTTAATAGCGTAATAACGCGTAAATAGCCATTTAATCTGAGATTTTAACTTACATGACTAAATTGGATACAACAATAAAACATGCCTTTGTTTGAATATGAACAACAAAACAATATTGTAATAAAATGTCCCTGGTAGCATTTCCGACTACTTGGTATGGCCCACAGACCAGGTGTTAAGACATTGTGTAATACTATTCAGTCTTAACCTGGTAAACAACCGCCAGAGTTAAATAGAATGACCTAGAATTCATGATAATGCCTACTAATATCAACCAAGAGCTAAAATCATATAAATAACTTTGGCAGAGTAATTAATCATAATAATATTTAAGTAATTGTTAATATATTATTATCTAGATAAATTCCAGGCACTACAGACCTAAATAATTTTCCTTCATTAGTTCACAGCTAGCATATACATAAGTATTGTAAGTGATATGTTTTACTTCCTGAGATGGAAATTACTATGACACTAATTGCAAACCTAAATAAGAATATTGCCTAAAAGCATAGATTGCTTTTTTTAATAGCTTCAGTTGCATTCACATTTAATAGATTTATAACTTGTGTTATATCCATACAACTATTTTTCTTTTTTTTTGCTATGCCATGCTCAGAGTATGATGGGGGGCTGGCTGAATCATTACAGCTTTAGATGTCAACCTGTGGACTACACAGACAATCCTGTAGCTATTAGAGTAAGTGAAGTATAGGCGTCAGCACATCTACACCACGGGCATTGGTATCAAAACAGATTGAACTAACCTGTGCTTCATTGTATATAGACATTCATCATATTATTTTCAGAATATTCACAGTATGCAATTTGTAAATATAGTTACATGGTGCAGATGGTATCAATTAGTTTTAAGGTAGTTGATATGCACAGATTAAAACATCCAAATAAATACGTTATTGGATTGTACTGCAACTAACATTATAAAGTATCAACATTATGCTAAACTGAATATGCATTAACATTTGAATCCGCGGAATGAACAACGCGGCATTCGCTGATGTGCATACTTTGTATATAAGGGCCTGGTGTCGGCATATTGTTTCAGATCGGAGCTGCGGGCTGGTTCACAGGCAGGTATAACTTTCAATGTCAGCCGGTCGACCACTCCAAACATCCACAAACAATGAGGGTGAATTATCACTTCCATTTATTACATTAGACTCAACATCCCAACTACATTGATTACACCATAATCTTTAATAGATAACTGTGAAATCTGTGTTTAAATTGTTTACATAAGCTTTGAAGTTTTGTAAGAGTTCCTTCTTTCTTTTCAATATTGTACCATTCACATTAAATCATACAACCTGAACCCTCCTGAACCTTACATTTTCATTTTAAACAAATAAATGAGATCCAAAAAAATTGTATTCCAGTTATCAAGAATTAATTATTAAATAGAAAATAAAAATTTTAAAATGTTACTATACTATTTATATCAGAAATTAATAGTCACCATAATTGCGAAATGTTCATCAGTTGTTTAAATTCCGATCGAAAGACAATTGGAAAATTGTATCTCACTGTAAAATATAACTAAATCTATTGAAATTCATATACACATACACCTACCTTTTTTATTTATCCCGGTGGAAATAGGTTAATGTGTACTTACTCCGCCCCGACTTACACTTACGTGGCGAATAACGTGACGAGTTTTTGGCTCATTAATTAAGCTGTTCTTGGTTACTGCGTGTCGGAAAATGCAAGTATGCAAAGAATATATAATATTCCTCAATGAAAAAAAGAATGTTAAAATACTTAAACATTTGGGATGATTCTGATTGTCAGAAATTTGGTTCCACTACCACCCTCGTTGTGCTAGGCAAGCTGCTTTTGTCTATTCAGTAGTTCGATTAAGTAAAGTATGCCTTATAATCATCATCATCACGACCATCAAATTAACATAATCAGGAATTCTCGGTGTCCATCACTATACCATAACATTTACCTAACACATTAAGTAGACCAATAGAATGCTTGCTTATGGTTTTTAATTGCTCAAATCCTTTAAGTTTAAACTGTTCTTTATTTATATAAAACAACTTTTTGTTTCTTCTCATTTATACTTTAGACAGGCAATTTTTTTCGAAATTTCATTGTATCTGATTAATTTGCAGATGGTTCACGCATGTTGGTGGTACTATTTTTCAAAGTTCACCGAATTCTTTGATACGGTAAGTTTAGCACTTACAATTTACGGTTCAAGTTTCTTTATAACAATATCTTATGGTCGACACTTCTAATGCAAATTCTCCTATTTGTTTTAAACCTTTCAATTGAATAAATCTTTGTTTGTAGATCTTCTTTGTGCTGAGAAAGAAGTTTGATCATGTGTCAACCCTACACGTCATCCACCACGGCGTGATGCCGATGTCCGTGTGGTTCGGCGTCAAGTTCACGCCTGGTGGTCATTCCACCTTCTTCGGCCTACTCAATACCTTCGTGCATATCATTATGTATTCGTACTACATGCTGGCAGCTATGGGCCCCCACATGAGAAGATATCTGTGGTGGAAAAAGTACCTGACTACTTTGCAAATGGTAAGAGAAAGTGACGTGTGTGTGTGTGTAGAGGGCACGGTTAGGGCAATGGTGATTGACTTTCTACGCCACGGGTCGCAGGTTCGATTCCCACTTGCAACAAATATTTGTATGGCTTACACGCAGATGTTCGTTTTGGGTGTGGGTGCTTGTGCAATAAAATGTATGCCCGTTAACTGTACCCACGACATACTGAGAAATCCTAGGATTTGTGTGGCGCACCATTTAAAACATAGAAGCAAAAAGTAGTAGCTCTAAACCTAAAGCAACATAGTCTGTTAACGCGAGCGTTCTTGCAGATCGATATCGCGTGGGGGAAATGAGTGGCGGTTTCTAGTTGGTGTTGTGTTCCAGGTGGTATTCCAATTTTGAATGTAATCATTTGTCTCAAATGTCGACCCTGTGCAAATGTAGGTAGTCACACTGTTGATACCACAAAGGGCAAATATAGTTCGTCTCTATTAGCCTGATGTTTATTAAATCTCTTTTTAAAAGAAGACGAATATGTAAAATGTTATTAATTTTTCAGGTGCAGTTCGTAGGTATAATGGTGCACGCATTCCAACTATTGTTCATCGACTGCGATTACCCGCGCGCGTTCGTCTGGTGGATCGGCATGCACGCTGTCATGTTCTTCTTCCTCTTCAAAGACTTCTACAACCAGTCTTACTCGAGACCTAAGGTACAACATTTTATTTCGCATCTCATTAAAATAATATGTCCAACGTTTAGTGGCAAAATTAGATCATTATATCAGCCAAAGGACGTCCACTACGGAACAAAGGCCTCTCCATAGCTTTCCACAATTGTGTCGTCATTTTGTAGATAACTTGCCCAGGACTCACTACCCTTATCAAGCGGGTTGTTGAACGCAGTATGGCTACTGTTGCGCAGAACGGACGCTGCTGCTCATCCCTCTGGTTTACAGTCACTTAGTCGCCTTTTATGACATCCACGGGAGGACATGGAGTAGTGCTATATTCTTAATCCTCCATATGGAATACCTACTTATTATTGTGAAATTGTTATTCTACTCTTGGTATGATTAAATTATACCGTGAGCAACACAAGTTGCTGACCAATTTTATTTTTTCTAATTGGTAATACTCTTTATAAAACGTTGGTGAACAGTGTCATACATAACCAGATATATATGTATGTAAATAGAGAGAATATATATGTAAATATTGTTTTGATTAAGAAAATTATGAATATTATGGATAAAAAATTTAAATGTTCAGTGACTTCAAAACTGACTTGGCTAATTAAAATCAAGTTTATACAAATAATGGTTAACATCATTTTATTTTTATGATAAAGCCTTTGCTTACACCTCTTTTACAGCATCTCGTCTTAAATTTACATAAAATGTTGTTAGTTCTTAAAATAGACAAGTTTTTAAAATCAAAGCTTGAGTAGCTTCAGTGATAAATAAATGTCTTTTACGGAAATATCATGATATGGACAAGCCTGCTTAAAAATATTTCCAATCTTACCAGGTTCGCGCCAGGTCCCCTCAACCAGAGACTACAGAAATCAAAGACATTACGTACAAAAACGGCTCACTGAAGAATGGCTTCAGCAACGGTCACACGAACGGCACGATGGTGCGCGCGCGCACAGTGCTGCCGGCCGGCAACTGACGGCCGACGCCGCGCCCACCTTAGCATTCCGTTGTAGTCTGTGATTCATAGCCTGAAATTATCACGGGACTTTAATATTTCTTATTTAATGCGTGGACCTTCGGGGTATCGGTGTCGGATGTATGCGAGGGATGCGCGAGCGTATTTCCGGTGTCTCGTCACGTCGCTTGGCCGCCTCTTCAATAATAACCCTAGAAGTAGTGGTACATGTGATTTGTCTAGTGTACATACAGTTAGGTGGTATCAATGGTGTAAATTTTATTTTATTGATGTAAATGTATAGCTAGATTTGTGATCGCATAGCGTTTTATACTTTTATTATTAGAAATAGTTAATGTTGCTTTTAGAGTTTAGAAAACCTCTAAGAGAATACAGTCATAACTTACAGATGCGACATGTATTTTATACATGGTGCTATAATTAAATATGTGACTTGTATTGAGGTGAGCTTGTAAATATACTTCTTCAAACTTACCCTTAATATTTGTTACTACATTGACTCTGAAACTAATAGCAGTATGCAGCAATAGAATACGATTCTTATCCAATGTTCAGGCAAGATTAATGTATTAAAAAAAAACTTTATATGCCAAGTTGTTATTTTACGTGGCTAATCTGTTGTTATTAATCATTTATAATTATTTGAATTATTTGGTTTTGATTGCCTTAGCAATCAGCCACTGAAATTCAATTCAATTCAAGGTGAGACACCATTTGTTACAAACCATGTTTAGTTTAGCCTTATAATATTTTTATTATTGGTACCAAACAAGCTGAGGACTTGCGTGCAATATTGTCAGTGCCGTCTGTTTTGACATAGGAAAAACAAACAAGTGCCGAAACTCATAGGCTTGTTTTTTAGTTTACTTAATTAACAGGAAAACACTGACTACAGAGTTTTTCTAATGAAAACATATTTAAAATATTTAGCCATATTTAGATTTTAAGTATTATCAATATTTTACAAGCTCATGATTACCAAGACATTTTCACTATTAAGGATGGAAAATAGGTTCAATCAATATCATGTATTTTAACACAGAAAACAAATTTTGATTATAAGTGATGTGATTTTTTTAAAATTTAAGTACAACTGTATTTTAATTTCAACCGAATGTTCAATTTAGGTTTAGATTACTTATGACACTAAAGTGGTTGTGTTGGTTATTTATTTTGTTTAATTTATCATTTATTTATACCAAAATTATTTATATAAGATCAAATCGATAACGGGTTTAATAGCATTAGCTTTCAAAGTTTCTTATTGTCTTCCGTTTTGTTTTGTACTTACCAAAAAGGTGCTTTTTGTACTCCGAATATTTTGCTTTTGATAGCAGGCAGCTAAAGCTCACCATATTGTAAATATAACTTTTGTTTTATTAATCATATAAAAATCAATGTATGTACCTACATATTGTAATTTTTATACAAAAGTATGCAATTAAACGATAAGTGTAATATTACTACAACGTTTCAATTCACTGCTTTCTCATCCCTTTTTTTAAGTATCGTCGCTCTTCAATACAGCTGAAAAAAGTATCACACGGCAACTTTTTTTTTATTGGTGTCCAGTGGAAATTCTACATGGAACTTCCTTCGCCCCGTGGAAAGGGCGAAGGGGTATGGATCCTACCGGCTAAAACCACTGGAGTGGTCATCTTCGGCACCGAAGAGGGGATCCAGGTCCTCGTAAGATTACACAAGAGCCGCCCATTGGTGCCACGCCTTTAGGCACATCACGGAGTGGATGACTGTAAAGCGGTCACCCGCTAACGGAAGGAAGGCGACTGTAAAAAGGTCGCCCTCCAGGCACTTCTCGGGAAGGATTGTAAAGGATCCCCCCCCAAGCCTCGCTTTGCGCTGTGCTGCGCACATGGCGGCACGTAACCACATGCACACCGCCGTCTTCCCGTAGGTCGCTCGGTGTGAGCACGCAGACTCCCCAATCTGTGCGCCCGCGACCCCCGAGGCCCATCACCATTTATTGACAGGCAGGGGGCTTCGGCGTGTTGGACTTGGGTGCCGGGACGGTTGTTGCCCCGGCAATCACACGGCAACATAAGAAGTAAAGAAACCACAGGGCAGCCTGTGGTTTTCAGTCTGGTCTATGGACTTTAAGTCTGGCGATTACAACAGTCCGTGTGGTGTCCGGATTAAGAATATAACACCACTCCATCTCCTCCCGTGTAGGTCGTAAAAGTCGACTAAGGGACTCTTAACCAGAGTCAAAGTCAAATATTTTTATTTCAAATAAACCAAATATTGGCACTTATGAAACGTCAGAATCTAAGTTGCACGGTTCCAAATAGTTGATCTATGGAGAAGAGCCGGCAAGAAACTCCATAGATACTCTTTTAAAATAATTGAGATTACAATGTTGATTGATACAAATTATGGTAAAACATATAACGAGCATGATGTAGGCAAATGTATATATAAAAATTAAAAATACATACTAATGCAATATAACTATTATTCGCCATGGCAGTTAATGGCTGACCAGTCCCAACAGACGGCACCCGTTCACGAGCACGACGCATGCATCAGCATCGCTTAGCTCAACCATATTGTAGGGAACCGAACGATCCGATACACAACGCCACCGCCAGCAAGACATTTTAGTGAGCATGACAGACCGCTACTACCAGGCAAAAGGCAAAGTATAGGTACTAAATATATAACATTAACGGCAACATGATGCTAACAGTAACGGCTACTTGATGCTCGCACATTTACAATGTATGAATAATTAATTTAATAATGTCAAAATATTAAGAAAATATTAGAATGTAAATTGCTTTAATGGCTATTATATTAAACATAGGCAAATAATTTATATCATAATTATAGAATACAATTTTAAATAAGTCAAATTAAATGTCAAGATGTCAATAAAAAGATTAATAATAAGTCAAGTAAAATGTCAGGATGTCAACAAAAAAATTCACTACAATTTCTTTGTAAACGGTAAAGCATTGATTGGGAGTAACAACACGTCATTAATGCGAAAATTATAAAATATATTATAAAGCGCCAGAGGGTCGCAGTGTGCAGGAGGGAAACGTTTGCCAGACATCGCTATCATCGATGTAATGATTTATATTATAGTAGGCTTTCGAAATTAAAATGCGCTTAATCAACGATTTGAATCTTATTTCTGGTAAGTCGGTAATACTACAAGGAATTTTGTTATAGAATCTAATACTGTTTCCCATAAACGACTTGCTGGTTCTACTAAGTCTAAAGCCCGGTACAACCAACTTGTTCTTGTTGCGAGTATTTAAGCTGTGCACGTCACTTTTCTTACTAAAATTAGCTATATGTTTGCGGGTATACATAATGTTTTGGAAAATATATAAGGATGGTAGAGTAAGAATGTTTGTTTCCTTAAATAGTTCCCGTAGTGACTCACGAGAGTCCAGGTTATAGATAGCTCGCACTGCTCTTTTCTGTAATATAAAAATAGACTCTACATCAGCAGCCGAGCCCCACAGTAAAATCCCATAAGACATAATACTGTGAAAGTACGCAAAATATACTAACCTAGCTGTAGCCACATCCGTAACCTGTCTAATTTTCCTAACGGCAAATGCAGCAGAGCTTAGCTTGCCTGAAAGTGCCTTTATATGGGGTCCCCATTGCAATTTTGAGTCTAAAGTAACACCCAAAAACACAGTTGAGGAGACTAGATCTAATTCTTTTCCGTCAAGTTTTACTTGTGACCTTACGTGGGTCACATTTGCTGTGGAGAATCTTAGACATTTAGTTTTATTTGCGTTTAATAGAAGATTATTCGCCGAAAACCAATCAGATATCTTACGAAGTATATCGTTGGATTCTATAAGATGGCTATCCTTTCTATTTACTTTAAATATAAGTGACGTGTCATCAGCAAACAAGACTATATTCGACATTGTATCGTTTATCATGTATGGCAGGTCATTTATATAGACCAGAAACAAAAATGGCCCCAAAATTGATCCTTGCGGTACCCCCATTTTAACGCGTGAGCCTGTTGATGTGACTTTTTCAATTTCTACTCTTTGATCCCGATTTGACAAATATGAGCATACAAAATCAATAGATCTACCTTGAATTCCGTAGTACTTAAGTTTCAGAATGAGGGTGCGGTGGTCCACGCAGTCGAATGCCTTAGACAGATCGCAGAACACGCCTAAAGCATCATGTGCATCCTCCCAGGCCCCTAAAACGGTTTTAATGAGAGTGGACCCAGCATCCTCTGTAGATCGTCCCCGCGTAAATCCAAACTGATTGTTATGAAATATCCTATTTCTGTTAAAGTGTGCTGCCATTTGATTTAAAACTAGTTTTTCAAAAATTTTGCTTAAGGTTGGTAGCACAGATATTGGCCTATAATTTGATGCATTATTTAGGCAACCAGCTTTAAAAATGGGTACAATTTTGCTGGATTTCATGAGATCGGGAAAAGTGCCCTCTGCGATGCAGGCATTAAATATTAGAGCCAAAATTGGCGCAATATTAGTTATAACAGATTCGATGGCTTTCATTGACAATCCCCATAAGTCCTCAGTTTTTTTAACTACTATGGTTTTAAATGTTTTAATTATATCACTGTCTGTCACAAAACTAAATTCAAAGACAGGTACATGTAAATCGACATTTTTCTTTAAGAATGCCTCTGCTGCTAAAGGAGACGATGGAAGGTGTTTAGTAGTCTCTATTGGAATATTAGTGAAAAAGTTTTCGAGGAAATTTGCGACTACAGACTTATCTGAAACTAGTTTGTCATCGATATTTAAATTAATTGCACT
Organism: Diloba caeruleocephala; assembly: GCA_947459985.1. NCBI lineage: Eukaryota > Metazoa > Arthropoda > Insecta > Lepidoptera > Noctuidae > Diloba > Diloba caeruleocephala. Next base: position 19,405,859 of record OX381610.1, read on the forward strand.
GTCACTGAATCTACCATCACTAGTTTCAGCATTAATTATTTTCCACGTCGTTTTTATTTTATTATTCGACTTTTTAATTTGGTCACTAATATAAGCAGCTTTTGCTTGAGCACAAACCTTTTTAAACATTTTAGAATATTTTCTAACGTAGTTATGAAAATCAATATTAGGTATATAAGACTTTTTGTCATATAATTCGTATAGGACATCCCTACTGCGTTTTATACCCTTTGTTGCCCAGACACTGAACGTTAATTTTGGTTTTACATGTATTTTATTTACTTTGCAGGCTTTCTGAAACTCATTACATAGTGTATTAAATAGGGTACGGTACATTTCATTGGGATTGGCATAATGCGGCTTTAGAGTTTGAAGTTGAGAAGCTAGATTTTTACTAAAATTTTCTAGACTTCTTTTTGTTAAATTTCTGCAATGTATTATTTTATGCCCTTTAACTGCATTATAGTTTATTTTAACAATCTGGCACTTATGATCCGATCGAATGCCACTAATCAGTCCCTTATCTCTTATTTTAAAGTTTGTTATAATATTATCTATACAAGTAGCTGAGGTAGGTGTCACTCTAGTCGGCTCCGAATACAAAGACTTCAAGTTAAATGACCTAAAGAGGGCTATAAAGTTATGTTTATCTATGGTATCTATTAGAATGTCTATATTAAAATCTCCACAAATTAATATCTTTTTGTCAATTTTAATTTTTCTAAGTACATCCTCCATTGTTATAAGGAATAGAGATGTATTAGAAGAGGGAGGCCTATAAACACATAAAATGACAAACTCCTCCGTCTCTGCACACGCGAGCTCACAAACTCGTTCAACAGAGAGGTCGCAAATATCTAGTCGTTCTTTAAATTTCAAGTGTTGTTTCATCATAATTAATGACCCCCCACCTTCTGCTGACACTCTATGGAACGAACTGGCTACTTTAAAATTATTTATACAAAAAATCATTTTATCTGCCTTTAGCCATGTTTCTGTAAGGCAAAGTAAGTAAGTTCTGTAAGGTAAGAGGGATGGGCAGCAGCGTCCCTTTTGCTGAGCAGTAGCAATTCTGCGCTCACCAACCCGCTTGCCAAGCGTGGTGAGTACGAGGCATGCCTTTTAAGTTTTGTCGTTTGAAGAAAAAAACACAACTAGACCCTTATAGTACTTTTTATTGTTTTTCAAAGTATTCACCACGTAGTTTAATACACTTTTCCATTCGCTCAAACCAGTTATTATAACATTTATTCCACTCTAAAGTGGGGGTGTTCAAAATGGCTGACTTGAAAGCGTCGACTGCTTCTTCACCGGACTGGAACCTTTGACCACGATGACTGTTCTTAATTTTAGGAAATGTAAAGAAATCGTTAGGGCTTTGGTCAGGACTGTATGGGAATGGTCAAGAATTTCTACTTTTCCCTGCTTCAAATATCAATCGTTTGACGAGCGCTGTGTGAGCTTGCGTTTTTGTGGTGCAGGATGATGCGTCGCTTTGAGTTAGATTTTCGAAGTTCGGCGATGACTTGTGGTAAACAAGCGGTGGTATACCACTCTGCGTTAACCGTTCTACGATCTTCAGTTGCAATAGTCGCAACATGGCCGGTTTTTCCAACGAACGTGGCCACCATCTTCTTTGAAGTGCTTCGAGAACGAACAACTTTAGTCGGCTTTGGCTCGTCTTGAAAGACCCAGATTGTAGATTGTAGTTTGGAATCAGGATCGTAGGCATAGATCCAAGATTCGTCACCACTAATGAAGTCGTAGACGTGATTTGACTCTCCTCGGTTGAACCTTTGCAGAGGTTTCTTACACCATCTGACGCGGGCCGCCTTGTGATCGTCGGAAAGCAGATGCGGTATCCAACGCCAAACTAGCTTTCTCACACCAAGCGCTTCATGCAAGATCTTCTGAATGGTTGTCCCTGAGATGTCTAATAGAGCCTCTATCTCTCAATATTAGTTATCTCACAGCAATGATGTTATCTTCAGTGAAGGCTGATTTTAGGCGTCCTTCGCGAGATTTGTCACTAACACTACGAGTAGTATGTCCACGCTGGAATTCTAAATACCAGCGTTCGACAGTCCGCAGACATGGGGCTTCATCACTGAATACAGATGTTAGCTCTTCAAAACACTGAAGCGGTGTCAAGCGTCTTCTAAAGTTTTAGAAAATGATTGCACGAACATTTTCCTTTTAAAGATTCATTTTCTTATGTAACCTGACAGATTCCAATTGACGCTGTGACTAAACAATAGCATTAATCCTAATACTTTCAACTGTTTTGAGATTCAAAATTTGAATACATTCGAATATAGAACAGTTCCAAAATCAAAATTGCCGGGTAATATGGAAACGACAGAACTTAAAAGGCATGCCTAGTATCGGCAAATTCCCCCCAAAATGACAACACAATATAAGCACCGGCCCCCAGTTACCGGCAGCCCCGCTACTCCTGGTCATGGTAACAGCGGGGCAGGGGTTGCTAAGAATCTCCGGATGGGATCCGGCTCCCACCCTAAACGAAAACTGGCCCTGGTGACGTATAACACACGCACACTGAGGGCAGCCGAAAAGATTGTTGAGCTGGAAGAAGAAATAGATAAGTTGCACTGGGATATCATCAGTCTATCAGACGTCCGAAGAGAGGGGGAGGACACGATAACCCTGAAATCCGGCAACTTATTCTACCACCGAGAAGGTGAACATTTGTCTCAAGGTGGTGTCGGGTTTCTCGTCCGCAGGTCCCTCATTAACAACATAGTGGCTATCGAAAGTGTGTCGAGCAGGGTAGCGTACCTTATACTCAGAATATCCAAGAGGTATTCGTTGAAGGTCATACAGGTCTACGCACCGACCTCGACACACCCAGATGATGAAGTAGAGAGTATGTATGAGGACGTAAGTAGGGCCATACATACCTCGAAGACACACTACACTGTTGTGATGGGGGACTTCAACGCAAAGCTGGGCACTCGATGCGATAGTGAGTTGAGAGTGGGGCAATTTGGATATGGGCAACAGAACCCCAGGGGACAGAGGATGGCCGACTTTTTGGAAAAGGAGGGACTCCTCGTGATGAACTCCTTTTTCCAAAAGCCGCCTCACAGGAAATGGACCTGGATGAGTCCCGATGGTTCCACGAGGAATGAGATTGACTTCATCATGAGCAATAAAAGACAAATATTCAATGATGTCTCTGTGATCCATAGGGTGAAAACCGGTAGTGATCACCGAATGGTAAGAGGCACATTGAATATTAATCCCAAAGTTGAGAGGTCTCGTCTGATGAGGTCTACGCTCCGGCTCTCTAGTGCTCATATCCAAAACCCCGAGAGGTTTCAACTCGAACTCCAAAACCGCTTCGAGTGCCTAGAACATTGCGTATCTGTGGACGATTTAAATGGTAGGTTTGTAGAAACTGTCCAAACGGTTGGGTCTAAATTCTTTAAAACCCACCGTAAAAGTAGACCAAAAAGTTCTCCGATCACACTCTCGACCTCATGGCCGAAAGACGCGCCATGACGCTGCAGTCCTCCGGTGATGCTGAAGCATATCGTCTGCTCAATACACGGATATAGACTTCCATATCTGTGACGCAAGGACTTCCTTGCGTCACGATATCCGCACATTTAACACCAATGGTAACACCATTGGTGTTAAATGTGCGTGTAAGAGGCGATTGAGCGGAATCAAGGGTCCAAAGTGTTCGCAAGAAACAAATCTATTGGGAAAAGTCGTATTATGAAGCTGAAGACCGAGGACGGCAGTTTAGCGTCGACTAAGCCAGAGGTTTTGAGAGATATTGAGAACTTCTACCGGCGGTTATACACCTCGGTTGCTATAACTTTTTTTTTATTGATCCGGTTGAAATACCTCATGTACTTTCTTCACCCCGGGAAAGGGCGAAGGGGCATGCCGGACTCCTACCGGCTAAAACCACCGGAGTGATCATCGTCGGCACCGAAGGGAGGCTCCAGGAACTCGAAAGATCGCCATCTAGAGACGGTTACTATATCTACCATTGGCTCTGACAAAGACCCGCGAGCCAAACTAACCCAACACTATACCGAGGATATCCCGGACATCAGCCTGTACGAGATTAGGATGGCCTTGAAACAGCTTAAAAATAACAACGGACGGTGGGCCGGAATTACGACAGAGCTTCTGGAAGCGGGTGGCACGCCGGTACTTAAAGTCGTTCAGAATCTATTCAATTCCGTCTTACTCGAGGGCACAACGCCGGAAGCGTGGAACAGAGGTGAGGTGGTGCTCTTATTCAAAAAGGGTGATAACACCCTATTGAAGAATTATAGACCCATCTCACTTTTGAGCCAAGTTTATAAGCTGTTTTCAAGGGTCATCACGAATCGTCTCGAGCGCATGTTTGATGACTTCCAGCCTCCCGAACAAACCGGTTTCCGAAAAGGTTTCAGTACCATAGACCACATCCATACGCTGCGGCAGGTTATACAGAAGACCGAGGACTATAATCTGCCACTATGCTTGGCGTTTGTGGACTATGAGAAAGCCTTCGATTCGATCGAAACCTGGGCAGTGCTGCAATCTCTGCAGCGGTGCCAGATTGACTATCGGTACATTGAAGTGTTGAAGTGCTTATACAGAAACGCCACCATGTCGGTCTGAGTACATGAACAGAGCACGGGGGCAATTCCATTGCAGAGAGGTGTGAGACACCGAACACCGAAACTGTTCACCGCTGCAATGGAGGATGCCTTCAAGATACTGGAGTGGAAAGGATTCGGAATTAACATCAATGGCGAGTATATCACTCACCTTCGATTTGCCGATGACATCGTAGTCATGGCAGAATCGCTGCGAGAGCTCAGCACAATGCTCGATGATCTAGAATAAGAATAGAATAGAATAGAATAAACTTTTATTTGGACAGCAAGATGCAACACAATAAGAATATTAAACAATTTAAAATAAACAAAAACAATTTATATGACAAGAATAAACAGAAGAGGTTTGTAAAACATTGATAGGTATAATGTGTCTCATGGCTGCCCAAAAAGGTGTCCAGATCAGCTTAATGCCAAACCCTTACGTGATTGGCGCTGATTTTCATCTGGAACCTTGTGCTCGACAGACGTCAATGCTGTTGCAGTACCCATGTACATAATATATTATTTTGTGTTTGTGAATAAATGTGTAATAAAAAATAAAGTACTTAAATAATTCATTAAATTAAAAATTATAGTGTCATCAAACTCAAGTATAAATTTATATATGTAATTGTAAATATAAAGGTATTAGTTAGTAAAGGCTGCATCGGAAAGTCAGATTATATGACCGGACCGCTCGTATCAGGATTTCAGCATGTTCCAAAAAGGTCCTGAACATGCTCAGGATAGTCTCCAAACTACTACCTATATAATAGAAATGTTTGCGTTCAGGTTACCCGATTCTCGTTGCGCATCCAGGAGGTATTTCCGTAGGTATTTCCTAAACATGAATAAATTATTTATTCGTCGCAAGGGCGGTGGGATATTATTCCAAATCTTGGCTGCCGCATATCGAAAATGCTGCAGAGCTATGTGACGGGATAGATAGTTGTTGTGCACACCACCTACCCTGGCATTCCCTCTGACTTGTAACCCAACTAAGCTTATCATATAGATACGATGGTTCTTTGGATGTGATAACACCAAATAGAAGGCATGACAGATGTAACTTACGGCGTAATTCCATTTTAAGCAAAGAATGCTGGATTAGAAATGGTGTAATGTGGTGCCTGGGTGGCACTGAGAAACAAAAACGAGCACAAGCGTTCTGGAGTCTTTGAATGAGCCTGTGCGTTCTTATTAATAAACACGGTCCGTATACAGTGTCAGCATAGTTAAGTTTAGAGAGAACTAGCGATTCGACAAGCTGTACGCGTAGTTCTTCAGATAGATAAGGTCTCATTCTATAAAGGATCTTCAAACGGTAAAAACTGTTACGAATTGAGTCGGCTATATGGTTGTTGAATCTAGGCTGGCTATCAAGTCTTAGTCCAAGGTTACGGGCCTCACTCACTCTACTGATTGACTGCCCCATGAGCGTTACATTAAGTGTTGGTGGTAATTTGTCCAGCTGATGTTTCGTACCGAATATAATATATTTTGTCCTAGTCGGGTTGAGTACTAGACAATTGTTTTCTGACCAATCAGTTACCCTCCTAAATTCGTTATTCAGTTCTCTCAGAGCGGATTCGTACATGCATGGTTTGAAAGATACATACACTTGCACGTCATCTGCATATATATGATAGTGACATGTTTGGAGACAGCCCACTATGTCTGCACAGTACAAAGTGAACAAAACAGGACCCAGGATTGAACCCTGTGGAACTCCCCTATTTAGGGAAGCGATTCGAGAAACTCGAGTGCTACCATCACCCAATTGAAGTTCCACGAGCTGCTTTTGATTCTGAAAGTAGCTGTGGAACCATTGCAATGACATTACATCAAAGCCGTAATAATGTAATTTCGATAAAAGCAATGAAACATCCATGCAGTCAAAAGCGCGGGAAAAATCCAGCAGCACCAAAGGCGTACACATACCTTTATCCTGGGCGGATAAGATGTTGTCAGTCACGTCCAAGAGCGCCGTTGAGGTACTGCGGCGTTTCCTAAAACCGGATTGCAACGCGGGTAGGATCGAGTTTTTTTCCAGATATTCAGTCAATTGGTTACATACAACCTTCTCAATTACTTTGGAGAGGCAGGGGAGGATGCTAATAGGTCGTAAGTCTGATATATTAGCTGGGTTTGGATTCTTAGGAAGCGGTCTGACCGTTGCAATCTTCCAAATATCGGGAAAAGTTGATGTCCGGATCGAATGGTTAACAATATGAGTAATAAATGGTAATATGAAGGGTAAAGCCATTGTTACCATATTGAGAGAAACATTATCATATATATATATATATGATGCGGATATAACGCGAAATAACCAGCTGATCTACGGGTGCTATTTTAAAGCTTGCTTTGCCATAACTGTGGAACTCGTAGTATGTCAACAGTGAAATAGAGGGTTTCGCCTTACCGGAAACTTTAAGAAATTCACTATTTATAAGATCTGGGTCCGAAAAGTGCAATGGCAGCTCTTGACCTTTTTTCTGTTGTGATGGGATTATCGTAGATTTAAGGTTTTTCCACAGGGACTTGGGATCCTTTATTTTATTATTTATACTACGAGGGCGGCACTGAAAATTTCGGGAATCAAGGAAGTGACACAACATTACTATTTAAAAATGTATTTATTGCTTTTCAAAGTATTCTCCGCGAAATTTGACACATTTTTCCATACGATGGAACCAATCATTGAAGCAACCATTCCATTCGGAAGTTGGGGTCTCCAAAATGGCCGTTTTGTAGGCGTCCACAGCTTCTTTAGGTGATGAAAATCTCTGTCCACGCAATTTATTCTTTATTTTAGGGAAAGTATAGAAATCATTAGGGCTTAGGTCGGGGCTGTACGGCGGATGGTCTAATAATTCTATGTTTTCTTGCTCTAAAAACTCTTTTGTTCTGTGCGCGGTGTGAGAACTCGCATTGTCGTGATGGAGGATGATGCGGCGGTTGCAGTTCTCTCTACGGAGTTCAGAAACGACCTGTGGCAAACAAATACTAGCATACCATTCTGCATTAACCGTTCTTTGTCCCTCAAGAGGAGTAGTCGTAACATGGCCGGTTTTGGAGACAAACGTGGCCACCATTTTTTTTGCAACACTCCGTGAACGAACAATTTTTGTTGGCTTTAACTCATTTTCGAACACCCAAACTCGTGACTGGTTTTTTGTTTCGGGTTCGTACGCATATATCCAGGATTCGTCACCTGATACGATGTTGTATACAGCATTTGAGGATCCTGCGTGGAATCTTTCGAGAGTTCTGACGCACCAAGTAACGCAAGCCGCTTTTTGCTCTTCACATAGCAAATGCGGTATCCATCGGGAAAACAACTTTTTTACACCTAATTGTTCATGCAAGATTATTTGTATTTGACTCATACCAATGTCTAAAGTTGCCTGAATTTCGCGGTATGTCACATGTCGATCTTCCTCAATCAGCTTACGCACAGCATCAACGTTTTCTTGGGTGACTGCAGTTTTTGGACGACCTTGACGAGGATCATCACTGAGCTTGACACGTCCACGTTGAAATTCAGCAAACCAGCGATAAATTGTGGTTTTGGATGGGGCTTCATCACCAAATGCAGAAATCATCCGGTCAACACACTGTTTTTGTGTTAAACCACTTCGAAAGTCATAATAAATCATCGCTCTTGAATTTTCTCGAGTCAGTTCCATTTTCTTCTTCTTCTTCTCTTAGATTATGGCTTCTGTAGGTTATCTTCCACAATTTCGCCAATGTCAAGTTTAAGGCAACGTTGTACGGTATTTATATAAATAAATCTTTACATATTCATAAAATATTTCTCAAAAATGAAAAAAAATCTATAAAATATGTCTTCTTCTTCTCTTAGATTATGGCTTCTGTAGATTATCTTCCTCAATTTCGCCAATGTCAAGTTCAAGGCAACGTCGTACGGTATTTAGATTAATAAATCCTTACAGATTCATAAAATATTTATCAAAAATGAAAAAAAATCTAAAAAATATGTCGGCAACGTCGTACGGTTCAATTGTTTTTTTTTCCAGTTCCATTTTCTCAACGACTAAGCAAGTTTGACAAAACCTTGTGACAAGTCCGTGAATCTTTTTTTAAATAAATAAATGGTATTCGATTTGTAAAACCAAGGAGTTTTCAATTAAAAAGATTTTAATATGACAGGAACAGTGGAAATATTCCATTCCCGATACTTTTAGTGCAACCTATGTACTCTCGCACTGCACAGAAACGAGGTGGCGGCGTTTTGATTGCAGTTAAGAGTGAACTTACAGTTGTTGAGAGATATGATTGGCGAAGTTCTGCTGAAGACATTTGGATTTCACTTATTCTAAGGAGAAGGGGATGGAAGAGCGTGCATAAGTTGACGTCATATATACTAATTACAGTAAATGTTTCGATCGTATCGACCATCGACTGCTTTTGGAAAAGTTACTGTGAGCCGGAATACATGGTGACTTGTACCGGTGGTTTTCCTCCTATATTGACAATCGAACTCAAGCTGTGGTTCTTCAAGGATACACTTCTTGATGGAGCTCTGTTCCTTCAGGAGTACCCCAAGGCTCAATTTTAGGACTTCTCTTATTTATATTGTTCACTGTTGATATTAAACAGTGTTTTAAGCATTCCTACATTTTACTTTATGCTGATGACATGAAGATTCATAAAACTATACGTAGCATTTCCGATACAAACCAGCTACAAGCAGATCTTAATAGGTTTGTAGAATACTGCACGCGTAACAAGCTTCAGTTGCATATTTCTAAGTGTTTTCATATGTCCTTTACACGTCAGAGGACAACAGTTGGTCCAGGTTACAGACTAAACAGCCATAACATAGGCAAAGTTAACAGTATTAGAGACCTAGGTGTTATACACGACAGTAAACTCTTACTTGATCAACATATTGAGAACATAGTTAATAAGGCATCAAAAGCGCTCAGATTTATAATGAGAACCGCGGCTTGTTTCCGTACCCTTAAACCAGTCAAGGTTTTGTATTGTTCGTACGTACGCAGCCACTTGGAGTATGCTTCACAAGTCTGGAACCCTCAATATGAGACTTATAAGTCTCGTATTGAGGGCATTCAGACGAAATTTCTCAGATATCTTGATTACCAGGCGCGGCTGGTTTCAGACGATTACTACCATCGTTGTAGAAGGTATCATTTTCTACCATTAGACCTTAGACGTCACATTAATGATATAAGTTATTTACTTAACATTGCAAATGGTACAATTGATTGTCCCGAACTTGTCTCGAAACTATCAATATGCACTAATCTAGTTGGATTCCGACAGCGACCGCTTTTAAATATACCTTTTGCAACCACTAATTATAGACGTAATGCATTTTCCCATAGGGGTGCGCGTGGTTATAATAAAATTTCCCGCGAAGTGGATATTGATTTGTTCTGCACTAATGCAAGCACAGCAAGGCGGCTTTTAGCTGACGCATTTTTTTCGACAGGAAGCACTTGCAAGTTGCACTCAAGCTGTAGATGTCGGTGTGATAACTGAATTACTTCTATTTAATATTACTTTACTACATGTTTTGCGATAGCAAATCGACTGTTATTTATCTGTAGAGGCTTGTTATTAGCAATCTTTAATACATATTATACAAACCAAAATGTTATTAGTCTGTAAGTCTTCCTAAAAGCAATAAAAAAAAAAAATTAATCAATTATTTTTATATAGACATATATGTATATTTTGCACCTTAAACTCGTTTTCTACATATTTATCATAGAGAAATAAACATAATAGTATTTTGTCAGTTCCATTACGTCATGCAGCAAGAAAAACGATAATAAACCATTAATCCTTATTTACGTATTTTATAGTAGACGAAAAGTTATTTCGCACACCGGAATCCCAAATTTCCTGCAGAACTATCTTCAGTGTTATGTGACCGTGAAGAGCATCGGTAGCGGTAGCAGTAGGAAAGGTGGCATAAGTATGAACCACCCTTCTTCACTTTTTCTTTAGGCTGAAAATACAAAAATTATATTGCTGTCTATTATGAGAAACTTGCGAAAAGTAAAGACTATATACGAGGATCACACTAAATGTTTTTAGAATTGGCCAGTAAGAAAAGTTACCGATGAAAAATATATTTAATGTTCAAATAAAGAACTCTTTGGGGAGCTGTGATGTACATTTATTTATTTATGCCATTACAACTTGGCGGCAATTTAAAACATGAGCGGCTTGCGTCGAATATAATATGCTAGAGAAAAATTTCGCTCCATTATTTAGTATAACTTTCGTTGTGGTCTTAACCAACAACTATGTTCAGATCCTGCGACCACGAGAAACGTCAGGAAAAACAAAAATCTAAAATATACGCGATAGAATCCGTTTAAAAGTGTTTTATTATAATATATACATATATATATATTCTTTTTTTTAAAACGTTGCCCCACACTAGGATTTCTCCTGTGTCGTGGGTGCGTTTACAGACACAAATCCCACACACAATACACCCAGACCCGGAACAACTACCTGCAGATTGTACAAATATTTGTTCCGTGCGGGAATCGAACCCACGACCCGGTGCGCAGCAGCCGACTGTATCAGCCACTGCACCAACCGTGCCGTCAAATCAATATGTTCAGATCATTGAGGTATAATGTACTACGTACTAGAACAGACACCAGGCAGTCTGCGATCCAGTGGACCGCAAATTCTGTCAGTTTATAAAGTTTTTTTTTTATCGTGCTTTGATATTCCATCTGTAACTAGAGAAATCACTCGTTTTAAACTAATTTAAAAATAAATAATATTTTCATTATGCAAACTTAGCCACGAGCGCCATTTTGTCATAGATTATGAAAAATAAATCGAGTAGATATGAGATATTATTATACCTACTGATAATAAACAAATACACTACCTACTTATTTGAATTTGTTGATATTTCCGCAAATACATTCGTAAGAAGGCTCAAGGTCACTCAGAGAGCTTAGGTTGGTATTTCTCTACGAGATCGAATCAGGAATGAGGAGATCCGTAGAAGAACTAAAGTTGCCGACATAGCTGAAAGGATAAGTAAGTTGAAGTGGCAATCGGCAAGGCACATCGCTTGTAGAACTGATGGCCGCTGGGGTAAAACGGTTCTCGAGTCGAGCCCGCGCACCAGATAACGCAACGTAGGACGACCTACAAAGAGCCGCTGGGAGCCGTTGGATGCATGTCGCATGTAACCGGACTTTGTGGAATACTGTTGGAGAGGCTTTTGTTTAGCAGTGGACGTCTTTTTTCGACCACCCGCACCCCTCATCCACGCCTGTGGTGCATGGAATTTGTTAGTCGTGTCGCCTCTGGTACGTAATGCATTATACCTCACTAGTTATGACAGACTTCGACTGGTATTTCATGATGAAGCCCCATCTTGTGCCACTGTTTATAACTGGTTTAATGAGTTTAAACGTGATCGAAACAATCACACTGATGATTTGCGCCAAGGAATTTCTTCGTCGGCGACCACTGACACAACGTGAGTGGTCTGCGGGTAATGAAAGAAGTTGATAAACGAGTGACATATCAACAGATCCGGGTAAGTTTAGATATTGGTATGAGCCAAGTGCAAAGTCTTACACAAACATTTAGGCGTCAGAAGGTTTTGCATCTGATGGATACCTACCTCATAATTTGACCGTTGACGGAAGGTCAAAAACGCCGTCGTATGGATAGGTGCTGCGATATGCTTGTAAAGTATAACGGAGATGATATCTTCACAGGTGATGAAAGCTGGATATATTGTTACGAGACCGAAACCAAAAGACAATCTGCCCAATGGAAGCTCCCATTCAAAGTTTTGCCAACAAAAGCAAAGAAGGGCAGAAGTCAAGGGAAAAAGATGATTGCTTCATTCTTTGGACGGAAGAGTCATTTCGCAACAATTGTGCTAGAGGATAAATGGACTGTTACTGTATATTGGTATGTTAGTCATTGTTTACCAGTTGTCTTGGATTTTTTTCTAAAGCAGCACTCAAGAAGCAGGATCCTCCTCCATCACACAGATGGACAATCGAATATTTATCTATGAAAGTTGTCGAAATAGAATCATCCTCCTTGCAATCCCGACCTGACACCTTGCTACTTTTATTTATTCCCCAAAATAGAAGATAAACTCGAGGAATTTGCTTTATGAAACCCGCAGATGCCATGGCTGCATCTGAAATAAAAGTGGAAAAGATCTCTAAAGAAGAGTGGGCTCACTGCTTCAGTCAATTGTTCCATCACCTGCGACGTTGCTTAGAAAGGAATGAAGACTACTTCGAAAAACAATAAAAACATTAATGAGTTCCAACATCATTCCGTTCTTGATATTCTAAAAACTTTTAGTGTGACCCTTATACACAACAAGCATTACATTATTTCCAGCCCAGGAATCTTCTATCCACTCCCAAACATTTCCAGCCATATTGTATAGGCCAAAATCATTTTGAGGAAATATGTGTACAGGGCTAGTGCCTACATAACCATCTTTTCCTGAATTATGAGTAGGAAATGTGCCTTGCCAAATGTTAGCCCTGAAAAACAGAATGAAAACAGATTAATAAGTAGGATACTGATGCAATTATTATCACTTTTAGCTCCATAGAACATTGCATTTTTGATACATAAATATTGCCTATAATGGCTGTAATAGTGTACTTATAATTCTCAGGGTTGGGTTTAATAACAATGGTGTACTAGGCCTGTTCTGATATGATCCCCTAAATCTGATCTGATATGGCGCTTTTCTAGTATTTTTTTACTTTTTATTAACTACTAGCTGGGACCCGCGGTTTCACCCGCCGTATAATGTTATATATATAGAAATGAAATTCATTGGAATGACAGTGGCGCCATCTGTCATAAACTGGTCGTACCAACTCAGAAACCTTTGTGGGCTCATGCACAACACTTTGCTGAAGATCATGACATGATCAAATTCATAGTTTACGATTCTATAAAGGACATACACACAAACATTCATTTATTGTCAGTTAGCTACTGTGGCCAAATCTTTGTTACAGAGAGCACACGGCATCTGCGACGCCGACCACCTGGCAGGGGAGCTTAACCATGTGAAGCAAGTTCTTCAAAATAACAATTTGAAAGCTCCACATCCCCGTCGCAGAAGCCGCCCGAAACCCACCACGGTTGATCGACGGCCCGCTGTTTTACCATTTATTAAGGGAGTCACGGACAGAATTGGTCATATCTTAAAGCGTGCTTCTATAAAAACCTATTTCAAGCCGCACAAGAAGATCAGCCAACTTCTCAAACCAGTGAAATGTCACATACCCTTACAAGATGCAGGGGTCTACAAGATTGACTGTGATTGTGGTTTATCATACATAGGGCAAACAAAGCGTAGCATAGCCACCCGAATAAAAGAACATATAGCTGACGTCAAGCATAGACGCTCCACAAAGTCTGCAGTGTGTGAACATGCCTTAGGCAAACCAAACCATTATCTTCGTTTTGATCAACCTCAAGTACTCGCGAAAGAGAACCGATATGTACCTAGAATGTTTCGTGAGGCTATTGAAATTAAAAAACATCCTAATTTTAATAGAGAAGATGGTTGGCAGGTACCACCTGTTTGGAATCCAGTCATTAAAATAATAAAGTCCCAAACAAGATACCGCACTAAGAAACATCAAGACACTGAGTGATTACTGCGTGCATCGAAACTAATTTTTTGATTAAAATTGTACGGTAGATAAAATAAAATAACTTTTTAAAATCTGTAACGACGCCTGTCACATTAGTCATCCTGCGACCACGAATGCTGCAAAGTATTCGAAACGTCAGGAAAATCAAAATATACGCGATAGAATCCGTTTAAAAGTGTTTTATTATAATGTGTAATAACCGCGAAAATCTAAGACATTACTATATATATTATATACCAGTTTTTAATTTGAAATACCAGCAATTTTGCATAACTATATCAAGATCATCAGGCTTGTGTTCATATTTAATGTCCTGTTTTTAGTTGAACCCCATATTATTTTTTTAACCAATGCCCCACGAGAATGTCCACTGTATTGTGGGTACTGTTTACAGACATACATCTCACATGCACACACACATTATGCAATTGTGCCTTAGCCTGAATCGACCCCTGGAAATTCAAGCCACAGTATGTATAATTGATAATTATGTAGGTACATTCAGTCAAAAAAGTATCGGGAGTGGATGATTTGTTTATGGTTCCAAATTCAAAAGTTATATATATATAGTGTGTATTGCGAATTTCATTATGGACAAAAACACCGAACAAAGTTTGTCTTAAATTTTGCATCGCCAATGGAATTTCGTGTTCGGAGTCACTGAAAATGTTACAGAAGGCTTACGGTGAATCGACTTTATCAAAAACACGTGCCTATGCGTGGTACAAAGCGTTCAAAAGCGGTCGAGATGTGATGGAAGATTTGCCTCGCTCTGGTAGGCCATCAACGTCTGCAACTGAAGTTAACATCGCAAAGTGAAGGAAATAGTGACTGAAAATCCTCATTCAACTTTGAGAGAGATAGCCGGCGAACTTTCTGTATCTCACGAGTCGATCCGAACCATTTTAACTAATGATTTGGGCCTTTGTTCAGCAGTGGACGTCCTGTGGCTGATATGATGATGATTGGGTATGAAACCTGTTATCGCTCGGCTAGTCACAAAAGACCTGAATTTTCTTCAAAAACTCAATCGCATGAGAGTCGCTGAGGACATGCTAGAACGAGTAAATTCCGACCCAACATTCATGAAACGCATTGTTACTGGTGACGAGACGTGGGTTTAGAGTTTGACATGCAAACTAGTCAACAAGCTTCGGAGTGGCGCCTTCCAACTGAACCGAAACCGAAAAAACCACGCCAAAGTCGATCAAAAGTCAAAGTCATGTTGACTATTTTCTATGACTATCGCGGTGTCGAGCTCGAAATTCTTGCCGGAAGATCAAACGGTAAATAAAGAATATTATTTGACCGTTATGCGGCATTTAAGCATGCAAATTCGAAGAAAAAGGCCAGATTTGTGGAAAGAAAATTCTTAGATTTTGCACCACGATAATGCGCCTTCACACACGGCCATCATTGTGAACGAATTTTTGACCAAACACTCAACAAATACCATCGAGCAACCACCATATTAACCAGATATGGCTCCAGCCGACTTCTTTCTTTTTCCTAAACTCAAATTACCACTTCGTGGCACCCGTTTTCAATCGGTAGAAGACATAAAGGAGAATTCGTGGCAAGAACTGAAGTCAATTTCGGAAACAGCGTTTAAAAAATGTTTTGATTCAAAGTCAAAGTCAAATATTTTTATTTCAAATAAACCAATTACTGGCACTTATGAAACGTCAGAATTTAAATTGCTCGGTTCCAATTAGTTGATCCTATGGAGAAGAACCGGCAAGAAACTCCATGGATATGGATATGGATGATGATTGGATTATTCATTGGCATAAGTATATCGTTTCTGAAGGAGCATACTTTGAAGGTGATAAAATAAATTTGGATGTCATTTTGTGTATTATTGATCTTTTCCCATTACTTTCTTGACAGAGTAGTATATTGCAATATTATACTTATTTTTTTCATATAACTAACATATATTTTCGGCCAGGGAACAGTTTGTCTCCCCAAGGATACTTGGTGTCTCGATGTCCACCCCGACATGCTGCTTCCCATTCAGCTTCTGTTGGCAGGCGAGCACCTCTCCACTTACAGAATGCTTGAGCATCATTCCATGACACATGAGTAACTGGGTGATCCATCAATTCTAATAAAAAGAAAGAAATTGCTTTTAAATCAAAAGGTTATCCAGCATGTTTTTCTTGATTGATACTGGCAATTAACTAAATAAGATATAATTTCAAACAATAATATATAAATTTATGCAATCTAGTATAACACCAGGATAACCTAGGGCCAGTTTCACCTACAGATGACTGAGAAGTCAAAATGATACAATGTTGCATGTGATTGTCAGAATGTTACTGGTTTAAAATCAGTATGTCCTTCAGTGAAACCTATAACATACAATAGAAGATGTAATTCACTGTAGATGTCATTTATTTCACTACCCACATACTCTTGGAAACATACAGCAGTCCAACCTTACAAATACATGTCTAGATCCTTTCTACCATATCACACAATGTCATAATTTTTATGATGTATACTACGGTTTTACACAATGTATATGGAATTTGGTAGATAGTGTTGTCAACCAGTGAAATAGTACTGTCCATCAATGTTCAGAAAGAAGACTCACAGATGTGTAATTTTATTGTAAAACAAGCTTTAAAATGTACCTAGTATATCAGAGTCTGGGCCATATGGATGCCTCCAGTCAGCACCAAACACTTTATACCACCATACAGCTTGCACAGCGCGAAAGTCTTTTAATTGTTCTTTATATGTACTATTAAGAAATGCAGAGAACACAAAACTATCTCCATATTGTTCAGCTTCAGTCTTATAGTTAGTTACACTTATAAAATAAGCAAAATCCTTATTTGAAACTTCGTATTTGTCTAGATAGAAACTTCTCAGTTTGATTATTCTTTTTGGTCCTTCTTGATCTTGCTCTATTTCTACATCATCTGTCCCCAGCTGATACTCATCTGCTGGCACTATAATCATTATGTCCGTGTCTATTATCTTTTCTGTGCTACTATATATATTGTCTCTGCGTACAGGACACTGATTTACATTATTTAATGAATCACTAAAAATACTTTCTTTAGCCCGCCTTTCCCCTTCTGCACGATTTATCTTACAACCGCATCCAGATTCTTGAATAAAAGTTAAAGCGGGTTGTAGAATACAGATTACTATGATAAATATCATCTTTATATACACAGAATTTGCATTCAATAGGGACTTTTCAAAACACAATCTAAGTATCAATCAAAAAGCATAAAACTTCCTTCTTCTTTCTTCTGTAGAATATCTTCCACAATTTAGCCAATGCCATGTATAAGGCAACGTTATACGATGTACAGATTATCGATTTAAATCTTTTAT
This sequence comes from Diloba caeruleocephala, assembly GCA_947459985.1. Taxonomy (NCBI): domain Eukaryota; kingdom Metazoa; phylum Arthropoda; class Insecta; order Lepidoptera; family Noctuidae; genus Diloba; species Diloba caeruleocephala. The sequence goes on from OX381610.1 coordinate 19,423,530, forward strand.
CTTTACATATTTGTTATTCATAAAATATGTCCGCAACGTGTTTTCAATTGTGACCACTTTCATATAACTTAAAAGTTTTTTTTTTTTTTTTTTTTTTTTTTTTTCCTGGCTTGTCGCTATTTGCGCATTGCCACAAACAAAAACGGGGAAACTTCTATATGTAATAAAAAATGATTTTGAAAAAGGATATCGGAATATTATTGGAAAGGATCGGGAAAAGAAATAGTGTAAATAATTATATACTATAAACGAATTTTATTTACAGTAATAAATAACGATATATATTTATATATTTTAGGATCATTAGTGGCAAGTAAAACTGGAATAGACGTTGGAAAAGGAACACAAAGAGAAAGTAAAGAGTCAAAGAAAGAATCATGGTTATGTAAACGACAAGAAAAGAAAATATGGTTTATATCACCCACACTTTCACCACATTCACACAGATCACTGTCAATAATATTGAGTCGGGCAAGATGGGCAGGAGAGCAAACATGGCCTAACCTCATGCGTATGAGGCAGCTGGTCTCAGCTTTTCCAAAGTTTAATTTAAAGTACCAAGGTTTCTTAGGGATATATGGTTGGATAAATGAATAATATTTTCCTTTGGTCAACTGACTATCTACCCATGAATCTCTCCAGACTTCCCGAAGGAATATCATAGGCAGACTCATGAGGTCGTGACAATAATTTACAAAAGGAAATGTATCCCCACAGTCTACAGCTTCATTAGCAAGCTGATCAGCTTTGCTGTTACCCACAATATTACTATGCCCCGGAATCCAGGCGAAAGTGACTGTATATCCAAGTTGTGAACATTTGTAGAGCAATTTTCTTATTAGTATAATTACAGGATAAACTATTTTACATTTAAAGGGGAATTTCATAAGGGCTTGTAGGGCACTCAAAGCGTCTGAAAAAATAACTGTGTTTTTCAGTTTCATAATTTGAACGTAGTCTACAGCTTTAAATATACCAAAGCATTCTCCAGTAAATACTGATGATTCAGGCGGAAGTTTTACTTTCTGTACTATATTATACTGAGAATGGTAGATACCTACTCCAACATATCCAAAAGTCGAGTGCTTGGAAGCATCAGTATATATATGATGCGATTTGTTCCAATTGCTATCTTTGGTAAAATTAAAAGTAAAATTTGCAAAATCATCTTTTTTATTTATACCTATGTTAAAATGAACATCTGGAATAGAAACTAATGATTCATAATCACTGCAAAAAAGTGGGTGTGAATCTGAGTGGTAAGTTGGCGCTTGTAAAGCAATAAACTTTTTATAACTTTGGACAAGACAAGGCGGTGATTTATGAGACCAATAATTAGAAGAATAAATGTGGTCAAGAAGAGACTGCAGTTTTGAACGTAATGGATGGTAAGAAAACTGCAATGACCGGAATAGGAACTTGTCAGAAAGATATTGGCGGCGAAAAGAAAGAGGTGGATCTACACATTCAATTTGGAGTGCATTGATCGGACTGGACTTCATAGCCCCCGATATTATTCTTAATGCTTTTGATTGAATATTATCAAGTTTTCTAAATGCAGCCACGTTTCCAGGATCTAGCAAAAATGTTCCATAGTCTAGAACACTTCTTATTATTGCATTATAAAGAAGTTTTAAACAGAATGGATGAGCACCCCACCAGACTCCTGACAAACATCTTAGTATATTTATTCGTTTTTCACACTTTACAGTGACATACTCGCAATGAGGAATTCCTGAAAGTTTAGAATCTAAGAATACCCCTAAAAATTTTACTACTATTTTTGAAGGAATAAGATTACCATTATAATATATTGAAATGGGAGGAGGAAGACGCTTTCTGGAAAATAATACAACGGTACTTTTGGAGGTAGACAGCTCCAGACCATTATTATCAAGCCAGTTTTTTAGGAGATCGAGAGATTTAGTCAATGAAGAGCAGGCTGTTGATATAGATCGGTGAGAACTGTATAAAAGAAGATCATCGGCATATTGAAGTACTTTCACTTCCCTGTGTAAAGAGGATTCAAGGTCGTGAGTATAAATGTTATATAATAGAGGGCTAAGCACCGATCCTTGCGGAAGACCTTTCCATACTAATCTGGATTCATAACTAGAATCCTCTAGTAAAAAATTAATACGCCTCTCAGATAAGATGTTTGAAATGAAGTTGAAAAGTATTACAGGAACATTTAACTGTCGTAATTTTTTTTTTAAGGTGGATATAACAACATTGTCATACGCTGAAGTTAAATCCAGAAAGGCTGAAACAATAGACTGGTTACCTGAAAATGCTACCCTAATATCAGTGACAAAAATACTTATGCTGTCGGAAGTACTTTTTCCACGTCTGAACCCAAACTGACTCTCACTCAGTAATCTACTATTTTCTAAATACCATTCTAAACGATTTTTAACTAAATGTTCTGCAATTTTCAACAAGACTGATGAAAGTGCAATTGGTCTGTAAGCCATGCTGTTAGATGGACTATTATTAGGTTTTAAAATCGGAAGAACTATCTGGGATTTCCAAGAGAGAGGTAAGTTGCCAGAAATCATAATAGAATTAATAAGTTCTAGGAAGTAGGAAAGTGTATGATCACCTAGGTTAGATATAAAAGAGTAAGGAATTCCATCAGCACCAGGTGCCGAGTCCTTGACATGACATACAATTCCTTTTAGTTCTGAAAGACTGAATGGGCAATTGAGACCTGATAGGCTATTACCTGACGAGACAGGAATGGAGCAAGGAATCGATTCTTCAGGAACAAAGGAAGGTGCTAGCTTATCTAAAAATAAATTTTTTATCGAAGATGGTAGGGAAGTAGGTGATGATTCACTGAACGCTGATCTAAATCTCCTAATCTTACGCCACACAACTGATGGCGAAACATTCGGTGAAATACCCAAACAAAAAGATCTCCAGCTTTCAAATTTCTTCTTTTTAAATAATTTTCGGGTATCGCTAATAACATCGCTCAAAACATTAAAGTTTTCTACCGAACAATTCTCACAATATTTTTTTTCTGTTTGTTTCCTTTTTTTTATTGCATCTGTGCAATCCTTATCCCACCATGGAGGGGAGGGAATATAACCTCGTACTGTGTTTTTTATTGGAAAAAGATTATCTGCAGTTTTTATTAAAGCATTAGTCAGGGCATCAGCGCATGTGTGTTCATTACCGAGTTTAATTTCAGGAAGTCCAGAAACTTTTGAGTCTAACTGTTCCTTATATAAAGCCCAGTTGACATCTGTCAGTCTATATTTTAATCGCGGAGGGGCTCTACATGTAACTTTGTTATTATATGGAAATGTAATGACTAATGGGAAATGATCACTGCCATAAGTGGAAGACATAACTTCCCAAGTCACAGAGGAAGCCAGTTTGGGAGTACTTATTGATAAATCTGGGGCGCTAAAACCTTCACTCGGTGAAGTGCGTCGAGTTGGAGAACCAGTGTTGAGAATGCAAAGATTATGAGCGTCTATCACATCTAGAAGACGAAGCCCGTAATTATTAGACGTTGAACTACCCCAGGATTGATGCTGAGAGTTGAAATCACCTAAAACTATAAAGGGCCTAGGAAGAATGGAAAATATATGTTCAATATCACTAAAAATAACATTGGATGGGCGAGGAATATATAAAGATACAAAACAAATACTATCTACAACCGCTGCGATGATAGAAAAATCATTATTATGAGCGGGAATAAAAAAATGAGAAAAAGAATGAGGGTGTTTGATGAGTAGGGCGACACCACCATACCCATCTGAACGATCTTCTCTAAGACAGGCATAACCAGGAATCTTTAACAAAGAATCTGGTTTAAGCCATGTCTCTTGAAGAGCAAAAATAAAAGGTTTATATTTATTTACAAGGAAAATAATCTCTGACTTTTTAGGTATTATACTTCTGCAATTCCACTGGAATACCTTGGCTAGATTGTCCATTATTAGAAGAAGAAATTTGAGTTACTGCATTAAGTACAGGGGCAACGTGGGACGGTGAAATCAAATTTGACTGTGTTAAAGAATTAATTAAAGCTATTATAAGATCTGATACAGAAATGTTTGATAAGTCATCTTTAGAAATTAAAGCAATACCATTATTTGAGGTTGTCATGTTATAGTCCTTAATAAGGGCTTGATGGGAATGCTGATCATAGCCTTTTGACAATTTGGGAGGGGAATGAGGCTTAATGAAAACTGTTTTTTTATAAGATGAATGATTTGGTTTAATTGCAGAATAATTTTGTGGAACATAAGTGGTGTTGTTTGAAATATTAGGAGATGAAATTAAGGCATCAGCATAAGAAATTTTGGAAATAGTAGGATGCAGCTTTAATGCTTCAGAATAGGAAATGCAACTTTTAGCCATTGTTTCCTTAATGGCTTTTTGTCTCTCATATTCTAGGCATTTTTTGCTTGTGGCTTCATGGTAACCTTTACACATACAACAAGAAATAGAATCCTCATTGACTGAGCAACTGTCACCATTATGACCTTGTCCACATCTGTAACACCTAGGCTGTGATCTACACTGTGATTTGACATGACCATACCTACAGCAATTGTAACATTGTATGGTTGGATATATGTAAAGGTTGACAGTCAAGGATGTATAACACATAAATATGCGTTTTGGTAGTACTTGCCCATCAAATGTAAGAATTACAGTTTCTGTGTTATTAAAATTAATTTTCCCATCTATGGTAACTTTGCGTTTTATTCGTCTTATCTTAAGGATTTGACCACAACCTACAGGAACCGTAATATTTTCCATCACTTCCTCATCAGACCATTCAGCAGGGACACCTCTTACAACACCCATACGGGTAACAGAGAATGAGGGAACGAAAACGTTATAATTTTCATGTTTTAGTTGAGTATTATTCAAAAATGTATTTGCATCATTATAATTTGAGAATGATAAGCAAAGTCTATTTCTTCCAATTTTTTTCAAACTGCCATTAATTATATTATGTAAATTGTTTCTTTTTAGAAAACGGCCAAATGTAATAGGGTGTAAGGAAAAATTGTCATTTAAGGAATTTACATCTTTTTGTATATGCACTATATAAGGTGCAGCATCAGTTGCTGTGTAAATCATTCTAGCTACTGAAGACTGTGGTGATATTGTAGTGATAGTAGTAGTGAGTGAACCTTGGTAATTTTGCTGAGTGATAATATTGTTAGATGGATCAGGATTGTGAGTAAGGGGGTGAGAAGTTTCCATCTCATGTACACAATTGCAGTCATTTGCTTTTTTACCGCCATTCTTGCGTCTCTTTTTATTGCAATGTCTGCAAATTGTGGGTCTAGCAGATACTCTTTTTCGTTTTCCGTTAGTTAAATTAACGGAACCATCAGTGTCTACGCTCGTATCATTATTAGAAATGGTCACTACGTGACCTATATCAGGAACCGTCCCCCCAGGATCCTCTGGAGGATCCATGATCTAAAACTAATAATTTAAAAAACTTACCTAATAGGTTCCTATAACTATTAAAACTGAACGAATATAAATAAATAGAAAGAATAATTAAAAATATATACAAAAAGATCCAAACCAATAAGATTAAATTAAAATTAAAATGTAAGCAAAACAAACACGACCGCCAAATTTAAGGTTTCCCGCGCTTTTTCAACTTAAAAGTTAAAACCCACTAGAAGCCAAGAAGAAAAGAAGCCGCTATTGTATTGACACACAGACTAGGTAGTAGTACTGGGCGTTTTGTTCAGAAACGCTTTAGTAAAGCAGTTTTTAAACGAAAAACGAACGGACGGTTTCTCGGCTAACTGACATTACGTTCCAAAACGAACGAGATTTCTAACCTTTCTAACCTAACCAGATTTTTCGGAAAATGAAACGAAACAGTTTTATTTTCTCAAAAAAAAGTATATTTGATGTGTTAAATAGCCGGAATTTAAACACATATGGTTTCAAAAAACCAATTTATAAAAATAATATAAAAGAAATGTAAACTTTTCTTAATGAGATGGAAACTTATTTAATCGGCCCTAAAATAGACCTTCAAAACATTTTAGTATCTAATAGAAAAGTTGGCTTCTTTGGGTTTCTAATTTGCATATAAACTGTCAAATGTCAAAAATTGTACAATGATTATATATTACCCGAGGCAATGACATTCCTACCTATATACAAACTTAGTCAAGAGCATTTGGAATGTTTTTTTAGTTCTGTACGGGCTAAAGGTGGGTTTAACAATAATCCTACCGCAATACAATTTGAAAGCGCCTACAAACGCCTGGTTGTTCATGGTGAAATTAAGCACATTACTTCTGGAAATTGTGTTCCTCTCGCAGACATTAAAATTTTGACATTCAGTGAAATCCGCTATGAAAAAAAAATCAATCTTTTCACCAAATTGTCTTCTATTACCGAAACAGATGAATCTTTAGCATATGATCCCATAATTGACATTGATCATTATTTGAATGATCCTTCCAGGCGAACTCTTTATTCTAAAGAAATAATAACCTATATTGCAGGTTTTATTGCAAGGAAATTGTGTAAAGTGATTATATGTGAGGATTGTCTTCTGGCTTTGATCACCGATAAGTATTACGGGATCATTGCAAGGAGAGACAAAGGAAGCCTTATTTATCTTTCCTGTGACCTGAATAAAGTCTGTAAATTGGCAGAAAAGAAATTTAGAGCGCGTTCACCCAAAGGTATTTCATTTGATAATGAAAAAAAATTGATGCCGAAACTTAAATTATGCTGTTTCATTGAATGTACACGTACAAATGTTAATATTTTCAATGACCATTTCGACCGTCAACTTTTTATCGGGAATCACAGAATACTGCTCATTAAGGCAATTGCTATGTATTACTTTGAAACACGAATTCACCATGCATATCAAACAATGTTTTGAACCTAAATTGAGAGTGAGAAACATTCATAATAAACTAGTGCTTTTTCAAGGACATTTTTTTTTTTAGTTTTGTTTATTTATAAATATAAAACATTTCTCTTGCATCATTGCTCGTGTTTTTTGTTATTCGTTATGGACCTTGAATCATCATTTAAAAATAAAAAGTTATCAATATGTTCTCTTTTTTATTTCGGCTGAATGAAGTCCACTGCTGGACACAGGCCTCCCCCAAAGATTACCAACACCACCGATATGGATGTGTTGTGGGTTCATTGGGGGGTCTTGCCATAATCGCCACGCTTGGCAGACGGGTTGGCGATCGCAGTTGAGTTGTTAATGTACTCGAAGGACGCTGCTGCCCATCCTCCGGCTAATCCCTTAGTCGACTTTTACGACACCCATGGGAGGAGATGGGGTGGTGGCATTCTGAGCCGGCACCACACGGCGAGTTCTCTTATTTATTGAAAAATTATAGGTAAAATTTTCCTTACTTGGTAACCCTAAATAATGCATGTACTTTATTTGTTGTCCCTTATGGTGAAACGGATATCACGAGTCTAACCCTACCTTCTCACTTTCCGCTGTCAGTTCGTTTATCATTTTTGTTATGTCCTCTGGAGTTTTAGCAAATAACACAAGATCATCCGCGAATCTCAAATGCGTTAATGAGACACCGTCCACATTGATCCCGAGATTTTCCCAATTAAGATCTCTGAATATTGATTCTAGTAGTACCGCCGAGAATAGTTTTGGTGACAGGGGATCTCCTTGTCGTACGCCTTTGCCCACTCTGAAAGGTTCACTTTTAGTTTCTAGCTGGATTCTCGCAGTACTCTGGCTGTATACGTTTTTTATTAAGCGGATGTATTTGTGTTCAATTCCTTGATCTTTCAATGACTCCCATATCTTTTCATGAAACTAAGAATCGAATGCTTTGCTATAATCGATAAATTCGATGTAGTAGGTGCACTGGTATTCTTTAAACTTCTCCATAACTTGGCGCTCTACATGAATATGATCGACCACTGAATAGTTTTTACGATAACCTGCGTGCTCAATGGGTTGGTGATCATCTAATATTTTTTCAATTCGATTTAATACTATTTTGGCAAATATCTTATACATGTTGGACATAAGACTGATAGGGCGGTAGTTTCCTATTTCATATTTATCTACTTTCATTTTTTTTTTTTTTTTATAATCTTTATTTTAGGCGCTTAGTCAAACAGGACTATGTCGCTCCATTGGGCTTTCTCTTAGAATACAATACAATCGATTTCACTGTGAACGTCGTCGACGCATGCCAACCTCAACGATTTTGTAAAACAATTTAGCTATGTCAGATAGCGGAAGTGCCAAAACACTGTTACAACCTCCGATATCTTTAACATTTGTAGCTTTTATAAATATTTCATGTCTAGCGTCCTCGTTCCGGACACATTCCACCATAATGTGCAAGACATCTTCTATTATTCCACACTCCGAACAAAGCAGTGATGGTACTTTTTTCATCAGGTAAGCAATCAAATTATTGAGTGGGATGTGGCCAGATCGAAGTCTAAAGGCTAGGTTAGCATTTTTCTGTTTAAAGTGGAGTCTTCATACCGCGGAGATTTCCAAGGTTCATTTTGTAATGTCTTATACCATATCCCCTTCTCCACAAATCTCTCATCAAAATGCACTTTCCACAATTCATAACAGTGTTCTTTAACTAAGTGAATACAATCAGTGAAGAAAGGCAAAACATTAACAGACACGCCATCGCAAGAAGCTTCTTTTGCTAAACTATCGACTCTCTCATTCCCAAACAAACCAATATGTGAAGGGACCCATTGCAGGACTACTTCTTTTGAATTGGCCTTCAGCTCATATATTGTTTTAATGATGCTGTAGTATTCGTGTCGTTATTCTTTTGTAGCCTGAGTTATATTTTCAATTTGATGTTTATTATATAGAAGAATAATGTTGGATTCTGTCCATTGCTGTGGGATAGTTTCGGGTGCTTAATATCTCGTTAAACATGTCTGTGAGGACTGGTGTTTTTGCTTCCTTGCTTTCTTTTAGGATTTCGTTGTTCATACCATCAGGTCCTTTTTTTGGTGCTTCGTCTCTCCTTTGACTATCTATAGCTTTTTCTACTTTACCCTGAAGGATGTCAGGGATATTTGAGGTTTCCACTAAATCGTCTTTGGCCATTACGGTGTTGCGATCATATATTTTTTTATAATAGGATGTGACGATTCCTAATATGTTCGTTCTGTGATGGTTGCATTCTCCGCTGTCGTTTTTAATTTTTGCGATTCAGTCCTTTGAATTTGTTAATTCTTTATAAGCTTTTCTAACACCTCCCGTTTTGATCACATGTTTTTCGATAATTTCCATTCTAGTTGTTTTCCTGTCGGTTCTTATATTTCTTTGATGTCTTTACTAATTTTCGCTAAATGCCTTCTTCTGTCTTTGACGTCTTTTGCATTGATTAAGTAGTTTCTTTGTTCTAGCAATTTTATAGTGTTGGTTGTTAACCATTTTCTCGGCTCAGATCTGATCTTAGCAGTATGTTGCAATTGAGTTTCAATTGTATTCTCTATTCAGTTGTATTTATCCTGAGTTCCTAAGGTCTTTGTGTTCTCTTTGAAGTCTGCAAATTTATCTCTTAGGGTGACTACTAGTTGTTCCATTTGATGCTTGCTGAGCTTAGAAATAGCTAGTCCCTGTCTCGGTCTAGGATTTTTTGGTTGTGTTAATTTTATTTCAGCTCTTATCAGTCTATGGTTGGTATTGAAGTTAAATTTGTTGATGACGTCAAAATTTGTAAAATAGTTGTTTCTATTACTCATTATAAAATCGATTTCATTCTTGGTTTTCCCATCTGGAAAGATCCAGGTCCACATCTTCTTTGTGATTTTTTGTATCATCATTTCGGCCGAATGAAGTCCACTGCTGGACACAGGCCTCCCCTAAAGATCCACAACGACCGGTATGGTGTGTTTGTGCTCATTGGGGGTCTTGCCATAATCGCCACGCTTGGCAGACGGGTTGGCGATCGCAGTTGAGTTGTTAATGTACTCGAAGGACGCTGCTGCCCATCCTCTGGCTAATCCCTTAGTCGACTTTTACGACACCCATGGGAGGAGATGGGGTGGTGGCATTCTGAGCCGGCGACTGAGTTTAAAATGGTTAAGTTATTTTCTAGCTATAAGTTTTTAAGTTTTTCTCCATTTCTACTTCTCATTTTATTAATATAGGTGGATAATCCTAGTACTGTCTCGTCTACTGGTCGCTTAGCTCCAATTTGTCCATTGAAGTTTCCCATGACAATTATATTTTTATGGGCATGTTCTTGGCTAGTTTTATTTAAGTTAAGGTAGAATTTCTCTGGTCCGATTGTTCTGTAGGTGAATATACTTGTAAAATAGACCATGAATCTTTATATCCCGGTAACTTCAGATTCATCATTGCTAGCGCTCCGAGATTCCAATAAAACCTTCTATAGAATTTTCAAGGTATTTTTTGACGATGAAACCAACACCATGGCCTGGCGTCGTTCCTATGTGGTACAGTAAGAAGTCTGGTTGAGAAATAATTCTTTCTCCCACTCGTCTTATTTCACCGAGGCCGACAATAGCCCATTTAATTTTTTTTAACGCATTTTCAGCGTGAGTACATTAAGAGCTGCGACGTAAATTTTTGTTTCTTTGTGGTTGTATCTCTGTATTCTTCAAGGGTCGTGGTCTTTGTCCCCCACGAGGACCAGTCGGCTTGGGGGAAAATGTGTTACTTCTGTTTGTTTATTTTCGTAGTTTGTTAGGATTTTCCGTTTACCGGTTAATTGCTATTGTTTTTTGGGTATAGCGTTGTTGGCCAAAGAGTTCGATCTGGGTCTCATTGCATCGAAAGCGTTTATCCTGTTAGCTTTGGCAGAGCTTAGGATTTGCTGTTTTCTGGGTTGGGTTTTAGAAGGTGACGGTGAGGTAGTTGGTTCCCTTTTCCTTGTTCGATTCTTTGACTACAAGTTTATCGTAGTTCAGAAAAGCAGTATTTCCCTTTTTTCTCTCTTCCTGTAGTTGTGGAAGCAGTGCTTTCCTTTTCTCCAAAACTTCCTTCGGGTAATCCTCTGATACATAAATGCTTTTAAAACTCTTTTTATTCTTCATAATTTCATCTTTTTTCCATGCATTTATAAAAGAACATGGCACAGGCCTCGATTTATTCTGAACTTTATTTTTTCCCAAGCGGTATAATTTGTCTATTTCGTTTTGCTCTATATACATCTTCAGGTCTTCTTTGTCGAGTTTTCCCCCTCTTCCAGCCCGAAAATAATTATGTTATTACTGTTCTTCTCTCTTTTCATATATTCCATGTCTTTCTCTAGATCACTAACCTTTTGTTTTAATTTTCTTCAATAATAGGAGTTAGTTTTTGATCCATCCTATCCATTAAGTTTTTTGTAAGAGATTCAGTTAGGTCAGCTGTTTGTTTCTTCATATTGTCAAATAATAATTGAATTTGCTCCTCCATAGCTTAGTGCAAAGTACGTAAATTGGAGTATAACATAAATGGTAGATAATATTTTTCGTGTACTAGCAACACTAGAGTTAACGCCAAAAAGCTAAGCTAACATTTAAATAATTTGTCAGATTCTGACGTTTTACGGGCGAAGGGATAATTGAATATTCTAACCTCAAATTAGCGATGTGCCAACTCGGAAAAAACAAAACTCGATTTAACCCGAGTTAAAATCCACATAACTCGGGTTGAACTCGAATTACGTAACTCGAGTTAACTGGATGGACAAGTAAATGCTTTTTTTGAATTTTTAACAGTTTATTCCATCAGCTTTGCATTAATAATTTAAAAAATTGAAATAGACAAATGATATTTTTATCTGTTTCAATTCTTTCATTTTTTTATATTATTTATTTATAATGTATTGGGAGAGTTATACTAACTAAAGTAAGAAAGAAAATTATTGTTTGAAATAAAATCATTTATTTATGTATTTTTGGCTTGAACTTTAATTTTTTTTTTTTATTATATTTATCATCAATAAAACTATGAAATTATATAGCAGTCTTTTTAAAAGTTTTAATGTGGTTTAATAATGTGGTCGTATTTCCACTATATTTGAATGAATCTGAACATTGTTTACACGCAACACGTCCACTCACTGGCGATTCGAATACATCCCAAACTAAAGATTTTCTTTTAGCACCTTTTTCAAAAACAGAACATAAATAAAACACCAAAATCTACAACAAGAACCGGCAGTTTAAAGTTAACCTCAAATCTACATATATGTGACACTCGTTTACTTGCTTTGTTATGACAGAATGAATGAATATAGTCTCACTCAAATGATCGGCAAACTTCGCTCCATGTCGGTTCCATTCGGTTTATGAACTCGAGTCAGAGAGAATTCAACTCGAGTGGGTTCGAGTTACGCCCAACTCGAGTTAACTCGAGTTAGTTACTCGAGTCGACTATCACTACCTCAAATGTTGTTGTGAGATTTCTTCTACACTTTGCTGGATAGATCCTGTTATTATCCGAGAGTTTTATTTATTCTGCGTCTACCGTAGTACTGATTTTGTGGTTTATAATAGTGTTCAAGATTGAAAGTAACTTTTATTAACTTAACTATTTTTATAAAGCGATTTATTACGTATAGAATCACATTGGTGTTTACACTCCGACGACCGGAAACGGCGCACAAACCATTAAGCAAAAATAAATAAAGAACAAGGGATCTTATACCACATGTTAATAACTAACCATTTAAAATATTTTAATAAAAATACTATTCAAATGATCTATAGAATATTCTCGAACAAAACAGGCAAAGTAAAAAAAAGAGACAACACATATATTCTATCACAGGTGCGACATCGAGTACACGTCTTGTCATTTTAGATAGCTATCTCTTTTACTCTCGTAGTTTTTGTATCTTCTTTCTTACAGCATAGGTGTGTAGTTTTATAGCTTTATAATACATACAGCGAGACTGAGTTTTGCGCGCTATTTAATATGGACGTAACATATCTATGGTATAATATCATTGCCTTCCCGCAAAACATTGGATGGAACGGATAGTAATGAAGTGGAGAGAATGAAATAATCCAACTTATTCTTTACTCCTTAATCGAGTATTTTAGAAATTCTATAGTATATTTTTTAAAATATGAACATTTGAAATAAAAATATTAATTTGCTTAGGTAATGTAACTTTGTGAAATTGAAAGAATGTGATGAAATGATTACTGGACGAAGCACTATCTACAATACGAAAATCGTAAATAATTATGACTGCGATAGGCGTACATCCGTCTCACCCTGTTGTCGCGGCTGACAGACCAGTAGAAACATGTTGTGACCTGAATCATAATTGGGATCGTATAAATTATGTACAAGTTTAAGAAGTTTCTGGGTACGGATGGCAATGAAGTTTTTACTGTGACAAAGAGAAAAAGAGATATTTTTCAATCATTATTGCGTTAATTGCTTAATCAAAACACCGAATCAATAGGTCAGAAATTAGATTTTAATAGTACATATTAAATAAAGCCATTTATTCGAATGTAGATAAATAAACATTGAAGAACCTGCATAGGTCCTTAGCTCGAAACAGAGCGGAATGATTTTACACGTTTTTTATTTTAGTTTTTAGAAACCTAATTGCTCAAACGGTATAATTAACGATACTCCTTTGAGGTAATTATATTTTAACCCACTATGCAAAAAATTGTTGAATTAAAGTTTTGTTTTCATAAGTAAATTAGTCTAGAAATGCTTTTTGCACGAAACTACGGAATAACCCAGTAGTAATAAAAGACGTCAGCAGATTCATCGCAACTCTGATTTTATTTTTTCTCGTCTGTGTATATTTATTATATATGTATGTATGTGTTTATTTCGTGTAAATAAATATATTTTTATACATGTAATGTTTATGTACGTCTATGTATTTGTATAATATGTCTGTAATTATTGTTCTCTGCATCCCAAAGGTCGTCTGGCAGAAAATGCCTACGGCATTAAGACCGCCTTTGTACACTAGTGTACATTAAGTATAAATAAATAATGTAGGTTTAGCAATTTATTAACGGCACCCTGACTAGCAAAAAACAGCGATAGCAGACGCGACAGCAAGCTATCGCGCAGCCAAGGATCCACGCGGGATAAAGGCGAGGATGGAAAGGAGACTGGCAATCGCCCATACAATGCATAGCCCCGAATTTTGTTGGTCGTTCATCATATCGGTCATTTATACGTCCACTGCTGAACAAAGGCCTCCCCCATAGATTTTCACAACTGTGTCATAATTTTGAGGGGTATTTGCCAATACTCACGCTTGGCAGGCGGGTTGGTGAGCGCAGTATGGCTACCGTTTCACAGAAGGGACGCTGCTGCCCATCGCTCTGGTTTAGATTCCCTTTGTTGCCTTTTACGACATCCACAGGAGATGGAGTCGTGCTATATTCTTTTCCGGACACCACACGGAATATGTAATGAATGCGTAATATGTTGATCGTTACATTTAAGAAATTGGTATGGTGTGATCACGGACTATAAAAAAAAGATGGACTCCGCGCCACTCATTACGAAAGTGAAGCACGGTATCGAACATGTGTGCGTGATTTGAGGGATACCAGATGGAATGAAATTTTCCCACATTTTTAAATAATAGCAGTATTACGAGTATAACATAAAGATGTAATACTTTCATCAAAGGCAAGATAAAAATGCAAATATTATTTCTGTAGATTGAATTTTGCTTTCTCTGTGTGAAAAAGGCCTTTTGTTAGCACTGGGACAGTGACAGGCTGATATGATATTTTATATTTTTAAAGAAAAATTGTCGAGTGTGAGTTCACACGCGGTATACGTGAAACTTTGTATTTTGGTTAATTTGTAAGAGAATGAGATGAATACATTATAGAACGGCGACTATACGAATCGCATACGGAGTGTAGTGAAATGTTTTCTAATTCCTATTTTGAGTTGTGTGATCGAATAACTTATTTAAAAGCAAGTCGCACATATGATCTGTGCAGCAAAGGACATCACAAGAAGTTAGAAAAGCTGTTGTCACGTAAGTCAGTTAAAGACAAGTCCGACGCATGTCTACAGCTGAATACAGTGATTAATTTATCTGACACTGTGATTGCCAGCACAACACAGAAAATACTTGCTAAAGGGTTAAATTTTGCCGTTACTCCTAGACGGGTTCCGTACGACAATATTATCAGCACGGTAGAATCAGCTATAATCCGGAACAAGATACCACCTGTTGACGCGGAAGCCTTCAGGCAGGATGTTTCTGTGATTTTGAGGAAAGCTAAACTACCAAAAAGCAACGTTACTGTGGAAGAGCGTTTGGCACTTAAAAATATCCAGAATAATCTCGAGATTTAAAAAACGACAAAGGTAATGCCACAGTAGTGTTGAACTCGAGCGACTATAATATAAAAATACAGGACTTGTTGGGTGATACCAGCAGTGTCTTACAACCCTACCGCCCGACTCACACGACGTATTAGAGCCGTAATCAGGGATTATCAGAAGCTGTTCACGGAAGAGGTGTATGAACATCTATATAAACCTAGAATTGTACAATTGCCGTGGGACGCTTTGGGGGATCCTTTACAATCCCGAAGGAAGTACATGAGGTATTTCCCCCACCACGGCACCAATAAGAAAAAAGCGTCGCTTTACAATCTTTCATAAAAAACATTTACGGAGAAGCTAGCGAGTTTTGGCCGTGTAAACTCATGGTTAGTGCTACAGATAGATTTATGTCTCACTTCCTACTTTGCATGTGCATGCCCGACAGGGTCCACGATAGATCTCATAATTTATACTTACCACCCAAAACTTTATTGTGGATATATGCAATTAATATACTGAATACTGATTATAAACGATTGCACCACGGTTGGGGATCGAGCAGACTTGACAGAGCTTGCAACCCGCAAGGAAACCTGGTGCCGGTTTAGATTATATAATAGGGTACCAGCCAGATACAATCTTCTAGATATCTTTTGCAAAACTGAACTTGTCTGCGCCTACTACCAAATAATATTTGTGCGAATTTTAAGGCAATTTATATGTCAATCAATCAAATTAGTCTATCGCAGTATACTGCTGGCCATTGTGCCTGGAATAAATTACATCAAATATTATAAATGAGTTGAACCCACAGTGGAAATAAAAAATAATATGGACAAGAACTCTTTTATTCAGCACCGGAAATAACGATATTTTTATCCAAATAATAATCTATAGATAAAAGAAAATACTAAAAAGTAGAATGTTAATTTCAATCCTTTTTTCAATATAACCTTGTACCGTGGCTTGGGCGGAAGGCTGAAAAAAATGTATATGTTATTTATTTGATTTCTAAATATGCCTAAACAAAACATAATTAGTATTTTATTTTATCAGATAATTAAAATTAAACGGGATCAGTACCTAATAAAACACCCATATTCTAAGAAGTTACTTCGAAAATTCCTCGACTCCGCTCAACCAAACTCAAAGCAGTGGCGGTCGGAGAGATGGCGTCGTCGGGGTCATGACCCCGCCCCCGCTCCAAATTGCACATGTTAAATTGACCAACATCCCAAAAATAGACATTTTACGATTTTTTAAATAAATTAATAACTCCCTGCTTAATAATATTATTCATAATACAATTAAATCAAAAAGGTATTCAAAATCATTTTAAAAAACGCCCTTGTAATAATCATATTCCTAATAACTCTTTAGCAATGTCATTAAGGGTCACCAGCATTTGAAAATGCCTCAGCCAAGAGCAGCGGCTCCAAAAACGCTCTTGGTAGCAAACTGGAAAGTTTGTGTGACACTCGATGGCATGATGGTTAATTGCAACTTTAAGGAGACTGATTGGTGAAAAGTGTGAAGCACTAACTAAAATTTCAACCTGGCAAGACAGTCAATCTGCGTCTGATGCTAATTGTTTTCGACGTACTCTATGCAGTCCAGATTTTATAATCGTACCCATTTGCTTGTTTGACGTACTGGTAACAAAATCAGATATTACCCATAAGCATTTACCTTAAATTTGTACCCCACTTTTCAACCACATGTTTTTGTTTATTAACTTATTAAATTACAGTAAAAGCGACAGGTCCTGATAAATTAATTATATAAATGATTAAATAAATAATAGTGTAATAATTCAACAAATTAATGAAACCGATATAATTCGAAAAGATTTTCAAATAAAAAAATCAAAAAAAGCAAAACTGTGACTTTTTTACAATGATATTATATATTAAAAGAAATAGATGTAACATACATGCGCGCCAAAAGTAAGAACCAAAACTCCCCCAATTGCAGCACTTCGCAATCAGTTCGCTGAAGACAGGACAACGAGCACACACTATCAAAATCTGTATTGCTTTATTAATTGCATCTGCAGGGTATCCCGGGTCTGGGTGTATTGTGTGTGGAATTTGTGTTTGTAAACGCACCCACGACACAGGAGAAAATCTAGTGTGGGGCAACGTTTTAAAAAAAATAAAAATAATTAAGTAATAACAATGCCGTCGTGCGTATAGAAAATGCACAAACTATCAATCAAAAACAAATAAAGAACAAGGGATCTCATATCACACGTGAGTAATAAACTATATTTTAATAAAAATACTACTCAAATTATCTATAGAATAAAATTCTCGAACAAAACAGGCCAACCAAGGAAAATAGACAACATTTATTCTATCACAGGTGCGCCAAAGACATCGAGTACACGTGTAGTCATTTTCTTACAGCATAAGTGTGTAGTTTTATAGCTTTATACCTACATTCAGCGAGACTGAGTTTTGCGCGCCATTAAATATGGACGTAACATATCTATGGTATAATATCATTGCTTTTTTAAATAAAGCCAATACACTTAAATATGAATGGCACAGGATCTTGAGCTTAATCTAACAAGCCAGATTTTTAATTTATTAATGAATATCATTCCAAATAGAATTAGACCAATATTAGAGTTTTACCTAGGTCCAGACCAGTATGGTTTTAAAGTTTCAAAGACACCAGACTGCAATACTTGCGTTAAGGTTGTTCAGAATACGATTTAAAAACACATATAAGTAGCTTATGTTGTTTTGAAAAAGTTAGTTGAAAAAATATGATGTAAATACTGCAAGAGGGGAGAGTCTCTCTCTTCTATTTCCTGTTTTGATTAACTCTGTCACCAGGGTATTTTCTTCAAACTTCCATCTTTACGCAGACGACCTGCAGCTTTACCGACACTTTTTCAGCTTTTTTTAACATACATGAATCAAGACCTGGAGAGAATTAGTGTATTGGCAAGGTCCTTTGCGCTGCAAGTAAATCCAGGAAAATCCCAGGCCATGATAATTGGCAGTCGAAACATGCGTAACCAGCTTGATGGTGCGACTATAACACCTCTCCACTTGAACGGTGTTCAAATTGATTACAGTGACTCAGCTAAAAACTTAAGAGTGTTTTTTGGACTCTATTTTGACGTGGAGAACACAAGTTAAGGAAGTCAGTAAGAAAGTTCACTTCACCTTTCATTCGCTGAAATGTCTCCAGAGCTTCTTGTTCTTGAAAACCAAAATCTTTCTAGTTCAGATTCTTATTCAGCCCATCTTAGATTACGCTGATGCCTGCTATCTGGATACCACAGAAGAGCTCTTGCATTAACTCTATATTACGGATGACATCAGGTCATCGTGCATCGTGCATCATGCAGGATGGAAATCTCACGCTACTTCCACTCCTGGTAACGCTTCAGTAACGCTTTTAATACGATAGATTTTGACATATTATTTGGAATATTGTGCTCTCTTAACATATCTCGTATATTTTTAATTAAGCAATTATATGTGTATGTTTTTTATTTATTTACTCCTTTACACACTGTGTCTACATTTCTTATTCGTGTCTATATCAGTCAGACTGTCCTCTCGCAGGTCTGCTGGAAGAGATTTCTTAAGAAATAAGCTGTACCTTTGTACCTTTTAGTCCTATTTCATTTTTCTTTGTTTTATGTTTCTGTGTGTGCATAAATTATAAAATAAATAAAGATACGATCAATAATAAAGACTATTATAGAAGGTAAGATAGATAGAAAGAGGAAGAGAGGAAGACCGAGAAGAATGTTCAGGAAGTCAAAAGAGAGGCAAATGCAGAGAAAGATAGAAGTTAAGTAGACCGACAAGAACCTAGCTCTTAAATTAATGATGATGTTTAAATTTCAGGTTCAACGGTTTTCTTTAGCAGCTATTTACAAAAAAAAACAACATTAGATTTAAAGAGAGAAAACGTCCAAGGCTGACAAAGGCCTCCCTCATAAGCGACCGGTTACATTCGCCAGTACTAACCAAGTCACCACGCTTGGCAGGCGGGTTGGAGAGCGCAGAATGGCTGCTCTTCCACAGAATATTTATTTTCCTCTGGATAGAGTCGGACGAGTGTGGGGGGTCCATTTATAATATTTAACTTATTAAACTGTTAATATGACCGTCCCTATATTTGGCTGCGACCGCGCCTGACTCAGTCAGCCTGAAGTCAATGTAAGTTAACCTTCAATTAAACATTGTAAGTAAATAAATACTTACTCATAATTTCAATTTGATCTAATTTATTGTTATTACTTTCTAGATTACATGCGGATATTTTTAGAAAACAAGTCAATCCGGTAATCAAATATCAAAGACAATTGCTCTTGCTGGACCTCGATTCAACCCCAATCGAGGATCCTAAACTTGAACTGAATTTTATCTAAGAATACAAATTTCGAGGGTTCCTTGAGTTAACCCTTAAGGTAAATACAAGTCGCGGAATTTTCGTTGAAACATCTTAGAATATAGGTTAAAACTTGAAAAAGTACATTAAGGCAAGGTATGCCTAATGCCTGGATTATTACCAAGACTACTATTATAAGAAACAGTAATTTAAAAAGTTATAAATCATGACTAGTACTAAACTCTAAGAGATTTTACCGGTTAAGCTCCTTACCTTTATGAACTTTTTAAATTATTATTCAAAACTAGTCACTGAAAATAAAGAAAAAATAAATGAGTGTCGAAGGTACAGTCAGCATCTTATATAAAGTGGCAGCCACGGTAACCAAATATTTAGAAACATCCAAAGTGATCACTGATATCCTATCAACCATGGTCGTCTAATTGTTCAGGTCACCAATCATGATCAAATATATCGGAACAACAAAAACGTCATTATAAGAGGTCATTCAAACCGTCATTATTATGGTAACAAGCACAACGCCAGTAGTTTCCAAGCAGCTAAGGTATTCAAAAATATTTAACACGCTAGTAAAATGAACTTTATCTTAACCTCATAGCGTCCCATTTATCTAAACACAACATTGAACTTGACAATATTGTAGGATTATTAATATATTATTTACATATTTCTCATACTACCTATTTCTTTCATTTCATGCGTGACGTCATTGGCATGTATTTTGTTTCATGATTACATTTTCAAATTGGTAAATAAATGCGTGCAAGACTATGAAGACTTGTTCCCATCAGTCCCAATAGTTTTTTTTTTATGAGAAATAAAAACTCTTTCTTAAAACGAGCGAGTTTAAGTCTACGTCATATTTTTAGATGCTAAGTGAACCTCATTTTATTATCAGTATGTATAATAGTTGATGTATAATTCATACATGTCAACTGCATAATGTCATGTCGTTTTACTATGCTTTTATGGACATTATTGTAGAATTCGTTGAACAATTTAAAGTTTGAAAAAATCCAATTTAACCGTACAACGTTGCCGACATATTTTATAGATTATTTTAATTTTTGAGAAATATTTTATTAATATGTAAATATTAATTATTCCAAACACCGTACGACGTTTCCTTATACTTGACTTTGGCGAAATTGAGGAAGATACTCCACAGAAGCAATAATCTAAAAGAGAAGAAGATGATTTTATGAATTATCTGTTTGTTCCTTAATTTGTTCTGTGTGAATTATAGATTATATATATTAAATACGAGATCGACGACGGCTTCATGAAAATGGTTTACACCATAGAATGCCTGCTAAGAAACAAGACACAAAGCAAAGAGCTTGTAATTTGCTGTTTCAATAAAATTAAAAATGAGTTAAAAGAATTGATTTTATTATAATAATTTTAGTTTCATAGTTCGAAAGCCCCTTTTACACAACACCTACTGAATTTATAATAATCGGCAATTAGGCAATATTTATAATTAGTCCGGTGAACTAAAACAGGATTGTAAACAATATTATTTTACACTTTAATTTCAATACGATGGTACCTATGTACACGCAGGATATCTCTAGCCTAGACAAACTATGTCGATTTTACACAAAACATACCTAGATTGTAACATGCACCTGGTTCGGTGTGTTAATTTAAAATCATTGCAAATTGAACCCTGTGTAATAAAGATAAAGTTCAGTTCACTAGCGTGTTTCATATTTTTGAATACCTTGGCTGCTTGGAAACTACTGGCGTTGTGATTGTTACCATAATAATGACGGTTTGAATGCTCTCATATAATGACGTTTTTGTTGTTCCGATATATTTGATCATGATTGGTGACCTGAACAATTAGACGACCATGGTTGACAGGATATCAGTGATCACTTTGGATGTTTCTAAATATTTGGTTACTGTGGCTGCCACTTTATATATGATGCTGACTGTACATAACTAATCCTACTTTTTCTATAATTATGTTCACCTAGAAAATGTAATGTAAAATAAATTTAAAACTCCGTATGGTGTCCGGATAAGAATATAGCACCACTCCTCCTGTGGATGTCGTAAAAGGCGACAAAGGGAATCTAAACCAGAGGGATGGGCAGCAGCCTCCCTTCTGTGAAACGGTAGCCATACTGCGCTCCCCAACCCGCCTGCCAAGCGTGGTGATTATTGGCAAATATCCCCCAAAATGATGACACAATTGTGAAAATCTATAAATGGCCGATATGAGAATATGTAAGTATATAAACTATAGTGTAATTATAACTAATAATTAGATAAGTGTCCTAGGCACAGTGAAAATATGTATAACAGTGATTCGACTCCTTTGATGTTGGGCGAAACGCCGACAACGTTTGAATGGAACGTTAACCGAAGGGTCGCACAAAATTACTACTAATACTATAATACTACTTACACAAAATAATTAAAACATTTTATGAGCAATAAAATGGTTTATTATAATAATATTGATCACAAATGTGTGCGACTTTAATATTACTAGTGGTCGCCCAATGGTCGAAATTCTACCGGAATACTTTCAGTTTTTTTTTTCATACGTATATTTTAACTTTCTGCACCTCCTCCTCCATATGAACTTTAACTATGCCAAATCTCACACTCCTCCGTGCGCGCAATGAGCATAAAAGGGGTACAAAGTTTTCTCTTCACGTAATATATTTAATAAGATAATGAACTCTCATTCACATGAACAATTTAAGTAAAATCTTAACAGGAAAACAATCACATGGTTTTGCAAACTCTTTTTGTTTTGCGTTGTAAAGTCCTATAAGCTCAATATTATCACCAGTCTAGTCTTTTATCTCAAGACCTAAAATATTGTTTTAAATTATCTAAAAAATGTTTGCAATAACGAATGAAACCATCTGGTGTAAAAACCATTATTTTCTAATCTCAGGTGTAATTACGATTATTGAGCGAAACATGAGAGCGATACTCCTGATTACTATTACCAGACTGGGCTATGGTCGTTCGTTAAGCGGCTACGGCACGTCCCGCCCCACGCATCACCGCGCGATTGACCCCTTACGGCAGTCGAATCACTGTTAGGCTTGATTGGTGCAGTGGCTGATACAGTCGGCTGCTGCGCTCCGGGTCGTGGGTTCGATTCCCGCACGGAACAAATATTTGTATGATCTGCAGGTAGTTGTTCTGGGTCTGTGTGTATTGTATGTGGAATTCATGTCTGTAAACGCACCCACGACACAGGAGCAATCCAAGCGTGGGGCAACGTTTCAAAAAAAAAAAAAAAACATTCGTACATATTTCCACTGTAATCTAGGTCTAATCCAGTGTATTATCTAACTAGTGTGTTAGGTACCCACTAGCTTTACTCACAACAGAAGCGGTACGATATCCTCCTGTCTCATTTTACCATAGTATTTGACAATGCCATCTACATGTCCCATTCCTACAACGGCGAGAATGCGTGGAGTGTCAACTACTGAAACAAATAAACTTTTGTAACTATTTTTTAAGACACATTACATTTTTCACACTAAACATATTTACTACATTGGTTTATACTTGTGATATCACTTTAACGTCCAAACGGTCTTTGAAATCACAAACACTTACCAGAACGAACACACTCTTGTAGCGAATACGCAAGACATTTATCACGCTCGTCAACAAATACATGAAAGATTTTTTTAAAGGCTGGTACATCTTTAGTTATTTCCTCAAACTGTGCTTGCACGAAGTCTCTGTCTTTGTATTTTTCTAACTGTTGTCTGCTGTATTAGAGATAAATACCAATAAAAAGATTAAAGATTAGAATTTAAACAACAGCAATCACTTAAAAACATGGCTATAAAATATTCCAGTTAAATATGTTATTGATTAAATGATTACCGATAATAAATTATTGCCAGATTGGTAGCTAATGGTACGGTAAAAGCGCGAGGAATCCCAGTGGTATCGTTAGTCATCAGTTCGTCTATTTAATATTTATTACGTATATTATTCTTATTAGTATTACGTAAACTACGAAAATACATACTCAAGTGGTTTAGGATTCGAAGTCGTAAGATGATACAGTACTTGTCCCAATTCATATACGCTCAATGATTGAAAAGCTCGAGCAATAGTTATTTGTATTGGTCTATCACCAAGAAATAATTTGCATCCAGGAATTCTTTTCATCTGAAAATAGAAATAGTAAAATCTTAAATCGTCAGTCTTGTTGTTATACTGTTACAAAGAAGTAAAATATGTGCACATCACTATCCGAATGGTATTTAGCCTGGGCATTGTAATAAGTGAGTGTTCTCTTGTAATAACGATCGCCTGCCGATTACCCTGACGACCCCCTCCCTCCGGTGACGGCAGACGAGGTCAGAAATCTTGTGAACAACATTGACCCTCGTAAAGCCCCCGGCTCTGACGGTATCACTAACAAGGTGATTAAACTCTTCCCCGACAGTCTTATCATCTTAATGACCGTCATCTTCAATGCGGCATTAAATAACAACCTCTTTCCACATATGTGGAAACAGGGCACAGTTATCGGTATTCATAAGCCCGGTAAGCCCAAGTGCGACCCCTCCAGCTATCGCCCCATAAGTCTTCTCAATTCCTTTGCGAAGATCTATGAGCGGATTATTTATTCCCGACTAAAGGATTTTTCCGAATCCAAAAAACTCATTCCCGTTTGGTTTTAGAGCCAAACACTCGTGTGTACAACAAGTCCACCGATTAGTTGAACACATCACGTTCAGATTCTCACGCGGCATGATGACGGGAGTACTCTTTTTCGATATTGCGAAAGCATTTGACAAGAAGTCTCTGCACAAGGCCACTGGAGCGCCTTGGTACATGCGAAGTGATCAAGGCCATGTCGAACTTAACTTGCCTACCATCGGACAATTTATGAAATGAGCGTCCAAACGATATTTCGATTCTGCGCTATCTCACCCATGCCCCTTCGTGGTATTAGTCGCCGTTTACCAACCCCACCGTATTGGTAGAGTACGCCGCCCGAGGCACGTTCTGGTCGACCCAGACGATAAAATCACGTTAGATCACATAAAAGACTCGCGTTGTCTCATTCGCTTAACATCCGACCGTTTTACCCCCCCTCGCCGCTATGGATGCCCGCCTCACCGACGTCGCAGAGGCCAATCGCCGCGGTGCCGAGCCTGTAGTTTTAAATGTCCCCCTTATACATTTTAAATAATACCGATCCAGCTGTCCCTAAAACAATAGCTTGTTATCCCCAGCAACGCCCTAAGCCGAGGTACGTGTCCCATAGGGCGTTAAGGGCGCCTAGCGCAAGTTCGTCATCATCATATCAGCCACAGGATGTCCACTGCTGAACAAAGACCTCCCCTTAGATTTCCACTTCAGTTTACTAATCCTTTCAGCTATGTCGACAACTTTAGTTCTTCTACGGATCTCCTTATTTCTGATTCGATCTCGTAGAGAAATACCAAGCATAGCTCTCTCCATAACTCGCTGAGTGACCTTGAGCTTTCCTATGAGGCCCATTGTGAGTGACCACGTCTCTGTTCCATATGTCATCACTGGTAATACACACTGGTTAAAGACTTTCATCTTGAGGCATTGCGGTATTATTGACGAAAAGAAGTTTCCCAAAAGCTGCCCAGCCGCGTCCGATTCGACGATTGACCTCTTTCTCGAAGTTGGACCTACCTAACTGGACAGTTTGTCCCAGGTAGACATACTCGTCAACAACTTCGAGAACAGAGCTCCCAATGGATATTGGGATGGGCACGACATGGGCATTTGACATGACTTTTGTCTTGCCCATGTTCATTTTAAGGCCCACCTGTTGGGAAACTCTGTTGAGATCATTGAGCATTGGCAAAGCAGTCTGTGTTCGCGACGCAACGAGAAAACCCGCGATATGATACATACACATATAGCATTAGCGCTCGCGACATAACTCGCGATGTAATGTACATACATAGTATTAGAGTAATATATACAAACTGTTTAGATTTAGCCTGAATATGTACTTACACTTTTAGAAAATGTAACTTTTGCCTATTAGTCCTAGACACCAAGTTAGTACTTAAAATTCATTGAATCTAGCCCTATTTACTAGATTTAGACTATTACAAGCCGGAAAAGGGGATTCACCTTAGTAAACCACGGCCACAGCCCGATACTCAATATGAGAAGAGTATGATGAGAAGAATATGACCGATACTCAAGTAAAGATTCTATACTTAAACAGTGATCAGGTGATTAAAGATCAAACTGGACTTGAGGATCGTTCTGTAATACGGACCTTAGTTCGCACCGGACGGGTGCCGGCAGATAGACAAAGGCCACGCCCACCGTGATGACGTCAGGACCTAGTTGATATCACAGTGCACAGTTGCTTAGGCCAATTCCTTTTTTGTATTTGCTTCATGGGAAAGGCTTAAGCATTTTAAGTTAATGTCACTTGGATCTCGTCGTACTGCGTCCGATTTAACATTTCTTTACAAATTACTCAATAATGGTATTGACTGGCCGAATCTACTAAGCAAGATCTGCTTTAGTGTGCCTTATAGAATCCCTCGTTACCGTTGCTCATTATTGAAATCTCCTCGTCATAGGACTAATCTTGGTAAACACGCACCCATATTACGGTTAATTCATCAATATAATAGCATATCCGGGGCCTGTAAAGACATAGACATCTTCAATAACTCACTGAGTAAATTTAAATGCCTGATCATAAAACACTTAAAAGGTGTAGATGTTGACATGCTTATAAATACTTGATCTGATCTAATCTAATCTCACATAATTTAATCCATATTATTAACATATTAGGTAATTATATGTAAAAATATTGGGGCAAACGCCCCGGTGACCTCAAACCGGGGAGGTTAAAGTCACCCCTGACCCATCAACAATCTGTACTAATACTACACTTGTTTTCTTCGAATGTGTTCGAATGAATTGGCGCCGGCCGATACCGCTTGTTCCTTCGCTCGCTGTCACTCGAATGACACGCTATGGCGGCAGTGTTGTCAGCCGAAGTACTGGGTTGCTAACAATATTGAATGTAATTTAGTTTAATTAATTTTGATTAACTAATTTAATTTATTTCTATTCCATTTTTTTATATTTATTTATTTAAGCGAATACGATTGACATCTTTTACTCAAATCCTTATTAATTAATAATTATGATGAATGTCTTTTTTAATATGTGGTCTAGATTTAATACTAGCTGTGATCTCCTGTAATTGAGGAAGCACAAGGTTTAATTGTATATTGTTATTGTTATTTATAATGAAGAGTGTATTCTTTGTTGGAGATCCTAATAAAAAAAATAAAAATAAAGAAGTCATGCATTCCATTTTTCGCAAATAATTTCAAAAAGCGCTAGATTTAGCGCTAGGTGCTAAAAAGCGCCCCTCGAGATGTGGCGACATCGCCTAAGGTTGCAGTTTGCCGAGGCCTTCCTGCCGCTCTTCCAAGCCTGGCTCAGGAGGAGCGAACGCGTTACGTACCGTCTAGTATCTGTTTAGCAGGTAGGAGTCCCCTTCGCCCTTCCCCAGGGCGAATGAAGTTCATGTAGAAATTCCACAGGAGACCAATAAAAAAAAAGCTGCTAAAAAGCGCAATAGGTGACAAAAGCGCTAGATCTGACAGATCAGATCAGATCTTGACAGCACTGCCAACTGCTAGTTTCATTTCATGCCCACACCAGAGGCCGCTGCCAGCTCGCCCCACCCCGCGCAGCTCCGCTGTCGCCATCGCTCGGCCACCGCTAATCTCATAGTCATAGTCATAGTAGTTTATTGATAAGGGATTCTTACATGTCTCATGCCCGCAGACTGTTAGTGACTCAGACACAGCGAATGCGCTGCTGGCGCGCTGCGCGAATGATCTTATAACTTATAAGTGCGAAGCGCTGTTCGTTCTGTTCATTCAGTGCTCACTCTCTGCCCTTGTCTTGGATTAACCGTAACCACAGATTAACTGCGATTACAACGGCCGCAACGCATCATTGGAGCGCGTGTCATTAATTTATAAGTAATTAACTTTCCATAAAAATGGAGACGTAATTTTTTAAATATAGGAATTTTGTATCGTTCGTAATTTATAATGTTAAGATGTTTTTTTAATAGGCCAGGGGGCCTACCACAACCTTTTACAAAACAGTCTGAATTCATGACAGTGTTGTTTCAAGCATAAAATAACAATAATCATAATCGTACCACAACCTAAATAGTTCGGCTTTGTTTCATTCCTGCTTAGTGCTGGAAAAGAATGGATTATTTTTAAGAATTGTCTATAGCCTGCTGGAAAAAGAAAAGAAACAACGCTCTATACCGTATATAGCGCTATCTCTTTCACGCGTTGTTCCGAATCGTACTTGCGACTAATATTCGATTATTATTAATATTGTAAAAAAATATATGATTAATTAACTTTAAAAAAATTAATTTGTAAAAACAATAATTATACGAGTAATTTCTATAAAGTGCATGCAAACATTTATAGATTTAATGCTGAAAAGTAAGCAGAAAACTTTAACAAATAATAATTGGCCTAGAGTGTGGAAAGTGACCATGTTATGAATCGGAACGAAATGTATATTATATGGAGATATTATAATAGTATGTAACGGCGCGAGCGAAATTTGAAACTCATGGGGGCCATGTGGTTATACAAGGAATTTATTACACTAAGTGGTGGGCTTCAAGTAGCTAACAAAGTGATTGAACTTATTATTAATTTCACTTATGATTCCTAGCGCATTCAGCATGGAAACAAAGTATGTAAACATTAACATTCGTTATTTAATTACAGAAACATTTAACAAAGAAATATTGTGCTATTATTGTTTTAGTTGATGCGGTTAACAGTTGTATATGGTTGTAAGTGTGTATTCATTCGCCATCTAGACAAACAAGAAATTAATTATCCAGGTACTAAAATCACTAGATACACAACAAATTTTCCAATTTTAGATAAATACGTTTTACTTACTTTATATGACACGGCAATGGTTTTTTTATAATATAAATTAATATTCAAGTCGTGTCCGAGGAACTATTATATTATTGTTAAATTTGCCTTAAAACAATAATGCTAGCTGTCAAAAATCACGATGTGGTACGATTTGAATGAATGATTTAGAGGTGACGTCACCAAAACTGCTATGATAATGACATTGTTTCTAACAAGCAGTTAAGCTTGTTTTATGGACGTTGTGGTATGAAAAGGCAAGGTAAGATTTAAAATAATACGCTTTAAGAGATGGTGGTAAGCCCCCTGAACGGCCTTCATTGCCTTTTTTGCACCCGGTGGAAAACATCATGTACCTACTTCCTGTCACTGTGCGCTGATGTACACTTAAAGTATGGGTAGTTACTTTTGCTCTCAGATTTTCTCCATAAAGTCAGTAGTTACAGAGTTATAGCTGTTCAAACTTTTCATGAAAAACAAATACGCTAATCCTATCATCCGCTGTGTTTTCTTATATGAGTCATATTTGGGTTCACAGATTTAGTAGTCTAACCAAATATTAACTCTAATGACGAAGACAGTTTTGAATTATCAGTAGGCGTAGCATGACCATTTCAAAATCTTCTCTTCCGAAGATAGATAACGCGCTCTCTACACGTCTCGATATCTCTTCTTCCCGAACATGAGCCGACTTGAAGACTCTGCTGTCTTCGTAGACATTAGTGGTGTTCAAAAACGCTATATGGCAATAGCGCGCTACAGACTATTTGCTATAACAAAATAGCGCACTATTTTACACGCTATAGTTATAATGAACTGGGCGAAACGCGGTGAATATTCTTAAATCACGCTAAACGTCGTTGGACAAATAGCGCGCTATGTTAAGACAGCGCGCTTAATATGAAGGTTGTTTTATATTCTTGATTTTGAATACGTTATAGTGTATTCGATACGTAAAACAATATCTATCAAAATAAAATGGAGAAGTAAAGTTAATGAAATTTCCTCATACTTTCCAGGCTTAGGATAATAGATTTTTTGTGTACTAATTAATATTGGATAGGGTTATATTTCTTTTATTATTAATTTCTTACAACAGTTTTCATGGAACAGAATTGGTGATGATAATATTTTAATTTTACGAAATTTCAATGTACGTTCATTGTTAGCGTATCTAAAACAAATAAATATTATAATCAACGTGTTAGATAACAATCGATAGCGCGCGAATTCACGCAATGATTGCCACCCGGCTCGCCACGCCCGCGCTATGCCATCGCTCGCGCGATTATCCTCGCTACTCGTTATTTTTAATGGCGCAATTTTTTATAGCGTCAAGCTGGAGCTTGCGCTATACGTTGCGTGCATATAGCGCGCAATTGAATCGCGCTAGACGCTATATTAACCACCATTAGTAGACATAGACATGGAAAATCCTTTCCATAGCAACGGAAATGCCGCTAATGACGTAGAAATTCCATTCAATTCTAGTCATTGTTTGCGTTTCGTTACCAAACAAATACATCGAACAATTTATTTATTTATTTAATATACTCTTTATTGTACACGAGAAATTGTCACAGAAGTTTTGAATTTACTAAAAGTACAATAGGCGGGCTTATCGCTATCCGCGATCTCTTCCAGGCAACCCTAGGATGGAAAATGGTTATTACACTTTTTAAATAGAAGTACCTAAATACAAAAACTAAACGCTTAACGTCAATTTTATCTGTGGTATTATTTTAAAGTTTTTAATTTCATTAGACCCGGGAAAAATTTGCAATATGTGAATAATGGCAACAAAAAAAGTAACTCATATTACTTACAACCTAGCTAGCCTACTTACTAAGTAATATCTCATCTTATCAGAAAAAAAAGTTCCTCCGCTATCGGTCTAAGGCAGAGTGCAGTTGAGACTTTTGAAGACTATTTCCTTTTCCTTGCTAACCACGCACTAGAAAAAAAGAAGGACTCCGCGCCACTCATATCGAAAGTGAAGCACCCTAAGTATGCCGATTCGCTTGTATACACGTGCCTCACGCACAAACATGCATCATAGTATGCTGGTCGACCGCCATTACGCGATACGACAGCGGTAGTGTAGTTACTATTTACGTTAATTGAAACAAAAAACCAATAATGTCGTCTTGTGTCGTGAAATGGTATAAAATAACTGTACATCCCAAAAAAAGTGTCAAGGATTTTTTTTTTTTTTAAAACGTTGCCCCACACTATGATTTCTCCTGTGTCGTGGGTGCGTTTACAGACATGACACCCAGACCCGGAACAACTACCTGCAGATCATACAAATATTTGTTCCGTGCGGGAATCGAACCCACGACCCGGAGCGCAGCAGTCGACTGTATCAGCCACTGCACCAACCGTGCCGTCAATTACTTATCACACTCATTAATATACCATTTTTTATATTTTTGAGATTTAAATTATTGTTACTATTTGGAACACAAAACCTCAACTACACAAATTTAGTAATGTCTTAGATTTTCACGATTATTACACATTATAATAAAACACTTTTAAACGGATTCTATCGCGTATATTTTAGATTTTCCTGACGTTTCGAATACTTTGCAGCATTCGTGGTCGCAGGATGACTAAGGTGGCAGGCGTCGTTACAGATTTTAAAAAGTTATTTTATTTTATCTACCATACAATTTAAAAAAAAATTAGTTTCGATGCACGCAGTGATCACTCACAGTATCTTGATGTTTCTTAGTGCGGTATCTTGTTTGGGACTTTTATTATTTTAATAACTGGATTCCAAAGGTTCCAGGTGGTATCTGCCAACCATCTTCTCTCTTAAAATTAGGATGTTTTTAATTTCAATAGCCTCACGAAGCATTCTAGGTACATATCGGTTCTCTTTCGCGAGGACTTGAGGTTGATCAAAACGAAGATAATGGTTAGGTTTGCCTAAGGCATGTTCACACACTGCAGACTTTGTGGAGCGTCTATGCTTGACGTCAGCTATATGTTATTTTATTCGGGTGGCTATGCTACGCTTTGTTTGCCCTATGTATGATAAATCACAATCACAGTCAATCTTGTAGACCCCTGCGTCTTGTAAAGGTATGTGACATTTCACTGGTTTGAGAAGTTGGCTGATCTTCTTATGCGGCTTGAAATAGGTTTTAATAAAAGCACGCTTCAAGATATGACCAATTCTGTCCGTGACTCCCTTAATAAATGGTAAAACAGCGGGCCGTCGATCAACCGAGGTGGGTTTCAGGCTTCTGCGACGGGGATGTGGAGCTTTCAAATTGTTATTTTGAAGAACTTGGTTCACATGGTTAAGCTCCCCTGCCAGGTGGTCGGCGTCGCAGATGCTGTGTGCTCTCTGTAACAAAGATTTGGCCACAGTAGCTAACTGACAAGGATGGTGGTGAGATTCACCGTTAAAGTACCTGTCTGTATGGGTAGGCATTCTATACACAGTGTGGCTAACAGAATGATCTGGATTATGGATGAGAAGTATGTCAAGGAAGGCCAAGCAATTGTTATCCTCCAATTCCATAGTAAATTAATTTTACTATGTATTGAATTTAGGTGTTTTAGGAATGCAGAGAGGTTATTGTGAGGCAAGATTGTAAATGTGTCATCTACGTACCGTTTGAACATCTTCGGTTCAGCCGGGGCTGTCAACAGTGCTCTATCCTCAAAGTCCTCCATGAAAATATCGGCGACTACAGGAGAGACTGGTGAACCATGGCCACACCGTCAGTTTGTAGGTAAAACTCATTGTCCCACAACAGGTAGCCGTTGGTAAGGCAGTGCTCAAGTATTGAAGAGGCATGTCATGCTTACTTAACCTTTTCTT
Organism: Diloba caeruleocephala; assembly: GCA_947459985.1. Taxonomy (NCBI): domain Eukaryota; kingdom Metazoa; phylum Arthropoda; class Insecta; order Lepidoptera; family Noctuidae; genus Diloba; species Diloba caeruleocephala. The sequence goes on from OX381610.1 coordinate 19,455,997, forward strand.
AACAACATCCAGGCAGTCCTTTATGAAGGAATATATATGAAGGATCACATATGTGAAGGATTCCTTCCTTCACATATGTGCTAGACTTTCCACGAAGTGTTGAGAGTATCTTCGCTAGATGTTGTGCCAGTTTGTAAGTTGGTGTATCAATCTGGCTTACTATTGGTCGTAGGGGAACATTGCTTTTGTGAATTTTCAGCAACCCATACAGCTTTGGTGGTTTTGCGCAAGATGGAATTAGTGTTTTCACGTCCAATTCTAAGGTGTCGGAGTGTTTAGATATTAACTCAGAGGTCTTTTTGAGAATCTTGTTAGTTGGATCTTTGTTTACCTTTTTATAGGTACTTTTGTCCGACAGAAGCTCTTGAATTTTATGTTTGTAATCGGACGTGTCCATTATAACCGTAGCATTACCACATTACACGAATGCTGCAAAGTATTCGAAACGTCAGGAAAATCTAAAATCTAAAATATACGCGATAGAATCCGTTTAAAAGTGTTTTATTATAATACACAAATTTAGTAATTAAATCAGTAATTTTCCCGAAAAAATGGGTAATATGTTTTTTATTGAAGCGAAACTTCTTTAGCACAACTTTTCAAATCACAACGATTTGAAAATTCGGTGAAACGAAAAAGAGATAAACCTATTCATAAATAGGGTTTAGTCTGCGAATACAAGTATAGTGTTTCCTATAACCTTCGTCTCCTCTTTGTCCGGGCTTTCGTAGTCGCCCCACAAACTAGACTGAATTCGACTTAACTGGACTGAACAAGACTAAATTAGACTGAACTCATCTTAACTGAACTAAACTGGACTGAACTAAATTGAACTCGACTGAACTAAACTAAATTTGACTTAACTCGACTGAACTGGACTAAACAAGACTGAACTAGCCTGAACTCGACTTAATTAGACTGAACTTCACTGAACTCAACTGAACTAGACTTAACTACTCTCTTTACCACCTCCATAATGTATTCATCTCATTCTCTTACAAATTAACTAAAATACGAAGTTTCACCTTTACCTCGTGTGAACTCACACTCGACAATTTTTCTTTATAAATATAAAATATCATATCAGCCTGTCACTGTCCCATTGCTAACCAAAGGCCTCTTTTCACACAGAGAAAGCAAAGCAAAATCCAATCTACAGAAATAATGTTTCCATTATTATCGTATCTTTGATGAAATATACGATAGTAATGGAAACATTATTTATTTAAAAATGTGGGAAAATTTTCATTCCATCTGGTATCTCTCAAATCACGCACACATGTTCGTTACTGCGCTTCACTTTCGTAATGAGTGGCGCGGAGTCCATCTTTTTTTTCTAGTCCGTGTTGCTAACTTTAAAATTTTCGAGTAATTCATTCTCCGGCAGGTCGAGGGTCAGGTGAGCTCTCTCACAGAGTTCCTCTCCGCCTTCTTTGGGTTATTTTCGGCATAAAAACTTAGGTATTAAATAGTTGCGTTGACCCCGGCATTGCGTATTTACTATTTTATGTTAGCTAAGTTTCCGTAATCCTTTAACGCAACGCAAAATCTTCCGATATAGATACGAAGATACTCTTGTCTACGTCTCTTGGGATGTAGACTATTTGAAAAGAAACATCTCTATCCCTAAACGTCAAAGATAGGCAAAATACGTTGGTCATGCTCGACGATGAAGACTTTTGTCTAGGGAAGAGTAGAAACTACTCTTTCCATTCATTCTTGAGATCGCCTTGCTCGGAATGGTAGAATTATTGCCACTGTCTACATCCAAATGTCATTTTTGTCTACTCTTCCGTCGACAAGACCGTTGTTTTCGGTGTTCATGCTGCGCCTACAGGATTGCTACAATTTCAAGAAGTGTTAGCGCACTTTGCGTTTAAACGTGATTTTGCTTGGAGCTTCTTTTTGTCAAGGGGAAGCGCATTCCAGGGTTTGATTGTTGAAACAGCGAAGGAACTGGACATAAACCCTAGGTGGGATAGAATGTTAAGAATTTAATTTTAAGATAATTATTAGGAGCACAAGGATCGTTTATAATAGTGAAAAGCAAACAGAGTGATCTAACGGACAGGTATCCATTTAAGATTAGATCTGTAGGAAAAAATATGGTCGTACTTATGCAATCCGAATATGTAACGAATACCGTTGTTGAGAAGTCAATCTAATTTGTTAAGAAGTTCTTGGGATAGATCAGAGTAACAAACAAACGCATATTCAATTACAGGAAGCACAAGGGACTAGATCAGAAGCGTTTTTGTGTTAGATGGAATTTTTGAATCTATAAAGGAGCGCTGCGTGTCCGTTGCGTTCTGGCTTGTCTGACTAACTTGCTTGACCCAACTAAGGCAGTCATCAATATGGAGACCCAAATCCTTTACATGAGGTGACAGGGGAATAACTGAATTATTAAAAACGATTGGGGTTAAGGTGTTTGGTACTTACATTCATATGGTAGAACGGTCTACCAATAAGAATAGCCTGACATTTACTCGTTTTGACAGCAACTCCATATTTAGAAGACCAGTCTGCGATTGCTAGTATAGGTATTATATAGGCAACCCAACTGTGGGGTACAATTGTGGCTGCGCGTGCATCGTGGTGCTTTTTCCGCCTAGGCGCTAGGTAACTACAATCACGAGTGACGTCATTTTCAGAATTACTGTTCAGAATTCATTTTTTAAACAAAAAAATATTTACTTTTGTATGAAAATAAAAATATACGTTTTATAAGAAGAGACATTTACTGTGAAACACTCATCAGTGACGCTTTAAATTGGCCGCGGCTTAGTACACCATTTCCGGCTAACGCGGTACATATGGCGACGGCAGGGACGTATCCACCCTCGTCCGATCCCGCTCTTCGGACTCTCTTCTGAAGAGACAGACTTGGGTGCGACAGTGTCAATATTTATGCAAAGCACTGACCTCGTGATATGCTCGTCGGAACTCTCCGCCAGGTGCAACGCCCAATTCCTTCGCGATGTCAGCATAGGTTTTCAATAGCATTGCGTGTAACATACCAGACACAAAATTTTGCCCTTTCACCGCTTCTCTGTAAGTAAAAACTTTTATTGTACTTTACTATTCAATATTTGTTAAAACGAAATTAATTTTATTTATAACATTCACCACGGAGGATGGAAAGAAGCGGAGATGTTGCAAGACAATTAGGTTACGCGCGTTCAATTAGGTCATGTCGTCCCAGTGGACGGGGCCGCAAACCTTAGTTTCGAGAGAATCGTCACCGCTTTCGGTTCTATTTTTTTTTCATGAAGCCCTCGTTGTCTGTCTGTAGTAGGGCCTGGGAGTGGAGACTGTCTTTGTTGCTCCATCAGTACTCTGTTTGGCTTTCTGTTGCCGCTGTTGCACGGGAGGTTGTCTGGGCAGCGGCCGACGAGGTGTCGACGTGCTTACCTCCGTTGGCATCTCCGCAATGGTCTACGATTGGCTGGATGGATGGAGCAAGTCAAATTTCACCGACTAGCAAGTCGAACGCGACGCATTATTCACTCCACGATGCATGGTTACGTTGGAAACCTCGGGTGATCTACTTTCGGCAACAATGTTGCGTAACGTAAGTCCACTATCTCTGTGCACTTCAACTTTACCTCAGCTAGGCTCGCTTTCAGTGTTCTTATATCCTGAATGTCTAGAAAAGATCGCTATTAGCGATAAGACCACCCATTGTACATTACATTTAAACATAATATGTTAATATATTGTGTACAATAAAGCATATTCTATTCTAAGCAACCTTGTTACATCCACGTGGTCGTGGTTCGCCAAGAATCTCGGTACGTCATCCGTATCTCCCTACGCTTTGGAGCTACGAATACCTACTGCGGTGAAGTTGGATAATTATGAAAGTCGGTATTGCAGGAACTCGCGTGCCATACGTTTTTTCATCTTATATATATATAATTCTTCTGTATGTGTAGGTCACTGATCTCCTCCGAAATGGCTAGGTTGATTCTGATGTTTTTTTGCGTATGTTTGAGTGAGTCCCTGGATGGTTTAGACTCACAATTGGACTCGGTAGGTGGCGCTGCAATCGGTTTTTCGTGTACCTGCCTGTGCGAAGCTGGGGCGGGCTAGCAGCTAGTGAATTGTAGACAATGACATTTGCATAAGAGTTTATCAAAGTAATGCAACATAGGAAAGATCGCCGAATAAGGCTTAGAGCAGTACAAAACTGTAGAGGAAACGTGATTAAAGTTAAGGACATTGAACAAATGGCTATCGATCTAGATATAGAATAGCACCCCTGCTTTCATTTTCAGTTAAACCTTATCACACAGTATAAAATACTAGGTCGCCCAATATTTAGTCTACTTCTAGCAATCTTCTGCAAGTAAAACATCATAGTTATCACACATAACTCACTTTAGTTTCTGGGCATCGAAGTTTTTTGCATCTTCCAAAAATTTCTTGTCATCCAGCTCTAGGAGTGAAACTCGTTGGCGACATAATTCTACCAGAATGGCGTTTGGCTTTAATACTTTTACTATCTGATGACAAAAATATATAATAGTTTCATAAAATTTAATGGACATTTCATATGCCCTTTTGTGTACACAATGTATATCTTACTATCTTCTTAATATATATAAATTAGGTGTGACGTTGTTTGTCCGCTATGGACTCCTAAACTACTGAACAGATTTTAATAAAATTTTCCACACTGTGTGAAGTTTTATCCAACTTAAAAGATAGGATAGTTTATATCTCAATTTATACTCGTAATATTATTTTATTGCGAATTACTTGTTTATTATCTGACAAGCAGTTCGATAAGATTCTAACAGATGGCGGTATAAGGTAATTAGGTGACTGGATTGTTTAAGTATCCAATAGATGGCGCTATGTTAAAAGTACAAACGTTTTATGTATGCTACAATTTATTAGTATAACCGGCCACGTGTTGCTGAGGCTAAAGTATAAGTTAAAGATAGGATAGTTTATATCGCAATTTATAATCGCAATATAATTTTATTGCGAATTATTTGTCTATTATCTGACAAAGAGTCATAATTCGATAGTTAGTTCGATAAGATTCTAACAGATGACGGTATAAGGTAATTAGTTGAATGGATTGATTGCACCCGGTAGGTGTCACTGCAACCCTGGGGGGGTGACCGCTTTACAGTCACCCTCTCCGAGATGTGCCAATAGGCGTGGCACCAGTGGGTGGCTCTAGTGTGATCATACGAGGACCTGGAGCCTCCCTTAGGTGCCGAAGATGACCGCTCCAGTGGTTTTAGCCGGTAGGAGTCCGGCATACCCCTTCGTCCTTCCCCGGGGCGAAGGAAGTTCATGATGAATTTCCACTGGGCATCAATAAAATAAAAAAAAAAAAAAAAAGGTGTCACTGCAATCCGGTTTGCATGTACCTGCCTGTGCGAAGCCGGGGCGGGCAGCTAGTTACTTACATAATTTTACCCACCTATGGTGGACAAAATGAATTTCACTTTCATTTATTACGATCACATGAAAAAAGTTGTATTGGTGTTAAGATCAATTCAATTTCATAAATTTCGATAAGTAATGAGTAAGTAACTATAAAAATGCTCATTACTAAAGATAATGAACAAATAAAGAATTGTGATTGATTTATCGTAGGCTACGCTCCGCTACAAACAAAGCGGCTCAAAAATCTAGCTCCATTATTGTTGAACATGGGTTTCCGATCTCTCCGATGGAGTGCTACTTAATGGACGACCTAAGTACGTAGGAATTCTTGGCAAAGATGTTAATCGAACACCAGATCCGACTTTCTTTTTCTAAACATTAATCATTTTAGTTATAAAAAGTGACTATTAGTTACTTGCCTATACATAAAAATTGAGGATACAATAGAAGATTTTGGAAAACAGAAATACTGAACCACTCTCGTAACCAATTCAAACTAAGAATTTTATATAATAAATTAATAACCTACCTAACGAAGTTCTATTTCTTAAAACAGATAATAACATGTATTTGATTACATAATAAATATAAAACCATAACAGAAAATAATTTTTCATGTAATTTACTTTTTATTTTCCAACAGGGCCACAAATTCTTATATGTCCAAGGGCCCCGACATGCCCTAAGACGACCTTGGTTAGGGTTGAACAAATCGGTGCCCATCTCTGCTGATCATTACATCATTCAGCCACAGGACGTCCACTGCTGAACAAAGGCCTCCCCCTTAGATTTCCACAACGAGCGGTCACATGCCGCTCTTATCCAACGACTCCCAGCGACCTTCACCAGGTCGTCTGTCCACCTCGTTGGAGGTCGTCCCACGCTGCGTTTTCCGGTGCGCGGAAATATTTGATCATTACGCTCCCTTATAATAAAAACATCGAGAAGGATAATCAGCTTGCGTAATTTATTGCCTAGCCTAGCCTGAGACCATTTTCTGATAATTAACAGATAGTTATGAGACCATTTGCTAGGCAGCCCATGTTCTCATTTCACTACTTAACGCCACTCCCGAAAAATACTGAAGTATTTAGGAAGATAATATGACGAATAACTGTACAAATAACACACCAGATTTACTTGCTGGCTACAATAATAATCTATAATGTAATTTAGTTTGTTAACTGTCATGTTTTTGTCCAAAATGAATGATCAATTATGTAACATAAAATATACCTCTGAAACATCTTCCACCGATTGTTTGCTAAAATGTACGGTTCCTAATAGCACAACAGTAGCACTTTGGTCCTGCTGTAGGAGAGTCGCAGATTTCGGTAAATAAATGCTGCCTGAGCTAGATTGATTCCTTAAATAAATCGAGCATACCGCTAAAAATAACAAATGCCAAAGGCAAAATCTTTTAATTCAGTAACGTACAAAAGTTAATAGTGCATTAAAAATATAAAATAATATCTAAATAGCTTACGATAAGCGAGCCTTTTAACTGGAGTACAAAGTAACGGAACTTCAAAGGTTTTGCTCAAAATTCTAACTAGGGTGTATGCTTGGTAGTTCATATTTATCTTGAGATTTTCTTTAAACAATTTTGTCGCATTATTAACAAATTTTGTGTAATTTCAGGTGAATTCATGATATTATTCCAAAATGTCCATTTTGACTAATATGTTTGTTTCTTAATTGGGTTGATGTAAAAGAAGTTTATAGTTTATTTATCATCTAGCCAGTAATTATATATATAGTCATCCAAGGGCTAGTCAAATTCAAAGTCAAAGACAATTTTTTTTATTTCAACTATTTCTATTACTGCATTTACTGGCATTAATAATCGAAATATAGAATAGATGACACATAAAATCCAAAAACTACAAGTAAAAGAGATGTTTCTATACAAATAGATGTAGGAGTAACGGGGACAACATCATGATGTTTTATCTCTTTCGGCGTATACCTTTTTGGTAGTTGGGATTGTTTCGCTTCGGCGAACTGGTGCGAAACAACTTAGTGAATTGTTTTTCAGCCTAATAAGTGATATTTTTGGGAGCTTGTGTATTTGTGCACGTTGTGAATATTATTGAACTCTTAAAGCATGGTGCACTGCGCTATTTTAGGCTGTAAAAGCGACCTTGGACGAAAAGAGGAAAGCTATAAATGGTAAGATGCATATTTTGTCGTTTAAATGGACTACTACGGCTATGGAATTTTTCACAACAGTTTTGTAATATTCTATGCTAAAACTAACATTTTAGAGTCTATTTCCTCATAATTTTAAATTCTCAAATAAGCATAATATAATCAAGAAATTACAAAATGGTTTTCAGTCAGCTAAATCAACAACACTTCTACTTACTACTTTTAATTAGTTTTAATTAGAATCCGATCGACCAGGATCCGCCGCTCGGCAGTCCACGCAGGGCACTCTCCGAGCGTGTGCTGTGCGGTATCCTGATTGTCTCCACAGTGTGCCATGATCTCGCGTTCTATCCTGTACAAGTACGCACCAAAATCTAGTAGTAGAGTAGAGTACCTGCGTCAGGCGGAATGTGACGTGCTCGCTCCTTTCGAACTAGGCTCCGAAGAGCGGCAAGACAGGCTTAACGACGCGCTTTTGCGCGTACTGCAGCAGCATAAGCCGCTCGCGCCACAACTTGAGTGCACGCCGCCGAGGCTGCCGTCGCAAACTTTCGAGCGCCCTTGAATGCACGCCTTCACCGCTCTGGCGGAGGGAGCGTGTTTGGTGATACACCCACGCATCCTTATACGTGTAGTGTCCGGATCAAGAATATAGCACCACTCAATCTCCTCTCGTGGATGTCGTAAAAGGCGACTAAGGTACACTAAACCAGCAGCAGCGTCCTTTCTGTGGAACAGTAGCCATACTGTGCTCACCAACCCGCCTGTCAAGCGTGGTGAGTACTAGGCAAATTCCCCCCAATATGATGACACAGTTGGGAAAATCTATGGGGAGGCCTTTGTTCAGTAGTGGACGTTGTATGGCCGATATGATGATCCATCTCCGCCAGGATATCAAAAGGCGGAAAGCGCGCCATCAGAGTTGCCGCCTCAAAGGACACCGTTCGGTATCCTTGTGCGATCCGTATAGCCACTCTACGCTGCAGACCGTGAATCTTGGTTCTGCACCGCTGGACGCCTGAGAGATAAGATGCCAAACAGGCGCACCGTAGAGGGCCACGGACCGCACGACTCTTCCGTAGAGACGGCGAACTTCTTCCCTCGGTCCCCCGAGATTGGTTAGCAGTCGGTGCAAGGCACCAACTATCCTTTCGACCCGGGGGGCAAGACGCTCAAAGTGCTCTTCGAAGCTCCAGCTAGTGTCAAGGTTGAGCCCCAGGTTGCACTAAGAGACCTACTATCATTAAATAGTCTTCCTACTTACTTTTATTAGGGTGGTCTCAAACTTGGCCAGCAGTGTAGGTAGGTAGGCGATTAGCAGTTAAAGCTATTTTTTGCTTTGTCAGACCCAGGGTAGTAATAACGTATTATTTTGTCATTTATTATTTTCCCGGGTATATCCGCCAATTTTCTTAATGGGTCGTCCTGCCAATTGACTTATTTTCGACTTTTTTGTTCTCTTATTGTGACACACTCTTGAATTTCTCCCTATCCAACCTTGCAAAACTCCGAAGGAAAACAATGGCCGGTCGCTGCTTAGGAGGCTTAATTTTGTAAGACAGATATATTAAGTCATGCCTAGAGAGTCCAGGAGCCGCGACCTGACCGTAGTTAACAACTAGATCGACCGACGAGGTGAGCATGAGATCAAGCCAGGAATCATCTGATTCAATGTTCTGATGGGTCGGGTTGAGTGTGAGGCAAGACAGATTCGTTGATTCCAGGAGTGATCTCAGTCGTTGCGACCTTGGAGTGCTTTTTAAGAGGTCGGTATTAAAGTCACCCATGATTATAAGATGCTTGTACTCAGAAGAAACAGATTCGAATAGAACTTCCAGACTAAGGAAATAATTGATATTATCACGCTGTTCAAGGAGACCGATCCTGATAACGTAGCGACGTTTGTGGTGAAGGAGGTACAAGCTTTCCCGTCACCTTCGACCACGTCGATGTAACGAGCCTTCTGAAGTACATTATCTATATGAAGGTCAGTCTAGCAGATGCAAGGAAAACTCGATACATTTAAGAACGCCGTCGCCGATTTGCGAAAAGAATTACGAAACACTGTGGCGGTAATTATGTCATCTGTCAATGAACGTAAAGAGACGCGGAGTCGGCGTTGATATATCGTCGTCAATTTCCGCGTCAGCAATTTCTTCATCGGTGCTTTGTCGATCGAAAGTTAAAATGACTGAGGACTTACGGGGATTGTCAATGAAAGCCGTCGAATCTGTAATAATAATAACTAACATCGCGCCAATTTTGGCTGTTATATTTAACGCTTGTATCGCGGACGACATATTTCCCGATCTGATGAAATCTACCAAAATTGTACCCATGTTCAAAGCCGGTTGCCTAAATAATGCAACAAACTATAGGCCAATATCCGTGCTACCAAGCTTATATGCTACCAAGATATGACCAAAGCCTATGACAAAGTGCAATTTAGCATATTACTTTATAAATTATATGGAATAGGTGTACGCGGCAAACCTCACGAATGGGTTAAATCATATTTAACGGGCAGACAACAACTAGTAGAGATAGAATTCTTCAATAAAAAACAAACGAAATAGAAAAGATCCGTTCTGACGGCAAATATATAAATGCTTCAATTCCTCAAGGTACTGTGATAGGATGCCTGTCATTGCTTATCTATATTAACGATCTACCTAAAATAATAGAAAAACCTTGTGTCCTGTGTGCGGATGATATCTCCTTACTTGTTTCATGCAAAACCGATTTAAATCTGAATGAAAATCTAAATTCTATACTCACCAAAACAGTATACTGGATCATCATTTCAGCCGAGTGAAGTCCACTGCTGGACAAGGCCTCCCCCAAAGATCACCACAACCACCGATATGGATGTGTTGTGGGCTCATTGGGGGGTTTTGCCAAATAATCGCCACGCTTGGCAGGCGGGTTGGCGATCGCAGTTGAGTTGTTAATGTGCTCGAAGGACGCTGCTGCCCATCCTCCGGCTAATCCCTTAGTCGACTTTTACGACACCCATGGGAAGAGATGGGGTGGTGGCATTCTGAGCCGGCACCACACGGCAAAGCCTGCACCACACGGCAAACTGGATGAATGAACATAATCTCGAAATATTTTTTTCAAAAACAAAATTAATATCCTTCTACCCCTGCCAGAAAATACCAATAAATATAAATTTCACATTTGAAGGGTTAAAGTTAGAAGTTGTAAACGAATTTAACTTGCTCGGATTAACAATCGATATTCATATAAACTGGAAATTGCACGTAAAAAAGGTGAGAGCAAAACTGTAAAAAGTTTCATACGCCCTACGCGAAGTCAAAAAGACCACAGCTTTATCAACTGCACTCGTCACCTACTATGCCTATGCTTACTCCTGGCTCAGCTATAGTATAATCTGATGGGGAAATAGTACAGACGTGCCCACTGTCTTTATCCTACAAAAGAAAATAATAAGAAACTTAGCAAACATAGAACAAATCAACACTTGTAAACCGTCTTTCCAAAAACTCAAAATTTTAATGCTACCATGCATCTATATTTTAGAAATATTTAAATTTGTCCGTAAATACCCTGAATTCTATAATAAACGTGAAAACATACAAACCAAAATTACACTTCGACACAAAAATAGATTAAATCTATCAACTTCTCGACTAGCTATGCACTCCTCGGGTCCCTTGGTGATGTCTATAAAAATATACAATCCACGCATTGGGGAACACATCGTCGAGATATTCCCTCACAGTCAAACGCCAATGCGTGGGACAGCCGTCATGCTGGAATACCTTGGGTATATTTTCATTAAATACAGGTACCTCGGACACTAACTCGGGCAGGTCATTTTGAAGGAATTCCAAATAGTTGTCGCCATTGAGGTTATCGGGCAGGTAATGCGGTCCAACTACCTGATTCCCAATCACTCCTGCCCAAACGTTTACACTAAGCCTCCTTTGAAAAGATTTCTGTCTTTTAACACGTGGGTTTTCTATTTTGTTTGTCCAGTGGTGCAGATTGTGAAGATTGAGTATCCCTTCTTTGGTAAATTTGGATTCTACCGTCCACAGTATTATTTTTAAAAAAATAGGATCATCCACATCCGTGTGTAACGTAAACCGACAGAATTCCACTCGTCTGTCAAAGTCACCACCCTCAAGACCTACAAGCAAAGAACTCTTTTAAATTCCTGTTGAGCAGTAAATAAGTGCACAATAAGATTTTTATGGACCGGCGGACCGCCTGTATGGACTAACTGATTCACTACCTGGAAGTGACGTCATACCATACCCATTACCTGCTAAACAAAGGCATCGTCAAACAAAGCGTGTACGGGTTTAAAGTTATTTAAAATTACGTACCTTGCACCGGAGTGTAGTGGAATGGATGCTTTTCGTTTTGCTGAAGAATTTTCCACACTTTCCATATTGAAATATCAAGATGTGCTGCCACATTTCTAATGCTTCTTGTAGGGTCTTCCTCAAAAAGTGCCAGTATTCTCTCGTCCACTTCAACATTATGTCGCATAATATGGCCCCTTGGTTCATGAAAAGTGACACTGCCAGTCTCGCGTATGCGTCGGTATGTCTCTTGAAAGACTCTGCGGCCAGGTAATCGTTTACCAGGAAAGCGTTAGCGCTGGCTTTGGAGCAGTTTACGTCTTGCCGCGCCGATAGTAGGCTTGTATATGGCAAGCCCAAGGTTGAATGTGGTAAGCCCAAGGAACATAATGCTCTCTTCTGAGAGGTCCAGCCGCGCCTCCGCAAACGTTCCTGAAGCACTATAGTGTCGATTTAGCCCCATGAGCCCCATGATACTGACCTATTTGTATACTCAGTCTAGAGATGACACATATAGAGTCATCTTATTTACAGCAGCATAAAGTAAGAAAAATGATTTATAGGTAATCTGTAAAATTAAATATTTCCGTGCAGTTGTTACCAACAATGTCGAAGGATGCCGTTAATTCGAATGCAAAATAATGGCTATGGTGTATACAGATCGGTATAAAAGGAGTGAAATTGTTACATCCCGATAAAAATATATGTTGGCTGGACACCCTATCAGAAAGAGACAGGTTCTCCAAAATGAGTGAGATTCCAAGGCCGTCTTCAGTTAGTGATTAGGAGTGTTTGCTCCACTTTGATTATAACTTCATGGTTTTGATCAGAGACGGCAATTACGGCTACATTTCAATAATGAATTACCCACACTGCTGTGTTATTTTACAACAACTGTTATTATAAACTGCTGTCAGTTATCCTGTTATCCTGCTGTTGAGTCGTTTTGCTGTTTTGCAACATTATAATGAATTATGGATTAATGTAGCTTGTCATATCGTAAAGTTGATATATGACATGACATGACTTTGTTAATTACTTACAGCAATCTAAAACACTTATTACGATAGTACGATACTAAAATGATTTAGTAATTACAATAATTTAAAACACCAAACTAAACTTTTCAACTATCACCGGACAGCGACAGCGGATGCAGCGGATAATGACAATCGTGTTCGTGATGGCAATGACAACGACGGACAACAATAACAATAACATTTACATTGATTGTAGAATTGAACCGTACGACGTTGCCGACATATTTTTTAGATTTTTTTTCATTTTTGAGAAATATTTAAGCTATATGTAAAGATTTATTCATCTAAATACCGTACGACGTTGCCTTAAACTTGACATTGGCGAAATTGTGGAAGATAACCTACAGAAGCCATAATCTAAGAGAAGAAGAAGAAGAACATTTACATTAGTCGCGATATGTTATTATGTTTTGCTGGCCACAGAGTGTCATTGAATAACACGTGTGTCAAAAATATTTTGTTATTTTTGAGTAATTTTGTGACTTATCGTTTTGTATATTCCTGTTATCCGATAAGATTTCTGTTTTGTGTATAAGTATGTATAATCGGTAGTCGTCACTATGGACAAGAACAAACCTCCCGACCCTCCTGATATCTCAAGACCTTCAACCCCTATATCTGGCTTCACCTTCATTGACGCAAATTCCAATCCCCCGAGTCAAATTGCTGACACCGGGTGTACATTAAGCGGATCACTAAGTCCCCAATGCCAACCAAACACGCGCAAACGTCCGGTTAATGAAGAGGTAACGTCAAATCGTCCTTCGAAACAACCCAGAAGTCAAGTCGGCCGGGAAATATATTCTGTGGTAGATAAAGCTCCATATATTGTACACGTGTCTCGCAAAGAGCAACAGTCAAATGCTGGCACCACTCTTCATCCAATAACTTTTGGCCTATTCTTGCTTAAAAATAATGTAACTAACATTATTCGTGATGGTATCAAGAAGGTAGGCAGAAATCGTATTTCGGTAGAGTTTGCATCCCCTGAGGATGCCAACTCATTTTTATCTAATAGCCTGTTATCAAAAAATAGTTTTGAGGCCAAAATACCAACATTTAATATTACCCGCATGGGTGTCGTAACTGGCGTTCCAACGGATTTGTCAGAAGAGGAGGCGAGGTCTTACCTAAATGTGCCTTCAGGATGTGGGAAAATCCTTAAAGTTCGGCGGATTAATAAGAAGATAATGCCACTGGGTGGCATCCGACAGAAACTTGTGTCATCACTTTTGATGGACAAGTTTTACCTAATAGAATCTTTTGCTGCTACACTGCCTTACCTGTACAGCAATATATTTATCCTACCATTCAATGTCGTAAGTGTTGTAGATTCGGTCACGTAGAATTTTTGTGCCGGTCCAAACCTCGCTGCAGCAAATGTGGCCGCGACCACCCTGGTGTTGGATGCTCTATTTCTGAAAATGATGCTTTTTGTGTGCTGTGCTCTGGCAGTCACTTTGCCAATAGCAGGGCCTGTCCGGAGTATGGTAGACAGAGAGCCATAAAGACTGTTATGGCTGAGAAGACTATTTCATATGCTGAGGCCAGTAAATGTATCCCTAATGCAACTCGCAGTTATGCAGACATCACAAAAACAACATCGTCTACATCTCAGTCATACCGCAAAACAATTTCCCTAAAGCCAAAGACTCATACTGCCCTTTCTCCGTCTTATGATAAAGCTGCTCATCAGCTGCTAACTAGTACCCCCCAATCGTCTCAGCCTAATGGATGCCTTTTCAACAATCAGCTCTTTGAAAGTTCTGACAGTTTGTCTACTATTATTGAACTTCTCATCAAACTTCTGACAACTTTTATGTCTTCTAATATATCCCAATCACCGTCCAACGTTGCTGATAAACTTATATCATTACTTTTAAAGATTAAAAATGGCAGCTTCCCAAGTGTTTCTGCAATGGAACGTGAGGAGCGTGTGGCATAAAAAACACGACCTCATATACCTACTCAATAAATATAAGCCATTGGCTTGTTCCATTGCGGAGACTTGGCTTATTCCAAGTCTTAGTTTTCGTATACCACACTTTAATATCCTCAGATGTGATCGATCTGATGGCTATGGAGGCTCGGCTCTATTCATAAATAATCGTGTCCCACTTGTGTCCGTGTCTATACCTCTGCTTGATATGGATATGAGTATTGTGGCAGGTAGGGTTGAGGGTACAACAATCATTTCTGTTTATATTGCTCATCCTCATCAACGATTTCTATCTATATTACGGGTTTTATTGCGCAGTATTAATGGCCCTGTCCTTGTTATGGGTGACTTCAACTGTCACCACTTTAGATGGGGCTCTGAACGTTGTGATTCTTTTGGGGAAGGTTTAGTTACCATTTTAGATGAGCTTAATCTGTGCATATTAAATGATGGTTGCCCAACTCGCAGAAGCCTTCCTGGTCAGCAGAAAAGCTGTGTTGACCTCACATTTTGCTCGCTTGATATTGCCGCCGCATCTCACTGGGAGTGTCTAAATTCATCTCATGGTAGTGACCACTATCCCATTATTATATCAATACAAGGAAAAACATATTAAGAAAAAATGTCTCCTCCACTTTTGAGGTATAATTTGTCCAAACCTAATTGGGCAGAATATGCATCAACTCTGGAGGATAAAATTGATGTGCTTCCAAATTTAGTTTCGGAAAATTTCGAGGACTCTGGTCACTGTTATGTTAAAACTTGTTATGAGAGCTTTGTTTCGGCCGTAACATCTAGTGCCGATTCCTGTTTTCCTCTTAAAAATAGTGCCCGTAATAAAATTTCATCACTACCTTGGTGGGACCAAAAATGCACCATGGCAATCAGGGAAAGAAATGAGACGGAAAAGTTATATGATGAAGAGATGATCAATGAAAATCTGATTGTTTACAAACATGCTCTCGCAAAATCACGAAGATTACTGCGGAAAAAGAAACGTTCAGGGTGGGTAAATTTTTGTAACTCCTTATCCCCATCTACGCCAGCGTCTGAAGTATGGAAGAGGATTAACAGATTCAGATGTGGATGTTTGCCTTCAATCTCTTCCCCTATAACTCGGGAGATAGCCGAACGATTATTTGACAAAATAGCTCCGCCTTATGTACCATCTTCATCAGAAAGTTACCTCTCACCCGTGAGGTCAACAGAGGATCCATTTGATATGCCATTTACTCTAGATCAGGGGTTCCCAACCTTTTTTTGTCTACTGCCCACTTTAAGAATAAATTATTTTTTAACGCCCCCCTTTTTAAACATACTTAAAAACCGCTAAGTACTTATAACTGATTATTGAAACGCAAATTTATAGTATTCGGACAGAGTATCTTTTATTGAAAATAAAACAAACATAATCAATTCTTATATAAAAACTAATGTAAAGGTTGAATCTGATGCTGTTCAATAAGTTTGTTGATATCAGGTTCCAATTTACTCAAAAACAGCCGCAAGTCGCCACGTTCGGTAACACGCAAACGATTTCTCTTTTTAGTAAGCAGCGTTGCCACAGCACTAAATCCACGTTTACACAAATATGACGATGGGAATGCTATCAAAAATCGTTGAACAATTGACCACAATCCAGGGTCCACATCCAATTGCGGGATCGGTTTTTGTAGCCAAAATTCTTGATATCCATTTTTGAACTTGATTTTTATTTCTTCGTTTGTTGTCAATTCTATAAGTTCTTCTTCCAGCTGAGGTGACATTGCTGTGTTGACATTTGAAAACGGATCCAACACCCAGTCTGGTATTTCCAAGTTTAAAATGTCCTGGTATCGTTCGGTGAAGGTTTTCCAAATGTTGGCAGTAGGCAAACAAGTCCTCGTTACTGCAGTATACTGATAAATTCGGAAAATTGTGAAACTCACGTCTGCCCATATTCTTTTTGTGCAGAAGCAGTTTGGCTGCGAAAGCAGCAACGACATTTTTTGTTTTAATTAAATTTAGTTCATCGCCTTGCAGTTGGAGGTTCATGTCGTTGAACATTTTATACAGGTCTGTCATGTAAGCTATATCATTCTTTGATGTTATGAGCTTGTTGCGCAGTTCTGTATCTTTAGTTTTCAAGAACTCTATCATAGAGTCAAACAGGTTGTAAAATCGAATCAGACAATTGCCTCTTGACAGCCAACGAACTTCAGTATGAAGCAACAAACGGTTGAAATCTTCGTCATTAGTAACACAAAGCTGATGAAATAATCTATCATTCAAAGAGCTGCTACGGATTTTATTGACTGCTTTGATGACATATTGCAGTGATTGTAATAGTCGTTCACTTAAGTTTCTAGCAACCAAATGTTGTCTATGAATAACGCAATGTATAGCAAGGACATCTGGAATTTTATTCTTTAAGTATGCTATGAAGCCTTTATGGCGCCCTGTCATAGCCGGAGCGCCATCCGTAGCAACCGATATAATATTTTTCAAAGGAATCTCTTTCTCTTCACAAAACTTTTCCAATGTATTGAATATGGTTTCGCCTTTTGTATCTGTCTCCAAATTTCTGGCAAACAATAGTTCTTCACGTATTTTCTCATCTTTAATAAACCTCACGTAAGATAGCAACAACGCTTCATTAGTTGGTAAAGTGGACTCATCGAGCTGAATTGAGAATTGACTAGTCCTCAGATGATTGCACAATGATTCTTCAATGTTTTCAGCCATTTCATCAATTCGTCTTTGCACAGAATTATTACTCAAAGGAATTTTTCGGATAATATCTGCGGCCGGTTTATGAAGCACAGTAGTTATTACTTCCTTTATTGCTGGCAAAATTAACTCTTCTCCGATGTTGTGTGGTTTGCCTTTTTGAGCAATTAACAAAGAGATATTGTACGAAGCTCGAAGTCCGTCGTCATCTTGCTTAGCAGCCGCCGAAAATAGTTTTGATACACTTGGCTGAGTATTATGCTTCTTCTCTAGGTCTTGAAAATATGCTACATTCTTTTCTGTCTTATCTGGATGCATTTTATTCAAATGATCTTGCAGTCTTGAAGGCTTCATTGCTTCGTTCGAAAATGTTTTTAGACATAGAAGACACAAAGGCGACGACGGGTTTGTGGGATTTTCAATAAATCCGAATTTAATATATTCCGCAGAGTATTGCCATCTCTTCTTTTTTACTTCCGACATTGTTTTGTTTTAAGAAATACGTAAGTGTTGAAATCAAGTACTGCTTATCTATTATGCGCGAAACCGCAAATGAAAATAAAATAAATTTACGTCGTTTATATAGGATTGCATAAGCAGCACGTACCAACAGGAATACGACAAACGTGCATAAACTCGTTTATCTCATTCGACGCCCAATCGTACTCGACAAGCAAGAACAAGTATTATAGAACCAGCCGATTGGTATAGGAATGTACAATTCGGATTATTTAACAAAAACTTGTTAAAACATGATTGTCCGCGGTCTTTTATATCGAACCGAGTTTGAACTATATCTTAATTAATATTAGTTGATGTTCACAAGATGTAGTCGAGAGTCGAGAGCTCAGTCGGTGTCTAAGAGTCTTCCTAGCTAGGCAGATGAAATTATAAATCGACCCCAAAGCCCTACATAATGCCCCCCTTTAGGCCTGCAGCGCCCACAAGGGGGCGTTATCGCCCACGTTGGGAAAGACTGCTCTAGATGAATTAAATTCAGTTTTACAACATGTCCGTGATTCTGCTCCTGGTATTGATGGTTTAACTTTTTCGTTTATAGCTCGTGCTGGCCTCAATGCAAGGAAATACTTTTTAGAAATAGTAAACTTTTGTTATTGTAATAGTTGGGTCCCAGATCAATGGAAATGTCAAATCATTATTCCTCTTTTGAAACCAGGCAAACATGCAGATGACCCGAATGGTCTTAGACCAATTGCTTTGTCATCAGTATTGGTAAAATTATTGGAACATTTAATAAAGAATCGATTAGAGTGGATTGTTGAGTCCAGAGATTTACTGCCGAACTCACAATATGGTTTTAGGAAAGGGTTCAGTACTATGGATAGCGTTGGTGTTTTACTAATGGACATTCGTATATCCTTATCCAAAAATGAATCAGTAGTCGCAGCATTTCTTGACATATCTTCCGCATACGATAATGTCCTTCTTCCCATTCTCAGACAAAAATTGCATCAGCTAAGACTCCCGGTCAAGATGGTGCAGTGTATATGTGCACTTTTTATATCCCGTTCTTTGGTTTTAAGGGTTCAGGGTGAGGAATTTGACCCTAGGTTAACTTGGAAAGGGTTACCGCAAGGTTCCGTTTTAAGTCCTTTGCTGTATAACTTGTACACAGCGGATATTGGTACTTGCCTTAATATTGATTGCCACATTTTACAATATGCTGATGACCTGGCTCTTTATGTTACTAATGAATCAATTACTGATGCAGCTGTATCTCTTTGCCATTCTCTAGATTCTCTGAATCAATGGCTAATAAATCATGGTATGTGTTTATCTCTGCCCAAAAGCTCGGTAATAACATTTTCTCGCAAAAAGCGTATTCCTCAAATTTCAGTTGTTATCCAGGGACATAGTGTACCAATAGCCACAAAAGTAAAAATTTTAGGTGTTTATCTGGACTCCAAATTGACTGGCAAGCAACATATAAATTATCTGGTGCAAAGGTGCGAAAGGATTATCCCAATTCTAAAAGCTCTTGCGGGCGTCTGGTGGGGTTCTCATCCCTATACCATTAAAATTAGTATACAATGCCTTAATCCGAAGTGTTTTGGATTACGGAACGTTTCTTTTGATTCCATGTAACAAAGGAGCTTTGGCAAGTCTGGATAAGGTGCAAGCTAAGTGGATTCGGATTATCTTAGGTTGCATGAAGTCTTCTCCACTCAATGCGTTGCAGGTTGAGTGTGCTGATCCACCTTTAGCTCTAAGGAGACAATATTTGGCATCTCGTTTTTTAGCTCGAGTAATCACCAAATCTACGCATCCTCTTCTACACAAACTAGGTGTTTTAGATGATAAATGCAATAGTTCAAATTACTGGTATAGCAAAGACACCTCTCTGATTATTAAAACCTTTCGTCAGTACCAGAACTTAGAGGATCCTATCATTCAATATCCCAGATTTCCCTTTTCAATTTTGAATATGATATTTTATGTTTCAAACCAGACATCCTTTTCGATATTGGTATATCTAAAAAGTCTACTACAGCGAATTCGGTCTTTAATGCGCTGATTAGTGAACGTTGGAATGGTTTCGAAATATTTTTTACAGATGCATCCAAATTGACCGATTCCAGTTGCACAGGAGCTGCGGTATACTACCAAAACTCCAGAATAATTTTAAAATTCAAATGCCCTAAGGAGGCTTCTGTCTTCACGGGTGAATGCGTGGCTATTTTGGAAGCATGCCTTTTTATAGAATCGCACAATATTATTAAGGGTGTAATTTTCACGGATTCCTTGAGTTGTCTTCAAGCTTTGAAGCATAGTCCTTTTAAGAGTAAATTAAACAGTCCTCTTCTTTTTCAAATAAAAAAATGTCTTTTCTCTTGCAAAAATAAAAATAAAATTATTCAATTGGTTTAGATACCGGGTCATTCTGGTATCAAGGGAAATGAATGCATTGACGCATTCGCAAAAAACGCGGTCACATCTGAATCTGCTGATCTCAAACATTATAGTTATTTGAGCTATGATTTGCTGAACCTTCCAAAAAGGTATTTGCAGGCTTCATGGCAAGTTCAATGGAATAACACGGGTAAAAATAAGGGTCGTTTTTATTATGCAATCCAACCCAGCATACCTCTAAAACCATGGTTTTATCGGTATAAGAAGGTTTCTAAAACAGTTATATCTGTCCTTTGTAGACTCCGTGTAGGTCATTGTTGTTCTCCTGTCTTTTTACATAAAATTCATGTCAGAGATTCATCTATGTGCGATTGTGGGTTGGAAGATGGTACTTTAAACCATTTATTTTTTAAATGCCCCAAAAATGATCCATGTCTTGATTTATACAGTCATCTTCCTAAATTAAAAATCCCTATACCAGTAAACTTTTCTTCTTTACTGACATATTCTTCTTCTGAGCTTTTAGAAGATTTGATGATTTTTGTCCGTAGTAATGACATAAGATTGTAACTTGGTACTTGCCTAAAATATTCAATAAATTCTGTACATTAAGTCACGTTTTAATCAATTAGTTTTATTTAAAAAATGATTACTACACACGTTCTTCCATGACACTACTGACATTGGCAGAATTGTCGACAACGGCACTGTTGCCATATTGAAAAATTGAATTGAATTACATTAGTCGCAACTCGCATTACATTATTGTCTTACTGCTGTCAAATTTTCGTTATCTGTTGTTTAGTTATTGCCTCAGTTAAATATTAAAATCGACATTATTCCAATTGAGTCAAGCATAAAATCGTAAAATATGACATGTGACTTCAGATATTTTCTCTTCTCTCTCTCTCTCTCTCTCTTGCTTTCTTATTCGCCACGTAGCCGTACGACGTTAGCTGCGAGTGTGCGCGCAGTGCCTGACTGTTGTAGCAATCATGAAAAAACGACAATAGGATAATTCAATGTTCAATAAGGTGTTATACGTTGCGTAAGAATAACGCATTACATTATCCGTTTTTTTTAATTAATTATTTGGGTCTCCAACAAAGGATACATAATTAGAAACTATTTAAGTAACACAGAGGACAGAAACACGTATGCTCCTCCTATTACAGAAGACCACATCATTCATATATAGTCTAGGTAAAAATTAAATTTAATGAAGACAAAGTATATTTATGACATTAAAATAAGCAATAGCAAAAACATTTATGTTGAAGGTAAAATTAATATATGATACAATTAAGTGAAATTGGTTATAAGCAAGGATAAATAATAATTTTTTAAGATATTTTTAGGATAAACCTTAAATGAATGAATGATAATAAAAAATAAATTAAAATAATCATAATCATATCATCTATTTAACAAACTGAGTTTGAGCTCTTTTTAAAATTTTGTAATTTTGCAAGTGATGTCCAAATTATTCCGTTTAGCTAGCTCATTATATTGCTTGCAAATCCTTGGAATAATGGCAAAATGTCCGAGATTAGTTTTGAATCGTGGCATGTTAAAAAGGTTAAAGCTACATTTACGTGGCAAGCGAGATGGCGCATTTATCTGCAGTTTACCAAGAAGCTCGCTACAGTTAATAACCCCACCGAACAGCTTGTGTAGAAATACGAGCTCAAGTAATTTCCTTCTATCTTCCAGCGAGGACATTTTATAGTGTTCTAATCTTAGATTGTAGGTATTGATTTTTCTTGCCAAACTATTTTTATGGCAAAAGTGGTATAGAAAACGTCTCTGTACACTTTCCAGGCGCATAATATAGACATCGTAATGGGGGTTCCATACACCACTGTTGTATTTAAGTACTGGGCGGACTAATGTATTGAATAATTTAATTCTAGTTGAGGGTTTGGAAAATTCTTTGCTATTACGCAAGACAAATCCTTAAACCCTTTAGAAGTTATATTTAATATGTGCCTATCAAATTTTAGTTGCTTGTCGAATATACCCAAGTCACGGATCTCTTCTACTTGTTGCACGTTTTGCTGGTGTATTGTGTAATTGTTTAACTGAACATTTTTTACGAGAGAATTGCCTATTAAGACATTTAGCAACATTAAGGGACATTTTGTTTGTTGTGCACCAGTCCACCATTCGGTCCAGATCGGTTTGTAATAAAGCAGAGTCCAAGTTATCGGTTTCATTATTTTTACGTCATCCGCGAAAAGGTAGAAATTTGAGTGCTTGAAGCATGACGCTATATCGTCAATAAATACATTAAAAATAATAGGGCCTAGATGTGAGCCTTGCGAGACTCCCGATGTTGCTGGAAAGGTGTCAGAATGGTAACCATTGATGACAACTTTTGAATTTCAGCCAACTAGGTATGAATGGAACCACTTAGTACCAGTAACCAAGTAATGATCCGCCTATTCCCATTTGAGATAGTTTATTCAAGAGCAAATTATGGTCAACTTTATCATATGCTTTACTCAAGTCTGTATATATGGTATCCACAGGAATCCGTTTATCAAGAGACTCCGATATGGCTGAGACATAACACATGAGGTTTGTAGACGTTGACCTTGAACAAATAAACCCATGTTGGTGTGTAGTAATATGCTGCTTAACATGTGCAGTTAGACGTTCAGTTACTAGTTTTTCAAGTATTTTTCCAAATATGATTAGTATAGAGATAGGCCTGTAGTTAGATACTTGTTACTTTTCTTCTGATTTGAAAATAGGGACTACTAAAGCTTCTTTCCACCTCTCAGAAAAAATGCCCTCTGCCACAGACTTACTAAAAATAAGTTTAAGCGGTAAAGTTAAAGCCTTCGCACATCCTTCATGAATACGGGTGGAATACCATCACTTCCAGCTCCTTTACGTTCGTCTGAAGATTTAAATGTTCGAAATATTTCCTCAGTACTAAATTCCAGTCTACACATGTCTGATAGAACATAATAACCATCAATCTGGTTTGACACATACACCGCGGACGAGGTATTGTAGACTTGTGCAAAGTTCTCGGCGAACAAGTTACAAATATCGCACCCGTCTGATGCCGTTTTGTTCTTAGGGCACATTTCGGCGGGGTATATACTACTATTTCTTTTCTTAATGAACTCTTTAATGAAAGTCCAGAACATTTTTGGATCCTTTACAAGTGATTCTTCGACCCTAGCTACAGAATCCCTGTAACAGACTTCTCTAAGCCTACTCCATTTTGCACGCAAAGTCTCAAATGATAAGATAGGCGCGCCGTGCGAGCCATCGTCCAAATACCACAGCATGTTTCTGCTAGGCCACATTTCAGGGAACTGGGCATCCTTACATTGCCTGCTATAGTTATCTATCAGGTCGCAGTGTATGTAAGGATGAACCTGGGGCTATACACGAAGCATAGCAGCTTACACTCCTACTGCACCCGGAACAAAGAAAAGCTTTCGGCAGTACCGAGAACACTCACAAAGTCATCCAAGACAGCTCATGTTATGGGCCCGGCGGTTTATAACAATCGGCCGGGGAGGATATTAAGTACACCAAGCCTTAACTGTTTTAAAACACAATTAAAGCGCTGGCTTATTGAACATGCGTTTTATAGTTATGATGAATTTATGATTCTTAATCGTAAGGACATTGTGAGTAGATAAATTTATTTGTAATTATGGTTTTATTTATTTTTGTTGACGTTAAAATTATACATTTTACTATTGTTAATTGACTACCTAATTGATTGTAATATATAATAATGCAATGTTATTTTTAACAACTCAAGTCAAAGTCAAAGTCAAATATTTTTATTTCAAATAAACCAAATATTGGCACTTATGAAACGTCAGAATCTAAGTTGCACGGTTCCAAATAGTTGATCTATGGAGAAGAGCCGGCAAGAAACTCCATAGATACTCTTTTAAAATAGTTGAGATTACAATGTTGATTAATACAAATTAAGGTAAACCATATAAACAGCATTATGTAGGCCAATGTATAAAAAAAAGACATACTAATGTAATATAATCATTATTCGCCATGGCTAATGTAATATAATCATTATTCGCCATGGCAGTTAATGACTGACCAGTCCCAACAGACGGCACCCGTTCACGAGCATGACGCATGCATCAGCATCGCTTAGCTCAACCATACTTTAGGGAACCGAACGACCCGATACACAACGCCACCGCCAGCAAGACATTTTAGTGAGCATGACAGACCGATACTACCAGGCCAAAGGCAAAGGGTACTAAATATATAACATTAACGGCTACATGATGCTCGCACATTTACAATTTTATGATTAATTAATAATGTCAAAATATTATTAGAATGTAAATTGCAGTCATTAAATTAAACATAGGCAAATAATTTATATCATAAATATAGAATTCAATTTTAAATAAGTCAAATTAAATGTCAAGATGTCAATAAAAAGATAAAAAATAAGTCAATTAAATGTCAGGATGTCAACAAAAAATTAACTACAATTTCTGTGTAGACGGTAAAGCATTGATTGGGAATAACAACACGTCAATCATGCGAAAATTATACAATATATTATAAAGCGCCAGAGGGTCGCAGTGTGCAGGAGGGAAACGTTTGCCAGACATCGCTATCGTCGATGTAATGATTTATATTATAGTAGGCTTTCGAAATTAAAATGCGCTTAATCAATTATTTGAATCTTATTTCTGGTAAGTCGGTAATACTACAAGGAATTTTGTTATAGAATCTAATACTGTTTCCCATAAACGACTTGCTGGTTCTGCTAAGTCTAAAGCCAGGTACAACCAACTTGTTCTTGTTGCGAGTATTTAAGCTGTGCACGTCACTTTTCTTACTGAAATTTGCTATATTTTTGCGGATATACATAATGTTTTGGAAAATATATAAGGATGGTAGAGTAAGAATGTTTGTTTCCTTAAATAGTTCCCGTAGAGACTCACGAGAGTCTAGGTTATAGATAGCTCGCACTGCTCTTTTCTGTAATATAAAAATAGACTCAACATCAGCAGCCGAGCCCCACAGTAAAATTCCATAAGACATAATACTGTGAAAGTACGCAAAATATACTAACCTAGCTGTAGCCACATCAGTAACCTGTCGAATTTTCCTAACGGCAAATGCAGCAGAGCTTAGTTTGCCTGAAAGTGCCTTTATATGGGGTCCCCATTGCAATTTTGAGTCTAAAGTAACACCCAAAAATACAGTTGAGGAGACCAGATCTAATTCTTTTCCGTCAAGTTTTACTTGTGACCTTACATGGGTCACATTTGCTGTAGAGAATCTTAGACATTTGGTTTTTTTTGCGTTTAATAGAAGATTATTCGCCGAAAACCAATCAGATATCTTATGAAGTATATCATTGGATTCTATAAGATGGCTATCCTTTCTATTTACTTTAAATATAAGTGACGTGTCATCAGCAAACAAGACTATATTCGACATTGTATCGTTTATCATGTATGGCAGGTCATTTATATAGACCAGAAACAAAAATGGCCCCAAAATTGATCCTTGCGGTACCCCCATTTTAACGTGTGTGCCTGTTGATGTGACGTTTTCAATTTCTACTCTTTGATCCCGATTTGACAAATATGAGCTTACAAAATCAATAGATCTACCTTGAATTCCGTAGTACTTAAGTTTCAGAATGAGGGTGCGGTGGTCCACGCAGTCGAATGCTTTAGACAGATCGCAGAACACGCCTAAAGCATCATGTGCATCCTCCCAGGCCCCTAAAACGGTTTTAATGAAAGTGGACCCAGCATCCTCTGTAGATCGTCCCCGCGTAAATCCAAACTGATTGTCATGAAATATCCTATTTCTGTTAAAGTGTGCTGCCATTTGATTTAAAACTAGTTTTTCAAAAATTTTGCTTAAGGTTGGTAGCACAGATATTGGCCTATAATTTGATGCATTATTTAGGCAACCAGCTTTAAAAATGGGTACAATTTTGCTGGATTTCATGAGATCGGGAAAAGTGCCCTCTGCGATGCAGGCATTAAATATTGAAGCCAAAATTGGCGCAATATTAGTTATAACAGATTCGACGGCTTTCGTTGACAATCCCCATAAGTCCTCAGTTTTTTTAACTACTATTGTTTTAAATGTTTTAATTATATCACTGTCTGTCACTAAACTAAATTCAAAGACAGGTACATGTAAATCGACTTTTTTCTATAAGAATGCCTCTGCTGCTAAGGGAGACGATAGAAGGTGTTTAGTAGTCTCTATTGGAATATTAGTGAAAAAGTTTTCGAGGAAATTTGCGACTACAGACTTATCTGAAACTAGTTTGTCATCGATATTTAAACTAATTGCACTGTCACTGAATCTACCATCACTAGTTTCAGCATTAATTATTTTCCATGTCGTTTTTATTTTATTATTCGACTTTTTAATTTGGTCACTAATATAAGCAGCTTTTGCTTGCGTACAAACCTTTTTAAACATTTTAGAATATTTTCTAACGTAGTTATGGAAATCAATATTAGGTATATACATTTTTTTGTCATATAATTCGTATAGGACATCCCTACTGCGTCTTATACCCTTTGTTGCCCAGACACTGAACGTTAATTTTGGTTTTACATGAATTTTATTTACTTTGCATGCTTTCTGAAACTCATTACATAGTGTATTAAATAGGGTACGGTACATTTCATTGGGATTGGTATAATGCGGCTTTAGAGTATGAAGCTGAGAAGCTAGATTTTTACTAAAATTTTCTAGACTTCTTTTGGTTAAATTTCTACAATGTATTATTTTGTGCCCTTTAACTGCATTATAATTTATTTTAACAATCTGGCACTTATGATCCGATCGAATGCCACTAATCAGTCCCTTATCTCTTATTTTAAAGTTTGTTATAATATTATCTATACAAGTAGCTGAGGTAGGTGTCACTCTAGTCGGCTCTGAATACAAAGACTTCAAGTTAAATGACCTAAATAGGGCTATAAAGTTATGTTTATCTATCGTATCTATTAGAATGTCTATATTAAAATCACCACAAACTAATATCTTTTTGTCAATTTTAATTTTTCTAAGTACATCCTCCATTGTTATAAGGAATAGAGATGTATTAGAAGAGGGAGGCCTATAAACACATAAAATGACAAACTCCTCCGTCTCTGCACACGCGAGCTCACAAACTCGTTCAACAGAGAGGTCGCAAATATCTAGTCGTTCTTTAAATTTCAAGTGTTGTTTCATCATAATTAATGACCCCACCTTCTGCTGACACTCTATGGAACGAACTGGCTACTTTAAAATTATTTATACAAAAAATCATTTTATCTGCCTTTAGCCATGTTTCTGTTAGGCATAAAATATCCACATTATATTTCTCAGCAAATAATTCAAGATCTAAAATTTTGCCAGAGAAGCGATTAATATTCTGATGTGTCAGTGTTAAACAATGACAATCCTTCTCTGTTGTCACACACTTAAGTTTAAACTATTAGTTTGTCTGACCACATCAGGATTAGTACTACTACTAATAAGAGTGGAGGTTGAAGATGACTTCGTCATACTACTTATGACTGAGTTAATATTATAAGCTACTAGTGTAGCAAGGTGACGCTTACATCTAAAAGGCAGATACACAGTATCGCCAGTAAATTTTAATCTACCAACAAAAACTGTAATTTAGTATCAATTATGGACTTCGTATTGTTAATCATGATGATGAGAATGAGTTAGATGCATAATATGTAAAATGAAGGACATGTAAGAAAATGTAGAGGATTTTTATACTTCTTTATTTTAATACGATATTTATTTTTTTCTTTGAGAAAACGTTAAGATTTCGAGTGTACCATTTTGGATATTTGCTGCACAATATCTTTTTCAACGGAGTATTTTGTTTGATAACATCATGTAATATTCTGTAAAAAATCTCAATTACATTGTTATTGTTTACAGAATATTACATATATTACAGAATGTAATACAAGTTATTGAAATAATGACCACCTCTAGTTTTGATAAGTCGGACGCATGTCTAATGTTTAGGCAGATTTTTGTCACTCGCCTCGTTTCGTAGTTTCCACCGAACTCATAAGTAATACATACAATCTTTATGAAATACATTTTTGAAAAATCAAATCTTTACCTAAATAATAATTCTAGTTTCTTGAGATCATCAGAAAATCTAAAATTAAGTATACGTATGCATTCCACTTCCTTCTTCGATAATTCATTTACTATTCAAGCGGCTCGCTAGTGGAATGCATTACCTATTGAAGTAAGACGTGCTCAAACACTACCTATTTTTAAGAAAATGGTGAAGGAGCATTACCTTTCTCTCTAATTTTTCTTCTCCTATCCTAGTTATATTTGATGTTTATTAGTATATTTTATCATCGTTTTATATATATAATATTTATTGTATATATTGTTATGTATTTTATATTTTTATGTCTAAGTAATATTGTGTATGATATATTGTACACTTGACAGCCCAATATCTCTCTCCTTTCTTCCTGTCCATCCAAAGGTTGTCTGGAAGAGATCGCCCTGTGCGATAAGACCGCCCATTGTACATGTATCTTTTTAAATTTTTATCTCTATGTATGTATTATGTGGTGTACAATAAAGAGTATATAAATAAATAAATAAATATAAATAAATAATTCGTATCGATATCGGAATCCCTATGAATTACTATGTTATGCTGGTAGCACAGGGTCTCAGATTTATAAAAGGTACGCAAAAAAGGGCGGGAAAGTCGAATTAAAAGGCGCTATTTTTTAAATAAAATAATTTTAATTCATTTCGAGCTATATTAACTAGTTATAGCCCTTATTTTCTAATTCCATGAGTGAATTTAGTAGTGGACTCATGGAGTCCTCTACTTCCGAAACCACTTTAAAGCGGAAGAGTACTTGCATACATGAAGATGAACCGGTTCCCAAGATGTTACCGAAGTTCATAAATACTAAGAGGGGTTTATTCAAAGACATCCTTCCCACCTATGAAGAATTGAACAAAAAAGATTATCCCGTATTACTTTTCCAGGACAACAAAGAAAAAATTGATCTATTTAAAATTAATAAAATTCTTAAGGACTTGGTTCCACTTAACACGTACGTTAAGCCCATTGGTCATTACTATATCAAGATATTCTTTCCAACAAAAAAAGAAGCGAACTCTTTCATTTTGAATAAATCCATTCATAGCAAATATAACTGGTCAGTCAAGATACCTTTCGATCAAATTGAAAGTCAGGGAGTCATCAAGGTTCCTACTGAAATTACCGATACTGAACTTTTGTCGTCTTTGAAATCACCTGGGTGTGAAGTTTTAGGTATCAAGAGATTTAAGAAGAAGCTTCCCGACGGCTCACTTACTTGTCTGCCAACAGTACTGGTAACTTTTTTGAATATTAACAGGCCCAGTCATGTTACTTATGAACATTTATGGTTCGAAGTAAGAGAATATTTTAAACCTTTAGTTCAATGCTTTAACTGTTTCAAATTCAACCACACTAGTGGTTCTTGCAAAAATGCTCAAGTTTGTTCCATCTGTGCAGGTAATCATTTCTATAAAGATTGTTTACAAAAAGATAAAATTAAGTATAATAACTGCCAAGGACCTCATGTAGCAGTCGCATATGAGTGCCCCCTTAAAGCTTCGAAAGTTGCTGAAATTAAAAATAGAATTTTGGGAGGTACAACATATGCTTCAGCTATTAAAGGCACCAAATCAGTCTTACTTGCATCTAATGAAAAAACATCTAAAAATATCCCTTTGAATTCTAATGTTAATACCAAAACTACTTCACCTCAGAAACGATTTATTATAAGCGATATATTGAACTGTGATTCAACATTAAACGGCATTATAAAAACAATTGTAGATTTGATTTCTAAGAAAGATGGGGCACCAATTACATCCAAGATTATAAAAGAATTGTTAATACACAATTTAAGCAATACATAATCATTTATGGATAAAGTTTTAAAACATTTAAACATAATACACTGGAATTCTAGAAGCATTTCCCCTAAACTTGATGTTTTTAATGACTTTATTGACCTCAGTACTGATAGCATCGACATTATTTCAATTAATGAGACCTGGCTTAGTAACAATAAAAAATTTAAGCTTAAGGGTTATAATATTATCAGGAGAGACTCTGAGCGTCCTCACGGAGGCGTAGCCATTGCAATTAAAAGTTTATATAAATACAGTATTATTGATACCTATTCGGACTACAATTTTCAAAATATTTTGTGTGAAATTGAAATTGGTTCCTTGTACTTGAATATTTTATGTGTATACTGCCCTCCTCCACCTAACGGTAAGTTTCGTATTCATTTGCTGGAAGAAACTTTTAATAAAATAAAAACAGATAATTTTTTAATCATTGGAGATTTTAATGCTCTTCATCTGTCTTGGGGTGGTAAAAATAATAATAGTAGAGGCAATTTGATTTACAATTTCATGAATGATAAAAACTGCATTTGTATTAATGACCATAATATAACTACTTTAGCTCCTTTCGGACAAGAGGGTAATGTGTTAGATTTAGTTTTTGTTTCTCAATCTCTCAGTTCCAGTTGTGCCTTTTCTATATTAGATGATCCTATGAGTAGTAATCACTATCCTGTTCTTGTCAAAGTCTTCTATCAGGCTTCTGAGATATATTTTGCAGATACCCCAAGATGTGTTTCTACTGATGTCCCTGAAATTTTAGAAATAAACTTTAACAAAATTAATTGGCATGTCTTTGCTGATAAGTGCAATACAGCATTATCATCGTTTACTCTAACTAATGATCCTATTGGTGATTATAATAGATTTGTTCAATTATTATATTCAGTATTGTTAACATTCCAAAAAAAGTCTACTGTCCATCTTCGTCAAAAGAGAGTTGTGTGGTGGGATGAAAAGTGTGAGTTAGCAGTTGCGAAAGTACGGTTAGCACTCCAATCATATAAAAGATATCCTTCATTAGAAAACTATTTGATATATAAACAGTTAGATGCTGAAAAAAAGTTAATTATACTAGAAGCTAAACGTACCAGTTGGCAAAACCTATGTTCATCATTTAGCCGCTTAACTTCCATTAAAATAATTTGGGATAATATACGTAAATTCAAGTTCTCTTGTGCCCAAGGAAGTAAAAGCAATGTCTTCATGCACAATCCAGAATATGCTTCTGCTTTTCTAAATAAAATCACTTCTCCGATTAATAATGCAGACTTTAACCATCTTAACACTTATTTCTCACAGTCTGGTAAAGAGTCATTTTCCTGGTTAATTAAACCATTTTCTTTTGATGAATTTATTGTCTCTCTGCATAATAAAAAGGTTACATCCCCAGGGCCGGATTCTATTCCTTACTCTGTAATACAGAATTTACCAATTAATATTAAAAAGATTTTATTATTAATATATAATACATTATGGTCTACTTGTTCTATCCCAGATAGTTGGAAAATTCAATATGTAACCCCTATTTTAAAGCCCAATAAAGACCCAAACTCTATAAGCTCATATAGACCTATCTCATTAACTTCCTGCTTTTCTAAACATTTTGAAACAATGCTCAAGAATAGACTTGAGTGGCATTTTGAACACCATTGTTTGATACCTCCACTTCAATTTGGTTTTCGTAAAGGTAAAAGCACTCTGCACAATCTCAGCTGCTTAATAGGTGAAATTAAAAATGGATTTCAAGTTAACAAATCTACCTTGGCTGTTTTTTTAGATATCCAAGGTGCATTTGATAATATTGATCAAAATTATTTAATATACACATTATATAAGTTAGGAGTCCCTGGTTTAATTTTGAAATGGATTCACAAATTCCTGAATGGTCGCAATACTTGGATAAAGGTAGGTAGACAACTATATGGACCTAAAAAATCCCATAAAGGTACTCCACAAGGCTCTGTAATCTCACCTTTAATCTTCATACTTAGCCTTATTAATTTTATGTCTAAAATACCTATTCAGGTCAAATATTTATTATATGCTGATGACTTAGTTATTTATGTACAATGTGAGAGTGTTAAAGAAGGGGAACAAACTATGAATAAGGCCCTCCATCACATAGGCTCTATATTAAATAATAAATTGAAGCTTAAAATTAATGTTGATAAAAGTGCTACCATATTTTTCTCAAAAAATGGACCTCATACTCCTCAAATTATCTATGACCATGCAATTATTCCTAATTATGTTTGCTTTAGATATCTTGGTTTGATTTTAGATTCCTGTTTATCTTGGAAACCTCATATTGAATATCTTTGTAGAAAAGCTGAGTTAGGTCTAAATATTATGAAATCATTGGTTGGTCTTAATTGGGGTTCTGATCCCAAAATCCTAAAAATTCTTTATATTAGTACTATTCGTAGTTATTTTGATTATGGCCGCAGCTTTGACTATGATGCTGACAGCTATCTATTAAGAAAATTAGATGTCTTACAGAATAAAGCTCTACGTATAATCTGTGGAGCTATGATGTCTTCGCCTATTAATTCTTTAGAAGTTGAAACTGGAATTGTTCCTCTCACTATTAGAAGATCTTATATCACTGACAAATTTTCTATGAAGTTAATTAGCCTTGATAATGTTATAATCTCTAAATTACTCCATAACTTTGATGTTCCTGACTATAATAATGAAAGTATAAAAGTAGCTATGTCTCTAATTGAATCAATAACATTTCTGAATTTCAACTTCCAAGATATTATATTCTGGTCTAAGCAACATCCTTATTATAATGTTGACTTTGTCTGTACTTATATGAACATTCCTATACATGTAAACAAATTTAATTCCAAAGTTGAATTTTTACAGTTTTTAGACACCAAGAGTAACTTCATAAAAATTTATACTGATGCTTCTAAAACTCCAGAAAGAACTGCTTTTGCCTTTTTTGATCAAATATATAACTATGGTAAAGTCTTCAGATGTAATGACTATATGTCTGTTTTTTCAGCTGAAATGCTTGCTATTTTACATGCTCTTCAATATGTACTTAAAAATTACAATAACTATACTCAATCTCACTTTCTAATATTATCTGATTCAATGAGTGTGGTAAAAGCTCTCTGTAATAAAAATATGAACATGTATTCTCACTATGCAATCTATAAAATAAGAAGTTTGGTTTATGAGCTTTCTTTCAAGGCTCTGTATATTGAATTCTGCTGGGTTCCGAGCCATTCGGGTATACTTGGTAATGAACTAGTTGATAGCCTTGCAAAATCTTCCTATTCTGTAATCTGTAATTGTCCTGTGCCATATACTGATTTGAATAATTATATCAGACTTAATGATTAAGCGCTGGGAGATATCGCTTAGCTATACTCGGCAAGTAAAAGGAAAATGGTTAGCAGAAATCACTCACAAACCATCAACGTCTTCTTGGTTTGAAAGAAACAAGATATTCCTTGGTAGACAGTTAATTACCACTATTTGTAGGTTAAGAATTGGACACTGTAAAATACCTTCTCACTTGTACAGGTTAAAACTCATCGATAGTAAATCTTGTATACATTGTAATTATGAAAGTTGTGACCTGCAACATTTGTTCTTTGATTGTAAACAATTTTCAGTGCAACGACTATTGTTGATTTGTCAATGTCAAGACTTGCTAGGGAAATGTGACCTACCTAAAAATATTTATGATTTATTAAAATTTCCTATTTTATATAATTCTATATTTCAATTCATCCAAAGTACAATTGGATCTGTATGAATTTTAGTTATTATTTGCATAGTTAATAATTTTTGTTGTTGTAAAGATATATGTATAGATACATAATTTTAAGATAACTTTGTTTATCTTTGTAATTTGCGTTTATAATTTATAAGTGGTAGAGTCATTCTTAACTTTGTTTATAAGTATTTTAGTTATTTATAAGATAAATATTCTGTTACCTTGGATAAGAAACTGTTATGAGTTTGTAAATCTTTTGTTGGGTTGATGGTTCGTCCAATGCCCATAATAAATGAAAAAAAAAAAAAAAAATTATAAAAGGTACTCTGTGCACAGGGGTACAATCAAAGACTACAATAGTATGTACAATTGCAAATTTGCAATCAGTCAAGTATCACGGTAATAGTCAGCAAATCAAAATAGGAAAATACATTTTACTTATTTTGAAAGTACGTGAGCACATGAATTTATAATTCAGCAACGACGTTCACATATTTTTATCCATTTAATAAGGTATGTTTTTTTTTGTTACCGAACGGATTCAACTACAGCAAGTGCGTTTATTTTATTCACACTTTCACCAGAAAATTGAGTTGGCATAATTTAATATCCACGTTACCTATAATATATTTTTTTGTCAGGGCCCACAGTTTCTCTTTAAAATAAACTCATGCTTCTTTAGAAACAATCTACAACAGTAGACTAAAAGTGGTAAACTTAAAAAAGAATCCCTTATAGGGATTGGTTTCTCAAATTGGTGTTACAGCTGTTGACTTCTGGTATTCAATATGTTTTTGGACTTATAGTAATTCAACAATAAAATGGATACTGCTGATCGTATGCTAACAAATGATAGACTAGTAACACATGACAAAGAAGAAGATCAGTTGTTTCTGAAACCTAAGTCATTGGGGCTCAAATGTGATATAGTCAATGAGTGCAAGGTGTTTATCAAAGCTGAGGATGGAAGTGGTGATGCTCATCTTAATGTAACTAATAGTATCATGCCAGAGAAATCGGAATCAGGTGAGATTTAATGGGATTTTTTTACAAATATGTTTATATAAATGATTCTTAGAATTATTTAATATGTCTGTAAAATATTGTCAAATAATAAACTTTGTAGCCTGTTTATGAATTGCTTATCCTACTTAAAAATATAACAACAGCAGATCATAGTCATCAAACATTCAACAACAACAAAGGTAGATTAATTATGAGAATATGATTTGTTTTGTTTTTTGTAGGTCATATTTCATTAAAAGTGTATTTTGTTATGTATAAATATTATTTATATTAAACATCATTTATATTAAATATTATTATTACCTATAAACAGAAGTATTAATGTTTAGGGTTCCAAATGTCCAAAGGAAAAATGGCAGAACTCTTATATGATCACTTGTGTGTCTGTCTGTCCGTCTGTCACAGCCAATTTGCTCCGAATCTATTGGACTGATTAAGTTGAAATTTGATACACATATGGATTTCTGCTACCCAGACATGGACATGAAATATAAATAAATGAATTTTGAATATGGGGTCACTTTTAGGGGCCAATATAGAAAATTAAAGAATAAACTTTTGACAACTGTACCGTGTAACATATGAAATGGAAGGGCTTGTTGTGAGGGTCTCAAATATATTTATTTTATAATTTTAAAATGTATAGTTTTTAAGTTATTCAAGGAAATAGATGAAACTTGACCATTCTCCCCTTAGCTCTGAAACTAATGAGCCTAACATTGTGTAAAAAATAAAGTTAATAGCTCTTTACCTATTGATTACAGAAAAACCTTTAAGAAGTCTATGGTCTCAAAATAACATGGTAAATCTTTCAATATTGTGTGTACAAACTTATGTTTGCAGTTGGAATGTATGGGAGAACATTTTTTCAACTAAAATGTTAAGTTTGTTCTTGAGATAAGTTATGGGTAAAAGGCCGAATTCAACAATAGACAATATATTCAGCAATTTTGCAACCCTTTCCATGGGAGTTGAACACTCGCACTGGTCTGGTTTTTTGGAATGAAATAAGTATGGTAGAACAATTACTATTACTTTATTTACAGATAAGCCTAAGTTTGTTACTTCTACACCAGATCAGAAAAAGGACATGCCATCAGATAATCAAATAGTTGATTCAAATCCAGAATGTGACATGGAAGATGGTATATAATTTGAACATTAAGGCATTAAATAATAGTTTAGTATCACTTATAAACATGTATATTCTAATTCTTAGGTGTTTCTGACTTACCCATGGATGATGGCCTTCCAAGCACAGTAACAGTGCTGGAAGCTCCTGATGGTGGTAAGGTGTATTTAGTGGGTACTGCACACTTCAGCATACAGTCTCAGGAGGATGTATCCAGGGTATAGTACAATAAACAGTTATAGCTATGATATATACTCTTCATAATGCTGGAATTCAAATATGATATTACTTGGAATCTAAATAACCTTACGAAAATATATTGTAACTGTTTCATTCATTCTATATCTATAAGTATTACTTACTGACTCAGCAGACAAGCTGAAAAGGGACCAGATGAAGCCGGTTCTAGTATGTGGCATGATGAGTTTATTTTTATGAACCCATTTAGGCCTGAAACTATATTTTCAGGCCTATGATACATCTTTTGGAATGGTGTGAATTGAATTTTATGAAAATGTGTAAGGGAAGAGGGACAACTATAAATGTATTTATAGGGTTTAGGCTGTGAGAGAATGAGATAAAACACATTTCTATATAGTTTCCCTATTCTCCTTTAATCGATCAATCACTTTCTCTCTCTCTGTTTACCACCTACATAGTGTATTCATCTCATTCTCTTACAAATTAACCAAAATACAAAGTTTCACTTCTACCGCATGTGAACTCACACTGGACAATTTTTTGTTATATTTAGTATAGAGACATTCTAGGATCATATAACACTCAAATAAAAAATACCTGAATACAAGGGTTACTATATGTATCATACGAGGTATGGTAGGTCTAAAGATATGCTAAAAATACAAGATTTAGTAAGTAGCGTTTATTGTTTTATAAGTTTACAAATTATGAATTATACTTATTGTTAACACTAAAATAACAATATTCCTTCATATTATAATCAGTTTGTGGCGTGATATTTTTTAAACATATAGCCCCACATTGCAATTTATGCACCTAAAAGGGCAAACTTTATGGCAGAGTGCACATCTTGTCCAGAAGTTTTCCATAACATCAATGATCTTTGCAATCATATCTGGCATCTATCTGCATTGAAGTTGGTCTGCTGTGTCCTGGCGTCTGACGACTCTTATTTAGTTTCTATGCTGCCGTGGGCGATACGTCACCTGAAACTCAAAACATCCATTATTCCACCATTGTATCTGCAGAGCCACCAAGCATTTAGAACAGCTATGTCAATGCAGTGTAAAATAAGAGCTAATATCACTTATCTTGCGACGGATGCTCTAGAAGCCGATATATTTTGATAAGAAAAATCAATTCTTCCCAAATAAGTTTGTCTGTGTACAAAACACGTAAAAACGTGTCAAGTCATTAGCACCAAGGCCGAATTCAGATGACCTTTGTTTACATTTGTGCTCGCCCCTTAGTATGATTCAAACCATATTATATACCCACTGGAAGTTGCTCCCACCCAAAGCTATATCCAATGTACCCAAATCTTATGGGTTTGCCACTGAGAAACTGCCATGTATTCTGTAATAAGGCGCCATGACTTCAACCAAACTATCAATATATATGATATACCTTAAATCACATGTTCCAGAGTGACCAAAGGTGGGCTTACAAAACTTGGGAGCAATCTGACCAAGGTGTGGATGACGTCCACCGACCGGATGATGATGCCGTGAATGCATTCTGGCGCAGCATATTGTCGGTGCCAGTCAGTCACACCAAAGGTTAGGATACAGGATACAAGGATACAGGAAGTTGAACAAGCATGCAAACTGATACCAGAAATGGGGCTATTTTAATTAGCCCCTAAGATGTAGCCAGTGCAGTCCATCCATTGCCTAGCCACAGTTTTTAATGACAGGAGCTACCCACCAGCCCAATAATTCAGGTAGTACCATAGAACCCAAAAAATGATAGACTGATCAGTTGTTTACTGATGGTCCATAAACTTCTTACATCCATTCTGAGAGCAAATTAGCAATAAGCAATAGTCATATTGATTGCTATCAGTTGTCCTTACTAGTCTGGTTCGCTGCCGCAGTTTTTTATGATAGGAGCTACCCACCTGCTCCATAAATCAGGTAGTACATGACATGACCCAAAAAATTATAGACCAATCACTTGCTTACCAACGGTCTATAAACATCTTACATCCTTCTTCTTTTAGATTATGGCTTCTGTAGAGTATCTTCCACAATTTCGCCAATGTCAAGTATATGGCAACGTCGTACGGTCTTTAGAATAATGAATCTTTACATATTCATAAAATATTTCTCAAAAATGAAAAAAATCTATAAAATATGTGGGCAACGTCGTACGGTTCAATTGTTTTTTTTTCCTTACATCCTTTCTGATAGCAAATTAACAATCATATTGATAGCAATCATATCGTGTCTGCCTCTAAGAACGGATGTAGGAATGGGTCCCATGGTACTAAGGAGCTACCTTTTTGACATGTGAAAAATCTATCGACATGTTGGATAGATTATAAAAAGGCCTACGACTCGTTACCGTATACATGGCCTTGAGGGTGCTGGAGTTGTATAAAATAAATACAACCCTACGCACCTTTCTGTTTGCATGTGCAACACACAGGACAGTTCTTTACTAGCCAGGATGTCGACAGATTTAAGGGAACGGCGAGCCGATCAGGATGGATCGTGGTATATTCCAGTCCGCTGTGGTTCTGCTGGGCCTTGAATCCTTTGTCAGATGAGAAGAGGTGTTCAAGTAATATCTCACCTTCTTTACATGGATTATCTGAAACTCTGCCCCCAACAAATTGCGACTAATAAAGTTCATCATATCAGCCATAAGACATCCACTGCTGAATAAAGGTCGTAAATTGTGTCATCATTTTGGGGGAAATTTGCCAGTACTCATCACGCTTGGCAGGCGGGTTGGTGAGCGCAGTATGGTTAATGTTCCAAAGAAGGGATGCTGCTGCCCATACCTCTGGTTTAGAATCCCTTAGTCGCCTTTTACGACATTCATGGGAGGGGATGAGTGGTGCTTTATTCTTATCCTGACACCACACGGATTAACTATTAGAGTGAGTAAAGTTGTATTGAGTAATACTGAAGGTAACTGAAACTTTTAACCGAGCCTGAGGAGAATCAGGCTTCGCAGTCTGCAATGGGGACCACAAATGGGTGGTCCATTGCGGGCAAGAAGTAGAAGCCCAGGCCTCCTAAGGCGCAGACGGAGGCTGCCGCAGCGCGAAATGCGCAGTCCTCTCCCAAGAAGCGGAAGAGGCGTGGAGAGAGGAGGAAGAGGAAAGAGGGTAAGGGGGGAGGCCAACCTCCCTAAAGTACCCACATCGGCCGCTGTTACGGTCACGGTAACCGAGGGTTTCACCAGACACTAAGTTGGGTGACGTCATGGCCGAAGCACGGCGAAGCATCAAGCTCGCTCATCTTGGCATCGGTCTGGACAACGTGTCCATCAGGAGATCAGTCGGCGGCGGAATGGTCCTTTCCGTCGCTGGTGAGGACCGTGGTGCCAAGGCAAGTAGTTTGGCGAACCGAATGCTGGAGGTGCTCGCCCCCATCTTCGACGTGCATATTGCGCGTCCCATAAAGATGGCGGAGCTGAGGATTAAGGACTTGGACGACGCCTTCACTTAGGCAGAGGTTGGAGAAGCCATCATAGTGTCAACGACGTGTTTACCTGGGGACATAAGGGTGGGTCAAATTCGCCGCTCACTGGTGTCATTGAGCGCGGTCTGGGTCCGGTTACCGCTGGAGGCGGCCAAGAAGCTGGAGTCCACCTGCCTCATTTGCGTGGGATGGACGTTGACTAGAGTCGAGGTGTTACACGTACTGAGCTGCGAGTGTATGCGCTCTAGCGTGTGACAAAGAATCAAGTTAAGGCGTCTTCTCTAGTACGTAGTACATACCTCAATGAAATAAATGATTTTATTAATAACCACAGTATACGATTTATCGATACAAGATAAGCTATAGCTAAGATGTATACATTAACGGGTTGGCTATCCAACAACTTCTTCACGAATATGAAAATTCCATGCGTCCTGAAGAAGCGCTTGAAGTCATTTACTGCATTAATCGTACTTCGATCATAATTCAATTACATTATTAAATTTACATTAGTCACACATATTAATAAAATAAATAATTTAAAGAAATAATACACACATTGTAAACATTCAATTAAATACAGAACAGGAAACATACATTTTAAATTACTTGCTTGTCTGACAAAAAATCATTTATTTATAATATAGTAAATTTTATGCAGCAAAATATTTTTAACTTATTCTTAAATATATCAGTATTAATAATGTAATTGCTTTTGGTATATTAAATATATCAGTATTACTAATGTAATTGCTTTTGGTATATTAAATATATCAGTATTACTAATGTAATTGCTTTTGGTATATTATTGTATATTCTGCAAGACATACAGAAAACACTGTTGTTTAAATAACTAGTTTTATTTGATGGAAAACGTATTTTATGCATTTGTATTCTGCTGGACAGTTTATCATATATATTTTTCCTGTCAAATAACACAACATCATACATATATATACATGGTAAAAACATTATTTTGAGATTGATGAAAAAGGGTTTGCAGCTATCCGTTGTTTTAAGTTAAGTCTGCACATAGCTCTTACACATCTCTTTTGCGCCTTGAATGCCATTTCTTTCTCAGTAAACGTGAAATATTCTATGTCTGAATGTTTTGAGGCTCCATACGCTTTGGATTTACGCCTAGCAAAGCCGGTATGTAACAGCTAGTACGCAGGTACATTTGTTATCTTAGTAATCTGATCAATTTATTTCAGGTAATACAAGAAGTAAACCCGCACATTGTGATGGTGGAATTGTGTGAACAAAGAACCAATATTCTTTTATTAGATGAAGAAGTCATACTTAGAGAAGCTAAGAACATTAATATTACGAAGATCAGGTTGTTATTTCATTAATAATGTGTGTTGTGTTCAGTACCGGTGTTGGATAACTGGCTCGACCTTTGGCGATTCTGTGCCTTTTTTATTCCAAGCCCCAGTGGTGCATTTATATAAAAGAACGTCTTTGTAATCATATTTTTATACAACACGATGCCCCACCCTGGTAATTCTCCTGTATCGTGGATGTAGTTTACAGACATTAATCTCAAATGACACACCCGAAACAATTATCTGTAGATCATACAAATATTTTTTCCGTGCTGGTATCATACCCTTGACACCTAACGCTGCAAAGCCAATCGCTTAGCCACTGCGCCAATCGTGTCGCCAAACTCAGTTGGTAAGTACTTAAAACATACTTAAAATAATGTTTTGTAGGTTAACTTTGAGTGTTGAAATCTGTTCTCTTTGTTCGGCGCTTCTGTATAAGGTCGTTGTGGTGCGTCTCGTACCTTGGGCCTGTGCCCGCTGCTGTTGGCTCATGTGGTTGGCACAGCTGTGGAATTTTTTTTTTGTTAATTAAACGTTGCCCCACACTAGGATTTATCCTGTGTCGTGGGTGCGTTTACAGACATATATTCCACACACGATACACCCAGACCCGGAACAACTATCTGCAGATCATACAAAAATTTGTTCCGTGCGGGAATCGAACCCACGACACAGAGCGCAGCAGCCGACTGTATCAGCCACTGCACCAACCGGTGGACGCCCTTACAGATTTGACCGCCTAGTTCTACTAACGCGGGCACCGATTGTGTTGTTATTTTACTATTTTATTACAACCTCTCATGTTAAAATGTAATAAGTTTGATAATCACTTCCCTACCCTGAACACTGATAAAACGATAATACTTACCTTTACGTTACGCCAGTCCACACAGCCTTCTGATTCCTTCAAAGTCGTCGCTCACTCTTGCTGCGCGCCTGACTCCTCAGCTTGCTCATGTCCCATACTCGAACGTGCGCGCACCATCAAATATCTGGGAGTTACACTCGATGACGGTCTGAACTTCGCAGCTCACATATACTTATTGACCTCGAGAATCAGGAAGTTGATGTTCGTTTTTAAGACCCTTCGACATGTCGCTGAAAGTAAGCTTATGACGACAGTATACCTTGCCCTTTGCCAATCTCTCCTATCGTACTATATTTGTGCTTGGGGTGGGGCCCCTAAAACTACCATACTAAAACTAGAGAGAGCTCAGAGGGCCGTACTAAAGGTAAGCTCCTTCCTTCCTATACTCTTCCCAACAAACAAGCTTTATGATGGCTGCGGGGTTCTTACTGTCAGACAACTCTTCGTCCTCCACACAGTATTGTTGCAGCACCGATACACCCCATTCAAGATTGTCACCAAACGACGTAAGGATAAAGTCTGTCAACCATACAAATATAGCTTCTCCTTCACCAAAAGATTT
The DNA here is from genome assembly GCA_947459985.1 of Diloba caeruleocephala. Classification (NCBI taxonomy): domain Eukaryota; kingdom Metazoa; phylum Arthropoda; class Insecta; order Lepidoptera; family Noctuidae; genus Diloba; species Diloba caeruleocephala. The sequence goes on from OX381610.1 coordinate 19,498,697, forward strand.
ATTTGCTTCCAAGGTCCCCACCTGTACAATAGACTAAACAAAACGCTTAACTTCTATACCTCATCTAGAAACGCTAAAAGAAACTGTGACCAATTGGCTACTTCATCAAAACTATATAGCTACAGAGCAACACCTCCTTTCTGGAGATAACCCATACTAGACTTCTAGAATACAAGCACATATAACACTTGGACAACACAAAATACATATAGTAATGTCTTAGATTTTCGCGATTATTACACGTAACAATTTTTTTATTTTTTTAAACGCATTCTATCGCGTATATTTTAGATTTTTGATTTTCCTGACGTTTCGAATACTTAGAAGCATTAAAATAACTTTTTAAAATCTGTAACGACGCCTGTCACCTTAGTCGTCCTGCGACCACGAATGCTTCAAAGTAAGTATTCGAAACGTCAGGAAAATCTAAAATATACGCGATAGAATCCGTTTAAAAGTGTTTTATTATAACAAAATACATACACAATCATCAACACTTCCCTAACAAACTAACACTAATATTCATACCTATCAACCTCACCATCCTAATATTATTATTATGATTATTTTCTTCCATTTTTATATTTTAACTTTTGACTCTTCTTGCATATTCTGTATGTTCGCACTAACTTCTGTCTAATGTCTAATTCAATGTACGCCAGGAGTTGGAACTAGTGCCCTTAATACAAGTTACCTACATAACTTAGCAAGGGTGCTGGTTACGACACATACTTATCATGTCTATCTTTGTTAAGTTGAATCCAAATGAACGACTATGTTATTACTAGTGCTTACTTGTAAAATGCCAATAAATTTATTATTTTTCTCTATTACACGGGTTTATATCCCCTGTAAGAGGGAACCCGGTCATTTGATAGGCTTACGCGGGGACATGGGTCCAACACGCAGAGGCCCTTTAGAGAATTTTAATCTAAAACGTAATGGGACACTAACCACTAACTCTCCATGGCTGCACTATAAAATGCAGTCTCAGATTGTCCCCGGAGGTATAAAACAATTGTATGAAATGGAAACTGCAAGTATAAGGTCTATTGCAATGGGTGCTAAATGGATTTAATACTAAGAAAAACGGAAAAAACGGCGTCTAGGTTCTTTAATCTGCCATCCAGGATTACCTTATTCCATGGTGAGATAACGACTGCCCAGAGGGGTTTTATTATTAATTATTATTATTAATCACAAAGTTTTAACTAAATTTTCTCCTTCCATCGTAACTTGATAGAAACTTATCTTCGGGGACGCTCGCAATGTGTCCGCTTTATTGAGACCTTCTCAGCTCGGCGTAATCTCGGTGCGGGTGTACTCCAGGGGCCACCCTGTCCTCTCTCCTTTTCGTTTCTCTATGTTTATCAATTCTGCCACCAGGGTCATCTCTTCTAACCCTACGCAGACGATCTGCAGCTGTACAGATTATTCCTGGTTCTTAAGTGGAACTCGCTATTGTTGCCATGAACTGTGATCTTTTTTTTATTGGAGTAAATTCCCAGTGGAAATTCTTCATGAACTTCCTCCGCCGCGGGGAAGGACGGAGGGGCATGCCGGACTCCTACCGGCTAAAATCTTTGGCACCTAAGGGGGGCTCCAGGTCCTCGTATGATCACACTAGAGGCGCCCACTGGTGCCACGCCTATAGGCGCATCTCTGAGAGGGTGACTGTAAAGCGGTCACCCGACTGTGGGCGATTGTAAAGGATCCCCAGAAGAACTGTGATCTGCAATGTATCAGTATATGGGCTAGGTCTTTTTGCCTACACACCAACCTTAGTACGTCTTAGGCCACGATCATAGGCAGCAAAAACATGCGTAACATAATAGACTTAAAGTTGCATCTCTAACATCTCGATGGCTTTTAGATAGTTTTGACTGTGTCTTGTCCTGGGGTGCTCATGTAGCTGACTTTAGCTGAAAGGTGCTTTTCACCTTTCACTCGCAGAAATGTCTCCAGATATTCTTACCCTTGAAAACTAAAGTCTTTTTCGCTCAAACTCTCATTCATCCCATTATAGACCACGCTGACGCCTGATATTTTGTGCCACAAGGGAGCATAAAATTGAGAGATTGCAGAATTTAAGTATTCGTTTTATTTTTTATCTGAAAAAATACGACGCATGCCTCACCTCGGCGGCTGCACTTTAATGAGCAATTAAAGTGCACCCGCCGAGGGGTAATGAAATGAATGAAATCGTTTATTTCCACATATTGAATCCAAAACAATAACAAAGGATAAAAAATACAATCAACAAATAGAACAATAAATGATATGTAGTTACGTCACGCTCCGACTTTACGTAATTGGCGTATGGTAGGACTGCCATATTTGATGTGTGGGGCTGTAGTCCCAGTCTCGCACTGTAGCCACCAAGAAATTCGAGCGGCTCCTCAACAACGCTTGCCAGCAGGGAGCGCGGCCCGCGGTGAACATTGCGCTCGCCCTGCAGTACCGAGGTAGTCGATAAAGAGCGCGCCACGGGTTATATTACACTCGCATGTCGCTCAGTGCGGCCTTCGTGTAGTTTGTCCACAGGTCGACTGTATAGACACTGGTGCAGTAACTGGTAAACAGCTGTGCTTTTACGGCGTCGCTACAGCGACCGAAACGCCTGCTTAGCATGTTGCCACGCACTGAGGTGGCGCGTCGGTGTCGTTCTATATCAGCGTGGTCGGATAGGTTGGCTGTTATTATGTGGCCTAAACTTTCACTAGTTCGGTGCTGTACAGTTTAAGCAGTGGCAGCGCCGGGCAGCAGTTCTGGCTGTCGAATACCATATACACCGTTTTATCTGCATTGTACTTCATTGTGGAAATGTATTGAATCCGCGTGCTAGTGTTTGCGTGTATATTGTGTGTGGGTGTTCGTGAGTGTGAGAGGCTGTTGTGGGCGCGAGTGTGTGAGTAGTAGAGAGTTTGACATGTGTGTATGGGGAAATATACTTTTTTATATGGTTGTGTAAGCGTAAGTGTCAACCTTCGATGGTTATAATCTTTTCTGTGGCGTCATCGTCTAAATCGTCCAATATTTAAAAAAATATAAAGATAAAGTACCTATAGGTAATTGGAAACAGAGCGTATGTCTGTTAGGAAGATATAGTATCACTTTTACTATTTCGTTGTGACCGTTCTAGTTCAGGCATATGGGTCTTATCAGCACCTCCCCAAATGCAGACGCAATAATTTATTATTGATTCCCCTGAGAATTTGAAGAGAGAAAAAAATAAACCAGCACCAGGAATATGCGAGGGTGCGTAGCGAGGCAAGGAGACGAGGCGATGAAATATTGCGTGTGATACCCACTAATAGGATCGTTTGATTTACATACATTACATACATTTACAGCTTGGATCAAGTTTACTCTGGCGCTTTCGCACAGTCGGGTTCAATAAAGCGTATTTTCTGTTTAAACGAGTTAAAACGATGGTGGCGAGTATTGTAGATGTACGTCATCGAGCGTGGACATGCCATTGCGGGAGCAGATAATTCGTTTATATCTTTTTTGTTGTTGTTTATAGCTTGTTAGCTTGCATCGCACATCTTCGCGATACAGCTAACTCCCGCAATGCAGGTATTTCTAGTACACCTTACCCGCTCCGCTACAGCACTTAGCGTTGGTGGAAATAGATACGTAGTTTTGTAGCTTAGCCTTGCCCTCGATCACCGCATCCTCGCACATCCTTGGTGGAAAGACAACCTTAAGCTTGTCATCTATTAAGATTACTAAAACTTTCGCAGTCGCTGTATTTTTAATTTTAGGCAGTTACAGTTACCACCGCGGTTGGTTTATTATTACGTTTATGTGTATTCATAGCTATTCTATAAGTGTCGATGGGAGCATTAATACTTGTTTTATTAATGCGTCATGCTCGTGAACGGGTGCAGTCTGTTGGGACTGGTTAGCCGTTAACTGCCACGGCAAATAAATAATTATTATATTATTGTGGTATGTGTTTCATCTTTACACATTAGGTTACATTTTTCTCGGTATATGTTTTACAATTATTTGTATCAGTCAACATTGTAATCTCAATTATTTTAAAAGAGTATCCAAGGATTTTCTTGCCGGCTCTTCTCCACGAGATCAACTATTTGGAACCGTGAAACTTAGATTCTGACTTTTCATAAGTGCCAATATTTGGTTTATTTGAAATAAAAAACGTAGACTTTGACTTTGAAAGCACATGTGTTTCAGATAGATTTACTGATAACAGGTTATCCTGAAGCCACCTATTAACCTTACTTATTCCCAACTGCACTGTGTGCTTTGAATATTCCTAAGTTTAGCCGAGGATAAACGATACTGTGTCGTGCTCAACCTATAACTGAGATTGGCATTTATTTGTAAATTTAATAATATTTGTCTCTTTTCACGGGTTTATATTTTCACTCCTCGGTAAGGGGGAACCCAGTCTTTTAATGGGCTTACTATAATAATTTTAATCTAATATGAAATAGGACATTAATCGGGAGCTCTCAATGGCTGCACTATAAGTATTAACATTATTATGTTTAAAAAATTTACCAAACTTCTTCCTCTTCAGGACAGATTATTAGTCAGTAAGGGAACTACATGGATACAACAAACTACGTAGTCTAACTACAACATTGATTTACGGAAAAGATTTATATCAATGTGGGTTACATGTTTCCCTACTATTATTATAAAGCCCTCCAGGGTGAATGACCCATCCATAACATTCGTAAATTTTTAAATTCCACTATGAAAGCGCATTTTTATCATTCCCGGATTTAAGTGGATGGTAGAATCCATTTTTTGTGTATTACTTTCTTGAATTTTAGTTAAAGCTCTGCTTAAATCGATCTCTGGTCATCACACATCTGAGCTTTTATCATATTTCTCTTCTTCCATGTACAATAATTAGGCATGTTTGCAGCTTTGTTTATTTTTAATAATGTTTGTGTATTTGTTTTACAGAGCAACAATGGCTCAGAATGGTGTATTCAATGGGTTGATGTATATACTGTTATTAAACATGTCAGCTCATATTACACGGGAATTGGGCATGGCTCCCGGTGGCGAATTTCGACGCGCAATGGCTGAGGTTTATACCTTCTTAATATATTTTATAATACCTTTGTGTCCTTCATTCTTCATATACAGTTATTTTTAAATAAAATCGGTTAGCAGGTCGCAGACAAAAAATGAGAATTTTAAAATGTTCAATTACAATAACGCGCGTGACTAGCACTAAAGCGTGGTGATTGGCACAAGCAAACAGAGGCCCATGCCCAGCAGTGGGTTAAGTCGGACTGTGCATAATGATGATGATGATTTTAACGCAAGACAAAACTTTAATAACATTTTATGTATTTGACAATCAGCCACCACGGCTTTCAACCCTGGCGACATTAAAACCATTCCGATAAATCCGCTATTCTGCGTGCGAGTATAAACGAACATGTTTGCTCTATTGACGAATTGTGCGAAATAGAGCGCGTGAAAGTTGAGGGCCACCTGCAGGTCAATAAGTAAGATGGCGACTATGTCATTTTGTCAGAATGCTGAAGAAGAAGCTAAAGAAACTTCTGCGTTCACCAATCTGTATGCCAAGTGGTAATTTTGCAGTAACTTGTAGAAGGACCATGTTTAAAGTCGACCCTAACACGCTCGTGATAATGAAGAAACACTGTTGCACTCCTACCCAAAAATTATATGTAACGGTGTTAAGTTTCAAGTTACAGGAAATGATCTTTTCACTATTTGCCAGTATAATTTTAACTGAATGATTGTTTTTACTGGTAGTTTTCTTACCTTAACAAATCCAATAACACTTGGCTCAACTTCAGGAAAATATGTGATGTAGATATCATTTGAATTATTTGTTTCAGGCTAAGAAAGTTCCCAACTGCATTGTACAGTTAGGCGATAGAGCTATAGACATCACTCTACACCGGGCTATAGCATCCCTATCCTGGGGACAGACTGTACGATTTATATGGCATTTGTTGACATCCAACCAGACAATTAGGTTAGTTCAATTTTATAAAACTTTCACGCTATCATAGAACAGTTATGCATTCATGTACACAAATATAATATTTTTATCGTTATACGAGTATGCTTTACTACAATTTGTATCAATCAACAAACATTAGATGCCGTTGATTGCGTTTATGTTGTCAATGAGATAGGTAGTTCAGAAATGTCGTTAGGTAACTGATGACTGATATTATTGTTTACGCATTTACATTATAAATGTATTTAATATGTATGTACTGTTGCTAATGTGTTGTATTATGATTTTAGCATGTTTTATATTTAGATTAGATATTAGAGATTAAGATTAATTATTAGAGATTAAGATTAATTATTAGAGATTAGTACCTAATACCCAACCGGAAGACGCCATTACGTCACCAAGTAGGCTGACACTGAAAATCAGCGCTGTTGACATTGTCTCAACCCCTTAGCAATATGCTGAGTGTCAACCAATTTCTGCACGCTTCGGCGCATTTGTTTCCTCTTTTTACTCAAATTTAGGCCTACATTTCGTTTTATATGTTCTCTTGTTACTTTTTATTTTACTTATTTGTTATAAATTAATATGTATATATCGATTTTTAAATTGTCTTTATTATATTGTTTTACCTGCACTCGTACTGTGGGCAGAAATATTTTCTTTATTCGTTTTTGTTCAATCAACATTGTAATCTTAATTATTTTAAAAGAGTGTCCATGGAGTTTCTTGCCTGCTCTTCTTCATAGGATCAACCAATTGGGATCGTGCAGCTTAAATTGACATTTCATAAGTCCCAGTAATAGGATTTGTAACACGTGACGACTTTGTGTATAAATAATATCAAGTTCGGTTATTATAAACGTGATGTATGAAATAGGTTACGTTACGGTTAGTTAGGTATGCTATTAGTTATTACCGTGGATATAAAAATGGCGTTGTATTATTCCTATTTGAACATATTGCAGTCTGGAAGAAGTAGAAAAATGTAAACAAAAGAAAATGTTGGAGGATATGCTAGAGGAAATGGCTGAAGAATTCCCTGCCTTGAAGAGAGTGTTTGTCGTGGAAAGAGACATGTATCTCTGTCATTCTCTGCAAGTCGCTGCCTTGCAACCGCGTGAGTATGATGTTACCGTTTATGTCTCAGTTACGACCACCATTGCCTCGACACTACCATTTCTTTTATGTCGTGGACCAGTTTAACCCTTTGACTGCGCGGCGGTCAGGCGATTTACGATACGCCACGGCGCAGTACAAACAAAATACGGTCTCGGCCCATGATGCATATGTTGCATCATTGCGCCGCTTAGGTACTTTTATGTTATGTATCGCGTCACGTTGTGGATAGTTTTATGCAACATTTTTAGTAACCAAGAATAAATTTATAATAAATAACTATATTGTTATTATTAAAAATGTAGGTAGCATGGTTCATGAAATGGTTTATTCCTCTATCTTCAACACGGAATACTAACCAGATGCGGCTGAATGTAGATTTTTTAGATGGAACGACTGCCATCAGACCCCGCAACCTAGGTAATGTTGAAATTCTTAGGTTAGATCAAGATAAAGATAATTGTTATTGTAATTATATTAGATCTTTACCTATGAAATTGCTGTTTGTAACAAAAGCATAGCACTTAACTATTTTTTTATCTAAGTCATCACCCGATTACCCGAGCCTCGATTGCATAATCAATATATCTATGCCAACGCAGAGGCAGTTTATCGACGCCCTTTTTTGAAGAAATCAGATGGACGGAAAGCGACATACTCTTCAAAGGCATTTTGCACTGCCTCTCAGATATTGACTTTCTTTCCACCAAAAGTTATCCAAATTCTGAAAAAAGTAGAAGTCTGCAGACGCAATGTCTGGTGAGTACGGCGGATGGCGGAGAACTTCAACCCTTGTCAGAACTCTCATATTGTTGTAAGCATCCACACACAGCATCCACACACAACACAGTTTCGGTATCATGTAAAATGTCAAGATGCTCATTATTATGTTTATGAAGAAAACTTTCAACGGTATCTATGAAACTATAGTAAACAAAGGCAACTCATGTCAATTAAAATTAAAATAACCGAATTCATTGTAATGACTGTATAGTTCAGCTAACATACGAGTAGCTGGACTATTCCACGTCTAAATCGTCTTTATAATTTTGTTCATACTCTTTGACGAGTTAAAAGCTCGGAATTTGGAACACATTTGGCATATTGATAAATAAGATAAAAAATATCCTTGTCAATGCACCGCAAGGCTTCCGCCATATAAAGACAACAGGGGGCTCAGGCCTGTTGTGCTTGGGTGCCACAGCGGTAATTACCCCGGCTCCATGTCCTTCTCCGCGCGGGATCAGCCCTATGCCGATCTCTCTCTGCGATCTCCTTTTGGAGCATGACGCTCTCACAAAAACGAATCTTCATACTCTGCCTTAGCCGACACTACTGCTAGGTAGCAGAGAAAGATCTTGGACGATCCGATCGACCAGGATCCACCGCTCGGCAGCCCAAGCGTGTGCTTTGCGGAGTCCTGATCGTCTCCGGTGCAAGGCACCCACTATCCTTTCGACCTGGGCGACAAGATGCTTGAAGTGCTCCGCGAAGCCCCAGCGAATGTCCAGGGTACGTACATACGTAAGTCCCAGGTACTTGAAGTACTGGCCCACCCTGATTTGTGCGTTACAAATATGTATCCACGAACTGGGTGGTTCTCTGCTCCGCCGCGGCAGTTTGTGGAACCATAGTGCCTCGGTTTTGTGAGGCGCTATCATGTAGTTGCCCATCAGGAAATATGTATTAGTCATAGAGTCCATATCACCCAGCCGGGTCAATTGTGATAGCATAAGTCATCGAGTCCATATCACAAGCCATAATTGTAATAGCATTAGTTATCAAATCTATATTACAAGCTGGGTCAATCGCAGTAGATGCTGAGGTCGAGTCCAGCGAGAGAGTTGGGAAAATCGTTGTGGATATAAATAAAGAGAGCTGAAGTCGCACTAATATCATCGCAAAAACTCACAAGGGACGCACAGACAGGCACAGACCAAGACTGCAATATTATGAACTTCATACTAACATAAGCACTTCTTCCACTCAAATACAAAAAACACAATATATCAAACAGTAGCTAATCCTCGATGTCATACCTGGAAGCTATAAAAATACTATTTTAGGTAACGACGCTTTACACATAAATGTTATTACATTTACGATGATGCACGAAGTGCAATAATAATATGAAATGAAACTATCGGCCGCTTTGTGGTTAATTCACTAAATACAAACTCTTCGTTGAATCAAACAAAACCAACGTGCACGTGTTTTCATTGTTATATAATCCGGTAGCAAACGTAGCCCTAACAAAGATTTCATTTATTGATAAAAATATTTTATTTATTGATTTACTAAGTGACTATAAATGGCGTTTTTTTTTTCAATCAATACGATACAAGAAATAATTTATATTCATTCTTTGGATTTTTTTCAGTAGTAATCCTGAGTATAGTTTCAGTCGACATTATTACGTTATTTAGGACATTTTTATTTCACAATTTTTATGCCAATTCATTATTAAAGGTGTCAGCAACAAATACTAAACAAAAACATAAAACAATGTTGCAGTTTACTTAAGTTTTTTAACACTTACCGAAAGTGCGATCCATGATGCATACCCTGCATCATGCGCCGCGGAGGACTATTTTTAAATGATGCACACGTTGCATCATGCGCACTGAAACATACACAAGCATCTTTTTTAAAAAAAAAAATTTTATTGTTGTCCAGTGGAAATTCTACATGGAACTTCCTTCGCCCCGGGGAAGGGCGAAGTGGTATGCCGGACTCCTACCGGCTAAAACCACTGAAGCGGTCATCTTCGGCACCGAAGGGGGGCTCCAGGTCCTAGTAAGATCACACTAGAGCCGCCCATTGGTGTCTCGCCTTTAGGCACATCTCGGAGGGGATGATTGTAAAGCGGTCACCCCCTCTAGCGGAGCGCAGGCGGCTGTAAAAAGGCCATTCCCAATCATCAACAGGCACTTCTCGTGGAAGATTATAAAGGATCCACCCAAGTCTCGTTGTGCGCTGTGCTGCGCATACGGCGGCACGTAACCACGTGCGCGCCACCGTCTTCCCGGGGATGCACAAACACCTAGACTCGGTACAACTACGTTTACGTTTCGTGTGGGTGTAATCGAACCCGTAGTGCAAAATTTCAACCGACTAGCCACTACTTCAAATGTGCTGTTATTTTTAATGAAGTAGAATGTTCCAAAATTATGTCTAAACATAACCGTTATGAAACGGTTAATTACGGACCTATTTTATATGGTGGCTTGACTCAATCGCCTTTTGCTTTCGCTGTATGAAAAGAAGAAACCAGAAAAGATGAATCAAGAATAAATATATGTTTTCTACGATTATATTATCATATTTTCCATTAATTCGTAGAATACTTCGACAATAGGTATAATAGATGTATAAATAATACGAAGATACGTCTTTAAATATTTTCTAGATATTTACGGTTTGAGCACTGAGACCTACAGGAAAGTGGCTCGTCCAGCGACACGCTAAAATGTTGTCGAAATAACTAGGAAAAATAAACCGGCCAAGTGCGAGTTCAAGTCGCGGGGAGAGGGTTGCTGAATATATTGTCTACTAGCTGGAACCCGCGGTTTCACCCGCGTTAAATTTAAAAGAAATTTAGAGTACTTCGACATAGACACTTGACATAGAATATATATATTGGATTTCAAGGGTTTTATTTTTTTGCGCGGTACCATAATTATTTTTCCAAAATAAAAGTAGCCTAAGTTATTCCTTATAACATCAGCTATCTGCCAGTGAAAGTCCCGTCAAAATCGGTCCAGCCGTTTCGGAGATTACCCGGAACAAACAGACAGACAGACAGACAAAAATATTCAAAATAGGTTTTTTGTTATATGTACCGTATATATTTTCGTATGCATTTATTAAAAAGCTGTTATTTTGATATTACAAACAGACACTTCAATTTTATTTATTTGTATAGATTGTTGAATTCGGTTTTGTACCAATAACTTATCCCAAGAACAAACTTAACATCGTAGTTGAAAGACATTTTTCCCGTACATCTCAACTGAAAACGTAAGTTTGTACGCACAATATTGATAGATTTACCATGTTATTTTAAGATCATATACTTCTTATAGGTTTTCCTGTAATAATTTGTTTTTTTTTATAACGTTGCCCCACACTACGATTTTTCCTGTGTCGTGGGTGCGTTTACAGACATAAATTCCACACACAGTACACCCAGACCCAGAACAACTACCTGCAGATCATACAAATATTTGTTCCGTGCGGGAATCGAACCCATGAGCCGGAGTGCAGCAGCCGACTGTGTCAGCCACTGCACCAACCGTGCCGTCAATTTATAAGTATACATAGCTATTATACAAAAAAAAAACAACAAACAACCTAAAAACAAAATTTTAGGCTCAGTAGTTTCCGAGATAAGGGGGAATGGTCAATTATCGTCTATTTTCTTAAATAATATTAAAATTAAATAATTTAACATTATAAAATAAATATATTTGAGACCCTCACAACAAGCCCTTCCGTTTCATATGTTACACGGTACAGTTTCCAAAATGTTATTCTTTAATTTTCGATTTTGCCCCCCAAAAGTGTAACCGCCAACCGTCACTGTTTTGCCGACCAACAGCTGAAAGTTCTGAAACAAGCTGTCCTGAACCTGAACCTTCGACATCAATAACATCATCGGTTGGAACGATGACAAAGAGAAAATCAACACCTCGAAAACCTATTGAAGACCTAAGTACTCAGCAGAAAAATAAAGGACACGAGACGAAGAAGAAGAAAGAAAGACGAGATAAAGACACTTCACCTTTCAGATTGCGGAAGTAATATGGTCAACCATAAGTTAATGATGACTATGATTGACGGATAGATTTGCACCTACCTATCAGATGCAAATTCAAGTTCTAGCTGCTACCTTTGTTTAGCAAAACCTTCAGACTGTGTCAACACTACACGCTCATATCAATACCATGGAATGCCTTTTGCATATAGCGTATAAGGCTTGACTTCAAAAAATGGGCAGTGCGAGGAGATGATGACAAAGTTGTGTTTCAAACAAGAAAAAAGTTATACAAGATTGTTGCAAAGCTGAGCTTAACCTCTTGATAGACATTGTCAAAGAAGGATCCGGTACAACGAATGATGGCAATACAGCCAGAAGATTTTACGAGTTCCCTGAAAAAACTGCAGCGATTACTGGGCTAGACGAAGTCTTTCTCCGTTGTTATTCTCTATCTTCATAAATTGTATTACTCATAGTCTTCAGTGTGCGTATCATCTGTATGCCGATAACCTCCAATTGTCCACAGCAACGCGGGTGGAGACATTGTCGGATGCTATAAACGAATTAAACCTTGACTTGGAGGCTATAAACTGGAGTCTGTAAACCCTACTAAATGTCAGGCCATAGTAATTGGAAGCTCACGAATGATGAGTAAAGTGATGGTTACTTCTCTTTCACCTATTATATTTAACGGATCCATCATTCCATTTAGCCCCAGTGTAAAAGATCTCCAGTTACATTCTTGACTCTACATTTAATTGGCAAACTCAGATTTCTAGTGTAAGTCAGAGAGTCAATGGTACTTTACGCTCCCTTTACCGGCTAAGAAACTTTTTGTCTGAAACGACAAAAGTAACGCTCGTGCAGTCTTTAATTGACTAAGGTGACGTGTGAGCTTTGACCTGAACGCGGACTTACTGAATAAGCTTGAAAGGGACCTTAACAACTGCATCCGCTTTATCTTTAACTTGCGTAAATATGACCATGTGTCAAGTTATAGGTCTCAGCTCAAGTGGATACCTATTCGCCAGAGAAGAAGTTCGCGTGCGTTGACTACGCTTTCCTCGCTACACAACTCTCCCACCCCTCCTTCTTATCTTATGACTCACTTTCAATATCTTTGTTCTATTCACTCTAGGAATCTTCGTTCTTCTAACAATCTTCTCCTGCACTTGCCTTCTCATAGTTCTGATTTTATACACTCTTCCTTTCATATTCAATCCATACTTCTCTGGAATGCGCTCCATCCGGAATTCAGGATGGCTATATATGCATTTAAGCGGAAAGTTCGTGAATACTTTTTTAACAAAACTTTAGCAGAATTATCTTAACACCTTTTCAAAGACTTATAATATAATTATGTATGTATGTATAATATTATTTATAAATTAAGTTTTGTTTAATGTAACATAATGTTTTAAACATATTGCACCTGCCATGTTATCTCTATATCACCCTATGGTTGACTGGTAAAGAATTCTTACGGCATTAAGTCCGCCTATGTACTGTTGCTGCATAAAGTTTAAATAAATACATAAAAAAAATAAAAATTCGTTGACTTGCAATGATTTTACAGACAGTTACCTCAGGACAAGATATTGTAAAATTTAAAGAATATGCGTATCAGAAAGCTGCTAGGTATGTGGAACTCATCGGGGAGTCCTTCGAGGGAACCATTCGGCTTACGAAGCAAGCGGTGGCAATTGTCGTGGGTAAAATCCAGGCCCTGGGTCTGCGGATAGCGCCTCAAAAAACCGAGGCGCTATGGTTCCATGAACTGCCAGGGAGCAGAGAACCACCCAGTTCGTGGATACGCGTTGGTGACGCGTGAATCGGGGTGGGCCGGTACATGAAATTCCTGGGGCTTACCCTGGACAGTCGTTGGGGCTTCCGGACCGGAACACTTCCAGCGCCACGTCCCCCGAGTCGAGAGTGTAGTGGGTGCACTACACCGGCTGAAGCCCTATCTCGGGGGAACATGTGAGGAAGTTTGCCGTCTCTACGGGGGGTCGTGCGGTCCGTGGCCCTATACGGGGGGTCAGCTCGACTATCAGGCGCCCAGCGCTGCAGAACCGAAATGCACGGTCTGCAGCGCAGAGTGGCTATCCGGATTGCACGAGGATACCGAACAGTGTCCTACGAGGCGGCAACTCTCCTGGCGCGTTTTTCGCCTATTGACATCATGGCGGAGATGGATGCTTGGGTCTACGATCAGAGACGCTCCCTCCGCCAGAGCGGCGAAGGCGCGCCTCCAGGGGCGTTGGACAGGCTGAGGCGGCTAGCTCGGCGGCGTGCACTTGGCAAGTGGCGTCACCGCCTGCGGATGCAGTTTGCGACCAAACGCGTCGTGGCCGTCCTGCCGCTCTTTGCTCAATTTTGCTAATGTAGCAGTGTTTCTCTAAAATACAGACACCTACCTCTCTACAAAATTTCAAGTTATTATTACTATTGGTCTGCATGTAAGTACAAATTTCAGTTCAACCATTTTTTTATATCACGTCTATATTTTTTATGCAGAACCCCCCAATGATCCTACAACTAACCCATATCGGTCGTTGTGGTGTACTTTAGGGGAGGCCTGTGTCCAGCAGTGGACTTCATTCGGCCGAAATGATGATATTTTTTATGAAAAAACCGCAGTGTCCCCGTTATATAAAATACACCAAATAATGTCAAATAGTTTGTAGAACAGCCATCTGTAAGGATATAACAGTTAAGACAGCGGTTTTGAAGGTATTTGGATTTATTACTTTGGCGCCATACAACATTTTCATTCTTTTTAGGGTTGCGAACGTCCGAAGGAAAATGCGGCCGGAACCCTTATAGGATCACTCGTGTGTCTGTTTGTTCTCTGTCACAGCCAATTTGCTCCGAATCTAGTGGACCTATTAAGTTAAAATTTGGTACACATGTGGATTTCTGCGATCAAAACACGTACGTGTAACGTAAATAAATGAATTTTGAATAAGGGGTCACTATAGTAGGTGTCTATATCAATACTCGAGTTGGCGGAATAGAGATAGAATTGCATTTGTGTGAGCTACCAATTTCCGCACTGCTGCGAAAGTATTTTGTGCGACAATTTATGAATTTTCCTTTTAACTATGTACAAACTTACATTTCCAGTTGAAATGTATGGGAAAACATGTTTTTCAACTATGATGTTAAGTTTGTTCTTGGGATAAGTTATTGGTACAAGACCAAATTCTCAACAATAGACAACATAATCAGCAATTTCGGAACCCTCTCCACGCGAGTTTCAACTCGCACTTGTCCGGTTTTTTTAAATAATTTTGTTTACCTATGAAATTATATTCTTCATAGTCATAGTCATGACTGCTGAAGGCATTAGAACAGTCTTTCCCAACGTGGGCGATAACGCCCCCTTGTGGGCGCTGCAGGCCTAAAGGGGGGCGGTAAGAGACCCAGAAAAAAAAGGGGGCATTGTGTAGGGCTTTGGGGTCGATTTATAATTTCTGAGCTCTCGACTCTCGACTACATCTTGTGAACATCAACTAATATTAATTAAGATATAGCTCAAACTCGGTTCGATATAAAAGACCGCGGGCAATCATGTTTTAACAAGTTTTTGTTAAATAATCCGAATTGTACATTCCTATACCAATCGGCTGGTTCTATAATACTTGTTCTTGCTTGTCGAGTACGATTGGGCGTCGAATGAGATAAACGAGTTTATGCACGTTTGTCTTATTCCTGTTGGTGCGTGCTGCTTATGCAATCCTATATAAACGACGTAAATTTATTTTATTTTCATTTGCGGTTTCGCGCATAATAGATAAGCAGTACTTGATTTCAACACTTACGTATTTCTTAAAACAAAACAATGTCGGAAGTAAAAAAGAAGAGACGGCAATACTCTGCGGAATATATTAAATTCGGATTTATTGAAAATCCCACAAACCCGTCGTCGCCTTTGTGTCTTCTATGTCTAAAAACATTTTCGAACGAAGCAATGAAGCCTTCAAGACTGCAAGATCATTTGAATAAAATGCATCCAGATAAGACAGAAAAGAATGTAGCATATTTTCAAGACCTAGAGAAGAAGCATAATACTCAGCCAAGTGTATCAAAACTATTTTCGGCGGCTGCTAAGCAAGATGACGACGGACTTCGAGCTTCGTACAATATCTCTTTGTTAATTGCTCAAAAAGGCAAACCACACAACATCGGAGAAGAGTTAATTTTGCCAGCAATAAAGGAAGTAATAACTACTGTGCTTCATAAACCGGCCGCAGATATTATCCGAAAAATTCCTTTGAGTAATAATTCTGTGCAAAGACGAATTGATGAAATGGCTGAAAACATTGAAGAATCATTGTGCAATCATCTGAGGACTAGTCAATTCTCAATTCAGCTCGATGAGTCCACTTTACCAACTAATGAAGCGTTGTTGCTATCTTACGTGAGGTTTATTAAAGATGAGAAAATACGTGAATAACTATTGTTTGCCAGAAATTTGGAGACAGATACAAAAGGCGAAACCATATTCAATACATTGGAAAAGTTTTGTGAAGAGAAAGAGATTCCTTTGAAAAATATTATATCGGTTGCTACGGATGGCGCTCCGGCTATGACAGGGCGCCATAAAGGCTTCATAGCATACTTAAAGAATAAAATTCCAGATGTCCTTGCTATACATTGCGTTATTCATAGACAACATTTGGTTGCTAGAAACTTAAGTGAACGACTATTACAATCACTGCAATATGTCATCAAAGCAGTCAATAAAATCCGTAGCAGCTCTTTGAATGATAGATTATTTCATCAGCTTTGTGTTACTAATGACGAAGATTTCAACCGTTTGTTGCTTCATACTGAAGTTCGTTGGCTGTCAAGAGGCAATTGTCTGATTCGATTTTACAACCTGTTTGACTCTATGATAGAGTTCTTGAAAACTAAAGATACAGAACTGCGCAACAAGCTCATAACATCAAAGAAAATGTCGTTGCTGCTTTCGCAGCCAAACTGCTTCTGCACAAAAAGAATATGGGCAGACGTGAGTTTCACAATTTTCCGAATTTATCAGTATACTGCAGTAACGACGACTTGTTTGCCTACTGCCAACATTTGGAAAACCTCCACATTGACTTCACCGAACGATACCAGGACATTTTAAACTTGGAAATACCAGACTGGGTGTTGGATCCGTTTTCAAATGTCAACACAGCAATGTCACCTCAGCTGGAAGAAGAACTTATAGAATTGACAACAAACGAAGAAATAAAAATCAAGTTCAAAAATGGATATCAAGAATTTTGGCTACAAAAACCGATCCCGCAATTGTACCCTGGATTGTGGTCAATTGTTCAACGATTTTTGATAGCATTCCCATCGTCATATTTGCGTGAACGTGGATTTAGTGCTGTGGCAACGCTGCTTACTAAAAAGAGAAATCGTTTGCGTGTTACCGAACGTGGCGACTTGCGGCTGTTTTTGAGTAAATTGGAACCTGATATCAACAAACTTATTGAACAGCATCAGATTCAACCTTCACATTAGTTTTTATATAAGAATTGATTATGTTTGTTTTATTTTCAATAAAAGATACTCTGTCCGAATACTATAAATTTGCGTTTCAATAATCAGTTATAAGTACTTAGCGGTTTTTAAGTATGTTTAAAAAGGGGGGCGTTAAAAAATAATTTATTCTTAAAGTGGGCAGTAGACAAAAAAAGGTTGGGAACCCCTGCATTAGACGCTTATCAAAAAAAAAAAAGCGAATTTTATTTTAATGCCTATGAAGCTCGAATTACAGCCCACAGTGCGTCCGTAGCACATCTATTTTCGTCTCTGAATAAGGTTGAAAAGAGACGTTCTACGGACGGAATTTTATATTCTCGATAAAACATTTTGAATATTTTTGTTCTTTAATTAGTAAATCCAGCGGGTGTTTCTTTCTGTAAAGGCCAATAGACGCATCTATGACCTGTCGGGGTAGGAGAAAGTGCTCGGCACCGGCAGGCTCTGCTCGGCGCCAACCGTTTTGTCTACTCTAACGGTGAACGGACGGAAACCGCGTTTCGTTAAATGCGATGCAAGACACTCTTCAGCCAGATGAGCCAGCTAACCGGGCAGTATGCAGAGGGTAGAAGAACGAGTATTGCGGTGCAACTTGGAGAGGCCTTTGTTGAGTATCTGGTTGATTTATAGGGGGCGAGACACATTTGTTGTTATGAACTAGTCGTTGAGGCACAGTATATTTGCGTGTCACAAATTGTAATAGTCTATAATAATGTTTTAATTAAATACAATTTGTTTCGTTAGGTCGGGAACCTTGTCGCATAGTAGGTGTCGTCGGCATAGGCCATGTTGCGGGCATCGTGGACCATTGGGGGAAAATCAGACCTCAGGACATACCACCGCTACTACAGTGAGTATATTATGTTTAAGGGCGGTTATTGACAGGTGACAGGCAGGATTAGCGGATATCTGCCGATATTTGTTAGTCGGATTGCCGCTTTTTGTTATTAGGACACACATGCAGATCGAGATCTCGATTGGAATATATCTTGGATACACTTAAATCGCAGATACTACGCGTAGATACATTATATTAATTTTGCCCGTGAGTCACCTTAGACGCCGTCCGCGTGAGCAGATGCAGTGGTGCTATATTCTTATACACTACACGGAGGATTTAAATCTTATTAATATTAATATAAATACTTATATTTTTGTCTTCTAGAGACTCTAATCTCAAACATTTGTTCCGTATGTGCTCTGGCGCTTGATACATTTACTAAAAGCAGAACCCTCCAATTCTTAAAAAAAAAATGCTCTGCCTGTAGTATTACCGCCGCATTTGATGATTTTTTCCCTGCCAGGTGTTATTCTAAGTTAAGTTAGGTTAGGTTGAATAATGTGGATAGTTTGATACTTCAAATCGAAGTTCGCGGAGTTTAGCTATTGCGACAACAAAAGTGTGCACCGTATCATAAGTATTTTTAATTGTATTTTTTTAACGTACGTACGTTTAATGATGATCATCACTTTAATATCAGCCAAAGGACGTCCACTGCTGAACAAAAGCCTCCGCAGTAGATTTGTGCCACAGTTGTGCCGTCATTTTGGGGGGAATTTGCCAGTACTCACGCACGCTTGGCATGCAGGTTGGTGAGATGGCTGTTCCACGGAAGGGAAGCTGCTGCCCATACCTCTGGTTTATAGTCCCTTAGTCGCTTTTACGACGAGATAGCGATTGCACCATTCTATCTCTATATCACTCTAGGATAGATTTCTTAACCCGGACACCACGCGGAATCGTGTTTTATTGCCTTTGACTAATTACGTTCAGCGTATTCATATTCGTTTTCGCCGAATAGAAGAATTCGTATTCGTTGCATCACCAATAAATGTTTAATGTCGTCTCATTACGAAAATAAATCTTTATAATAGCTTCTTTACTTTTACCTGAAATATTTCAGCCAAAATTGATACGTGGATAAAATTAAATAGGTAATTGTTATTTGGAAGACTAGTGGTCTAATACTTGGTATTCGGCCGAATAGTGACAAAGTAACCGAATGCGGAATATTCGTTGCAACTCTAGTTATTATATTAAGTTCCCATATACACTTAAGCTATAAACTTAACCCGATTTCTCCTACTCGGTACTGTGTAAAAAATTGCTGAATGCACTGAACTAACAAATTAATTTTGCATGTATTTTCTTGACATCAGAATCCCGCCGCCGTCACTTTCCACGCGTGTGATTAGAGTTTCTATCCGAGTGGCGTGCGTCAGCGCACTTATCTACGCTGGATACAAGCTCATACCTCGACGCTTGTTACCTTGATGACCAGATCTCTGCCTTTGGCTGACACTCCTCTTGAGGTGATAAAGCGGAGACGAGCGGAGCTGCGTCAAATTGACAAATAAGACACCACATTTTTTAACCAACTTTGATTAGCGGATAAAAGCTCCTAAAATATCAGTATCCTGTTGGTCAATTTTTACACAGTTCTCTTCGTCTCGACTTTGCTATGCCTGGATGAAGTGTCAGCCTTATTCTATTTTGGTAAATATAATTTTATACTAGTTTTAATAGAGAAAGAAGCTTATAGGTGTAAAGATGGAGTTCAAAACCTAACTGATGATTGGACCGTGACAATGGTGCTCTTACATTTGTACGCCTTATTTGCTCTTTATAAATAGGATAACGTTGCATCATACGAGACTGGTATTCATTTTACGCACAAACATCTGTTGAACATGAACCTCCCTTTGATCGCTACAATGAGCGGTCATATTGCCATAATCACCACGCTTGGCAGATGGATTGGTGATATCTGTATGTTGGTATTAGCAAACGGGAGGATGCTACTGCCCATTCTCTAGATATATCAGCCCTTAATCACCTTTTACGACAATAATGGAGGTTTATCCCGTCCCGCACCACACGGATCAATGCTTCATCTTATACTAGAATTGTATTGCTAAACATGTTCTAGTGTAACTATCTGGCGGAAATAAGGGACTTTTTCTGTTTATGCTAGAGTTGTGGACAGACTGACACACCTAAAAGGTCGACAGGGTCACATATATTCCCGCCAGGTCGTATTGTTAATTTCTTTAACATATAAAGAATTATACTTATTAATTAAGATTGAAATAGTGGATAATTTTTTTTTTGTTATGTAATGAATAAATGATGGTCATAAGAATAATAATTTACTTTCAGGATTGCGTTAACGAAACTGAAAAAAAATGATATCGAGAAGATCATTGTTGTTGTACGAGATAGCGAATGCTTTAGTGTAATCTTGTGATGAAATTGTAACATAATGAAAATGCATATTTTGTATGGGAGAGGAATTATTTCATTTTCTCTATATATATAAATATTTGGCCATAGTTATAATTGAAAAAGATTAGGTATGTTATGACGAGAGAAAAATATAAATAATTATAGTTATTAATTAAGATTGAAATAATGGATAAAAATGTTATTTGTTATATAAGACTTTCATATTTCCAGTCTTATAACTTGAATTTTTATTAAGCTACATACATAATGTTGCGTACTAGCATTGAAAAAATATTAGTTAGCTTTTAAAAATTACATGGAGAATGAGAAAGGGACCATTGCGATCATATAATATAGCGTACTGAGAATGGAGTTCTACGGTCGAGAGCGGAGATAACAGAATAGTAAATACTTTTGGGTTACTAGCGATGACTAAGAGCGTGTCACATGGCGTTGTAATTGCTTCCTTTCTGCTCTATTTAAAAGTTCAATTTATATTATTGGACCCATATTTAACCAACAAATCTAACCCAGAATCTGGTTTTGAACCGCTCCTGGGCTGATATAAGCGTGGCGCTCCATTTTAGCGCCCTCCATGCGCCTGCGTTCCCAATACTTGTCGTAGCTACAGAGGGGCTTTTCGGGGGTTGATTATGTATCTTGCAGACTATTTTCGACATATCTCGCAGTTGCTGGAGACACGGACAGTCTAAATAGACAAAAAGCTCATTCTTTTTAGTTCCACCTGCTGCTGTTTTACTTCTACTGGCATTTGTTACTATTGCGAAAAAGACAATTATCGACAGGTGGGCGAAGAGGGAGAGAGAGCGAGAGTTCTAGCCCGATATGTCTTCGTGAACTTCCTCCCTTTGACCCCTGAAATTGGGCAGTAGATTTATCGTGCAAACTGACCAATGCCCTCTCTATCGGGGATCAAGGCGGTCAAAATGCTCTCGATGATTACATATTTCATTCTTTTTTCTCCTTCCGGCTCCAACCCATTTAATCCATATAGTTAACAATCCTGACCCATGTAAAAAAGGAGATTTTCAATACGTAAGAATTTTTATTTACTGTATCTCTGGAGTTTTTATACCGATTTGGATAATTCATTGTTATGCAGAAAGGTATACTTTCAGGGTCGTCTCATGAAGCACTTTGGAGGGCATGGTTCTCTTAAAGGGTTTGTTGTATACGAACAAGGGTTAATTTAAATAATTTTTTCGTTGTGGAGCGATAGAAGAAACTAGAAAATATTTAAGGAGCTGGTGAATAGAACTCTTGAGAAGGTAGCAAGCGTGTTGCAATTAAAATGTTCGTTTTAATTGATTTACCATTATAGTATAAAAGTAGCGTCTTTTTTTAGTAGGCTGCCAATATTTGTTTAGTCCTATAAAAGTGGGAACATAAAATAAATTTTAAACCAAGCTGTTATTGCTTATGAATCTTCATTGGTAATTAATAATACTAACCTGGGATGCTATACGTATGGCCTGCATATTCATGAAATATTGCGTACAATATACCTTGTGCACTAGTCACACTATTTTCTCCAAAAAAAATTACATTGGAAAATACTGGTTGATTCAAAGACTAGTGTGATACATTTCTTTCTATTATAAAATGTATCTTATATATTAATATTATCCAATTTGTTTAACAATACACAAATTGAGGAGAAACATACCTAGTCTACTCTAGAATGCTACCTAAATATTAAAACGGAGGTATTATCCCATTCCTCATTATCTGAAAACCATGACCGATTTTTAAACATCTTACTTACATTATTTTATCTTACTTAAATATAGTAAACGGGTTCACCACAAGAGGTCTTGATTTAGATTTAAAATCTAAGATGTTTGTTATCTGAATAAGTTGTTGTTTGTTGTGATGTAATTTGTTAAGTTCGTAAGATTTTGATTTAAGGGATTTAAAATAATCGAATCAATTACAGTTTGGATTAGCACTATATTAAGCACTTGTATTTAGTTCATAAACGTTCACTCGTGAACATTGGCCCCTCTTTTAGCTAAAATGTATTTCGTGGGCGAAGAATACTATAGGCATTACAGTTGGTAAATGGATCGGTGATCGCATCATGTTGTTATCAGCATACGCAAGACGATTTTTCCATGGTGCGGCGAATCCCGCACCCCGATTTTTCTTTAAAAAATAGTCATGGACTTTCCCCGCCCTGGGAAAGGCGGAGTGGCATGTCAGGCTCTTACCGGCTAAAATTCCTCAACCCCAGCGATGGGTTGATGCAGGGAACACCGCGGGGTTTTAGCTGGTAAGAGTTCGGTAGGCCCATCCGCCTTTCTCAGGGCGGAGGAAATACTACAGAATTTTCTCATGAACACAAGTGAAAAAGTAGGTGGTTTTTTCATCCTACGGACAAATTTCTGTTTGTCGCCTTCTACGACCTCCGTGGAATGAGTAGGTTGTTGGTGTTCTGTTACTACCGACCTAAATTTAGTTATTGTTATCAAATGAGGGTTGTAATATAATTACCTACAAGGCTTTTTGTATTATTTCGTAACTAACTATGTATGTATAGGTTTATTATTATTGTGGTTATTGCATTTTCAGCTTTGTCCATCTTACAATTCTAGCCGTATTACCACTACCACAGTGGAAATATGTCTAACAGTGGTTCGGCTCGGCGGCCAAAAAGGGACAAACGTGCGGTGGGGCGCGGAGTGGGACGCGCCGCAGCCGCTTACCAAACGACCATAGCGTAGTCCGGCAATAGTAATCAGCAGTATCGTTCTCATGTTACGCTTAATAATCGTAATTTCACGTAAGACTTGAAATAGATTGTTATACAAGGAGCTAAAATGACCCAATATATGCGAGGGGGGAGTAAATAGAAACCGAGTTTTAATGGGTTTTTGGCGCTGTGTATTACACTTTACTTTTCACTACGATTGCGAGAAAATATTCCAATACAATATGAAATAGTTTATTTTATTAAAATTTAAATGTATAATTCTGGATATTTAACGAGATGTTTTTTCCCGGTAACTTAATTTCAGTCCTCTGTGAAGATGAATATTGAGTTGTCTGTGGGGTGGGAGATACACGTAGTTCCAGGTTTGAGGGTCCCTCATTCGGATGTTCTGGATAGAGAATCAGCTGAGTTGAGTCATCTCTTGATGTCGATCGTCGTGGGCTAGTTGGGAGTATATTGATGCGGTCTGTGATACGCTGGGTGATATCAAATTTGTTTTGGATTGAATTCTCGATATAGCCTTCCGCCACTTGATCGGATCTCCATCCACCGTGGCGTATTAACGTTGTTATATTTGCACCAGAATCCGCCAAGAGAGTGGCGGATGTTCTTCGGAAACAGTGGCCAGTGTACTGTTCCGGATAAGGCAAATTTAGATAGGTGGCGATCTCTTTTGGCATGTTGCTTAATTTATTTTTGCCTATAATTTGCCTTGCGCATTTTCCGTTTCGATAGTTGTGAAAAAACCTCGACGTGACCACTTCACTCGGCCGTAAATTTTGGTAGGCTTCGCCAATTTTTAGAAATTATCCACTTATAACGAATTTCCTCTCCTTATTTGTCTTTGTATTGGGCAAATTTATGGCTTGAAAATGGGTATCAGTTTCGACATCTTCCACTTGTCACATAAAAAGAAGAGTTTGCAAAACCATGAGATTGTTGTCCTCGTTGAGTTTTTACTTAAATTGTTCACAAGAATGAGAGTTCTTTATACTTATAGAAAGCTTAGATCAAAATGTCGCAAGTATTTGTCATTTGCATATTTGTGATCAATATTATTATATTAAACCATTTTATTTCTCATAAAATATGTGTAATTTCGACGTTGTCGGCGTTTCGCTCAACATCAAAGGAGTCGAATCACTGTAGTGTTGAGTAGGACATACAAGAGGCAGTACATTTGTCCCGTACATGACAGAATATTGTAAGAGCGGCTCAACGTTATAACATGTACCACTTCAAATTTTATGTCGCGTTACTCTACTCCTCGCATATGAACTGTAGGGTGAGAGAGAGAGAGAATGAGGCACATGCTTCAAAAGCACGTCGTTTTATTCAACAGACATTATCGTGACTGCAAGAGACAACATAATGTTTTTATTCACTCTATTACAAATGTACTAGTTTAAAGTACGAGATACGAGACGCGACAGTTTTAGAAAAAACAGATTTCATGAATGCCTGATAAATACCTGTTTTGCTTGTGTTGCTGTTTATGTCTGTGTATTAGGTATATTTTAAATCAAAATCATGTTTTACAAATAAGTCGCCTGCACAATAATATTACAGTGGCTAATAAGTAAAAACGTCGATACAATTGTCATTTGTCTATAATCAATCGCTTCTTATTACTTTTCTTTAAGTATTACGTCAATCACACTTTGTAAGACAGGGCAGTACAAATACAGCAACAGTACATGAAATACTCGTTCTTTCAAATGTACCGCCAAGCTTCATGTCATGACGCCAAGCTTCATGTCATGGCGCCTCGCCTCATTTGAAGTGGGACATTGTACTGGCTCGGTACAAAAAAGAGGCTACTCTTACAAACTCATTTTTAAATCGTGTCCTACTCAACACTAAATCACTGTTCTAAACATATTTCTACTGTGCCACAACTATAGATGCAAAATATAGTTATCAGTAAAATATATAAAAGCAATTCGATCGTTGTAAAAAAACTTAGCAAAATATAATGTAGAAAAGAAGATTTATATTATACCATGCGACGTAACTCCTAAATAAAGTTTTAATGGGCAATATTGTCAAATTTTAAAATTGTTGTATTAGTTTTATTTTTGTAAAAATATTGTTATTCGATATAGCAAACAATGAAGATTCCACCCGTCTTGGAGTAAATCAGGTGTACTAATATGTCATCATCATCATTTCGGCCTAATGAAGTCCACTGTTGGACACAGGCCTCCCCCAAAGATCATCACCACCACCGATATGGATGTGCTTTGAGCTCATTGGGGGGTTTTGCCATAATCGCCACGCTTGGCAGGCGGGTTGGCGATCGCAGTTGAGTTGTTAATGTACTCGAAGGACGCTGCTGCCCATCCTCCGACTAATCCCTTAGTCGACTTTTACGACACCCATGGGAGGAGATGGGGTGGTGGCATTCTGAGCCGGCACCACACGGCAAAGCCGGCACCACACGGCAACTACGGCACACTAATATGTATACTTACCTAAATAACTTCCTACAAAAATAATGTATTCAATTTCAAGGGCTAGCAGGTTTATACATAGGCTGCACTAAAAGTATCGGGAATGGAATATTTCCACTGTTCCTGTCATATTAAAATCTTTTTAATTGAAAACTCCTTGGTTTTACAAATCGAATACCATTTATTTATTTAAAAAAAGATTCACGGTCTTGTCACAAGCCTTTGTCAAACTTGTTTAGTCGTTGAGAAAATGGAATTGACTCGAGAAAATTCAAGAGCGATGATTTATTATGACTTTCGAAGTGGTTTAACACAAAAACAGTGTGTTGACCGGATGATTTCTGCATTTCGTGATGAAGCCCCATACAAAACCACAATTTATCGCGGGTTTGCTGAATTTCAACGTGGACATGTCAAGCTCAGTGATGATCCTCGTCAAGGTCGTCCAAAAACTGCAGTCACCCAAGAAAACGTTGATGCTGTGTGTAAGCTGATTGAGGAAGATCGACATGTGACATACCGCGAAATTCAGGCAACTTTAGACATTGGCATGAGTCAAATACAAATAATCTTGCATGAACAATTAGGTGTAAAAAAGTTGTTTTCCCGATGGATACCGCATTTGCTATGTGAAGAGCAAAAAGCGGCTCGCGTTACTTGGTGCGTCAGAACTCTCGAAAGATTCCACGCAGGATCCTCAAATGCTGTATACAACATCGTATTAGGTGACGAATCCTGGATATGTGCGTACGAACCCGAAACAAAAAACCAGTCCCGAGTTTGGGTGTTCGAAAATGAGTTAAAGCCAACAAAAATTGTTCGTTCACGGAGTGATGCAAAAAAATGGTGGCCACGTTTGTCTCCAAACCGGCCATGTTACGACTATTCCTCTTGAGGGACAAAGAACGGTTAATGCAGAATGGTATGCTAGCATTTGTTTGCCACAGGTCGTTTCTGAACTCCGTAGAGAGAACTGCAACCGCCGCATCATCCTCCATCACGACAATGCGAGTTCTCACACCGCGCACAGAACAAAAGAGTTTTTAGAGCAAGAAAACATAGAATTATTAGACCATCCGCCGTACAGCCCCGACCTAAGCCCTAATGATTTCTATACTTTCCCTAAAATAAAGAATAAATTGCGTGGACAGAGATTTTCATCACCTAAAGAAGCTCTGGACGCCTACAAAACGGCCATTTTGGAGACCCCAACTTCCGAATGGAATGGTTGCTTCAATGATTGGTTCCATCGTATGGAAAAATGTGTCAAATTTCGCGGAGAATACTTCGAAAAGCAATAAATACATTTTTAAATAGTAATGTTGTGTCACTTCCTTGATTCCCGAAATTTTCAGTGCCGCCCTCGTACGGATCAGATTTATTATAAGTTGTGATTTTCATATTTCCTTAGCACTCGTTTACGTAAATTTAAAAATCGTTGTCGAGCAATAAACTTTGGCATTTATTATAGTGGCGCGTATTCATTATTTTAGTGTTTCCTAATAAAATTGTGAAAAGGAACCTCTAGGTATTATTTTAGTACCTACTCGAATTTTTGTACACGCAAAACAACACGGACAATACAGCTTGTGTATTTTTTTTAAACGACATCGCTGTAACCTACTTTTTGCCCCCTCGAAATAATGTTCACTATTCTTGTTGTACGGTGTACCCTTTAGGGTACTATAATATATTAACAGAAAGTTGTACAGTAGGTAACATATTAATGATACTGACTTACAGTACGATTCTCTCCTGGTCAAAATTACTTTCGAAAAATGCTCTACTTGCGCGCCATTAAACAATTTAGACTACAATCTGTGGTTAAAAGTAGTTTTGACTGAGACTTGCTCAATATTAGTAACTTTGGGATGAAATAGCCAGACTTGTTTTTGTAGAAATAATAGTGCATTCTAGTTTTTCGTGGGTCATCTAGAAATCTCACTGATTTGCCTTGTTCTGTAATAATAATTATAAAATATAATTGAACATTATTTATACTTCCTTAAATATATAAATACCTATGAATATTTTGCATTTTATTTCAGTTTTTATAGTGCGCCTGGTAAAGTAATTAGGTAGGTACATCTTCTAGTTTGGCACGATTAAGATTGGATAATAGGTAAGAGTTAAAACTAGATTGCCCTTACATTTTTACGTAAAAGGTCACAGAGATGGCAATAACGGCTACATTTCAATAATGAATTACACTGCTGTGTTATTTTACAATGACTGTTATTATAAACTGCTGTCAGTTATCCTGTTATCCTGCTGTTGAGTCGTTTTGCGGTTTTGCAACATTATAATGAATTACGGATTACGTGTAGCTTGTTTACAAACAGTACATTATTTAGTAATTACTTACAATAATTTAAAACAGTTACTATATACTATACTAAAATGATTTAGTAATTACAATAATCTAAAACACCAAACTAAACTTTTCAACTATCACCGGACAGCGACAGCGGATAATGACAATCGTGTTCGTGATCGCAATGACAATACGCAATAATAATAACATTTACATTAGTCACAACTCGCATTACATTATTGTCTCACTGTTGTCAAATTTTCGTTATCCGTTGTTTAGTTATTGCCTCGGGTAAATATTAAAATCGACATTATTCCAATTAAATTAAAGCATAAAATCGTAAAATAAAACATGTGACTCACGACATTAAGATAACAGACAACGATAAAAAGAAAAGTGAACTCTATGACGTGCATTTAAGGACTATAATCGTACGATTTGTAATTTAGCAATGTGAAGTACGTCGTATTTGAATAACACCTTATCTCTCACACCTTGTGGTTGCACATAATGCTTTCTTATTCGCCACGTAGCCGTGCGACGTTAGCTGCGAGTGGGCGCGTACTGCCTGGCTGTTGTCAATAACAATAACGAAAAACGATAACAGGATAATTCGTTGTTCAATAATGTGTACATCCCTACAGAAATATAATAATGCTGTAATGATAATGACTTCATGACTTGAATACTCATCTTGATTTTACTGAGGCACAATTAGATAAACTTACGCGTCCCCAAAACTTTTGTATTCGATTTATGTTTGGTTTACGCAAATTTCAGAATTTCGTACAAATCTCAAGTGGCTTCTAATTCGTCTTCGCCGGATTTCTCATATTATACTTTACTTGCTTCACAGTATTCTGTTTAATCCTACAACCCCCTTTTACTTTAATGACGCACATTCGAGATTATTGAGTTTATCGAAAAATCTGAGATGACAATGCATTCTATCAAATTATGGTGATAAATCCTTCACCGTTTAGCCGTCCGATTAAGGAATGCAATTATTGCCTGTGTCAAAACAAAAGTGCCCCGTCATTAGCTACTTTTAAAAAAATAGTAAAAAAATCATTACGTGTTTGTTTACATTTTTGTTGTATTTACCAATATAGGTTTATATATATATTTATTATATTTATGTACGGTATCCTATATTCTTACGGATTGTTTATATTGTATTGTATAAAGTATTACTAGATGTTTGACCGAGCTTTGCTCGGTATTTTTTTATTTTTAAATTGTGTTTTCTGGAAATTATATTTAAGTACGAATTACTAATAAAATAATGAAATATGAATAATATTTTTCGATCTTACCGATAGAATAATAAAAAATATGAACTGGTTATTTAAAGAAAAAAATCATGAGTGCAATTAGTTTAATCTTATATTAGAAACAAATACTTAATTTTTTACAGTTTATCAATCAATTACGTAAGTATATATATATAGTATTATTATTCGCCAATAGATGTCAGGAAGAGTCATATTTTTCAGTTGAGGCTACTCAACCGCCTATAAAATGACATTTTCTAAAGATGATTCCTAGCTAGATCGATTTATCGCCCCCGAAACCCCCTATATACTAAATTTTATGAAAATCGTTGGAGCCGATTCCGAGATTCTAATTATATATATACAAGAATTGCTCATTTAAAGATATAAGATAAGATACATATATAGTTGTGATTATATAATTATGTGCATATTATCTAAGTAATTTATGGAATATATACCTCGTATTATATTTAATTGTCTAGATACACTATATGATTTTATTAATATAATAAGTACACCACAGACTACCCCTTTGTCTTTTTCCATCTATTTTCTTGTCCATCCAAAGGTTGTCTGTAAGAAATCGTTAATAGCGATAAGAATAATTCCTAGATCATAGTAGTTGTTTTTAAAATGGTGTACAATAAAGAATATTCTATTCTATGACTACATCAAAATAGCAAACTAACCCTTTAAAATATTGTATCAAAAATAACAGCATTCACGGGAGGTCATTTCCGAGAACGGCTAAAAAACATGTAAAGCTTACAAAGTTACTGCATGTCCATTTATTTTTAAGATTTTATGTTTGTTTATCCTTCAAAAAATCCTTCTCAATGAAGATGATGAATTTCATTACCTAGACTTTTATAAAAATACGAAATTTAAAGCAATATTGTTTTGCAGCAGGAGCAAAATTATATGTAACAAATTGTATTTTCAAACTTCTTATTTTGTGTCCTTATAAACGCACACATATAGAAATCTTCAAACTAGAACATTTTATGCACACTAATAGAACAAATATGTCAACATACAAAAAATCACGACTATAAGACAGCCGGAAAAATAGGGAAGAGACCTGTATCGCTTACGTGTTTCGATTTCTTTTAATAAGATATATTGATAGTTTCAGTTACTCTTGGGAATTGGGAAGTATTCAATAAAATAATAACCATACGTCAAAATAGGTTTATAAAAAAATATCCTACAGTTATTTATTGATTCTTAAAATGGATTAATTTTGTATAAATGTGTCTTATGCATTTCTTAGGATCGGTTTTCTTAGCTAGATATGAAATTCTCGTGTCAACATATTTATTCATGACTAATTTGGCTAATTATAATTCGTGATTAACAAATATGTATATCAGTGTTTTGGATATCAATATTTGGAAACAATTTGTTGCCAACCAAGGAATGAAGAGCTTTTGTAACTATAAATTTTGTTGTTAATTTTGTGTTTAACTTTTTACTGCCATCAAGACCCTGTCTTATAATTTTTTCACACAGCCTACTTATCAATATCACACTTGGCGACGCATACTTTAAGTAACCTTTTGTCTTATGATATGTAAGGCTCTTATCATCAGATGGAACAAATAGGCCTTTAAGGCAATCATCATTTCAACATCATTTCAGCCGAATGAAGTCCACTGCTGGACACAGGCATCCCCCAAAGAATACCACAACGACCGATATGGCTGTGCTATGGGCAAACGGGTTGGCGATCGCAGTTGAGTTGTTAATGTATTCGAAAGACGCTGCTGCCCATCATCCGGCTAATCCCTTAGTCGAATTTTACGAAACCCACGAGAGGAGCCGGATGGTAGTATTATGAGCCGGCACCACACGACAAGGCAATCATCACATTTTGTTTTTAGATAAAGAACACACTACAAAACCTGATATGTATTCAACTACCTTTTCACCAAATGGCGAGAGATACACTTGACATTTCAAATCCAAATCAGCAGTGTCTTCAGATTCTACATGTTTTTCCTTGTCTATTGTGCGGTTAATTTTGTGGGTGGATTAGCAGGTTAAAATATTTATATTTTCTAAGGGTATGCAATTGGTCCGCGTTCCAGTTACTGATAGCTCGTTACGTATTAAACGCTTTATGTAAATTGACTCAAATTGCTGCGATTGCCTTTTTCATGAACTACTGAGTTGAAATAGTCTATATGGCAATTTAAATGTGGTAGTCCCCCCTACCTCGCCTTATTTCTTACTAACTACACCTCTTCATCTGGTGTTTATATTAATTTGTTGACATTTACCCCAATACATCCATAACTGAAATAAACTTACGGACTTTTTCACGCTACTAGTTATGTACACACGGCTACACATCAAGCTAG
The DNA here is from genome assembly GCA_947459985.1 of Diloba caeruleocephala. Taxonomy (NCBI): domain Eukaryota; kingdom Metazoa; phylum Arthropoda; class Insecta; order Lepidoptera; family Noctuidae; genus Diloba; species Diloba caeruleocephala. The sequence goes on from OX381610.1 coordinate 19,530,472, forward strand.
ACATATCTGGTTTAAGCTGATCTCTCATCGTAAGGAAAACATATACATACCTATATCTAATACACACCTAATTTGAACATACGTGCAGCAAAGCCAATCGTGCATATATTATCATTCAATATCTACATAATTATTTCTTCATTTTCCGACGTTTCGAACCCTCGACTAATGTTATTTTATCATGTGTTTGTTTTTACTACGAACATTAATATTATAAATTAAATTTTTATCGTTATCGAGCTAGTCAAAAATTAACACTCACCACACTTCAAAATGGCGAAATTATCTCGTGTAATTTTTTTATCATCTAAATTCTTATCTTGTGTCATAAGTATTAAAGTCTAAAACTGTAAAAAATATTAAAAAGTAGTCTCGTGTTATCATAGAAAATAATCTATTGTTAGTTATTTAAACTTACAACGTAAGTTCTGGACGGTAAGGTCCGATATTGTTAATCAAAAAAAGGTAGTCTCGTGAGGAGTGCGGCTGATGACGTAAATTTGGGCCTGTACTAATTTCTTTTTACTATTGCTTCGCAATTTAAAACTTTCTTCCAATGACATAACGAATATAATTCTATAGAAATGTCGCAGCACCGATCCGATTATTTCGTACTCGATTGCTGAATTGATAAATTCTCGATCCTTATTGACGATAGTTTTTTGTAATGATTTTAATAGAAAGAAGGTATTAATTACATCAAAAACACTTTCATATGAAATCTAATTCTATCTTTTTGTATATTAGAGGTATTTGACATTTTTTGCACAGGGTAACTGCACAGGTCTGTGTTTTTTATGGAGCACCTTACACAGTGAAAACGATTTTAACTATGTTATAAAAATCGATTATCAAAATAGTTTTTATAAACGCGTTAGATTGTTTGATCTTATACCTTGGCAGAGGGGAATCGTCGGGCGTGCCGCGTCCTTTGGTTAAATGGTCTAAGGTAATCTTTATAGATAGCGAAATACACCATAACCGTTTTTGTTAATATTAAACAATACTATTATTTTGGCGGTAACATTCAAATGTTTCAAAAACCAGTCCTTACCGAATCACTAACACAATGACAAATTTTAAAGTACCTACCAAACGTACCCTCTGCACTTGTAAACTATTTAGGTGATGTGTGTGCACGCTAGTAAGCCAATGAGCAAATGAGCATTGCAAGTATCGGTTGTAACCACTAATACCGAAGCGGCATGTGTTCTTTGTAAAAAATCAAAGAAATGTCCTCACCGCCAATAGACAACTGTACTGGTAAGTAAACATTCTGTTTGATGCATTGGTGAATGAAATCGTAGGTAATAACGCTGTTAACCTATATTACACGGTTGGGAATCATAACACACCGTTAATAGCAAAATTTATTAGAATGTGTTTCAAATGTCTTTACCGGCACCGTCCTTACCGGATGATGAGGCTTTATGCTGAAGGAATGATAGTAGAGATTGTTTTTTCGACCAACTCAAGTTTTGGTACGCGTCATAAAGTAATCCATAATATCGGTGAATACGGTGTTGTTATTTCGTTCGTTATGTAAGTCCTTGCTTTCATTCGAAATAGACATGATGTGGTGGATAACGAGTCTCATAAGGATTTGTGCATCGGCCTTTTCGGAGGAGGAGATAGATGAAGCAAAGAAGTTGTTGTTTATATCAACCAAAACTAGACAGAAATTGAGAGTCAAGACGTAAAAATAAGAAATTCAAAGACCTTGAAGACATGATTTCTGTATTTAAGATGGATCCTGAACAAATACCAGTATTTGTGGCATATGAGTTACATAAATTGCCCCTAATATGTTTTGACCGCGTAGACGTCACAAAATTATTAAAAGATATATTGGTTCTGCGAGCTGAAGTTACGGACATTAAAAATAACTATGTGACGACCACCCAGTTTGATGAAATGAAACTAAATATGAAAAAAAAACCGAATCCGTCAATTAATTCAAACATCAATATGAAGGGTATATTTTGGAAGATGATGATGTCCGACATAACAGAACTACCGCCAAGTGCTGCTGGTGCACTCGCATCACCAAGTTCCAGTTATTCGGGGGATCGTTGGGATAGTGCGAGTGAAGCGGCAATATGTAATTCACTCGCTCAATCTCATACCGTAGCCGAGACCAAAATGCATAGAAGACCGTTTCCGTTTGCATCACCGAAAGCTGCCGTGCGAGATAAGGATCAAATAGCGCACGTAGATAAGAGTGATAAACAGCTGACAATGGCGGATATTGTAAAAAACGGGCAATGAATAACAAATGCGCAAGATGATGAATGCACTTTGGTTGAAAAGACAAAACCGAAGAAACTCTCAACTCATACCAGGAAGGTATGATGGGAAAAGCAGCCTCTAATTCAACAGGCATATTTAGGGCGGCTGATATGAAAATACCTCTTTTTATATCATATGTGATTAAGGAGGCAACGGAATCTGACATTTGTGGATATAGAAAAGGTCTTATAATGCATTTAAGTTACCTAAGCATAAAATAGATCAGTTTTTGGACGACAACTTATAGCCCGAAGGCATTTCGTTCAGACGTTTTATTTATTTTAAGAAGGGAAGAGACACTATGATATTCGATGAAAATATTGCAATATTAATTTAAGAAAAATTGTAATGTTCACATTCCCATATAGCAAAACCTTGCCACAGGAAGAAAATTACATTTGATAACTATTGAATATGACATTGCATACTATGACATATAATAATAATTTATTCCATTTATTTGATACTAACAATTATGTTAGTGATAGTTTTTACTTGACAAAAGATATGTACTTAGTATCTTTCTAATTATTGAGTATTGAGAGTATATGGACGACAAAAATGCTTGGGATTGAGCTGCTCCAATGTTCAAAGGCCGATATTGACATTATTGGGTTTGATGTATCAAATACCATTGCCATTTTTATTTTTTACTTTGACATTTTTTTATAATGGAATACATCGTAGATGGAGTATTACATGGATGACACATAAAATCCAGAAATCATACGGAAAAGAGATGCTTCTATACAAATAGATGCAGGAGTAAAGGGGATAACATCATGAAGTTTTATCTCTTTCGGCGTATACCTTGGGGATTGTTTAGGTCCAGCAAACTGGCGCGAAACAATAACAGAAATATCTTGGTAACTTGTACTCCAGCGAATAAGTGATTTATTTTTGGGAACTTGTGTTATTGTGCATGTTGTTAGTACTGTTAAAACCTTAAAGCATGGTGCATTGCGCTATTTTAGGCTGTAAAAGCGATAATGAACGAAAAGAAGAAAACATAACCTTTCATCGATAAGTTGCTTAATTTGTCGTATAAATGGACCAACTACAGTATGCTATGGGTTTTATTTACAAATATGTTGTAATATTGCTAAAACTGACACTTTAGAGTATATTTCCTCATCATTTTAAATTTTTTAGAATATTGATTTACCACTATAACCCCTTTAAATATAAGCGGTCACACGTATGTTTGCAGACAAACTGTAATGACGTACATTAAATTTGTCTTTTTTTTTTTTTTTTTGTAATATTTTAACGGCCCTGGATACTAGTCCTTTAGAGCCTATTAAATTTGTCCGACTTATAGGAATACCAACGTAGGAAAAATATTTTTCCCTAATTCATTGGTAATTTATTTTTAGCCTGGAATCGAGTATATTACTAGCAACTATTAAAATATAATGTTGTAATTTGTGAAAATGTATGAATGTGTATCTCAATCTCGTGTACGTATAATTTATAAAATTTGGCCATGCTGCTGTACTGACAAAACACGACGAACGTTTGAATTTTTTTGGTATTTATGGGTTACCCTACACTAGGATTTCTCCTGTGTCGTGGGTGCATTTACCAACACAAATTCCGCACACAATACACCCAGACCCAGAACAACTCCTTGCAGATCATACAAATATTTTTTCCGTACGGGAATCAAACCCGCGACTCGGAGCGTAGCAGCCGACTGTCTCAGCCACTGTGCCAACCGTACCGTGAATATTGTAAAAACTTTCAAACGTCTTTCTAGCAAATTAATATTCCTTTCTTTCCTTATTTTATAAAATATTTTTACGATTCTAGGCTCGGTTAAACACAAGAAATGACAAATTTGTTTTCTAGTAATAGAAGGTCGATTTATGGCCGAAGCCGAAGTCAATAGGTTATCGGGTTATTCGGTCGCCACAAGCTTCGACCGAAGCCGAAGGTTTAATAATCCTAAGAAATTCACTTCCAGATTGGCTAAAAGTGATTAAAATAATGATTTTAAAATGTTTATGGCGATTGTTTAAGCAACTTAACGAGATGATTAAAATTACCTTGCAACTTGTCAAAAATAGTAACACTTCGAAATAATGCCAATTGTTATATTTAATCCACAATTTTATGTGACTGTTTTACCCACATAAAGGAGTCTTGAATTCTCATTAGAATTTTGATATTTGTCTATTCAATTAAAAATAATTAGTAATCAACGCTAAACAGTCTTATTTTAATGTTTATTGATTCAAAAATATTACAACTCTGATAACTTATATGACTACATGAGTCATCTATCGTTGTTGATACAAATATTTGGAAGCCTCTGCCGCCGAACTAGGCGAGATACCTGTATCTCGGCGTACAGCGCTATTCCCCAGATATATAGTGACAAATTTATTAGAATGAACACTTAACTTACGTAATTTACATTTTCAAGGTTTATAATTATTGTTAATAAAATGGAAAAATTAGGATTGATTAACTAAAATAAAGTTTACATGTGTAGAGTTTAAATGGATGGAAGTGTGTGGTTTGTTTTGAGAGGGGATACAAGTGTACGTGTAAAACTGGAAGTGAAGGGTGTAGATGAACGTGTATGATGCTGATGAGATGAATGGAGTGTGTGTAGGTAGGTGTATGGTAACCAGTTACTTTGGGATATTTGATATCTCTTCAGTCTGCTCATATGAGAGATTTACGAGATGGTCTTGGAGTTTCTTTTTACACTGCTTTAAAGTCGAGTTTAGTCCAGTTCAGTTGAGTTCAGTCTAGTTCAGTCTTGTTCAGTCGAGTTCAGTCTAGTTTGTGGGGTAACTACGATAGCCCGAAGAAAGAGTAGATGAAGATTATAGGAAACACTATGTACTTTGTATTTTATCTCATTCTCTCGCAGGCTAAATCCTATTTATGAATAGGTTTGTCTCTTTTTGATGTAGCTTATTCGTTTCATCGAATTTTCAAATCACGACGGTGCTAAAGAAGTTTCACTTCAAAAATATTTTATAAACTAACGGTGCTGATAATTATCCGGTGACATTGGACACCCTACTTTATCGCAACTTCAGAAAGAACTGTTAGACAAGGACACACTCCCGCCAGACGCTCTCTGATGTGGCTCCATTTTCTTAATAAAATGGTGTTATATAAAATAAACCTTAATGCATTATGATAAAGTATAAATATGCATTTCTTTAAATATACAGTGCGTGATCCTGTATAGGTAGATCTATGAACACGGCAAGCCGGCAACAGCAAATTCGGCGCTGGGCGCTGGCAACACTGATTCAAATTCGTTACCCTTACCTAACCTACTTCACTTGTACGGGTTCTACTGGTACATATTTTGCAGGTCCTTTAAAAACTTACATAACAATCTCAAAATGAGTGCCTGGAGACAAGCTGGTCTGAAGTATGTATTAATTGAGTGAAAATATGATATAATAAAACTTATTGTCGATAGATTAGTGATATAAAAGGTTATGTTTTTCTAGTTACATAAACTACTCCAACATCGCTGCAAAGATGCTGCGGCGAGCCCTGAAACCAGAATTACGAGCTGATGCTTTAAAACGTGATGATTCCCATGTCCGTATTACTCCATGGGCTGATGGCAGGCCAGCACGTAAGTATTAAGCAGACCAGTAGTCAGTATTAATTATTGATATTGCTATGTACTGATGGTTGGTCAACACAATATTGGTATAATATACATATTAAAACATATTATGGTGTACAATATTAGACTCATACTGTAGTGATACACAATGTAATATTGGTACACTTAAACATTCCAAAGTAATACTAGGTATATAGTTAGCTTTCAGCTAATTCTTTTCGCCAGTAAGTTTATATCAAATTATCAATTCATTTTGCAGATGAAAAGGACTAAAGATGATCTAATTTAAAGGTCTGGTTTGTTTTACAAGCCCAGAAAGGTTTACAATGCATAACCATCCCGTTTCATTTATTTTGAATGGAAAGTGTTTGATGAACCTCTAATCAATAGAATTGAGTGATACCTATTTATTATTCGTTTAGTATGTGCCTGATAGCAAATGTGTATGTTTTTGACACTAACAGTCCTGAGAGTTGAGTGGATAGTTTAAAAAGTAAAATCTCCATATCAAATATAATATAATCTAATACATCCTTGAATAGTTTTTACCTAATAATTATTGTCATGTTCGTTTTACTGAATGTTTTGCTGCATTTATTATTTTACTGGGTACTTACCATCAAAAATAATATAAACTTATGATTTTCAGATCTCAAAGCTGCTGCTAAGTAAACAGGAGGGGGAATTCTTTACCAGCATGCATGATTATCAATAAACTATGTTAGTGTTAAATTCAACCAATAAATTATTATTATAAATAATTATTGTAATTTTTATCTAAACACATTTTCACCCAATTCTGTGATGGAAATTATGAAATTTCAGATCATAATTAATTTAATCTATATATAATTAAATTGATCGATCAATATCTAATTACCAGAGACTAGGGACTAGATAGAGTATATTAACCTAAACTTAGATAAGTAACAGTGTGGTAATACCTCCCTCTGAAATCCCCAAATAATAATCATGATGTTATAATCCCAGGACTTACGCAGACATTATGAAATTTTTATTGGTCTTTGAGTACATTCATCATTTCAGCTGAAAAATGTCCACTGCCGGACAGTAGCCTCCCCCAAAGATTATGTGCTCATTGGGGGGTTGGTCATAATCACCACGCTTGGCAGACAGGTTGGCGATAGCAGTTGTATTATAATTGTACATGAAGGACGCTGCTGCCCATCTTTCGGCTAATCCCATAGTCGCCATTTACGACACCCACGGGATGAGATGGGGTGGTGGTATTTTTAGCTGGCACCACAAGGCATACATTATTTAATTGGTATATTTAGGCATTTGAATACATTAGTAACCAATCTTTGTTTCGAAATATCAAAATTTAATTTGATACAAATAGAACAATCAGTCTATACCAACCAGATAGACCGATCCACTGCTGGACATAAGCCTCTCCTAGCATGCCCTACATTTTTTAAATATGATTCTTCAATACAAGAATTGGTTTTGAATGTTTCAAGTCAAATAAAAAATGTTTGATTCTTAATACCCAGGATTAAATTGTCAATTACTCTGGGATTTCAGAGGAGGTATTATCCACTCTATGTTACTTACTTCCTTGATGTTCAGGTAAATATACTCTACCTATTCCAATGTCTGCTAATTACCTAGTACAGAAAAATGTAAGTTAGGTATTGCATAATCAATGAAAATTAATTATTTCATATCTCCAAGTTCTTTAATTGTATTCTTTTTATTGGTATGTTAGCAGCTTTAACTTCACCTATTAAGTTATGGCCTAAAAGTGCTTCTGGATCCACTTCTTCTAGACTAAAATCTGTCCTGATGTCACATTTCTTCCTAAGTTTTTCCAAGCCATTCCATGCTATCATCACACCATTGTCTGTGCACACTCTGGGAGGTGGACGAAAAGTACTGTAGCCCATTTTATTACCAATGAACTGTATTGATTGAAATATTAAATTATTGCATGCAACTCCTCCAGATACAACAAGGTTTCTATTTTCAGGATTTATTAAATTATTTTGTTCACAAAATAAAATAGCCCGTTGTGTTCTGTGTGCTAAGTGTTTTGCAATTGCAAGTTGAAATGCTGCACAGAGGTCATTAACTTCAGGTATTAATTCATCGCCCATTGAATAGTGTTCTAATTCCTTTTTGATTAGCTTACGCACCAAAGAATCTTTTAGCCCACTAAAACTAAAGTTACAATCCCTATATTTCAACAAAGGCAAGGGGAATTTAAATAAACCTACATTTGAAGATTTTTCTGCTGCTAACTCCACCGCTCTTCCTCCACATATTTTAGAGTATTCTGGAATATTTTTCATCTTCATTCTTCTAGCAACTTTATCCAAAACTTCACCAGGAGAATTATCCAGACTTTTCCCAAGCAAAAAAAAGTCATTTACATCTCTAACAAGTGATAGTAAGCAATGACCTCCCGATATAAGTAAAACTATGAAAGGAAATGGCAATTGATAATACAGCCGTGCTACTAAGGCATGGGCTTCCATGTGATGAATGGGTATTAAGGGTATGCAATGTATTCTTGAGAGGTACCTAGCATATTTTACTCCAACTTGAAGACTCAAAAGTAGACCAGGTTCTGTTGTTACTGCAATAACGTCTATATCTTTAATCGTTTTACCGGCTTTACGTAACGCTTCCGCCACAGCGATATCTATGTGATCTCGATGTAATTCGTGAGCCACTAATGGGTTCACACCACCGTATCTTGTATGTAAAGCATTTTGAGAAAACAAGGATTCTCCCAGTATGTTTCCTGTCCCGTCAATAATAGCACATCCGGTATCATCACAAGAGGTTTCGATTCCTAATATCACAATGCTTCGTAAATAAGTTGGAGTTTTGAAACTAGCTTGTACAGTGTAGCAGGTTGGGATTTTCCTTACACATTTGTGAAAAAATTGCATTTCTAATAGATAATATTGTACTTCTTGTCTTATTTCTATGCATGTGTAACTCAGGTCTAAGCCAGTTCAATTATTCAGATCACAGAGACGAGCTGCTGATTAGTGCTGATCATGCTGAGCTGCGGGTCAAGTCAACTGCAACATAAACAGCAGTATTATATATAAATGACAAATGTACTCTGTGATAAGTGTGATAGACAGCTCACAGAGTATAAATGAAAGGTTTTAAATAGTTTTTTGAGTCTATACTCGCTCAAGTCGGCTCAAGTAGTCACTTTGAGCTGTGGAAGTGGATCTATGGTTAATCTGATTCGTTCTGTGAGCTGACGTATTATACTATTTCCATTTCTTTATTTTCTTCTTCTTCTTCTCTTAGATTATGGCTTCTGTAGGTTATCTTCCACAATTTCGCCAATGTCAAGTTTTAGGCAACGTCGTACGGTATTTAGATGAATAAATCTTTACATATTCATAAAATATTTCTCAAAAATGAAAAAAAATCTAGAAAATATGTCGGCAACGTCGTACGGTTCAATTGTTTTTTTTTTCTTTATTTTCTCGATGACAGTTCTAATTTGATAGTTGTAGTGTTGTGACCATAGTAATGATATCGATCGCATATATTAATTATATTTTGAACAAAGACAAAAACAATAAAAACATTAAAATACATTATACCTGTCGTTATAATTATTTCGTTTCATTGTCGAGTACCTACCTATAGCTACTTATTTTAGAAAAGCTTCGAAAATTTTAAAGAAGTTGGCATTATCAATCAAGAATGAATACGTGTAACATCTTGTAATGAAATATAATATTAGTTAGTAAATTTGTACAAAAGTATCCGGCAGTAGTTTAGTTTCTTACATTTTGTAAAAAAAATATCGGGTCTGTTATCGTGTTACGTTTATCGATATAGCTCCATCCCTATCAGTTTCTCCGACTCTGGTATAACCTTGTACGTGTGTAAACGTCAATTTTTTATAAAATAATGCTTAATTAATGTAAAAAAAGACGCTCGTTCAAGTTTTCACAGGAGCTGTCATCGAGAAAATAAAGAAATGGAAATAGTATAGTAACTGAATGATTAAAGGTGCATAAATAAAACGCGAAGCATAAAAATATTAATAAACAATAATATTTACAAAAATTGGGAAGGTGCGTTTATTTTTTAACATACCTAACATAACATAGAGAAACCGCTTATTATGTTTTAAACCTATATTATGAAAGAGATGAAAAATGGTGGTTAAACCTGCCTGCTTCCTTGACCTTGAGAAGGCATTTGACACAGTCTCTGTTGGCCTACTCCTAAAGAAACTGGAAGTGAGGTGTTAGAGGCATATGTCTTATCTGGTTTAAGAGTTATATGACGAACCGGAAACAATATACAAACGTTGGATCTTTGTGTAGTAATGAACTTCCTATTGATTTTGGGGCTCAGCAGGGCAGTGTACTAGGCCCCACGCTTTTTACTATCTATATAAATGATATTTTAAAGCTCTGATTGACGCTGACATAATAACCTATGCTGATGATACAGCTTTAATAATCAGACATACAGCAGAAGAAGACATGTGGCTAATATGTAGCAAACAGCTTGGACAAGAATCTCCTAACTTTAAATGCCAGTAAAACTAAATATATTGCTTTCTCAAAAACCGTTACATCAAGTCCTCCTGAATCTCTTAAACTTAAACTACATCATTGCTCACGCGACGCTTTTTCTCCTTGTGACTGTGTCTTTCTTGAACGCACCACCTCTATTAAATACCTCAGTATCTTGATTGATGAACACCTAACATATAAACAGCATATTTCCTATCTATCTGGTAGAGTCAGAAAACTCATACACACTACGAGGGCGGCACTGAAAATTTCGGGAATCAAGGAAGTGACACAACATTGCTATTTAAAAATGTATTTATTGCTTTTCGAAGTATTCTCCGCGAAATTTGACACATTTTTCCATACGATGGAACCAATCATTGAAGCAACCATTCCATTCGGAAGTTGGGGTCTCCAAAATGGCCGTTTTGTAGGCGTCCACAGCTTCTTTAGGTGATGAAAATCTCTGTCCACGCAATTTATTCTTTATTTTAGGGAAAGTATAGAAATCATTAGGGCTTAGGTCGGGGCTGTACGGCGGATGATCTAATAATTCTATGTTTTCTTGCTCTAAAAACTCTTTTGTTCTGTGCGCGGTGTGAGAACTCGCATTGTCGTGATGGAGGATGATGCGGCGGTTGCAGTTCTCTCTACGGAGTTCAGAAACGACCTGTGGCAAACAAATGCTAGCATACCATTCTGCATTAACCGTTCTTTGTCCCTCAAGAGGAATAGTCGTAACATGGCCGGTTTTGGAGACAAACGTGGCCACCATTTTTTTTGCAACACTCCGTGAACGAACAACTTTTGTTGGCTTTAACTCATTTTCGAACACCCAAACTCGTGACTGGTTTTTTGTTTCGGGTTCGTACGCATATATCCAGGATTCGTCACCTGATACGATGTTGTATACAGCATTTGAGGATCCTGCGTGGAATCTTTCGAGAGTTCTGACGCACCAAGTAACGCGAGCCGCTTTTTGCTCTTCACATAGCAAATGCGGTATCCATCGGGAAAACAACTTTTTTACACCTAATTGTTCATGCAAGATTATTTGTATTTGACTCATGCCAATGTCTAAAGTTGTCTGAATTTCGCGGTATGTCACATGTCGATCTTCCTCAATCAGCTTACGCACAGCATCAACGTTTTCTTGGGTGACTGCAGTTTTTGGACGACCTTGAAGAAGATCATCACTGAGCTTGACACGTCCACGTTGAAATTCAGCAAACCAGCGATAAATTGTGGTTTTGGATGGGGCTTCATCACCAAATGCAGAAATCATCCGGTCAACAAACTGTTTTTGTGTTAAACCACTTCGAAAGTCATAATAAATCATCGCTTTTGAATTTTCTCGAGTCAATTCCATTTTCTCAACGACTAAACAAGTTTGACAAAACCTTGTGACAAGACCGTGAATCTTTTTTTAAATAAATAAATGGTATTCGATTTGTAAAACCAAGGAGTTTTCAATTAAAAAGATTTTAATATGACAGGAACAATGGAAATATTCCATTCCCGATACTTTTAGTGCAGCCTATGTATGCGAGACATATCTCTATATCACGAGACAATTTACCTGCAGATATATTACAATAAGTCTACCTAGCACTCTACCAGTCTACAATTCAATACTGCATTAAAGTGTGGGGAAGTGCAGGTAAAACCGTCCTTTTGGAAGCTGAAAGAGCTCAAAGAGCTCTATAAAGGTAATACTGGGGAAATATTTTAGATTTTCTACCGACCTGCTATATCGTAAATTTCCAGTACTTAGAGTTCGACAGCTTTTCATTCTATCTGCGTCTATCAAAACTCACGAGACTGTAAAGACTAGACCTGACTACACCACAATATCCAACAAAATAACTTATAGAATCCCGATACCAGAATGTACATCTATGTTAGCGAGACCCTCACCGGCCTACTCACTTATTAACACCTACAATAAAGTCTGCAAAAACTGTATGTAAAAGACTGTTCAATTTTTATTTTGTGAAGTCAAAGTTAAGAAATAGTTGCTACAATTAGCATATGAAGAATCAGAACAGTTAATTTAATTTACAATTTCCTGGCAAAACCACACATACATACTCTTCACACACTCTCACACTACACACTTTTACATAAGTACCTAAAGGTCTAACCTTTAACCCGAGTCCACTCTCATTCATTCTTATCACCTGTTTTAATTTAAGAAATTTATTGTATTTATGTTATTTATAAATCTTGTGCCCAAAGTTACAGACAGGGTGCCATTCAGAAACCAGTCTAAGCGTGAACTTACGCTTCCATCTGTCAAAATGCAATACTTACGCCCCTAATTTTGACTGATGGAATCGTGGTACGCAGTGTCGCCACTCACATTTGGCTCGCCACAAACTGCCCTGTTTATTATTATGTCTCGCTTTTCAAGAGTTTATATCCCCTGTGAGGGCTTTTGATAGGCTTACGCGGGGACATAGGTCCAACAGGCAGAGCCCTTTTAGAGCCCACCATCGCGTGTCGCGAAGACTCGGAGCGGGTTTACCCGTTATTACAACATTAGACACTTCCACCCCGAGCTTATTATGTCTCTCTATTACACGGGTTTATATCCCCTGTAAGGGGGAACCGGTCCTTTGATAGGCTTACGTGGGGACATAGGTCCAACACGCAGAGGCCCTTTAGAGAATTTTAATCTACAATGTAATGGGACACTAACCGGGAACTCTCCATGGCTACACAATAAAATGCAGTCTCGGATTGTCCCCGGAGGTGTAAAACTATTGCATAAGATGGAAACTACAATTATAAGGTCTATTGTAAAGGGTGCTTAATGGATTATATTCTTCTAAAAACGGGAACAACGGCGTCTGCCTTTCAACCTTTAAAGTGAAATTCTTTGGCAGACGGTGACTCGCCACTCACAAGATGGGCCCCCTTAATTGGCCACCACTACAGGCGACAAGGAGCAACACCGGTGTGAGCGGTGAGAGGTGCGGCACCGGTTTCACCATCGCGCGTCTCGAAGACTCGGAGCGGGTTTCCCCGTTATTACGCCATTAGACACTTCCACCCCCGAGCATATAGCTCTGGCGGCCCCTCTCTGATCGGCCAACTAAGGCAAGCCAGAGTTGAAAATCCTACGGGCACTCATGGGGTACCACTCCAACCAACCAATAAAGGCAAGCCGGAGACGAGGCCCTGACCGACTCTCTGGAGCATTCGGGTACGCAGTGTCGCCACTCACATTCAGCTCGCCACAAACTGCCCTGCGTTCTGTAAGTTACTTAATATACTTTTTTCTTATGAAATACTTTTTTTTTAATATCAGAAGGTAGGAAGAAATCAAGCAGCTACTTTAATCTGCCCTCCAGGATTACCTTATCCCATGGTCAGATAACGTTTGCCCAGAGGGGTTATTATGTCTCTCTATTACACGGGTTTATATCCCCTGTAAGGGGGAACCCGGTCTTTTGATAGGCTTACGCGGGGACATAGGTCCAACACGCAGAGGCCCTTTAGAGAATTTTACAAACAGAGTTGAAAATCCTACGGGCACTCATGGGGTACCACTCCAGCCAACCAATAAAGGTAAGCCGGAGACGAGGCCCTGACCGACTCTCTGGAGCATTCGGGTACACAGTGTCGCCACTCACATTCAGCTCGCCACAAACTGCCCTGCTTTTATTATTATTATATTTCTCATACCTATTAGTAGTCAAGTTTTATTTACCATACTTGATTTTAGATGTATGTAGATGTAGATGAATATGATTTATTATATTTATATTGTTTTTCTTTTAAATGCTCACATTAATTTCAACTGTATTGTTATTATGTTCATTGTTGATTTAGATTTTTACAATCCCCTCGAGAGATGCCTGGGGGGTGGCCTCTTTACAGTCGCCTTCCCTCCACTAGAGGGGATGACCACTTTACAGTCATCCCCTCCGAGATGAGCCTAAAGGCGTGGCACCAACGGGTGGCTCTAGATCAGGGGTTCCCAACCTTTTTTTGTCTACTGCCCACTTTAAGAATAAATTATTTTTTAACGCCCCCCTTTTTAAACATACTTAAAAACCGCTAAGTACTTCTAACTGATTATTGAAATGCAAATTTATAGTATTCGGACAGAGTATCTTTTATTGAAAATAAAACAAACATAATCAATTCTTATATAAAAACTAATGTGAAGGTTGAATCTGATGCTGTTCAATAAGTTTGTTGATATCAGGTTCCAATTTATTCAAAAACAGCCGCAAGTCGCCACGTTCGGTAACACACAAACGATTTCTCTTTTTAGTAAGCAGCGGTGCCACAGCACTAAATCCACGTTCACACAAATATGACGATGGGAATGCTATCAAAAATCGTTGACCAATTGACCACAATCCAGGGTACAATTGCGGGATCGGTTTTTGTAGCCAAAATTCTTGATATCCATTTTTGAACTTGATTTTTATTTCTTCGTTTGTTGTCAATTCTATAAGTTCTTCTTCCAGCTGAGGTGACATTGCTGTGTTGACATTTGAAAACGGATCCAAAACCCAGTCTGGTATTTCCAAGTTTAAAATGTCCTGGTATCGTTCGGTGAAGTCAATGTGGAGGTTTTCCAAATGTTGGCAGTAGGCAAACAAGTCGTCGTTACTGCAGTATACTGATAAATTCGGAAAATTGTGAAACTCACGTCTGCCCATATTCTTTTTGTGCAGAAGCAGTTTGGCTGCGAAAGCAGCAACGACATTTTTTGTTTTAATAAAATTTAGTTCATCGCCTTGCAGTTGGAGGTTCATGTCGTTGAACATTTTATACAGGTCTGTCATGTAAGCTATATCATTCTTTGATGTTATGAGCTTGTTGCGCAGTTCTGTATCTTTAGTTTCCAAGAACTCTATCATAGAGTCAAACAGGTTGTAAAATCGAATCAGACAGTTGCCTCTTGACAGCCAACGAACTTTAGTATGAAGCAACAAACGGTTGAAATCTTCGTCATTAGTAACACAAAGCTGATGAAATAATCTATCATTCAAAGAGCTGCTACGGATTTTATTGATTGCTTTGATGACATGTTGCAGTGATTGAAATAGTCGTTCACTTAAGTTTCTAGCAACCAAATGTTGTCTATGAATAACGCAATGTATAGCAAGGACATCTGGAATTTTATTCTTTAAGTATGCTATGAAGCCTTTATGGCGCCCTGTCATAGCCGGAGCGCCATCCGTAGCACCTGATATAATATTTTTCAAAGGAATCTCTTTCTCTTCACAAAACTTTTCCAATGTATTGAATATGGTTTCGCCTTTTGTATCTGTCTCCAAATTTCTGGCAATAGTTCTTCACGTATTTTCTCATCTTTAATAAACCTCAAGTAAGATAGCAACAACGCTTCATTAGTTAGTAAAGTGGACTCATCGAGCTGAATTGAGAATTGACTAGTCCTCAGATGATTGCACAATGATTCTTCAATGTTTTCAGCCATTTCATCAATTCGTCTTTGCACAGAATTATTACTCAAAGGATTTTTTCGGATAATATCTGCGGCCGGTTTATGAAGCACAGTAGTTATTACTTCCTTTATTGCTGGCAAAATTAACTCTTCTCCGATGTTGTGTGGTTTGCCTTTTTGAGCAATTAACAAAGAGATATTGTACGAAGCTCGAAGTCCGTCGTCATCTTGCTTAGCAGCCGCCGAAAATAGTTTTGATACACTTGGCTGAGTATTATGCTTCTTCTCTAGGTCTTGAAAATATGCTACATTCTTTTCTGTCTTATCTGGATGCATTTTATTCAAATGATCTTGCAGTCTTGAAGGCTTCATTGCTTCGTTCGAAAATGTTTTTAGACATAGAAGACACAAAGGCGACGACAGGTTTGTGGGATTTTCAATAAATCCGAATTTAATATATTCCGCAGAGTATTGCCGTCTCTTCTTTTTTACTTCCGACATTGTTTTGTTTTAAGAAATACGTAAGTGTTGAAATCAAGTACTGCTTATCGATTATGCGCGAAACCGCAAATGAAAATAAAATAAATTTACGTCGTTTATATAGGATTGCATAAGCAGCACGCACCAACAGGAATAAGACAAACGTGCATAAACTCGTTTATCTCATTCGACGCCCAATCGTACTCGACAAGCAAGAACAAGTATTATAGAACCAGCCGATTGGTATAGGAATGTACAATTCGGATTATTTAACAAAAACTTGTTAAAACATGATTGCCCGCGGTCTTTTACATCGAACCGAGTTTGAGCTATATCTTAATTAATATTAGTTGATGTTCACAAGATGTAGTCGAGAGTCGAGAGCCCAGTCGGTGTCTAAGAGTCTTCCTAGCTAGGTAGATGAAATTATAAATCGACCCCAAAGCCCTACACAATGCCCCCTTTTTTTTCTGGGTCTCTTACCGCCCCCCTTTAGGCCTGCAGCGCCCACAAGGGGGCGTTATCGCCCACGTTGGGAAAGACTGCTCTAGATGGAGATTATTTGAGTTCCTGGAGCCTCCCTTCGGTGCCGACGATGATCACTCCGGTCGTTTTAGCCGGTAGGAGTCCGGCATGCCCTTTCGCCCTTTCCCGGGGCGGAGGAAGTACATGAGGTAATTCCACCGGATCAATAAAAAATATATAAAAAAAAACGTAAACATGTAGGTGTGTTTAGGTTTATTTAGATTTATTTATTTTATCTTAACATTTGGAACGTTATAAAATGAGACTATTTTCTATACTTACGTGGCCTGTGGAGTCCCCGCGTGGCTTTGTGAATTAAACTATTTTGGATAGTTAATTCAATTTCTTCGACTGATTGTATTTCCTGTCAGGTAATTTCGAAGATACGTTTATAAATGCAATGAGTGACTAGCTTGGGCAACATGTATAAAGGACTATTCAGATATAAGCGATCTTCGACGATACCGCTGTAGATAGCCAAAAATTCCGAGCAGTACCTAAATACCTACCCAGAAAACAAATACCTACCTAACGGAATACCGCAGTAGTTTTGCCGTATAAATGTATCAAACAGATATATTTTACAGATAGACAAATGTTTTAATATTATTAAGGTATTTTCACTGCTAATATGTTCCGAAGCTCTGTGCAAGTGCAAGTGTCTGTGCAAAATCAAGCCGACACATTGCTCTGATGTGATTAGGCAATGCAGGTCTTCCAGCGTTCGGTAGCAGGGCGAGTCAGTCGTGGATCTGACATGGGCGACTCCTTCTGTGGCCCGCATGGTGTCGGGCTGGCGGGTGGTGGGATCCATGGGGGAGACCCTACCGCATGCCAGTGGGCAAGTTGCGCCCGTGGGTCCCCCCGGTGACTGAAACAATGGCCCCAGATTTGCTGGAGGTTGTGCTCTCTACGCTCTTTCCGGCGGTTCGGGACTATCCCGGTCCTTCTGTACCACCGATTACCTTGGAATGGGATGAGGAATTGGCGGTTTTGGAAGGAGAGTTGGACCGAGCCATTGGCCGCTTGAAGGCTCGCAACACTGCACTCGGCCCGGATGGCATTCCGGGTCGTGCGTGGGTGTATGCATTGCAGTCTCTTGGGGACCGCTTGAGACGGCTGTTCACCAGCTGCCTCCATCACAGCGTGTTCCCGTCGGGCTGGAAGAAGCCGGATTGGTTCTTTTGAAGAAGGAAGGGCCGTGGAGTCTCCCTCTGCGTACCGTCCCATTTGCCTGCTTGACGAGACTTCGAAGCTATTCGGAAGAGTAATTTCCCGAAGACTCGTTGAGCACCTGTCGCGAGTTGGCCCCGACCTGACTGAGAGCCAGTATGGCTTCCGGCAGCGGTGGTCCACTATCGACGCGATTCTTCGCGTCCGCTCGCTGTTGGAACAGGCAGTGTCCCATGTCCAACACGCCTGAGCCCCCTGTCGTCTTTATACGGCAAGGGGCCTTGGGGGTCGCGAGCGTGCTTATTTGGGAAATCTGCGTGCTCATACCGAGCGACCCCCGGGATTACAGCGCTGTGCATGTGGTCACGTACCGCTGTGTGCGCAGCACAGCGCATAGTGAGGCGTCGGGGGAATTTTTGGCCTCTTTACTGTCACCTTCCCTCAGCTAGAGGGGATGGCCGCTTTACAGTCATCCCCTCCGAGATGTGCCTAAAGGCGTGGCACCAATGGGTGGCTCTAGATGGAGATTATTCGAGTTCCTGGAGCCTCCCTTCGGTGCCGAAGATGACCACTCCGATGGTTTTAGCTGGTAGGAGTCCGGCATGCACCTTCGCCCTTTCCCGAGGTGAAGGAAGTACATCCGCCGGATCAATAAAAAAAAGGCAATGCAGGTCTTATCTTACTCTAACATCTAACACACATAAAACTTCATAAAAGTTTAATCGCCCGTATATGATGCTCATAACACTTTCTATCTACATCCTCAGCAATCTGTTTTGTCTCATCGTTTCAGCCAAATAAAGTCCACTGCTAGACACAAGCCTCCCCAAATATCGCCATAACGGCTGATCTGGACGTGTTGTGTGCTCATTAGGGGGTTTTGCCATAATCACCACGCTTGGCATGCGGGTTGGCGATCACAGTTGAGTTGTTGTAACTTATTTAAGTATTTATTCTATTTATTCAATAACTAGCGCTTCGACCGCGACTTCGCTTAGAATTAAGAATGTCCCACACAAACTTAAACACCCCATTTAACCTCTTTAGGGGATGGTTATTATGTCTACGTCCTTCCCCGGGGTACAAACTATCTCACACAAAATGCATCAAAATCGGTTCAGGGCTTTAGCCGCGACAACGTTACAAACAGACAGACTGAAACATATTCGCATTTATAATATTTGATACTAGCTGGGACCCGCGTTTAATTTAAAAGAAATTTAGAGTACTTCGACACAGACACTTGACAAAGAATATATATATATATTGTATTTCAAGGGTTTTATATTTTTTGCACGGAACCCTAATTATTTTTCTAAAATAAGAGTAGCCTAAGTTATTCCTTATAATATCTGCTATCTGATAGTGAAAGTCCCGTCAAAATCGGTCCATCTGTTTCGGAGATTACCCGGAACAAACAGACACAGACAAAAAAATTAAAAATTGTTGTTTTACTTTATGTACCGTATATACTTTCATATGCATTTAGTAAAAATCTGAAACACAAATATTTGTTCCGTGCGGGAATCGAACCCACGACCCGGTGCGCAGCAGGCAACTGTATCAGCCACTGCAACTTTTTTTTTTTTTTTTTTTTTTTTTTTTTTTTTTTTTTTTTTTTTGTTGGGCTTCTCGCATACATTTCTGGGAAATGTGGTTGCTTAACCGGTCATTTGCTGGCGAAGCCAAAAGAGGCCTCCAGCCAGGCCTAAATTAAATATTAAAATCTAAGCAACTTTCGCTAAGGGCGCCCCCTGCGGGACACGGACCTCGGCTTAGGGCGTTGCTGGGGACAACAAGCTATTGTTTTGGGGACAGCTGGATCGGTATTATTTAAGTTGTTTTAAGGGACATTTCAAGCTACAGGCTCGGCACGGGCCGGCGCGAGTAAGAGACGGGAGGGAGAAGTGCTAACTTGAACGGGAAGGTGACGTGGCGATAGGCCTCCGCGACGTCGGTGAGGCGGGCATCCTCGGCGGCGAGGGCGGTACAACGGTCGGGTGTTTAGTGAACGAGACAACGCGAGTCTCTTCATGTGATCTAACGTGATTTCATCGTCTGGATCGACCAGAACGTGCCTCGGGCGGCGTACTCTACTAATACGGGAGGGTTCGTAGTCGGCGGCTGATACCACAAGGGGATTTGGGTGGGACAGGGCAGAATCGAGATAGCGTTTAGACGCTTGTTTCATAAATTGCCTGATGGTCGGCAAGTTAAGGTCGAAAGGGAGGTGGTCGTTTCGCATGTACAGAGGCGCTCCGGTGGCCTTGCGCATGAACCGGGTTTGGAGGGTTTCGAATCTACGGAGTGGGTATGATTCGGCGTGTGCGAACACTGGGCTGGCATAGGTCATGATGGGTCGAATGCATGTGGTGTAAATTCTCACCTTATTTCTAAGGGATAATTTACTACGAGCGTTCAGAATATAGTGAAGGCGACCAAGCACAAAGGCAGCGCGGGCACGCACCATCTTTGTGTGGGGAATGAAGGTCAGTTTTTTGTCTAGGGTGACTCCAAGATACTTGGCGTGCGGTTCCCAAGGAACCGATTAGCCCAGCATCGAGATCTCCCTGAAGCGTGGGTGGTCGTCGCCTAATTTGCAAAATAGGACGGCTTTACTTTTGATAGGGTTAACTTCGATCCGCCATTTCCTAAACCATTTCCCGTAGGCGTTGGCTGTGGCTTGGAGGATCTTAGTTATATTATCGGGACTGCCACTGCAACAACCGTGCCGTTACAATTTATAAGTATAGTGCGCGCAAGATAAGTCTGCGCTCGACTGGTGGCGTACTTAATGTTGCCAGCCTAACTAATATTTATTGTCTACCATTTAACCAAAGATTATTTTTCAGTTTCCAAACTTAGCTATTTTACTAGGTATAATGAATGTGCTAGGTTATTCCATTAGTATTATTATGCAAAAAGGAAATCAAAACTCCATAATAACCTTGTAAGTCTTTTATTGAGTATTTAGTAGTATTTTTTAATTTGGTGTAGCAATGGTCCTGAGGTGGGTCAATACCTTCCATTCTAACATCTTCATCAGAATCCATACTTGATTGTTCGTCTGAAGATTCAGATGTGTCACCAGTAACATTTACTATAAATTTGTCCATTTCTATATCTAGCAGTCGATCTGATTCAAAATATTTTTCTTATATTTTTTCTATGTGTTGACAGACATTAAGCCATTCCTCTGTGGTTACTGTACTGAACGCAGCTTCTGTAATTGAGGCTATTTCTTTTGGTGCTTGATCGATATTTTTCTCAGCAATGCGCCTCTTAACAATAGCCCATATATTATGCCACATGTCAAATTATGCTTTTCAACCATATTTATAAGATGTAGATACCTATTCATTAGATGTATATTCAGTATTAGTCATCCATTTTTATTCGATTATCTTTTCGATACAGTATATTTGAACATCATAAAATCATGCGGATGTCTTGCTTGGAGTTATAAGTTGTGTTTTACGTGAGGTTGCGAGCGCTTGCGTTAGTAATGTGGTTTCGTTATTTTAGATTTGTTTGTTTTGAACTTTTCAATTTATTAAGTTTGTTTAGTGTAACTGTAAATAAGAATATGTTTGTAAAGTTTTATAAAATAAAAAATATATTTAGGTTAAGCTACTTGCATACGATGCATATGTAATATTTAATCAATTAAATCGAAATGTCTCGAAGAGGACTAATGTAGAATTATTTTTCTAAGCTGGACGAATGTAATAAAAATGCGGTGGCAAAATGTGTCACTCGACGAAGTAATAAATATCATAACAAACATATTATAGCGTTAAAAATAATATGTGAATATATTAAAAAGAAATAGCGCATCGTTATAACTTGTCATCAATATATAGCCGTTATGAACACGCCAAATTACATCTCTATTCTCTAGTTACACGATTCCTCAGTTTTGTTCTATTTTGGTTTTAATCGAATGTACCTACTTCGTGGTATTTATGTACGGCATTTAGCTTTAAAAAAAGGAACTGACATTGGTAAATAGTTTTTTTTTGTTGCGGTGTAGGAATAATATAGATGCATATTTTGATTTCCAAATTGTGATCGGAATCCGACTTATTCTGTCACTGTAACATTATGAAGAAAGTTTCTATATTTTTATTCAAAATCCATAAGTTTAAATGTAGTATTTAGAAAACAGTAAAATTATAGCCTATTCATCGGGAGATACATATACGTCAGACTCGCAATTCTCTTAATTTCAAGAACCCTATGCTGATTGTTAAACATTCACGTTTTATTTATGTATGCAGTGAGTACAAATTTCAAGGACCTCAGTATATTTATTTTCATACTACGTATTTTATTTTAGTAAGCAAGACATGTTTATGTATATTTATTGCATATTGTATAAACTTAATTGACATATATGTACTAAAATAAAGTAAAACAAATTAAATAATCTAACCCATATAATATAATAAAATGTAAAACATTGTGTTTATGTAGGTATTTATGAAAATTTATTATAATTGTTTTCCATGATCACATATTTGAAAGAGTGAATAGATAGAGATTATGTATAATGTTTGCATATAAATAAGATATACATTACAAATGATTAAAGATTTCTAAGAATGATGATTTATTAAACTAGAATCTGTGCTGTTTACTAGCACAGCATGCTTTGCATACTAGTATACATATTTGTGTATTTTTTAAGTTCATTTGCAGAAATAATATATTAATATTTCTTTTTAGATTTCATGTCTACAAGAAGAAGTTGGCACATCCAAAATGATTAACCTTAATATTTTAAAGCAATCTACAATTGTTCATCTATGTTTTGCTATATCATACTTTATGTCTGGTTTGATTCTGACCTTTATACAAGCCATTTTATACTTTGGACTCAAGCCATTCAATAAATCATTGTATAGAAAGATAAACTATTTTTTGTCATATTCATTTTATAGTCGTAAGTATTGGTTTATATTTTCTATAATAGACTTTATCACGTAACCATCAATATACTTAAACAGGCTAGCCAGAAACTAAAGTGGTCTATCACAAAACATACAGGACTATGTTGACATAATGCTACAGTTAGACCACTAGATTCATTCTAAAATGAAAAACTGTACTGGTATTTTGGAAAGTAGGTTATTTGGTGGAGAAATGACACATAAATCACTCTTGCACCAACATGTTTTAAATTTCCAAGTTCAAAAAGACTCCTTGATCAATTTCTTCAAAAATATTGTAAAGACCACTTTAGTTCTAGTCTAGCCAATTTACAATTGTTTTAGTCATGTTCACAACTGTACCTTTTTTGTGACCCAGTGGAAATGCATCATGTACCTATATACCTAATTTATAGACGTTAATTAGCCCCATATAATAAAAAAAAATCTGAGTATATTGCAAGAATAAAGAGCATTGATTTTATTTTCACAAAAGCAGGCATATTTTATGAATGTTTTTATTAGTATACTTAGTGGTATTATTTGTTTTCAGAATTAGTCTTCATGTCAGAATGGTGGTCAAATTCAAAACTATCTATATACATTAAGAAAGAGGAATATGAGAAATTTTATGGTAAAGAACATGGGTACCTTATAATGAATCATAGTTATGAAATAGATTGGCTAATGGGTTGGCATTTTTGCAACACAATAGGAGTTTTAGGGGTGAGTAGTAAATTAATCTTAGATGAATTTATCTTGTTCTGTACTGCTATTCTGTGTGTAAAGTGTGAAGTATTTTATTAATGTTATACAGCTTCTGAAGGCACCAGCCACCCACTGAATGAGGAATGAAAATTAAGATTAAGTTTTTTGACTTTGCACCAAGTTCCATGACCTTTTTTTTTTTTTTTTTTATTGGTGCCCAGCTGAAATTCATCATGAACTTCCTTCGCCCCGGGGAATGACGAAGGAATGTTATATCAGCAAAATGATTTTTTTTATTTAATTTAATGTTTTCAGTATTATTTTGTGTCTCTGTTTGTGGCAAATAAATATATTTCTTTTCTTTCTCTGCTGAACAAAGACCTCCCTCGTACATTTACACAAAAGCCTGTTACTTGCTGTGTCATTATTTTGGAGAGAATTTGCCAGTACTCACCATGCTTGACATGCGAGTTGGTGAGCGCAGATTGGCTACTGTTCCACGGAAGGGATCAATTATATTAATAACTTTCAATAATATGCTAATACCAAAAAATCACACCAAAATCTTATACTACAATGCACAAAACTTGTGGACACTTCACTTTCCCGGCCGCTTCTCTGACTTTTTGGATTTATAAGCAGATCAGAATTTGATTATCACTTGCGTTAACGGTGAAGGAAAACATCGTGAGGAAACCTGCACACCTGAGGGAACTTCATAATGTTCTCAATAGTGGGTGTAGTAAGCCGCACTAGGCCAACGTGGTGGACTAAGGCCTAACCTTTCTCATCGTGAAAAAAAGCCAGTGCCCAGTGGTGGGGCAGTAATGGGTTGATTATGTATACTTTAACATACCATCAAAATGAACATAACCTATGTGTGTTACCTCGGGATTCTAAAATAGTAATAGATATAAAAATTGACAGTATAAATAAAATAAACATTGTTCAGCAATTTGATTGATAAAATGATGACTTTGGCGAGATTCGCAAACCGCACTATAGGCTACTAAGCTAAGCAAAGCAAACGTTTATTTGAATTTGAACATTATTTGCATAAAAATGATGTTAATATTCGAATGTTCACGTTGGGATACGAACACCGAGCATTTTGTTCTTCAAAAAAAGTGCGTCTCTGTGTGTAAGCGCAACGCAACAAATGCTGTGATTTGCCAATGCCACGATACACAGTCCCTTTCCTACGATTTTATGCATGGTATATAGCATAGTGATGGTTATACATTCAGTCAAAAAAGTATCGGGTATGGATGATTTGTTTATGGTTCCAAATTCAAATTTTTGTTTTTATTGTTGTTGTTAGATTGGCACAACTGTTTTCCATTTTGGCGCGGAGTATGAGTTGCATATGTTATTTATATTAAATACAGTGCTGTTTTTAGTTACATCATATCTAGTGTGTATAGCGAATTTCACTAAGGACAAAAACACCGAACAAATGGTATGTCTTAAATTTTGCATCGCCAATGGAATTTCGTGTTCGGAGTCACTGAAAATGTTACAGAAGGCTTACGGTGAATCGACTTTATCAAAAACACGTGCTTATGAGTGGTACAAACCGTTCAAAAGCGGTCGAGATGTGATGGAAGATTTGCCTCGCTCTGGTAGGCCATCAACGTCTGCAACTGAAGTTAACATCGCAAAAGTGAAGGAAATAGTGACTGAAAATCCTCATTCAACTTTGAGAGAGATAGCCGCCGAATTTTCTGTATCTCACGAGTCGATCCGTACCATATTAACTAATCATTTGGGTATGAAACATGTTACCGCTCGGCTAGTCCCAAAAGACCTGAATTTTCTTCAAAAACTCAATCGTATGAGAGTCGCTGAGGACATGCTAGAACGAGTCAATTCCGACCCAACATTCATGAAACGCATTGTTACTGGTGACGAGACGTGGGTTTACGAGTTTGACATGCAAACTAGTCAACAAGCTTCGGAGTGGCGCCTTCCAACTGCACCGAAACCGAAATCACCACGTCAAAGTCGATCAAAAGTCAAAGTCATGTTGACTGTTTTCTTTGACTATCGCGGCGTTGTGCACTTGGAATTCTTGCCGGAAGGTCAAACGGTAAATAAAGAATATTATTTGAGCGTTATGCGGAATTTAAGAGAGCCAATTCGAAGAAAAAGGCCAGATTTGTGGAAAGAAAATTCTTGGATTTTGCACCACGATAATGTACACACGGCCATCATTGTGAACTAATTTTTGACCAAACACTCAACAAATACCATCGAGCAACCACCATATTCACCAGATAGGGCTCCAGCCGACTTCTTTCTTTTTCCTAAACTCAAATTACCACTTCGTGGCACCCGTTTTCAATCGGTAGAAGACAAAGGAGAATTCGCGGCGAGAACTGAACTCAATTCCGGAAACTGCGTTTAAACATGTTTTGATGATTGGATTATTCGTTGGCGTAAGTGTATCGTTTCTGAAGGAGCATACTTTGAAGGTGATAAAATAAATTTGGATGAATAACAAACATTTCGTGTATTATTGATCTTTTCCCGTTACTTTCTTGACAGAGTAGTATATATATATATATATATTATTTTTGAGCACTCACACACACTGACTGAGCTTCGTAATCTAATTCGTCGTTTCAGTCAAATAAAGTCCACTGCTGGACACATGCCTCCCTCAAAGGGAGAGCACACAACAACCGACATCGGTGTGTTGTGTGCTCATTGGGGGGTTTTGCCATAATCACTACGCTTGGCAGGCGGGTTGGCGATCGCAGTTGAGTTTTTAATGTACTCGGAAGACGCTGCTGCTCATCGCCTTTTACGACACCCACGGGATGAGATGTGTTGGTGCTACTCGTAACCTTTTTTTTTTTTTTTTTTTTTTTTTTTTTTTATTGGTGCTCAGTGGAAATTCATCATGAACTTCCTTCGCCCCGGGGAAGGACGAAGGGGTATGCCGGACTCCTACCGGCTAAAACCACTGGAGCGGTCATCTTCGGCACCTAAGGGAGGCTCCAGGTCCTCGTATGATCACACTAGAGCCACCCACTGGTGCCACGCCTATTGGCACATCTCGGAGAGGGTGACTGTAAGGCGGTCACCCCCCCAGGGGGATTGTAAAGGATCCCCCAGTGCGTCCCACGGCAGCGCGTGACCACATGCGTGCTACCGTCTTCTCTTGGGTCGCTTGGTGTGGGCACGCAGATTCCCCAATCTACGCACCCGCGAACCCAGAGGTCCCCCACCTTATAGCAACGGCAGGGGTTTTCAGGCGTATCGGAATTAGGCGCCAGGGCGGTTGTTACCCCGGCGCCGTCTCCTTCTTCTTAGAGCGGGATCGGCCCTTTCCCGATCCCGCTCTGCGGTCTCCTTCTGGAGCATGACGCTCTCACAGAAGGAGACCACTGCATTCCAATTTTCGTGCTCTGCCAACATAGCCGACACTACTGCTGAGAGATCTTGCCCGATCCGATCGACCAGGATCCGCCGCTCGGCGGCCCACGCAGGGCACGCCTCGAGCGTGTGCTGTGCGGTGTCCTGGTCGCTATCACAATGGTGGCATTGTGCCGTGGCCTCGCGTCCTATCCTGTGCGCTACTCGTAACCTACACCACACGGCACATAATTAATCTTTAGTATTTCTTTAAATCTTATTTTCCTTAATTTTCTTAATAATTATATATCACATAATAATTGGCATATATTAGGTTTAAAAAGGCATAAAAAAAACTATACATAAGACAGTCTAAGAGTCATGTTATAACAATTTAAAATAGAATAATATCTTATTACATATTTACCAAGTTTGCAAAGGTATGTTTTAGAACGCAAACTTATGATGATGAGTGATAAAGACGCAATACGTTTGAATAGCGCGATCTCTTTCTCTTTCCCTCTAAAACTAAACTGTGCATCACTCAGTTTCAAGTGTGCCTCTAGACTCTAGACGTTGATCAATCAGACTGTCAATGGACCTTAGTTATAATTGTAGCCAGAGAGACCGGTCTATAATTGGACACCTCGGAAGAGTCACCTGTTTTATTTATTATAATAGGGACTTTAAATAACATCGACAACACCAATGATATTATATATTAAAAGAGGTAGATATGTTACATACGCGCCAAACGTAAGTTACAAAACTCCCCCAATTGTAGCACTTTGCAATCAGTTCACCCAAAACAGAACAACGAGCAAAAACAGAACAACGAGCACACGCTGTCATAATTTATATTTTTTATTAATTAAGTGATAACAATGCCGTCGTGCGTATATAGAAAATGCACAAACTTTCAAGCAAACATGAATAAAGAACTAGGGATCTCATACCACACGTGAGTAACAAATAAAATAAAATATTTGAATAAAAATACTATTCAAATTACTTATAGAATAATATTCTCGAATAAAACCCAGGTCAAGCAAAGAAAAGAGACAACATATATATTCTATCACAGGTGCGACAAAGACATCGAGTACACGTGTTGTCATTTTAGATAGCTATCTCTTTTATTCTCGTAGTATTTGTATCTTCTTTCTTACAGCATAGCACAGTAGATATGCAGTTTTGTAGGTTTACACGTACAGCGAGACTGAATTTTGCACGCCGTTTAATATGGACGTAACATATCTATGGTATAATATCATTGGACAACACTCTCGGCATGTGAACTCTAGCATAACGCAGGTACTCGATGCTGAGAATATCTATATAACTATTGCACGCCCGCAAACAGCGTCACTACCCACCAATTTACCACACGAAGGTTCATCTGTCGCTAAGTTTTCTTAATCAACTAAAATTAAAATAGTTCTAATTAGATAAGTATTATAATTCAATAAATTGGGCAACAATAAGTTTTAAATAATAATTATATAAAATATATTGGAGAGGGCGTTAAAACTTCACATAAACACATATACAGGTTGGTCCAAAGAGTGACGTTATAAAAAAACTATAAGATACCTCATGCCCAGGGTATCCGAAAATACCCCATGTATGTCCCACGATTCTTGATAGTTTCCGGGTTATGGTTTCATTTCTTGAAAATTTTATGGGAACTGCTTCAAAAATCTTTATTTTTACAAGGCTTTTTCATATTCTTTTTTTTACTATTTTCATTGTTATGGAATACTCTTTCAGACATAAAACAATCATATATCCTATCATTAATTCAAGATACAAAAATTGTGATTGAAAAGGAAGAATTTACACTAAAGTGATACAGAGTCGAAATATATAGGCTTGCACAATATCATAAAAAAGTTGGTACTTAATCGACCACTTCGCTGGAATCGGCATTTAAAGGAGGTGAGGCGGAAATCACTTTAAAAATCATTCGATTTATTTAATATTCGAAATCATGTGATTTTGCTTATTTTTGATGATGAGATTGTATACATCGTACCAACCCAATGATATTATACCATAGATATGCTACGTCTATATTGAATGGCGAGCAAAATTCAGTCTCGCTGTATGTATAAAAGTGCACGCCTGTGCCGTAAGAAAGAAGATACAAAAACTATGAGAGTAATAGAGATAGCTATCTAAAATGACAACACGTGCATTCGATGTTTTTGTCGCACCTGTGATAGAATATAAGATGTGTTGTCTCTTTTCTTTGCTTGGCCTGTGTTTTCTTCGAGAATATTGTTTTTTAAATAATTTAAATAGTATTTTTATCCAAATATTTTATGTAGTTTGTTACTCACGTGTTCGTTGTTCTTTATTTATTTTTAACCGACTTCAAAAAGTAGGAGGTTCTCAATTCGATGCGTATTTTTATTTTGCTTGATAATTTGTGCATTTTCTATAAACGCACGAAGGCATTGTTATTACTTAATTAATAAAACAATATTGTTTTTGTTTTGTTATTGTGTCAGTGTGTGCTCGTTTTCCTGTTTTGGGTGGACTGATTGGGAGGTGCTACAATTGGGGGAGTTTTGGTTCCTACTTTTGGCACGCATGTAACATATCTACTTCTTATAATATCATTGTACCAACCTGTATACATCGTCATAAAACTGAAATTCCCTGAAAAAAGATAACACGCTATTTCACAACTATCAGACGTAAACTGCATTTAAATAATCTACAGTAATATATTTTGTAATCTTGCAAATTAGCGCTCACGTATTTATTGCAACCTGTATTATTAGACCTAAAAGTCGGCCGTTATTTAACTTGTATATAACGTTATTGGCTGCCTTTTACATATATTATTACCAAACTGTGATAATATTGTCGTGTAATAATTCGCGTTTTATAAATGTTTATTTTTAAGTTTATATGACCAATCTTATAGATGCTTTAAAATGTAAAACTTACTATTTTAAAATATTAATATATTGGTTGAGAATTACGTCATTCTTATGTTACAACTAGCTGGGACCCGCGGTTTCACCCGCGTTTAATTTAAAAGAAATTGAGAGTACTTCGACATAGACACTTGACATAGAATATATATATTGGATTCCAAAGGTTTTTTTTGCGCGGAACCCTAATTATTTTTCTAAAATAAAAGTAGCCTAAGTTATTCCTTATAATATCAGCTATCTGCCAGTGAAGGTCCCGTCAAAATCGGTCCAGCCGTTTCGGAGATTACCCGGAACAAACAGACAGACAGACGGACAGACCGACAGACAAAAAAATAGCATTTTTGTTACATGTGACGTACATACGACGTGTGCATATGCATTTAGTAAAAAGCTGTTATTTTGACATTACAAACAGACACTTCAATTTTATTTATTCGTATAGATGTATAGATATAATCATATTGCCAATTTGAGAGACATTATTTTTATGAATTTCTACAGTTTATTTATTGAAGACTAGCTGGGACCCGCGGTTTCACCCGAGTTTAATTTAAAATAAATTTAGAGTACTTCGACATAGACACTTGACATAGAATATATATATTGGATTTCAAAGGTTTTTTTTGCGCGGAACCCTAATTATTTTTCTAAAATAAAAGTAGCCTAAGTTATTCCTTATAATATCAGCTATCTGCCAGTGAAGGTCCCGTCAAAATCGGTCCAGCCGTTTCGGAGATTACCCGGAACAAACAGACAGACAGACGGACAGACCGACAGACAAAAAAAAATTAGCATTTTTGTTACATGTGACGTACATACGACGTGTGCATATGCATTTAGTAAAAAGCTGTTATTTTGACATTACAAACAGACACTTCAATTTTATTTATTCGTATAGATGTATAGATATAATCATATTGCCAATTTGAGAGACATTATTTTTATGAATTTCTACAGTTTATTTATTGAAGACTAGCTGGGACCCGCGGTTTCACCCGAGTTTAATTTAAAATAAATTTAGAGTACTTCGCAATAGACACTTGACATAGAATATATATATTGGATTTCAAAGGTTTTTTTTGCGCGGAACCCTAATTATTTTTCTAAAATAAAAGTAGTAGTAGTAAATTTAATTACCCGGAACAAACAGACAGACAGACAAAAAAATTAAAAATTGTTTTTTTGTTATATGTGTATTTGTATTTGATCACTGAGTCACACACTTGTCACCGTTTTACATACAATTACTTGACATTATATTACTGTTGTGTCTTTCATGACCCAGATTATGAGGATCCCAACATTCCTAAATTATGACGTCCGATGCATCGGTTATGTAAGTATTATTACTATAATGGCCGCCTCGACTTGCGTCACTGGTAATGTTTGGACTGTCACTATTATGCAAGCACAGAGATTGATAATTTATTTAAACACTTCACAATATTCAGGTACACTATATATTTTATTATATCAGACAAATTTAACACAGTCACAGACTCTAGACACGACTTATCTAGTGGGTTAGTTTGGTTTACTCCGCCGAGAGACGTAGTAGACTGGAGAAACGGAACCAAATAAATAGTACAACACTTACTATGTCCTACTGGTCGTCATCACGTCACTTATCGAGGTTGTTGCTGAAAATCAGCGCTGTTGGCTCGTTCCGATGCTACAGCATTACGCTGAGTAGCGACCAAGTTTTTGCGCAGATACGACGCACAATTTCTACTTTTCCATTCATAATTTATAACGTTCATGTATTATAATAGTTTCGCTAAAAAAGCAGGCAAAGGTCAGAGTCATACAGCCTAAATGTTGTCATAATTCATACAATGAAACGTGTGACGTACTAATACATCTACGAATTATTATTTTAAAACATTTTATAATCAGTGTTGCCAGCACGTTCATTGAAATGTAAAGGGTTAGTTATTAATGTTATTATACTCATAGTTTTAGTAGATTGTGTAGTTTCTAAGCTTTTGTAGCCTTTTGTCGATTTTATATTTATAATGTGTATTGTGCGTCGATGTGTCGCGGAAATAAATAGTTTCTTTCTTTCTTTCTTTCTATATCATTTCATATGCATTCAGTAAAAAGCTGTTATTTTGACATTACAAACAGACACTTCAATTTTTTTTATTTGTATAGATAAAATATTTTTTGTCCGGCTTCCAAGAGGAATATTTTAAATAATAAGCTGTCAGCCAAATATTATCAAAGAAAGTAGGTTTATAGTTAGTAAGCTAGCCGTCGCCCTTGCTGTGCTTTACGAGTGGTTATTTTTTAAATTATGTTTTATAAATATGTGATATTTTCAATAATGTTTATAACACCTAGGATCTCCCAGACGTCAAATACATTATTGGAGTTTTTTTCCTAACTGACATACCTTGCAAAATAAATCAGCAGAAGTGTGCTGACAATATATGTCATATGAAATTATGATATGATGTCCACGGTAAATTCATCGACGGCGTCACCCTGTTGGACCACATGGAGTACATGCACTTAAAACGTCAGACGAGGTGGTGTGCGTAAGGCTGACTTCAGATTGCTAAAGACCGATTTCTTCTCGCAACTTCGGACAACAACTGGGAAGCGCAAATTTGGAGCTTAGCATCTGCGATACAAGGATATTTTGAAAAGCCACCTTACGGCTTGTGATATATCCGTGAATGACTGCCAGAATACGCCAACACGAAGGCCGAAACTACTGTCAAGGAAGGTGCCAAGTGTTTCGAACTCGCTCATCTCGAAGCACTCGAAGCTTTACGCCAAATACTAAAATTTCATTCAAAACTGTCTTAACTACCATACCTTATGACCAAACTTTTGGGACCAGGGGATATAACTATTACAGAAGAGTATTTGAATGGAGCCTGCAAACTGGAAAACATAGCTTGGGATACCACAAGCCAGGTGACCCAATAACTTGAAGAAGTCAGCTGGGGCACTGGATGCAGATAAAACTTTACGATTTGACGACACGGTTGGTGCAGTGGCTGACAGTCGGCTGCTGCGCTACGGGTCGCGGGTTCGATTGCCGCACCGAACAAATATTTGTACGATCTGCAGGTAATTGTTCCGGGTCTGGGTGTGTTGTGTGTGAAATTTATGTCTATAAACGCACCCATGACACAGGGGAAATCGGAAACGGGGCAACGCTTTATAAAAAAAAAAGGTATGTCCGTGGCACAGCTGTGGAGAGCTCTGTGTCTAGCTGTGCATTATGATAACCCGAGGTTATTGCTTGAAACTAATGTGCAAAACCTGAAGCAGAGAATTAAAGCCAACGAGGTAAATTACCAAAAGCCAACAATGTATAAAATTTATATTGAGATTGGATTGCTTGGAATGCCACTACTAACACAGTAAATATACGATAAAGATAAGATACAGATAAACGTGTTTTTATTCATGTAAAACCATTTATAGGTACTAATGCATAGTCAAGACTTTAGTTGCTGCGTTCCAAGGTGTAGATTTCCTATGGAGAAGAATGGGCAAGAAACTCCATGGTTACTCTTTTTAAATCATATTGGTACTTTTTTTAACTACTATGTTCTCGAAATGATGGTTATGTGAGGACAATGCAGGAGAAAAGAGTCTAAACTTTTAAAAAAGTCTACACTAATAAAGTCTGATTTTAATATTTACCAGAGTTATTGATTCAATGGTCATGACAGCATTAAGATGACCAATCCCAACAGACGGCACTCGTTCACGAGCATGACGCATGCATCAGCGTTGCCCAGCTCAACCATATTGTAGGGAAACTTAGCGACCCGACACACAACGCCACCATAAGCAGGACACTTGAGTGAGCATGACATACCTAAACTGCCAGACAAATATCACGTCAATAAAACTAAATAATTGAATAGCCCACATGGTACTCGCACTATTACAGTATCAAATCTAAATGCATAAAATGAACATAAAAATAACATTAAAAATAAATAACATAATGTCATATAGAATAATGAATGTCATTATATGCATTAATATAATCTATTACAAGAAATGATGCAATTTAAATGTAAAAAAAAAGATAATGGTATTAGATACATTGATACCAAGAATGTCAAAATAAGCCTATGCAAATCAGAGCAGGTCAATCCCAAGCATTTTTGTCATCCGTATAGTCTGATACGTTATAGAAACCTTTTCTACACAGCTTCTGTTTTATAGTGGACTTGAATTTAATAACGCTTAATTTTTTAATATGACTTGGGAGTTTATTGTAAAAACGTACACATTGACATTTAAATGATTTGCTTATTTTCTGGAGCAGTGGCAGGAACAACGAGTTTGTGTTTGTTTCTGGTATTAATACTATGGATATCACTTCTTTGCAAAGAGAGAAATATTTTTATGTACATACAAAACATTTTCGTAAATGTATTGAGATGGAGCGGTCATTATATTATTCTCTTTAAATTTCTCACTTAGTGAATATTATATATAATATATGCCGTGTGGTGCCGGCTCAGAATACCACCACCCCATCTCCTCCCGTGGGTGTCGTAAAAGTCGACTAAGGGATTACCCGGAGGATGGGCAGCAGCGTCCTTCGATTACATTAACAACTCAACTGCGATTGCCAACCCGTCTGCCAAGCGTGGCGATTATGGCAGAACCCCCCAATGAACCCACAACACACCCATATCGGTCGTTGTGATAATCTTTGGGGGAGGCATTTTCATTACCGCGTATGCTGCAGAGTTGAGCCTTTTCGACAATTTAAGTATGTGTATAGATACATAGCCGCCCGGTTTCCTACCGATACGGGTTTCTCAAATAGTTAAAGCGGGACTTAATATTAAGTAGCGTTTCAGTATTCGGCCGTTGTAGTGATAAAGGTTCTTATTATATCTCTAGAACAGTCTTTCCCAACGATAACGCCCCCTTGTGGGCGCTGCAGGCCTAAAGGGGGGCGGTAAGAGACCCAGAAAAAAAGGGGGCATTGTGTAGGGCTTTGGGGTCGATTTATAATTTCATCTACCTAGCTAGGAAGACTCTTAGACACCGACTGAGCTCTCGACTCTCGACTACATCTTGTGAACATCAACTAATATTAATTAAGATATAGCTCAAACTCGGTTCGATATAAAAGACCGCGGGCAATCATGTTTTAACAAGTTTTTGTTAAATAATCCGAATTGTACATTCATATACCAATCGGCTGGTTCTATAATACTTGTTCTTGCTTGTCGAGTACGATTGGGCGTCGAATGAGATAAACGAGTTTATGCACGTTTGTCTTATTCGTGTTGGTGCGTGCTGCTTATGCAATCCTATATAAACGACGTAAATTTATTTTATTTTCATTTGCGGTTTCGCGCATAATAGATAAGCAGTACTTGATTTCAACACTTACGTATTTCTTAAAACAAAAGAATGTCGGAAGTAAAAAAGAAGAGACGGCAATACTCTGCGGAATATATTAAATTCGGATTTATTGAAAATCCCACAAACCCGTCGTCGCCTTTGTGTGTTCTATGTCTAAAAACATTTTCGAACGAAGCAATGAAGCCTTCAAGACTGCAAGATCATTTGAATAAAATGCATCCAGATAAGACAGAAAAGAATGTAGCATATTTTCAAGACCTAGAAGAAGCATAATACTCAGCCAAGTGTATCAAAACTATTTTCGGCGGCTGCTAAGCAAGATAACGACGGACTTCGAGCTTCGTACAATATCTCTTTGTTAATTGCTCAAAAAGGCAAACCACTCAACATCGGAGAAGAGTTAATTTTGCCAGCAATAAAGGAAGTAATAACTACTGTGCTTCATAAACCGGCCGCAGATATTATCCGAAAAATTCCTTTGAGTAATAATTCTGTGCAAAGACGAATTGATGAAATGGCTGAAAACATTGAAGAATCATTGTACAATCATCTGAGGACTAGTCAATTCTCAATTCAGCTCGATGAGTCCACTTTACCAACTAATGAAGCGTTGTTGCTATCTTACGTGAGGTTTATTAAAGATGAGAAAATACGTGAAGAACTATTGTTTGCCAGAAATTTGGAGACAGATACAAAAGGCGAAACCATATTCAATACATTGGAAAAGTTTTGTGAAGAGAAAGAGATTCCTTTGAAAAATATTATATCAGTTGCTACGGATGGCGCTCCGGCTATGACAGGGCGCCATAAAGGCTTCATAGCATACTTAAAGAATAAAATTCCAGATGTCCTTGCTATACATTGCGTTATTCATAGACAACATTTGGTTGCTAGAAACTTAAGTGAACGACTATTTCAATCACTGCAATATGTCATCAAAGCAGTCAATAAAATCCGTAGCAGCTCTTTGAATGATAGATTATTTCATCAGCTTTGTGTTACTAATGACGAAGATTTCAACCGTTTGTTGCTTCATACTGAAGTTCGTTGGCTGTCAAGAGGCAATTGTCTGATTCGATTTTACAACCTGTTTGACTCTATGATAGAGTTCTTGGAAACTAAAGATACAGAACTGCGCAACAAGCTCATAACATCAAAGAATGATATAGCTTACATGACAGACCTGTATAAAATGTTCAACCATGAACCTCCAACTGCAAGGCGATGAACTAAATTTAATTAAAACAAAAAAGTTCGTTGCTGCTTTCGCAGCCAAACTGCTTCTGCACAAAAAGAATATGGGCAGACGTGAGTTTCACAATTTTCCGAATTTATCAGTATACTGCAGTAACGACGACTTGTTTGCCTACTGCCAACATTTGGAAAACCTCCACATTGACTTCACCGAACGATACCAGGACATTTTAAACTTGGAAATACCAGACTGGGTGTTGGATCCGTTTTCAAATGTCAACACAGCAATGTCACCTCAGCTGGAAGAAGAACTTATAGAATTGACAACAAACGAAGAAATAAAAATCAAGTTCAAAAATGGATATCAAGAATTTTGGCTACAAAAACCGATCCCGCAATTGTACCCTGGATTGTGGTCAATTGTTCAACGATTTTTGATAGCATTCCCATCGTCATATTTGTGTGAACGTGGATTTAGTGCTGTGGCAACGCTGCTTACTAAAAAGAGAAATCGTTTGCGTGTTACCGAACGTGGCGACTTGCGGCTGTTTTTGAGTAAATTGGAACCTGATATCAACAAACTTATTGAACAGCATCAGATTCAACCTTCACATTAGTTTTTATATAAGAATTGATTATGTTTGTTTTTATTTTCAATAAAAGATACTCTGTCCGAATACTATAAATTTACGTTTCAATAATCAGTTATAAGTACTTAGCGGTTTTTAAGTATGTTTAAAAAGGGGGGCGTTAAAAAATAATGTATTCTTAAAGTGGGCAGTAGACAAAAAAAGGTTGGGAACCCCTGCTCTAGAATTAACATGAACGAATTGAAAAAAAAATACATTTTCTTTAAAAGTTTCTGCTACAGTAGTGTCAGTAAACAAAGGTTCGAAAGCTATAGTCACTGTTCCGGCTATTAATTTTTCAGTTTCAGTACACACGACTACACATTAAGTTCGACTATATGGGTACATATAACTATGTTACATGCAATACAGATAATCGTATGAAAGCGACTGCCTATCGTGGCATCGGCCATTTATTGCGTTGCGCTTACAAAACAAACGAAAAGGCACCTTTTTTGAAGAAAAAAAAAAATCGCTCGCCTTTCATATTCTAAAAATATTATCCGGCTTGGATTTAAGTATATCACGCGGGGCTGCTGTTCTTACAAAACAGATACAAAAATTATATACCGTGGTTGTTCCGTTTTTACTGTTTTTCCTTTACTGTGCTAGTGCGTGGAGTATAATAATGGCGCTAAGGTTATCTCCACAATAGCGGCAGCTGATAGGCACCGCATTGGATGTGTGGAGCTTCTTCAATCATATCGGCTATTTATACGTCTACTGCTGAACAAAGGCCTCCCCGTAGATTTCACAACTGTGTTATTATTTTGGGGGGTATTTGCCAATACTCATCACGCTTGGCAGGCGGGTTACTGCGGCTACCGCTTCACAGAAGGGACGCTGCTGCCCATCCCTCTGGTTTAGATTCCCTTAGTCGCCTTTTACGACATCCACAGGAGGAGATGGAGTGGTGCTATATTCTTAATCCGGACGCCACACGGTTAAGCTTCTTACTATGTTTGATTATAATTGTTTCCAGATTTTGAAAACTGGTTCAGTTTACTGTCTGTTAAAAGGTTATATGCGTTCGAATCGCTGCCATCGCAAGACGTTTGAAGACGAAGACGTTCTTGACGTGTACGTTCGAATATGAACTTAATCAATATAATGTTCATATATAAGTTTTTTAAATATGGAATTAATTATTCAGCTTTGGGGCAGTCTGGTCAGATTATACTCGTATAACCGTTTACCGGGCTGGGACTATTTTCCAGTTTCAGTTGAATGATGAAAATTTACGAAACAACGTGCTTGACAATAAGTTTTAAAAAATACTAGCCATCGCACCGTTTATTAGTCCAGTTAAACAAGACTAAACTCGAAATTTGAGCGAGCTGGCTGAACTTTTTGATACAACTATGTTTGAGGTACTCAAAAACTATGTGTCTATAAATGTAAAATGCAACCCACGAGAAGGTTTGAAATAAATAAAATAAAGTGTTTTATTTTTTAACTGGCTTCAAAATTGTAACTGGTGCTGAATGCTTTCAACTCGAAAGTCGGACGGGGCCAGGTATAGTGTTGAGTAGGACATATAAGAGGCGGTACATTTGTCCCGTACATGACACAATATTGTAAGAGCGGCTTCATAAATAAAGTATTTTTATCCTTTTCAGTGGTTTTAATATTTTTATATCGTGTAGGGGTTTTGAAGTCGATATTTATTTGTTTTGTTAATAAGTTTTATTTGGAATATAGACAGAAAAAAAAGTCCAAAGTAAATAAAGTTGACAAAATTTATACATGTACATACTTAACGAGTTAGGAAGAATAATGATGATTTTTTATTGACAGTTTTTGTTTGCCTCAAACTTAGTTCCTACATCAAAATTTTGCTAGCTCGCTCAAATTTTGATTTAAAGGCTTGTTTGACTATTATAATACTGCCAGCAGATTCAGCAGAATAATTAAAAACATGCAGCTTCACTATCTTATCTGTGTTTAATAAAATGATATCAACTCTAAAATTTTCTCGCGGTATCGTCTGAAATGTGATCGATTGACGGTATACCTGTATATATTTCCTATAATAAACTTATAAAATATGACTGCGATATACAACATAGTTTTCATTTCAGAACTGCAAAGCTTATGCGAAAAAATCCATCCAATATTTACCACCAATTGGTTGGATGTGGAAGTTCTCCGAATTTGTATTTCTAGAAAGATCCTTCGAAAAAGATAAGGAGACGATTAAATACCAGATATCAGAATTATGTGACTATCCGGATCCTGTATGGGTGAGTTTATCACTTGCATTATAGTGTAAACTGATAATAAATTGAATCAACAGTTACTTGTTATAATAAAACACTTTTAAACGGATTCTACCGCGTATATTTTAGATTTTCCTGACGTTTCGAACACTTTGCAGGGTTCGTGGTCGCAGGATGATTAAGGTGACAGGCGTAGTTACAGATTTTAAAAAGTCATTTTATTTTATCAACTGTACAATTATAATCAAAAATTATTTCGATGCACGCAGTAATCACTCACAGTGTCTTGGTGTTTTTTAGTGTGGTATTTAGTTTGGGACTTTATTATTTTGATAACAGGATTCCAAACTGGTGGCCACCAAACCAAACCAGCCATCTTCTCTATTAAAATTAGGATGTTTTTTAATTTCAATAGCCTCACGAAACATTCTTGGTACATATCGGTTCTCTTTTGCAAGGACTTGAGGTTGACCGAAACGAAGAAAATGGTTGGGTTTGTCTAAGGCATGTTCGCACACTGCAGACTTTGTGGAGCGTCTATGCTTGATGTCAGCTATGTGTTCTTGTTATCTAGTGGCTATACTACGCTTTGTTTGCCCTATGTATGACAACCCACACTCACAGTCAGTCTTATAGACCCCTGCATCTTGTACAGGAATGTGACATTTCACCGGTTTGAGAAGTTGGCTGAGCTTCTTATGCGGCTTGAAGTAGCTTTTTATGGAAACACGCTTTAGGATATGACCAATTCTGTCGGTGACTCCCTTAATGGATCGTAAAACTGCAGGTCGTCGGTCAACCGTGGTGGGTTTCGGGCGGCTTCTGCGACGGGGATATGGCGCTCTCAAATTGATACGCTGGAGAACTTCCTTCACATGGTGAAGTTCCCCTGCCAGATGGACGGGGTCGCAGATGCCGTGTGTTCTCTGTAACAAAGATTTAGCCATGGTAGCTAACTGACAAGGATGGTGGTGAGATTCACCATTAAGGTGCCTGTCTGTATGGGTTGGCTTTGTATACACGGTGTGACTAACATAATGATCAGGATTATGGATGAGAAGTATGTCAAGGAAGGCTAAGGATTTATTATCCTCCAATTCCATAGTAAACTGAAATTTACTATGTATTAAATTTAGGTGTTTTAACTAAAATCTAAAATATACGCGATAGAATCTGTTTAAAAGTGTTTTATTATAATGTGTATTACTCGCGAAAACCTAAGACATTACTACAGTTACTTGATTATTTAATTAGTGTAATAAGAGACTGATTGACATTTATTCGTTTACGAGTAATTTTTATTTCCTACATATCTATCTTCTATGCTATAATGAAACTCAAGGTACTATTTCTGTACATTGAATATTTTTCTTCCATGCCATTTATATTGACGTGGTCACTCACAATGGGCCTCATAAGAAAGCTCAAGGTCACCCAGCGAGCTATGGAGAGAGAGCTATGCTTGGTATTGCACTACAAGATCAAATTAGAAATGAGGAGATCCGTAGAAGAACTAAAGCTGTCGACATAGCCGAATGGATTAGTAAACTGAAGTGGCAATGGGCGGGGCACATTGCTCGTAGAGCTGATGGCCGTTGGGGCACAAAGGTTCTCGAATGGAGACCGCGCACCGGAAAACGCAGCGTGGGACAACCTCCAACAAGATGGACAGACGACCTGGTGAAGGTGGCTGGGAGTCGTTGGATGAGAGCGGCATGAAACCGCTCGTTGTGGAAATCTGAGGGGGAGACCTTTGTTCAGCAGTGGACGTTCTCTGGCTGATATGGTGATGATGATGATGCCATTTATTCAGACGCCGAAGCAACCATTTTTGGAAACAGTCAATATGTGTATCCATTGGATGGATTTTGATGGGAATTTCAGTATCTTAAATGGGCCAAGCATTTATAGTAAACAACTATCATCACTCTATATCTTATAAGATCTCAGTAGTGAACTATTCCTTTTGTGTAATGTGGATGGATTTATTTTAAGTGTTTAAAACTTACAATAAGCGATGGCTTCAAAAATTGTTATGTAAATCATTTAGCTGTAACAAAGGCCACATTTCTTACGTTATAAAATATTTTAACACTGACATCCAATATACTTAGCGGTCTAATGATAGGATTGTGTGGTTTTTGCGTACGAAGCCGGGTTATCTGTTATTTTTCTATTTGTGTGATATTCGATTTCAGCTGCTAATGACTCCGGAGGGAACTCGGTACACAATGAAAAAACACGAAGCATCTTTAAAATTTGCAGCTGAGAAGAACTTACCTCTTCTTAAACACCATCTAACGCCTCGCACTAGAGGTTTCACCACGAGCTTACAGTTCTTTAGAGGAAAAATACCTGTTATTTACAACATACAACTGGCCTTTGAAAAAGATAGCAAGGTAAGATATTTCATTAAGTATATGACCTAACAAGTTTGAACTGTCAAGGCCTTTAAACATATCCAAGCGTCAACAAATAAATAATCTCTGACTAACACAGCTATAATCAAGGTTATCAAAAACATGTATATTTCGAATTAAACATGACTTTAATAATATATGATTGTTCAATAATATGACGGGTGTAAGTGATATCGTAACAAAAACTAATACCATGGATTCAGTACATGATTCCGGAATTCTCAGTGTTAGAATTTAGCGTCACTAATGAAACTAATTTAAAAAAAATACAGTTTA
Source organism: Diloba caeruleocephala (assembly GCA_947459985.1). NCBI lineage: Eukaryota > Metazoa > Arthropoda > Insecta > Lepidoptera > Noctuidae > Diloba > Diloba caeruleocephala. The sequence continues at coordinate 19,572,546 of OX381610.1, forward strand.
CTAGCTGACACGGCAAACGTTGCTTTGCCATATAATTGAAAAAGCTAGAATAATTTCACTGTATTGCATTTACTATAATATAAATTTAACTTACTAAATCCAGTCAACTAATTACCTTATACCGCCATCTGTTAGAATCTTATCGAACTGTTTGTCAGATAATAAACAAATAATTCGCAATAAAACAATATTGCGATTATAAATATAAACTATCCTATCTTTTACTTTGGACAAAACTGCACACAGTATGCATAATTTTATTAAAATCGGATCAGTAGTTAAGGAGTTCATAGCGGACAAACAACGTGACACGTAATTTATATATATTAAGATAAGATTTAACTGATTTCAATATAAAATAATTGTTTCGTTTATTCTAACGCTATTTTGAATAAAAACAATATACTATTTATTTTCACATAATAGTGGACTTTGTTTTAGGGGGACAATCAGTACGATTTAGGGATAGCGCTTATATATAAAAAGTTGTAATTTTCAAGTATTCTTTATTTATATATTCAAATAATTTATTAGCAAGAATGTAGTTGTACAATATAGATATTTAAATTGAGCCTTAGTTCGGTCCCAGATATTATAATACACTAGTACAGATACCCATATAAAGACATGGCAGCTCCCTAACTCCGGCTAGCGAACTGGCAAACGGTTTTTTAACAGATGGCAGATTTTACAACGCCGTCTATGAGTTCGCTTAGGTGCTAGGCGGCATCGGTACTACTAGATGGCGCTCTTTTATTATAATACACTGGCATACCAACTACCTATACTTTGATATCACATCGAGCAGTCAAGGACAAAACGTATAATATAAGTAGTTGAATTGAACATAGTTTACGGAAATATATCGCGTTTAATTAATTCATTCTATATACTTACGTACAGCATCTATACGTGCAACGTGCAGCCCTAGCACATACAATTATTACCTCATTAATACACAAATATATGAAATACAAAATAAAACAATATTATATTGTTCTACCCTATATACTCACACTTGCTCATAATAATACCTGAAATAATCATACGTGCAATACACAATTAAGCAACACCTTTGTATAGTGGAACATAAATGCATGCACCATAAATATATAAAATAAAATACTACGAGGCCGGCACTGAACATTTCGGGAATCAAGGAAGTGACACAACATTACTATTTAAAAATGTATTTATTGCTTTTCGAAGTATTCTCCGCGAAATTTGACACATTTTTCCATACGATGGAACCAATCATTGAAGCAACCATTCCATTCGGAAGTTGGGGTCTCCAAAATGGCCGTTTTGTAGGCGTCCACAGCTTCTTTAGGTGATGAAAATCTCTGTTCACGCAATTTATTCTTTATTTTAGGGAAAGTATAGAAATCATTAGGGCTTAGGTCGGGGCTGTACGGCGGATGGTCTAATAATGCTGTTTTCTTGTTCTAAAAACTCTTTTGTTCTGTGCGCGGTGTGAGAACTCGCATTGTCGTGATGGAGGATGATGCGGCGGTTGCAGTTCTCTCTACGGAGTTCAGAAACGACCTGTGGCTAACAAATGCTAGCATACCATTCTGCATTAACCGTTCTTTGTCCCTCAAGAGGAATAGTCGTAACATGGCCGGTTTTGGAGACAAACGTGGCCACCATTTTTTTTGCAACACTCCGTGAACGAACAATTTTTGTTGGCTTTAACTCATTTTCGAACACCCAAACTCGTGACTGGTTTTTTGTTTCGGGTTCGTACGCATATATCCAGGTTTCGTCACCTGATACGATGTTGTATACAGCATTTGAGGATCCTGCGTGGAATCTTTCGAGAGTTCTGACGCTCCAAGTAACGCGAGCCGCTTTTTGCTCTTCACATAGCAAATGCGGTATCCATCGGGGAAACAACTTTTTTACACCTAATTGTTCATGCAAGATTATTTGCATTTGACTCATGCCAATGTCTAAAGTTGCCTGAATTTCGCGGTATGTCACATGTCGATCTTCCTCAATCAGCTTACGCACAGCATCAACGTTTTCTTGGGTGACTGCAGTTTTTGGACGACCTTGACGAGGATCATCACTGAGCTTGACACGTCCACGTTGAAATTCAGCAAACCAGCGATAAATTGCGGTTTTGGATGGGGCTTCATCACCAAATGCAGAAATCATCCGGTCAACACACTGTTTTTGTGTTAAACCACTTCGAAAGTCATAATAAATCATCGCTCTTGAATTTTCTCGAGTCAATTCCATTTTCTCAACGACTAAACAAGTTTGACAAAACCTTGTGACAAGACCGTGAATCTTTTTTTAAATAAATAAATGGTATTCGATTTGTAAAACCAAGGAGTTTTCATTTAAAAAAAATTTAATATGACAGGAATAGTGGAAATATTCCATTCCCGATACTTTTAGTGCAGCCTATGTAATGTTAATATGCTCGACGTTTCGAACACATTGCAGCGTCCGTGGTCACGAGCAGACTGATTTGTTTACTTATTTTTTCCTTTGTTGGGCTTCTCGCATACATTTCAGGGAAATGTGGTTGCTTAACCGGTCATTTTCTGGCGAAGCCAAAAGAGGCCTACGGACGCTGCAAAGTGTTCGAAACGTCGAGCATATTAACATTAGTATTTTATTTTATATATTTATGGTGCATGCATTTATGTTCCACTATACAAAGGTGTTGCTTAATTGTGTATTGCACGTATGATTATTTCAGGTATTATTATGAGCAAGTGTGAGTATATAGGGTAGAACAATATAATATTGTTTTATTTTGTATTTCATATATTGGTGAATTAATGAGGTATAGTAATTAAAAAAAACTATTTCCAGTTTATATTCGTTGATATCATATTTTATTTTATTTATTTGACGAAAATCACAATATTAAGAGTGAAAAACCTGTTAAATAACGCGATAGAACACAAAACTGACATCTTAAGGCTACAAGTCGTTGAGTAATCGTTTAGTTTTGATTCTATCGGGTTAAAGTTCTTTTTTATTTTTTTGGTGTTCAGTTGAAATTCTACATGGAACTTCCTTCACCCCGGGGAAGGGCGAAGGGGTACTCCTACCGGCTAAAACCACTGGAGCCATCATCTTCGGCACCGAAAGGGGGCCTCCAGGTCCTCGTAAGATCACACTAGAGCCGCCCGATGGTGCCACGCCTTTAGGCATATCACGGAGAGGATGATTTTAAAGCGGCGGTAAAAAGGTCGCCCCCCTAGGCACTTCTCGGGGATGATTGTAAAGGATCCTTCCAAACCTCGCTTTGCGCTGTGCTGCGCACACGGCGGCACGTGTCCACGTGCGCACCGCCATCTTCCCTGAGGTCGGTGTGAGCGTGCATGTGACGAAGTCATCCTTCATCTTCATTTCAATCAGCCTCTTTCATGGCTTCATACCTTTTATCACCATCACTGTCCACTTCATTATTCATTCGTTATTCAAATCAAAATTCGAATTTATTATGTGACGTAGAGTCGCTCTTCACATTTTGATTATTACACATTCGATTCTGAACGCTAGTGGTTCGACATACAGCTCTGACAAATAGTCTCCTGCAATATTACAATTACTTTCAAACCTCAACGATATTTAGATCGTTGGTTTTACGAGAATCGGGGTACAGTGGCTTAACGTGTTTGGCAAGACACCCCTCCCATCCAGACCGTGGCATGGAAATGAAATAGTAGGAGGGGAATCTATTGCAAATACCTTAAAGCAAAATGAAAGCTGGGAGGCTACCTATCATTGAAATGGGTTCGAATTGAACTAAAAAGCTTAATTTATATTTTCTGATGAAAATACGCGAATAATGAGGGTAAATAGTAAAATATCCAAAGAGAAATTGTATGTTTACGAATATTACTTCAGCTAATATCTGCCGTATAATGCTTTTTAGTGATTGATAATTTCACAATTGCTACATGTGGCGCCATCTATGAATTTTTATAAAGACCGTTTATATTTTGTTCGAGTTGAGACCCCATGGTTCGGTACATTCATACCATAACAATGGTGTGCAAACTAAAAATAAAATAACAAAATACGCAATATTATACGAATGAGCATTAATATCATCAATAATTACATTTTCATAAATAATAATGTCAGTTTAATTAATGTCAAAAGCATAGTTAAAACTGCCAAGCAAATTAAATTATTTTGATTCATTGTATAATTTAAATCATGATGGAAAAAGATTAGAATTGAATTAGTATTTCAACATTAATTACAATTTATTGATCTGTCATAAAATCGTTAAGGTTATAAAACATTTACCTAAAAGCCATTTGGTTAGGACTTCTATAAAAAAGTCACAGGTAAATCTTTAAAGCGATTGGGTAGTTTATTGTATTGTTATATTATTTCTTGTAGTTTATTGTATTGTTGTTATTATTATCTACATATCTCTCTTTTCACGGGTTTATATCCTCTGTATAGGGGGACCCGGCCTTTTGATAGGCTTACGCGGGGACGTGGGTTCAACACGCAGGGGCCCTTTAGAGAATTTTAATCTAAAATGTAATGGGACACCGACCGGGGACGCTCCATAGCTGCACTACAAAATGAAGTCATGGGTTGTCCCCGGTGGTGTAATGCTACTGTATGAGATGGAAACTTATAACGATAAGGTTATACGTTATTATTATTATATGTATAATATAAATATAAATGAATAAAGTAAAAAAATGATCACAATTTTATTATGAAAACACTCACGAATAAAGAAAACGCGCCGCTGCAATAAAATTGATTGGTGGAACAAATTTACTTACTAATTACTGCAAAAAATATAGGGTTACATTTTCGTTTATTAAAACGATAACCCAATCGCTAATACTACTACTGATAGTTCCCTTGCATATGAGTTCACTATTTTTGTATATAAGCACTACAGTGCGGCCGCCGAGAGAATGCGTTCCTGACATCTGTTAATTGGTCTAGTTTCTTTTATATTCTAGATTAAATTACATTGTTCTGCGGCCATACATTGTTAGCCTAAGAACTAACAGGCATGTAAAATTACTTTCTGTGTTCTAAATGATAACTACATTTGACTGAAATTAAAGTAACGGACATTATCTTTTTTTTTAAACGTTGCCCCACACTAGACTCCTTATTAGACATCTAACACGATTTATCACACATACGTCGCATTAGAAAAATATCTGTAACAAACGCTAAAACGCAAAATAGATTAAGATTACCTAGGTACCAATTCATTATATAGGGCGGGTGTAGTCTAAAAATCCAAAAGCATTTTACCGTTCATTAGCGATACGTTTACGTTACTATACGTAAAAATTCGTGCTAGGCCCACAGAAGACGCTTTTGAGATTCGGGCAACGTGCGACTCGCATGACTCACATGAAATGCGTATACACAGTATAAAATATGTAGCCGTGTGTACTATACACCACCACTTTAGATTTTTCTTAGATTGTATAAATGTGGAAGCTTTCCACGCACAGAAAAATGTAGTATTGACTGGCTATGGTAGTAAGTCTTTGTTATCTACCTTTCTATTTAGGTAATGATAAGATTACCAGCTATTACCAATGGTAGAGGAACCAAGAAATAAATTAGATTACATAGTAATTAACTTCTACCTTCAGTTTCTACTTCCAGCAAAGCGTCAATTACAAAATTAAGTTTTAAATAAAAGAAAACGTTAGTTGCGTAACGTTGAACAACAGACACGCGTTCAATAATTAAAATATGTTTTGACAACCGCGACGACAATTGAGGACATCTCGAACTAGATTACCGCAGTTTACAGTACCTGTTAGTATATATTAGTATTTAGTAGGTAATACTTTTAAAGTGTTACACGTAATGTTTGTGATTAAATATAATGAACTTAATTATAGTATTGTCTTAGGTTTTCGCGATTAGTACACATTATAATAAAACAATTTTAAACGGATTAAATCGCGTGTATTATTGATTTTTGTTTTTCCTGACGTTTCGAACACTTTGCAGGGTTCGTGGTCGCAGGATGACTAAGGTGACAAGCGTCGTTACAGATTTAAAAAAAAAAACAATAATACACGCGATTTAATCCGTTTAAAATTGTTTTATTATAATGAACTTAATTATATTAATAAATTTAAGGATTGTCCTGATACGTCAGCGGGCTGATTACCTAAGTCCCAGACACTTTGCAACAGGCGTAAATTGCTCCAACGCTGCTGTCAAACGTCAATTAGGTATTACCTATTTGCCGATAGCGACTAAACAGGCAAAGATCTCTGACGCGCCTCTGTCGGACAATGAATGAACGAAAAACGTTCGTTCTTTTTAGTTCCACTGGTGGCTACTGGCGCTAGTAACTATGCATCTTCCACAATAGTGACTGGCGGGCGATGCCTTACGTAATACCAATTTTTTGACGCTTTGCCACCGGTGGATCCTTGGCTGCGCGATAGCTGCTATCGCGTCGGCTGTTGCTGTTTTTAGCTAATCAGCCCGCCGAGCAGATTACCGTATTAGATTACTGTAATCTTATAATGAACACTACATTATTGATTACAGAGACGGTATCTACCTGCCCTAACATTCTCGTTATTGAACGATTTTTACTTCAAAATTACTCTCAGCTATTACTCGTATTTGCTTAACTGTGTATAAACATCAACATAAAAGCACATACATTTGTCTGATATAAAAAAATTGCTGTTTAATTAAATGAGGCATTTAGAATTGATATGTATAACATTTGTTTTACCAGACTGCCCTACAAGGAGGCTAATGTCTTTCGAGTATGTGTACGTATGTCGTATTTCTTTGGCACGCCCTGTAGCCGCTGTAACAGCTTGATGGATTTTAACATTTATGAGGCGTCGTTAGATTTGTCTTGGAGGGTATAAAATTTAACTTTGGGGTATGCTATTTTTTACGCAGTCGGGTTTATTTATTTATTTAGTCACGTTTTACTTGGTATTTCTATTACATCAGAATTTGATATTCTCTTTCAGACTCCGCCCACATTAACTAGTTTGCTGTATGGCAAGTCGGTGCATGCCCATTTGTACATTGAGCGGATACCGGTGGAGAAAGTGCCCGAAGATGAAGGCGAGGCAGCGAAATGGCTGCACGAACTCTTCGTCGTAAAGGTACTTCGCGTCAGGCTTTCATTAATAATTCCCGTTTGAAGGGCACTGTAGCTGTTGAAATTGAGAATAGATAACGAATGTCTCGAGATGATGAGCGGATTGTGGTACCACGCATGACTTCTCATGGGTAGCATTACAATTGTTATGGACAGGCGTGACGCTTACCACCAGGCGAATAGAGTTCCGGTCTCGTCGACAAGTTGTATAGAAAAAAATGACCCTAGACTGATTATGATTAATTATCTTGAGTTTACCTATACTCCATCTATTATAACATTAAACAACGGCCTTCCACGTGACCACGGATTGTTACAAATATATTTGCTTGGTATCATTGCCTTTAATCAATCTATTTACAAAAAATATATAATCTAATCATTGCTATATATATTGCTATATATTACTATTTACAGGGTGTCCAGTAAATAGCACGTCATACTGCAGGGGGTGAGAGCTTGAATACCTACCGAAAAAACAATATATGTTCAGCAAAATCTTACGGATTTTTTTTTACCGCAATAACCCATTTCCGCAATCCAGAGATTTAAGCAGCTGGATACAGTCTACGTTGCACCTTTATAACTATATCAATATGAAACGAAATACAAGATTTTTTAAATTTATATGTAAATAAATTTATTCGTACAGATCCAGTTCAACTACCTCAAGGCCATACAAATATTTATTCCATCCGTGAATCGAACACTTAGCCTGCAGCGCAGAACTTTCATCGCTTACCTTACCAAACGCGCCAACCGTGCTGTCAATTGTAAAAGTGGTATTGATAATGAATTGATAAATAACATGAGTCAAAGGATGTCCACTGCTGAACAAAGGTCTCCCCCCATAATTTCCACAATCGTGTTGCAATTTTTGGGGAATTTTCTAGTACACACTACGCTTGGCAGGCGGGATGGTGAGCACAGTATGTCTACTGTCTTCGGAAGGGACGCTGCTGCCCATACCCCTGATTTACGAGTCCCTTGGTTGCCTTTTACAACATCCACGAGAAGACATGGGGTGGTGCTATATTCTTAATCCAGACACCACACGATATTTAGATAGCTACCTACTAATTAGCCGAGCTATATATTTTATAATTATTCCGTGTAATTTATTTCAGGACAAAATGCAAGACTCTTTTTTCAACACTGGGGACTTCTTCCTGGAGTCCGGCGTTGAACGGGTGGAGTCGTTCACAGTTCCTCCGCCCATATGGTCGTTAGTGAATGCGCTTGGTTGGGCCATCATCACACTCACTCCCATGCTTTACTACCTACTCGGACTTTTGTTCAGTGGAAAACTTCTATATTTCTCTATAGCATGCGCTATATTTGGAGCTTGTAAGTCTATTACGGATACATTATTGCCGAATATAACTACTTTATAATCAAAGACTCACCCCACACCTCATCCCGTGGGTGTCGTAATGTCGCGACTATGGGATTAGCCGGAGGATGGGCAACAGCGTCCTTTGAGTATTTTTAACATTAACAACTCAACTGCGATCGCCAACCCGCTTGTCAAGCTTGGCAATTATGGGAAATCCTCCCTATGAGCACACTACGGATTTTGACTGGTCGTTGTGGCGATCTTTGAGAGAGGCTTGTGTCCAGTAGTTGACTTCATTTGGCTGAAATGATGATGATGATGAATCAAAGACTATTAATCCATGGAAACAACAGTGTAAGTTTAAAAAAGTGCTGATCGGTCGAGATATTTGCGAATTGTGTGGAATTGTGTGGTGGATTGAACAAATGTCGAATATTATTAATACTTCAATACTATCTAGAGACGCTATGGCGGGCACAATTATCTTGAAGAAAAATGTTGATGACAAAAAATAAGTATTAGAAAAATTATAATTATTTTTGTCTACACAACATTGATGTCGAGAACATTATGCTCATCATTATTGTAACATGATTTAAAAAGGAAATCTACAACTTGGAACGCCGCACTAAAGTCTCGCCAAAGAACATCCACTGTTGAACAAAGGCCTGCCCCATATGTTTCCAAAATGTGTGCGTGTAAATGCTTCAAGTGAATAAAAATATTTTTACTTTATCCAATGACATTTTACATATAAACGCGTCATACATAAAACAAAATACTATATTTTATTTACAATATCGATTTACGTTACGTATTTATTTATGTATGAAATAAAACGTCGTTATATCTCACAATAGCAGTATACTTCGGGCATCGTCTATAAACACAGGATGGCAATATTTTTTCGCAATATGTTACTAAACGTTGTTAATTCACGTCGCGCCACGACACTGATCGTTGCGGCTAAGTGAACACCGGGCAATTACTTTGTTTTCATGTGACCATCATAGAGCGCGGGCAACGCATCTACACTTATAAAAACATCTTAGTCTTTATCTATCTGAACAAATATTGTTTATTAACTAACATAAACTTTTGTTTCAGTTTTCATTCTCCTTCAAAAGTCTATTGGAATGTCTAAAATCAGTCAAGGATCATCCTATGGAACTGAAACGAAGTAAGGTACCTATTGCAGTATTCTTTCTTATTCAAGATATTCTATCAATCATACCTGTATACTATAATTGATTTAAAAAACCTAGATCATGTATAACTTAAGCCAAATCCGATATAGAATGATTAATCATAAAATGTTAGCCAGCAACCGACGACACGTAGGTATTACCAACCTTATTGTTAAGATTTACAATAAAATTATTGTATAACATAGATAAGATATTGATTTTGCGTCTAAGGGATTATCTCTTATGTGGTTACAATGTGCTGTGATCCAGTACGTTTGGCCAAGTGGCGATAACGATTTTTTTGAGTCGGTCTATGACGAAGTCCATGATCAGAAGTGGACTGTTACTAATAAATTTGGTTTTAAGACCCTGATCGACAAATTTTACACAGAAGCTACCGAAGTGTTACCAGCTTCGTAATTGAGTTTGAAAGTGGAACACTCTAAAGCAACCTCAGTATATTTTTGTGTTCTTTTTTTTTGCCTGATAAGCTGTTTAGCAATCGCCTACGTGCAATGGCACTCAAGACGATAATCACCCGGCCAGTCAGAAAGAGTCCACGTATAATTATAAAGATTTTTACAGTAATGATTCATAGTTAAAATTGTATTCAGACTAAAAAAGGAATTTATAGTAAAATGAGCCTGACGACGACGATAATTATTTCATTCTCTCATGCTCTGAGTTTCAAAAATTAAAATAGTCATTACAAGTGCCAACAGACAGGTCTTGAGAATGGTTAACGTTTGAGCAAGAAAACACAAGTTAACTTCGACCGGTCAATAATGTGTTTTAATGGTACATTACTTATAACCAGTTTTATGTTTAATTTAAGTTATATGCTTAATTTAGTAATTTTCGTGTTTGTTGCTCAAATGCCTCAAACATAATACTCATTGAAACTTACTTTATATCGTAAGTTTACAACACGCCCTTCCCCGGGGCGGAGGAAATACATGATGTATTTCACCGGATCTTTAAAACACGTATTGTAGACATAGGCATTTTAAAGACAACTTGCAATGAGAAAATTTTCTTTTATGTTGATTGTATGTATTATAAGACCTTTTGTTTGACTTAAGTATATTTATATAAGGCTGTAAAAATGCACAAATAAACTGTTAATAACAATTTTACATCGAATTTGGCTTCAGTTATATTTACATACATCATATTATGTACTATTTTGTTTTATCAATATTTGGCTGATAATCAGAGATCGGATAACCGAATGCATATTTACCAAAATTTTATTTTGCTACAAATGTGTGAAAGAGGCTTTTGAAAATAATTTATTTGATTTAAAAAGCCATACACGGGATTGCGTAACCAATCGAATGTATATTTACTTAAAGTTATGTGTTCACTATCCGGATAGACTAGCTGAAAATCGGGTGATTCTATAAAATGTGGTAAGGTAATTTTTCCAAAAAATAGGTCTTTTTTGTATGAGAATCCACATTTTTTTGTCATTTTCTACGATTTTAGGAAGGTAAATATATATTCATCAAATACCAGGTAAAGATGATTCTATTCTATTTATGATTATATTCCGGGATCGCGGGATTTGTTTAAATAAAAAAGTACATTCTAATTAGCCAACACTTGAACTTTAGTTAAATATGCAGATACATGCTTATTCGAAATCTGGCTCTCTGCTGATAATAGTAGGTATAAATAAATGACGGAATAAGATGCATATTTGTGTATTGTGTGTATAAAAAAATTACAGTTGTATTTTGAAACGTATATGTTTAAAACATTTTTGAATGTCCTCAATAATATAAGAAGCTGCTAATTTTTGATAGATTGTTTTTGCGTTTGATTTGTTGAAAAGTCTTACTTTGACTGCCTAGTTTATTTATTGTTATTTTTGTTGCATACATCTTATTTAGACACGTGTAGATACGATAAGCGTATGTCTCAATATGTTGTATTTTTCGTGAAATGCTCTTTATCTGTTCATATGTATAGTTTATACATATAGCAACGTCAACACTAATCCGAGCAAATAATCGTTAAATTTAAAGCCGCCGTCTTAGATTATAATAGTACTATCTTGTTTTGAACCTAACAATATCGGGATATTATTACTATTGATGAAGTTAGGACTGAATAAAGCGAAAAATTTAGTTGTATTTTATATAGACCGAAATGAGTTACTTACACACTTCAATGCATTCTGTATTTTCTATTTTTATAAAGGTATTTGGATATTCTTAAATTATATTTCTTTTTATAGAATCATGTTTGTAATATATTATTCAAGAATGTACAGTAAAGGGACCGATTTGTAAAATAATAAACAGCAAAGCGGTGTAACAGTCATGAGGTGTAGGTTGGATACAATGTGTACCTACGGATTACATTATGCAACAATGTTACTTGGTTCTGTACAACATAATTACTTTTGTACATACAATGGAATAATAACGTGATTTATGCAGTGTTAGTTTTCAATAATCAGCCAGATTTTCAAGGACGGTTCAGAGTCGCAAATATTTTCGACCTATGAAATAAAAATAACATATTTTACAAGATTTAATTCGTCTCCTCCACTAAAACAGAACGTGTGGCAAGCATACAAACATACATTAAGCGACGCACGCGCGCACAATTCGAGGTCAAGCGCACGTGTATATAGTAGCGGCGAGCATGGTCATGTTTTTAAGTTAAGAATTTTTTCGGACATTTTCAAAAGAATGTATTGGTAATATTTATTTTTAATTTAACAGTAATGTTTAAAATACTCCTGCGAATTGATCACTAAATGAATATTAATTTTAAAATTTGGCTTATCTTTAAAAACTACCTCTGTAACATGTTTTAGTTATCGAGTAACATGATAAATATTAATGTTTACCAAAATGAATACTATAATACAGTAGAGGCATCGTATGATGGTGCGTATACGTAAACCTTTAAATTCCCCAAATATTGACCGCTAATTGTGACGGAATAGTGAGATATTGCTGGGGCTATACTTTATAATAATTTGAAATGTATAAAGACACTATTGTAAGCTGACACACACGCCATCATACAGTGCCCCTAGTTTAGTTGCATAAGAACCTATCCTATGTAAGCCGGTAGGATCGACTTCCGATACATTATATTTTTGTACAGCCTGCAAGCTGTAAGCAATATTCGATGTTGTTAAATCATTTATGCACAGTTATTAACTCAAACAAGCACAAAAAGTTGTCAACTTTAGCTAATACGTGCAATTTAGTTTGTTCAATTTCAATATTTTATGTTAAAAGTTGATTTGAAATGTCAATTAACAATGTAGGTAGCTACTTCTATAAAAATTAAAAGGGGGAATCACGTTGCGGTCATAACGGGTCTTCATCCTGTCAGGCATCTGTTGGCTGTATTGTCTGACATGCTCGTATACGTCGTTCATCTTGTTGCGCAAATCATTCGCGTAGTCTGTCACACTACGTGGAGCATCGGGGGGAATGCTACGTGGAGCATCGGGGGGAATGCCAGTGATTAAGTCAGCTGGCAAGCGTAACTCTCTTCCAAAGTTCGCGAAAGCTGGTGTAACCGTTGTACTCTCATGAACTGCACTTCGGTATGATAGAAGGAATGGCTGAATGTGCTTGTCCCAATCTCTTTGCCTGCTCTCCACGACTTTTGCCAAATATCTCTCCAAGGTCTGGTTGAGTCGTTCTACCATCCCATCAGATTGTGGGTGATAAGAGGTATGGTTTTGTGGGTTCCCATCACTTGACAAGTTTCCTGAAATATCTGTGACTCAAAATTCCTTCCTTGATCACTGTGTATTTTAAGGGTACTCCGAACCGGCAGAAGACTCATGGACTAATTTTTCGGCAACTGTCGAAGCTTCCTGGTTAGGAATGGCGAAGACTTCAAGGTCACTTTGTGAAGTAATCCATGACAACCAGAAAGTAATTGTTTCCATTTTCACTTTTAGGGAACGGTCCCACAACGTCAAGCGCTAACCGTTCCCATGGAGCTCGAACGTTGTACTACTTTAATGCTCTCTCCTACACACATACGTACTTTCACAGCCGCGCAGCAGGTGCATTTTCGACACCAGTCCTCAACATCATCCTGACAGTGGACCCAGTAAAACCGTTCCCGAATCTTTAACAGAGTCATTTTTACACCCATTTGTCCTGCTGAACATCCATTATGGTAGAGCTGAAGAACATCCGGTACCATGGCCTTAAGAATGGCGATTTTCAGGTATGAAATCAGACTCCCGAGATCGATCTTCTCTTGGTGTACTTCGCTTTGGGCAATTCAACCGGAGGTGGCCTCTTTCTCCACAGGTGTAGCATCTAGACTGTGTCCTCGGGAACGGTCGCGTACAGGTGATACTAAAACCCCCCTGATGCGGTGGATTCGATGGTCCTGTTTTACTGCCTCACCTCCAAAGCATGGGTCAACGCGTCCTTTAGTGTCTCACGATGCCCAAATCTCACAGCAGCTCTAACTTCCAGGTCACGTATTCCATCGACGAACGCTTGTACTAGAATTTTTTCGATTTCAACTGCTCATTGTTGAAGGTTTTCTGCATTACGTTGAATACGGTCCTTCAACTGAGCACGAAACACGTGCTCGAGATGGGCGTCACCATATCTGGACTCTATTGCCTCAACTAGTTGCTCGTACGTGACACCCTTACCGAGGGCCTCTAGGATTGTTAAGGCCTGGTCACGAAGCCCTAAGGTGAGTGCAGTCATGGCCTGCTCTTTGGTCCACCCGTTTACCTTCATCACGGCCTCAAACTGTATCTTGTAGGCCGACCACGAGGATGTTCCGTCGAATGGTGGCACTTTAAAGCCACGTACCGAATGTGCAGCAACCACAGAAGTCACAGTCCCGTCTCCAGTCTTAAGGTCGCTTAAAGTCTTCCTCACATCAGCAATTTGGACTTCGGCTTCGGGGATACGATTCTCGTGCTGATGAACCTGCTCCTTCATTGTGTTGAGCTCTTTACAGAATGTCGCGTGTAGATCCTTTATGAGAAGCATCTGCTCTTCTTGGCGGCGGGCCTGCTCCTCTTTATCCCGAAGCAGCTGTTCTTCCAGCCGTCGTGATTGCTCTTCCTGGCGGCGAGTCTGCTCTTGTAGCATCGCCATTAGAGCCGAAAAGTCTAGAGTCCCTGGCGCTGGAGAAGCTTCCGATGGACCACCGACTGGCACCGACGTCAGCTGGTGACTACATGGTGCCGGCGATCTTCCAAATCGCCGCTGGTCCATTTCCTGCTGCCGTTGACGCCTAGTTTGAATACCGTCCGTGCCTTCCTTTGGCAAAACCGGCATAATTTATCCCACTTCTGACACCAAATGTTACGAGCCCACGGTACACACAATTTAATCATGAATACAATTAATATTGCTTATAAAACTTACAGGATAATTGTTTGCTATTCCACTTGTTCTTCACTGTGTCGCAGAGTAAACTGAACTGTCAGTCTTTCGTTCACGGCCACTATATATATGGGCCAACCGATACTTTGTAGAAAGTTTCAGAATGTTAGCTTTCTAGAATTTTCAGACTATGTAGACACCACTACTAGACACCAGATGGCGCCACATAGAACAATACCGAACATACTGGATGTTACTACAAACCGTAGTACCGTTACTGGATAACAGATGGCGCTACGTGCCTTATTTACGAAGAACTATCCAGAACACTATGAGTTTCTACACGCCTTGGTATCGCGACTAAACACCAGATGGCGCCACGTTTCGTTATTGTTTATCGGATGGCGTAACAATATATATTCCTGTTATTTGAGAAATTGCAATGTCAACGTAACATGCTTTTATGATAAACCAAATATTGAGATCCGTTAGAGTCCGAGATAATAGGCTATATGCCTAAAATATACCCCTGATACCTGAAGAGCGCACAGCTCAAAATATTTTCGCGAATATGCATGCCCTTTGCTAACATTATCATATAACATTTTGTTTTAGGTCAATTATTCAAGATTAACGAATGCACAAAATGTGTCCAAAGCCTTCATACATGTCGTCTTACAGTTGGTAACCGATTCACTAGACTGCGCAATTCTATTCTCTGTTTACGTCTCTGTGTACAGTATTTTACACGATGGTTTTTGTTTAACTGTTGTGGTGCAATTTGAATATCTTAACAATTTAATAATAAAACCATAGGAGGCTGCTCTACTGCTATAATATAAAGGTGTATTATTAGTTAGTTTAAAGGCCTAGCGCCGGCGGTGAGTGAATCGAAGAACTAAAATAATTTGTAATTTAAACATATTCTGACATGTTTTGAATTCGAGTAGAGTTTATTTACGTTCCTGAGGCCCTATTGTAAGTCGTATTGGTTGTTGAATGTGTAAGAAAAACGTAAAAACGTAAAAATTTGCGTTTTTACGCATTGCGTTACGTAAACATTTAATGCTTTCTAAATCAGTCGGACAGTCGCCTTATTAGCCTACAAAACTTACAATACAGCGCAAGGGATACTTCTGCAAAATACTTCCCCAAAATGAAATGTAAGCATTTTTCATATGTAAAAGCATAATTTTTGGAACCTGTTTTATGTACCTACTTATATGATTCAAATAGCTGATATTGTAGAATTTTTTCTAGCGCATCAAATAAGCTAAGGTGCGACTGAGATAGCAATATTTTGGTAGGGTTTACACTCGCGTCGCAACAATTTTACCCGCTCAATTCGCCCGCCGCCGGTCTCTTATGAACCGAGTTTAAATTAAACCGCTTGTATTAGTTTTTAATCTATGTGATAGAAAACACTACTGTCACCGACTTTATGATGAATTAAGAATTAGTCCAAGAGGGAAATTAATCAAAAATTATTCACCCTACATGAGACGGATTCTTCATAATTATTGTGATATGCCAAATTGATACTATACATAGTTCTACGAATATAGCACAATACTGGTGCAAATTATAGACTTGTATTTATGGTCGGTTATTTTCATTTCAATAGATAACATAGATGTTGTAACTTTGTAAGTATGTTTATTATTATTAAACTTGTACTACTTAACTCATTGTTTTATGTTTTTCCTACCGTAACTATACCTTTTCTATAAAGCGGTTTAATCAATCCGTACGTACTATACTGGGGTATGTCCATAAATTATCTGTCTCTTTGACGGCCAGATAGAGCGATATTCGAGAGATAGTTGCGTTCCATGGCAGATGTGGGACAGATGGTGTAATTTACTATTACTTAAGTTATTTCTTGGTTTTGCGTTTATTACCAAGTAAAAGTGTTATTATTATGGATATTTTTGATAGCATTGATGACACAGGAATTGATGAAGATACATAAATTAATTCATTAATCCATCTGGAAGAAATAAAAGAATTGTCAGATCCAGGCCCGATCACTTTACTATGTGAGGTGTAGTGTATGATTTAAAAAACTTCCATCGTCGATTCAGACTTTTTTGGCAGGATTTGATTGTATTTTTTTTTTCAAGCAATGAATTTTAATCTTCTACATACGGTAGAGCGTCAGCCTTTTTATTTCCTATAATTTGTTAATACTTGTCGACTGAACTCACCGACTCTCACGAGTACCTAACTGAATCTGAGCAGTATTAAAATTTTCTCTTTAATTCGGTTCCGTAGGAAATAAAATATCATTACTTTACGTACAAAATACCGGGAGCCATATCATCATTCCGGCCGAATGAAGTCCACTGCTGGACACAGGCCTCCCCCAAAGATCACCACAACGACCGATACGGGTGTGTTGTGTACTCATTGGGGGGTTTTGCCATAATCGCCACGCTTGGCAGGCGGGTTGGCGATCGCAGTTGAGTTGTTAATGTATTCGAAGTACGCTGCTGCCCATCCTCCATATAATCCCTTAGTCGGCTTTTACGACACCCACGGGATGAGATGGGTTGGTGCTATTCGTAGCCGGCACCACACGGCAAGCCATATACTAAAAGTAAACACAATCAACAAACATAACCTCGAATTTAAAATTACAGTGACATATTTTGCCACAGAACATGGAATAGGCTGTCCTGCTCCAACATCTGTTTTGCACTATGTTTGTTTCATCTCCCTAAAGTTAGCGTTGTTTAAGTCGAACTTATATATAAATGGCAATTGAAAAATAGACAACCAATTATCAGAGATAAACAGTCAAATAACTCATAATGTCACAAGAACAATAACTAATAGTCAATCAATGCCATAATATTAAATATAGTAACTAACGTAAAACAAATATCATCATCATCATCATTTCAGCCGTTAAAACGTTCACTGCAGGACAGAAGCCTCCCCAAAAGATTGCCACAACGACCGGTATGGGTTTGTGTTGTGTGCTCATTGGGGATAGTGCAATAATCGCCACGCTTGGCAGACGGGTTGGCAATCGCAGTTAAAGTTGTTAATGAACTCGAAGGACGTTGCTGACCCATCCTCTGGCTAATCCCATATTCGCCTTTTACGACACTCACGGAGTGAGATGGGTTGGTGCTATTCATAGTTGGCACCACACGGCACAAAATAAAATATGATTGTAAAGAAATAAAAATAAATTATAACTTCCTTAAAACTACTAATTCAGGTCATTAAATTTTCATAATTTCATTAAAATTATTACTTAACTATTTAGAATTTTTAAACATTTAAAATTAATTAATATCATAATTATAATATTACTGTGGTGTAAATTTATATACAAAAATACAGTAATTACACACTGTAAATGTCAATTCTCATTAAAATATATAAATAAAACCCTGATTAATTTGATTATATTATTAGGTTTTTAAATGCACAGGATTTTAGGAGTAGAAAAGGTACTTTTGCAAATTTATGCATAATATATAATAATTTTTATTTCAGAGCACACAAAAATGTACATCCATAGGTTGTTAGTAGCACTTATAACTATGTTAGTAATTTAGTTTTATTTAATATTATACATGGCAACTCTGGCTACATGAACAGAATTCCAGTGCCTCACTAGTGGGCATTCAACCCTATCTAGTATGGTCTTTAGAAGGCTGCTGGTAAGCCCCAACAGCATCCTAAAACCGTTATTGTACAGAACCCTTAGGGCATTGAAAGATCCTTGCGTATAACGGACCCACAGGCTGCAGGTATAAAATGTCTGACAATATGCTTTAAAAAGACCTATTTTGACATTATTTGTACACCTTGCAAACCTGCGAGCCAGCATATTGCACCTTACTGCCAATGCCCTACGTTCCCGCTCAATATCCAGGTCATCCGAGAGGTCCTCGGCGAACCAGTGCCCCAGGTATTTGAATTTTGTGACTCTACTTAGAGGTACTCCTCCTAGCCTGTCCGGTGGAACAGTTTTAGGTGTTTTTTTTTTCTGCCTTCAGTACAAGTAGTTCACTCTTCTTGCAGTTATACCTGAGACCATGGGCCTCCGCGTACCTCTCACATATTGCTATCAACCGGTTAAGGGGCTTAACGGATGGGCTCAGCAGCACCATGTCATCTGCGTAACTAATGTTATTTACACATATACCGTCTATTGAACAACCAACTCTGGTACCGCTGAGCTCATCTATCAGTCCATTCACATATAGGTTGAAGAGTCGAGGTGAAGTCAGGCCTCCCTGCCTCACCCCACACTCCAGCCTATACTCTGCAGAGCATGAGCCCGCCCACTTAACATTATTAGTTTGGTTGCCATACCAATATCTTAATATATTAACTATGTCCTTCGGCGTATTAGTTTCACCCCCGAGCTTATCCCATAATACGTCGTATGAGACCAGGTCAAATGCCCTCGACAAGTCCAAAAAACAGGCGTATATAGGCGTTTATCTTGTAAGATAGTACTGGACAGTATGCTTGAGCCGCAATATTGCAGTTTCTGTGGATTGCCCAGTTCTAAAACCAAACTGAGCGTCGTGCAGATATATATGCTTACTGAGTTGACAACCGAGCAGACTATCCAGCACCTTCGCAATCACTGTAGCCAGTGAGATCGGTCTATAGTTGTTCTTGTCGGAGGGATTGCCCGTCTTATTTTTAAGAATAGGTATAACGATGGTCTTCATAAGCTCCTGGGGTAAATATGCATGTCCTATACACAAATTAAAAAACATAGCTAGCAGGCAAATGTACACCCGCATACTGTAAGTGCTCGATGCTTAAGTCGTCATGCCCTGGAGACTTACCCCTAGTCATGCTTTTAATGATTTGGGTGACTGCTTTCACTGTACATTTGAAACTTTTACCGCATCCGTCCTCAGCGTCAAGCACCCGCTGCTCACAACCCCGGGGGGATACAACTTTAAAGTGTTCCCTAAATAACTCTGCAATCTGGCGCGGCTCATTCTCACCCTCAACACTTACACTTACACACGATCCAGTTTCCAGTTTTTTGGTATGCTTCCAAAATTGCTTGAAGTCTTTTGCTATTGCTTTGTGGTGTGTAGCTAAGATATCCATTTTTATTTGATTTTCGTTGTTCTGACACCACTTAAGCTTAGACTTGAAGCGCTTCCTAGTATTACGCATTGTATTATACATATCACCAGACCTATGTTTGCCATGTAGTACCCAAGTCTGAAAACTGAGTCGCGCCTCCTGGTGAGCCTTTTGTACATGTCTGTTCCACCCAATAACATGTTTTCGCTTCTTACGATTCCTTACACCATAACTACTTTGCGCCACTTCCGTTAAGCTACTAACAATTCTATAATATAATTTATCAATTATTGTACTATGACATAAGAAAGATAAAATAAAATATTTCAAAAAACCATTAATTGTATTTATTTACGTCTTCCCTAAAACCACCATTTCGGGTAATAAATATTCATAATTGCATTAAAATCATTAATTTAATAATTATGTATTGAAATTAACTAATTGAATAATTAACATATTAATTTAGTGAAAAAACATCCATAAAAATACAGTAATTAAATACTACAAATGTCAATCGCATAAAAATACATTAAATTTAAGGTTCTTGTGATGAATGTTGACATAACAGAAAAATCTCCCCAGCATTTGTATTGGGAAAAGGTGTTGTTTTCTACTGGCAGCCCGAGTAACTTTAACAAACGGTTTTTTACGCAATGAAACAACGCTCTGATTTTAACGAACGTTAAACATCGTACGTAATCGTTAATATTTAACGTACGTATGTTACGTTAACCAGTCGTTTGAAACAACCCGCCCTAAATAGTGCGCTATATGCGCGCATCATATAGCGCACGCTATGCCGACTCCAACATGATGCTATAAAAATCGTGACATTAAAAAATAAGTAAGTAGCGAGCATAATAGCGCGAGCAAAGCGCGGGCGTGGCGGGTGGCAGTCATCGCGTGAATTCGCGCGCTATCGGTTGTCATCTAACGCGTTGATTATAATATTTATTTATTGAAGTGAAAACTTCTTTTTAGTGCCGTACGCATATTTTTAGATGAGATAAAATGTCTGGACTCGCGACACCGTTACGAGACGCAGCTATAGTGTGTGCATATATGCACGTACATATAGCAGACCGCGAACGCTTCTAGATAAATAAAATAAGTTTTCACTTCTGTCGGCACTCCTGGAGTGCAACCCGTATTTTTTTTTAGATACGCCTACAATGTACGTACATAAACATTTTGTAAATTAAAAATATAAAACATACGTGACATTTGATTACGTCAATAAAAGGCATACACAACATCAACAATTCCGTTACGTGAAAACTGCTGTAAGAAATTAATATAAGCCTATCCCATATTAATTAGTACGTAAAAATCTCTTATCCCATGCTTGGAAAATATGAGGAAAAGTTCATTAACTTTACTGCTCCATTTTATTTTGATATATATTATTTTACGTATCGAATTTACTATAACGTATTCAAGATAACTATAATTAAATAGCGCGCTGTTCATATAAAGCGCACTATATTAACACTACCTTTCTAACGACATTTAGCGTGATTCGAGAATATTTACCGCGCTTTTATCGCTTCATTCGCGTACGCTCAGTTCGTTATAATTTTAGCGTGTAAAATATGGCGCTATTTTATTATAGCAATTAATATGTAGCACGCTATTGCCATATAGCGTTTTTGATCACTACTAGACAGAACCGGAGCGGCTGTTCGGCCCGCCTCGCTGCTCGCATACCTAAGGCGCGGTAGAGTGGTATTGGTCAGGCTATAGTTAATTCCGCATGAAAAATGGTGGTCATTAAGATAATGAAATGGGCGGGGAATTCCTGTAAAGCCTCAGACGGTATCACCACCATAGGTTTTTAAGTTAGTTATACTTTGGACTTTGTCAACCGAGATGGGAGAGAGGGGGTCATCTGGTTCTTCTACGGGTGGAGTCGCAGCTCTACGTTTAACCTCAGCGACGCGAGTTTGATCTACAGGTAGAGTGCATTGGGCTTTTAGACTGTCGGCTTGGCATTCGGATTTTTCGTCGTCGTCAAAGGCTGCCTTTGGTCCCTACCAAAGGCAACGGCGGTCAACTCGAAATTGCGCCATAGCGCAGCAAAATGGAACGCGTCCATTGTGCTGCGAAGTGCACGCCGTATGCACCCCGTGCTCACAGGCTTTTAGCACAAGCAGCAAAGTTAAATTATAACCCAGCAAAATATACAAGATTACGATTATAATAAAGGGATACTTTATATGATTTGGTTGTATACCTCGAAAATATATGACTTGATATACGACTAAGTAAGAAGTGTCACTGTGATAATAGTTTACAGGACAAAGAACTGCTTTTATATTCCACTGAGTTATAATTGAGTGCAGTTTAGAGAAATTAAATATAGTTATCGAGTCGTGCAATATCACGAAAAGCGAGGCCATAATAACGGTCGAGTTAAACTGCGCTATGCGCCAATACATTTCGACGAAGTGAGTCAACACATCCGGCGCAATGAACCGAGTTGGTACAATTGTGCGGCGGAGCGCAGTGCAAGGGCGGATCCACAGAGGGGTGGTGTCATGGGGGGCATGACCCCCCTGAACAGAGCCTAGGTCAACCACTGATGATAATTACATTTCTCATAGATTTCAATTAAAAAAATACTTTTTATTAATGACCTCACCAGGCCTCACACTAACACGCAGGAATAGGCTCTGCTATAAATAATATAATGTTACACCCGTAGTTTATTATGAGTAAAATAATCGTTTGCGCGATATCAAATTTTATTTTGCCGCGGCGCCCAGTGGGCTGCAAATCGATCTTCATAGACTTAAGAATCAACTTTGTTTTTCGTTTTTTAAGTATAAATTTAGTTAACGTGCTTTGATCAACTTGTGCCATTTTAGCACTTAGCACTCCCATTGTTGGTGCAGTGGCTGATACAGTCGACTGCTGCGCTCCGGGTTGTGGGTTCGATTCCCGCACGGAACAAATATTTGTATGATCTGCAGGTAGTTGTTCCGGGTCTGGGTGTATTGTATGTGGAATTCATGTCTGTAAACGCACCCACGATACAGGAGAAATACTAGTGTGGGGGCAAGGCTTAAAAAAAAAAAATGGTGCACCGGAGGCGCACATGCCCGAGCTCGAGGCATCGGTAGCATTGCAGAGGCCGTGCCGCCAACACCTCGACTATAGCCGACGTCTATCCCACGCAAATAGGCCAGGCGAATTCCAGCTTCTTGGCCACCTCCAGCGGTAACCGGGCCCAGACCGTGCCCAGGGCCAGTGAGTCCAGGCCCTAAATCCTCAGATCCGCCATCTTTATAGGACGCGCAATTTGCACGTCGAAAGGCTGCGAGCACCTCCCTCATTCGGTGCGCCAGGCTATTCGCTTTGGCACCACCATCGTCGCCAGCGACGGAAAGCACCATTCCGCCGCCGGCCGGTCACCTAATGGTCACGGTGTCCGGACCGATGCCAATGTCAGCGAGCTTGATGCTTCGCCGTGCCTCGGCCATGACATTATCCAACTAAGTGCCGGGTCATCCCTCGGGCATCATGACCGTAACATTGGCCGACGCCTTTCCCCTCTTTCCTCGCCCTCCTCTCCCTCCACTCCTCTTCCCCTTGGGAGAGGACTGCGCATTTTGCGCAGCGGGAGCCCAGGCCTCCTAAATCGCAGACGGAGGCTGCGTCTGCGGCGCCGCCTGCAGCCGCCGCAAGTGGCAAGAGCTGACATTGTTCTGGTAGGAGCCGCCCGTTCAAAGCCACCAACTTAGCATCCATCGTGCCCCGATCTCGAGATTGATGGATCGTCTAAGACTCCGGCGACAAATATGAGTGCTACCCCCACTGGTGCCCATGTGAGCCGAGGCCCTGACGACGGAGACCTACCATGCCAGACTCCTTCCGGCTAAAACCACCGGACAGATTATCTTTGGCATCGACGCGAGGCTCCAGGAACACAAATAATCTCTACCTAAAGCCACCCATTGATGCTACGCCTTTAGGCAAATCTCGGAGGGGATGTTTGTAATGCGCTCACTGTAGAGGCCACCCCCTGGCACATCTCGGGGGGATTGTAAAGGATCCCCCCGAAGCATTGCTATGCACACGGCGGCACATGATACCACCGTCTTCCCGGGGTACGCTCGGTATGAGCACGCAGATTCCCCAATAGGCGCGCTCGCGACCAAGGGGTAACACAGCCTAGTACATCGGCGAAAAGTTGCATGCCTGTCCTTCTCTTCATTATGCGCAAACTGTGGAACTCCCTTGCCAGCGTATGTTCTCTACTACCTATAACCCGTTAAAACCCGCCTTTAAAGTAACAGTGAATAGGCATCAGGGTGCACCCGTTCTATCGCAGACCTCATAGATATCGCTGTTCATCAAGCGAGATCGAATAGTCAAGAGCGGACAAGTTCATTAATAAAAACAGCTCTAAATGTCTGCTGATACATATGACTGAAAGATTCGGCGACAAGCGGTACAATTGTAATAAAATTAAACCATTTGATTATTGTGTACAATTGTATGGTCTTTTATTTAAATAACTCCCTGTGGTATATCCATTTTGCTTAGTCTAAGTATAAAATCTAAAAGGTACATTTGCACTTTTACTTCTATTGGTTTATTAGTTACAAAAAATCCTGGCACCCCAGCCTTCTCTAAAGTCACTTGCTGGTCACTTACCTGCAACATAATAAGTGTAGGTAAAGTCACATACGTAGGTAATACTGGCACTAAAACGTCAGAATTTAAGCTGCACGGATTCCAACGGTTGGTCCTAAATTGAAATCCGTGCAACTTAAATTCTGACGATTCAGTGCTGTAATTGGTTATTTGAAAATAAACAATCTGACTATTAAAATATCATCATTCTTCTGCCCTAGTCCCCAAATAACTTGGGTCGGCGCAGGATACTTGGTATCCCCCTCCCTCTCCATCCATCAAAACAAGGGCGGATGTGACCCCCCCCGGGCCTCCGCTGATAATATTTCTAACCTCATTGATATTTAATTTAATTTTAGTATGATGACTGGTCAGGCCTCACACGTATACGTAGGACTATGATGTTAATAATATTATGTTGCACCCGTTGTTCATTTGAATAATAATTGTTCGTTGATTTCAAATTTGATGTTGTCGCGCTGCGCCTTTCGCGCCTCCCTCGCGAACTGTAGGATAAACCAATCCAGGCACGGGCTGGCCATTTTGCTCATAATCGTGTAACGCTTTGCGCTTACTTAGCGTGAATGCAAGATTACCGCGAATCAAAATCGAATACCGCCTATCAAGTACATATATACGGCCGAAATTAATAATCAATCTAATCCGAAATCTTTGGATTTGGGATTGAGGATTTGCTTGTTTTGTGTTAAATATGATCATAACACAGCTACAGATTAAATAAATAAAAAATCGGATTAGTATATATATATATTAATTTCGGTCGTTAGTGAACCTTTCAACACTTCAACAGATAAAAACAACGATTAATTGCAATCATTTTTTTAAGTAATAGATTTCGTATTCGGTATTGATCGCCTTCTCAGTAAAAAATTAGAAAAGACGTATTCCAGCGTTTTCCGAAAATCAACTTATAAGGGGTAAAACAGGGGAAGAAAATTTGTGTTAAAATTCGTTATTTTGAAGTTAGATCTATGAAAAATTATATTTGTCTTTTGGTATTGAAAAATTTAAAATAAAGTAATACGTATTTCAGTGTTTGTCTAATGCGTAAAATTCGTTGTTCTATTGTTTAACAACACGCAGTTTTAAATTGATATACATGAAAAAGTCACTTCCATTTTGTTTGGTCACATATACAGGTTGTCCAGTAAATAGCACAACATACTGCAGGGGGCGAGAGCTTGGGTCAATACCTACCAAAAAAAAACAAATCTTACGGATTTACAGTAGTACAAAATTTTCCGAAATATCGAAAAAATGTAAAAGCGATTACATAAGTTAAAAAGCATGACACAGGTATGTGCAATGTATTGTACTAAAACTTTGTGATGCTTTTGATGTTTTGCTGGTCTGTTTTTATTAAAATTTTATGCGCTATTATTTACATTTACATTTAAAGGTTTGTTAAGAAAATAATATTTTTTCGACCAATACTTATTACGAATGCAGAGCCACTAACCTCATGCTTTTCTTTAGGCTGGTTGTCAGCAATAAACCAGAACGATTGATTACGTAAAAAAACACAATTTTCTTTTCAATTTTGTATCTGTCTCATTATTTAAATTATTAATTTCATTATAGTAGCAGTAGTGTATTGTAACCAAAATTACCTTGCAATGATAATACTTTATGTGGCAAATTCATAAAATTCCGCAAAAAAATGCCCTTTTTCAAAATGGAAAATATGAAAAATAATAATACAATAACTAGTGTTTTCATCATCATTTTTTTCATCTTTTCGGCCGAATTAAATCCACTGCTGGACACAGGCCTCCCCCAAAGATCACCACAACCACCGATATGGTGTGTTGTGTCTTGCCATAATCGCCACGCTTGGCAGACGGGTTGGCGATCGCAGTTGAGTTGTTAATGTACTCGAAGGACGCTGCTGCCCAACCTCTGGTTAACCCCTTAGTCGACTTTTACGACACCCTCGGGATGAAATGGGGTGGTGGTATTCTGAGCCGGCACCACACGGCAAAGTAGTAAAAGTAAAGTAGCTAGTGTTTTACTTACATAAAAATCTTATTCATCAAAAATTACTGTGATAGTTGCAAACCAACAAAAAATACTAACTTTCCGAGAAAAAATATTTGTTTAGGACAACAATAAGGTAGTTTTTCTGGTTTCCATTTTATAATTTATTTACATTCAAGTAAACTATCACAGACAAGGAAAGGTAAATCTTAATTCGCGTAGAAAAAAAATGTAATAAAAATTGGTTGTCTGTAAAGTCGGTTTACTGACGATAATTGAACGTGACAACGTCTTAAGAAAATACTGATGGAATGGTAGCATTTTTCAAAAGAAAATTTTAATTTCATTTGTTTAATAGATTTGTATGTATATAGAGAAGGAGGTAATTGGAAATCACAATGAAATTGATCAAGTTAGATTTATTTGTACGCATAAATACAATTATGTAAATATATTATTATTAACTTTATCGCTGTAATTATCGTTGTTATAAACAATTGACACCACATTCACTTTTCACTGCACTTGATACTCGATCAAAACATGTAAATGTACTATAGTATAGCAGCTGTCCACGCAGACGCATCGCTCACTCAAGTAGGAGAGAGACGGATGTCGAACGCTGCCGAACGCAAAGGCCGATTGTGCTTCTTTGTCGCTCGTTCCGCGCTCTCGCTTGCACTTCAAGCCTTACATGGAAAGCCTCAGAGCGAGGTAACGCCGCATGAGTCATGTTTTTTCGGGCGTGCAGCCGGCTCTATCGAATTATAAGACGTTGTCACGTCAAAAACATTGAGAGGTGTCTTATGAACACCCGGTTGGAACGGAGTTCCTTTCGCTATATATATCTATATATTTTGTGTGTTGTATTAAGTAATTATTAAATAAAAAATAAAGAGTCAGTATAAAATAATTAAACGAATCATAAAATGAGAGTAGAGTTGGTATTGCACATACATTTTTGGAATGAAAGTGAAAAAAAAAACTCTTTTATTTATTATTATAAATATATAAAAATTGTACAGTTTTTGTTCGCGACGCAACAAGAAAACCCGCGATATGATATCTACACATATGTATAGCAATAGCACTCGCGATGTAATGCACACATACATAGTATTAGAATAATATATACAAACTGTTTAGATTTAGTCCAAATGATGCAGAATGCTTTCGAATTGCTCCCATATAAATTTCATAACATTTGAATGAGTAGTTTTTAAACGGGCTTCAATAAACAGGTTAATTTGACTGCGCTTATCTAGATGATGTCTTAATAGTTTCGATTCCTCTCAGATCAGAGAACCGATTTGAGTCATTCTTATTTTTAGTGTTAAATACTGATATCAAATTGGAAAAGTTCTTAAATTTATTTACACTAATAAGAAACAAATAAATCTTTTTAACAAAAAAATACCGACTTCAAAAACTCTACACGATATATAAATATTAAAACTACCGAAAAGGAAAAAAAACCTTTATGAAGTCGGGCGGGGCCGGGTATAAAATATAACTTCTCGCTGGTCTGCATGAACCATGGTTGGGACATACCTGGCCCCGCCGGACGGTCGGACATCTCGGGCGTCGCAATTCAGTATTTGGCCGACAGAGTTCCTAACTTAGGCGGGCGCGTCCTACACGTTTTGAAGCTGGTTCTGCCTGGACCTAGACTGTGACCCCCCCCCTGAGTCGAAGGCTGGATCCGCTCTTGAATCGAATACTCAAACGCCAGTTATTATTAAAACCCGCTTTAACCATTAGAGCCGCCCGATTTCCTACCGAAAACGGGTTGAAATGGAATGACTCAAACCGGTGGTTACAGGTAAATACATAAAAAGAAACATCGAATAGAGAACCTCCAGCTTTTTGAAGTCGGTTATAAATATCCAGTGCCGGCTATTGGGCGGAGCGACCCGGGCAGTCGTCCGGGGCCCCAGAACCAAAAGGGCGCCGCGCGCTATAGTGCGGCACGGACAACAAAATATAATGCTATGTGGTGATAGATTAAGAATATAGCATTCTCCCACTCCTTCTTATCCCATGGAAGTTGTAAAAGGCGACTAACAGACTTAACCAGAGGGATGGGTAGCAACATCGTGGAAATGTAGCCATACTGCGCTCACCAACAAGCCTGCCAAGCAAGGTGATTACTGGCAAATTTTTTGAAAAACATAAATTTGACACAATTATGGAAATCCTTTCAGCAATATAATGAATAATAGAAAAATTAAGGTTGCTGAAAAACATCTTGCCTGGACATCCCTGTTGACTATGACCAGCTACTGTAAATATCCATAATAATCTTATGTATTGTATGCAATTTATACTGCTACCGCTGTTGCATTTTCTCCATACATTATGAATAACAAGAACATACTCAGTAGTAGCATTAACAATATACACAACTTACACTCGGTCCTTAGTATCACAAAAGGTAAGGGAGCTGATAGATAGGGCCCCATTTTAAGTGTTGCATAAAAAAAATGTTATAATAATACTGAAAAATCAGTTACTTTTTGATCTAATTGAAGTACTAATTTCATATCAGTATGTCTCAACTCTTCTTTATTCCTCGATAATAGTATTGTTTTTTGGAGTTCTTGCTGCTCCAAACTTGGTGTTGCAATAATCATGTTTTGAATTTCCACTGGAACATTTAACAATACATTTTAATATATGACCTACCATTATGTGGGAGGAACAGCCTTAATTTAACAGGATTAAATTATTTTATACCTCTGGATTTATAATATATTTACTGAAGTTGTTTTATGTATATTAATAATAAGATTTAAACAACACAATGAGTCATTCAATTATTATCTCATACTAAGTAATCATTTTGTATCATTTAAGTTGTTATGTATACATTTTCGAAGCCTAACCCACACAAACAATATTATCATCTATGCAAGAGCCACATATTTCACATAAACCATCAAGGTACCACAACATTATGGGCTGCGTTTGTTTTTTAGCATAGAATTGGCCATTGCATCTTATCTATGGGTGTTGCAAACAGTGATTAAGGGACTATGTCATAGTTCTGTAATGCTCCTATCGGGAGAGGCCTTTGTTCAGCAGTGGACAACCTGTGGCTGATATGATGAATGCTCCTATAGACAGTGGTTGGATATCCATCCAAACTTGCCTTTCAAATACTTCCAGACTGAAGACTGGCAGCAGTGTCATCATTGCATGTGCAAGGGTCTGCACTATTGAGGCAGAAGTTTAGCAGATTTAACATGGACTAAGCAGTACTGCATAATTAGTAACTGATTATTAGAATTGAATAACAAAATATTTTTTGAGAAAGGAGAAGGGTGACTTTTAGTATGTTTCTGTATCCTGTATGTACTAAAAAGGAAACCTTATTGTGTCAGCTTGGTGTGTAACTTGCTACAGTCAATAATTGAGACTATTAATTTAAAATATATGTAGTAACAGAATATAAAACCCTGCATTGTGGGGTATCATTTGATTGGGATTCAGTTAGACTTTTTTATCATTAATGCTGCTTAGTCAACAACTTATTATGAACAATAATATATAGAAATTATATTTTTTTATCTTTGCCTCACTAGGATTTCATGGGTGCATTTACAGATAGAAATTCCATACACAATACACGAAGGCCTGGAACAACTACCTGCATATTATAAATATAGTATTAAAAATATTACAAAAAGAATAATATCCTATCACGCTTTATGGAAGAAGCTAACAAACCAAACTTAGCAATGCAATCTGGAAAATCACTTTTACTGCATACTAATTATATATATTAATACAGAGTATGAATAATAAATTTAAAGTAAAAAAAACCTACCTACATGACAGATTTATAAAGAATGTACATAATGCAATGTATTTTCTATTCTGTTTACATTTGTGGTACATACTTATACACAGTACCTACCTGTTTGAATGTGTATGCTATAACACTCTTTATATCTACTTATCTATTTAGTGCCAACGAAAACAATTAGTCCCTTATATAGCCCCAAATCTCATTAGGTATGCTGCTATCTTAATATTATACTAAGTGCATTCAAATGTTTTACTGGTTATATACTACTATTAAGGTACAGTACCCCTAGTCTGATAGGTTAAGATTTTGGAGCAGGCCATTCGCAGTGCCAAATGCAATAAACGTGTAGTTAACTATTTCATTTTGATTGTGAAAAGTAACTCGTACTAAGGGTAAAGAATACATTTCAAGCAAGTGACTCTCACTTGTAGCTCAACAATACGAGCAGTATGAAAACTAAAAAGTATAAGTAATGCTTTATTGACTACTTAAGAATATGAGTCTCATTATAATGTGATACTTATATGAAACATACCAACAGTGAAAAGGTAAATAACTAATGCCATAGCATCCCTACAGTGCTTTAGTCATTTGACTTTTCCATTGTCTAATAAAATTGTAGTGAAATATTTTAAAAAAGTACACAGAAAATCAAAGTTGTTGTACAGACTTACAAGTTTGCTTGTTAATAATTTGTTGCCTTTGTTGGAATAAATGTTTCTCTGTTACATGTTGAATTTCCATTAGCCCTTTCACTATTTCAAATACTGTATCATTTAAAAGACAGTTCGCTAATCCAGAGAGGAGCTCAATTGGTACTCTCATTTGGTATTTCCTGAAATATACATTAATCATTTATAGAAATTTAATTTATAGATGAGGTATACGGTTGAAAATAAAACCTACGGTGGTAACTCTCGGGCCATATCTTGGAGCTGTTCCAGTAAAAAGTATAATTTTCTTTGTAAAGCTTCTGGAGTGGGTTCATTGAATTCCATTTTATTTATTACTTTGTAACCAGAAACTATAATTAGAACAAAAGCAAGAATTTGATCTGTGGCATTATATTAAATTTCTAATTTATATTATTTTTAATTAACTATTCAAAGTCCCCCCAAAATGACGATGCAATTGTGTAAATCTATGGGGGCCTTAAAATGCAGGCCGTGGACGTCTTTTGAATTCAAAATTCAGAATATATAAATGTACTCTGTGTTCAAAATTATAAGACTAAAGAGTATTGCCAATTTAACATTGACCTAGTGTTTCAGTTTAGATAAATGTACTCTGAGTTTCTGTGTACAGTAGCGGTGTGCGTTAGCGGTGTGCGTTGCAAACCGTAAACAGTTATTGAAACTATGTATCGCGTCCAATACCTAAAACTATGTATTGGTCTCTTCTGAAACTATTTATCGGGCGAAACACTTTATTCACACAGCATTGGATCGTCGATAAACAGTTACCGAAACTAGCCGAATGACTCCGACCGAGCTATTCCGAAGTAAACCCGACCGATACCGACGATCGCACGAACAAGAAGCGAGATCGCGCATTTATGAATTTTAGTCATTCTAAATAATAATAATAAAAATCACATTTTATTCTATTTTATTAGGAATCATTTTTATGCTGCTATCAAATCTTTGACACGTTATTTAGGTATATCCATCCTATATTGGCACGAGTATAAATTACATATTAGAACTTTGCTTATGACTATAATTTATTGTGTCAAATTATTGTATTTTACCAGTCATAATAATCATTTACCACAGACAAAGAACAAAAAACCAAAGTATAAAATTTTCAGTTGATTGCAAATTTTAATTTGTTTACTATTGATTACAAGTTTCGAATCAAATACCTAAACCAACACGAAAACGTTTATCATTTCATAAACACTTTATACGCATATCGTCCAATAAATAGGTTTTGAAAATACATAGTTTTGAAACACTTTATACGCATCTCGTCCAATAAATAGTTACCGTAAATACATAGTTTTGTGTTGATAGCATGTTTCAAAGCAAATACATGAACCGACACGAAAACGTTTATCATTTCATAAACACTTTATACGCATATCGTCCAATAAATAGTTTTTGAAAATACATAGTTTTGAAACACTTTATCGGATACCAATACATAGTTTCGGTTCGGTTCACGCAAAAAGCTTTATTACCCACTTCTAGTGTACAGTGTCAGTATCAATTATCACTTGTGAACTGTCACGACTGTCACACTTTAGTGATGTACCGATTCAGGTAGACTCGAGTACTTTGTAAGCTCTCATGTACTCTAGTACCACATCCCGTACTTGAATACTTCATCGAGTTTGATCTAACATTACTCACTTCCAAAAACACAAGCAACAATAAAATAAGTCATAAAATACTAATCTGTTCAGTCTGAAATTAAAGTATTCGGAAACACAAAACTCGGTCAAGATACTATACTACATAGTATCATACTACTCGAACACAGAAACGAGTGCTTAAATCGCACCTTTATGAGGTTGAATCTAAGGTAAAGTTTGCAAAGCATGTGCGCTGTCACCTTTTGCCGGACTTGCCGGTCGGCGGCAATCGCCTAGTTTTCCACCTCGACGATCACTCGGGAAATACAATACGGGTTCTTTACGTTTGTTTTCGTTTCGATCGCAAGAGTTTGAGTGACAAGTTGCATTTATAAGTTTATTATTGTTGAGTTATTGTTGGTTATTCATAATACTAAGTTTTAGTTTCTAATTGATAATCTGGACAGTGTTGGACAGCCGAAAAAAGTATCATGCATTTGTTTTTACTTACTGTTTATTGAGTAAATATAGTTTCGAAGTAATTAATCCGGGGTTAATGTTGAATACTGGAAATCATAATACCTAATAACCTTTTTTTCAACCACCATCATAATGAAAATTTTGTGTTTTTGGAATCTGTTACAAGTTTTTGTTTGTGTATTTACTTTAACTTGATTGTATTTTTCTATTAAGATATTTTTATCATTCATATATTAAGATTTTTTAATTTTCCTACTAATTATAATGTTTAACTTAAGGAAGATTATTAATTAGTTATATTTATCTGTGTGGTGTCCGGATTAAGAATATAGCACTACTCCATCTCATCCCGCGGATGTCGTAAAAGGCGACTACAGGAATCTAAGCCAGAGGGATGGGCAGCAGCGTCCCTTATGTGAAACGGTAGCCATACTGCGCTCACCAACCCGCCTGCCAAGCGTGGTGAGTGTTGGCACATTCCCTCCAAATGATGATACAGTTGTGGAAATCTATGGGGGAGGCCTTTGTTCAGCAGTGGACGTATAAATGGCCGATGTGATGAATTAGTTATTTATATTTTGATATTGACTGATCAATAAAACAGATTTGTATTTTATGACTTATTTTATCGTTGCTTGTGTTTTTGGAAGGGAGAAACATACATACATTACTCGAATCAATTAAGTACTGGATCTGGTACTCAAATACTATATTCGAGTTCTAGCTAGATTATTTTTAAAACCAGTACTAAAAAGTATTCAAATACCAAAAATGGTGGTCACATCACTATCACTTCTGTGTAGTTTAGTAGTAGTTTTTAGTGTTTATTCGTCAATACGGTCAGGCGACTGTATTAATACCACATTGCCAATTCTTAACGTTATTTTTCTTCTATAACCGTATTTTTATTGATTAAATTTTTTAAATATAGGTGTAATTGCTAAATCTTCAAATGTTACATCATGTGAAATACCAATTCTTTATTGTTTTTTCTTCTGTCTTCTAATAATTATAACATCATCATCGTCAAACCCGAATTTCATAGTAAGTATATTATGTCAATCATAGTTCACCCAGGGTAGATTAGCAGCATTAATCAGCTTATATCATCATCATCAATCAGTTAATACGTGACTGTCAACTTTCAACTTGAAGTGATGG
Source organism: Diloba caeruleocephala (assembly GCA_947459985.1). Lineage (NCBI taxonomy): Eukaryota > Metazoa > Arthropoda > Insecta > Lepidoptera > Noctuidae > Diloba > Diloba caeruleocephala. The sequence continues at coordinate 19,606,991 of OX381610.1, forward strand.
CCGAAGGCCTTGGAAACCAGGCAAAAAAGATTTAGCAAGTGTAGTGATGGCCGAAGGCCTTGGAAACCAGGCAAAAAAGATTTAACAAGTGAAGTGTCACTCTACATTCTGTTTCTGTCAAGTCAACTGTCATTCCTAGAAGCGAGCGCATTGTGCATATTATTGATTGAAACGTTTACGGCATTTATTTCTACGTATAAAACGAACTACCTCTTGTAAACTTGTTAAATTATGGATGTTTAAACTACGTTAAATTTAACTAACGAAATGGTTGTTTCACCTCAAACCCCCGACAACGAAACCCAAACCGTGCAAGCAAAAAGAAACAATATGGCGTCTAAACAGTCGTCAGTGGCAGACACTAGAGCGGAGTTGGCGGAATTAGTAAAAAGAAAAGCCGAAGTCGCTGTAAGAAACTTACAAGGCAAAGGAATATATATTAACCATCACAAGTTTCTGATTTTCTGTCATTGTTTCAGGAGACCCTTGCCAACTTGGAACGACAGATATATGCTTTTGAAGGATCATATTTAGAAGATACTCAACTTTATGGAAACATTATTAGAGGGTGGGACAGATACCTTACCACAAACAAAAGCACTAATTCAAAAGCAGATAAACGTAACAGAAAGTTTAAAGAGGCTGAACGACTGTTTTCCAAATCCAGTATTACATCAATGGCTGTAAGTTTTAAAACAAACTAGTGACTAGATTTTAATGTATATGATTTAAGTTTTATTTTAATATCACAATTTTATTTGTAGGCAGTCAGTGGTCTTGTGGATCCCGCTGAAGCAAAAAGTAAGTTAAGGTTTACTGATTGACTACAATATAATTTGTGTTTTAAAGTATATGTAACAAGTATTTTCTTTTCTATATTTATAGATGAACGTAACAGTGAGACTGAATCACAGACCAATGAGGATTCATCAGACACACAGATTAGCACTGGACTCAATGTTGGCAGTTTGAATCACACTACTATACATGGTTCCAATGAAAGTATAGCGTCCAAGCCTTCTGGCAAACAGCATACTAATGGCAGTGTTGAAAAAGTTCTCAATAATTCACAAACTAAGCAAAGCTTAACACAAAAGATAGCTACATCATCTGGTATGCTACAGAAAGCTTTTGGTAGTGACAGTAAAATGTTAACAGCTGTAGGGCTAGACAGCAGACCTAGTACACCTAAAGACAAAGACTCCAGTATGAACATCATGAACAAGGGAGATATGACACCAAATTCTCTTAAACATAAAATGTCATCTAGTAGCACAAGTAGTAATAATAGTATAAAGAAAAATAATACTAAGAAGGCCCGACATCGGTAGTCAATAACTTTCTGACTTAAACCTATATATACCTAAAATCTCAGTACTTATCAGTTATACCACATCTTTTATAAAATATAGATTTTATTTCTTTGGTAAATTGTAAATACAATGTGTTACTTGTTCCAATGAGACTTTTTATTTTATACAGCCTTTAATTTGTCCTTCCAAATGATCTCAGTATTGTCTGCTTGAATCTCGACTCTGAAATAAATAAAATGTTGTGGCCCTATTGTAATTATGATAAGAATAATAATTGCTAATATCAATTATTGGGATTTTTAGGTGCTAATATTATACAAAATGAGATCAAAATTCACAATAATGTATTACAAAACATAATGTGGCCTAATGGCATTAAGTCTGCCTAGTATATAGAATGTATTAAATATATCATGTGAAAGTAAATAAAAACCATGAAGCAAATACAAAGAGATGGCCTAAGCAACTGCACTGTGATACCAACTAGGTCCTGACGTTATTACGGTGGGTGTGGCTTTTGTGAGTCTGCCGGCATCCATCCTGTGTGCACTATGTTCATGCTCCCATCACATTATATGATCATTGCTTTATTTCATAAAAAAAGATGAAGGTTCTGTTATCCTGCAAAAGCTACTGTGATAAACGTTCTGATGCTATTGATGGCAACGCATTACTTGGGAGTAAATTTATACGTACGTTATTAGATAAATTCTAGATAAATCTCTGCATCGTCTCCTAACAATAGTTTTACTGTTTGATAAAAGATGTCATATGACCATGTATCATATGAATAGCTAAAAACTACGTAAAAATATTGTTATCTTGAAATTTACATGTATTAAAATAGATTTTAGATTACCTAAGCCCTTTTTTGTCGACAAAAATATCTTATTCATGTCTCTCTTTTCACGGGTTTATATCCCCTGTAAGGGGGAACCCGGTCTTTTGACAGGCTTACGCGGGGACATAGGTCCAACACGCAGAGGCCCTTTAGAGAATTTTAATCTAAAATGTAATGGGACACCAACCGGGGACTCTCCATAGCTGCACTATAAAATGAAGTCATGGATTGTCCCCGGTGGTGTAAGGCTATTGTATGAGATGGAAACTATAACGATAAGGTCTATTGCAATGGGTGTTACATGGAATAAAAAGACTAATAAATACGGTAACAACGGCGTCTGCCTTTCAACTTTGATCGTGAAATTCTGTGGCAGACGGTGACTCGCCACTCACAAGATGGGCCCCCAAAATGGCCACCACTACAGGCGACAAGGAGCAACACCGGTGTAAGCGGCTAGGGGTGTAGAGAGGTGCGGCACCGGTTTCACCATCGCGCGTCTCGAAGACTCGGAGCGGGTTTCCCCGTTATTACGCCATTAGACACTTCCACCCCCGAGCATATAGCTCTGGCGGCCCCCCTCTGATCGGCCAACTAAGGCAAGCCAGAGTTGAAAATCCTGCGGGCACTCATGGGGTTCCACTCCAACCAACCAATAAAGGCAAGCGGAGACGAGGCCCTGACCGACTCTCTGGAGCATTCGGGTACGCAGTGTCGCCACTCACATTCAGCTCGCCACAAACTGCCCTGCGTTCTGTAAGCTACTTAATATACTTTTTTTTTTTTCTTATGACATACTTTTTCATTTTATCATAAGGTATGAAGAAATCAAGCAGCTACTTTAATCTGCCCTCCAGGATTACCTTATCCCATGGTGAGATAACGTTTGCCCAGAGGGGTTTATTCATGTTTTTATTATTATTTTTAATCCATGATTTAGTTTGTTTGCCATCCATAGTGAAGAAGTGTCAATAATTGAGTAGACAGGGTCATACTTAGAACTGGGATACATATTTTACTACGATGTGTGTGATGATACGAACAATATTTGAATTTTTATGCAATGATGGTGTATTAGGCCCGCCTAGTACCCTAATATTAAATTATATTTCAGATTTCCATTCGAAGTTAATCGTAAACAGAAATCGTGTCTTAGCCCACTCTTCGTATTTCAGACAATCCCAAAATATCCCACCGCAACCTGTTCAATTCTTACACAAGTTCCGCGATCTTTTCTTCAGTTCGTAGTGAGCGCATGTTATGCGTTGCAAGATCCTGGCGTACTCGGTAGTACTAGCCGGGTCTCTGCCTGGATTAACTTTAGCACCCCTGCTCCGCCGTTACTATGACCGCTACCGTAGCCAAGAATAGTAGGGCCGCCGGGGACTAGGGGTCTGGGTTTGTATTGAGTGTTCATTTGGGGGGTTTGTCATAATCGCCTTGCGTGGCATGTGGGTTGGCGGTCGCAGTTACGTTGTAAATGTACTCGAAGGACGCAGGTGTCTATCGTCCTGCTATTCCCATAGTTGCCATTTGTGACACCCAGGGGATGAAATGGGGTGATAGTATTCTTAGCCGGCTCAGCACGGTAAAGCCGCCACTACACGGCAATTGTTTTTGGATAATATAAAAAGAACAACTTTTAGTAACAAAAGCAATGTTCTTGTAACGATTATTTACTTGAAAGTGAGACAACTAAAGACCTAATTTGTACCATATTTAATTTCGGCCGAAACTAGAACAAGAGCCAAATATTCGATTACGGTTTAGGCTGAAAATCGTGTTTCAGTCGGAAACTACTTCAAATGAAAGTTAACCGTTTAAAGAAAAGGAACTAAGTTACAGTTGGATTGTACTATAGTAACAAAAATAATCTCTTAAAATAACTGTACATATTTTTGTACTATATTTTAAGCAGGCGTTAGACTAGTGTAAGTCTAATAGTAAGTAAAACCGAAAACCATTGTACAGCCACAGGGTGTGCATGTGTGTACAGTGAATGCATCATCATTTCGGCCTAATGAAGTCCACTGTTGGACACAGGCCTCCCCCAAAGATCATCACAACCACCGATATGGATGTGTTTTGAGCTCATTGGGGGGTTTTGCCATAATCGCCACGCTTGGCAGGCGGGTTGGCGATCGCAGTTGAGTTATTAATGTACTCGAAGGACGCTGCTGCCCATCCTCCGACTAATCCCTTAGTCGACTTTTACGACACCCATGGGAGGAGATGGGGTGGTGGCATTCTGAGCCGGCACCACACGGCATACACAAGTGAATCATCATCTATAAAATATTGGACTGGGTCTTAAGTACTTAAAGTAAAACAAGACCAAACTAAAAAAATAACAAAATAAAAAAACAAAAATTTACAGTTTACAAACAATCGAACCAACTACAATCACGACATTAAGAAAACTAAATTTAGTGTGGTGGTTTACATAACTATGTGTGTACAGTGAATGCATCGTCATCTATAAAATATTGGACTGGGTCTTAAGTACTTACAAGTAAAACAAGACCAAACACAAAAAATAACAAAAATTTACAGTTTACAAACAATCGAACCAACTACAATCACGACATTGAGAAAACTAAATTTAGTTTTGACTGTGAGCGACATAAGATGCGAAGAAATAATGATTATATTAGTTTACAGTAATTTTGTGTTTAACTCTTGCTGCGTATTAACTTTAGCTTTATAATCAGGTTTACCATTGACTGGTACAAAGTTCTAAGTATGTCCCTGTACGACTACGATACGATTTTAATTCTGACAAAAGAGACATCTAGCGTAATATAGTTAATCCACGTTACTTAATACCATCTATGCAATGCTTTTAGATTTTTCTATTCACTACTAGATGGGAAACATAGAAGTGGCGGGCGTAACGTCCCCCTGCTCCATGAAATGCCACACATTGTATTAATGGAAAATCACATTACACCTCTTTGTATTTGCTTCATGATAAAAACTGAATGCTTTTGAATTACTTACGCTTTAATACATTTGGCAAGTCTCTCATTGGGCTGCAATATCGTAGTATTATGTAATAAAATAGTGGTAGTGCTGATATAATACCAGCACAGCACAAAAAAATTATTTCAGGTGTTTTTCTAACTTTACAACAATTCAAACCTTTGCTCCATATAGACCTTGTGGCATTCATCTGAAAATTATGAATTATTATAATACACAAAAATTTTATTTAACAATTAAGTGTTATTTACAGCAATGAACTTTGATTGAAACTTGATAGGTACATGTAACTAAAGCATTGCAACAATAACTTACAGAGTCTACAATGTCCATGCAAATACTATCGACACCTATAGAATCTGCACTAAGAGTTTTGTAATAATTATCCAGCTGGAGGTAAGACTTCATGCAGTTATCACAGACAGCCTGATTGTCTTTATCTGAAGGATTAATATACTTCATTATACATTTCATTGTTTCATTAAATTTTTGATTAAATTGTATTGTTTCGTTTGACAAAACTGGCACTGCATTTACCCAGTTATAGCAAGCTGTAATAAGAAAGGAAGTAGTAAGCACGGACTAGAAAAAAGTAAGTTAGAAAGATAGCTATGTTATGGTATTATGTAACTTCCCAGTACAACATAGCTACATGCACAATATCAACAGTCCAAATCCACTCAGTTACCTCTATAATGTTAATGAACTGCCATAGGAAATATTGCCATAATCCACAGGTAATTGCAATATATTGTTTTCTGTATGTGGTTCGTATAAGAGTGTTTTTTAGTCCTCTAATCTCCCTTCATAATGCCAATTAGATTAACACGATACCTGCGGCAAACGCTTCTGCGCGTTTCGCGATGTTTTACAATGGGCTACGAATGAGCGAGTCCATTCAAGTAGGTCATTACTATGTATGTGTAATAGTATTTTGATAGAAATAAAAATTCTTTGTGCTTATAGTTATAAATCACCGCCAATCCAAACACGCAGGTGCGTCAAATAGCAACTAGATATGACTACACTTGGCGCGCATGTGCGGGCATAGCACAGAAGATATTACAGCTAAGGCGCATATGTGGGTTTACCACACAGAACAACTACGTGAATTGTTCGCTTGGTGCATAAGCCTCCTTATGTTTGCTGCAGGTAACGTGTTAAGGGTGCATCGAAGTATTACATAAGCATGCATGGGGCGAGGGGTTAAACTTTTTTCCTCTAAGAAAACATAAAGTTACCATATAGTACATATTATAAAGTAATGCTAATGTAACAGGTACTTGAATGCCCCCCTAACCAATTAGTTCAATACATATTTTACATTTATATACCTCTGCAGAGTATACAATTATATTATCTCATAGTGATATTGAAAATAATGTTGTACATAGTATTAAAAGCAAATAATAACATAACATAGTTGTTATTAATCAATATAATTACTTTGATAATACATACCATAGCAGTGACCCTTAATCCAAATACTCAAAATGTTGTCATGATATTCTAAAACTGCATCCAGCCTGTCATGTGATATAAACATTGACTTGCAAGAAGTTCCATTTACAACTGTGTTCAGTAACTCTTGATACTTGGTATGAAAATTCATATATTGATCAATACATTTTTCACAGATTCTAATAGGTCTAGCATATAGTATAGAACACCTAGTAAAATTAGAGGCATAATCAGCAAATGCTTTCAATATTGTCGAACATTCTTCTGGGAATGAAAACAAATACCCTCCTCCAGTATGGGATCTGGAATAAAATCATCAACAAAAATCAGTAAATTAGTCTACTATTTGAAATATATGATGTGCTGATGATGATGGTGGTAGTGATGATTATGATGATGATTTGAAATGTACTTACAGCAATAAGTCTACATTTATACGTTCGTTTGATTTATCTGCTTTTAATATTTTCGAATGAAAAATTATTACAATAAACAATACATAATAATGTCTATTCATGTTTTTGATGTATAACTAATAAGGCACTAGCTTCTCCGAGTCTGGCGGAATTGTAGATTATTTATAGTTTTATACTTTAACAGTGAAATATGAATTGATACGGTCCATCAATGTCAACCGCTTCAACCGCATGCAAAAAAATAAAAACAACTATCCATTACTAAAGATGGGCTAAAGTGTTATAATTTTTCAATGAATTATACTGCTGTGTTATATTTTTTAAACTGTTGTTTTAAAGTGTTATAATATTTATTAAAATGTTATTTGAAATAATGTTATATCTTAGAGTGTTATAACTTATATGCGTCGTTGTATTATAATTAAAGTGTTGTTTATTATAATTATAATGAGTTGTATTTTATTTTTGGTTAAAGCGTTGTTTGTTATAATTATAATGAGTTGTATGTTATTTAGTGTTACATTGTATTGAAAGAGTTGTATTACATTATAAAAGTTAATATTACGGTTTGATTTTATTTAGTCTTTTGAGTTGTATTTGGTACAAAATAAGTTGTGTTCATATCTAGAACACTTAAATCATTTACACTTTACACTAGACCTATATTTACACCCGGAGGATGGGCTGCAGCGTCCTTCGAATACATTAGCAGCTCAACTGCGATCGCCAACCCGCCTGCCAAGCGTGGTGATTGTGGCAAAACCCCCCAATGAGCATACAACATACCGATGTCGGTCGTTGTGGTGATCTTTGAGGGAGGCCTTTGTCCAGCAGTGGACTTTGTTCGGCCGAAATGATGATATTTACACCTTATAGCATACGTAATCGAACTACGATGATGATGATGATGAAAACGAAATTAAAATATTTACTAAACTAAACTACCTACTTGTTCCAAAATTTTGCATAACCTAAACTTTATGTAGTTTGTCGGTAGCAACTGCAAATAAATATTCGCAATTTAAAACCAACGAATTATGTTCGGTGCAATGAACTCTAAACTGTTAAAATGTAATTCTTGGAGTTCATTATAAATTAATCATGCTATCTCATTATTTTTGGTTGTAGCAAGTCAAAGTAGCTCTTATTTCTAAGTTGAGAGTGCTCATTTAACCTTGAATAAGTAAAACAACCGCCATCTATTATAAGTTCGATTGAATTACTTAGTTCTTCGATATCGTACGTACATGTACTGTGATCTAAACGAAGCTAGATGGCGCTGTAACCAAAATATCGAAATTAAAATTAAAACAATGGCTATAATATATATTATAACAGTCTTGTTAGATTTCTAATAATTTGTTATACTGCTATAAAAATATATTTGAATATTTAATGTGTTATGTGTTATAACGCCCAACTTTATCCATTACCAGAGATGGCAATAACGGCTACATTTCAATAATGAATTTCACTGCTGTGTTATTTTACAACAACTGTTATTGTAAACTGCTGTCAGTTATCCTGTTATCCTGCTGTTGAGTCGTTTTGCGGTTTTGCAACATTATAATGAATTATGTGTAGCTAAACAAGCTATATATACAGTACATTACTTAGTAATTACTAAAAATAATTTAAAACACTTACTATATATACTATACTACTATACTAAAATGATTTGGTAATTACAATAATCTAAAACACCAAACTAAACTTTTCAACTATCACCGGACAGCGGATCATGATAATGACAATCGTGTTCGTGATCGCAATGACAACAATAACGATAACATTTACATTAGTCGCAACTCGCATTACATTATTGTCTCACTGTTGTCAAATTTTCGTTATCCGTTGTTTAGTTATTGCCTCAGTTAAATATTAAAATCGACATTATTCCAATTGAATAAAGCATAAAATCGTAAAATAAAACATATGACTCACTATATTAAGATAACAGACAACGATAAAAATAAAAGTGAACTTTACGACGTGCACTTAAGGACTATAATCGTATGATTTGTAATTCTTTAGCAATGTGAAGTAAGTCATATTTGAATAACACCATATCTCTCACGCCTATTGGTTGCGCATAATACTTTCTTATTCGCCACGTAGCCGTGCGACGTTAGCTGCGAGTGTGCGCGCACTGCCTGTAGTACTGGGTCGTTTCAGATTTTTCGGAAAATGAAACGAAACAGTTTTATTTTCTCAAAAAAGAGTTTCCAAAAACAGATTTTAAAGAAACTGTTTTTTCATGACCATGACCTATATATCTATATATCAGCCACAGTACGTCCACTACCGAACAAAGGCCTGCCCCTCCCATTCTCCCCTATCTATAATATACCTATATTATTCTTCCGTGCTTCCGCGTAATTAGACTACGAAAATATTCTACTGAAAAATGAATTCATCAATTAATGGATATTGGGTGGTTTCGAAAGTGATTTAGGTCGTAATTATAAATTAATATAATTCAATATATAAATTGTAATAAATTGCATTCATTAATACGAAAATAATAAATTTATTAACCATTCGTCATACTTTTTCTAGACTTATAAAAACGCGGGAACTATGCACGTATGACGTCAACCAACACTATACAATATAAGCAAGAATCAAATTTCAAACAAAAACGAACGTCCGACTAGCCGTCCTTGAAACGAGAGCCAAAAAGAAACAGTTTTTTCTCCATCATGTTTTTCAACGACCAAATTTGTAGTTTGTAGTAATACAAATAAGATTCATTTTAGCGTTGTAACTAAAAGTAGTTACTTGGCGGTTAAAAACAACTGGTTGTTCTTCACACGATAATAGTTCTTATTACAATCGCCGTAAGGTATTTAATAAGACGCTTCGTTCCAAAAACGTGCAAAGTAGTAGTACCAACCGAACGTTTGTGAAGAAACGGCGAATGGAACGATTTTTGAGAGAACGAAGTTTGCAGTATGTGAGTACTCAGGTTAGAAATCTCGTTCGTTTTGGAACGTAATGTCAGTTAGCCGAGAAACCGTCCGTTCGTTTTTCGTCTAAAAACTGTTTTAGTAAAGCGTTTCTGAACAAAACGCCCACTTCTTTATATACTCATCATAGATAATACACTATAACCAGAGAATACTCATACTCTTTGAAATCTATATGAAAAAATTATCGACAAGGTCCGATAAAAACTTTGTTTTAGGTAAATGTAATGATCAATATAAATAAATTGAAGGAAGGAAGCTATTATTGATTGTGCACAATATAAAAATGACTGTAAATTATATACCTCGGGTAACGCAGGTGAGAGAGCCGAGCCTGGAAATATCACAATGTACTTCTGAATGGGACCAGACTTGGAATGTCGAGATAGTTACCAAGATATAGTACCGGTAAGATGGGGCTCTTTAGGAACTAAAGGGGTAATTGCACTAAGAACTATTTGTAATATTGTTTAGATATTTAGCTAAAGTTATAAGCTAAAGGAAAATTAGTGCCTAATTATAATCGTACGTAATAGGAGTCATGACCGGTTAATCATTTTAACTATTTAAGAAGCATAAACAGTATTCCTTATTCGAATTCCCAATCAGCCCCGTTGTTCCCAAGTAGCCCCATTTACGACAGTACCTCTAAAATATTTGTGGACGGAATCATGAAATTTGTGAAAAAAATACATATTATGAGAACCCTAAATACTTAGTCAGTTCCCAAATAGGATTTGCTAAACTATTGGTGTAGATCTAGGCCTACAAAAATTCAAATGTATTCTAGGGTACAAATTACTGATTACATTATATTTATCATTACAATTTTTGTACCTAATTTTAGTTATGAATATCTAGTTTGTGTGGTGTCCAGATTAAGAATATATTGCCACTCCATTTCTTCCCATGGATTGATTGATGACAGATTGATGACACATTTGTGGAATTCTATGAGGGAGGCCTTTGTTCAGCAGTGGATATCCTATGGTTGATATGATGATGTTGATGATGATATCTAGTTTAGTAGCAGTGACAAGGATATTAGTTTTAAAATAAGAAATAATGCACAAAAACTGCACATTTTATAATAATGGCTTCATGTCAAGCTCGACATCCTATATAATCATAACTATGCTATGTGCAATGCAGAAAATTGTAGGAAAGGGACTGCCTGTCGTGGCATTGGCCAATCACAGCATTTGTTACTTTGCACATATGCACACAGACACACATTCTTTGAAGAAAAGAAGTGCTCACCGTTCTGATCCCAATGTGAACGTTTGAATAATGTTCATATTCATATAAACACTTGCTTTCCTTCCCATAGTAGATAGTCGAGCCCAAAATCATAATTTTATTGATCTAATTGTTAAACAACTTTTATTTTATTTTGTAACTGTAGGGGGTTAGCTTGTTTGCCCAACAACCAGCTAACAGGCCGGGATGTACATGGGTCAATGTGAACAGCCAATAGTTATAATATTATTTATTTAATCTTGTTTTCGCATCCTTTAGTGAGGCAGGCGTATATAAGTAATGGTGCACTGGCCTGACGTAGGTTACGGTTCAAGTTTCTGGTCAGCTATCGGATTTGCAAACTCCGCGCCCTAATAGGTTGCAAGGTATTTGACTCCTGCATGTGAGCAGCGGCTGGCCAAAGGGGCAGCTGTCGGTATAGCTGACTACCATATAGCAGCAGCGTAGGCAGTGATCCTGGAACCCCAGGGTACAAGCAAGGCTTAGTGCTATGTACTATGAAGTTCACCTTGAGTCAGAGCCCAGTAGCCTATTCACTTCAGTAGTTTATACCTTAGTGTATAAACTACACAGCTACAGCAGATAAAGAAAATATTTTTTTTAAATTATATTTTTTACTTAGAGTAAATGTAAACATGGTCTGATTTTGGTCGGCATTTCTATCAACTTTTAAAATGTAAAAAGAAGTTATCGTGACGTTTTTTTGTAGATATTGATATATTTTTTAAGATTGTAGAACATACTTTTGTTGTATCATGAATAGTTTCTGCAGCGCATGCGATTAAAGACATTTTATGGCGAATTTTTGTAAACCTTGGTTTACATTATTGAAGTTTTAGTAGGGATCCCAAATATTTTCTAGTAATAAATATAGCCTATGTTACTCAAGGATAACGTAGTATTATAACGGTGAAAGAATTTTTGAAATTGGGCCAGTATTATTTAAGTTTATTCGTTACAAAAATCTTTCCTCTTTATATTATTAGTGTAGATATTGTGTTGATTAAAATGCTCGCATTAATTTCAACTGTGATGTTATTGTGTTCATTGTTGATTTAGATTTTCAATTATGATTGGCTCCAAAGGTAAACACGTAGCTGTGTTTTGATTTTGATGGTTATCTTAACATGTCAAGCATTAAATGAGACAATTTTCTATACTTAGGTGGCCAACGCGGTCTACACGTGGCTTTGTGAATTATACTATTTGGGAATATTTAGTTTATTCAATTTAGACTTTCTTCGACTGATTCAGTTTCCTGTCAGGTAATTTCGAAGACACATTGATAAATGCAATGAGTGACTAGCTTAGGCAACATGCATATGGGACTATTCAGATATAAGCGATCTTCGACGATACCGCTGTGGATAGCTAAAAATTCCGAGCGATACCTTAGTATTCCGCCGGGTATTTGTATGAACTTCCACGGCTAGCGCGAAACTAGAATACAAATATTTACCCAGCGCAATACCGCTCGGCATTTTCGCTTTAGGTCCAAGCTATCTTTAATCAGTTCAGTAGTTTTGCTGTATCAAACAGATATATATAACAGATAGACAAATGTTTTAATATTATTTAGGTATTTCCATTGGGAATATGTTCCCAAGCTTCCAATGTCTGTGCAAAATCACGTCAACACATTGCTCTGATGTGATTGCGTAATGCAGGTCTTATCTTACTCTGGTCTCCTGTGAGAGAGTCATGCTCCAGAAGGATACCGCAGAGCGGGATCGGGAGAGGGCCGTGGTTCGCGGGTGCGTAGATTGGGGAATCTGCGTGCCCACACCAAGCGACCCAAGAGAAGACGGTAGCACGCATGTGGTCACGCGCTGCCGTGGGACGCTTTGGGGGATCCTTTACAATCCCCCCGGGGGGGTGACCACTTTACAGTCACCCTCTCCGAGATGTGCCTATAGGCGTGGCACCAGTGGGCGGCTCTGGTGTGATCATACGAGGACCTGGAGCCTCCCTGAGGTGCCGAAGATGACCGCTCCAGTGGTTTTAGCCGGTAGGAGTCCGGCATACCCCTTCGTCCTTCCCCGGGGCGAAGGAAGTTCATGATGAATTTCCACTGGGCACCAATAAAGAAAAAAGAAAAAAAAAAGGTCTTATCTTACTCTAATATCTAATACAGTTAAAACTTCATAAAAGTGTAATCGCCCGTTTATGATGCTCATGACACTTTCTATCTTATTTTTTATTTTTTTATTGGCAATTCTACTTGGAACTTCCTTCACCCCAGGGAAGGGCGAAGGGGTATGGCCTATTGGCTAAAACCACTGGAGCGGTCATCTTCGGCACCGAAGGGGTACTCCTGGTCCTCGTAAGATCACACTAGAGCCGCGCATTGGTGCCACGCCTTTAGGCACATCACGGAGGGGATGACTGTAAAGCGGTCACCCCTTCTAGCGGTGGGAAGGCGACTGTAGAAAGATCGCCCCCCCGGGCACTTCTCGGAGAGGATTGTAAAGGATCCTCCCAAGCCTCGCTTTGCGCTGTGCTGCGCACACGGTGGCACGTGAGCACCACCGTGTTCTTGGGGGTCGCTCGGTGTGAGCACGCAGACTCCCCAATCTGCGCACCCGCGACCCCCGAGGCCCCCCACCATTTAGTGACGGCAGTGGGCTCAGGCGTGTTCTGATCTCTATAACTACCAAATGGGTTATCATATGGTTTTTATTATAACATAGTGTGGTTCTTGAGAAGGCTTATAATTGTACATACTTGTTGGGATGTATTCATTTAAATTGTAGTAGTAGTCCATAAAAGCATTGGCATAATAGCATAACAACATGGAATTTTTTTTAACAGGCTTTCACTTTTTTCCAGCTGGATGCTGTACATTTGGACAGTCAGGTAGAAGAGCTGTTTAAACAATTAGTTTTCCAAGCTACTAAGTTTATAGAGGTAGGTTGTAACATAGTAATGTTAATTATGTCAAATAATTATCGACTTATTATTTAACATCACAAGAAATATTGCTTATATGCCTTATGTTGTTGTATAACTTAAATGTATTCATTCTTAGAAATATGTGACATTAGACATTACATTCTGTAGGATTAATCAAGTTAAGAAGCTGGTTCGGCAATGGTTGCTAACCCAATCCTATTCGGAAGCTGAATTATTTATTAGGGTGATATCATAAATGTATACATATCTATATGCACACCGACGTACACACACGCAAACATCCAGTCACAAACATAAAATATACTCATTATATACGTTCTTGCAAACATCCTCGATTTCTCAATTGGTATTATTATTATAGGCTTTTTCTCTCTTTTTCTTTTATGTCTCTAAAATGATAATCATACCGTATCGAACCCGGAATATTTAAATGTAACATGCGATATGAAGGTCACCATAAGAACTGCTTGAGTGCAGAGTGGAGACCACAAGTAAAAGATTTCCTTATTGTTAATTTATATATTGTTAATTTATAAGGAAATGTACATGTACAAACTTATTGGCAAATAAATAAATGATTATTATTATTTGTATATTCTTATTCATAGCTACTTAACTGAAGAACGTAAATGTTTTCCCAAGGCGGCAATTTCGTTACGGGTGATACATTTACTGTAACATTAAATAAATTCAGAATTGCCAGATCTAGTTACAGAGCCGCCGTAGCAAAATCAAAGGGCAATCTGTTACACAAAATAGTGGAAACACTCGATAGAGAGGGTCCGTGGTCTCCTCTGTACTATGAGTTTAGAGCTAAAGATCAGTCGATCTTGCTTATATCCGAAACATTAAAATTAACAATATGTATTGGTGTGGCCGGCTCAGAATGCCACCACCCCATCTCCTCCCATGGGTGTCGTAAAAGTCGACTAAGGGGTTAGTCGGAGGATGGGCAGCAGCGTCCTTCGAGTACATTAACAACTCAACTGCGATCGCCAACCCGCCTGCCAAGCGTGGCGATTATGGCAAAACCCCCCAATGAGCTCAAAACACATCCATATCGGTGGTTGTGATGATCTTTGGGGGAGGCTTGTGTCCAACAGTGGACTTCATTAGGCCGAAATGATACCACTGGTATTGAAGAGACCACGGAGGCTCTTCTCAATAGTCTTATACCTGATGATCTACCTGAAAATCATGACGTGTATCATCAATCAGATCAGATCGTGGTCTGCTGAGCCACCGGCGTCCAACCTTCCATCCACTGACGAATTCATAAACATTATCAATAAACTGCCACTTAATAAAGCATCTGGGGAAGATAAAATATCTAATAGAATGATTAAAGCTTGTAAAACATCCGGTGACTCTATATTGACCGTTCTTAGGTATTGCTGAAGGCATTTTCCCTCGTATATTTATTTTATACGCATAATACCAAAAAGCAGACAAGCCCCCGGATGATCCTAAATCGTACCGGCCTATAACTTTATTACCATCTTTATTACTTTTTTTTATTTTTTTATTTCTCGAGCGCCTTATAGTTCCACGTTTGCCTGGACTGAAATTTCTTAACAACCAGTTCGGCTTCACAATAGGAAAATCTACTATTGACGCAGCAATCTCTGTCAGGAAAATAGTAAATTCATCAGACGGACAATTCTCGTAATTTCAAAATGTTCAAAATATAGTTCCGATCTACTCTGACCGTCGTAAATGTCACTAATGGTATTCTCCTAAACAACTAACAAACAACATCAAACGTGAACTGAACTGAACTGTGATGAGATAGAACATGGATCGAAATCAAAACGTATTCTGCTTTCGAACTGTCACATGTACTAAATTGACATTAAATTAACGTCAAAATTGAGATTGAAATGATCGAAAAAAACAATTGAACCGTACGACGTTGCCGACATATTTTTTATAATTTTTTTCATTTTTGAGAAATATTTTTTGAATATGTAAAGATTTATTCATCTAAATACCGTACGACGTTGCCTTAAACTTGACATTGGCGAAATTGTGGAAGATAACCTACAGAAGCCATAATCTAAGAGAAGAAGAAGAGACTAGATCGAGATTATACTGAAATCCGACTGAACTTTAATAGTAGTAGAATGCCATTACTTCAGTCAATTCATAATTTAATCTCAATTCGGTCAAGATTCAGTCATAGTGTAAATTAATTACGAGAATTGGCCCTCTGAACATAAGTACGTAATAGGCATCTTCCTTGATATCTCTGGTGCCTTCGACAACGCGTGGTGGCCTATGCTACTACTTAAAATGAAAGCTTGTGGATGCTTTAAAAACATCTACACTCTCATTTACTCATATTTCGCAAACGGATCTGTAAAACTTAAACTAGGTCATCATGCTGTGTTGGCCGCTGTGTTCCACAAACTGCCGAGGAGCAGAGAACCACCCAGTACGTGGATACGCGTTGGCGACGCGCGAATCTGTGTGGGCCGGTACATGAAATCCCTTTTTTTTTTCTTTTTTTTTATTGACTCCCAGTGGAAATTCATCATGAACTTCCTTCGCCCCGGGGAAGGGCGAAGGGGTATGGCGGACTCCTACCGGCTAAAACCACTGGAGCGGTCATCTTGCGCACCTGAGGGAGGCTCCAGGTCCTCGTATGATTACACTAGAGCCGCCCACTGGTGCCACGCCTATAGGCACATCTCGTAGAGGGTGACTGTAAAGCGGTCACCCCCAGGGGGGGTTGTAAAGGATCCCCCAAAGCGTCCCACGGCAGCGCGTGACCACATGCGTGCTACCGTCTTCTCTTGGGTCGCTTGGTGCGGGCACGCAGATTCCCCAATCTACGCACCCGCGAACCCAGAGGTCCCCCACCTTATAGCAACGGCAGGGGTTTTCAGGCGTATCGGAATTAGGCGCCAGGGCGGTTGTTACCCCGGCGCCGTCTCCTTCTTCTTCGAGCGGGATCGGCCCTCTCCCGATCCCGCTCTGCGGTCTCCTTCTGGAGCATGACGCTCTCACAGAAGGAGACCACTGCATTCCAGTTTTCGTGCTCTGCCAACATAGCCGACACTACTGCTGGCAGAGAGAGATCTTGCCCGATCCGATCGACCAGGATCCGCCGCTCGGCGGCCCACGCAGGGCACGCCTCGAGCGTGTGCTGTGCGGTGTCCTGGTCGCTATCACAATGGTGGCATTGTGCCGTGGCCTCGCGTCCTGTCCTGTGCAGGTACGCGCCGAAACAACCGTGCCCGGTGAGCACCTGCGTCAGGCGGTAGGTGACGCGCTCGCTCCTTCTGAGCCAGGCTCCAAAGAGCGGCAGGACGGCCTCGACGACGCGCTTGGTTGCAAACTGCATCCGCAGGCGATGACGCCACTTTACAAGTGCGCGCCGCCGAGCTAGCCGCCGCAGCTTGTCCAGCGCCCCTGGAGGCGCGCCTTCGCCGCTCTGGCGGAGGGAGCGTGTCTGATCGTAGACCCACGCATCCATCTCCGCCAGGATGTTGAAAGGCGGAAAACGCGCCAGGAGAGTTGCCGCCTCGTAGGACACTGTAGGTGTAGGCAGAGCACGAAAATTGAAATGCAGTGGTCTCCTTCTGTAAGAGCGTCATGCTCCAGAAGGAGACCGCAGAGCGGGATCGGGAGAGGGCCGATCCCGCTAGAAGAAGGAGGAGACGGCGCCGGGGTAACAACCGCCCTGGCGCCTAATTCCCATACGCCTGCCGTTGCTATAAGGTGGGGGGCCCTCTGGGTTCGCAGATGCGTAGATTGGGGAATCTGCGTGCTCACCAAGTGACCCAAGAGAAGACGGTAGCACGCACGTGGTCACGCGCTGCCGTGGGACGCTTTGGGGGATCCTTTACAATCCCCGGGGGGTGACCACTTTACAGTCACCCTCTCCGAGATGTGCCTATAGGCGGGCCAGTGGGCGGCTCTAGTGTGATAATACGAGGGACCTGGAGCCTCCCTTAGGTGCCGAAGATGACCGCCCCAGTGGTTTTAGCTGGTAGGAGTCCGGCATACCCCTTCGCCCTTCCCCGGGGCGAAGGAAGTTCATGAAGAATTTTCACTGGGCACCAATAAAAAAAAAAGGTCCAACTTGGAGAAAGAAGTCAACCGTAGGATCCGACTCGGTTGGGGGGCAGCGATGTCATGTGAAATAAAGACGTGAGCTCTCATTATGGGCCTCATAGGAAAGCTCAAGGTCCCTCAGCGAGCTGTAGAATGAGCTATGCTTGGTATTTCTCTAGAGATCGAATCAGAAATGAGGAGACCCGTTGAATAACTATAGTTGTCGATATGGCTGAAACGATTAGTAAGCTGAAGTGGCAATGGGCAGAGCACATTGCTCCTAGAATTGATGGAGGTTAGAGCAAAAAGATTCTCGAGTGGAGACCACGCACCGGCAAACGCTGCTTTGTCGTCGGGAGTCATTGGATGCGGGCGGCATGTGTCCGGTCGTTATGGAAATCTAAAGTAAGACCTTTGTTGAGCAGTGGACGTCCTTTAGCTGGTATGAATTTAAGTAGTCCCATTGTTGACAGGCAAATCGAAAAACATTTCATCATTCATCATTTCGGCCGAATGAAGTCTACTGCTGGACAAAGGCCTCCCCCAAAGATCACCACATCGACCGATATAGGTGTGTTATGGGCTCATTGGGGGGTTTTGCCATAATCGCCACGCTTGGCAGACGGGTTGGCGATCGCAGTTGAGTTGTTAATGTACTCGAAGGACGCTGCTGCCCATCCTCCCACCCATGGGAAGAGATGGTGGTATTCAAGCCACACGGTGAACCACATTTATCGAACATAAATTAAAGTAACCTAATATTGACAAACATCCCAATTTTGGAAAATAATGATTTTTCAGCATGATGAAGAATTAGAAAAAAAAGTATATAATTTTGTAAGAAGTAGGGATGAAAAATATCACCTTAATATGATATAAATTTTTTTTCAGCCTCAATATCTTCAGCCTGTCCTACCAGAACTTGAACTTTTAATAAGAACATGGATTTTCAAGTATTCTTTGTGTGACCAAAAGAGCACATTTGGCCAACAGATGCTATCACTCAATTATAAAACTGTAAATTTTTCCAATACGAAAATATGTTGGTATTATGGTTACACAATTGGATTGAAATACCTGAAAGAAAGAGCAATTTACAGTTTTACAGCTAATACAAATCTTCAGAATTTAGTAAATAAATTGGAAACTTTTCAATTGATTGGAGACATATTGAATTTCTGTAGATTTATACAGACTGGCAAATATCCATTGCTCATAGATTTTATATTAGGGTTACAGTTATCTGCTGAGAAGTCAACCAGGGAAAATCTTACTGATTTCTCTTGGACCAGAGAAATTTTATGGCACAATTGTATTGTAAGTTTCTTACATATGTCTATTATTTAGTGAAATTTTTATTATTCCCGTACATTAGGTAATATTTATAAACTTTTAACTTTGCTTTCTGTATTGTCATACAGAAGCCAATATACTTTTATCATATTTTGCATTATAATATTGTATTTTGATTCAGATTTTCAGATACACGAATAAAATCACTTCGTTTTTATTTGTAACTGCAATATGGCATAAAATAAATATAGCAGGTTTCTCTCTTTGTAATATAGTTATTAGATATGTTATAGGTAGGTACGTGATAAATTATATATATTACCAGGAAGATTAGGAGAGTAAATAAAATAAATACTAGTATTCAGATTGAATAATTTTGTATTTATTATCACTGGTTATATTGATAAATTGATGTCACGGTAAATCGAAAGTATATCGCGTATACATATTAAATTGACTAATAGTATACGAGCGCGCAAGAATAAACAAATATGGACGCCACAAATAAAAAATAAAATAAACAACAATACCATTCCAGCTGTCCATAAAACAATAGATTGTTATCTCCAGCATCGCCCTAAGCCGAGGTCCGTGTCCCGCAGGGGCGCCTTTAACGCAAGTAGCTTAGTATTTAAAAATATTTATTTTATGGCTGGCTGGAGGCCTCTTTTGGCTTTGCCAGAAATGACCGGTTAAGCAACCACATTTCCAAGAAATGTCTGCGAGAAGACGAACAATTTATAAGCTAGTGGTGGGGTAGTTTCTCAAATGACAAATATTATGCTAATAATATAATATAAAATAATAATATAATAATAATAATATAACCAGAACCCTCTGGGCAAACGTAATAATATAATATAAAATAATAATAATAAGCTAGTGGTGGGGTAGTTTCTCAAATGACAAATATTATGCTAATAATATAATATAAAATAATAATATAATAATAATAATATAACCAGAACCCTCTGGGCAAACGTTATCTCATGAGCCATGGGATAAGGTAATCCTGGAGGGCAGATTAAAGTAGCTGCTTGATTTCTTCCTACCTTCTGATATAAAAAAAAAGAATATCATAAGAAAAAAAAAAGAGTAAATTAAGTAGCTTACAGAACGCAGGGCAGTTTGTGGCGAGCTGAATGTGAGTGGCGACACTGCGTACCCGAATGCTCCAGAGAGTCGGTCAGGGCCTCGTCTCCGGCTTGCCTTTATTGGTTGGTTAGAGTGGTACCCCATGAGTGCCCGTAGGATTTTCAACTCTGGCTTGCCTTAGTTGGCCGATCAGAGGGGGGCCGCCAGAGCTATATGCTCGGGGGTGGAAGTGTCTAATGGCGTAATAACGGGGAAACCCGCTCCGAGTCTTCGAGACGCGCGATGTTGAAACCGGTGCCGCACCTCTCTACACCCCTAGCCGCTCACACCGGTGTTGCTCCTTGTCGCCTGTAGTGGCCATTTAGGGGGCCCATCTTGTGAGTGGCGAGTCACCGTCTGCCACAGAATTTCACATTAAAGGTTGAAAGGCAGACGCCGTTGTTTCCGTTTTTAGAAGTATGTAATCCATTTAGCACCCATTACAATAGACCTTATTACTGTAGTTTCCATCTTATACAATAGTTTTACACCTCCGGGACAATCCGAGACTGCATTTTATTGTGTAGCCATGGAGAGTTCCCGGTTAGTGTCCCATTACATTTTAAATTAAAATTCTCTAAAGGGCCTCTGCGTGTTGGACCCATGTCCCCGCGTAAGCCTATCAAAAGACCGGGTTCCCCCTTACAGGGGATATAAACCCGTGTAATAGAGAGACATATAATAGTACAAATTTTGGACTGCGCGTAGGCACAGTATTGGCTCGGGAACTTTTCAAACATCGTTATCTCGTGTTACATTAACATGTAACTTCCCGAGAAGAGCAGGACAATTTGCCGTGTGGTGCCGGCTCAGAATACCACCACCCCATCTCCTTCCGTGGGTGTAGTAAAAGTCGACTAAGGGAATAAACGGAGGATGGGCAGCAGCGTCCTTCGAGTACATTAACAACTCAACTGCGATCGCCAACCCGTCTGCCAAGCGTGGCGATTATGGCAAATCCCCCCATTGAGCCTACGATACACCCATATCGGTCGTTGTGGTGATCTTTGGGGGAGGCCCGTGTCCAGCAGTGGACTTCATTCGGCCGAAATGATGATGAATAATATAATAATAATAATATAATAATAATAATATAATAATAATAATATAATAATAATAATATAATAATAATGTATACCCCTCTGGGCAAACGTTATCTCACCATGGGATAAGGTAATCCTGGAGGGCAGATTAAAGTAGCTGCTTGATTTCTTCCTACCTTCTGATATAAAATAATAGTTTAAAAAAACTAAAAAAACACGCTGACACAAAAAAAAACAACTGAGTGCCCGAAAGAGCAAGTCTGGAACTGCACGCATGCGTAGTTCGCGCACTAGCTCTGTCTCTCTTACTCGCATGCAAAGGATGCGGAAAGAAATTAATTAATCCTGGCGAATCTAATTAGGATAATCGGATATTTTGATCGGATTATTGCATTGTCATCGACCTTTGACAGGTGTGCAAAGTTTGAATCAAATCTGATCGTTCAAAGTAGGACAAAATCGAGCTCAAAGGAGTCGGTTACAAACAAACATACATACATACATACAGGTGAAGCTAATAAAAGCGTGTTAAAAAAAAGTATATCATAAGAAAAAAAAATGTATATTAAGTAGCTTACAGAACGCAGGGCAGTTTGTGGCGAGCTGAATGTGAGTGGCGACACTGCGTACCCGAATGCTCCAGAGAGTCGGTCAGGGCCTCGTCTCCGGCTTGCCTTTATTGGTTGGTTAGAGTGGTACCCCATGAGTACCCCTTAGAATTTTCAACTCTGGCTTGCCTTAGTTGGCCGATCAGAGAGGGGCCGCCAGAGCTATATGCTCGGGGGTGGAAGTGTCTAATGGCGTAATAACGAGGAAACCCGCTCTGAGTCTTCAAGACACGTGATGGTGAAACCGGTGCCGCACCTCTCTATACCCCTAGCCGCTCACACCGGTGTTGCTTCTTGTCGCCTGTAGTGGTGGCCATTTAGGGGGCCCATCTTGTGAGTGGCGAGTCACCGTCTGCCACAGAATTTCACTTTAAAGGTTGAAAGGCAGACGCCGTTTTTTCCATTTTTAGAAGTATATATAATCCATGTAGCACCCATTACAATCGACCTTATATTTGTAGTTCCCATCTTATACAATAGTTTTACACCTCCGGGGACAATCTGAGACTGCATTTTATAGTGTAGCCATGGAGAGCTCCCGGTTAGTGTCCCATTTTAGATTAAAATTCTCTAAAGGGCCTCTGCGTGTTGGACCCATGTCCCCGCGTAAGACTATCAAAAGACCGGGTTCCCCCTTACAGGGGATATAAACCCGTCTAATAGAGAGACATGTAGATAATTATATAATAATAATATCATTTATTTCTTCTCACAAAATCTATTGTTAACAACTACTACATTATGTGCGAGCTGCATAAGGGATAAAAACATCCCTGTTTTTTAATTAAGTATTTGTGAGGAGCTGGTGTCTGATGTAGGTAAAGACCAGTATTACAGATCACCAGGTCCCCACCCCATTTATGCAAAGTACATATTTAAAAGTTTATATTTAACAATTTTAAATAATACAACATAAGTTATACCGAGAAAAAAATAAAATAAAAGAGGTAATGTGTGTTGCGTGTACATATAATGTATGTGTATTGTAGTAGAGCGTTTGTGTATAGTATGTGTGTATGGTGTGTGTGCTGTGTGTATGTGAAAAACAAAGTCAACATCTATATAAGTAAATTTTCAGTAGTTATACGAGGAGGGATCAAAAAGTAGTGAGAATGAGATAGAATATAATGACTATTGATAACTTGATAATTTATTTTTCTACATAGTTTCCGAATCTCTCTACACTCCAGCGCGTTTCCAAGGCTTCAGTTCCTTTCACAAAAAAAGTTTTGTCTTGGTCCTGCAAAAAGCTCTCTACGGCATCCATCACCTTGTTATCGTCTTCGTACCTGTTTCCCCTTAAGTATTTTTTCAATTTGGGGAACAGATAAAAATCGCTAGCCGCCAGATCTGGTGAATAAGGGGGGTGGTCAACCAATTCGAAGTCAGCTTGCTGAATGGCAGCCATCGCAACTGCCGACCTGTGCGCGGGTGCGTTGTGATGAAACAGCACACCCCTTCAAAGTTTCCCTCTCCTTTTCTCTTTGATGGCATTCCTCAACTTGGGAATTAAAGCTGCATAATATTGGTCTGTAATAGTGGTTCCACGCTCCAGGTAATCAAGCAACAATATCCCTTCTGAGTCCCAAAATAGGCCATAACCTTGCCAGCCGATGCCACGACATGAAACTTCTTCGGGGTCAGTGGTGATGGCCGTTTCCATTGCGAAGATTGCTGTTTTGCCTCGGGATCAAAATGATGGACCCATGTTTCGTCCATTGTTCCGAAACGAGACAAAAAGTTTTCAGAATCTTCTTGAAGCTTGTCCAACAATATCTTCGAAATGTCAAGTCGATTTTGTTTCTGACTGTCGGTTAACATTCTCGGCACCCATCTTGCGGAGACTTTTCTCATATTCAAAGATTGTTTCAATATGGATTGAATACTTCCATATGAAATGCCCGTTTCTTGAATTAAGTATCGGATGGTAACTCTTCCATCGTTCAATACAATTTTCTCGACTTTCGCAACATTTTCTTGGGTGACTGACGTCGATGGACGGCCGCAACGATGTTGGTCTTCCGTGCTCGTTCTCCCTACTCGAAATTGAGAAGCCCACCTTGCGACAGTGGAATATGGCGGAGCAGACTCTCCTAATGTTGCCTCCAAATCGCAATGAATCTCTTGCGTCGTTAACTTTTTTAAACAGAGGTATTTAATAACTGCTCTCACTTCGTTTTTCTCCATTTTCATCCATTCACTACATTCAGAAAAAAACAAAAGAGAATCGAAGATTTTTTTCTTTATTAATATTACAAATATGTATCTGATTTATGCCAGTATTTTTTTTTTCTTACCAAGGAGTATTTCGGTCTCACTACTTTTTGATCCCTCCTAGTATAATCTTGTTTTTGCAACCAGTCTCTGACAACCGACTTACATTAAAATTTTGGAATTGAGTCATAATTTCAGCCGAATGAAGATCACCACGACAGATATGATGCGTTATGTGCTCATTGGGGGGCCTTGCCATAATCGCCATGCTTGGCAGTCGGGTTGGCGATCGCAGTTGAGTTGTTAATGTAATCGAAGGACGCTGCTGCCCATCCTCCGGGTCATCCCTTAGTCGACTTTTACGACACCTACGGGAGGAGATGGGGTGGTGGTATTCTGAGCCGGCACCACATGGAATTGAGTGAATGGACAAAATTCTGTTTACTATGTTATAGAGATTATTACTCTGGTAGCAAAAAAAAGTGATGGGAGAAGCTTGTATTATCATCATTTCGGCCGAACGAAGTCCACTGCTGGACACAGGCCTCCCCCAAAGATCACCACAACCACCGATATGGATGTTTTGTGGGCTCATTGGGGGTTTTGCCATAATCGCCACGCTTGGCGGGTGGGTTGGCGATCGCAGTTGAGTTGTTAATGTACTCGAAGGACGCTGCTGCCCATCCTCCGGCTAATCCCTTAGTCGACTTTTACGACACCCATGGGAGGAGATGGGGTGGTGGCATTCTGAGCCGGCACCACACGGCTTGTATTAAGTGTTGGTTAAATAAAATTGCTTTTCAATAAATTCTTTATGGATAATATATCTTGTATATATATCTGTGGGCACAGCTAGGTGTTTGTAATAATTTTAATATAAGCTGTAATTTCAGGAATTAATTGGCACAACAATAGGATTGATTAATATATTTGGGCTAAGAACAAAACTAAGTAGTGTATTGAAGTTTGTATGGTGGCGCAAACATGTTCGATCAATAGCAACCAGAACTGAAGCCATCATGACATTACATACAGTCTGTGCCTGCTGCAATAACAATCCAGTTCAACCTCACACTATGGGGTGTAACCATATATTCTGTTACTACTGTATAGTGGTATGTATATTGTATATATCGTGGAAAACAATAGTTAAGCGATTATTAGTCTTCCGATTCATTGCCGTAGTACTCATTATCATCATCATGTCAGTCGGAGGATGTCCTCTGTTGAACGAGCTGAGGCCACACCTGGGGGACCACAGATGTCTACAACCACCGGTTACGGGCCGCTCGAATCCAACGTATTTACTACCTTCATTTGTCCGTCTCGTTGGAGGCCGTCCCACGCTGCGTTTTCCGGTGACGTGGCCTCCACTCGAGAATCTTTCGAACGGCCATCAGTTCAGCAAGAATGGAAGGGGCTCATTGCCACTTCAGCTTACCAATCCTTTCAGATATTAGAATCTTTAGTTATTCTACGAATCTTCTCATTTCTATGATCGCGTAGAGTAAAATTAAGCATAGCACTCTTTATAGCTCGCTGAGTGATCTTGAGCTTTCTTATGAGGCCTATGGGCCTAAGTAAGCGGCCACGTCTCCGTGCCATATGTAATCACTGGTAATACACATTCGTTTTGGTCTTGAAGCACTGCGGTATTGATGATGAAAAAACGTTGCGAAGTTTCTCGAACGCTGCCCAGACGAGCCGGAATCGACCGTTTACCTCCTTCCCAAATTTAGACCTACCTAACTGGACTGTTTGTCTCAGGTAGATACTCGGCAATAACTACGACAACAACGGATATGGAGATAGGCGCTACATGGGCGTATGACATGACTTTCGTCTTGTCCATATTCATTGTAAGGCCTACCGGTTCGAACACTGTTGAGATCATCGATTGTGCTAAGCTCTAGTAGATTCTGCTATTTCTACGATTATGTTATGTAACTCTAAGCTGAGTGATATACTCGGCATTAATTTTGATTAATGCCGGAACTGTCTACTCCTATAGGTTGTGTTCACTGTTCCATTTCGAGGAAATACTTATACATACATACGATATAAATATTATATCTGTTTGCAATGGAATTGCCTCCGTGCTCTGTTCATGTACTCTAAGCACTTTAACACTTCGATTCCAATAGTCAATCTGGCACCTTCGCAGAGATTGCAGCACCGACCAGGTTTCGACCGAATCGAAGACTTGCTCATAGTTCACAATTGCTAAGCAAATAGCAGATTATACTCCTCGGTCTTCTGAATAACCTGCCACAGCGTATGGATGTAGTGTATGGTACTAAAACCTTTTTGGAAACCGGCTTGTCTGGGAGGCTGGAAGTCATCAAACCTACGTACGAGATGATTCGTGATGACTCTTGAAAACAGCTTATAAAAATGACTTAGAAGTGAGATGATTCTATAATTATTAAACAGGGTGTTATCACTCTTTTTGAAGAAGAGCACCACCTCGCCTCCTTTCCTTCGAAGTCTTCGGTATAGTATTGGGTTAATTTGGCTCGCGGGTCTTTAGTAATAGTACTAAGATAAGAGTAAACGCCGTGACGTAGTTGCAGTGTGATGTCACGGCAGCACATGGAGAGTCGGGTGGAGGGAATCGATGCATGGTAAGGTCGTCTTGTGCGAGCAAGAAACTTACTTGCTGCCCTGACACGAAACTGTTGGTTTGGCGCAATCAGAAAATAAGTAACGTGGTTTGTACTCAATAAATTATTGTGAAAGTGAAATACTAACTGATCTACTTTGGTATTGTGTCTTTATTGTAACCCTAAGTTATGAACCCTGTACAACCACCGAGTCGAGATAATGACGGCGCTATCGCTCAGCCCTCCCTGACGCCGTCATCAGAAGTGAGATCGGGATTTGAGTCCCACTGGCGCACTATGTTTGAGGTACCTACAGCAGCGAAATATTTTGCAATTGATCGAGACCATTCGTACATCAGTTTCGTCGTCCAATATCACTACCTGAGATCGACCCAGAGATACCAGATTCTGATTCACGAGCAAAAGCTTGTTGTGATATGGTTGACATTTGTGTTGCTGAACACCTTTTGAAGGGCGCATCGCTCATAACGCTCAGACAACCTCTGAAGACAGTGCCTCATGGCTATCGCAAATTTGACACGTAGGTATGTCATGGTAGCATTTTCGTGACATATTCTTCGCACGTTATGAGTCGAATGGAGAATCATCAGCATTCATAAATTTGCATAACGGCTAACGGTAAATTATATTGTTTATTATATTGTACTAGGCCAAGTTGCCCAGTTCGATTCACGCCTGCACCACCGAGCAATTATGAATTACGTCAAGATGCGAAATAAGTTGCAATAGGAAGTGAGGCCTGTACTAGTCTGAAGCACGAAATAATGAATCATGCGGAAGGACGAATCGAACTTGATAATTTGAAACGTATTAAGCCCCAACCTACATCTAACTTCAAGTGCCATAACTGCAGCATACCCCGCACAAAGCGGTCAAATTGTCATTCGAAACCCGTCATACCGGATGTCAATAAAGAGAACCGAAACCGACTACGTCATCTGGAGTCAAACAAGTGATTTGTTTCTGTTGTGGCGAGAACGGACACAGCACTACATTGTCGACGCGGCAGCGTGGGTGGCGCGATACAGTGGTAGCGCGAGGCGCACTGGCGACGCCGACGGGGCGAGCGAGCGACGCGTAGTTGCTTGCAATGTAACTGGCGTTTGCGGACGGCTACAACAATCTGGTGAGTCGTTTATTTTTTGTTTTAATTCCGGTGCTGAATGCTCTCTTGTCATACAAAGTATTAGTCGTAATTTTATAGGCAAATGTTAACGTTTACGTAACGCATATTGCACATACCCTCTTTTTTAATTTTATTAAGAAAACTTACAAAGAATGGTAACGTTTTTAATCGAAGTAAGGCCAATTACAAGTTTCGCCTATATTACAATTATTATAGCAATATTCTAGACAACAGGTAATTGACACTAAAACGCATGTGAATTGCGCGAAGTGTGAGCAAAAAAAGTTATCGCAGATGCCATTTAATTCACAAATGTAACGGCTAAAAAGATCGGTGTCGACTTCCTGGCAGTTCGCATTATAAGTACGACTTGTCCTTATCAGGTATGAGTTTTGCCTGTAAGAGTTTCTTACCGCCGCCCGTGTGTACATTATGTCAAATCTGCGTAGGGATGTACACAGTACGTGTAGTCCTATCTTGTTTGTGTATTTAAATAGTCTTGATGTTCCTGAACTCTGACGCGAGTCTAAGATTTCTAGGATAAAATCTAGAGCTTTAGAAGCCTATTTGGATATGTTGTCATTGTGTAGCTAAGTCAAATATTACTCTCAGATCCTTAAATTATATATAAAGTTGATTATATTTGGTTTGCGAGTGAAAAAGCACACATAGCATTTAGACATATTAAATCCAATTTATTAATTTCGTATGAACTTTGAAAATTATTTTAGTAATCTTGAAGTAGAAGCCGTCCTCTGAGGTAGAGACCTATTACATGATGTCATGTCATTTGCATAAATTAGTATTTTTGAGTGTACGAAACAGGTAGTGACGTCATTGACGTTCACCGCTGCAATGGAGGATGCCTTCAAGATACTGGAGTGGAAAGGATTCGGCATTAACATCAATGGCGAGTATATCACTCACCTTCGATTTGCCGATGACATCGTAGTCATGGCAGAATCGCTGCAAGAGCTCAGCACAATGCTCGATGATCTCAACAGAGTTTCCCAACAGGTGGGCCTTAAAATGAACATGGGCAAGACAAAAGTCATGTCAAATGTCCATGTCGTGCCCATCCCAATATCCGTTGGGAGCTCTGTTATCGAAGTTGTTGACGAGTATGTCTACTTAGGACAAACTGTCCAGTTAGGTAGGTCCAACTTCGATTCCCGTCCGGCTGGAAGGAAGCCGGATTGGTTCTCTTGAAGAAGGAAGGAAGGGCCGCGGAGTCTCCCTCTGCGTACCGTCCCATTTGCCTGCTCGACGAGGCTTCGAAGCTATTCGAAAGAATAATTGCCCGAAGACTCGTTGAGCACTTGTCGCGAGTTGGCCCCGACCTGGCCGACAGCCAGTATGGCTTCCGGCAGCGGCGGTCCACTATCGACGCGATACTTCGCGTCCGCTCGCTGTCGGAACAGGCAGTGTCCCAGCGGGATGGGGTGGCGTTGGCTGTCAGTCTTGACATAGTCAACGCTTTTAACTCTATCCCGTGGGGTGCGATTAGGGGGGCGCTAGTCCACCATCAGTGCCCCCCCTATCTGCAGGGTATCATCGGGGCATACCTACGCGACAGGCATGTTCGCTACGTGGGCAGGGACGGTAGCGTAAAGCGGAGGGAGATCACGTGCGCGGTTCCACAGGGGTCGGTTCTCGGTCCCCTCTTGTGGAACCTCGCTTACGATACAGTCCTGCGTGTCGTTCTTCCCGCGGGCGTCAGCTTAGTCTGTTATGCTGATGACACTCTTGTGTTGGCCGGCGGGGAGTCCTTCGAGGGAACCATCCGGCTTGCAAAGCAAGCGGTGGCAATTGTCGTGGCCGAAATCCACGCTCTGGGTTTGCGGATAGCGCCTCACAAAACCGAGGCGCTATGGTTCCACAAACTGCCGCGGAGCAGGGAGCCTCCCAGTTCGTGGATACGCGTTGGTGACGCGCAAATCAGGGTGGGCCGGTACATGAAGTACCTAGGGCTCACCCTGGACAGTCGTTGGGGCTTCGAAGAGCACTTCGAGCGTCTTGTCCCCCGGGTTGAAAGGATAGTGGGTGCTTTGCACCGACTGCTACCCAATCTCGGGGGGCCGAGGGAAGAAGTTCGCCGCCTCTACGGGGGAGTCGTGCGGTCCGTGGCCCTCTATGGGGCGCCTGTTTGGTCATCTCGACTTTCGGGCGTCCAGCGCTGCAGAACCAAGATTCACGGTCTGCAGCGTAGAGCGGTTATACGGATCGCAAGAGGATACCGAACGGTGTCCTTTGAGGCGGCAACTCTGTTGGCGCGCTTTCCGCCTTTTGATATCTTGGCGGAGATGGGATGCGTGGGTGTATCACCAAACACGCTCCCTCCGCCAGAGCGGTGAAGGCGTGCCTTCAGGGGCGCTCGAAATTTTGAGGCGGCAGGCTCGGCGGCGTGCACTCGAGCTATGGCGCGAGCGGCTCATGCTGCCACAGTACGCGCAAAAGCGCGTCGTCGAGGCTGTCTTGCCGCTCTTCGGAGTCTGGCTCCATAGGAGCGAGCGCGTCACATTCCGCCTGACGCAGGTATTCATCGGACACGGTTGTTTCGGTGCGTACTTGCACAGGATAGGACGCGAGGTCACGGCACAGTGCCACCACTGTGGAAACGATCAGGATACCGCACAGCACACGCTCGGAGAGTGCCCTGCGTGGACTGCCGAGCGGCGGATCCTGGTCGATCGGATCGGGCAAGATCTCTCTTTGCCAGCAGTAGTGTCGGCTATGCTGGCAGAGCATGAAAATTGGAGTGCTGTGGTCTCCTTCTGTGAGAGCGTAATGCTCCAGAAGGAGGTCGCAGAGCGGGATCGGGAGAGGGCCGATCCCGCTCGGAGGAGGAGGACACGGACCCGGGGTAACAGCTGCCCCGGTGCCCGTGTCCAACACGCCTGAGCCCCCTGTCGCCTTTATATGGCAGGGGGCCTTGGGGGTCGCGAGCGCGCTTATTGGGAAATCTGCGCGCTCATACCGAGTGACCCCCGGGAAGACAGCGGTGCGCACGTGGTCACGTATCGCTGTGTGCGCAGCACAGCGCATAGTGAGGCCTCGGGGGAATCTTTTACAATCCCCTCGAGAGATGCCTGGGGGGGTGGCCTCTTTACAGTCGCCTTCCCTCCACTAGAGGGGATGACCACTTTACAGTCATCCCCTCCGAGATGTGCATAAAGGCGTGGCACCAACGGGTGGCTCTAGATGGAGATCTTTCGAGTTCCTGGAGCCTCCCTTCGGTGCCGACGATGATCACTCCGGTGGTTTTAGCCGGTAGGAGTCTGGCATGCCCCTTCTTTCCCGGGGCGAAGGAAGTACATGAGGTATTTCCACCGGATCAATAAAAAAAAAAAAAAAAACGTCCAACTTCGAGAAAGAGGTCAATCGTCGAATCCGACTAGGCTGGGCAGCGTTCGGGAAACTTCGCAACGTCTTTTCGTCAACAATACCGCAATGCCTCAAGACGCAAGTCTTTAACCAGTGTGTGTTACCAGTGATGACATATGGAGCAGAGACGTGGTCACTCACAATGGGCCTCATAAGAAAGCTCAAGGTCACTCAGCTAGCTATGGAGAGAGCTATGCTTGGTATTTCTCTACGAGATCGAATCAGAAATGAGGAGATCCGTAGAAGAACTAAAGTTGGCGACATAGCTGAAAGGATTAGTAAACTGAAGTGGCAATGGGCAGGGCACATTGCTCGTAGAACTGATGGCCGTTGGGGCACAAAGGTTCTCGAATGGAGACCGCGCACCGGAAAACGCAGCGTGGGACGACCTCCAACGAGGTGGACAGACGATCTGGTGAAGGTCGCTGGGAGTCGTTGGATGAGAGCGGCATGTGACCGCTCGTTGTGGAAATCTAAGGGGGAGGCCTTTGTTCAGCAGTGGACGTCATATGTCATATGGCTGATATGATGAACAGACAGACTGACAAAGAAATTAAAATTCGTTTTTTTTGTAATTGGTACCGTATATACTTTCATATGGATTTAGTATAAAGCTGTTATTTTGACATTACAAACAAAAACTTCAAATTTTATTTATTTGTATAGAGTACCCTATTGTTTTCATACCGTGTGGTGCTACGAATAGCACCAACACATTTCATCCCGTGGGTGTCGTAAAAGGCGACTATGGGATTAGACGGCGGATGGGCAGCTGCGTTTTTCGAGTACATACATTAACAACTCAACTGCGATCGCATACCCGCCTACCAAGCGTGGCGATTATGGAAAAAACCCCGCAATGAGCACACAACACACTGAGACCGGTCGTTGTGGCGATCTGTGGGGGAGGCTTGTGTCCAGCAGTGGGCTTTATTTGCCTGAAATGATGAAAAGAAAATGATGATTTTTATTGACCACCATGTGATTGTTTGGTTTCAGGTACACACGAAAACGTCAGGTTGACCGTGTCGCGTCATGGAGAACGATAGTAAAGGGATTCTTAGGTCCGTATTAAAGAACGAAACTCGAGCATTGATCTCTGTTTAAAACTAGTTTTGAGTTGAGCATTAATTTTAAAACGTTCCTCAAGCATAGATTTATTGAACAAAGTTCATCTGAGCCTGGCTTTATTCTGAATCATCACTTAGTTATAGGTCTGTACTTGAGTAGAGATTTGAACTGTGATCACGTTAGTGCTGTCCGGATAGCGCTTGAGCACGGTTTTTATTAATGTATGTTGTTTCTTACGTATTGATTTTTGGTTATATTGTTGTTGAATAGAAGCTAAGATGTTTTTAAAAGTGTCTCCGTAATGATATTATATATTAATGTAGCTGTAAAATGTCATTGAATGGAAGTATATATTTATCACAAAATGGATATTTTTGGGGAAGTTGACTATTATAACGATTTATTTAACGATCATTCGAATAGAAGTTTGGTCTTTAGTTTTCCTCTCAGATGCGTATGAGATGTACAGGACCCATATAATTGTTTCTTTTTAAATGAGGTATTTTCGTGTTATCCCAATATGTGGTGAAAAACGTCATACTTTCTTTTCTTTAATTTTCTGGAGGAGCCAACACCATTTCGCTACAGGTCATTATGTTAATATGTACATCAAATTAAACTATTTATCAACATAACATCTGTTCAAGTATTCAATGACAATAGGCACGTTGGCGCCTGTCTGTTGGGCGTTGGCCCACACACGCTCCTGTATTGTTTATACTTCAACAACATTCATCTTCTTAAAGTATATAAAAATATTTTACGTAGGTAGGTACCTAGTATGTACAAAAACTCTTTTAAAAATGAATCTTGTATGTCTACTTTGTGAATATTTATATTTCTTAATTAATTGGGTTTACATTTCATTATTTCTTATCCTGAGCAGATCGGAACAAAGTTCGTAATGGAAATAAATCGTAATCGAAAACAGGCTGATGCATAGACAATGAATAATATGTGCTTGAGGCGTGATTTGAATCTCGTCTCAGCTGAGTTTAGGATTGATTACCGTTCTGGAATATGACCGATACTCAAGTACAGATTCTATGCTTAAACAGTGATCAGGTGATTAAAGATCAAACTGGACTTGAGGATCGTTCTGTAATACGGACCTTAGTCAGACCATTGTAATCAATTGAACGAGCGTATTACTAAGATAAGGGTAAAGGCCGTGACGTCATATTACAATTGGCAGAGTCGTGGAAGAAAGCGATGCATGGCAAGGAGACAGTCTTGTGCGAGCAAGAAACCTATAAGCCTCCATGACACAAAACTGTCGGTTTGCCCGGAATTAGAAAATAAGTAATAAGTTTGTTGTTTTGTGAAAAGTGAATTTACTTTGGAACTGTGACACAATTGCAAGATGACGTCAAGGTAGCGTAGGGGAGTCGTCGAGGGAAGCGATGCATGGAAAGGACGCAGTCTTGTGCGAGCAAGAAGCCGAATTGTTTACCCCGAAACGAAACTGTCGATTTGCCCGCAATAAAAAAAAAAGTAATGTGGTTTGTACTTAATTATTGTGAAAATGAAATACTGATTTACTTTGGAACTGTGTCTTTATTGCAACCCTACGTTATGATCCCTGTACCAACGAGTTGATGACGGGCTATCTGTCACTTAGCTATCTCTGACGCCGTCATATATTATCAAACTATATACACAATTATTTTTACTTTTTGGTTGTCTATTATTGCTATGTTATCCAGGCAATAGATGCCATCATGCAACATGACTTATCCTCTGAGGCCTGTTAGAGGGGCTATATGAAATAAAAACCGGTTTGATTATATCGTTGTCTCCATACTTTGAACATATCTATGTTTAGTCTTAATAGCCAGTTGTTTCAATTTTATTTATTCCTTTACAGGCTAACAAGACTGCAGATCAAGATTTTGCTTGTCCAAAATGCTATTATAATGGAAAAGAGATAAATAAACTTTTAATGCCTTAGCACTAGAAGCTATTGATTTTAATAGATATTATTTTATATAAATTGTGGGGGTACAGGTACTGTGATCAGTAATAAAGAATTTGTAAGCTAACAGTAAAGTAAACAGTAATAATTTAATAATCACAGCTAACAGGGGTGATCTGTGTTAAGAATCCACAACTCATGGGTATTGTATTGTATATTTTTTGCATTGCTGTAATTTTTTATATTTTTTTGTGATATGGTTATGTTTAAGAATGGTTTTAATTTAGATTAAATAAATTATTTTTCATCAGTCACATTTTATTTAGCATGATATTACAAAATATCTACACGATTTTTACATCGTACATAATACATATTAATTTATAGAATAGTACATAGGTATGTATGAATAAGGACAAACATGCTAAATTTATATTTAGTTGAATGTAATGAATGAATAAAAGGGATGAAATAGTTCTCTAAATTTAATGAGATAATAGAAGACAGAGCATAACAGGTAAATAGTTTGTTTATGTCATACTAACTTCTAAGTAGGTATGTAGAAAAAAAGTGCTTCGAACTTGGATATAAGAATGAATGAAGGTAATAAAAACATGAACAGTAACGGCGTTCTACAATTTTATCTACCGTAAGAGAATGAAGTGATTATGTGTAAGCACTGTGTAGAAAGACAGATAACACTTTTTGTACGGTATATAGTCGTTTTGTAGGTAAGAATTATTCAAAACTAAGAACTGCGTGGCCATTTTATAAGAACGTAACTAGCAAACTCACTTCTGAATCCGCAGTAAAATCACTAATATTGGTGGTTTTTGTAATTTTCGCTACAGTTTCATAAGCGAGTTTGCATGACTAGCAAACCCACATTTGAATCCTCCGTAAAATGTCTAATTTCAAATTTATAAATTGAAGGATGTTCTGACAGGTGGATTGATATGATGAAAATTCTCTTGTAATTCTCTCCTGGTGAATGATATGTAAAACACAAAATTATATCATTGAAGTATCTATTTTTTTACCCTGCTACTGCCTAGGCGGGTAGCTTAGCTACAGTAGGTATCTACTAGAGAGTAACGGATTACCTCGTCTACCAGTAATGTTGACAATAGGCATTACATTAAAATAACCTTTTCTTAATACTATAGTAACATAAGGGGGATCATTTACAAATATGGAAAAATGTTTATTTTTTCCCATAAATCTATAGTTCTTAAGAATATATTGTCCAATTTTAAAGCGAAATTCTTGTGGCTTGTGTGGAAATTCTGTGCGCAAAGGCTTGTGGAAGTTGTCGGCGACTTATTAGTGGAATGTCTCCGATACAAGAGAGATTACCCTATTTGTTACCTTTAATGGTCTCCCCTTCATACCAAAGTGACAATATCTAATCAATTAAACATATATGATAATAACTATTTACTTACTATGAATCTAAAATACTTCCAAATATTAGATGAATTTCCATTCGACAGACATAAACCACATTTTTTATTCAACATACCTAACCTAATACTCGACTTGCCCTTATCCAATTCGATTCGTTTTACTAATTTATTTACAATAATATGCCGCCTAAGGACAGCTTAGGTCACAAATTTAGGCATAACAGGTCCGACCAAATAAGGCATGTATTCGAACCAGTCGTACCTTTACGATATATTTCTAATGTTGATTGTCTTTGCTGTTGCGCACGTCGGCGTGGAAACCAGTCTCCCAGTCGGCAACGTAGTTTACTGTCCGTACAGAGCCGTCCGGTTCCACGAGAGAATACTGACCTGTATAAATCAAAATAAAGGTATTACGGCTATGCATTTCCGTCGTCCTTCAAGACTCATAAATGAGAGCCTATGACGGGAGTTCTAGTGTTAATGTATATTTGCATCTCTTTGGGTAACGCCTTGTGAACTAGTAATGACAGCGTAAAATAGGAATACGAACTGCAATAGGCATCAACAAAAATAGTGGCCGAAACTTTATTGTGGCCAATTTTTGTGAGCCTTTAAGAAAGGTAGATAATGTTAGGTCCTAACCTACTAATGAAATTGGCGTTTTCTATGGAAAAAACGAAATCAATCAAAGTATCGATCTACCATTGCTATTTTGTCACACTTTTGTGGTCTAGCGTTGTCCTGAAGCAGTAGTTGGCTAGAGCAATTGACCAGCCTTGGTTGTTTAACGCCTAACTTTTATATCATGGTTTGCATTTATTGACAATACACATCTGCCGTAACTGACTGGCCAGATCTTAGGAAGTTGTAGTGGATGGCACCACTGGTCCATAAAATAGTACCTTTCTCTGAGTCAACTTTCGCTTGGGACTGGTTTTAACCATTGTGATGAGCGTTTCTGATTATCGTACAAGATCCATTTTTCATCACAAGTAACAATACGATTCAAAATCCCCTCATTATTGTGTCGGTTGAGTAATGAAACGCAGCACTCGACGCGTATTTGTTCGGTGCTTCACTCAATTCATGCGGTACCCATTTTCGAGCATTTTCATTTTTCAAGTCATTTCAAGGAAGCTTTTTTAAGTCAATTAAAACTGTTTTATCACTCACACCGAAGCCTACCGCTAACTCTGACGTGGTTTGCGATGGATTCGCTTTCACGGTCACTTTTAATTCTTCGTTATTAATTCGGGTCCACGGGGCTTGTTCTGTAGATAAAAAATCCAAAACGAAAACGTTGGGACCAAAAAAGTACCGTGTTTTATTTTGCAGTAGCTGCCCCATTACACATCATTAATCCTTCGAGCTCTTTCTGCCACGATGGAATTCATGTTCTAAATAACGCAATATTTTAAGTTTTCCATATTATGTACAAAGCGATGTCAAAGAAAAATCAAATGACGCGAAAACAATGATATTATATATTAAAAGTAGATATGTTACATACGCGTCTAAAATAAGAACTACAACTCCCCCAATTGTAGCACCTTGCAATCAGTTTCCCCAAACAGGACAACGAGCACACACCGTCACAATCTGTATTGTTTTATTAATTAATTAATAACAACGGCGTCGTTCGTATATATAAAATGCACAAACTATCAAGCAAAAATAAATAAAGAATAAGGCATCTCATACCACTACGTGAGTAACAGACTATATAGAATATTTGAATCAAATACTAATCAAATTATTCATAGAATAATATATTATTGAAGAAAACTCAGGCTAAGCAAAGAAAAGAGACAACACATATATTCTATCACAGGTGCGATAAAGACATCGAGTACATGTGTTGTCATTTTAGATAGCTATCTCTTTTACTCTTGTAGTTTTTGTATCTGCTTACATACAACTTATAGATGTGCAGTTTTATAGATTTATACATACGACGAGACTGAATTTTGAGCGCCATTCAATATGGACGTAACATATCTATGGTATACTTAATATTATTGCGAGAAAACAAATTAATAACTAAATTCGAAACAAATGCATGAGCAATTTGAAATAAATTTGAATTTGGAATTCCTAACTAAACGCCAGGATATTTGAGACCAAAGTGGTCACTTCGACAAAACGCCAATTTCATATGTAAGGGGCTAATATGTCATATTAAACTTGTTCGTACCTTTGACGACTTCTCCGTCCCTTACTTCTTTCTGTTGCTTTATGTCTCCGGTGTGAGGGTCGTTGACACTGTATTCGAAAGCATAGCGCGGATGGGCGTCCTGTAAGAAGGGTTATCACAATTTAGATGGTGTCGTGGGAAATGTCAATTGAGCAAAGGTCGTAACGAAGTACAGAATGAACTTCATTGCCCGTTATATAGGTTAAATACGTTTAATAACTAGATTATCTTAATAGGTGTAAGCTAGATATATAGCTTAATAAATTGCCGTGTGGTGCCGGTTCAGAATGCCACCACCCCATTGCATCCCGTGGGTGTCGTAAAAGTCGACTAAGGGATTAACCGGAGGATGGGTAGCAGCGTCCGTCGAGTACATTAACAACTCAACTGCGATCGCCAACCCGTCTGCCAAGCGTGGCGATTATGGCAAGACCCCCCAATGAGCACACAACACATCATATGCGCCGTGTGGTGCCGGCTCAGAATACCAACGCCCCAACTCCTCCCATGGGTGTCGTAAAAGTCGACTAAGGGATTAGCCGGAGGACGGGCGGCAGCGTCCTTCGAGTATATTGGCAACTCAACTGCGATCGCCAACCCGTCTGCCAAGCGTGGCGATTATGGCGAAGCCCCCCAATGTGCCCACAACGCACCCGAGTCGGTCGTTGTGGTGATCTTTGGGGGAGGCCTGTGTCCAGCAGTGGACTTCATTCGGCCGACATGATGATGACATCATATCTGTCGTGGTGATCTTTGGGGGAGGCCTGTGTCCAGCAGTGGATTTCATTCGGCCGAAATGAAGGAAATGAAGAATAGTAGTGAAAAGTAGAGTGTAATACATGGCTCTAAAAACCCATTAAAACTCGATTTCTATTTACTCCCTCGCTAAAGCGCGGGAGTAAAAGTGCCTCGTGTATTGGCGACGTTTAATAGTAGATTGTTATACAAGGGGCTAACTTTGTATAACAATCTACTAATAAACTACTAATAAACTACACTCAATCGGGATTCTTATCGACTTGATAAGCAGAGGGTGCCGAGATGACAAGGTAGTGAAAGTAGTCTAGATTGAATCGGACGAGTTCGTATATACTAATTATTATGTAAGTGAATGTTGCTGATAACTCGTTCGACGTAACCAAATGCCCTCGGTAAGACAATAAGAAGTTTAGTATGCCGCGTTTACTGTTCAGTGACTTTTTGTGGTAATAATTACAAACAAATGCCGTTATAAATATGTGTAAAGGCACTGTAAAGCCCGATAATGAGGTTGTACATTAAATTATTTAATTAAAAAAAGGTTATCGGTCTAACCTCAATGACATGACAACGACGTAGGTGGATGTTGGATGACACCACAGAGTACATAACCACTTCGTTTTAGATGACACATTAAAGAAGTAAATACCTGCTTATTTAAAAGGGATTCGAATGACTATTGACAATACTATTATATGTCTTCGTAGTGGCTTTTGACTATAATTACATACTTTTATTAGCTGTGTGGTGCTTGCTTAGAATAGCACCACCGCATCCATCCCGTGGGTGTCGTAAAAGGCTATATGGGATGGGAAGCGTTCTTTGCGTACAGCCATTACAACTCAACTGCGATCGCCAACCCGCCTACCAAGCGTGGCGACTATGGAAAAACCGACCAATGAGCACACACCACAAACCCAGACTGGTCGTTGTGCTAATCTTTAAAGGCCTATGTCCAGCAGTGGACTTTTTGGGCTGAAATGATGATGGTGATGATGATGATGACTGCAATTGCTTGAGTGGATAGCCACACATGCTAACGGTGAGAATGTCAATAAAACCGATAATTATTCAATATGCAATAACTACGACGTCCATCCACGATTCCTACAGTCCCTAGATAAAAACAAAGACATATGTTTTAATTTATAAAATTAAATACTAATTTCTTGGAAATATTACTTTATTTTTATAATCTTATGCGTTAATGCAACTGAAGTTTGTAGAAATGTACTTTATTAAGTGGGTACATTCTGCAATAGACTTTCAGTAGGCGCATTTTGCGTATAACTAGACTGGACAGCAGCTTACGTAACTATATCTTGAATAAGTTAGTTCTAAGTCTTACTGTAGCTATACAAATATGAATGCAGAGCCGATACCATAAATTAAATTCCGTTTACCTATTTCTATTTAAATTAGCTATTGAGGTACTTCTACGTAATGGCGACTAGATTGTTAAATGTTGTGTATATTTAAAAATGATTTAAAGCATGATTAATATAGCACCTTAACATAAATAGGTACCTTAACCAGCTACATTAAAGATAAAAATACCTAAGTACCAATGCAGATAAGTCTGTTCTTCACCAATAGCAAAAATCACAGTAAATAGGTCAACTATGTGAATTGATGAATTAATATGATATTATGATTATAGATATGTCCCTTATGGCCGCTCATTGTAGGTAATTGTCATTGGTAGCCTCCAGCAGTGAATGTTTAAAGGCTGATTTGTGTGAGTAAATTTTTGATGACAAAAACAAAAAGTATTTAAAGTAATCACCTCGTTTTTTAATCTACGAAATTTTTGTTTGATCTCTGTATTTCTTCATGAAATTGTTTATGACATAAATATCAACACACAACAAAACACAACAACAAAAAGGTAATGGCAAAGGTATGAGTTTAATTTATAATCAGATATAAGAATGTCTTACTAAAATTGAAGCCCTAGAACTTTTGATGAATTGAATAACACGAACGGGATTTTTAGACCATTGAACAACACGTAGGTAAACATAACCAGCTGAATGCATGACGATTTCTTACATTTGAGAAGAGTGAGCAGGGGTGCAATTCTCTAAGTTCAAACATCCCTATATCCTTGAATACAAAATTAAAATAACGGTGACAATCCAATTTGGTATTCCCTAAACTCGTCCCCATGGCTCACCATCTGCAATGTGTCCTTGAATAGCTTCAATCATGTCTTAGCGTATACCAAATTGGTTTTTCACCGTCATTTTAATTCTGTATTGAAGGATGTATGGATGTTTGAGCTTAAAGAATTGCACCCCAGGCAATCAGTCGAGATTTCGACGAAGCGGAACCAGTCCTGGATCAAACTCTATAGCAAATCAAACCGATTACGTGAATGCGTTAGGCGTATGGGATATTAAGTAACTTATGCCATGGTATGCCGCAATGTCCTGAGGCATATTAGTTACAAAAACACATCTTAGTGCAAGTCAATATGTAGAATGTAAACAACGAAGCATATTAAAATAAAATGTTCATTTGGTGTGGTTAATGGCTAATAAAAAACGGAATTTTGTAATTTATTTGAATTATACAAGTGATAAGAGAATCATTAATTAATTGTTATTATACATAAATTAATATATTTAATGGTTCTATTCAAGTACCTACTTAGTATATTTTTTTAGTTTCAAAACTACAGACAACTAATGAGATCATGGGATCCGTTTTGATTTAACTATCTATAATTATAAAAAAGGACTTACATAATTCTCCAAGAATTCGGTATGGACATTTTTGACGGTGAGGGGAGCAGCAGAGACCTTGGTAACAGCAGGTGCGCCCACTGCAGCGTACGCCGGCGAGGATACATGCGCCACACCCACGGGAGCCCTCGCGTACTGAGTCACTGAAGCCACTGGCGCTGAGTACTGAGCTACCACTGGCGCCGAGTGATGAATAACTGTTGGCGCTGAATGTTGAACTACATTAGGAGCTGAGTACTGTGCTGCTAGCGGTGTAGCGTACTGCGCCAACGCTTGTGTACCATGTTGTGTCACTACAGGTGCAGAGTACTGACGAATTTCTGAGCCGGAAAGTTGGGAGACGACAGGTGTGAAGTAATGTGAAGATGGAGCAGACGCGTGAGACACAGAAGACGTTGCGTACTGTGCCACCGAAGGCGCAAAGGGCGCTGCGACGGGAACTCGACTATACTGAGCGTATTGAGCCACAGTAGACGGCGCATTTGTCGAGTAATGTGCTGGTCCCACAACCTGAGTTTGTTGAATTCTCAAAGCGGGTGACGTTGCGTACCCAGCAGACGGAGCGGCATACACTTGGGAGACCACTGGCCCTCCTGTTTGTATGTTACTGTAGGAGTTAAGTGACGCCTTAGCTACTGATCCAGTTGAATAAGCTTGCTGTGCCAATAAGTTTTGTGTTGCATAAGAAGTCTTTGCTGGAGACAGAGAAAATTTGGCGATGAGTGGAGCTGCGGTTACTTTTGCTATGATTGGTGCTTGAGCGTACGTTGCTAGTGGTGTGACGGTTCTATCAGCTGTTGATGAAAGACCGGCTGACGTCGCATATCCGTGCGCTTCGTTTGCACTATATCCTTGGGCAATTGCATAGTTGGAACCAAGTGACGAAGTTTGATAAGTGGCAGTTGGTTGGGCTGCATAGGTTATTTTTGGTGCGGCAGACTGATATATTATGCCCGTTGAATATCCTAAATTTCCACCCGTCGAATAGCCTGAACTTGTGCCTGTCGAATATCTTGAACTTCCACCTGTCGAATAGTCTGAACTTCCAGCATATTGGTAGGCAGGTGCTGAGTAAATCGGTTGGGACGCTATTGTTGTGGCGGGTATCGCAGCCGTCTTGACGCCGGTTGTGGTAAGCTGCAGCGCAGGCGCAGCGTATGAGTAACCATTGTCGCAATTAGATACTTTTTGTGCTTGGCTCAGGTGGTAGTTCAGATCAGGATCGTGGTAAGCAAATGCTTTTTGAAGAGCCAACAAAACGAAGATTATCTGAAATAAAACATCGTACGAAATGAAATATCTTGTACTAATTTGTTTACAAACTAAGGTACGAAGGTTTCGTAATACAATACATAGAGGGTAAAAAGCGGACTCAATTAATGTAGGTACTTACCGGCTTCATTATTATCTTTATTATGTGCACTCTATAAACAATAGCGCATAAATGGTTTATGTTTT
The DNA here is from genome assembly GCA_947459985.1 of Diloba caeruleocephala. NCBI lineage: Eukaryota > Metazoa > Arthropoda > Insecta > Lepidoptera > Noctuidae > Diloba > Diloba caeruleocephala. Next base: position 19,650,184 of record OX381610.1, read on the forward strand.
GGAAAGATACGCTTTAAGTTGTCGAAAGCTTGAAGTGTATTTGCCAAACTTAAGCGTAAATTGAAATGAGAGCAAAGTTGGTCCGCAAAGACTTATATAGCGATCTCATATGTGTAAGAACGGGTCACACTTTTTCACGTTCGCCGTCACAGTATAGGCACCTACTCGGTGGGCGCGGCGCCGCGGCTGGCTAAAGTACGGGCTATTTACTAATGTACGAGTACCACATATTTAGAACACCATTATGTTAACTTACCGCCTAGTTACCCCTATATATACTTCACTTATCACTTAATTAGATTTAAGAATCCGTGAGATACATTCTGATTAAGCAGCTAATTGATATTAATTAGGTGCTTTCGTATTAGGTTCCTTATATTAAAATGCTTAAACGGATTTCGTCGTGTACCTATATATTATTGATTTTTGTTTTTCCTGACGTTTCAAACACTTTGCTCGTGGTCGCAGGATGATTAAGGTGACAGGTGACTGAATAAGTCCCAAACAAAATACCACACTAAAAAACATCAAGACACTGTGTGAGTGATTACTGCGTGCATCGAAATAACTTTTGAATAGAATTGTACGGTACATAAAATAACTGTTTAAAAACTGTAATGACGCCTGTCACGTTAGTCATCCTGCGACCAAGAATGCTGCAAAATGTCCGAAACGTTGTACCCGTACGACGTTGCCGACATATTTTTGTAGAATTTTTCATTTTTGAAAAATATTTTATGAATATGTAAACATTGATTAATCTGAACACCGTACAACGTTGCCTTATACATGAAATTGGCGAAATTGTTGAAGACACTCTACAGAAGCCATAATCTAAGAGAAGAAGTCCGAAACGTCAGGAAAAACAAAAATCTGTAATATACGCGCAAAAACCTAAGATTAGGTAATATAAGGTTCCTTGTTCTAAAATCTATTTCTAAAATTTTGAATTTGTGTACTACTACCTACCTACTTACTTAAGGTACCAATTAATTTATTACGAGATATTGCGACGCGTTAATAAGTTACTAAAATATAATATATAAATTACTAGCTGGGACCCGCGGTTTCACCCGCGTTTAAATTTGGAGTACTTCAACATAGACACTTGACATAGAATATATACATTGGATTTCAAGGGTTTTTTTTTTGCGCTGAACCCTAGTTATTTTTCTAAAATAAATGTAGCCTAAGTTATTCCTTATAACATCAGCTATCTGCCAGTGAAAGTCTCGTCAAAATCGGTCCAGTCGTTTCGGAGATTACCCGGAACAAACAGACAGACAGACAGACAAAAAATTTAATAATCGTTTTTTTGTTATATGTACCGTATTTACTTTAATGTACATTAAGTAAAAAGCTGTTATTTTGACATTACAAACAGACACTTCAATTTTATTTATTTGTATAGATAAATAATTGTTTTTTTGGTATATGTACCGTATATACTTTAATATACATTAAGTATAAAGCTGTTATTTTGACATTACAAACAGACACTTCAATTTTATTTATTTGTATAGATTTGAACGAACAAGGAAATATATTTACCCATTTATGCTGCTAAGATTTTCAAATTATTTAACTATCCTATCCTAGCGTTTGGCAGTAGCTTTTCCTATAATTTAGGTATTGTAGTTTCTTACCATGAGTGTCTTAGCTTAGAGTAAGAGTTATTCTTTGGAGTCAAATACGCCACCCCTTTCATTCATCGCTACTCGCTACGCTGTAAGCCAGCATCTATAAGAATATACAAATATTTGTTCCTTGCGTGAATCGAACCCGCGATCTATAGCGCTGAAAGCCAATCTATTAGCCACTGCGCCAACCTTGACGCTTCTTTCGTTGTTTGCCAGTATCGCCCTTTGCAATCTGTATATAGTTCTGTCTGTTGCACATCTTATCCCTAAATAAGTTTTATTCTTATCGTCCACTTACCCGCTTCATCTTCCCTACATCCATGAAATAATAAAGTGAACTATACAATATGTTTTCAGTTAATAACCACCGCAAAGCCTCGTACTCACTAGGACAAATTTGTCTCATGACATTGTATCGAGACACAGTGTTCATGTTTCGGGATATATTTAGAATCCAAAATTGGGTCTCGGCTGTCGGTTTTTAAGGCCAGAGACAGTGTCACGAGACTCGTCTTCCGTGTGGACGTGTCTGGAGACCTGGCTAGTGCGTGGTATGGAGAACAAACGCGTTCTTCAATGAATCGAACTTTATGATGAGAATATTTGTTTATTGAATAGTCAAGATGGAAAATATTAATATCGCTAAAAGAATGTTGACGCTTGGGAAAAAATAGCAAAAGAAATGAGCATGTCACGTCATAATATTGAACACTAAATTAGGTACACAATGTTTGCTGTCAATTATTGCGTGATCGTTCACGCAAAACGTTTAAACGTTTTAAATCGATAAAACCTCGTGTATGCACACCACACCACATTCTTTTCTTATCTGTTTTATTGTCCGATAAAATCTTTATGCAAAGTTATTAGCATATAACAAAATATAATAACATAGCAACGCAACACTAGCTCTTCCTGAGACATCACGACGGATAATGTGGACGGTTGTTCCGGAAGATACATACATGATTTTCAAACAAAGTCGGTGACATGTCTGATAATTAATTGTCGGATAATTTGCGATATCTTGTCTCCTAGTGTGTACAAGGCATAATGTTCTTTCATATTACGTAAGTATATATTTATGAGTGTGTGAATTATATCGATACCGGAAATTCCAATTGTCGTAAAGGATAAAACACGAGTTTTCAGTAGAGCCAAAAAACTAAATTGTTTTTGTCTAATATCTTTTTCAAACAATGTACTATATTCATGATGGCAAAAGAAACCCCAACAATTTTTTCGGGATCTATCCCGATGAATTAACATAAACCAAATTTAATTATTGACGAGTCCTTTATAGCCCACAAACATTTAATTGAAGTACTTTACAGCCCCGATTTTCGAAAATTGGTTATGATACAAGTCAGATGTGTAGCAAAGGACTAATCTTGATTATCAATGGATAGTACAAGTCAATTAAATCAGAGACTCAGGGGGTAAAAGGAGCAAAAAAAACTATATGTCTAGATCTAGTTAGAAATACCTACAATAGGTAGTAAAAATAAGTGAACAAAAAGGTTATTTTTCATTTAAAAATTACGTAAAAATAGTGATAAAAATGTTATTCTAATAGGAACACAAAATTTAAACAAAATGTGATGCTATTTTTTATTTAAATCCCAAGTAATCGTTGCGATGCTAAAAAACAACTTTTTTTAACATAACCTAGTCAAGAGCTAAGCTAGAGAGAAAAGCTAGTCAATTGATCTACTATCTAGTATTTTTAAATAATTATTAAGGAAAATCAAACAATATTTCAAAACAGTTTAAAACTCAATAATAAAATTAAAATAACCCAAATAATAATAAATGTTGCCCACCAGAACTCAAAACTCGAAACAATTGAGATTCTAAAGTATTAATTAAGTAACTTCAGTCTTTTAAAATTATTAGTAATTAAATGTAACATTTTTTAAAAATAAATCTAAAAAGTAAAAAACGTTCAATGTTAAAATGAGATTACGACCTCACAAATAATTAAAACATGGCTTTACGCTCCCTATTGAAAATTATTTTTACGACACATCTCAAATAGAAAAAAAAACGAGCTAGAGCTGTTGAAAGTCCAGGTCGTAAGGGGCATTTTTTTAAAAGATAGGAGTATTTTATTTATAACAATCGATAGGGCTCGCAACGCTGTTTCTGAAATTCTATCTAATCTGTGCTGAATTTGGAATATATAACTCATTTTCAGCAAAATGTCCTTCACGACAATTGAAATATCCGGTATCGAATGTTTGCTATTAAATATACATCAACAAATTATTAACGTGTCATTCGGCATCAATCTGTGGATCTGAATAATAAGTTGCTTCATAATACCTACGACATTCAAAGTAAATGATACCCGAGCACATAATTTATCCGTTACTTACGAAACTAATCTCGCAAATAGACACTAATACCGACGGATTTGTTTATACGTATCAATGATATCATTAAGCAAATTAGGAAACTAGTGAAGTACGGGTAAGCACTAGAGTGGCCAAGCAGAGCTTTATTAAATTAGTTTAGTATATTATCTAATTTGTATGCAATATATACTTAAGTTAGATATCTAATACGTAAATATGTTGTAAGCTTATTACAAACTTCTCAATGCAGCTTTTAACTTTGTAGGTACCACATCGAATTGGTTGGTGCGGAAAGAAAAAGTGGAGTCAAGAATTAGGCTCAAAACCTCAGTAGATTTTTTAATTTAAAACAGCCCATAAATGTTCACTATTGTGCTTCCGATAAATACCACTACAAAGTGCGGCATTGAGAATACTACTACTATAATTTGTGAAATACTGTAATACCTATTTTTGGCTAACTTAAATTCAAACTTAAACTTTTAATTTTAATTATCACCTAATTACAGGTACTTGGAATACATGAAAGATTTAATCAAGTTCTGGTTCCTATAGAGAAGAGCCGGCAAGAAACTCCATGCAAACTATGCATGGAGTTTCTTGCAAATAATGTAATTATCTGTATAACATTTTTTCCCAATACAAGTATGATAAATACTAGGCGAGAATAATGTATGCAGGTTAATCCGTAAATTAATTGACACAGGTACAAAAAATGTGATAGACTAGCGGTTGAACTCTTCGTTGAGTTCGATCCAGGCCCGCATCTCTGAGGTTTCGGATCAAGAATTTGATGTCCTGAGAAGGAGCTAGGAAACCGGCACACCTGAGAGGGCTCCAAAAATGTTCTCAATGCTGTGTGTAGTCGGCCAACCCGCACTAGGCCAGCGTGGTAGATTAAGGCCTAACCCTTCTTATCGTGAGTAAAGGCCCGTGCCCAGTAGTGGGACAGTAATGGGCTGATTATGTACAAAAATAATTAATATGCCATATAATAAGGCAGCCACAGCAACTATTAGCTGTACCATATTGTAGGGATCTTATCGGTCCAGTACAAAATGTGATGATTCGCGTGCATTTTTCTGGCCTTAGTTGCATGATGATCTAAGTATATAGCAATAGCAGTGGGATCGGTCCTCTCCCGATCCCGTCGCCATAAGCGCTGTGGTTTGTTTGCTTCTTAAAACATCCTATGATATACTTTTTTTGTACCAAATGCGTGAGGAATTTCCTTTAATCTCCCATCCTGCCATGCGTTTGAGCCATGGCAAGATAACGAGTGCACTATTATAGGGGTTATTATTGTTATACAATAATGGCTATCGGGTATGGACAACATTTGGGAACACAAAGGACAATACAAGGGTTGGTGTCAGCCAGGCGGCTGACAGTAAAACCTTTTGTTCAAAACCTTTGCATTACCTATAACAAAATATATTGCACGGTCCCCAAGTTACTTGGGACGAGGTAAGGAAGAAGAAAAGTATTGTCAATGTTTCTTAAAACGAATCAACGTGACCAGGAGAAAACAGAAGCAAATTTATAGCAGATTTATTACATGAATCCCAGTTTAGTTTTTGTCACCTTTTTTCATTAGTAGCAACTATCTGTTAGGTTTTTGTTTTATTTATAACTAAGTCCCTTATATAACAGTTTGTTTTATGAAGATTATTTGGGAAGATATTTAGGATTTTTCTCAACTCTTTGCTGTGAGTGTACCTACTAACGTATATTTAATTTCTAATAAGTTGAAGAAAATATAGATTACAATTTCATCCAAGAAATTCCTACAGAGCTCTGCTCTACTAGTATTGCTCAACGGGTTTTTATAGGTATGCTTGATCTATGATCGATATTTTTTACACTAGCGCGTGCATTTGTTAGATAGAGAGTACGCAGACTCAGAATTTTGCATTCGGAATAATTGCGTCGGTAAGTACAACATTTCCTCACACATGTTCCAGTAAGTAATTTACGTCATTTAAAACGTTGATACGGGTTGTTGCTCGGCTTGCATAAGCCAACAAGCCCCTAAGCTCTTTACTTACAGCTTACCTACATGCAAATTACGAAACACGCATGCCTAGTGGAAGGATTTGAAATGAAGCCGATTTATATGAAATTTTAATAGTAGGCACTCGCTAACTTAATTGCCATTAAATGGAAATGGTATAAGGTCTGTGTTAATGAAAACAGGTTAAACGGATATTACCAAATGGAACGGATAAGCCAAGAATTTGGTAATGAGATCAGAATTAATACATTTGATTAAAACAAGTGTCTTTACCCATATGTACCTAATATTAGAATTAGACAGATTACCTAGAGCTGGGCTTTGGATAGTATAGTGGTGCATTTTACATATTATAGACGGTATAGAGTTATAAACTAGATCATGCTAAGTATTATGATTTAAAATAAAATCCAGGTGAAAAATATTGATGAAACATCACTTTGATTACTGATAAGTATACCTACCAAAGACAACCTTTGTTTATTACAAATATTTCTATCAATTGGATGTATGGTGGAGATCGCTAAGTTGCGATAAGTCTAAGCTAAGTCTAAAAACTGTACTTAAAAAAATCCTTTAGGGCTATCATCATCATCATCATCATATCAGCCAATGGACGTCCACTGCTGAACAAAAGCCTCCCTCATAGATTTTCACAACGACCACTTACATGTCGCCCGCATCCAACGACTCCCAGCCACCTTCACCAGGTCGTCTGTCTATCTCGTTGTAATTCGACAATTTTATTAATATTAAATCAGATAAGTACTTTAATTTTAGCACAAATTCCATGAATTAAAAGGGAGACAGTTGTGTGCTCCCTACAAAAGACATCAACGAGAGCCGTGAGGAAGAAAGGGGAATGGAAGCGTAGTACGATTTTTTTGGGGATTAAAGCTGAAAAAGGGTAAAGTAAATTAAAGTAATTTCAAATGTATTTATTTAAGACAAATATAAAGATGTTGCTATTTAGTTAAGACAAATATAAAGGATGTTGGTGTATAGCCAGGCTGACGACGTCGTCCTGGTATTTTATTGTTATTTCGGGGCAGACAACCGAAACAATACAGCAGGATGCTTACCGTTCTCTCGCGCATGGGGCATCAGAAATAAAATTATATTTGCCGCGCACCAGACCAACGCGATCATTGTAACAAAAAAGCTAAAGTTTGATGCACCAATTCACATGGGTAGGACTCGGGAGGTCAATCCAACAGGCTTGGGTCCAATATCAGATATAAATAAAAAACTAAAAAAATGTAGTCAATAGTCTATGTAGTCTAAGTCAATAGCTTTAAACTATTATTTAGACTTTATTATTACTATATTTATTATTATTACTTACTATTTACTATTATTTACATTTAACTAAATGGAAATAAAACTTTATATAGCACCACTCCACCTCCTCACGTGGCTGTCGTAAAAGGCAACTAAGGGACTCTAAACCAGAGGGATGGACAGCAGCATCTCTTCTGTGGAATACTGTTCCATGCTGCGCTCACCAGCCCGCCTGCCAAGCGTGGCGATTATGGCAAAACCCCCTTATGAGCACACAACACAAAACCCGTCCTGGTCATTGTGGGTTCTTTAGGGGAAACCTATGTGCAGCAGTGGACGTCTTTCGGCTGAAATTCGGCTCTTAGAATAAGGTATCTACCTACTGCTTAGTGAGTAAAGAGTTTGTTTTGAAAACGCACACTTTGACAACTAAATGAACCATTAGTTCTTTTGAGCTCAGCCATTGGCAGTACAAGAGTGTTCTTGTTTCTAATATTAACGCTACGGATATCACTTCTAAGAAAAGAGATTCAATATTTATTTCAATGAAATAACTCAGTTCAGTTGCCTGTCGCAGTCCACTGATGGACATAGGCCTTCCTAAGTTGCGCCACAACACCTAATTCGCCTTCCACGTCCAGTCTATCCACGATATCTTCTTCAGGTCGTCGGTTCGCCTGGCTCAGGCGTCCCACGCTGCGTTTGCCGCGGTTTTCAATTACGGACTCGTCTGCTACAAGGGCCATCGGTCCTTCGACAAACATGGCCCACTGTTACTTCAACTTTGATCCTGCAAGCTATGTTGGGTAATCCGGTTCTTATCGTTCTAGGAAACTCTGAGCTTGCCTGATCCATGGCCTGCCAAGTGACCTTGATTTTGTGTCTCGGCTACTAAGTTAGGACACAACATTCTTTTTACATAAATCTTTTCACATAAATTAATATATTCAAGTTATATTATATTAATATATTTTTATATATTCAAGTTATAAATTGCGCTGAAATATACAATAGTCGAATACCGGTAGCATTTCTCCATAGCGAAATGCTACACGACATAGCAATAAAATAGGTAACTATGTATTTACTTAAGTTTGTGTTTAATTTATAGAATCGTTTATATGTATACCTACTATTTCACTAACGGTATATCGCATGTATGTATCGTGGTTTCACAACAGTCCAGAAACCTTGCAAATAGACCACAAATCTAAATTATTATTTTATATAACATAGTCGAGATTTACCTGTATCAAGAGCTCGCAATGTAAATGTACCGAACATCGCAATCAAGTCAAAAACCGATTGGGACGGCGATAACGTTCTGCTCGTATCGACTAGCGATATATCTTGTCACCGAATAACCGCGAGCTTTTGTGCCACTGGAAAATAACTAAATGGAATAATTAAGTGCTGATGCAATGCCGTCCAAACCTATATCTGGGCGCCATAATATTCTTTTGGCAAGGGCCGTCATCAGGTCGATCTTCTCATCCTGAAGTCATTGTGTTACGGGCGTTCCTAAATCTCTTTATTTAAGTAACTCCTTAGCTATAGACACTACTTTATAAATTCTAATTACTAACTAAGTACTTTATAAACTTGTTTGGCGTTATCGTGTTTCTGTTCATGGTTCTTCTTAACTGCCGAAACTTTATTTCCATAGAACACCATGTTACGTCGCAAACCTACCTATACTCGTATTATTGCAAAGTTCAAAGTTCAAATTCTTTATTGCATTCATGTGTTAGATAGGTGTTACATCTATACAAATAAATAAAATTGAAGTGTCTGTTTGTAATGTCAAAATAACAGCTTTTTATTAAATGCATAGGAAAGTATGTACGTTACATAAAACAAAAACACTATTTTTATTTTTTTTGTCTGTCTGTCTGTCTGTCTGTTTGTTCCGGGTAATCTCCGAAACGGCTGGACCGATTTTGACGGGACCTTCACTGGCAGATAGATGATGTTATAAGGAATAACTTAGGCTACTTTTATATTAGAAAAATAATTAGGGTTCCGCGTAAAAAATAAAACCCTTGAAATCCAATATATATTCTATATCAAGTGTCTATGTCGAAGTACTCTAAATTTCTTTTAAATTAAACGCGGGTGAAACCGCGGGTCCCAGCTAGTTTATAATAATAAGGTTCAACATGAAACCCGGTAAGGGTATGGCAACATAATTGTAATACATAACTAGAAATAATAGGTAGATAATAGAATCTAATAGGTACTTAAGCTGACTCATATATATAGTATACATTAAAAAATCCACAAGGGTCGAGGTGCTATCGGCGAGCTCAACATAATACAGACATATTTATATATATACTCAGTATTTTTATTTATCTTATACGAATCTATTTTGCGAGCTTTTCTATACAAAATGCCTTTCCTATTGCACATTCCTTGCTCAGATAATGGTCATGTAAAGCTAGTTATTATAATTATATTCAATTGAAATTAGACAGATAATATAGTCAACAAGTATTTAATTTTTTATGCACCAGAATTTTCCGTATGTCTGTGACATGTATGAAATTAAATTAATTTAAATTAATATTTATATTAATAAACAAATAAAACTATTAACATAATATTTCTTTATTAATCAGTATCATTTATTATTTACGGTGGGTTCTACTAATTTATTTTCTAAATTATTTTTATGCACCAGAATTTTCCGTATGTCTGTGACATGTATGAAATTAAATTAATTTAAATTAATATTTATATTAATAAACAAATAAAACTATTAACATAATATTTCTTTATTAATCAGTATCATTTATTATTTACGGTGGGTTCTACTAATTTATTTTCTAAATATTCTGAAATGGAGTAAAAGCAATTTTGAATTAAATATGATTTTAGTTTCTTGTTAAATGAAATAAAATTGGATTCTTCTTTAATTTGATGTGGAAGTTTATTATAGATTTTAATTGCCATATAGTATGGGCTATGATTTAGCATTTTGATTCGGGATTGTGGGAGATATAATCTATTTTTGTGGCGCGTATTTAAGTTATGGGTATCCCTGACTTTTGGAAAAATGTTAAGATTTTTGGATACAAATATGCAAATGTCTTGTATATAAATGGATGCTAAAGTTAAAATATTTAATTTTATAAAGTGGGGCTTACAGCTTTCTGTATTATCAATATGGGCTAGAATCCTTACACTTTTCTTCTGCATTATAAATAAATCATTTGCATCAACGCTATTTCCCCAAAGCATCACTTCATATTTCAGCCATGAATAAGCGTATGCGTAGTATGCTGTTAGGGCTGTTTTTAGATCTGTACTACATTTTAACTGGAATCTGCCAACCGAAAATACGCTATATGAAGCCACAACGATCATCATCCAACAGGTGCTACTTTTCCCCCGTGCTCTTAGCAAATATAGTGAATGATAATTCAGAGATCTGTATCCCGATTCCCGAGACGGCTGTTGCAGGCGTAACACTAATGGGAGGCTCCAGGGTGATTGTTGGCAAGGACCTGGAACTCTCTTCGGTGCGGAAGATGACTGCTCCGGTTATTTTAGGCCCCGCCCGTTCCCGCGGCTGAGGAAGTACATGATGCAACGAGCAAATCCGACGAGTAAATAAAAACGTGCGTTGAATGCGGGAAAGAATCCCTCGCCCCGGTTCAAGGTATGTTGAAGGAACACCGTGGTGGCTTTAGCCGGCAAGAATCCGCCCAAACCAAGGCCAAGGGTGTCCACGAGGATTTGGCAACTATAATACAAAGAGATAATGTGTAACTAATATTAGCACTCTCCATACTAACGACTCTATGGTGTCCACTGACAGAAGTATGCCCAGTAACGCTCTCAAACCTGATTGTTAATCAACAGTACCCGAGCAGTGTTTGTTCTAGTGACTAGTTTTTACGAAGTATACACACATGGTACAAAAGTAATTCTTTTACGTAACAGTCTAATATCTGGCGCGAGGTTCCCAAAGTAATGGTTGCCTTTATTATGTGTGCAAGGTCGATTCACTTACTTTTTATATTAAATAAAACATTGAAAACTGCTCTTTCGTTAATGAGTCATTTTGTGATCGTTTGGCGTCGCGTCAACTTGAAACAATGCTTTGTAGTCTAAAGCTATAAAAATTAAAAGTTAAGTTGTTTTTGTAGTTGTATTAATTTGGTATTTCAACTTAAACTCCGTCATGTGTTATATTCACACGCTACTGAAGACGGCACCTTTCTTTCGTTGTGGTCGGAGTCGTGACTCATACGGTCATAAATCATAATGCTTTTTTTTATTTCAACATAAGTAATGTGCGGATTATGTACATTGCATAAACGATGTGTCTATTACTATATGTTAATTAATTAGTATTATAAATGCAACAATTTGTCTGTCTGTTTGTTTGTTACGGTATCACACGATTTATTCTGGAGGCAGGTATTTTTATACCTACAAAAGGATGTGGTTACAAATTTTTTTAACACTTTCGACGCGGGGTTCTTGTTTAGTACTCACGGCTACACATCAAGCTATACATTTCCAGTATAAACTGATCGCGCATTGTTTAGGCTTTCCATATGATGAGAGATCAGCTTAAACTAAAATGTATAGCTTACTGTGTAGCCGTGTGTACCTTTTTTATGTTTTTTTTTTTTTTATTGGTGCCCAGTGGAAATTCTTCATGAACTTCCTTCGCCCCGGGGAAGGGCGAAGGGGTATGCCGGACACCTACCGGCTAAAACCATTGGGGCGGTCATCTTCGGCACCTAAGGGAGGCTCCAGGTCCTCGTATGATCACACTAGAGCCGCCCGCTGTTGCCACGCCTATAGGCACATCTCGGAGAGGGTGACTCAAGGTACTTTCCGAAACCCGCATGGTGCGAGAGGAAGGTGATAGGGCCATGCTGCCGTCGCGTTGTACCCTGTATAGGGCTGCACCAATCGTTCTTTCTAATTCTAACCGTCGTACCTCAATCTCACGAAGTACTAGTCTTTCGCCCCGACTTAGCGTCTCCGCACGTTACTGATATAGCGACACGAGGGCTCTCACTTCCACATTCCAGGGCGATGATCTGGCAAGGAGGCTCCCCGCCTATATGCAATGGTACGGTATCTCCTTATAACCCTGAGACCCATCGTTTGGGTCTTCAGGGAGTTCGTTAAAATTAGGGCCCCTACATGGCCATGGACCACACGATCTTCATGTATAGCCTCTGGCAGGAAGCATTACCGCCCCCCTAATTAGGCAACAGTTACGAAAGCGAAGCTACGGCCCCTGTAAGTTTGGGGGCCATCCACCGAACATGCGGCACGATGTTCTACCGGCTGTCGAGGAGGAGCCCCAGGTACTTCCTCGTCGACTCAACGCCGATGCGAATGCCTCCCACCACAATGTGGGATCTCGAGAGTGACGAGTGCTGGGGCCTATGAAGACACAAGGCTCCGACTTGGCGAGCGCTACCTTGAGACCCCATCGTCGGATCCTTGCAACGACTAGTGCAGCCCCCATCCTAGCCCGCATTGCCACGCGTTGGAACATCTTCCCCCGTGCCGTCACCAGCGAGTCATCGGCGTAATTTGCGTCGTAACCGATGTTCCATAGGAGCGGCACCAAAATCCCAGATCCCTGTGGAACACCGCACGTTGTCTTTCGCCGACCCCATCCTTCTCGAGGTAGGCTGGCACCCAATGATACACGAGTGCCGCCCTAATTCAACTCCAGGGCACCTTGCCCTGGAGTTTAAGGCCTTAGCGATGTAGAGAGACACCGCCACCACCAACTTGCCCTCGAAAACCGCTTCCTCCGCCAGAACCCTTCCGCGCACGATCGCATCCACGGTGGAGCGGTATCGGCGGAAACCAAACTGGTTGTCTGCCAGATCCGGCCCCGCCACGTTCAGGTGCCGGTGGTTTGTAATTACTCTCTTAATGAACTTACCCACCTCGTTCAGCAGCACGATGGGGTGTTATGCCGACAGAGACTCCGAAGGAAGGAAGGAGGTGTCCTCCCTTAGCAGGACCAGCTTCCCAGTCTTCCTTCAGAGTATAAACTGGTCCACTCGATGCACGCGCTAAAGAGCCCTTCCAGTCGGGGCGCAAGATCATCCAGAGCCAGGACGCATGCACGGCCAGGTATGCCGTCTGGCCCTGGGGTGTGTGTTTGGCCTGAAGCCATTGCACAGCCTCTCTCATCTCTACCCGGATCACTTCGGGCATGATGTCCTCCTCGACTTCTGCGTTGAGCGTTACAGAAGGCAGCACCATTTGCAGCAGAGTGTGCTCAGCTCTTGAAGGGAACAGAGCGATCACCAGACTCTTAAACAACTGAGGCCAGAGACTATGGGACAGTGGCGGGGGCCCACGGGTGAAGCTTGTCTTTTAACATTAAGGATCGCCGAACAGAGTCGCGAGCAATTCTTCGCGGGCCAGTGATATACGAAAATAAGAAAAAGAGAGGAACAGGTAATCAAAAAATAAAACAAGTGGATTGGTCTATTATATTTACCATCTCTCTAACTCAAACCGGTGTTTTATAATCTATATTCTATACAAACGAAACACCCTTTTTGCCGCAACTCGCATGACACTTGTGACTTGATACTTCGTCGTTTGTCGGCGGACCACTAAGCTCCGTTAAACCTCCGTTTTGATAGTATCGGACCCGGAATCGGATTCGGAGATAAGATTTAAGCCGGAGGTTCCGACATTTCGGAATAACAGCCGAAGCTCCGTAACATCCCTACAGCTACAGTGCATGTACCTAAACATCTCATATTATATTGTGACTTACAGTCTACATTTACCTACCAAAATTTGTCATCGCTAGACAATTTTATAACTCGGTCTGCCTTTTAAATTGTCAGAAACTATTAAATCTTTCGTAAAATTCTTAGAGTAGGCACATTAGTCAACAAAATGACAGGTCCACGTAGGTTTTAATTCAACCGTAGGTTATTTTCGTGATGTGAGGTTAAAAGCTGCCCTTTGTTCATTCATAACCTATAGGTATTTCTGCGAGCCATGCTAATTTGTCCTAGTTTCTGAACGACCAGCCCACAAGAAACAGAGACGTCGTGATTTTAGTCAATTAAACGAGTTAGAGACATTTATCTTAAGATGTGATCGAAATGTATTCGAAATATTTACCTATTTATCTTAATGATACGATCGAATTGTATTCGAAATTATGTGTATTATTATTATTATCCTATCCTTTTCCCTACTACATATGTTAGGGTCGGCTTCGAGTCTGACACAATCTAAGCAAACATCACCTGAGCATACGTCTTACAATATAATACGATATTTTGAAGACGCCTTTTTTGAAGAAAAGGCTTTATGAAAAGCAATTGCCGCGTGAAATTCTACATAATTTATCTGACGTCAGATGGATAAATGTACTTATTTGCTGTGCCGTTTATTTTGATGCCATAACTTACTACCTATACCCATTTTAATCACCTAGTTTAAATTCCAAATTTACCTGACCAATAAAAAATATATCAACCAACGCTAAACCTGGAGTAGTTATTTTAAGAATATGTCTGATAGAATGTTTTTCGCGAATCCCAGCTGAGCACAATTTTGTGCGCCGTGCTGGAGTATGCATGTACATCCAGGAGGATATTTGCTGTCGCCGTTTATACGGTTGAAGACAGGGATCTGTCTACTCGTATTTTGTGTGTGCGCGAGGATCATGGTGGCCACACCAGAGTCTATGCGTGCGCGACACAACACGACCGACGATGAGCACCTGCAATCGGCTGCTGACAAAGTACTTGAGCAGTTTCCTTCTACGGAACTACTGGTTTTGCTGACGGTCCACGGGCTGTACGGGGAGGACTGCTCACAACTTTGCTCTGGCCTTTGGCTTCTCACAACTGGTGCATTCTCCAACAAGTATACCGGATATTGAGAGCCATACGAGCTCCTTACTGGACCTTCTGCTGATCAGATGGATATTCCATCTCAGTGGACTCGACCTATCATAAGTTTCATGCGCGCAGCCAATTTTACACCTGCCTACTGAGTGGCGTAGACTAGGATGGATTCCGTGATTTCTACGTATCGTACCTGTAGAGGCAGCTTTGATTCTCATCAGACGATCTCGAAACCTGTGCAGCCGCCGTCGCTGCAGCGATCCTGGGGGGTACGGAATATTATATTCATAATCCTCTAGTGGCTGCAGGTGTAAGGAAGAGATCGTGGTTTAATCGGCTCTGCCACAATGGCTCAACAAGCCAACTGCGTATGTGACTGCCCGTATAAATCGGGACTTGGCTCATTACTAATGTGAAGCGTAAGCTAAATACTGCCTCGCCGTTCAGTAAGAGAATGCTTGCCAGTTCGATATCGTTAGCAGAATTGGAGAGTGGCTTGCAAGTTATCCCTCTGGGAGTGACGTTTGCTGGTCGCTCACCAAAGTTGCTGATGGAAATTTTTGCCAGTCATCCTTGCCACCGCTGCGTGATGCCGATGGTATTTTGGCCCATAGTGCCAAGAAGAAAGCTACACTTTTAGACTCCCTCTTCGTATTGAACTCGAACCGATGACGGAGACGCCGTACCACCTACTATTCCGTGGTGCGGCAAGTCCATGCCAGAAATCCGCATAACGCAACGGGAGGTCCGGCGGGAGTTGATTTCTCTTGACGTTCACAAATTGAGTGGGACAGACGGCATACCCACAGTGGTTGCCAGCAGTAGCCGGTGTAATGCAGCCACTACCCTCTCAACTTGGGGGACGAGGCGCTTGAAGTGCTCTTCGAAGCCCCAACGACTGTCCAAGGTGAGCGTGAGGTACTTCATGTACTGGTCCAACGCGCCTTAGCTCTTTGCCGTCGCAATATGACCGGGGCCTCGGGAGCCATGGGTGCGCAGATTGGATAGTCTGAATGCTCATACCGATCAATCTCCGGGAAGACGGTGAAACGCACGTGGTCACGACTCACGTGTTGCCGTGTACGCAGCATAGCGCACAGAGAGGTATCGGGGGATCCTTTACAATCCTCCACTCAGTGCCAGGCCTCAGTCTCCTCCCCTGCGCTAGAGCATGGCACCAACTAGTGTCTCTAGAAGATCACAATCTTACGAAGACCCCTTCAGTGATGAAGACGATCGCTGCAGTGGTTTGCGCTGGTAGGAAACGCCTCCTTCGCCCTTCCCCAGGGTGGAGGAAGTTTATAACGAATATCCATTGGGAGTCAAATGAAAACAAAGGAGAATCAGTACGAGGGGTAAAGGCCGGCGAAGAAGATCTTTCTGATGCTGATAGCAAGTGTCAAATCATGACACTGGACAATGATCCACCCTTACCGTGTGGTAAGAGGAATCCTTTACTCGTGCTCGCCCCTATCTTACGGTCGAGTTTGCAATCTCAACTCCTGTTAGGGTGTGGTGAGCAGAGCCCTTTGAGGGTTGAACACATGCTACCGCTAATGGTTCCACCTTCCGTGGCACTCAACTTGACGACGAGGACGTGCCCAGAAGTGACCTGGATAGAGCTGAGGGCAGTGGTGCTAAGGTTTTAGCAGTAGGGTACATGAGTCCTAGCTATGCTATGGTTCTCGGGCTCTGACTGAGAGGGCTCATAAGCGAGTTTCTTCTGAAAGAGGCAGTCCCTGCGGCTTCGCCGTCTGCGTGCTTTACCTTATTATTACACAAGGTGGACATGCTCTATAAGAGGCAGACCACCTCGTCCGATATATGACTAGAGTGGGACCGGATCTGACTAGACTGTGAATGCGATCTGGCGGAGTGACGACGCGGGAAAAGGTGTGGGCGATGCAGCGCTCTCGCTCTCGGCCTTGGTCCTTTCCGTATAAGACGCACTGGGCACCGGAGGGTGCTTGCCTATATCCGGCCTCGATGAGTAGCGGCCTGTACGTGGCGGACTTGGGATAGTTTATCACTCGATCAGAGACAGGCTCGAGACGGTGGCGAGTCGTGCTCTGTGCATTGTGCATTGCTCTCTAGTGGATTGTGTGGCTAACTAGGCCGCATAGGGGTATGGGATCCACCAAAGTATGTGGTGGTCCAAGACCAACCAGGGGTGCAGTGAACACGTGAGCGATTCCCATGCCCCCGGTTCAAAGCATTTTGTAGAAACACCGTGGTGGTTTTAGCTGGTAAGAGTCCGGCACCCTCCTCTGTCTTCCCTGGGGAAAAGAAATTTAAGAGGATTTTGCAACGTTAAATAATTACATGTAGTGCATTCTTAGCCCATATTATAAATCACAGTGTTATTGTTCTGCAGCATTGAATCATTTAATTTAATGTATCGAACTATTCAGGTCAAATTCCGATATCCTGGATTTCTAGCGCGTTGACTGCGAATCAAATACAATTACTGAGCAAAAAGTAAGATTACATATATCGTATGTACTCATTATTCCCTTGTAGCTAATCTTAAGTTCATTACATGACTTTTGTGTAACACTGTAATTTGTATTACTTTATTCAAATGTACCAGACATTATAATAGGCTTCTATTGACGTGTAGACCTGCGTACAATATTGTTTATATTAGTTCACTAATTTATTAATTAGTATTCATTGGCAACGTCAGGAAAATCAAAAATCAAAACATACGCGATAGAATCCGTTTAAAAGTGTTTTATTATAATGAGATCTAATTCATGCAGTAGTTTTGCAATCTGTCTTTTTAATTTCCGGGAGCAATGGGTGTCCAGATATTTAAACTAAATGTTGATTTCGGTGCTCCGAAACTAGCAGCAAATATTTACTTTGCTCACGCGATCATATATAGCCTATTTCTGTCTGGAATTGTATAGCTTCCTCAAGGTGTGTTTGTTCTTGATCCTATAGTTTCGGAGATTGCTTCTCGCATATTAACAAACTCACTAAATCATTAGTACAGATGATTTTTAATGTTGCAACGATCAATCAATATATTTCGCGTAATATATAAAAGCTAGCTTAGGGAAACTGGTATACATTTTTAAGTACCTAATTTATTTAACTCAGGCATAAAGACGAAAGTTGGTGCAAGAA
The DNA here is from genome assembly GCA_947459985.1 of Diloba caeruleocephala. NCBI lineage: Eukaryota > Metazoa > Arthropoda > Insecta > Lepidoptera > Noctuidae > Diloba > Diloba caeruleocephala. The sequence continues at coordinate 19,668,479 of OX381610.1, forward strand.
ACTAAAACCACTCAGTAACGTTTATTATTGTCGAAATATAACATCCGGTGAATTTCCCTATGTATATAACGAGTTTTGTATAGGTACCTAAATACAGATCATATTATGTACAATAGATTATACAACATGACCTACGTAGATGATCTATGTTCTTTCATATTATCGGGCAGTAGATGTATAGATAGTATGTCTACTGTGATCAAAGTTTGTACAAATGCACTTTCATTCATATTTGACCTAGACCTCTTTTGCAGAAACGATTGAAAGTTTTTTAAAATTAAATTAAAAGGCTATAATCGATATAAAATACAATAAAAATATTTGTTATGGCATAGGCCGATAAATGAATGCCTATTGTTTAGAGGTTCGTTGATCTTTGATCATTGACCGATTAATACGAAGCTCACATGCGCTCATTGTATCAGATCAGTTGAAAAAGTTTCAAATATGGTGTTATGTAACAACGTGAGCTGATCTCCGATAACACAAGGATCTGTGGGATCTGGTCTCAGATCAGGCGTGCTTTAACATGACGCTTGAGTAACTGTATCTTTAGGATCTGCGCATGACCTACATTCTGTTAGTTTGATCGATATCCTGAGTGCCTTTATGGCTTCTGATATGTGATCTTCATACGTCGTCGTACCTACTAACGTTACCCGATAGATATTTGGCAATGAGATATTATATTAGGTATAGTATGCTGCTTATGAAATACAATATTATTGTTTGTTGGCTTAACCTATATCGCTATCGCGGTGTTTGTGTAGAGGTAGCAGTTCCCTTCACTTGGTCATTAGCATTACGAAGTATTAATAAAACTGCTCAAAGTAGGAATTGTAGGCACGAAGTTGTGAGATAATAATTCAATATATGTTTTCGATTCAGAAATTCAATAACCAACACCTTGTTTTACGCTTTTACAATGCAAAGTGTTAGCACGCGACAAGTATTGCAGGTGTTCTGTGAAAAACGATTACGTATCAATGGATACCTGACTACACACGGTATCAAATACAGTGGAATAATAATGTCGTGTAACTGAAGACTATTGGCTTTATTTGTATGGAGTCGTAGGTTACTAGTGGAAGGTCCCTTACTGCAAGAGTTAAGTAGGTACCACCTATATAGTACCAGATATTTGCCACCAAGCAGTAGTCTTCAAACTTTAGATATTACTGTGTTCGGGTTTGATGGGCATAGTAACTAGTGAATTTACTGGGCATAGAGTATTTTATTTTCTTTTACAAAACGTTGCCCCGCACTAGGATTTCTCCTGTGTTGTGGGTGCGTTTACAGACATGAAATTCCACATACAATACACCCAGACCCGGAACAACTACCTGCAGATTATACAAATATTTGTTCCGTACGGGAATCAAACCCACGACCCGGAGCGCAGCAGCCGACTGTATCACCCACTGCACCAACCGTGCCGTGACTAAATAATTAATGTTTCAAGGTGACAAGAGTATTGTGGTGCCACGCAGGGCTAGTTCGGTGTAGTATTAATACTATTATGGGAAGACGCGACGCTTACCTACGACCAGGTGATCATTTATATTTGATCACACTATTAAGAGTCGAGCAGGATGACTTGCTCAAAAAATAATAAGTAATTAATCCGTAGTCGTAATTATCATAACTAAAAAAAGTATGTATGGTGCTAAATTGTAGACGCAAATAGCTGAATATATTGTCTATTGTCGAATTCGGTCTTGTACCATAACTTATCCCAAGAACAAACTTAACAACGTCGTTGAAAAACATGTTCTCCCATACATTCCAACTGCAACACAATATTAGAAGATTTACCATGTTATTTTAAGACCGTCTAAGAAGTCTATCTTCTTATAGGTTTTTCTGTAATCTGAAAATATAGGTATAGAGATATTAACTTTTTTTTTACAAAATGTTGGCTCTGCAGTTTCGGAGATACTATTATTTCGGTATATTTAAAACTATATATTTTATAAGATAAATATATTGGAGTCCCTCACAACAAGCCCTTCCATTTCGTATATTACACGGTACAGTTTGAAAAACTTTATTCTTTAATTTTCTATATTGCTCCCCAAAAGTCACCCCATATTCAAAATTCGTTTATTTACGTTACACGCCCGTATTTGGGTCCCAGAAATCCATGTGTGCCAAATTTCAACTTAATCAGTCCAGCAGATTCGGAGCAAATTGGCACTGACAGACGGACAGACGGACAGACATACGAGTGATCCTATAAGGGTACCGCCGTTTTTTCCTTGGGACGTTTGGAACCCTAAAAAAATCGGATTATGATCGATTATTATCTAATTTACGATTTGAGATGCAGTAGTTGCATACATGTGTCAACAACATCAAGATATGTGCAAAGAATATAAATCCTAACCTATACCAACTGTTCCACTGCCAGGCAAAGGTCTCCACGATATAATCTTACATACCTCGATTTCCATCGTTTGCTCCAGCTAATCCTTTCTATGAATATCTAGATAGGCCACCCCGTTGTTTCCGTGGTCTACCGAATGATGCTTTAGGTTTTCAATTCCATCCCGCGGGGCGCGATTAGAGAGGCATTGGTCCATCATTGGAGACCATCCTGGCTGCAGGGCATCACAGGGGCCTATCTGCGCGATTGGCACATTCGCTACGTTGGCGGGGACGGTAGCGTAAAGTGAAGGGAGATTACGTACGGGGTTCTGCAGGGTTCAGTTCTCAGCTCCCTCTTATGGAACCTCGCTAACACGTGATCTTGCGTGCTATTCTCCCCACTGGCGTCAGCTTAGTCTGTTTCGCTGACGACACTGTTGTGTTGGCCGCGGGGAGTCCTTTGAGGGAATTATCCGATTTGTCAAACAAGTGGTGGTAATTGTCGTCACCGAAATGCACGCCCTGGGTCTGCGGATAGCGTCTCACAAAACCGATGCGCTATGGTTCAACTAACTATTGAGCAGAAAACCACCCTGTTTTAGGACACGCATTGGTGAGGCGCGAATCGGGATGGGCCGGTATATAAAGTAACTCGGGCTCACCCTGTACAATTGTTGGGTCTTTGAAGAGCACTTCGAGTGCCTTGTCGCCCGGATCGGGCCGTTAGTGGATGCTCTACACCAGCTGCGGCCCAATCTCGGGGGACCGAGTAAGGAAGTTAGCCACCTCTACGAGGAAATCGTGCGGTCCGATGCTCTCTACGAGGTGCCTGTATGGTCAGCTGGACTGTCGGACGTCCAGCGCTGCAGAGACAAACTTCACGATCTACAGCGCAGAGTGACTATACAGATCCCAAGGGGATACAGTACAATGTTCTAAGCTACGAAGCGACAACTCTCCTGGCGCACTTTCTGTATTTTGACATCCTGGCGGAGACGGATGCGTAGGTCTATGATCAGATATACTCTACCAGATCGACGAAGGCGCGCCTCTAGGGGCGTTTGACAGGCTGAGGTGGCTGACTCGACAGTACGCACTCGAGATGAAGCGATATTACCTCAGGTTACAGTTTGCAACTAACCGAGTCGTCGAGGTCGTCCTGCCGCTCTTCGGAGCTTGGTTCAAAAGCAGCGAGCGCGTCATCTACCGCCTGACGCAAGTGTTCACCAGTCACGGTTGTTTTAGTACGTACCTGCACAGGATAAGACGCCAGGTCTCGGTACAGTGCCACCAATATGGAAGCGACCGCGAGCGCCCCACAGTGGCTCTAGTGTGATCATACGTAGACCTGGAGCCCTCCTTAAGTGCCGAAGATGACCGCCCTTGTGGTTTTAGCCAGTAGGAGCCCGGCATGCCCCTTCGCCCTTCCCTGGGGTGGAGGAAGTTCATCAGCGCACAGCACACGCTCGAGGAGTTCCTTGCGTGAGCTGCCTAGCGGAAGATTCTTATCGATCGGATCGAGCAAGATCTTTTTGTGTTGTATCTCTATGTTGGTTGGTAATAAAAAAGGTATGCTTTAGGTTACACTGATAAAACCACAGGAATAGGAAATAAGGAGAAGTGGTACGGGGGCGTAACCGCGCCACCGCGCCAATTTGGGCCATTTTATAACATCAGTTGAGATTCGATCGCGTAAGTGAAACTTTGTCAAATTGTCGTGTTGTTGGGAGATAACATGCAAAAACCGACGAAATAATAACTTTATCAAGGAAGGAATCATATACAATATGAAAGTGAAGGATTTTTCTTGTATTTGTCTATAAAAAGAATAAATTAAAAATTATTGTTTGCTTCATTATGTTACATTTGGATTGATGGAGTAGAACGATATTATTATTTTTGTACAAAGTACAATGCTACTTTGCTTTGCTATGTACCACTTTTAACTAGCAATTGGTGAATAACAAACGTAGTGAATAGAATAGTAGTAGAATAGTACTCCCAATAAACTTACGCGTTGCGTGGTACGACTGCCGTTTGCGGTCTGTACGCTCGGTATGATTCGCTACCTGCAAAGTCGTGGGTGTGTTTTAGTATGAGAAGCCAATTATAATGTTGTGTTTATTCAGTTCATTGGATGAGAACTTGTAACTGTGTTCTTTTATGAAGAATGGTAGTGGGAAAATGGATTTCTATGCTCGCATACATTTCGATCTACATGGCTTATCTCCTTTCTTCCAATAACTTTGGATAAAACGCTTCGACTCAATTTTCAATGATAGCTTCTGAAGTTAAAGTTTATAATTCTACTCTTAGATAATGATCACTGTAATCTACCACAATTTTGTCAATGTCATGTATAACAACAACGTTGTTCGGTGTTCAGATAACTCTGTTTATTAATCTTTAATTATTCATTAAATATTTCATAAAAATTAAAATAATCGACAGAAAATGTCGGCAACGTCGTACGGTTTTCTGGCTTTTGAAGTTGTATTGTAAAATGAATTCATTTCGGCCAAATGCAGTCCACTGCTGGACACAGGCCTCCCCCAAAGATCACCCCAACGACCGATATGGATGTGTTGTGGGCTCATTGGGGGGTTCTGCCATAATCGGCACGCTTGGCAGACGGGTTGGCGATCGCAGTTAAGTTGTTAATGTACTCGAAGGACGCTGCTGCCCATCCTCCGGCTAATCCCTTAGTCGACTTTTACGACACCCAAGGGAGGAGATGGGTGGTGGTATTCTGAGCCGGCACCACATGACTTAACGAAACGAATACGCATATATTAATTGAGTGTTCTGTTCACAAAGTTGACTGTCAGTCATCTTGATCGAATATCGAATATTCTCTTATTAATTTGTTATGATGACGAGCCATACATAGTAATGTAGCTCAGCGTTAGCTTGAATGTTAGCGCTACGTTGAGCGCTATTTATAAATGTTCTTAAAAGTACTTAACCAATTATGGTTTTCATTGTTCCTACTATTTTACTTCACTGCCGAATGAGAATAATCTCGTATTTAAACATTTCTTTCGTAAGTTTTGTTTCTATTTGTAGTTCTAATTACAAGCATTTTTACTTATTGGTAGGGATAACAGCCATTTGAAATCTACATTCTTCGATAGACCTAAAAAATACATATTGCTACTAACAAAGATGTCTGACATTTTAATATGGGTTCAAAATTGATTTACCGTCATCGCGTACAGGCTTTATTTGTTTTACGATGGGCTTCTCGCAGACGTCTCAAGGGAGATTTGGTTGCTTTACCGGACATTTGGCGAAGCTCAAATAATGTCCAGCTAGGGTCACATCACCACGTTTTTTAAGTAATACTTCGTTTTATGAGAGTAAAATTAGAAGCCGCGCGCGCGCACCATTAAGTTGGCCGTCAAGCATTTTATAAAAGTGCATATTTATTTTACTGACTAATTATTGATTTTAAATATATTTGAAAGTATTTTAATATTTTATAAACTGTATAAATAATAGATTATTTAATTATGTTTTTTAACCAAACCTTTAATAATTGTATATAATATCCTTCTTCGATCAGTTTATTCGTTTTTCTATATTCGTATATTGTTGGCGCGGAATAAAGTGAAATATAATGTTAACCGCAAAGTATGACTTCTAACGCGCATACGTAAGTAAGTACACACACACTGTTTTACTAGAACAGTTTTTAACCGAGCTCACGAACTCCATCGCCAGAGTACACGCACTCACGCGTCCAATTTCAAATGGGCCATTTACTACTCCAAATAATTCATGGTATATTCTACTCATTACTTTTGCTTGGCAGACGGGTTGGGCGTGTGGTACCCTAAAAAGAATAGGCAAATCCCTTTCTTCTCGTAGATCTTGCAACAGGCGTGTAAGGAATTGTGTTAACATCAACATAATATATCAACATTTTAAATCAGTTTGTTAAGCGTGCAGTTCTTTTTAGGGTTCTGAACGTCCGAATGAAAAAACGACGGATCCCATAGAGGATCGCTCGTGTGTCTGTCTGTCTGTCCGTCTGTCACAGCCACTTTTCTCCGAATCTACCGGACCGATTAAGTTGAAATTTGGTACACATATGAATCTCTGCGAACCAAACAAAATACATTAATTAATTCTTATAGATTACAGGAAAACTTATGAGACTTAAAAATTAAATTAACATGGTAAATCCTTCAATATTGTGCGTACAAGCTTACATTGTATTGTTGGTATGTATGTGAGAAGATGTTTTTCAATTACATTGTTAAGTTTGTTCCTGAGATAAGTTACTGGTACAAAAGAATTGAACAATAGACTATATTTTCAGAAATTTCCCTCGACACCTAACACAAACAAATTTGTGAGGTTTAAAGTTTAAGGTAAAACGTGGTATAATATAACATATATGTATCATATGGAATAGCCGTGTGGTGCCGGTTCAGAATACCACCACCCCATTTCCTCCCGTGGGTGTCGTAAAAGTCGACTATGGGATTAGCCGGAGGATGGGCAGCAGCTTCCTTCGATTACATTAACAAATCAACTGCGATCGCCAACCCGTCTGCCAAGCGTGGCGATTATGGCAAAACCCCCCAATGAGCCCACAACACACCCATATCGGACGTTGTGGTGATCTTTGGGGGAGGCCTGTGTCCAGCAGTGGACTTCATTCGGCCGAAATGATGATCATATGGAACCCTCTCGATGCGAGTTCAACTCGCATTTATTTGTTTTTTTAAACTATTCCCCACGATAGAATATCTCATGTATCGTGGATATAATTTACAGATATAGATCAGGTGCACAAACACTCAAACCCGGAATAATCTGAAGGTCATATAAATATTTAATATAAATAAAATAATGGGCTGGTGTAATATGGCGAGATGGATGGATCACGGTATCGCACAACAGCTGGAAATGTTGTTACTGCAAACTTAATCTTGTAGCAGCTGCTTACGACACCAACTGTATTAGTGTGTGTTCTCAAAACGACACGGTGAGTAATTGATTATACTGTAATACAATGCATAGGTGAAGGTAAGTCAATCAGCGCACAATCCGCCAACAGTGCAGGTTTTATTTCTTAATTTTCTGAACTGCTAGGAATGCTGGCTGTTATTTGCTAAGATTGCGTTAGCAACGTTTTTGGTTAAGCTCTGTATTTCATCAAAATCTATTCCAGTGTTCCAACATCAAGATTAATATAGATGATAATAAACATTATGCATTGTACACGAAGCATTCAACGGCAATGGGTTGGATTGTGTTTACAATGAGATACAGGATTAAAGAAATCATTATCATTGTGTAACTTTAAGGCTTTATCCGCTTTGAGGAGACAAGGTCTGTTATATTGATTTAATTTTCTATGATCTGTGTCCTGATTTTAGCTTGCCGTTGTTACATGAACTATTATGACTAGTGATGTTCAAAAACGCTATATGGCAATAGCGCGCTACAGACTATTTGCTATAGTAAAATAGCGCGCTATTTTACACGCTAAAATTATAACGAACAGAATAGTTATAACGAACTGGGCGTACGCGAATGACGCGATAAAAACGCGGTGAATATTCTTTAATCACGCTAAATATCGTTGGACAGATAGTGCGCTGTGTTAAGACCGCGCGCTTTATATGTACAGCGCGTTCTTTTAGTTATATTCTTGACCTTGAATACGTTATAGTATATTCGATATGTAAAATAATATCTATCAGAATAAAATGGAGAAGTAAAGAAAAGATAATGAACTTTTTGTCATACTTTCCAGGCTTAGGATAACAGATTTTTGTGTAATAATTAATATAGGATAGGGTTATATATTTTTTTATTGTAAATTTCTTACAGCAGTTTTCATGGAACGGAATTGTTGATGTTGTGTATGCCTATTATTGACGACCTAAATTGTAATGTACGTACATTGTTAGCCTATCTAAAACAAACAAATATTATAATCAACGCGTTAGATAACGATCGATAGCGCGCGAATTCACGCGATGATTGCCGCCCGGCTCGCCACGTCCGCGCTCTGCCATTGCATTGTTATTTTTAATGGCGCGATTTTTATAGCGTCAAGTTGGAGCCGACATAGCGTGCGCTATACGTTGCGTGCATATAGCGCGCTATTTAATCGCGCTAGACGCTATATTAACCACCACTAATTATGACGTATAAGCATATGGGATAAGCTAGATATTAGATTGAGTATAAGTAACAGTGGGGAAAGTTTTGCAATCGATGTATTGCGAAGCGGTCCAGCGTTACAGGTGGCCTGTCTCGCATGAAACGTGTCTACATATCAGTATCTATAAGTTATATGTCCAATATATTTAAATTTATGTTATTTTCCTTCCTTAGTATGCTAACTAACAAAGGCATTCTAGTGCCTAAGATCTTGTTGAATGGTGTAGTTCAGATAGGTACGTTGCTTATCTTTGTAACTTTATTAATATTGCATAGAAGTCGATGAGGATACGCAGAATATTTTTCATTTTATCTTTGTTCTTTACCGGTAAGACTACCTTAGTTTAAAGGCAGTACTTTGCCGTGTGGTGCCGACTACGAATAACACCAACCCATCTTATCCCGTGGGTGTCGTAAAAGCCGACTAAGGGATTAGACGCAGGATGCGTCCTTCGAATCCATTAACAACTCAACTGCGATCGTCCCTGCCAAGCGTGGCGATTATGGCAAAACCCCCCAATGAGCACACCATACACCGATATCGGTCGTTGTGGTGATCATTGAGGGAGGCCTATGTCCAGCAGTGGACTTTATTGGGCCGAGATGATGATGACTTAATGCTCGTCAGAAAGGGTTTCAAAAGTAAGAGACTGACTTAAAAGGTAGTAAGATATCATTGTTATGGTTAAAATATATGCAATAGCCACTTGCTCTCACGGATTGGTAAACGATCGGCGAGGTTAAGCAATGCTTGGCGAAATCAGTTTGTGGATGGGTGACCGCATAGTGGTATGTGAACTGAGCGACTCCGTGCTTTGGAGGGCACTTGAAATCGTCAGTCCCGGTTGTTGCCATTAGAGGGCAGTCGATAATTCAAGTCGGAGGCTTGAACAACTCTGACACAAGGCTCGCCACTAACACGAATAGAAAGAACAAAGAATTTGGGCAAGATCTCATTAATTTTTAAGCCATATCATTTTAATATTGTATATTACATATGTACTTGGCGTCATCGTGTCTAGGCGACGACGTTCTTAAGTGAGTTCAAGTTTCAATATCAATTATCCTTTAAAATCTTTTATAGGTATTACATAAATAATCGCCTACACATTTGTAGTTTCGACCAGATATACTAAATATACTATGTAACATAAATATAATGCCACAAATATCAGTGTCAAAGAAATTAATCAACTGACGGAAAAGGACTAGCGTTTATAAGCGCCAGTGGATTGGCGAGCTGATCTAGATTTAATTGCCGACCTCAGTCGTTGCGTCACGCCGACAAAGTGTATACTATTATTGTACAATATATGATATATTTAACATACGTACCTATATGCTTGTTAGAATCGTAAAACCAAACATGTTTCCAACTACAAGCTAATACGTTTCTTCGTCTTATAATTTATTTAATTAAAGTAAGTGGATACAGACATTGCGTCTAGAATACATAACATCTCAATTACTTATCACTTTTATTATATTTATTTTGTAAGAGTATCTGTGTGGTGTCCTTCTTCTTCTTCTTCTTAATGATTATAGAACCACTCCGATGCTCCCGTGGGTCTTGTTAAAGGTGACTACGGGACTCTACACCATAGGGATGAGCAGCAGCGTCCCTTCTGTGGAGCAGCAACCATTCTGCGCTCACTAACCAGGCAGATTGTGCAAGTATGATGAGTATCTACTGGGAAATTCCCCCCTAAAAGACCTAAGGATAGCTATGCGGGAGGCCTTTGTTCAATAGTGGACGTCTTACGGCTGATATGATGATGATGATGACATAAATATCCTGACTTTTAATAAGATAAATTCAGCGAGCGTTTTTTGTCCCACACTAGGATTTCTCCTGTGTCGTGGGTACAGTTTACAGGTAAATCTCATATGCGCAATCACCTAGACACTAAACAATTATCTGTTTTAGATCATACAAATACTTGTTCCTTGCGGGGATTGATTCCGCGACACGTAATGAAGAAAGCCAATTGCTTAGCCACTACGCCAACCGTGCCGACTAAATTAGACTACAAAGCAACTGTTTATCATTTCAGCCGAAAGAAGAAAGACTGCTGGATATAAGGCTTGGGACCAGAGAACGAACAACGACCGGTCTAAGTTTATGTTGTGTGCTCGTTGGGAGGTTTTTCCGTAATCGCCACGCTTGGCGGACGAGTTGGTGATCGCAGTTGAGATGTCAATGTACTCGAAGGACGCGGCTAACAATCGGTTCGTCTAATAAAAGAAACATATAAAAAAACAACCCATAGTCGTCTTTTACTTACACACGGCATGAGATGGGTTGATGCTATTCTTAGCCATCACCACACGGCAACGTATTACATTTATTATAATATTGCAATTATAGTATAGTATATGTTTTATTCCTTGTGAAGTCCGGATTAAGAATATAGCACCTCCCGTGGGTGTCGTAAAAGGTGGCTAAAGGACTCTAAACCAGAGAGATGGAACATAGCCATTCTGCGCTCACCAACCCACCTGTCAAACGTGGTGACTACTGGCAAATTCCCCCCAGAATGAGGACAAAATTGTTCGAATCTATGGCGGAGGCCTTTGTTCAGCAATGGACGTTCTTCGGCTGATATGATGATAATGATGCAATTTTACAAAATGTAAAATTGCAACCACGTGCTTAATACGTGATGTGATTTTATTACATCACGAAACATTTATTGGGAAAGGTTTTATTACTTCGTTGTAAAAGGGATTCGACCAACAATGAGGTAAAGGTCCAAAAAATTGCAAAGATACGATCGAGATCTTTACTGTGTTTTTATTCTCATGATTTCTACTTAGGGGTCTAATAATTGTAAGTCTTATGGTTCATCATACCCGAATGAACTAAAAACGACACAGACGGTACGTATGCGTAGGTATTATCTGATTGAAATTATACGAATTTGGCCATTTGCAATTTCATCCACCTTCCTTTCTCACTGGCTGTCGCAACTCGTGATTGTACAAGGTAAGTTCATTACAGTTTTGAGAAATTAGAGCGATGGAGCGACGCGACCCGACTGTGCGTAATAAATGAGCGATCCAATTAACACCCACAATAGCACCTTAGAGACTTTCATAATTGGATTTATTGAGTCTCGTTTAATTTAATGAATGGTTATTTCGATTTATCATTTGAATTTATTCCGGGGATTAGTATATCAACGTACATATACCGTAATATAGATAGGCGTACCCTATAGGAGTTGACAAGTTTGTTATATGCATAGATTACATTCGAAGATAACTACAATTAATGAACAACTTTTACAATACAGGGTTACATCTGAAAACCAGCGTTAGGTGGTCATTATTGGAGCAGAGAACCACCCAGTTCGCGGATACGCGTTGGTGACGCGCAAATCAGGGTGGGCCAGTACATGAAGTACATGGGGCTCACCCTGGACAGTCGTTGGGGCTTCGGAAAGCACTTCGCGTGCCTCATCCCCCGAGTCGAGAGGGTGCATTACACCAGCTGCTGCCCAATCTCGGGGGACCGACCGCGGAAGTTCGCCGTCAACCGTCCCGGTACCCAAGTCCAACACGCACGCCCCTGCCGTCACTACATGGTGGGGGGCCACAGGGGTCGCGGGCGCGCAGATTGGGGAGTCTGCGTGCTCGGGCGACCCCCTGGAAGATGGCGGTGCCCACGTGGTCACGTGCCACCGTGTGTGCAGCACAGCGCAAAGCGAGGCTTGGCTTACAATCCTCCCCGAGAAGTGCCTGAGGGGCCTTTTTACAGTCGCATTCTCTCCGCTAGAGGGGGTGACCGCTTTACAGTCATCCCCTCCGTGACGTGCCTAAAGGCGCAGCACCAATAGGCGGCTCTGGTGCCGAAGATGTTCGCTGCAGTAGTTTTAGCCGGCAGGAGTCCCGCATACCCCTTCCCCGGGACGAAGGAAGTTCATGTAGAATTTCCACTGGACACCAATAAAAAAATATGTTGGTCAGTATAGTAATACTGTAATAATAACTTTATCCCGCACTAGTGTTTCTCCTGTGTTGTAGGCACGGTTTACAGACATATATCTCACATGCACACACACCTAGACCCGAAACAACTATCTGTAGATTATACGAATATTTGTTTCATGCGGGGATCGGACGCGCGACACGTAGCGCTGGAAACCAATCGCTTAGCCACTGCGCCAACCGTGTCATCAGGTGAGGTATCCTTGGGGTTATTAATATATTATAATAATAATTCAATTATTTATTGAGGCTACAAAGGCTCACTTATTAGTACAAACATTAACAACACCGGGTTAGTAGTTTTTTTTTACATAAACAAAACATACTTTTATGAACGACAAGTTTGCCCTTGTCGCACCAACACATTAACAAAATGTTTCAATATCGGAGCATCATGCTGATCGTGTTTACATATTACATATATATAACTAGCTGTGCCCAGCGGTTTCACCCGCCGTTTAATTTAAAAGATTTGGGATTATTTGTAAATAATAATTATATAATGAGTCATACATATTGGAAACATATATTGGATTTCATGGGTTTTAATTTTTTTTCGCGGGGCACTTTTTCTTTAAAGAATATCTAAGGAGCGTTACTTCTTATAATATTAGTTATCTGCCAGTGAAAGTCTGGTCAAAATCGGTCAAGCTGCCGTTTCGGAGCAGTTTTATTCGCTGGAACAAACAGACAGACAAACATAAAAATAAAAATACCAACCTTGTTTATTAAATATAATATATAATAGATATTTGAAAATAATGGGGTTATTTACAATAACGATTTTAATGATTTTTATATTTTGTAGGTATGAGAATAGGTCGTAAAGTATTTTTCACCCTCTTACTGGGGGTACTTTTTTATTTTTTATTCCACGCATGCGAAGCGGCGGGCATGAGCTAGTTATAATATAAAATAAAAATATTTTTTAAGCTACCTAAATAAGGCCCTCTAGCGAAATTGTTGCGTCTACAAGTGTGGCGCTGAAGTTACCAAGACTAGTCGAAGTGAACGCAAACAAGTTTCATATAAGTGTACTAACGTACCAACAGATGTAGTTGGTGCATTATTTAGCTTGTTTTAGTGCGATCATAGGAATAATAATTATAATGCGTGTACCCCTCTGGGTAATCGTTTTCTCACCATGGGATAATGCAATCTAAGAGGGCAGATTAAAGCAGCTTCCTGCATTATTCCTCACTTTTATATAGAAAAATGTATATAATAGGGAGATCTATTACAGAACGCAGGGCAGCTTGTGGCAAGTTGTATGTGAGTTGCGACAATGCGAACCCGACTACTCCAGATAGTCGATCAGGGCCTCGTCTCCAGCTTCCCTTTATTGGTCGGCTGGAGTAAAACGCCATGAATGCCCGCAGGACTTTCAACTCTGGCTTGCCTTAGTTGGTCTATCGGATCAGCTATCAAGCTGTATGCTCGGGGGTGGAAGTGTCTAATGGCGTAATAATAGGGAAACCCGCGTCGAGTCTACGTGCCGCAGCTCACGACATCGAGCCGCTTACGCTGTTGCTCTCTGTCGCCTATTGTGGTGGCTATTTAGGGGACCCATCTTGTAAGTGGCAAGTCACAGTCTGCCACAGAATGTAATTCAAAGGTGGAGAAGCAGACATATATTTTTCTGAATTTCAAAGTATTTAATCCATTTAGCACCTATTGCAATAGATCTTATTACTGTAGTTTCCATTTCATACAATTGTTTTATACCTCCGGGGACCATTTGAGACTGCATTTTATAGTGCAGTCATGGAGAGACCCCGGTTAGTGTTTTGTTAATTTCTATTCATTTTTAATTTCTCTTTTTTATTATAATTCTCTTATGGGCCTCTGCGTGTTGGAGCCATGTCTCCGCGTAAGCCTATCAAAAGACAGGGTTTCTTTTAGCAGAGGCTATTAACCCGCGAATAGAGACATTATAATGTAATGTAATAATACTATAGAGATCGAAAATTTTGAGTAAAAGTTGATTTATGATTTATGATTATAATAATTTATATTGGTTCAAGTGTCCGATTTAGTTATAAGTTAAAACTTAAGGTCCTCTACGTGTGGGACTCATATCCCCGAGTCATCATTCATCATAATCATTTCAACAGCATAAAGCCCACTGCTGGACGCAGGGTGGAGCAAAGATCGCCACAATGCCCGCTCTAGGTGTGTTGTGTCCCCCGGGAAGACGGTGGCGCGCACGTGGTCACGTGCCGCCGTGTGCGCAGCACAGCGCAAAGCGAGGCTTGGAGAGATCCTTTACAATCTCCCCGAGAAGTACCTGGGGGGCCACCATTTTACAGTCGCCTTCCCTCCGCTAGAGGGGGTGACCGCTCTACAGTCATCCCCTCCGTGATGTGCCTAAAGGCGTGGCACCAATGGGCGGCTCTAGTGTGATCTTACGAGGACCTGGAGCCCCCCTTCGGTGCCGAAGATGACCGCTCCAGTGGTTTTAGCCGGTAGGAGTCCGGCATACCCCTCCACCCTTCCCCGGGGTGAAGGAAGTTCCATGTAGAATTTCCACTGGACATCAATAAAATAAAAAGGTGTGTTGTGTGCTCTTTGGTTTTGCCATAATCGTCACACTTGGCGGGCGGATTAGCGATCGCAGTTGAATTGTTACTTGTAGACCAAGGATGCTACTGCCCATCCTCCGGCTAATCCCATAGTCGCCTTTAACGATACCCACAGGAAGAGATGGATTCGATGGGCGTAGCGCTTCAGTAACCTATCAAAGGCCGGGTTCCACCTTATAATAAAAACACTTTTTATGGGATTTACATTGCGTATATTGTAGATTTTGATTTTTCTAACGTTTTAAACACGGCAGCGATCGTGATTGCAGGATGGCTCTGGGGTTATACCTTGCAGAGTATGTCAACGAAGAGAAACTATGGCGTGAATTGGGTTACGCCTATGCAGGACACCCACCCTGTTACTATAGAGTCAGTAGATTGATGGAATAATTTGGCAAGAGAAGAAAAGTTTAATTACATGGTTATCTTCGTACAGCCTTATAAAAGGTGCCTGATGAACGCGTATCAACGGCAGTATCAGGAAACTTCAGGTAATGCTGGGTTAATATAATATAACAATGGCTGCGGTAATCGCTTCATTTATCCTTAATTCCCTGGAGGTTAGGTTGCTGTTGCTCTATGTAAACGTAAGAGCTCTGCAAGACAACTCATCAGTAACCTGTTGCGCTAGCCTTTTTAAATTTACGGCCAATAACACGTACAACGAATGCCGCCGGCAGCTGAAGATATCCTGGAACGCAGAAAAGAAGTACGTTTTGATTCTTATACATATTATGCCAGTACGTTGGTGGAAGCATATTGATAACAGCAAACCACAAAAACAAAACAAAGCACCAGTAAGTATATCAAATTACAATGAAACAAGAATACCAATGTTTTACTACATATCTCATTTACGTTTGCATACAGTGCTATCAACTATTTTAATTGACAAGGACCTTTGTGGATGCATACATCCGCCGACGAGCACTTTGTTTCACTTATCAGATCAGATGACCCTATAAAATGCCGTTCGACGAGACGAGACCCTTCAATCTGCAGTCTTACTTTATTTACGTCTTTATTGCTTGTTCTACAATTATGGATTTTGTTTATTTTAAGGCACGTTTTTAAGTATATGACAGTTTTATTGTGCTTAACTCATTATTGGTTTATTATTATTAATTAGTAGCTTTTGTCCGCGGCTTTGCACGCGTGGAATTTGGAACATCTTCATCATGGATATTGTTCATACAAAAGTACTAAAATCGACCTACCTACCTACTGTCATACCTACCAAATTTACAAAAAAAAAAACTTTAAAATTGGTCGAGCCGTTTCGGAGGAGTGTGACCACAAACACAGTGACACGAGATATTTATATATTAGATAATCGTAAGCCTTAATGTTTGAGGCGGCATTTGTCGTAATCTACCGGAAGTTTCATCTTCTGGAAATGTGGAAATTTCGGTAGTCTATATGAAAGTCATTACGAAAATTTATTTTAGCATAAATGTTAGTAATATTGACTTTTTCAGATGGTATTACTGGTGAACGGCTGGTTGTTAGCGAGTAGTTCGCCTGTAGCGATGTTGCAGCACGCCACATCGTCGCAAAGTATTGTGTTTCACCAGCTTCAGGCGGTGCCTGCGCCAGCCGCTCCAGTCACTAGTAAATCTTTGTTAGAATTCAGTTACGCATTTTTATATAGATTTATATAAGTCAAGTGTATTTTTAAAACTAACGTATTTTTTCTTTTTAGCTCCAATTCCTGCAGCCCCTATTAATAGTGGAAATCATGTGAGTTGTTTGGTCTAAATCTAGATACAGTAATAATAATGCAAAGTGCAGTTTGCCACTGACAACTAGGGCCCCGCTAGGTTTCCGCTAGGTTTCCGTGTGGTGTCCGGATTAAGAATACAGCACCACTCTCATATCCTCTCGTGGATGTCGCAAAAGCCGACTAAGGGACTCTAAACTAGAGGGATGGGCAACGGCGTGCCTTCTGTGGAACGGCAGCAATTCTGCGCTCACCAACCCGTTTACCAAGCGTATAGTACTCGTAAATTCCTCCCAAATTGACGACCATCTAACCGGTCGTTTATGGGAGATGCCTTTGTTCAGCAGTGGATGTCATTTGGCGGATATGATGTATTAGGGCTCATATTAGGCCACCCAATCTTAATCAAAGAGCGGACAAGGACAACTATCTGATTTACATTTAATAAAATTATTAGCTCATCATTATTTATTATAGCCTAAGTACGAGTACAAGTACGAGGTATCAGATCATCAGACGGGTGACAGGAAGAGTCACTGGGAGAGCCGGGACGGCGACAAGGTCCGCGGCGTGTATACATTGTACGAGCCGGACGGCGCGCTACGGACCGTCGAGTACACCGCCGACGCCTTGCATGGGTCCGTAGCGGGTTACTACTGATGCTTTGCATTATTATTTCTATGTGTTAGAAATGTTTTATTGGTTATTTTTTGGAAGCATTGCACTACCCTTACAGCCACTGAGGTCTTTGATTCCGGCTTCGGACCAGGCAATAATTGTATTGCTGGATCGGAAATTATCGGTTGTATTCTAACAGATTTTTTTTTACAGAAAATATAAATTAATTATTTATCGATAGGTATATGAAATAAACAATTCTAAAAATTTGCGTTGAAATAGATAAAAAGTCTATTGATGATTGATATACATCCAAACTGGGGGCAGTTTTTATGATCAAACACACCCCCTCCGCCAGGGCGGTGAAAGCGCGCCTCTAGGGGCGTACGACAGGCTGAAGTGGCGTTACTGCCTGAGGATGCAGTTCGCAACCAAGTGCGTCGTCGAGGCCGTCCTGCCGCTCTTCGGAGCCGTCCTGCCACTCTTCGGAGCCTGGCTCAGAAGGAGCGAGCGTGTCAACTTCCGCCTCACATTGTCCCCTTCGTTGCCGAAGATGACCGCTCCAGTGGTTTTAGCCGGTAGAAATCCAGCATGCCCCTTCGCCCTTCTCCGGGGCAGATGAAGTTTGTGAAGAATTTCCACAGGATGAATAAAAAAGTCAGTTTTTAAAGGACCCTATGGCACACCTTTTCCGAATAAAAAAGTATATTATTTAAGAGCTCATAAATTATATTTGTAACTTGTCACCATGTACAAATTGCATAAAAACATTACACATATAGGTACGGAAAAATACGTGTTATGTGACAAGAATGGTATTCTGGTAATCTAATAATGGTAAATCTTGGTTATTGTTGATTGTACAACAATTTAGAGTTAGACAGACGTTTCAACAAACGGCAACTGTTCCTAAGTCAGGCAGAAATTACTTATATATTTAAAGCCCGTAACAAGGATCAATCAATCATTCTTATGAGTGTAAGAAGGTTGCATCCTTAACCTCTTATCTTAGACTTTGTGGACATATCAATATTATATTGTTACAGATTTAATGCGGTAGTGAGCAGGAAAGAGCCAAACAAACACTCACACCTCAGTGCTGGATACAAACATGACACGCCTGCTAGCACGCACGATAGTTATGAGGACGCTGGCCTGGGATACACTTCAGAGAGCGGAACGTTCTCCAGCCAAGGCAAGTCATCACGACGCCCAGGAAAAACAAATTCTTATAACCAAGGAGTAGATTTCAGTGTGGTCCATGGTAACATTGATAAATCATATTAATGTACAAATTAATTATAAATTCCGAGGAATACCACTGACTTAGCACTCTTTAGTTTGTAATATGATTAAGTGCCTATAATATATACCTATATAGTGTGCTTAACATTTAATTAAAGACTTTATTTTTGTATAAATTTTATTCGTCAGCGCTGGCGTAGGTACTTTGCAAGAAAGTTAATGATAAATGATAAGTACATTTAGTCGAGTTCGTATAAATAAGACAGTCCAGTTTAATGGTGATGACCATGATCATGATGATGATGATGGTGAGGGGTGACATGGTGGTGAGTCGTCTTGTGGTGAACATCTGCTTGGAAACTGTAAAAAGACAAGATAATTACACATAGTTTAAGCATATACTAAGTCTATAGTTTAAACATAATATGGTTACCAAATATAACATATATAAATAAATAAACAAAAAAATCTATTTTGAACGCATAGTTCTAAACTTAATTATGGGTATTACTCATGTTATTACTCGTATATCCTTCAACTTGTTTCTCTGTTTGCGTTTAAATTAATGTTAATCTTAGACCATTAAATGGCTATTTTAGAATCTACATACTTTGGTGGGTACTTCTGATTGTCCTTATCAGAAATGTTACTTTACGGGTATAAACGTACTTTAAATTACGATTTTTAACTTATGTCGGAGATAGAAACATCACTATAAGCTAATCCTGTATGCTCTTTTACGGAAAAGTTTATCGCATACAACGTCAAAACTTTTTTTATATAAACATTCTATCGCCTAGAACGATAGTTCGCACGCGCGGTACGGGTCCGGTTACAGATACGACACTAATCTATTTTTATTATCTGGCCCCTCTAGAGTCTAGTGCTCTTAACTCATGAACACTGCTCCCGGAAAACAATTAATAATGACGAGATGCGCAATGTTGTGGTGTTAATTAAAATTATCAAAAACACAAGAAAAGTATCATATATCATCATTACTTTTACAGATAAACACTTATATTAATTAATTAATATTACTAAATAAATCTTTGGTCAACATTAAATAATAATTTATCTAATCCCATATTACTTAAATCGTCGGTAAATTGTATGCGACAGTGTTGATTGAAAGGGTTGTGAATGAAACAGACGAAAAAGTATGGGATGCACAAGCGGGATTTAGAAAGGGAATGGGATGTACGGATCAGGTCTTTTCCCTGAGGTGTATAGCCGAAAAGTGTTTAGCTAAAAACAAGAAAAGCTATTGCGCCTTCGTTGATTTAGAAAAGGCCTATGATAGAGTGGTGAGGAATGAATTGTGGTCAGCATTGTCCGTGAACGGTGTGAGCAGTAATCTCATACGAGCACTGCAATCTCTTTATAGGGATTCTAGTGCTTGTGTAAGGATAAACGGGGCGTACACTGAATGGTTTAGTATCGAAAAGGGTGTTAGACAGGGATGTGTAGCGTCACCGTGGCTGTTTAATCTGTTCATGAACAATTGCTTGACAGATTTAAAAGAGAATGAAAGTGGGTTGAGAATGAATGAGTTACTCGTCGAATGTTTTCTCTATGCTGATGACCAAGTATTACTTGCGTCCTCGGCAGAGGAGTTGCAGGAGATGGTAACTGCTATGAGTGGAGCTCTTGTTAGAAAGGGAATGAAGATAAATGTAAAGAAGACGAAAGTGATGGTGTTTGAAAGAGATGAGGCAGTGACAGACTGCAATATCGTGATTGGAGATGAACAAATTGAACAGGTGAATGAGTTTGTGTATCTGGGTTCAAAGTTTACAAGAGATGGAAAGTGTGAGAGTGATATTGAAAGAAGAGTGAATGCAGGAAACATGGTGAATGGAGCTTTGCACTCCTTTATGAACAGTCGGAAGGTGTCTAACAAGGCTCGTTTGGCTGTGCATGAGGGGGTGTTGGTTCCGACACTCATGTACGGAAGTGAAAGTTGGGTATGGCAGAAGAAACATGAAAGCAGAATAAATGCAGTTGAGATGAGAGCGTTAAGAAGTATGATAGGAGTTAAACTGAGTGACAGGATAAAGAATAGTGAGATAAGAAAACGTTGTGGTCTGAAAGAAGATGTAGTGACAAAAATTGAGAAAGGTATGCTGAGATGGTTTGGCCATGTTGAGAGAATGAATGAAGAACGATTGACGAAAAAAGTGTATAAGGCGAGTGTGAATGAAAGTGCTGGAAGGGGTAGACCTAGGCGGACGTTTCAAGACCAAATCAGGGACGTCTTGGAAAAAGGCCAGGTCAAGAGTACCCTAAACCGAAGAGCATGTATGAAGGGAATAATGAAAGTGGACGAAGCGAAACAAGTATGTAAGGATCGTAGCAAGTGGAAAGAAGTGGTCTCTGCCTACCCCTACGGGAGAAAGGCGTGATTATATGTATGTATGTATATTACTTAAATGTTCCAAATTAGGGAACAAAATACTACAATACAATTATTAGATTCCAATGAAACATATCACATACATTATACACGATAAATTATCAGTCTCGTGAAAATAACCGCTATCGCGACATGATCATCTCAATATCATTATAAGCTAGAGCGCCCAGAAAATGTTTATTGCTGTAAGTTTCATTTTATCTTATACTTAAAGAGTTAAAGAGTCAAGCTCTAGCTTGTTTTTATATTTTACCCTCTTCAAAGCGTTAATCGTTATCGTTATCGTTATCCAATAGCAGTAAACATATTTAATTGACATAGGTGTAATCTAAATCTAATAATACTTTTTAACAAAAACATTACCGACTTCAGAAACCCTGCTTGATATGAAAATATTAAAACCACTAAAAAGAAAAACAAACTTTTTTGAATCCAATACGGAGATACTAGTCTCGATGTTTAAAAGCGATCATCTATGGCTTAATTACCTATTAGATAAGCGCTTTTTCTTTGATTAATTAATTATAATTAATACAGAACTAATCATGATTGTAGTAATTCAGTCACGAGCCCCAGATGTCAGCCTTTATATGGGTTTATTAAATACTAAAGTAATAACACACCCATGGTGGTCATCAGCTTTGTAGTGAACAGTGCGCTCATTGCCGTCGGGTTCAACGAGCGAGTAAGTGCCGCTCACGTGGTCGCCGTCGCGTTGCTCATGCTGCGATTTGTGGTCGCCCGTGTGGTGATCATCCACGGAGTACTCGAACTTGTACGATGGGTGGGAATGTTCCTGGAATACGGAAAAATCATTGAGGAAAGTTAGGAACTTGATAGAGTGACAGGTATTAAATGTGATGTAGGTGCTTACCTACGTCACACAACACAACGTCACAGGCCATACAACGTCCACTGCTGAACAAAGGCCTCCCCCATAGATTTCCACAACTGTGTCATCATATTGGGGGGAATTTGCCAGTACAGATCACGCTTGGTGGGTTGGTGAGCGCAGAATGGCTACTGTTCTACAAAAAGGACGCTGCTGCCCATCCCTCTGGTTTAGAGCCCTTAGTCACTTTTAACGACCTCCATGGGAGGAGATGGAGTAGTGCTATATTCTTAATCCGGACACCGCACAGATAACTTTTATACATTAGAAAACTGCAAACACATCAACTTGATGTATAATCGTTGATGTGTAAAGTAAATCTTATAGCCTTAATTAAAATGTCTATAAACTTTTACAGCCACTAGCATTCTTGAGGCCATCTATAGAAAACCTGAATTCTATCAGGTGCAGTCGCTGAGGCCGTGATCGGCCAGGAAAACCAACATTGCCTGTTTAATGAGAGACAAATCGAACGATCTCTAAACTTAAGAAGACTCTAAAATGTAGGTCTCATACCGCATCTCAAAATTTGTCTATCGATGAGAGCTACTTCGCTTTGTGAAAAGAATTAAACGTTGTATTGAGTGAACACCGGTACAACACATAATTGATTTTTCAACGAATTCGCTCAATGAAATGTTTGAAATTATTTTTAAAGTGAGCGCAGGAACAGTCGTTGTCTTTCCAGATCTTTCCAGAAGTGGACGACTTTCGGTTGAGACTTCATTTTATATATTCAAAGGAATATGGTTTTGTCACTAATAGTAAAATAACATCTTATACTCATAGTTTTATATTTTACATAAAAATAAAAAACTCTAAATATTTTGTTCAAAATTTTAAAAATGCAAGCATCACAAGACTTATGCTTTTGCATAAGCGGTTTATAAGTACGGCTAAGAGAGATACTACTCACATGGTCCCAATGATGGTGTTCATCGTTGTGTCCATGGTGATCATCATGATGTCCACGGTGTTCGCTGTGGACATCATGGTGTTCATGGTGGTGACCATGGTGTACCGGATGGTGGATCTTATGTTCGTGGTGGATATCGTGACCGTGTTTGAAGTGGTCTACACGTGACTGGTGAGACACTGCCACTGAGTGCGCATGCGCGCTCAAAGCCAGCAGACACAAGGCAGCAACCTGACGGATCGTAATGTTACACAGTTCATAATGAAACGAATATTCATGTATGTAGATGCAATTGGTCATTTATGTAAAACCATCCTTCAGTAAGAAGGTTCTTTTTAAATGTTGAATTCCGATACAGGAACATAACTGTTATCATTTCAACACTAGCCAATTTACACATATTTAATCGGCATGTACAACAATTATTGTGTTATAACAAAACATTTTAAAATATTAAGACATTATTACGATTATAACACAAAAAACACATTATTACTCACTTGGAACCACATTTTGTTTGATATTTGTTTGTTAGCTGGACTTCAACTATGAAAAAATCGCTGAGAGTTCACTTTATATTCCAGCTCGTGTGTAGATTTGGGAGTAAAATATAATTATAACGACATTAGGTTAGATTCTCACCAATTAGTTGAAGAAAAACCGAGTTTAATGCGAGAAACCTAAGTTTCTTTTACGGGCATCAAGGGCGTCACGATCCATTACACAGAATGATTGTAATCCGTCAATACCGTTCATGCCTGTAATTATTCAATAAGCACACTTAATCTACACGCGATAACATAACAGTTGAGGAAGAACGTCACAAATACTAATTAATGAGACTTGCTTTTCTAATCAGTGCTTATAAAACAGCAGGTTCTGAAATATAGTTTGTTAAGATATTTCAACCGTGCGTTATAGAGGGGCTATGACATTTCCCCGAAATGTAATCAAATTCGTGCGGGAATACAATTTAGTTAATCAGTCAGGACGTCATAACTTAAGTGTAGTTTATAGCTTTTGAAACTAGCAATGAGATAACAACTCAACATCATCATCACGTCAGCCGAAAACGTCCACTGCATATCAAAAGCCTCCCCTATAAGACGACCAGTTACATTCCATGTATCACCATTTTTGGGGGGAATTTACAACTACTCACCACGCTTCGTAGGCGGTGGGCGGTTGGCGGTTGGTGAGCGCAGAATGGCTACTGTTCCGCAGAAGTGACGCTGCTACCTATCCCTCTGGGTTAGAGTCACTCAGTCGCCTTTTACGACATCTACGGGAGGAGATGGAGTGGTGCTATATTCTTAATCCGGGTACCAAACGGTCGGACAACAAGATAACAACTGCTCAACTCTTAGACTTAACCAGACTACTTCGCAGAAGGGAGTTTTATTTACTACGTTGCACGTTAAACAAAAATTCACTGGTGCATCAAAAATTTTAAGAGTGATTGAATATTGTTTCCATGTTTTTGGCCAGCTAACTATTATAATAATTATGTTCTGAAATAAAATCCATTCTACTTAGATGAAATCTGAAACTGATTTCTACTGATAATAAATCAGACGTCTATGATCATATATCTTTCCCTTAGTCATATTCAAACGTGATGAGCACACATTAGTCCGTAAAGGTCTGTTGCTGAATATGGTCCTTCAATGATCACTACAATGAGCATAAAATCATAATCAGCAATTGCTTTAATCACCACGCTTGGCAGGCGGATTTGTGATCGCAGTATGTTATTATTGGCACACTGGAGGATGCCGCTGCCTTTGTCTTCTTTTACCACACCAACCGGGGGAGAGGGCTGGTCTATTGTCTGTGCCACGAAAGACATGGCCTGTAAATGAAATATGTATGAAATATAAACACATTTAATCCACTGATACATAAAAACTCATTTCATCATATACTAGCTTATAATGCTAGTATATGATGAAATGAGTTTTTATGTATCAATTCTGAAATTAATTGAAGGTAAATGAAGATTATGAATGAGGGCTTTGCTTGGTATACCAAGTTCTCTACGAGATCGAATCGGAAATGAGGAGATCCGTAGAAGAACTAAAGTTGCCGACATAGCTGAAAGGATTAGTAAACTTAAGTGGCAATGGGCGAAGCACGTAATTTTTTTTTATCAAGACTGAATGAGAGTCATCAATCAATCAATTTGCTACTAGCCAAAATAAAAGTGGAGGGATACATTATATATTATAATATAGTACCTGGATGACCGAGCTTTGCTTGGTATTTTCGTGTTAGTTAACAACGCCATCTGCTGTTGTGTCGTTAAAGCAATTAGTTGCTCACAAAAAATAGTATTATTATTCGCCAATAGATGTCAGGAAGAATCCCCTATATACTAAATTTTATGAAAATCGTTGGAGCCGATTCCGAGATTCCAATTATATATATATATATATATATATATATATATATATATATATATATATATATATACACGAATTGCTCATTTAAAGATATAAGATATTTTAATATATCTTTATTCAATATAAATTGTTACATCTCGCATACTACAGTTGTTCCTGCTTCCGCATTTTACGAAAGGAAGTAAGCAGCTACATCTAATTATAATCTATCACTATGCTTAATGATTCTGGACTATGTTAAAACCTACGTTTTATGCAATCAAAGCACTGGCATGTTATTTTATATCGATATATTTAATGTATTTAGATTTTAAAAAAAACTGAATCTCTGTTACTGCTTCATCTTAATAAACTTCTATGATCTTGATAAATCTTTTCTCTGTACTTCCTATTTTTGTAAATCACATATAAACACTGCCACTCAGTCTGGGACTTGAAGGTTCCCAGAGGTTATTTATTGGCCCAGGCATCAGAGGCAATTGTGATTTCAACCAAAGTATCAATATCTGTATGGATGGAGACCGGTCGTCGTCAACGGTACAACCAAAGCAGACAGCCTCCACTGGCTCTTCAAAAACCTTGGTCACCAACACAACGTTGAGCTTCGTGCCACTACGTGACATGGACTTATGAAAATGTAATAAAAAAAAATGTTCTCCAGTGGAAATTCTACATGAACTTCCTTCGCCCCGTGGAAGGGATGCCGGACTCCTACCGGCTGAAACCACTGGAGCGGTCATCTTTGGCACCGAAGGGGGGGCTTCAGGTCCTCGTAAGATCATACTAGAGCCGCCCAATGGTGCCACGCCTTTAGGCACATCATGGAGGGGATGACTGCAAAGCGACCGCTTTAGCGGTGGGAAGGCGACTGTAAAAAGGTCGCCCCCGGGCACTCATGGAGGATTGTAAAGGATCCCCCCAAGCCTCGCTGTGCACTGTGCTGCGCACACGGCGGCACGTGACCACGTGCGCGCCGCCGTCTTCCCAGGGGTCGCTCGGTGTGAGTACGCAAACTCCACAATCTGCAACCCCTGGAGCCCCCCACCACGTAGTGATGGCAGGGCTCAGGCGTGCTGGACTTGGGTGCCAGGACCCTGGCACCGCTCTCTTCCGATCACACTCTGCAGCCTCCTTCTGGAGCATGACACTCTCGCAGAAGGAGACCACTGCACTCCAAATTTCATGTTCTGCAACATAGCTGACACAGAGACAGATCTTGCCCGATCCGATCGACCAGGATACGCCGCTCGGTAGCCCACGCAGGGCGTGTGCTGTGCAGTATCTTGGTCGCTTCGACAATGGTGGCACTGTTCCGTAACCTCGCGTCTTATTCTGTGCAAGTACGCACCGAAACAACCGTGACCGGTGCATACCTGCGTTAGACGGTAGGTGATGCACTCGCTCCTACTGAGCCAGGCTCCGAAGAGTGCCGCTCTTCCGGACGGCCTCGACGACGCGCTTGGTCACGAACTGCAACCGCAGGTGATCGCCACATCTCGAGTGCGCGACCCTTAACCACTGAATTGTCATAACCTAACACTACCACTGATGTACTCATGACATTCGTCTGTGTTTTTAAAGACATCTGATGCAGTAATGAAGTATAATTATTAATGTGTTTATTGTTTATTAAAATTAATCAACATATTAGGTCTCCAAATAACCATAGACAACTTTTTTTGTTATTTTTTGTTAAAAAAAACGTTGCCCCACACTAGGATTTCTCCGGTGTCGTAGGTGCGTTTACAGACATGAATTCTACATATTGTATGTACACCCAGACCCGGAACAACTACCTGCAGATCATACAAATATTTGTTCCGTGCGGGAATCGAACCCACGACCCGGAGCTCAGCCGACTGTACCAACCACTGCACCAACCGTGCCGTCAATTAAAAATTAATCACCTATCAAAATCTATTACCCAAAGGAACTTCCTTTCTTCATTTTTTAACGCAAATAGGAAGGTATTTTATAACAACAACTCACTTATCTAGGCACTTCTTAACGACAGTTATTACGGGTCGGTTTTGGTTCACGCATATTGAATACTCGCAATGAGTTCTACGTTAGGAGGGTCTTCAGGAACCGTTTCGAAAGCTACTGGTGTTGATGATATATATCTTTTACATTTTCCTCTCCTCTTCTTCTGAAGAATTTCCACGATCCGAGTGAATACAGATCTGAATCACCCGTGTGGTGTCCGCATATAGCACTACTCCATTTCCTGCCGTTAATGACGGTAATAGGCGACTAGGAGACTCTTAACCAGAGGAATGGGCAGCCGTGCCCCTTCTGTTTCTGTTTATGAGCGAAGTTCACAGAGGCTAAGAGAAAGCCTTTGAATTGCTTCAAACTTGGGCGGTGCTGTGTATTCCTTGAAGTTTATACAGGTCTACGCACCGAATTCCACATGTCCAGATAATGAAGTAGAGGTTATGTATGAGGGCGTAAGTAGGGCCATTCATTAATACGGAGGTATTCCTCTAAGACGCACTTCACTGTTGTGATGGGGGACTTCAACGGGAAGCTGGGAACATGATGCAATGGTGAATTGAGAGTGGGGCAATTTGCGTTTGGGCAACGGAATAAACCGTAGACGATATAGATAGGTGCCGGCAGACTTTTTGGAAAACGATTGACTCTCCGTGACTTACAACTTTTTCCAAAAGCCACCTCACAGGTAATGCACCTGGATGAACCCGATGGTTCCACAAATAATGAGATTGATTTCATCATGACCAATATAGACAAATATTCAATGATGTCTCCTTGATCCATAAAGTAAAAACCAGTAGTGATCATCGAATGGTAAGAGGCACATTGATTTTTATTCTCAAAGTTCAGAGATAACGTCTGATGCACTCTACGCTCTAGCGTTTGTATCAAAAACCGACCCGACCCGTCTTTCAACTCGCACTCAAAAACCTCTTGCTTTGTATATAGAACTTTGCGTGTCTATGAATGACCAGCCCAAACGCTTGAGTCTAAGTACTGTAAAATTCACCGTAAAGAAAGACCGAAAAAGTTCTCCGATCATACCGTCAACCTCACGGTACAAAGACGTGCCATGACGTTTCAGTCCTCTAGTGATGCTGATGCAGACCGCCTGCTCAATAGTCGGATATGGAAGGCTTTGCATCAAGATATTCGCTCCTTTAATATCGCTGGTATTAAAGAGACGATTGAGCGGAACAAGGGCTTCAAAGTGTTTGCAAGTATCTATTCTGTTCTATTCTAATGGGCTAAAGTATGAAGCTTGGTTCAGCAGTGGACGTCCTTCGGCTAATATGATGATGAATTTAATTATGGATGAAGGAAACATTGGATTTTAAACAGTTCTTACCCTAAACAATAAAAATAATACCTATTTCTCGTGACACTGTTTTATTTTATGAGTTAAAATCTAACAGGTATATGAAATGATTTATTAATAAGCAAGAATATAACTAAGATTTATTAAAATAGAACATGCATTCATTGAATATTTATTATATATTTTATTAGTTTAGTTGATCAGATTGTACATAATAAGCTGTGATATAAATACAGATTAAGATATAGTATGTAATCCTATGCTGTACTAGTGATTACGATTTGCTTTCCACCAGTTCTGTTGTAGTTGTGGTCCGCGACCATATTGTCCAAGGCCGATAGTCTGGTAGGGACGCCTCGCGTCGTGGTGATCTCCATGTCCACTGTACTTCGAGGAGCGTTCCGACAAGCGACTTAACCGGAGGTGTTCGAGAAAGCTGTCGAAGTCTGGGAAATCTTTATGCTCGTTAATCCGGACATTCTTTGGCAGGATAAGGATATGGCCACCAGGGCTGCGGGTGTAGTCCCGGCCTCCCGTCTTCAGGTATCTGTAGTCCAAAATCCAAGTAGGTTGGTAATAGTCTGGACTATATACGTCTGCAATGATCCTAAAGACAAATGTCAACAGTTTTTATAGAAGACTGTGTTACTGAAGCTGAGCTTAGCGGATTTAACGATGTGAAAAGTTAAACTATGCACTAGGGTTGGGTGTATAACTAAGATACTTACTAACCTATTTTGGCGTTCAATATCAGGATGCGCCTGCAAAATAATTACAACATATTATATTTAGATTTGTTGCTATTTTGTAGTTTATACCATTGGTAGACGTTTGCGATAATTTGAATTTTACGAATGTAAATATTTCACTCACCTGACTGGAAAATGGGTCCGGTGTTCTCAATATTACAGGGATGTCACCATCTCTGATATCAATTCTCTGGTGACCCTGACGGTCTTCGCGGTAACCATCGATACGTATGCGCTGGCGTGCGTCGCGGCTACGAATCAGTTCCAAGCCGTCCTCGAAGCGGTAGCGACGTTCGTCGTCGTGCACACGGATTGGTGTCGCAGTCTCAGCAGGTTTTAGTTCTGGTTGTGCTTCAGTCTTTGCGTTGGCCGCAAATGCTACTGACATGCTCGCTAGGAGTAGTAACTGCAAGAAAGATGTGGAAAAGTTATTACAACTTATGGACGGCCAGCTAATATCTAACCATACGCTTTTACTCAATGTTATAATAATTGCATGGCTATTATTTGTTAAGTTATTCTTCTTTCTCATCATAACTACGCACATAGAATATGCTTAGTAAGGCGACAGTGACTTCTGAAAGGGGATGGAAAGGTTCAATAACGTTCACCACGCCGAAACTCCACGATTCACCCAGTAAAACTCTCCTATTATCCTTTAAATATGTACTTTTTGTAGAAGAATGGGTCAGAAATAAATTAAAACTCACATAAAACATGTTGTACGCCATGCCACTAACGAGACGTTCATAAAACTGACTTAAAATATAAATACTGATACATAATTGATATAATTGGTACTTATGTATTCGCAATTTGCCGGATTTACGCAATTGTTGTGTATCCTTATAGATTTAACGTAATTTTAAATATTTGTAGGGTTACTTATGTATCATTATTGCGGAGACTGCTCGAATGACACGGCGCAGCATACATTGGAGGAGTGCCCAGCATGGGCAACGCAGCGCCGTTATGTCGTTGCGGCGGTCGAAGAGAGTGACCTGTAGCTTCCGGCCGTGGTCAAGACCATCGTTCGGAGCTAGAGCGCCAGGGATGCAGTCGTCTCCCACCCCCACTGTGCGGCCTCCTTTGCTTTCATCACGTCCTCGCAAAAGGAGGTGGTAGAGGTGGAGGAGACCACCTCTGATTGATGCCGCAGAAACAGGCCCGAGACGGCGGCGCGTGTGTTCTACGCACGCACACAGAGACGGGGCACGTTAAACAGTGACGGGCCGAAACCTGCCGGGGGTGCGGTCTAATGCTGCCAAGGCGAACACCTCAACCCGAGCCAGAAGTACGTGGAAGGAAACCGTGGTAGCCGGTAAGAGTGCGGCATTCTCTTCCGCCCCTTCCAAGGCGGAGAAACTCTATGAGGATTTTACCACCATAAAAAACCCTAGAATGGCTGGACTAATATACGTATGTAGACCTGCCTTTATTGTTGTCATATCTACATTACAAAGCTCTATTATATCAATGTCTTTTCAAGATAAGACTCCAATTAAATTTATAAGAGAAGTAGATCCTTATCTAACAAAAAACTGTACAATGGTAGACATTTTGCGTTCAAGTAGTTTTGTAATACCTCAATTTCCGTAGGACAGTGTATATTCCATTGTAATCCTAAAAAGTCCTATCAGTTTGTTTTAAGTTGCTTAAGGTTAAAGAGGCGCTTATTGTAGAAGCAAGATCAGGATTGTGTAAAAATGTTGACTTAAGAAGCAGTTGTATTGTAAACAGTCAAGACTCTAGTCGCTCGGCATTCCTACGGAAGAAAGAAGAGCTCTGTTGGATTTTACCCTTAATCTAAAAAGTTTACTATAATCTCTGCTCTATATGAAAGTTTTTTTAGTGTAAGTCGAATCTTGGTAAGTCAAAATTAGAAATGAAGACATTTAGTTTACACTGAATGTAAAATCTTTTCCGTGTAGTGTCTGGATCATATAAGAATATAGCACCTCCTCCCGTGATTGTCGTAAAAGGCTTCTAGGGGACTTGAAACTAGAGGGATAGGCAGCAGTGTCCCTTCTGTGGATAGCAGCTGCTATTCTTCGCTCACCAACCCGCCTGCCAATCGTGGTCAGTATTGGCGAGAACCCCCCAAAATACACTGTTGTGGAAATTTATGGGAAGGCCTTTCTTTAGCAATGGACGGCATTTGGCTGATATGATGATGACCTTAAAATCTAAAAGATAACTTGCAGTAGCGCATTGGCTCATTTCAAGTAAGTTTTAAATTAATCCACAAATTATTTTATTATTTCGTTTCAAGTTATTCGCCTAGTGGTTAGCTTCATGTCTGCCCGTATTGATTGTAATACTGCCCAGGACTAGTGATACCTCATCGAGCTCATCACCTCAATCAATTAGTCCTTTAGCCACTTATGCTCAGTAATTTGACTAGCTACAGTGTCCTTCGAATGGAAACACAGTAATGTTAAAGGTTGGCGACACAAGAGAGAAGATATGAATCCGGCAAGACTTCTTGCAATGAGAACTTAAAAAAAACATACTTTTTATTATCCCGGTGGAAATACGTCATGTACTTTTTCAGTCCCGGGGAAGGGCAGAGGGGCATACCAGCTAAAACCACCCGAGCGATCATCATCGGCACCGAAGGGGAGCTCCAGGTACTCGTACGATCACACTAGCCCGCCCACCACCCATTGGTGCCAGGACTATAGTCACATCTCGGAGAGGATGACTGCAAAGCGGTCACCCCCTCTAGCGGAGGGGACTGTAAAAAGGCCACCCTCCAGGCACTTCTCGGGGAGATTATAAAGGATCCCCCGAAGCCTGTGCTGCGCACACGGCGCCACGTGGCTACGTGTCCACTGCTGTCTTCCCGGGGGTCACTTGGTATGAACACGCAGACTCCCCAATCCGCGCGCCCGCGACACGTGAGCCTCCCCACCATGTAACGACAGGCTTAGCTATGTTGGACCTGGGCGTCGGGGCGGTCGTTACTCCGGCGTCATCTAGTCCTTTTCCGTGTAGGTTTTCAACAAGTATTCAAAATATCTTACCTACAGTTTAATCGAACGTTAATTAAAATCAGATGTACAGGAACCTTTAATAGACGTGGTCATTTCCCTCTTGACCGGTCTTTAAATCATTTCGGTAGTTATTAAATTCGTGGGTCTGTGTGGTTGGCTGAAGTTTAATATAGTAGTAACAAATTACCTGCAGGTGAATACGATATTAATAACTTGCAGCAATGGCTAAAGATGATGATGATGATGAAGTATGGCATGAAACATTTTTAAATGTCTTTTTCAATCTGATACAGTAGACTGCGAAAGGATGCTTCGATTAGTACTTTCTATTTATAACAACTTTTACGAGTTACAAGCACTATATAATATAATGAATTCTGTTGACGTAAGCAAAAATGAAATCTTTTTCTACGGTTATGATCTTTTTAGATATACTCATACACATATTATTGGTATTACTGCAAGTGAGTTCTCATAATGTTCTTTTGTGGACTTGACTTGAATTCTAGTTTTTTTTTCAGCACATTTCATTATTAAGAATGGTATATAAATATCGATTAAAATTTGAAAATTTCTGGCCATTCCAGACAAAATTAGTACTTCTGCCACATTTCTGAATCGAATCAATACAAACGAATCCTATTATGGCGAGAACACGTCACTTGATCCGAGAAAAAATGATCAAAGCCGTAGGAATGTTGGAAGCTGACTCACGGCATTGTATTGAGGTCATCGCTCTTGGATACTACGCAAAGTGTAAGATGTCACTTCCGAACACGCTGCCGCATCACTGGCATCATGGGTGAGCGTTATGGAGGACGAACTCGCATCACCACACGCAGACGAGATCGTTACATACAAATCACTGCTCGACGGAATCCTACAATGACTGCGATGATGTTGGTTACGAGGCTTTATCGATCTTCAGGGTTGTTAATAAGCTATCTAACCATTAGAAGTCATTTGCGCGAAGTTAATCTCCGTTCCCGAAAGCCACTACGAGTACCACCTATGGAGCTCCGCAATCATAGTGCTCATTTACAATGTATTCGTGAACACCGAAATTAGGCAGAAGAAGACTGGCGCTATGTCCGCTTTTCTGATGAATCTCGCTTTGGCATAAGACCAGATACTAGGCGTATACGGTATTGGTGGACCTCTGGATATCATGAACGTTCAAAATGATGCCAGGAAGTCCATGAAAATAGTGGCGGTACAATTATGACATGGGGTGGGTATTTTGATCGGTGGAAGAACTGAACTGATTTGGTTCAGAGGCAAACTCAAAGTACAGATCAACGCTGAAATTATTGTGTCGGATGTTGTAATTCCTTTGCAGACTCAATTGGGTACTTCATTTCGGCTTATGTATGACAATGCACGCCCACACCGAAGCTAACATCAACGTCCTGCCATGGCCTGCTCAATCGCCAGACTTAAATCACATTAAGCGCGCATAGGACATGCTTCAAAGAAGAGCTTTGCCAAGTATGCATAACAGACATAAACCAGAAAAACTTTTTCACTTAGTACAACGGATGTGGGTGGCCATAAGGCAAAGTAATTTGTATGAACTCATATTGAGCTTAGAGCGTAGGCATGAGGCGGTGGAATTGTGTGATATGAGTTGACGGTAGGAATACAGATTACTGATGACTCATTTTATGCAATAATAATGAAGGTTTATTAGCTTATAGCTTATAGCCTATATAGCTTTTTTTTATAAACTGAGAACAATTTATCATTTTTTGAATGTCAGCATTACCTAAACCTAAATTTCCCACAATTTGCAATAAATCTTTAATAATGTAAAATCAGCGGTACTTTATTAGTCTAGACGTAGGAAAACGTTTTAGTTTTAAGAAAGTAATAATAAATAAACAAATAAATACAGTTTTATCTTATAGGTACATTTTCATAGGGGGTGACCGCTTTACAGTCATCCCTTCCGAGATGTGCCTAAAGGCGTGGCACCAATGGGCGGCTCTAGTGTGATCTTACGAGGACCTGGAGCCCCCCCTTCGATGCCGAAGATGACCGCTCCAGTGGTTTTAGCCGGTAGGAGTCCGGCATACCCCTTCGCCCTTCCCCGGGGTGAAGGAAGTTCCATGTAGAATTTCCACTGGACATCAATAAACGAAAAAAGGTACATTTTCATGTATATTAAAATTAATTTTAACAGAAATTTCCGTGTGGTGCCGGCTACGAATAGCATTACGCCATCTCATCCCGTTCGTGTCATAAAAGGTGACTATTAATAAGGGATTAGTCGGAGGATGGGCAGCAGCGTCCTTCGCGTACATTAACAACTTCTACTGCGATCCCGCTTGCCAAGCGTGGCGATTATGGCAAAAACCCCCTATGAGCCCACAATACAATCTAATCGATCGTGGTGGCGAGCTTTGCGGGAGGCCTGTAGATTTGTTCGGCTGAAATGATGATTTTAAATTTAAAATTTTGAGAAATGTCTTGATACCTAGACACGTTTGAAGTGTACACACAATACATAATGCTATAGGTATTCTTACATTGTCATCACCTCATGAATCGTCACATTCGAATTGTGTCAAATTTTTGTGATAAGCTGATAGCAGATATTTCAAGTATGATTTAGGAGCTTTTTGGTTTTATAGAGAATTACTTTCATATAAGGCTTTATCCGATTGACAAAACCAGATTTTGCGATTGACATTATCAGTTTAGTAACTTGTGTGCTGTTGCCTTATTTTCAGATGGTGTTAACGAAGGTGCAGATGGGATATCTTACGAAGACAAGAGAACACATTATTATGGTTTAGGAATATTCTCTTGCCTAAGCTTTACAAAGCTTTTGAGTAAGGGTTACGCTTAACTAGAAGCGAAGCTATTGTACCGTGAAACAGTCTCAATATAGGCCGTTACATCGACTCGTTAAAATGTGCTGGGAGAGTAGCCGATGGTCGATTGTGTTATTTACTTTAGTGAATCTTATAAAAATGTGACAATAGACCTGCAGTGTCACTTCATAGACAGATATATGTAGGCCTAAATTCAGTATATAATTATGGGTCGATCGACATTTATATCAGCAAATTTTTCACAGCTGCAAAAGGCGTTTGCTCTAAGCTATCTTACCGCATTCTTATTGCAATAGAGATCCAAATTTGGTAATATATGCCTAAATTTAGTTAGACAATTCAGTTCAATAGATTATTTAATGTAGGTACGGGGCTCTGGCTTCACGAGTTTTACTGAAATTACCTAGTTTAATTGGATTCGGATGCTGCATTATGTATATGCACAACGTGTTTATAAACAAAGTAAATCTAACATAATTATTCATAGTACTTAACAAAAATAATCTTTTTGGACTTCGCATATTAAAATGTTAGCACCACTTCCTAGTGTTTAGACTGGACTGGAAAGAAGCACCACAATAAACTCCTCAACAATAAATCTCGTCTGTTGTAAAATTTATACCATTGTATGTACTTTGATTGTTAATCCTTCTGCTACTTACGTGTAGGCTAGCGTCTAGAATATGGTATTTGCACCTCCAATATGAAGTGGATAAAAACAATTTAGAGCTTCAACTCAATTTTCAAATTAGCGTATACATGTTAGCTTACATGTGGAATCTTTAAGAATGTCTATTTTTCATAAAAATCTGATTTTGTAAATGTTTTTAAGTGGAAAATTGAAGATAATATATTTAAAAAAAGTAAAAACGTTTTCTTACACACACACGACACACACGTGACACACGCGACTTAAAACTAGAATTTCTGAAGTTAATATAACACTAAAATCTTAACTTAAACATAAATAGAAAAACTGGTAGCACTGATTTTAAAAATAACTGTCAGTCTGTGAGAATCTAATCTGTGATATCCAGTATATATAAGTGCAATGGATCTGTATTATTTGTGGTTGTGATTGCTTGATCCCTTTGATCCAATCAAAATACGTAGTATCTCTATATCTCTAAGTAGTCTGTGCAACCAAACAACAACAAATAGGTACATAACAATTAAATAGGTAGGTACAAAAAAACATGTCTGAAGCTGAGCGTCGCATGTGCACAGAAATATAGAAATATATGTTGTTCAGCATAATGATATGGTTTCGGACGAACCTAATGTCAGCAGCGCTAGTTTTCAGCAAAAACCTTTGAACCTTACCAGCCTTTATTTCGAAAAGTACTAAGTGCGCATTTGGAGGAACTTGTGGCTCAATTATGAGCTTAAATCTAGACACAGTCGGTGATACTGCAGTGTTATAATTTTACATACTTATGTCATTTTTAAAATATGTACCTACTGTACCGGCGAATTTCTTATAGAGCCTATAAAATCGAGCAATATATTGGTGTTGTGATATTGCTCTTCACAGTATTCATTTCGATTTGTAGGTTGATCGCTAGTTTCCATCTTACAACATATTTTTGTCCTCTATAGTTGCTACATGTTGGACGTATTCGCGTCGAGAGAAAGTTACGCTATCGGTCCCCATTGTTATATAAACATGTTGTATATAGCATCATGCTACCCTTAACTACTTAAAGGGTTGTTGGTAGTTGGATAGGCGAAGTTACCATAGGATATCGGTAGTTTTCAGTAGGTTTTTTTTTTAATAATGCTCCAAACTAGGATTTCTTCTGTGTCATGGGTGCGTTTACAGACACAAATTTCACACACAATACACCCAGACCCGGAACATCTTCCTGCATATCATACAAATATTTGTTCCGAGCGGGAATCGAACCCACGACCCGGGGCGCAGTAGTCGACTGTATCAGCCACTACACCAACCGTGCCGTCGAGTCAAATGTGAAGAAAACCCGCGTCATGTATTGATAGTTGACAGACTATGAGCCAACACCAGCATAGTTGGCAAGAAGCTAAGCTGATCACTGATCAATGACCAGGGTTACTACTACGTGTTAGGGTGA
Organism: Diloba caeruleocephala; assembly: GCA_947459985.1. Classification (NCBI taxonomy): domain Eukaryota; kingdom Metazoa; phylum Arthropoda; class Insecta; order Lepidoptera; family Noctuidae; genus Diloba; species Diloba caeruleocephala. The sequence continues at coordinate 19,705,801 of OX381610.1, forward strand.
AACACACTACATCAAAAATGTTCTAACATAGACCTCACTTACTCTTTGTACCTACCAATGTTTGTGGTGGCATAACCAAACCTGCGACACCGCTTCCCACTGCGAAAGCAATGATCCTGCGTTTCGATAACGGTAGTGGTGACTGGTAAGGAAAAGGCTACTCCCTATTTCTAAGGATGTCGTATTAAGTGACAAGGGTTATATTTTTATTATATGTTATTATTATCTCCTTTATCCCATTATATGCTGTGTGGTGCTGGCTACGAATAGCAACAACTCATCTCATCCCATGGGTGTCGTAAAAGGCGACTATGGGATTAGCCGGAGGATGGGCAGCAGCGTCCTTCGAGTACATTAACAACTCAACTGCGATCGCCAACCTGCCTGCCAAGCGTGGCGATTATGGCAAAACCCCCCAATGAGCACACAACACACCCATATTGGTCGTTGTACTGATCTTTGGGGGAGGCCTGTGTCCAGCAGTGGACTTTATTTGGCCGAAATGATGATTATTATCTCCAGGAAATAGGTAGAACAATCCCTCAGTGTATAAACAATACCATACTGTGATCGACAATACATTGGTGAAACGTGGTGAATAATGCAGTTTATTCTGGCAGTTGGTTGAGATTCATGTTTAGCAAAAGAAAGAAACAGTCACAAAAAGGGAAAATTGGGTACTTTGAACGTTTAGGCAATGAAATAAATAACACACATGAGCGCTTACTGCCTTTTACAAGGCTTGCATTTGCATGAAATATCGTTGATAAAAATTATAAACATATTACAACTATTTAACAGAGTACCATTTTTGTATTATCGCTGTTCAGCCTTTGTTTTTACAAGGAACAAGTTTACAATATAAGTGATTAATAAAAGGCGTTTCCTCGTAGTCCTTGATTTTGTTTATAGAAACGAGGGTGGTTGCGTAAAGGATGACTATAATAAGGTGTAATATGCGATGGGTATCCACGACGCTCATCAAACTTGCGGCGTTCCTCCCAACGAAGACTTTCTTCACTAACGCGGCCGTCATTTCCACCACGTCTTTCATCACGCTGGCGTCCTTCGTTACGTTTTTTGTCCTCACGGCGACCGTAACTACCCATGTTTCCAATAATAGTCATGCTACCAATATCATCAAGTTTACGCCCTTCATCAAGGCCGCGTCTGTCGACAGAACGGCGGCTATCTTCTTTGCTTTGATCCCATTTAGGTCCATAGCCCCACCTTATTACTCCTTCAGCAGTACCACGGCTTTCTTCAGCGCCACGGCCTTCTTCTCCAGCTTCCTCTTCTGTAGCTTCTTCATCGTTGCCCCCTTCATTTTCTTCTTTTTTTTTCTCTTCACCTTGACCTTTCTCTTCACTTTGACCCTCTTGTTCATCTGGTACTTTTTCATCCCCACCTTTTTCCTCTCCGTGATCACCATGTTTATAATCCGAGAAGTGGACGATAGCGTTAAAACTAAAAAAAAATAGAAATATTAAAGAACAAGTACCTAATACTTTTCACTAGACACTGTACGGTACTGACATGTCAAACAATTAAAAACAACATATGAGTGAAACTTTAAATTTCTAGCGGCATTTACAGCTAAAGTGAAAACATATCTTCAATCTTATATTGACCATAGTGGTGAAAATTTTTTTTTTATTTTATTTATGAATCCGTCCGTATGGTCCTCTTGACCTCTATTTCGCCAGCTAGAAAGCGATTAATGAGGGGTATGATGAAACGCGCGCACTCATAAGATGTTTATGCTCTCTAACTTTATAGGTTAACAGGTCATAGGTAGCAGGGAAAACAGACGCTGCCAAGGAGTTCCACACTTTAACTGTGATCTGTGTCCTGTTGAAAACATTATTAGGAGCAAAGGGAAACTGACCCGATATGTTTGTCCGCGTTGTACGTGACGGTCCGCTTACGACCGTCAGGTTCTATCAGCCAGTACTCGCCCTTCACCTCATCTCCATCTCTCGACTCCTGCTGTCCTTTCTTATCATGCGTATGTGGATCGTGCACACTGTATGAGAACTCGTATGATGGATACGACCACGCCTGTAAAATTGAAATTTATTACAATAATACAATGACAGCATGAAAAAAAAATTAAACACTCTATTAATGTGATCTTAAAAATAATAATCCTGATGAAAGGTTTTTGTAACACTCAAAATATGAGTATAACAAACGCGTACTGGATCACGATGAGAAAAAAATCAAACCCTTTTTCTAAGGGTTTGATTTTTTGTGAATTTTAACTGGGAACAGCTATAAATTATCAGAAAAATGTGCCGGTCGTTTTGAAAATTTCCTAAAATAGAATTTGTATGATTAACAGATGGATTTATTTCGGGTATGTCTATGTACCTATGAAATTAGTCTATAAACTGTACAGTTTATTCCGGTATTTATTTTACATGGATTTCTTTAAGACGGTGGGTACCCAAACAACAATGGCGAAATCGGAGTGATCGTCGTTGCTTCGTTGACAAAAAACTATTTAGAAAAATATTATTTGGCTTACGTATTCCTCATGATGCTCGAGCTTTTTGGAACCGATATGTGACAATTCTCCATGAGACCCTTCATGCTCTTTGTGATTTATTTTAATATGTTGCTCTGAAACCGCGTGATGTCCATCGCCAAGCACACACAGTGCAACGCTTAAAAGGATTCCTATCTGCAATGATAATTGCATTAAATCTTTGTAAATGGTTAATATCTTACAGCTTTTTCAGTTCATCAACGCGTAAATGCTTTATTTCTATTCAAATTATATTAGGTGAGTCGTAATATACATAGATTAGCGTATAGAGTACGACCTTCACGAAGCGTTTCTAAAAAAATACACAGCTGAAATAACGACATGGAAGCTGATTCCTTTAATAAATTAATGAGTAGATATTAAAGTTAAAATTCCTTTGCATGGCAAAGGTGTGGGTTTTCATACACACTTACTAAAATTTAGTTTAAAAGACGTTTAAATTAAGTCCTAGCCTTTTAAATTCGTAATCATTGTAAAAAAGTTTTACACTTGTTTAGTAGATTGTCCAACAGAAAGTTATTCTTATTAAGAAAAGGAAATCTACGTTAACTAAATAATTATGAAACAAAGTTCTACATACCTTCCAAATCATCGTGAATCTTCAGTGAATCTCTATACTGAATTGATATCTATCGTGATCTCATCACGTATTTATACACATATCGTTTTGGTTTTAAACATCTATATCCTGCAATACAATACACTTAACATCAATTATATGTGATTTTTTGCAGATTTTCTTAACTTATGGATGGGCGTGTGCCTATCAATGCTATGTAGAGGAAATTAGGTTTTCCAAAGACTAGTGTAAATTTTAGCACGCTTGTTCTTTGTTATATTTTAATTCTCTCTTTTAACTAGATTCATCAGTGCTTACTTCTAGATTAAGTTTTATACACATGTTTAAATTAACAATATGTGACTTTTTGACATCAACTTCAATCAAATATTTACAGATTAAAGGTTAGAATAAGGGATACTATAATTTTAATTATAAGTAGGCAGTAATAAACCGCCTTAAATTGCTTTGCATTATTAAAGAAGGAAATAACCGATCGATGTATCTATTACGTTTCGTCTTAGTTTATAATCATGAATCATAAATCATAATACCAAATAAACCATGATGTCAACATGAATCTTTGGATTCAAAGAAAATCAATACGTGGATGTAAACAAATTTTCTTGTTAAGTATAATTTTGGGTGCACGTGGCATATAACGGTAATTGTGAAAATCTATGGGAGAGGCCTTTGTTTTGCAGTGGACGTCCTTGCGTTGCTAATGATGTGAAGATTATGAAGATAATCTGACTTATTGCTGTCTAAGGACTTCTTCAATCTTTTTCACCCTTTTCTGACATTGAGCACCGTTCACGGTACTCCTTACTTGGTTCTTGTTGTAATACACTACCGAACATTTAACCTGGATGTAGAATATCGGTATAACTATTATTGTTTCGATAGTTATGACAGCGAATGGTTTAATAGCAAAATGCTTTGATGAATCACCTCACCTGATACAAAATTCAGTAGTTTTGGTCACGGTGATATCAGGGAAAGGTTCCTCGATCTTCATCTTTCACATTCCTGCGAGAATTGTTCGTATAAGTACATAATTTATAACAATATGGATATATTGTTTTTTTTTTAATATATATAATTAAAAAATATAATACCCATAGCGTACATCTCATTAACAGTGACTAATCGATGTGCAAATGGTTAGTTGCAAGCATTATTTACAGAATTCTTAACAAGCTGATGAACTTGCAGCGTTTTGTATATATTTTTATCGATTGTATAAAAATATTTTTTCATGAAGTGAAGTTATGTTTGGGCGCCTTTATAGAGGATTGTAGCAAAATGGTTTGTTTGTGTGTAAGCTTACTATGATATCATGTACCATTATTTTGATACTCGAGGAAATTTGGAAAATTAGTATCTGCTGGACACAGGCCTCTCCCAAACCTCAACCACCTATAGATATCCGACAACGACTGGTCTGGGTGTGTTGGTGTGCGCATTGGGGGGTTTTGCCATAATCACCACGCTTGGGTTGAACTCGCCTAGGGTTAGCGATCACAGCTGAGTTGCAGTTATTATTTATTAAGTTTACTTATTTACATAATTTTATTATTGCGTACCGGAAGACGTCAGCCGTCACTCGTCATCAATGTAGGGTGGCGCAGAAAATCAGTGCTCTTATGTTGCAAGTAATTTGTAACATAGAAGTGTAATGCTGAACACCATTCCTTTTTTTTTGCGGAGATGAGAATCGCTAATCTTTTCCAGATTTTACTTTTTGTCATTATTTTTAAATATGTAGTGTGTTTTAACATCGGAAATTAATAATTTCTTTTTTCTTCTTTCAGTGTTAATGTACTTGAATGATGCTGTTGTCCATCCTCCAGCTAATCAAATGGTCGCCTTTTACGACATCTACGCGATGAGATAGATGGGTTAGTGCTATTCGTAGCAAATAGATAATTAGCAACACGTTTATCTTATATGTAACATGTTCTGCACGGCAAAACGTCGCTGCGCCTGCCGAAACTGCTATGTGTTTTTTGTTCGAAATAGGTTCTTTATGCAAGTATACATTATTTTCGAAGGCGCATATGCCAGTTATACTCAGTTTGTAATGTTTCTAATGATTTAGGTAATAATAAAGTCAACAGTATTATTTATTCGACCTGATATTTACACTGCTCGTAAGTCAGTCAGTGCCCCCCAAAATGATAACGCAGTTGTGGAATCGCCTTTGTTCAGCAGTGGACGTATAAATGGCCGATATGAATGAATGAAAAAAGGCTGGCTGGAGGCCTCTTTAGGCTTCGCCAGAAATGACCGGATAAGCAACCACATTTCCCAGAAACGTATGCGATAAGCCCAACAAAAAAAATAAATGAAAAAAGTGACTCAGAAGTGAGACTTGAATTAGGTAAAAATCCAAAAATCTGGAGCTGAATTAGACTATAGTAATGATTGAAAAGAAGTGTACGACTATTTCTATTAACCTTTCACAGCAGGTGCTCACCTTCTTCTCACTTCTGCTATTTATGCCCTTACTTGCTTTACAAGATATCTACGGGAAGACACGGGAGAAGACACATGGTGGATGGCGAGAATCTATTACGAGGAGCCACCAACTATTGTTTTTTTTTGGTAATAAAACCGATGAGCAAATCGCCCGGCAATTTCTATTTAACTGCATTTTTCCTATTAACAAATTATATGTGACTATTATATTTTACTTTGCTCGAAATAATCCGTAATGATCTCTTATGTTTACGCCTAAATACAGTTTTTGTTTTTCTCGTGGGATACTCCTCATGAACTTCCTCCGTCCCAAGGACTTGTACTGGATAAAACCCTACGGCACCTACTATCCAATGTAACATTGTGTAATGAACTTTTATCATCTTCATCATATGAGCTAAAGGGCGTCCACTGCTGTACAAAGGTTTCACATTTGCCATGTGTCGTCATTATGGGCGGAATTTGCCAGTACTCACCAGGCTTGGCAGGCGGGTTGGTGAGCGCAGTATGGCTCCTGTTACAATGAAGGTACGCTTGCCACGGCAAATAATTTATTATTGTTATATTATTGTGGTATGTTCCATCTTTACACATTGTCCTACATGTTTCTCGGTGTATGTATTACAATAAACATTGTAATCTCAATTATTTTAAAAGAGTATCCATGGAGTTTCTTACCGGCTCATATAGATTCTGACGTATCATAAGTACCAATATTTGGTTTATTTGAAATAAAAAACTTTGACTTTGACTTTGGTACGCTGCTGCCCATCCCTTGGGTTTAGAATCCCTTAGTCGCCTTTTACGACATCCACGGGAGGCGATGGGGTGGTGCTTTATTCTTAATTCGGACACCACACTGAAAATGGGACGAACATCTCCCTACTCTCAGATACAGCTAAATAATTTTGCTACTGCGGTTGGAGCTAAAAAGTCTCTAAAAATATTTTGCTAGCATATTAATTTGAAAGAAGATTTTCTTCGATTCAGCGATGTATTGTTTAAAATGTATATTTACGTCTTTGCCTTTTTTCCCTATATTGTTTTAGATTTTTCTATATTCCTCGTTTGGGCTATGGCTTTCCAAATCAAAATTTCTCAATAAATCTTGACATGAGTCTAATCTTCTTTCCCGATGTTTTGTGGCGAACCTTGTGTCAGAGCTGTTCAAGCCGCCCGAATGCCTCCGACTTGGCTGAACGACTGCCGTCTGATGATAATAACCCGATGATTATACGAAGCACGGAGATGCTCAATTCTAATACCATTATGCGGCCACTCAGCTATAGACTGACCGCGCCATGTGGTGCTTAACCTTACCGATCGTTTACCAATCAGTAAGTAAAACTATCTATGACCGCCTCCTATGAGTCTAACTAAAGGATAGATGTCACAAATTAGGTCAGGTAACAAAAACATCGATTGATTGGTACATCATGGATAAAAATATTCGAAAAAAATTAGCGCTAATAAATTATATTTGCGTCTGAAATCAGCATTTTCCAGTAATCATTGCAACGTGCGTGGTCAGTGTTGTTAGAGCAGCGGTTGGTCTTGGTCATCTTAGTGGCGTCGCGTTCATATGTGGTGGGCAAGATGAACATGATGATGAGGCGACGAGTGATGGACAATGGCGTTGAAACTGGAACAATCAGATCACAATTTAGTTTTTAAAGAGAAAATATTTTAGTGCATTATATAAGTGTCAGACAAAAGCTAAATTAGTATAATAAATTAAATATCTTTGATTAAGTTCGATTAGAAAATAGGCGAATTACGGTTAAACGTTGGCCCGTAAACAATTTATTTTTCGTCTATGTGCGTCTATATTGCTTGATGATTGCAGTATCATTCTGCTACTAAACATCCATATGTTTAGTGACAGAATGATATGCTGAGTTCATTGTTCTAATGTTGAAAGACCACCCCATCCAAATACTGGTTTAAGAGCTTATGTAGGGATGAATGCTTTGGTTCGAAGTGTTTTTTGGTATGAATATTAGATTTACCTTATTAAATTTACTACGTACACGGTGGTGTGTGTAAAAAGATTGGCACACAAGCCATTTGTATAGCCGTAGGTAATACAAAATAAATTCAGATTCGATTATAATATGTATAAGGCTGGTGTATTTTAGCAGATTTGATTCTGCAACTTATTGAATTAGTGACGTAGATCTCAATACTTATATCGGCGAGTCAAATTGAGTCAGTACAGATCTATGTTTTTTTAAATATCTGGACCAATGATTACAGGGACTAGGACTGAACTTTGGTTTTAAGGCGGCCTTAACAACTCTGACACAAGGTTTAATAATGGCAAAAGAAATTAAGGGACATTTGAGAGTGATTTTACCCGGTGTGGTCATCTGCTTTGTACTCGACCTTCCTGAACCTGCCGTCGGGCTCGACCAGCTCGTAGCCTCCTTTCACTATGTCTCCGTGACGGAGTTCGTGCTGGGACTTCACGTCGCCGGTGTGATGGTCGTGCACTGAATAGGCGAATTTGTACTCTGGGAACGCCTGTGAATGTAGAAATGAAAACTCTTTCACATATTGGATAATTTTGTAATACATTCTTTGTTCTTTGTAATAATTATCTATATCTAAAATTTATCAATCTAAGGCAAACCACTGATAGATAGGCAATAATGATTTGTAATGCCGTTCTATACAGGGCAAGCTCTACTACACTCTTCAAAATATTGGATATGCTCGAGCTTCTCGCCTCTAAACCCATTTAAGTAGGAGCATGTTGAGAACATTGTTAATTATTTATATCATGTCAGAGAGTCCATCATGACACTGTCTACAGAAAAGTGATTATCAAAGTAGGTAACAAAATATTTCTATTTCTATTTATTTTACTTGTTTAATAAATCACAAGTACAGTAGCCCAGGCACGAACAACTTGCAAAAAAGTATTCGTATCATTAGCAGCGTAGCGTTAAAGTGTGTCAATTTGGAATCGAAAATACAACTATCCTGTAGCATTTTCGTTAAAATTAATACGACAAACGCAATTCGTATCATATATGGGTATGAATATAGTCTTCAGTTTAAATAAAAATATGTGCGAATCATTATTTATTATATTTTTCAATTCAATTTAATATTCAATCAGATTTTTAATTCTAAATTCACTCCATTAGCGATGCGTTAAATATTCGTGCTAGGCCCTCAGAACGCTTTTTGGCACTTAGAATTTAATGTATATTGTGACGGGGTCGCGTTCAATTTCATTATATTAAGCGTATAATTATTTCAAAATGTTACGAATAAAACTTTTTGTCCAATGATAAATATATTTTTAACATAACATACAAATGTTTGTATACATAAAAACTGGACTATGCAGACAGGAAATGGACGGTGTAATGTAACCGCAGATCATTCGCTTGCTTCACGGTATATTTAAATGTGCAATTACTCCTTGGGGAATTTGTTGTATAATTCATGTTAAACCTGTTTTAATAGCAAGAATGTCGGTTTAGTACGTACATATATCTGAATGGCACTTTGAAAACGAATAATAATTTATTTTTGCTTAATATGTTATACCTACATATCTGTTTATCAAAATGGCTTTTTACTGTATATTGAACAGGATTGAATAATTTATTATTATTATTATCAGCCCGTGATGTCCCATTGCAGGGCAAAGGTTTTCCTTCCCTCTTTCTATTTTAGTCGGTCGCTGGGTATAGTCTTTTAAATACATTCCAGCTCAAGTCACCGTCTCCTTTTAGGCCTGCCACATTGTCGTTTTCTGCCATTTGGGTACCACTACGTGGTTTTTATCACCCATAGCTCCTCTAACATGCTGCAGATGTGGCCTATCCAATTACATTTCAGCTTGGTAGCTGTTTGGCCTACGTCAGAATTTGTGTTTTGGTATCGAGTTCCTTATTCGGTCCGAAAGTGACACCCCTAGAATGCTTCGTTTCTTCGCTTTGCAATTTAGGATAAAGATAATATAAATATGACACGTCCAGTCATGTAGTTCCTAGCGAAGAATCAGACACCTGTGTCTACCCGAGGGTATCAGAGGCAATTAAGATTTTTTTATACTTACCACTAAAGTGACAATCAGGCGAGCCGTATGATTGTAAGTGGTAACCGTAACCTATGAACGCTGGCAACACTAGAGGTGACACTCGCGCGTTGCCGATCCTGGAAAATCTTTTAATGCCTTTTCTGAAGAGCTCCATGCTGTAGTCTCTTAGGAATACTTCGGTAGGGAGCTGATTCCATGACTTGAGCATGGGTGGGAAGAAGTTCCTCTGAAAACATACGGTAAGAGGCCATTTGGCTCTAGGGTATGTAGAAGAACTCCCTGTAGTAAGTAGCCATTGGCATCCTATCACATAATTCAACCTTCAAATTAAACCGTTAGAACAAATACAGGGAGGCAAAGTCTCTCCTCAGACTTAGGGGTTCTAGATAACTCGTGAGCTTGGGATGGTCGACAATCTTAACTGCACGTTTCTGTATCGAGCCAAAGGGTCCAAGCTCTGGTATCCATGTACTCCCGCCCATAATCGGCAACAGTACTCCATATGGGGCCGGACTGCGACTTATAAAGCAGCAGTTTTTGCCCGAAGAGAAGTACCTCCTTGCCTTGTTGAGCACATCGAGTTTTTTGGACGCCAACTTGACCTTATCATCTAAGTGCGTGCGAAACTGGACGCTGCTGTTATAAGAAATGCCAGCAATATGAATATTAATTATAACTTACACGGTCAGCAATCCGTCTGTCACGTGTGGTAATTATGCTAGATAGTATATTTTCATGTACTTCATTTACACACTTAAACAATAGAATAAAAAACGGGAAAACGTGTAATTAAAAAAAAAAATTGTATACAAAGTTCTATGGAGAATAGTAGGTAAGAAACCAATGGACACACTAATAAGTAATAATTTATTATATAAATTACATTTATTGCATTTTAGAACTGACCTGTCCCAACAGACATTACCTATTCACGAGCATTATGCATCCATTAGCGTCGCTCAGGTCCTTCATATTGCAGGGAACTAATTACAGTAACCATTTGGGGGCACATGATCACCGATCAACCAGTGGACGTTTTGTGCTGATGTAAGGATAAACTGTATAAAAAAATTGCGACATTCCATTCTTAGTGTGATCTCATTCACGACACTTTCATGCCAATTTTCAGCGGTCCTACGCATAATTGTTTATTATAACTTCACTTCGAGACACAATCATTTCTTGACCCTGACATTATTTTACAAAATGCAATTGTTATTAATAAAACTTAATACTTACATAATGGTCATGGTGCGGTATATGCTGAATGGGGAGTTGTTGGGGCACGTGGTGTTGCAGCAGTGGTACTTGATGGTGTATGGGAAACTGGATTATCGGCTGGTGGTGAGGTATTGGTATAGGGTGGTGTGGGCCGACATGCCTCTGCAGCTCCTGGTGGGATATCGCTGGGTGGTGGTGATGGTGGTGGAATGGGAAGATGGCCTGACACGTGGAAATTGCCGCGAACAAAGTCAGTACCTAGAGATACATAAAGTAATAGCATTAAGTCAAAGACATCACTCAAAGAAGTATAATAGTGTAATCTGCCGCACTATTGCATATATAGTTAAGATGGTTAATTTGGCGATGGTTTTATGGAAAATTTTCGTCTATTTTCTTAAACAACTTTAAAACTATATATTTTAAAATTACAAAATAAATATATTTGAGCCTCATAATAAGACCTTCCATTTTATATGTTACACGGTACAGTTTTTAAAACTTTATTCTTTAATTTTCTATATTGCCCCCCAAAAGTGACCCCCATTTTCAAAACTCATTTATTTACGTTACACATACTAGTTTGGGTCGCAGAAATTTATATGTGTATCAAATTTCAACTTAAACGGTCCAGTAGATTCGGAGCAAATTGGCTGTGACAGACAGACAGACACCCGAGTGATCCTATAAGGGTTCCGGCGTTTTTTCCTTCGGACGTTTGGAACCCTAAAAAGTTGTTATCCTATGTCATGGGTACAATTAATCGACATACCTTATATACACAAACACTCAGTTCCGGAATAACTACCTTCTTTCTTTTAATTTCGTGTGGTTAGTGGCCAGCCTTGTGTCAGATTTGTTCATAGCGCCCAAAGGCCTTCGATTTGGCTTAACGACTGCCGTCTAAAGACAACAACTGGGACCGAAGATGTTCGTGGCCAATTATTATTATTTTAAGCACGGAGATGCTCAGTTCAAATACCACAATTTGGTGACCCATCTATAGACTGAGCGCGCCGAGCGTTGCTTAACCTCTCGTTGGTTTACCAATCAGTGAGTGCAACTTGCACAGCTATAACAACTATCTGTAGGTCATGCAAATATCTGTGCGGAGATCGAACTCGCTTAATTATCTTTTATATTATTAAGGGCGCTTTTGACTTGGGTACATTGCAGTCTCTACAGTATGACAATCATTGCCAGTTGCACTCACTGATCAGTAAAGTTAAGCAACGCTTGACTAGACCAGTCTGTGGATGGGTAACTGCATAGTGGTATTTGAACTGAACGTCTCCGTGGTTCGAAGGGCACGTCAAATCGTCGGTCCCGGATATTATCATTAGATGGCATTCGTTAAGCCGGAAGTCGGAAGCCTTTGGGCGGCTTGAGCAAGTCTGACACACGGTCGGCCACTTACCACACGAAAAGAAAAGAAAGTCTGTGGCAGGCGTATTTTTGCATTGAGCTATCGTGCACCAACATTGCTATTCATCATTATCATCATATCAGCCATCGCATCGCACGTCCACTGCTGAACAAAGGCCTCCCCCATAGATTTCCACAACGATCGGTAACATACCACCCGCAATCATAAACCGCATCCAATGACTCTCAGCGACCTTCACCAGGTCGTTTGTCCATCTCGTTGGAGGTCATCCCACGCTGCGTTTTCCGATGCGTTGTTTTCCATCGAGTACCTTTTTGCCCCAACCTCCATTAGTTCTACGAGCAACGTGCCCCGCCTATTGCCACTTCAGCTTACTAATCCTTTCAGCTATGTCGGCAACTTTAGTTCCTTTACGGAGCTCCTCATTTCTGTTCGACCTCGCAGAGAAATATCAAGCATAGCTCTCTGAGTGACCTTTTTTTTTTCTTTTTTTTATTGGTGCCCAGTGGAAATTCTTCATGAACTTCCTTCGCTCCGGGGAAGGACGAAGGGGTATGCCGGACTCCTACCGGCTAAAACCACTGGAGCGGTCACCTTCGGCACGTAGGGGAGGCTCCAGGTCCTCGTATGATCACACTAGAGCCGCCCACTGGTGCCACGCCTATTGGCACATCTCGGAGAGGGTGACTGTAAAGCGGTCACCCCCCCGGGGATCTCTGAGTGACCTAAAGTTTTCTTATGAGGCCCTTAATGAGCAACCACGTCTCTGTGCCATATGGCATCGCTGGTAACACACACTAGTTAAAGACTTTTGTCTTGAGGCACTGCGGTATTGTTGACGACATGATGTTGCAGAGTTTCCCGAACGTTGCCCAGTCTAGCCGTTTTCTTCTTCTGTTTTTTTTTGTTAGTCTATTCTATTTTCACCCTATTTACTACTTGTGCTTTTTGGCATTTCAGATAATGCTACGTTTCTTAGTTCTAATTCATTATTGTTAACGCTATGTTTAAATTATAATTAACGCTTTCACTGAAATTATTCAAAAGTTAAACATTTTTTATGATAAGCAAAGTTATGGGAACGCCAATTAAAAATATAAGTATTATATAAAACCATAATAAAGTGTTACAGGTACAGTTATTTTAATGAGAATTGTTACGTGGTTTAAGTTACTTTTACGATGATACAATAATATAGAAAATTATGAAATTGCGACAGCTGACGACGTGTTACTACTCTACACGCAGACCTTAATATATTAGGCTATTTAACCGCTTCCACGGTAACTACGGGCAATAAATACAGGTGACAAATAAAAATCATCCGTAACACTGCTTCGAAATGCATACTTATCATTAACTCCTAACTATCTCAAATTTAAGTTCATCATTCTTAATAATTTCTGACGAAATAAGTCCACTGCTGAACACAGGCCTCACCTAAAGATCATCACAACGACCGGCCTGGATGTGTTGTGTGCTCATTGAGGGATTTTGCCATAAGAAGAAGAAAGAAAGCATAACTGCTACGCTTGGCAGGCGGGTTGGCGATCGCAGTTGTTTGGTATATGTACTGAATGGACGCTGCTGCCCATTCTCCGGCCAATCCCATAGACGCCTTTTACGACACCCACAGGATGAGATGGGTTGGTGCTATTCATAGCCGGCCCCACATGGCCAAAAGTTTTAGTTGAATATTCATTATTTAATACAAGCCTAACATGTATAGTAACTATTAATTATGTGACGGAAACTTACTTTAGATAACATTTTAAAACTAACACAAATAATAAGAACTGATGATATGATCTCGTCGATATGAATGCTCGAAGACAATACTGCTCCAGCTTTGGTTCATTAGTTTATATAGAAGTTTTAATTGTGGGAATTATTAGAGCAAAAATCCATTGATCAACTTCTCAGGGTTTGCCAATAGCCCTACCGTAGCTGTGGTAATATGCACGTGGGTAGGTACATATGTACGTAAATGGTTTTAAGCCTTCCAATAAAAAGGACGTGGAGGAAAGCTTATATTGCAATATGTACAGAGCAAGAGCAGGCAGAACTTATTTTTAAATTTGGCTAGTTAATAAAATATAATGAACAAATAATATCTACCAGAGTAAAGATTGGTAAACAAAATGTATTTTTCTTGGAATAGTATTTCTTGGTAAGGCGATTAACGATTCTTATGCCGTTTCTTTCGGTACTAACATTGTGTGTACTACTGTTACATACGTTTAACCAAATCAATGAATGCATTAACATTTTAAGTAACTAGTGTGTCAATTCGTTTCTTTTTAAATTCATTGTTAAAATGGCGGTACAAAAGTTATAACAACGAATTGAAAAATCCGAAGCCGGATATTAATAAGAACTTCTTACTAAACCTTTTGGTAAACGTGGGCCATTTAAAGATCTGGGTACCAAAGTCCGCTTCCCCATGGTTTCATACTACAGCTGGATATATGAAGTGAGGGTTCAAGTAATATTTTTGTTTTGCTATGCAAAGCTTTGTTTGTGCATTTCCCACATGCCTTGGGATTATTTTTGTGTCAATGTATAGGCTGGCAGAGAATGCCCTTTGGTCTGGTATTAAGTCCGCCTTGTGTTCCATCAATAATATACATAGAATTATAAATATATAAAGTAAACCAGGGAAACATGTCTATCAATTCTTGTAGGTATTAAAATCACAACATAAAATTATGTTACATTTCTAGCTGTGAGTTGAATAACAATGCATTTTCTTCACGTTTACATTTTCTGCAAAAACAGTGTCAACGTTGGGCCAGTGTTACTTAAGACGATTTGTCGTTATATTGCATTGACTCATGTGAGAATGTGCGAGAATCGCGTAAAAGAAACGCGACAATGAGACACATACGAGTACCTGCTATATATTTGTGTTACAGCGAGAACGAATTGAGAAATATCTAGCTTCAAGTAATACGAAGAACTATAAATATAATGAAGTAGAATATGGAAGTGCCTGCGCTTAGCCCTGATTTTGCGAAAAGATTCTTAATGTTAAACATCGAAAAAGATTCATGGCCCAATATACATTGTTTCAAGTAATATAATGTAAGGACTCTTCGTTGGCCAACATAAGAGTGTCATTTAACGTTAAGCCCCCGCTTAAACAATTTGAGCCGCCTGGTTTTGTACCAAAAACAGGTTTCTCGAATAGTTACTTATCGTTAAATGGCGTTTGAGTATTCGGCCGTAAGCTGACACCAGCGGGGAGAATCAGCCAGATCAGCAATCAGAGGGGGCTGCCCCCCTGGATCCGCCATTGCATGCCAATATTCACCACGCTTGGCAAAAGGGACGCTGCTGCCCATCCCTTCGGTTTAGAGTCCCCTAGTCGGTTTTTCAACATCTGCGGGAGGAGATGGAGTGGTGCTATATCCGGACACCACACAGAAATGGATTTTATTTAAAGAAATAAAACAAATATCACTTTTATTACTGATATACCAAAGACAACCCTTGTTTATTACAAATGTTTCCACCAATTGGATGTATGGTGGAGATCGCTACGTTGCGATAAGATTATCAACTGTACTTAAAAGAAACATTTAGTACTATCATCATCATCATCATTTCAGCCAAAGGACGTCCACTGTTGAACAAAGGCCTCCCCCACAGATTTCCACAACGAGCGGTTACATGCAACAGCTCCCAGCGGCCTTCACCAGGTCGTCTGTCCACCTCGTTGGAGGTCGTCCCACAATGCATTTTCCGATGCACGGTCTCCACTCGAGAACGAGAACTGATGTTCTACGAGCAACGTTTAATGTCAATTTTAGGATTAATTACTGTTATATTTTTTATTCAGTGTGTATTCTAGTAAATCTATTTACTAATGAAATTGGTTGTGGACTATATGTTCCGTGTGGTTCGCGACAAAAAATAGACCAGCCCTCCCCTCCATGTTTTTTGCGCGCATAAATGCCAAGTAGTTGGACAATACTTTTAGAACGAGAATCGATAACCGAAGTCTCTCCTGTAATATGTGCCTCGTTTATTAGCCCATTATTTAAGTAATTTAAACTCCAATATGTGTATGCAACCTATTTTTCGTAACTGATAATATCTTATGATATGAGACAAGTCTACCTTGTGCTTAATTTAATTTTCATACCTTGATTGTGTATGATGTTGATAATAATACACTAAGCATAGTTATTTAAGTGAAATGAGTGTCCATGTTTAGTGGTTTTGTTTGTCAAGCCCATTATTACTCAGCACAAACGAGCAGTGTTACACAATACGAACAAAGCGGGCCCATTACACTAGTACTTATAACTGTTACACTTAAATCGTTTTCAGGTCAATGTCTAAGCGAGGAGGTGGTGGACGGTCCGGCGACGCCACCAACTGCTTTCAACACATAAACAAGTGAAATATTCTCGCTATCTTTATTAAAATCTATTTTGTTGCGAGTATTGCACGTGGTCTGTGGACGTGGACTTAGTTCCCCGAATCTAATCCACAAAAAAAAGTATATGTGCGACGTTTGTTTAAAAAAATGTCTATGTTATTTTGTCGTGTTCGGGGTTGCCTGACAATTTAAATAAATTTTATGGGATTTATGGGTGACACTTAGTATTTAGTAGAGACATCATTATCTCTTTAATAGTTTTAAGCTAAATATAAATGTTTTAGTTCACTTTTAGCTTAATTGTCGATATCTTTATTATCAAGTCAGACCTTGCAAATAACGTTCGTACTACATATCATGAACAATTCTGGGAATTTTCGTGACAGATTAATTTTCGAGTTTAATTATTGCTACAGTGTACAAGGTTGTAAATTGAGTTAATAATTCAACTAACAACTGCAGCTCAAGTTCTTCGGGCCTGTATTGCATAAATCCGGTGGCATCGAACACAATACTTAACGGTTAGGCCCTTTTTTTATTTTTTTATTGATGTCCAGTGGAAATTCTTCATGGAACTTCCTTCACCCCGGGGAAGGGCGAAGGGGTATGCCGGACTCCTACCGGCTAAAACCACTGGAGCGGTCATCTTCGGCACCGAAGGGAGGCTCCAGGTCCTCGTAAGATCACACTAGAGCCGCCCATTGGTGCCACGCCTTTAGGCACATCACGGAAGGGATGACTGTAAAGCGGTCACCCCCTCTAGCGGAGGGAAGGCGACTGTAAAAAGGTCGCCCCCTCAGGCACTTCTCGGGGAGGATTGTAAAGGATGGGGAGCCTCGCTTTGCGCTGTGCTGCGCACACGGCGGCACGTGACCACGTGCGCGCCACCGTCTTCCCGGGGGTCGCTCGGTGTGAGCACGCAGACTCCCCAATCTGCGCACCCGCGACCCCCATGGCCCCCCACCATGAATTGACGGCAGGGGGCTCAGGCGTGTTGGACTTGGGAGCCGGGACGGTTGTTGCCCCGGCGCCGTCTCGTCCTTCTTCGTGCGGGATCGGCCCTCTCCCGATCCCGCTCTGCAGTCTCCTTCTGCAACATGACGCTCTCGCAGAAGGAGACCACTGCACTCCAATTTTCATGCTCTGCCAACATAGCCGACACTACTGCCGGCAGAGAGAGATCTTGCCCGATCCGGTCGACCAGGATCCGCCGCTCGGCCGCCCACGCAGGGCACTCCTCGAGCGTGTGCTGTCCGGTGTCCTGGTCGCTTCCACAATGGTGGCACTGTGCCGTAACCTCGCGTCCTATTCTGTGCAGGTATGCACCGAAACAACCGTGACCGGTGAACACCTGCGTCAGACGGTAGGTGACGCGCTCGCTCCTTTGGAGCCAGGCTCCGAAGAGCGGCAGGATGGCCTCAACGACGCGCTTGGTCGCGAACTGCAACCGTAGGCGATGACGCCACATCTCGAGTGCGCGCCGTCGAGCCAGCCGCCTCAGTCTGTCGGACGCCCCTGAAGGCACTAACGGTTAGGCCCTAATAGCTTTGGGAGTCGCGGCGCGCAGATTAGGGAGTCTGCGTGCTCATACCGAGCGATCACCGGGAAGGCGGCGGCATGCACTCGGTCACGTGCCGCTATGTGCGCAGTACAGCGTACAACGAGGTTTGGGGGTCCTTTAAAATACACCCCGTGAAGTGCCTGGGGGGCGACCTTTTTACAGTCGCCTTCCCTCCACTCGAGAGGGTGACCGCTTTACAGTCGTCCCCTCCAAGATGTGCCTAAAGGCATCAATGGGCGGGTCTAGTGTGATCTTATGAGTACCTGGAGGCACCTTCGGTGCCGAAGATGACCGCTCCAGTGGTTTTAGCCGGTAGGAGTCCGGCATGCCCCTTCGCCCTTCCCCAGGACGGAGGAAGTCCATGAAGAATTTCCACAGAAGGAAACCTATTTACCAATAAAAAAATGGCCCTATACATAATACTTCTTAATGCGTCTTAACAATTCAAAGACACAAATCTAACTGTCAAAGATCCATATTGAAGCTCTGTATGTAACGTCATAAATAATAATTGATGAAATAATTTAATGGTATCAAAAGATATTATTTTATTTATTTTAGGTACATACATGCCTTTTATAAGCGTGACAGTTTCCCAATTCAATTACCTAAGGCCCATCAAAAACACTCATCTACTTACTCTAAACTCAATACTAACTAAATTATAAGCAAACTAATGATTATTGTAGGTGCTAATTGTACTTTAAGCTAATTTAATAACGAATTCCATTGCCACTTTATGAAATTCCCTCCGCGTGCAGTGGAATAGGTCAATACTTGGGTATTGGTGAGTCACAGCATTGAACAGACGGAGTGCCCGCGCTTTAGGTGCCTGACGCCCAGCTCATTCCTGCACAGTGGAATTCTATGAATCTGGCCCTAGTTCTATTGGAGTAATCCCATTAATTGTTGCCCAAGAGAACCTATTCTCAAATATACGGACGTTTTATCTAGCGGTAAAAAAAACAAAACAACTATAATCAGCTATTGTAGCGTTGCAATGCACGACGCGTAAAATGATAATTGTTGGTAATTTCTGTGCACAAGTACTACTCCAAGTACCCATAGCCGCGTGGGAATATTTGCTTCAAATACATCAAATAAAGTAGGTACAAAGGCACACTTGCCCTCGTATTATATACACGCGGATATTTTTTGCCATTGCTATGCTACTAGTGTATACCATAAGAAATGGGTCCAATATTTATTGAAATGTTTGAATTATTACCAAATTATTCAAGTTCAGCAAACTATTTGGTTTGCTACCGGAACGAATGTGATTGGGCGACGTGGGTGTTGGCGTGACAAATGACGACCGTGACACTGAATGACTGTGATCGAACAACCTTGATACCTCTGCGTTGAATGGAAATATTGCCTTCTTCAACGTGTTTGCTCTTAATTTAGTTTTGAATAATTAGAGAGAGAGAGAGGTCTGAGACTGAATCATTACAATATTTAATATGATGGTTATTAAATAGGCAGCCGTTACGCTTTTGACCATCGAAGGGCTAAATGGGCTAAATAATACTATTTTACTCCTATCATCGATCATGGTAAAAAAAGACACTGCGTCGTTAATTTTAGTCGCAGTGAACAACTAGGTGCGCGTTAAGAGACCATTGAGAGTTCAAAGCGGTAAAAGATTACATAGAATGATAGATTCTTAGTCATATCGGGTATAATTTGAGCTCAGTAAGTAGCGACAGGTTGAGACAATGTCGCCTGAGACTGTCTTTTAAAAATGTATCATAGTGTTTCTTTGTATTTGGCATATTTTAAATAGGAAACAACAAAGATGAAGAACAACACAGGCGAAACGCTTTGTTCTTACTGTAACTAGACAGTGTACGTTTCAACAATAGTGTTGTGACTTATTTGTCTTCAATACCATTGAGAATGTAGCACGGTGGCACGTGTCATCAGCAATAGAGTCTAAATTCCTTTTGTTAGCTCCTCTGTGTCCTAGTTCTATTTATTGAACAAATAACATTTTATAAATGTTTGACAGAAAATGGTTCTTAAGATTTGAAGTGTTTTCATAAACACTGATCAGTTAATAAGGTTTCATTTTATACAATTTTATTAAGAGTTAAGTCTTACTCGAGGGCACAACGCCGGAAGCGTGGAACAGAGGTGAGGTGGTGCTCTACTTCAAAAAGGGTGATAACAACCTATTGAAGAATTATAGACCCATCTCACTTCTAAGCCATGTTTATAAGCTGTTTTCAAGGGTCATCACGAATCGTCTCGAGCGCAGGTTTGATGACTTCCAGCCTCCCGAACAAGCCGGTTTCCGAAAAGGTTTCAGTACCATAGACCACATCCATACGCTGCGGCAGGTTATACAGTAGACCGAGGAGTATAATCTGCTACTATGCTTGGCGTTTGTGGACTATGAGAAAGCCTTCGGTTCGATCGAAACCTGGGCAGTGCTGCAATCTCTGCAGCGGTGCCAGATTGACTATCGGTACATTGAAGTGTTGAAGTGCTTATACAGAAACGCCACCATGTCGGTCCGAGTATATGAACAGAGCACGGGGGCAATTCCATTGCAGAGAGGTGTGAGATAGGGGGACCGTAATTTCACCGAAATTGTTCACCGCTGCAATGGAGGATGCCTTCAAATTACTGGAGTGGAAAGGATTCGGCATTAACATCAATGGCGAGTATATCACTCACCTTCGATTTGCCGATGACATCGTAGTCATGGCAGAATCGCTGCAAGAGCTCAGCACAATGCTCGATGATCTCAACAGAGTTTCCCAACATGTGGGCCTTAAGATGAATATGGGCAAGACAAAAGTCATGTCAAATGCCCATGTCGTGCCCATACCAATATCCGTTGGGAGCTCTGTTCTCGAAGTTGTTGACGAGTCTACCTGGGACAAACTGTCCAGTTAGGTAGGTCCAACTTCGAGAAAGAGATCAATCGTCGAATCCGACTCGGCTGGGCAGCGTTTGGGAAACTTCGCAACATCGCCAGAGCTATATGCTCGGGGGTGGAAGTGAAGAAAACCCACTTCAAGTCTTCGAGATGCGCGATGGTGAAACCGGTGCCGCACCTCTCTACACCCCTAGCCGCTCACACCGGTGTTGCTCCTTGTCCCCTGTAGTGGTGGCCATTTAGGGGGCCCATCTTGTGAGTGGCGAGTCACCATCTGCCACAGAATTTCACTTTAAAGGTTGAAAGGCAGACGCCGTTTTTCTTAGTATTAAATCCGTTTAGCACCCATTGCAATAGACCTTATACTTGTAGTTTCCATTTCATACAATAGTTTATACCTCCGGGGACAATCCGAGACTGCATTTTATAGTGCAGCCATGGAGTCCCCGGTTAGTGTCCCATTACATTTTAAATTAAAATTCTCTAAAGGGACTGTGCGTGTTGGACCCATGTCCCCGCGTAAGCCTATCAATAGACCAGGGGGAATATAAACCCGTGTAATAGAGAAACATAATACTAATAATACTTTACTAAATAAATGAAAATGTTATAAATAATAACTATTTAAACTATATGAATACCTATGAATATAACAAAATAAAATAGCTTGAATGTAAAAAGCTAAAGCAAGTCAAAATGGAATAGTAGAATTTAAAGCGACAGATTATGATCCTTTACTAGTTTCTTAAAGGCTGAGAATGACTGAACACGTCTTATTACTGGTAATGCATTCCATAAACGAGCTGCTTGAGTGGCAAAGGATTAATCTAAAAAAAATGTGGAATGCATTGACATTTTCAGCTTAAAGTTTTCTGATGACCTTAGGAATTATGATCGTGTTTCAGATTTTCGTACACAACTCAAGTGGCTTCCAGTGCGCCTTCGCCGGAATTCTCATATTCTATACCTGCTTTACAATATTTTGTTTAATAATGTAAACACTCGACTGTGGACATAGTTAATAGTTAACTCAATTCTTTATTATTGTTTACTCTAATAATATTTAATTTTTTAATTTTGTCTTAAATTATTAATTTATTGTATTAATTATATTAATGTCTAACATTGATAATGATAGTGAAATTGAAAGCTTTGCATCTGCATATAATAGCAATAGCTCTATCAGCATCCCGTTATTAGCTGACACTCTTGAGTCTCAATTTTCTGATGTCCCAAAGAATTTTAATATAGTATATATAATTAACGCCCAAAGTATTCTGGCTCATATACCTGATATGCTGCCTATTTTCGACTGTAAGAACATTCATGCCATCCTAGTTTCCGAGTCTTGGCTAAAGCCTTGTCTACCTTCGGCATCTAACTCTTTACCCGGTTATCAACTGATTAGAAATGATCGCACAAGTGATGGTGGTGTTGCCATATATCTTTGTGCATATACTAAACCGTACGGTAAAGGTTTTAATAGAAGCACGCTTCAAGATATGACCAATTCTGTTCGTGACTGCCTTGATGAATGGTAAGACAGCAGCAGCACAAATTATTAAAATCCCAAACAACACACCACACTAAAAGACACTGCGTGCATCGAAACAATTTTTGATTAGTTTTGTATGGTAGACAAAATAACTTTTTAAATCTGTAACAACGCTTGTCACCTTAGTCATCCTGCGACCACGAACCCTGCAAAGTATTCGAAACGTCAGGAAAAACAAAAATCAATAATACACGCGATTTAATCCGTTTAAAATTAATAAATCACTTTTGTTTTACCATTTATTAAGGGAGTCACCGACAAAATTGGTCACATCTTGAAGCGTGCTTCTACTAAACTAACTTTTAAAACCGGTAAAATGTCACATACCTCTACAAGATGCAGGGGTCTACAAGATTGACTGTGATTGTGGTTTGTCATACATAGGGCAAACAAAGCGTAGCATAGCCACCCGAATAAAAGAACATGTAGCTGACGTCAAGCATAGACGCTCCACAAAGTCTGTAGTGCGTGAACATGCCTTAGGCAAACCCAACCACTATCTTCGTTTTGACCAACCTCAAGTCCTCGCGAAAGAGAACCGATATGTACCAAGAATGTTTCGTGAGGCTATTGAAATTAAAAAAAACATCCTAATTTTAATAGAGAAGATGGTTGGCAGGTACCACCTGTTTGGAATCCAGTTATTAAAATAATAAAGTCCCAAACAACATACCGCAAAAAAAGACATCAAGACACTGTGAGTGATTACTGCGTGCATCGAAACTAATTTTTTTAAATAAAATTGTACGGTAGATAAAATAAAATAACTTTTTAAAATCTGTAACGACGCCGGTCACCTTAGTCATCCTGCGACCACGAATGCTGCAAAGCATTCGAAACGCCAGGAAAAACAAAAATCTATAATATACACGATATAATCCGTTTAAAAGTGTTTTATTATGAGTAATAATCGCGAAAACCTATTAAACATTACCGTTTAAAATTGTTTTATTATAATTAAGATTACATATCATCCTTATACAGAGTATTAAACAATGAGAAACGAATAAGAGAAAAGTTTTAGAAAAGCCACTAGAAGTTTAGAAAAAAAAGCATATATGTAAATTAAACATGAATAATTATTTCAGTCTATGGTTCTACAACCAGAGATAAGGTATGCTAAAATTATCTTAGAGTATCTTCCACAATTGTACCACGTTGTACGGTGTTCAGATTAATCAATCTTTACATATTCATTAAATATTTTTTTAAATGAATCTCAAAAATTCTCATCTCAGAAAATCTATTTATTATGTCGATAAATAGATTTTCTACAACGTTGCCGACATATTTTTTTGAATTATTTTCATTTTTGATAAAGGTTTTATGAATATGTAACGATATATTAATCTAAACACCGTACGACGTTGCCTTATACTTGACATTGGCGAAATTGTGGAAGATACTCTACATAAGCCATAATCTAAGAGAAGAAGAAGAAGAAGAGGTGAAGTGAACTAAAATTAACTTGATAGAATAAAATAAACAATGCTTCAAGACGAATTTCATAATAATTGCAAAAAGTTGATAATAAATAAGCGTGGTGGTATAATATAAAAGAAAACCTTACCCGGGTAATGCGAATACTCAAAACAAGATGGGTCATCACTTTTTCACTGTAACTGTATGCTTGGATCAATTTGGTGCCGGTGAAGGTGCTGGTATAGCTGAAGGAGGTGAATTAGGCTCTGAATGTTCTGTTGCTTGCTGTTGTGTTGTAAATTGGAGCTGAGAACATAAATGTACCCCTGTTTCGTCCAGCAGGCCGTAACACCAAACCTCTACCGTGGTGACATAAAAATCTGGTGCCGAATCCTTGTCAGAAACTCGGACACAGTTATACCGGACCCCTTGAGCTTAGCTTTGACGAATTATATATTGTTACGGATACTAACAGTCTGCAGCTTGACTAGTATGGGTTTGGGCTTGCTGACACCTGTAGGTCTTCCCATTCGATGGCAACGCCTTATGTCAGCAGCAGTAAAGTCCATCAATTGTAATTGATTGCGCACAACCTCAGCTGCTACGTTTGCCGTCTCCTTTTCCAGCTCAGAAACACCATGAAGCAACTTCATCTTAGGCGTCCCCGCATATCTAATGTGTCCAGGTCATGTATAAGTGCCCCCACCTGATTTGAAGTGATTGATTTTGAAGACAGCCCAGAGCTTTCAAAACAAATGATTTAAAAGTTGCGAAGTCTGCTGACAAGCTCGCTGTGCTGGTTGGAGACACAAATAGGGTCTTCTGCAGCTCGGCTTCGAAATTCGACATTCGCGATTTGAATAATGTCAACATTTTCGACATTGACACCTTTAGTGATTCCATTGTATTGTTGTGATGTGAAGGATTGTTTTTAGAATGGAGATAACACTACACTGGCAGGTATACAATGTTATTATTCAGTTTTAATCATTAAAATGATTCTAACATCCAGTTTTATATTACAGTTTTATTTTAATTATGGAGCTTAAAACTTTTATGTCAATATCACAACTACCCGCCACGAAAAAGGGTAGTATTTTCAAAATACTTGGTGTCCAACAATAGTAAATTTGTTCAGGAATAGGCAGATATGTTGTGGTGTCTCTTGTTTGGGTGTAGGCATAATACGCATTCATTTCGAATAGAGAACGTTTGAGTATTTTTCTCACATTGATGATAAGGTAGAGACTTATACTATAAACTTAGGTAACCTATATACATAGTAGTATTAGCAATGAAAATGTTAATAAAATTCCAATAGGATAATACTGTGTTGTACTTTAATTATTAACCATGATTAATTATATTATACTTTCGGAGTAGTTTTCATCTCGCAGGTACTTGTTACGACACCACGCCCCAGAATGAACGCAGCCTATGTCACGCGTAGCGTCACCGCCTCAGATCATTATCTTGTGGGCCCAAGGTCGCTACCGTTCGAAACCAAGCCAAAACGGGATTTAACCCCGTTCTCTTAATTTAAACTAAAATGCTTCAGGAAGTTATAACCAGTATTAATTGATAGCAATTTCATGAACAGGATTTTTACGTATTTTACTACTACAATACATTTTATTTTACATATTCTGAATAGTTTTCCTAATTTAAAGCAGAATGGAATAGTTTGTGTGAATAAAACAAGAATACGCATGTAATTAAGAATTTCATTATACTATTATTGAGAATTTTGTTATATTGTTACACGGATCTGAGTCTAATTCCTAACTTTTGGCATACTCAGTCAATAGATTTTTATACAAAGAAGAATAATGCAGCTTAGATTTGATATCTTGTCGCCGCTGCCGATGATGAAAAGGCTATTTTGTCAAAATAACTTGACGTACATTTGTATCCTGGTAACTTTGGTCTGGATAGAACTACAGATCTAAAATTTATTGGGTAGGATGTAGTGCTCAAGCATTCAGCATAATTATATCAGCCAAAGAACATTCACTGCTGTACAAAAGCCTTCCCCACAAATGACCGGCCGACATGCCGTGGATTGTTATTTTTGGAGGAATTTTTCAATACTCAACACGCTTGTTGCTCGCAATCCACCTCTTGGTGAGCGCAGAATGGCTATTGTTCCACAGAACCGATGCCGCTGCCCATCCCTTTGGTTTAGACTCCTTTAGTCGGCTTTTACAACATCCACAAGAAGAGATGGAGAGTATTCCATACGGAATATAGCTAGTGCTATATCCCTATTCTAGACACCACACGGATTCAATAGTTATTATTCGGTTTGAAAGTTTATCACAGCGTGATTCGGGCAGCATAACGTCGCGTCGCAGATCGACCGTTCTGCGTGGAAGTCAAGCCGCAAGCCCCTTGTGGATTCTCATGTGATTGTTAAATGTTGTGCGCTTTTTTGTCCCCTACCACAAGTAATATACATTATTTATAACTCTATGGTCAAACCCCATCTTTATTATTTAATCGAAATATGGAAAAGTGTTGCTAAAACTAACCTTAAAACCTACAAATGTCTCTAAACAAGATTGTTGGAGTTTTGTTCTTCTCTTGTTATTTCTCATCATCTTCCCAAATGATCTTTAAAGAAACATGGAATGAATATCGACCAAATGTATAAATATAACATTTGCATACTTGACCGTAAAATATTCAATAAATAACATCCACACATATTCGTGTGGTGTCCGGATTAAGAATATAGCACCACTCCATCTCTTTCCGTGGATGTCGTAAAAGGCGACTAGTTTCCGTAGAACAGTAGCCATACTGCGCTTACCAACACACCGGCCAAGCGTGGTGAGTATTGGCAAATTTCCCCCCAAAAAGACGGGGGGTATGGAGGCCTTTGTTTAGCAGTGGATTTTTAAACGCTGATATGATGATGAACATTCACACACAATTACAAATAACATTTTCGAAAATAATACAAGTGCACAAGCGCCTCATTAGACAGGCTTACCATGTAATTTTAAGAACACCAAGAACAGTCGTGTAGACTGTAGAACGATTATCACTTAACTCTACAATCATTTACCTAAGGAAAAGGAATCAAAAGCTCTTCCAACTTTAAATAAGTTACTAAAGCTGAAAATGTTTTTCAAATTGTAAATTTTTGCCAACATTTATTGTTACACTTATTTAGTATTTCTTTTGGCGAAACCGTCGTTAAATTTTTATAATAATAATGTTAGTAAGTTCTTCAGAGAAGTGAATATGTATATTAGAAGTGGGTAATAAAGCTTTTTGCGTGAACCGAACCGAAACTATGTATTGGTATCCGATAAAGTGTTTCAAAACTATGTATTTTCAAAAACTATTTATTGGACGATATGCGTATAAAGTGTTTATGAAATGATAAACGTTTTCGTGTCGGTTCATGTATTTGCTTTGAAACATGCTATCAACACAAAACTATGTATTTACGGTAACTATTTATTGGACGAGATGCGTATAAAGTGTTTCAAAACTATGTATTTTCAAAAACTATTTATTGGACGATATGCGTATAAAGTGTTTATGAAATGATAAACGTTTTCGTGTCGGTTCATGTATTTGCTTTGAAACATGCTATCAACACAAAACTATGTATTTACGGTAACTATTTATTGGACGAGATGCGTATAAAGTGTTTCAAAACTATGTATTTTCAAAAACTATTTATTGGACGATATGCGTATAAAGTGTTTATGAAATGATAAACGTTTTCGTGTCGGTTCATGTATTTGCTTTGAAACATGCTATCAACACAAAACTATGTATTTACGGTAACTATTTATTGGACGAGATGCGTATAAAGTGTTTATGAAATGATAAACGTTTTCGTGTCGGTTTAGGTATTTGCTTCGAAACTTGTAATCAATAGTAAACAAATTAAAATTCGCTATCAACTGAAAATTTTATACTTTGGTTTTTTGTTCTTTGTCTGTGGTAAATGATTATTATGACTGGTAAAATACAATAATATACCTATACATTACATATACCTAAATAACGTGTCAAAGATTTGATAGCAGCATAAAAATGATTCCTAATAAAATAGAATAAAATGTGATTTTTATCTCTCTTTTCACGGGTTTATATCCCCTGTAAGGGGGAACCCGGTCTTTTGACAGGCTTACGCGGGGACATAGGTCCAACACGCAGAGGCCCTTTAGAGATTTTTAATCTAAAATGTAATGGGACACCAACCGGGGACTCTCCATAGCTGCACTATAAAATGAAGTCATGGAATGTCCCCGGTGGTGTAAGGCTATTGTATGAGATGGAAACTACGATAAGGTCTATTGCAATGGGTGTTACATGGAATAAAAAGACTAATAAATATAATATAATGATTTTTATTATTATTATTTAGAATGACTAAAATTCATAAATGCGCGATCTCGCTTCTTGTTCGTGCGATCGTCGGTAACGGTCGGGTTTACTTCGGAATAACTCGGTCGGAGTCATTCGGCTAGTTTCGGTAACTGTTTATCGACGATCCAATGCTGTGTGAATAAAGTGTTTCGCCCGATAAATAGTTTCAGAAGAGACCAATACATAGTTTTAGGTATTGGACGCGATACATAGTTTCAATAACTGTTTACGGTTTGCAACGCACACCGCTAATGTATATTCCTTTTGAGGGAAAACAAAGAATCTTTCGCTTTTTCCGATACTGTTCCTGGTTAGAATAGCTAAATTTTGTTTGCATCGTCTCAATTTTTTTAATATGACGAATGACGATATGATCTCACGCTTTTTACAGTCTCGATTTTTTTTGACGGCTTACATATCATATTTTCATTTATAATATTATAGAACGCTTTTAAACAGGATACGTTTTCCAGAATATAAGTTCTTTAAAAAAGCATCTTGCTTTCACATATAATTTTTTAAAAACACTTTAAACTTTATTGCAAACAGGAGCTTTACCAGGGCCCTAGTTCTTGTCAGATGATAGGAACACTTATGCATGATCATTTTTCATTGTTTACACATTGCAGTGCTTATTTGTCTTTACATTATGAAGGTGATTGATCACCAGTAGCGCGATGTTGAAACATCATCTTTATTATAGAACCTGCACGGGTACATTTTCGTAGACAATTGTGGCAATCTATATCATTACGATTTATACATAATGGGATTTTGTTTGTAGGCCTACAAATTGGTAGTCGTTACAGTGATTGCATTTAAATTGACGTCATTTATTGCAAAAATGACAAAAAATGACTCACATGAAGGGATGTGTGAACCACAACAAATAGAAACACGTTGCTTCTGGAAACATTTATGGCCGAATACTGAAACGTTACTTAATCTTTAAATCCCGCTTTAACTATCAGAGAGGCCTGTTGTCGGTAGGAAGTTAGGCGTATCAAATCGTTAAGCGGGTTTTATATATTAAGTGGTGTTTCAGTATTCGGCCAAATGTCTATTAAATTGCAAGTCGCTTAGAGTGCTTGTTAACAATGTGCTTGGGTATACAAATAGCCATTATATTAAAAGACAAAGATGCAATAACTACAATGGGTGTAAGGTTTTCTATGTCACCGCGAGGTAGTTGGAGTGGTTTGTAATTTTTCGTAACTCTCCACACAATGTTCTGTAATTATCGCACCAAATCACAACTAGGAATGCGCAGGCGCCTCGGCCGCAGTCAACACGCAACGCAACTGCGCGTGTCCACATAAATAACAACAGTAATTATTCTAAGCCAATGTCTTACGATTCAAGGGCATCATCGAAATTAATTGTGCTCAATGCATGCATTTGTTACCTAAGGGCAGTTAGAAGTGTAATCTGTTGTAGGGACTAAATGTGTGTGTATTTAGCTGTAGCTTTTATTGCGTTTCAATTTAATGAAGGAGTTAATTGATGAATTTTCTGTGCCGAAATATCGATACTAAGATGATGAATGCTTAGCAATTGACACTAACTTTGTTAATTAGTTTAACAGTGAGCACACAAACTCTCTAGTTCATTCCTACTACGAGTCTTGCAATACCTAATCAGATTTGTTTCTTATTTAAATAAATTACGGCCGAATCTTCCTGCCGAAACCGGGCGTCTCACATAGCTAAGCAGGATTTGAATATTAAGTGGCGTTTCAGTATTTGGCTGTTACTCTCTTATTTAAGTATAACGGTTCATTGAAAGCTCCAAAGGGATATTGAAAATTGATACGACAGCATATAATTCAGCAGCTGAGTATTTTATTTACATTCGAGTATAAATTCATATCATCATATGTACACATAAATATCACAATCAGTCATCCGTCACCATATCACACGAGTTAGCGCTAGAGTAGTTGTTTAGTAGTGGAGGCCATGATGTCCGTGGGCTAAGGGTGCCACAGCGTAGTGCGCGATGGGGGCAGCGTGCACAATGGGAGCGGCATGGACGACCGGGGCGGGGTGGTGGCCGGGAGTTTTGTGGACCACAGCGTTGAAACTGAAATAGGAATGAATTCGAAAATTAGTGCCTTAATTTGAGTCGAGAACTGTATTAAAAACAATTGTGCAACCGTCAGGGCAACATGAATCCTTGAATGTATTTTTTTAGAAAAGGTTGCAGTAACCTGTTGCAATCGTTCCCACGTAAGCTTCTAAAGAACCGGGATTTGTCTTTTTATCGCTTAATAAACTGTAATATAAAGATATATATCAACGGTGTTGGCTTACCCATGGTGGTCGTCAGCGGTGTAGTCTACCTTGCGCACGGAACCGTCAGGCTCGACGAGAGAGTAGCTGCCGTGCACGGCACCACCATCACGGCTCTCATGCTGGGACTTGTGGTCACCGGTGTGAGGGTCAGCCACGGAGTAAGCGTAGTCGTATTTGGGGTGAGACTGTGGAATCATGACAGTTAAGTTTAGTTTAGGTAAAGCAAAACATGATTTTGGCTTATCGATTATCATATATCTAAGACTTAAGGAAATGGCTTTAGGATATCCGTTTAAGGAGCAGAAATTGCCTAATTTTGAACAATAACCTCGTTTATATCCTGAAAATAAATTATAGAAAAGTAGTTAAAGTAACACTACCTATACGTAAAAGCTTATACTTACGTATTCGCCGTGGGCAAGAGCGATGGGAGCAGCGTGGGCAATGGGGGCGGCGTGGACAATAGGAGCAGCGTGAATCAGAGGAGCAGCGTGGATCAAGGGCGCAGCGTAGTGCGCAGGCGCGAAGTGCGCGGACGCATAGTGCGCGGGAGCGTCATGGCGGACAATGCTCTGCGAGGAGACAGCACTGTGGTGCAGCGGCAGGAGACCGGCGCTGGCGGCAGCCAACACGGCGCTGAGGGTGAACACCTATACACACAATATTATTTTAGAACTGATTTATAGGTATTCAAATTTGGAATATATTTTAAAATATATTATTACTCTTGTCTTACTTTGGTGAACATTTTGCACTAGTTAATCGGAGCAGGTGACTGATACCATAATCGGGCCGGAGTGTGACTTTTATATGAAAAGCAAAACGGAGCCGCTGTCCTGGCTGTGGTGGGGCACGCGGTCACTTCAGTTCCGTAACTTTGACACCACGAGGTCGCTGGCAACTCGCACACATAGGTCCGACTATAATTCACAGACAATCGCCTTCCCGCGCTGCCTGCGGGCGCCCTGCACCGACATATCTACGCCGACATTATCTCCAATATCGGTGTTGCGTGAGTAATTGCGATAATCAATCTAGTTTTTATTGTGATTTGGACCAAAGGAACAAGGACAACGTTTGAGTGATTTGAAGAGATTAGTTTACACATAATATGCGAAGGCTTTCGTTAGCAAAACAGTACTCATTTTGGAATTGTATTATTATCTTAAAACGTTTATCGGGGCTATTCATGTTAGTATTTTCAATTGAATCGATATAGTATCAGAAAATCTACGTTAAGCATAGTAATTTCCCAATCCATAGATCTCTAGGGACCATGGGCGAGCTCAGGGGCTGACTTGATGTTCAGCTTTAAAACTTATGACGTACTTTCTTCTTAAAAAGTAACTTCAGTTTGAGGTTTTGAGAAAAGATAGCCATTAATATTAAAAAGAACTATTTATAAATTGATCTTATATTCCTAAAATACAGGCTAGGCAGCATTTACTCAGTTACATTCATTTCCGAACGCACGCAATGGTAGTAAACTTAATATTGCAATTGCATTGTTTGTTTAAACTTACAATTTATCTCTATATTATGATTCTTAATTATTCTTTATAATCAAGGTTTGATTGCTCCAACTATCGACGCCGTATTATTATTACAGTGAGTATGTGATTGCGACAAAGAAATATCGAATGAACTGGGTTCAACCACACGGCGGCGGCGGTCAGCACTAGAGTACAACATTGTTGAGCAGTATTTAGTTTCCTAACCAATGTTAGTAAAGCGATAACAGACAGTAGATATCATAAATTAAGTGTTGTTGTAACTAAAGACACCGAATATTGGTTAACAAAAAATAATTTTGATAATAGTCCGGCGGCGGCCTTAATAACGTGCAAATTGTGTTAGCGCATTAGGCAAAGCAATTAACAGCGATTTCAATACATAATGAGGTATTACCCGAATCTGAGGATAGCGTTGATAATGATCTCAACTTATTCTAGTCTATTCAAAATTAGCCTATCAATATCTCGAGCTCAACATAGCCCTATACAGAGTGTCCAGTAAATAGCACGACATACTGCAGGGGGTGAGAGCTTGGGTCAATACCTACCAAAAAAACACAATATATGTTTAAAAATTAATCTTACGGATTTACAGTAGTACAAAGTTTTCCGAAATATCGAAAAATCTCTACCTTGACACAGATTTTTAAGCATCTCGTAATGAAAAATTCCTTTTCTAGTTTTTTTTACCTCAAATTATTTGGGAATAGTTACTAAAATGTTTTAAGAAATACAATTTTTATTTAAATTTTCTCAGCACAATTTTCTACTACTAAAATTTTGTACTACTGTAAATCTGTAAGATTTTGCTGAACATATATTGTGTTTTTTTGGTAGGTATTGACCCAAGCTCTCACCCCCTGCAGTATGTCGTGCTATTTACTGGACATCCTGTATATACTTCCGGCAAAATACGATCTTGGGGTAGGTATGCAGAAATCACACGCAATTAAGGTGAATTGGGAATTGTAGTTGCAAGTCGACACTATCTCTACTTGTTGACGCTGATTCGCGGCTATCGCTCACGAACCTCTGTCGGCTCTTACGAAATCCCTTGCAAACTTAAGACTAAAGAGTTTAACATTTTATTATAAGATTTAAATATAATTTTACTTCTGGATCCATTGAATGTACATAAGCCGCTAACCTTGTTTCTTTGCTTGAAATATGTGGGGCAAGAGTCACCTTAGCATCCGACAGTTTTTTTTATTTTTTTTTATTTAATTATTGTGTTATGATATGATATTATTAAGCTACTGCGAGCGATGACCTCATCCATGAACTGTAGCAAAACGCGTTTAGTTTTTATTTACATTGCAGTTATATGATAAAATAAATAGTTTATTGTGTTTTTATTCAAAATAGCGTTAGGATAGATGACAATAATTATTTTAAACAGAAATCAGTTAAATAAACTGAATAAAGAAACAGAAAATTCGTATTCCGACGCAAATTTTCAACGGTGAGGGTTCCATAGTCATGTTCTGAATCTATGGTAATAGTTATCGTTGCAATGTTACTTCATCATCAAATCAGCCACAGGACGTCCACTGCTGAACAAAGATTCCCCTCCCCTTTAGATTTCCTCAAAGTTACTTACAATATTTCATGACCTGAGTATGTGCTACATATTATTTACTGTTTTAATACATTTTCAGGCAATAAACGTGGAAAATCATTTAAATAGAGATCCATTGCAAGTTCCAACAATTTCAGTGCAATTAAATTCGATTTGATATTCAAAATATTTGAAAGGTTCTCACGATTGTTGTACCAAACTGATTTAATTGTTTAGAATACATTCTGTAAAGGTCCCAGCTATCGGGTCAGAAATGTCCAGCAATCTAGTGGGTGGATTGCCGTCGTGAGCCGATATCGCCAGCGTCACGGAAGCTGGATACTATTTCTGTTCGTGTAACATTAATTCTATTGTTAGCAAGGCTACCCGTAGATATAGATTTGATTGAAAGGTAACAAGAAACGATAGTTCAAGAGGTCGCTCACCCGCTAATTGTTCGACCGTGACTCGGAACCAACTATTAATATTAATCAGAGCTTATTGTTGACGGCTTTTTTTTTGACTGCGTATAACAATAGCGGAAACTTATATTATATTAGATTCATAACAACAGATAGCAGCTTAATTATTAACAGCCTTTAAGTACAGATTTTAGACGTTTGTTTCACACACGTTTTGCACTCTACCTGGTTTTGAAATTGTATGGTAAGTAAATTCGGGACTGAATTCTTGATCCGGATGTATTTATAAAAGCTTATTTGCAAATGTTTTTTCCGGTTTATTCCTAAGTCATTAATAAAACGTCAAGATATTAAGTCAGGAAGACGGGTTAGGGATTTTCGTGTGCAGAACTGCGCGAACGCTATTCAACATGCTTGGGTGTAGATGCTGTATTATGACTTTTTAATGTCTTGACTATTTTCGACTATGATTTTATCATAAAAAGGAAATAAATCACGATCTTTATATGATTAGTAGGAGAGTAGAGTAGGATACGAGTACGTAACGTAGGTGTAGTCCTGATCGGGGGTCACGGGCACGCAGATTGGGGAGTCTGCGTGCTCATACCGAGTGACCCCCGGGAATACGGTGGCTCGCACGTGGTCACGTGTCGCCGTGTGCGCAGTACAACGCACAGCGAGACTTAGGGGGATCCTTTACAATCCTCCCCGAGAAGTGCCTGGGGGGCGGCCTTTTTACAGCCGCTTGCCCTCCGCTAGAGGGGGTGACCGCTTTACAGTCATCCCCTCCGAGATGTGCCTAAAGGCGTGGCACCATGGGCGGCTCTAGTGTGATCTTACGAGGACCTGGAGCCCCCTTCAGTGCCGAAGATGACCGCTCCAGTGGTTTTAGCCGGTAGGAGTACGGCATACCCCTTCGCCCTTCCCCGGGGTGGAGGATGTTCCATGTAGAATTTCCAGTGGACATCAATAAAAAAAAAGGTGTAGTCCTGAATACATTCTGGATCTATCACTATATGCATATTATTGGTCGATTTTTCAGTGACAACATAGTATTCTTAATTATGATGTTTACTTCAATCTTCCTGCATGTTAATAAATATAAAACCCTATAATAATCAAAATAATACATTACATTGTTTCTGTACTGGACAGCTTCATCATTTCGGCCGAATGAAGTCCACTGCTGGACACAGGCCTCCCCCAAAGATCACCACAAACACCGATATGGATGTGTTGTGGGCTCATTGGGGGGTTTTGCCATAATCGCCACGCTTGGCAGACGGGTTGGCGATCGCAGTTGAGTTGTTAATGTACTCGAAGGATGCTGCTGCCCATCCTCCGACTAATCCCTTAGTCGACTTTTACGACACCCATGGGAGGAGATGGGGTGGTGGCATTCTGAGCCGGCACCACACGGCACTGGACAGCTTAAGTTAACTATAATGCATCCGTTATTTAACGATGAAAATGTTTGCTTTAGAAAAACCTATGTATAAGACTTATTTGACCTTTTTTTTTTTTTTTTTATTGATGTCCAGTGGACATTCTACATGGACTTCCTTCACCACTGGAGCGGTCATCTTCTGCACCGAAGTTGGGGCTCCAGGTCCTCGTAAGATCACACTAGAGCCGCCCATTGGTGCCACGCCTTTAGGCACATCTCAGAAGGGATGACTGTAAAGCGGTCACCCCCTCTAGCGGAGGGAACGCGACTGTAAAAAGGTCGCCCCCCCCAGGCACTTCTCGGGGAGGATTGTAAAGGATCCCCCCAAGCCTCGCTTTGCGCTATGTTGCGCACACGGCGGCACGTCACCACGTGCGCGCCAAAGACTTAATTGACCTTTTTTTTTATTGGTGCCCAGTGGAAATTCTTCATGAACTTCCTTCGCCCCGGGGAAGGACGAAGGGGTATGCCGGACTCTTACCGGCTAAAACCACTGGAGCGGTCATCTTCTGCACCGAAGGGGGGCTCCAGGTCCTCGTAAGATCACACTAGAGCCGCCCATTGGTGCCACGCCTTTAGGCACATCTCACAAGGGATGACTGTAAAGCGGTCACCCCCTCTAGCGGAGGGAACGCGACTGTAAAAAGGTCGCCCCCCCAGGCACTTCTCGGGGAGGATTGTAAAGGATCCCCCCAAGCCTCGCTTTGCGCTATGTTGCGCACACGGCGGCACGTGACCACGTGCGCGCCAAAGACTTATTTGACCTAACCGCCTTATTTGCCATGCCATATGGCTAGTTCATAGGTAAGTTATGATAACTTACCTATGAACTAGCCATATGGCAAATAATTTCTTCATCAAAGAAAAGTGCAATAGCAAATTACCTATTTAGCCTTTGGAAGAATAATTATTTGAATTAACCTAACCTAACCTAACCTAATTATATGGTAGCCGATAAAAAAATTAAGCGCAGTGTTAATCTAACTTTAATTTATCTACATACCTTCGACGAAACCGTATGACTTAAATTTACTTTGTAAAATTGTGTAATGTATCACATTATGATTACACAATTGAATAGTGATTGTGTTATTTTATTGATTTTAATGTATTAGTTTATAAGATATTTAATGTATTTTTATCTATGGGACTTAGTCGACTGACAATAAATAAATAATAATAACCATGTTATTGCGTTAAATGATGGAATTGCAAAACTGCACTTCAACTTTAAACTGAAATTAATCCAACTTGAACAGGGTAAGTAGTAAGTGAATGTTTAAGGAGCAACGTGCCGAACGCTTGATAAAACTTGTTACTTATGACATCGTCGACTTGTAAATCCAGCTAAATAGATAACTTAACTCCGAAGGGGCGTTAACAGCATTGGTTACAGGTCTGAGAAATTATATATGTCATTTGTCGGTGCTATAGTATTATGTGTTGAGAAAGACGGTTGGGACTATGTACACTTTAAAATATAACGGTATATTAAATCACCATCAGAAGTAGCAGCAGTAATGTAATTAGATATTTGTATCCACTGTATCATATCTCCCATTCATGATAAGATAAAGATAAAAAAAACATGTAAAGCTATTTACAGGAATTTATGCGTATGAATATATATCAAGGCTTGCGTTACCACGTTCCGAGATGTAGATTTCCTATGGAGAAGAACGGACAAGAAAGTCCATGGTTACTTTTTTTTAACCATTATGTTACAATATTATCTGACTACATTGTGACTCAAATCTAAACATCCTAAGAACTGACTTGAAAATCGTTGTTCCAAAATGGAGTAAATTAAGGTAACCGTTACTTGGATTTGGTTTGAATAACTTAAGTTATTGTCTCAAGGTGCCGTTCGGAGTCACGAGCAGTAATAAAATGTAGCCTAATGATATGAATAGTGCATGAGAGTGACAATTTATACCGACTTATAAAATCCAAATACTTGAATATTGGTTTGAATAGGTATTTGGTACTCATAAGAGTACATATGAATATACATATGAAGATAAGCATGCAATTCTGTTTCAGATTTATTTGATTTACAGACATAAATTTCACATGCCCTAAAACAATTTATAGATCATTCAAATATTTGTTCCGTGCGGGGATCAAACCGCGCAATCAAAACTGCGACACATACATGTATATTTGTTGAATAGTGTTCAAAATTGTTACATCTTTTGTAACATCAGGACAAAAAAACTAGGATTGGTATTTGGATATCTACTCGTATGGTTGGTATAGTGTCGTGGTCATTGGCAATATTCAGCCCTATTTAAAACGCTTTCATAGACTTAATAGACTCTATGGTGGTCACTGCCTTTATCTTTGGAGATCACAGGTGTAGGCTATAAATAAATATAAGTTATTTGCCTAACATTCATGTCTGATATTATGTCTTTTGTTATCTAGCCTATACGTGGGTGCAAATGAATTACTATCGAGTTTCTGATAGATATTCGACGGACTACAGAATTTGCAAGTAGGTACTACGAAAAGCAATCTTTCGTAATGTAGATAACAAGTTTTCATACTTTGTAATACATAAGTGCAATTACCTATTGATTTGTAATCGTTATTAACTTAACTAGTAATAAAGTCTCGTCGGGTAAGGTAACTAATTATTTGGAAGCGAATACCTTTAAAAAACATTCTTAGTGTTTATGTTAATTTTAATGACTATTATTTATAAACAAAAGTAAATACACGAAGATCACAGCGAGTATAAATAAGGTACATTGTGGTTCTTAAAGCTTTTTATGTAGAAGAGATCTAGTAGTGATGGTGCTGAGACGAGTAGACATGGTGGCTGGGGCCGGAGTTATGCACGACCGCGTTGAAACTGGAATCAACAAACAGATAAATTGTTATGACAAGATAATAGCGGCTAGGCGGAACCAGTTCCAAGACCAGTTTGTTATCACCTGTTTATTGATACCTGTTGTCAGTCAGTAGCACATGGGTCGCACGAGTTCATTACTCATATGTAACTGGTCTTGTGACTACTTACCGGTTTGACGACCATATGACTTAATACGATGTAATTTTACGAGTCACATGCGTACAAACAAATCTCCTTAAGAAGGCAAATATAATATGGCAGGTCATTCTGTTTTGCGCAATTCGGGGAAAGTTGCAGTCTCATCAGTGGTTCGTCATTACGTATACAGTTTGTGTTTAGACTCTATTTTACGTAATCCTAGAACTTATCTGCCAACACCAACTGCATTGATTATTGAATGACCTAGTAATTTGAGAGATGTGTAAAGTTACGAACAACGAACGGTAAGTGATGTTGACTGCTTAGATTCACCCTGCTAATATACGACGAGGCGCGACATCCTACAGTGTAATAACAGCCAATTTACTCGTTCGTCCATATACCTCAGGTCAGTGACGGGAAGCGGGATCACCCTTTCAAGTAGAGTGGTGCTGCTTGGGCACTATTTTAGTAAGTAGTAGAACTTACCCGTTGTGGTCATCGGCGGTGTATGAGACCTTGCGGAAGGATCCATCGGGCTGCAGAAGAGAGTACTCGCCCTTCACGACGTCACCGTCGCGGACTTCATGCTGGGACTTGTGGTCGCCAGTGTGGGGATCCTCCACGGAGTATGAGTACTTGTATTTGGGGTGAGCCTAGAAAATGTAATAAAATATCAAATATGTAAATAAAGGGGCATCAAATAACTAACATATAATTGTTTGATTTAGATTTATAGATGATTTCCTTGTAGTGCAGTTTGATAACACTATTAAAAGTTCTAAAAGAAATATACGTACATAGTAATCCTCATGCCCGTGGCCACCTTGGCTGTAGTAGCCACCGTGTACATCAATGGGAGCAGCGATAGCGTGAGCGACGGGCGCGGCGTGAACAATTGGGGCGTGGACGATGGGAGCAGCGTGTACCAGCGGCGTGGCATGCGAGTAAGTGGCCAGGGGGGCCGCCGCGTAGTGCGTGTCGTGGTGCACCAGGTTGTGTTGGGATGACACCGTGTAGCCTCCGTGCCCTAGGTGACCTGCTTGTACAGCGGCCACCAATGCGCCGATAGCTAAAATCTGCACAAAGAAAACTTAATGTTAATTTATGTTTCCATTTCCATGCTCAGCTTAAATTAAAACAAAGTAGGATTCAAGTCTTTTCCTAGGATTCACTTCTCACTTCACTTTCAAACACGGGAAGATAACTTACTTTAGCGAACATTTTTGTGTGGGATAGTTGTGCGTGACTGACATACATTTGATAAGCAGCGGTGGGTTTTATAAGAATTGGCTCGGGTAGTCCGGTGGGGCGCCGAAAGCGCTCGGCGGCGCGTCCCCGCGGCCGCAAGGTCACCACGCTTTGTCTTCGACATTCTCGCGTTTTATTATCAAAATCATTGTTACATAATGAAAATACTATGTGAACTGCGATACTACACTGTTATACTAGGTCAATGTGTACAATTAACCGTATTGCCGTTCGTGCGTTGTCAGCACTGTCCTGTTTTTCCTTCTCTTCTATATTTTTATTTATGTATGTGCTCTAATATCAATCATTATTATTAGAGCTTATATATACAAACTATAAGCTAACTAATTGTTCAAACAGAATAACATAATTAAATCATTTGCACCTGCTTGTTACTCGGCTACACATACATGTGCAAATGTGAAGGTAAGATCAGGTTGGTAGTAAGTTTCTCTTTAAATAACATTAAGTCATTAGTAGGTTTTTTGATTTGCAACTAAAACAAACATGTAATTATATTATATATAAGACATTTTTAATGATCCCGGTGTACATATCTTTATTACGTATACTGGTATGATTTGATGATTTCAAAGGAAACGACAATTGTTTAATGTTAAAGGAAACAATAAATACGTCCTGTAATCTAAGTAGCGGCATGCATATTTTGGTGATGTACGACGTCCGATCTAACCTGCGATCCTGGATCGGATATTTATTATTGTAATCAGCGCGCTTGGTAAGGATAATTAGTGATGCAATGATATAATTATTATAAATATACCGGTGGATGCTGATTACACATAATGATGTGCTAATAACAACATACTTTGATCAGTCCGCTGCTAAGAGTGGTGATTATGGCAATATTCCCGTAATATGACCGCTCATTGTAGTTATCATTTAGAGGTCCAGGTTCAGCAGTGTACGTTGACGTTTACGGGAAAATGTGGATGTGTGCGCGCGTGTGTGTGTGTGACAGGTTTATTTCATCGAGCGCGAGAGAGCGTGGCTTCAAAAACCTATTATTATATATTAATAGTTATTATTAACTATTATATATTATAAGTAAATTTATTATAAATATAATGGAATAAAGGTTATGCAAGCAACAAACTGAACGTTGTTTTCTTTTTGTATAAAGTACTAGTTAGTAGTTATATGAACGAATCAGCGCACATTGTTTACATCTAGATTATGAGATTTAGGTTTCTATTGTCTAGTACAGCGCATTCCCATCCCTTGAAATTTGATTAGAATGTTTTTGTTTGGTAGACAATACGTAGCTTTGATGTCTAAGGAGGCACATTTTTTTGACACCGTGTGTGCACCGAGGTTTGTTTTACCTCCTAGTAACCACTGAAAACCTATACTTATGTAATAATTATAACGAAGGACATAGAAGAAGAGAGAAGATATTAAGTTAGGAAGATCATTTAAGTAAAATCTTTTGGCATGAATGGTTTTAGGTGTAAAGGTACCAAAGAGTACACATAGCTTGCTTCTTTTTAAAGGTCTCGGAGACGCTGATGTGTTACCGATCTGTAGGATAGACATACACTTTGTCTGAAGCCCCCATGTCGTGCATGCCTGCCATTTTTGGAGTTGGGTTTCCGGTATTCGTCACTCACCGTACGAAATGCAGCAACACTGTTTTTACCACAGCAATATATATAAAGATACTTCACGCCGGTATTTTGTGACAGCGTGGTACTTCCGGGCCGAACCAGCCCATTTACGAACAATGTCGTCTACTAATGACTACGGCGAGGCTATATGCTCTCCATGCAAATGTGTCCAGTTGCAGGGTTACGTTGGTGATATTTAGGGTTCCGAACGTCCGAATGAAAAAACGGCGGAACTCATATAGGATCACTCGTGTGTCTGTCACAGCCAATTTGCCCTGAATCTACTGAATGGATTTAGTTGCAATTTGGTACACGATCGAATTTCTGCGACCCAAACATGGACGTGTAACATAAATAAATACATTTTGAATATGGGCGTCACTTAGAAAATTAGAGAATAAAGATTTGTAAACTGTACCGTGTGACATAGAAAATGAAAGGGCTTGTTGTGTGGGTCTCAAATATGTTTTCTTTGTAATTTTAAAATGAACAGTTTCATAGTTATTTAAGAAGATAGATGCAAAATGACTAAGGACCAAATTTAAAAAAATATACAGAATGTTAATTTACAGGAAAATCTATAAGAAGTCTAAATGATCTTTCAATATTGTGAGTACAAACTTACATTTGCAACTGGAATGTATGAATTTTTTAACTACAATGTTAATTTTGCTCTTGGATAAATTATTTTTGTTACTAAAAACATTTGGTCAGAAAAAAAAACGTGATAGATAACATATT
Organism: Diloba caeruleocephala; assembly: GCA_947459985.1. Lineage (NCBI taxonomy): Eukaryota > Metazoa > Arthropoda > Insecta > Lepidoptera > Noctuidae > Diloba > Diloba caeruleocephala. The sequence goes on from OX381610.1 coordinate 19,748,111, forward strand.
CGTCGTACGGGACCCTCTCAACGCGAGTTCCACTCACACTTGTCTGGGGTTTTTTTACTTACCAGAAACAAATGGTCAGATTGATATAACATGGTTTTCAAAAAAAAAAAATTAATAACCTTTCCCCACACTAGGATTTCTCCTCTGTCGTGGGTGTACAAATTCCACACACAATACACCCAGACCCGAAACAACTACCTGCAGATCATACAAATATTTATTCCGTGCGGGAATCGAACCCACAACCCAGTGCGCAGCAGCTGATTGTATCAGCCACTGCACCAACCGTGCCATCAAATAACATGGTAGATAACATATTCATCGTACGGAACCCTCTCCACGCGAGTCAACTCGCACTAGTCTGGTTTAAAAAAATAAAGAACACGTTATTCAATGCAGGTGAAGTAGTGCTATACACGTCCTTTCTTTTTAAAACACCAAAGAATGTCTATATGTCGCAGCTGTATTGTCATTAATCTCTCTAAGAGTGTCTAGCAAATTATACTAACTTTGATAACTGCTTGTAGTATTGTGAGAAATGATAGATAATTACATATTTTATAATATCACTAGTTATGCTGTGATATTTTTTCGTATTCATTACGTTCTAACATCGGGAGGTCCACAGTATGACGGCACGGTTTAGCTTTCTGCACTACGTGTCGCGGGTGCGATCTCCACACAGAACAAATATTTGTAGGATCTTACAGATAGTAATGTAATTGTTTCGGGTCTGGCAATCTGTACGCACGATTGTGTGTGTGCAAACTGTACCCACGATACAAGAGAGATTCTACTGTGGGGTAATATTATTTTTGCCGAGTTACTACCGCTTCGTTGGTTTCCCCTTCCCAGGGGCGAATGAAGTACATAATGTACACCGGGTGAATAAAAAAATATTCTAATATTGAGAACGTTTTTCCTGCTGGTTATTGCTTCACCATGATCTACTTGAACTGAAAGGTCGGGCTTAGTGGCAATTCTTCTTCGTTTTAAATTTCTTTCACTTTTGCACGAGATGCAAGAGAGATTTTCTCCATTCATATTGACATTGATCCATGTGGTGTCCAGATTATATAGCACCACACCATCTCCTCCCGTGGATGTCGTAAAAGGCGACTAAGGGATTCTAAGCCCAAGGGGAGGGCAGCAGAGTCCCTTCTTTGTAACAGGAGCCATACTGCGCTCACCAACCCGCCTGCCAAGCGTGGTGAGTACTGGCAAATTCCACCCTCTCAAATCTATGGGGGAGGCGTTTATTCAGCAGTGGATGTCTTATGGCTGATATGATGATGATGATGATATTGACATTGAATAGATCATAGTTTTTACAATATGGCTCTTGTAAAAGAATTGACTATCCCTCTCCATTCATGGATGTCGAGCTAGGCGGTTATGGTTTGGTAACAGAAGGATGGACAGCACCATCCCTCCATGTGCAGAGATAACAATAAATAATACTGCGATCACCAACTCGCTATGACGTAATAGTATCTAATAAAGTTCTCAAACCCATCATTTTGTGTAAAATCATATTTATCCCTGTTCTGACAGCGACAGGAGCAGAACGTATTTAATCAATCAACGAGTCGGTATTACGTCCTACAAGGTTCTATTTAGACGTGCCATAACCAGCATCAGGAATGTCGCCAGCCAGTCACTAATGTCAAGGGTGAGAAAATACTTCTGGGAATAGGAGCGGAGCGAAAGCCTGTGGTGGCGAAGTGTTCGGCCGCTTGCATGTGAGGGCCGGGAGTGGTTACGTTTGTGGCCGGTATCGACCTCACGTTCGCGACAGCCGTTGACCGCGACTGAAAATTGTTGGTCGTGAATGCTACAAGTATTTAATTTAATTTTGTACTCAGTAACAATTTTCCTTAAGTCAAGTATCTGCCGATGATGTTATAATTATGATTGTTACATGCAAGCGAAACGAACTATGAACTTTATGGCGAAGTAGGATAAGAAGTTTGCCAGCACATCAGCGCCGTTTCATTTCTTTATATTTCCCTTATTACACCAGCTAACTTTAATTCAATTTTGGAATTAAACCCCTGTTATTAAATTCTTATTTTTGATTGCTCAATGAAGAGGATTCACACGTGTTGAATTTGAACTCACATATGTATATTATATATTAATATTTACACTATCTAGAACGATTTCCCGTGATTACTACACATTATATTAATATTAATTTATAGTGTTGAAACCTTTAAAATGCGCAGTAGGCTTATGTAGATTTTGGACTACAAAAAATTGTAGGAAGCGGAAGTATTAAATGAAGCAAAACTCATTTGAGACAATTCTTAAAAATATAATAATATTGGCTTCATTTATCGCACATAGTGAAGATAACATATTTATTGTAGACTATTCGTTAAGTGGTCAACAAAAAGAGCCGCTCTCTAAAGTAGCCTCCAAATAAAATTATAGGAAGTCATAAGGTTATAAAAATTGTTCTCGAAAAATGTAGTATTCGATACAAGTCCACGTTTGTGCTAAAATCGTAGATTTCTTGTAAGATTTTTCAAGGACAAATTATGTATTTACCCAAATACATACATGTCTTACACAAACGAAATTACTGAGAGGGTAAATACTGTTTATATTTTTATGGCCGGAATCACGCAAGCGCAACAACCTTGTTATACAAATTATAACATCAGATAAAATGACTGCCTAGTGCCAAATAATATCTATTTGTTACGTTAGTGTTTTAATTATAATAAAACACGATTAAATCAAATCGGATTACATCGCGTATATTATACACGGTTTATGGGCGGTTTGGTTCTGTCGTGCGGAGAACAGATTTGGGATGCGACACATTACACTTCATGGACGATAGACTACTTTTTTATTCTACACATACATACACACGCACATATTTTAACATTTCTTTTTTGTACTAGTATTTCAACAAGTATTTCTGTGCACCGAAGTAATGCTCATACGTCAGATGGGTCACTCATTGAAAACCAGCGCTGCAAGACCGCCTTGCTGTTTTGTAGATATCAAATAATTGAATAAGGGACCGTTATTGGTACAGTAACAATAGTTTGTAACCAATGTTAGGTAAGGTAACTACGTATGTCAATGTCGTATACTTAACTTAATACATTTATATGTAACTAGCTGCCCGGCCCAGCTTCGCACAGGCAGGTACATACAAACCCGAATTTATCTTTTACTCTCAGGTCTGCTAGCAAAGCAGATATGCTATATTATTCTATTTTAATGATTATATTTTTAAGGAGAGCAATAATAGACAAAACGTACAGAATATAAATAATTTAATAAATTATGTACAGATCGTATTTGGTTTCAGCAGCGTAGTGATGGAATCCATTTTATATATTATATAAACATTCGCATTGTTTATTAGTGGTGGTACTCAGGCGCGGGATGCACTGACGGGGCTGAGTTGTGCACTACCGCGTTGAATCTGAATTACAATTAGTAAAATAACATTAATTTCAAACACGGTTTTTTACCGAGAATATAAAATCTCATAACATACCAGGAATTATAACAAAATTTTGATATAAAAAATTGCATTGAATAGTCAATTACTTATTCATCGTAAACTACGTGGCAGATTAGTTAATAGGTATATATAATTGTATGGTATACATAATTGAAGCAATAGTAGAGTATATAATTTACAGAGTATCCGGATGAAGAACATTTTGATATTGTATAAAAATACTCTACTATTCCTATCGCATACCGTTGCTAGAATTAAGCGTCTACTAGAAATTCATGCCTGTAGACACAACGCTTGACCAGCGAGATAAAAGTATCCAGCGGCAAGTGCTAGGGCTAGCGGTGATGAAGCTGGTGATCGCTGGGTTTGTATTAGGTCAGTTAACGTGACTGGTTAAATCGCCATTACTCAATCTGTAGACCTTCGTTCCTTGCATAGTATACCGCGTGCAGGGGAGGCTAAAAGTGTATGTTGGGAATGTTAGCTTACCCATTGTGGTCATCGGCTGTGTATTCAACTTCGCGCAGAACGCCATCAGGCTGTACCAGCGAGTAGTAGCCGTGCACGACGTCACCGTCGCGGCTCTCGTGCTGAGACTTGTGGTCACCAGTATGAGGGTCCGACACCGAGTACGCGAAGTCGTATTTAGGATGAGTCTGGAGTTAGGTAAAGTGGGAAATATAGCTACTGTTCTGCTGATAGAAAGATACAACACTTTCTAACGACTCAACTGTTTAAAATTACACGTCTTATATGTTTGAAATTAGCTTACGTGTTCATCATGGCTTTCGTCGTATTGTCCAGCGTAAGCGATAGGAGCGGCATACGGGAGTGGCGCACCATATGGAGCTGCATAAGCGGCTTCGTATGGTTCAGCGTATGCAGTTTCATATGGTGCAGCGTAAGGAGCAGCATAGTGACCGCCATCGTGACGGACGATGCTTTGTGAAGACACAGCGTGACCGTGCGCATGGGCAGCCGCTAGCATCGCACCAAAAGTAACCAGCTGAAAAAAGAAAGAGGAAACATTATATTTTTGGGTTCTTCAGTTTAGCAATACATGAAATAATTTCTTACAGAAATAGAATGTATTGTACACAGTTTCACTATTGTTTACGGTTAAAGACAAGAACACTAATCTTAATAATTTGGTTGAATAATGAACAATCAGGATATCATCACTTCACTTATGTTGTTACATCACTAATTTTACAATATTTTTAGAAAGTTTTGAAGCTGTGTTGGGAAAATAATTCATTAATTAAGTCCAAAAAATTCGTTATTGTTTCACTTACTTTGCTGAACATTTTGCTGTTATTTAGAGCAAAGTCAATCGGTGATTGATGTCAATTGACACTGACCGTGGGTTTTTATATGAGTTAATACAGAATAAGAACAAGTGGGGCTGACCACACAACTTGCGACAGTGACAATAGTTAAGGTCGTTTAAAAAAAAGATTATAGAATTGCAATATATGTCATGGTATCGATAACCACCGTGGCCATGTCATGCCGTCTAAATGTTCATGTTTTGTTCGACTACACAAAAAACTGTACGCATGAACGAAATTTAAAGTGCGTGAGTCAATGAATAAGTGACGTATTTCTTTTTAGGTTGTCAAAACATAAGTTTTTTAGCAATCACACACAATGCGGGATTACGGGTAACTTGAGTTACAAACATCAGTTTTACATTAAATCACGAGTATTTGGTAACATTTACGCAGGCAGGAGCCTAGGGGATTGCGAGCGCGCCTTTGGGGAATCTGCGTGCTCATACCGAGCGACCCCCGGAAAGACTGTGCGCAATACAGCGCATAGAGAGGCTTCGGTGGAATCCTTTACAATCCCCCGAGAAATGCTTGGGGGGGAGGCCTCTTTACTGTCGCCTTTCCTCCGTTAGAGGGGGTGACTGCTTTACAGTCATCGCCTAGATGTGCCTAACGGCGTGGCACTAATGGGTGGCTATTGATGGAGATTATTCGAGTGCCTGGAGCCTCCCATTGGTGCCTCCCGAAGATGACCGCTCACACACCACCGAATATTTCCACCCGAACAATAATTTTACAAAAGTTCTCTTAATGTATTAGGTTTTCGCGAGTATTACACATTATAATAAAACACTTTTAAACGAATTCTATCGCGTAAATTTTAAAATTTGAAAAAATATACGCGATAGAATCCGTTTAAAAGTGTTTTATTATAAAAGTTCTCTTATTGCAAGAGGCTGGCTAGGTGAGTACTATCCTGCTCTAGTGTAATCCTACGAGGACCTGGAGCCTCCCTTCGATGCCGAAGATGACCGCTCCAGTGGTTTTAGCCGGTAGGAGTCCGGCATATCCCTTCGCCCTGCCCGGGGTGAAGGAAGTTCCATGTAGAATTTCCACTGGACATCAATAAAAAATAAATAAAAAAAGGTGTCAATCAAGAAATAATCCTTCTACAATTTGGTATTTGAATTCGCTTTCAGGACTTGTAACATGGATTAACGGCACCAAATGGAACGATATTATTACCTCTCACCCTTCCCCGGGGCGGTTGCTCTGTATGAAGAATTTCCACCGGGATAAATAAAAAAGGTGGATACTATCCCAGTGCCAGATATTCGCCGCTAAGCAGCAGTTTTTTTGAACTTGAGACATTACTGTGTTTGAGTTAGAAGGGCAATGTCGTAGCTAGCCAATTTCACTGGGCATAAGAGACCAAATTGGGGGAGGCCTTTGTTCAGTAGTGGATGTCCTTTGACAGATATGTTGAAGAAACTAAATAACATCATGCCTAGAAGTGACGAGCACAGTGTGGTGCCACGTAGGGCTAGCCCTGGGTAGCATTACAATTTTTCTATGCAGACATGACGAATGAACTGCTAAACCCGTCACCATATAAAAAAAAGAAAGAAATGAAATATAAAATAGTAGGTAATCGGCCTTATGTGTAAATCGAATTAAGAAAAACTCCTTCTACAATGTGGTATTTGAATTCGCTAGCAGTACTTGTGAGATGGATTAACGGCACCAAACGGAACGACATTACTACCTGAACCGTTAAATACCAGCTTACATTGTGTCCGATAAATAATTGTTAAGATAAAACTTAACACAAAAACAGACAAATCTAAATCCCAAATCCAAAGATTTAAGATTAGGTAGATTGATTATTAATATCGGCCGTTAAAGACCATATTAAGCGGTTGATTGTCAATATACTAGTCCGGGAAGACTGAAACCCGGTCTAACCTAAGATATCGGTATTATCCAGTAGCACCAACCCATCTCATCTCGTGGGTGTCGTAAAAGGCGACTATGTGATTAACCGGAAGATGGGCAGCAGTGTCTTCCGAGTACATTAACAACTCAACTGCGATCGCCAACCCGCCTGCCAAGCGTGGCGATTATGGCAAAACACCCCAATGAGCACTCAACACACCCAGAGCGGTCATTGTGGCGATCTTTGGGGGAGGCTTGCGTCCAGCAGTGGACTTTAATTGGCTGAAACGACGAAGCTCAGTCTGTTGACGCTCAAAATACTGCTATTTTTCCGTATGTAGATAGCTTAGAGCCTAAACTCGATATTTTTCATTCCAAACAGATAAAGGCTATTCTTATAAGGATTTCAATATACAAGTACACATATTTTGGTTGTAGTATATTTTAGATCTTTCACTGAAAAGGTGAAGTTCCAAATGATTAATATTAAAGTCAGTTAAGCAGCAGGTAAATGTTACGAGTAAGTTTTGAAAATGCTTAATTTGGTTTATTACTACTTTACTACGACTTATTACTTTATAGTTAATAGAATAAAATAGAACATACTTTATTGTACACCATATGGAACTTTAAAAGAAAACTTAGATATAGTAATGTCTTTGATTTTCGCGATTATTACACATTATAATAAAACACTTTTAAACGGATTCTATCGCGTATATTTTGATTTTTGATTTTCCTGACGTTTCGAACACTTTGCAGCATTCGTGGTCGCAGGATGACTAAATGCTGCAAAGTATTCCAGACGTCAGGAAAATCAAAAATCAAAATATACGCGATAGAATCCGTTTAAAAGTGTTTTATTAAAACTTATATATTTATATAATGTACAATCGATGGTATAAGACCATAAAAGTTTCTAGACAAGCTTAGGATGGGTAAGAAAGTCACAAAAAATAATACTGGAGTAGTCCGTGGGTGAACGGATAAGTAGATAATAACACTATATATTTAAAAACAAATATCGGCATAATAAATATGTAGATTTTGGGTAGTTAATTAATTATGAATACAGAAAAGCGATACAATAAAATAATTATATACATTTTAATAACAATGAAACAGCATAGACAAATTAAAATATTAAAATTACACATAATGTACTTTTAAAAAGTTTTAGAATGCTCCTCTCACTGACACTGGCAATGCATTCCACAACCGTAGGTATAGCTTGAACTGTAAAGATTTATCGAAGAATATGGTGGAATGCATTTGCATCTGCAGCCTCAAGTTCTCCGATGATCGTAAGGATCTTGTATGTGTCACGAAGAAACTAAAAATGTTCCTTAAGATAAGCGGGTGTAAATAAACAGGATTACATCGCGTATATTATAGATTTTTATAAAATCAGTGAAGTCCTTAGTCATACTGCGACCACGAATGCTACAAAGTGTTCAAAACGTCAGAAAAATCTATATTACACGCGATGTAATCCGTTTTAAAGTGTTTTTACCTAATGAATAATAATCGCGAAAACCTAAGACATTATTAAAAGCGGGTGTTTTGGGTTTAAATAAAATTCTGTGAAGCAATAATAGAATATGGGATTCCGGTAAAGTTGTATTGGAAGTAACTTGGCGCGAATTTCTGAGACATGATCATATTTGCGAAGAATGAAAGAACATTGTTTATCATCAATCTCGTAATTTGTAGCTCACAAGGTCGTAGTAACCGCGAGGCAAAATGTGATGCCAGATTGAATGACCGTGACAAAAAAATGCCTACTCGATTTTGTTATTTAGTGCAGTCGACAAAAAGTATCGATTTATACAAATATTATATCATAATATAAATATTATGTAATTTAATATCACTATTATAGTTTAAATATGTCTTTATTGATTTGCTGTAGGTTTTTCTCTCTAGAGTTTGCGACGATTATGTGGTCTCCTTCGAGTATTATATAGAAAGAGCTTAACGTAGTGTATGAATCATTTCAATACGCTATCTTTGAATTAAACACTAGCCTTCACCCACTCGGTTCGCTAGGCGTAAAATATATTTATATTCATATCGTCTGAACTCGGCAAGATATCGAAATGTAACTTTCACGAAAATTTAATTTAAAGTTTCTGTTTTAATCCCTAACATTTTCATTGAAATCAATTGACTAACATTCAGACAGACATATAAATTCTACATCTAATTCGTCATTTATAATAAACTAGCTGGGACCCGCGGATTCATCCGCGTTTAATTTAAAAGAAATTTAGAGTACTTCGACATAGAATATATGTCTTGGATTTCAAGGTTTCTTTTTTGCGCGGAACCCTAATAATTTTTCTAAAATAAAAGTAGCCTAAGTTATTCCTTATAACATCAGCTATCTGCCAGTGAAAGTCCCGTCAAAATCGGTCGAGCCGTTTTGGAGATTACCCGGAACAAACAGACAGACAGACAGACAGACAAAAAATTTAAAAATATTTTTTTTGTTATAGGTACCGTATATACTATCATATGCATTTAGTAAAAAGCATTTTGACATTACAAACAGACACTTCAATTTTATTTATTTGCACAGTTAAGAGTTTTCACCAAAATATTGACATGTATTTTTAAATTACAGATAGACGCTTCAATTTTGTTAAGTGATTACAATCAGCTCATAACAATTTAAATATAATAGTATCATAGACACGATCACATGCAACTTGCAAAACTTGGTCGTGAGCTCAGGGCGGGTTTATCCCGTCCTCTCAGCCGTTCATCCCGGATAAGATTAACTAGGATTTGCTTCCAGCTACGTCCGCAGGTAGAAATATAGTGAACGAGCCGTGTTACATGACCCAAGAATTTATTAATTATAAAATGTTTGCTGTCCGGATCAAGAATATAGCAACACCTTATCTCCTCCCGTGGATGTCACGAAAGGCCACTGAGGGACTCCAAGCCGGAGGGATGGGCAGTATTATCCTTTGGGCAGAAGCGTCCCTTCTGTGAAACAGCCATACTGCACTCACCAACCCGCCTGCCAAGCTTAGTGAGTATTGGCAAATTCCCTGCAAAATGACGACATAATTGTCAAAACCTATGGGGGACCCTTTGTTTAGCAGTGGACATCCTATGGCTGATATGATGATGATGATAATGATGATGACGACAATTTAGGTAAGTACGTTATTAATAATGCGATTATACCCGTAACTTTATTTCAGTTTTACATGTATTATTCGCGTGAATATGAATAGATGGACACATTTACTACATTAAATAAATAAATAACTCGAATTGCAAGCAACAATTTAAGCTGAATAATCATAATATTTTCCCTTAAGGAAACAGATACGGACATGTCTCAAATTCATGGACCTTCATTTCAGCCAAATGAAATCCACTGCTGGACACAGGCCTCCCCCAAAGATCACAACGACCGATATGGTGTGTTGTGTGCTCATTGGGGGGTCTTGCCATAATCGCCACGCTTGGCAGACGGGTTGGCGATCGCAGTTGAGTTGTTAATGTCCTCGAAGGACGCTGCTGCCCATCCTCCGGTTAATCCCTCAGTCGACTTTTACGACACCCACGGGAAGAAATGGGGTGGTGGCATTCTGAGCCGGCACCACACGGCAAATCATGGACCTTACATAACTTTAAAGCCATTCTCATTGTGATAGAACTAAATCGGGAACTAGTATTCTAAGTATGATACACAAGCTGTATTTCGAGTGATTTTGATTTATTTATGACATGTTTTTACAATTATATAGTACCCGTAGATATTATGTCTACTGTGGCGCACGGTTCCTGTACAGTTCAGAGGAAAGTATTTAACAATAGCTGCGAATAATAATATTGTACAATTATGAATTCATTAAAATATAAGCCAAAGGACATCCATAATACCCGCAACACTTGTGAGGCGGGTTCTTAAGCGCAGTATTGCTGCTGCTACACAGAAGGGAATCCTCTGCCCATCTTCGATCGTTCGGGTTAAGAATCTCGTAGTCACCTTTTACGACATTCACAGGAGGAGACCATCGTCATCATATCAGCCAAAGGATGTCCACTGTTGAAAAAAGGCCTCCCCTATAGATTTTCACAATCAGCGGTTACATGGCTGTCGCATCCAACAACTCCCGGTAACCTTCACAGAGATGAGGTGGACAGACGATAGATCTGTCCACCTCGTCGTACCACTCGAGCCCATTGCTACTTCAGTTTATGATACTTTCAGCTATGTCGGCCACTTTAGTTCTTCTACGGATAGGAGGATACTCCTCATTTCTGTTTAGAACTCGTAGAGAAATAACAAGCATAGCTCTCTCCATAGCTCGCTGAGTGAGCTTAAGTATTATTTAATTTTGTGTAGTTCCCATATGTCATCACTGGCTAAAGACTTTTCTTATTTCTTTCTTGGGAGGAGATGCTATATTCCAGATCCGGACCTCACGCGAATAATACACAATACTCTCATCTCGACACATTTTTTACTATTTGTAGATAAATACAATGCACATGAAAAACTTTTCTTTGAGGTAGAACAAGATTTTGTTACCGCTTATTATTTTTATTCACTATTTACAGGTTAACATTTTTCTAGCACATTTTTTTTTTTTTTTTCTTTCCGTAGGTGTATCTACTACTAAGTAATTATGTGAATACGATGGACAATGAAAAAAATGGTTGAGGCATATGCCTCTCTCTGTGTTTATGCCACTTTCGGAGGACTTGAGGATTTGGCCATTTGTCTCTCTCTCTCTGAGTATGGACTCAACAGTGGGTAGAATCAGGCTGTAGATGATCATTATGATGATGGACAGTAGATCAATATGGTAGGAGAGAGTAGTCTGTAACAGTGGACGTGGTATGAGGAGACCATGAGATTACAAGTGACCGACTTGGTGTATAACGTTTGCGACACGGATATCAAAGATAAAGTGGAGGAGAAACGCAAGGATCGCTGACTGCACCAACTTGTGGGATTAATAGTGAGAAGCGTGAGAATTACGGCGAAAATATAATAATAGTAAATATCAGTCACTACTAAGACTCTAGTCTAAAAGCTTTGAAAAGAGATTTGACTCATTTAAGCTTTTTTATGTGTGTGTAACGCCTTGTTTTTTAAAGGATACGCTTTAAGATTTCTCCTGTATCATGGGTGAATTTATAGACACAGATTCCACATGTAATATACCCAGATCTGGAACAACTACCTGCAAAGCGAAATACAAATATTTGTTCCGTGCGGGAATCGATCCTGCGACGCGGAGCGCAGCAATCGACTGTATCAGCCACTGCACCAACCGTGCCGTCAAAATAGCTTTAAAATAGCTACTGTTAATAAAATTGAAGATACGTTGAATTTCATTGTTGTCATAATTATCAGCTCGTAAACGTCTGCCGAGTGGTACCGGCTACGAACAGCACCAACCCATCTCATCCTGTGGGTGTCGTAAAAGGCGACTAAGGGATTAGCCGGAGAATGGGCAGCAGCGTCCTTCGAATACAATAACAACTCAACTGCGATCGCCAACCCGCCTGCCAAGCGTGGCGATTATGGCAAAACCCTCCAATGAGCACACAACACACCGATGTCGGTTGTTGTGGTGATCTTTGAGGGAAGCCTGTGTCCAGCAGTGGATTTAATTCGGCCGAAATAATGATGATGAAACGTTTATTGCTGAACATGGGCTGCTCAGTGAACAGTCAAAGGAATTTCAACAACAACGATTTCAATAAAATTTTTATGACCGGTCACCCTTTACATTACAATATTTTATCAGTTTTGTCACCTGCTGTAAGTTGTTTTCTTTAGTGATATAAAGCCAAGTGACTAGGCGATGTAATATTTCATGTAAGGCGTGACCGTAACAGTTATAACAAAATAGTTTCAAGCTTTATTACATAATTATTATAATCCACTATATTTGTTTTCGGCACGACCGACGTAGACCGTATAATAAATAACTAGCCAGTCAGAATAACGATTGCTTTTAAGGCTTCCGTAAGGCTGATTTAACCATCAGTAACCGATGTTAAGTGAGTATAAAGTTTAATCAAAATGCTAATATTACGCGCTGATTCGACGATGATAAGCGCTGAATATCGGCGTTTTGATGAAAGTATCACTCATTACTGCACTATCCGTATTGCACATCGGCGTTAGTAATTTTCATACGCTGACGGGTTCTTATGACACATATAAGATGGCACGGTTGCTGCAGTGGCTGATACAGTCGGCTGCTGTGCTCCGGGTCACGGGTTCGATTCCCGCACGGAACAAATATTTGTATGATCTGCAGGTAGTTGTTCCGGGTCTGGGTATATTATATGTGGAATCTGTGTCTATAAACGCACCCACGATACAGGAGAAATCCTAGCGTGAGCCAAAGTTTAAAAAACAAGGCGTTACACACATAAAAAAGCTTAAACAAGTCAAATCGCTTTTCAATGCTTTTAGACTAGAGTCTTAGTACTGACTTATATTTATTATTATTATAATGTCGCCGTTATTTATGTCTGTAAACGCACCCGCGCTACAGGAGAAGAAACACTAGAGTGAGGCAACGTTTAAAAAAGTGTAAGCGTACACCATCTTGATAAAAAATGATTTCCTTTAATACCACTAAGGCGTCAAACAAGCATACGGCCTTAGATACTTACTACGGTAAGTGATTACCGTAACCTATGAACGCTAGCAACACCAGAAATATCAGTGGCGTATTGGCGACCCTGTAGAAATCTTTTCGCGTCTTTTTTTCTTTCTTTCAGTAGATTCCACAACTTGAGCGTGCGCCGGAGGGAGTTCCTCTAAAACCATACCGTACGAGACCATTTTGGCTTTAGGGTGTGTCGATCAACTCCCCACCTATGGTGAGAGGTGCGATTGTTGAACGTAGCCATTGGCTTAATATTGTACAATTCCTTAGAGCACTCTCCATTGTACAATCATTCTAGACACAGCGAGGCAAAGTCGGTCTCAGATTTAGGAGTTCTACACCCGGTTTTGTACCAAAAATCGGTTTCTCGAATAGTTAAAGCGGGGGACTTAACGTGAAATGGCATTTGAATATTCGGCCGCTAGTGTCGTATGTACGTAGTCGAACGTAGTGTCGGACCAGCTCCAGGAAGCCTTGAATAAGGTGGAAAATGGTGCACGGAGAACCATCTATCCATTAATCCAAGCAAAAATATTATAGTGCCGTTCACGAGGAAGGATAACCTTACTGGTCTTTGGGACCTTGAAATGTACGACACTAAACTAAAATGGGCCACAGAAGTTAAATATCTGGGCATGATACGAGATAGGAGACTAACGTGGCGCACTCATGTCGAAGAAACGGCGAAAAAGGCCCTACGAGTTTTTAACATGTGCCGCTGCGTATGGCAGAACACGGTGACTCAAATCTAGGGTAATTCATTGGATCTACACACTTATGGTTAGGCCTATTCTTACGGTGCGGTACTTATCTGCGGTGGAAAAGGACGAAATTAAAAGTCTGCAAGGACACTTTAAGGAAGGTTCAGAGGGAGGGTATGGTAATCATCGGGGCCTTCAGAACTACGCCTACATGAGCTGACATTATATCCATAACGGGTCTAACCCCACTGCATATACACATTCAAACAGAAGTAAGAAAGTCGCTGTACAGACTTGCGTAAGCAGGAGCGTGGAAGGAAAACGAACCATGTACAAAACACATAATATGAAACCCGTGAAGGACCCGGATGACGTGATGAAAATGGTATGTGATAAAGTAATTCAAACATACATGTTCAACAGGAGGTACAGTGTTCATATACCGACAAGGGAGAGTGGATGAGGGGACTCAAACTGGTTGGTTAAACTCACCTCACATGGTACACGGACGGCTCCCAAATGCGGTCAGGTACAGGCAAAGTATGGGGCATTATGCATCGGTGTTCCAAGCAGAAACATATACAATAATTGCCAGCATCAAAGAAATACAAAGGAGGAATGTCAAAGGTAAAACCATTCATATATTCTGAAGAGGTGAAAAAGAGTAGATGTTACCCATATTGTGTGACTGCAACGCCGTTGCTAGGCGTAGGGCGTATCACCTGGGAATCTTATCCTGTACCAGATGATTACGTGCTGTTCCATGCTGGCATAATCGCAGGGCATCTGCAAGAATTTCATTGTGGAGGCAACGGAATAGAGGGCTAAGGTCAGCACAAAAAATCCACAAGTGTTGAGGTGCGTTCGGCGAAAGCTGAGCCCGACATTTAGCCGACAATAGATTAGATTAGGAGATCTAGACTGCTTGTGAGCAGGATCCTCAATAATCCTAACTGCACGTTTCTTGACTGATTCAAAATGTCCTAATAAGAAATAAGAGGATGGTGCCTGGTGCTAGGTGCCGAAGATGAACGCCCCGCGACTCCAGCAGGAGTCCGGCATGCTCCTTCGCCCTTCCCCAGGGCGGACGAAATCTAAGAAGAATTTCCACTGGAGCTAATAAAAAAGGCACAAAATATTCATGCGATCAATGTGCTAAAATAATTCTTTTAATTAGTTATTACTGTCTAATATTAGCTATTTAGCTTTGACTAGATAAGGGATGCCATAGTATTTTATTTTGGTGGATTTTCTGCAAGTCACGAGAGACGACCAAAACCAGATCAGTGCAGAAGCCTATGTCCAGCAGTGGACAGATGATAATTGTTGTCTTTTGGGAAAAAATAAAGCGTGACAAAAAATGTTTTCGGTAGCATGATGCGGTATAAATGTGACTATATTGTGGTTGTTAGCACAATACTGAATCGGTATGACTGCATGATCAGTGTACTTATGATCACCACTTATAGACAACGTTAATCAGCTTTAAGTTAACCTGCGTAGGGAAGCTCTTTGGCTTTTCCGTCTGTATCTACGGTTAAAGACATTTATTTCTCAAAAGACTTAAATAAATCACTTATAGAGAAAATACAATATTAATTGAACAATTTTGTTTTTTAGCTCACCGGCGTAACAGGCTAGGAAGTACAATACATACAGGTAGGTAGATGCGCAAAACTATCACATTATAATAACTCACACAGGCAGGGTAGATCCGTAAAGTTTCTGTTGTGCTAATAGATGTTTATTAAGGCCTATGACAAATTGGCTGTTTCGGAGTTAAAGTAATTTGTATGTTATTGATTGATTTGTATGATAGGATCAGGTCACGTTAAGAGTTTGAGATATGTTTGGTGTATAACGCAGTGTACATTGAATAATAGATAAGATAAGATAGAAATACTAGTATTATTTCTTGTATGTTTTAATGTAAGTATTTTTATGTATTATAGGAATATGTATCCCATACATATAATGCCTATATAACTAATTAATGTAAGCATTCTTATGTATTATAGGTATATGTATACAATGCCCATATAACGAACGCAAGCCAAATGCGTGTAATTGTTTTGAAATATGTATGAAGAAGTGTGGGTCTATAGGTAGGGTAGACTATAACTGCCAACCCATGCTGTTTCGCACAGGCTAGCATGCACATACATATCCACCCACACCCTGTGGCATAGGCAAGCAATATTACACTAATAGACCGTCTATTAGTGAAAAATCCTTTAAGATATGGCTTTTTAGAAGCTTTTTAAATATAAATAAGGATTTAACGTTTTTTATAGATTTAGGTAATTTATTGTACTGTTGTGCGCCTTCATATGAAATACTCTTTTTTGCATAATTTGTCCTTGGAGATAAATCAACCGTTGCATAATTCTGTCGTTATAGTAACTAAAACTCTTAATATTCTCTCCCCATTGGTATATGATGTGAACGTTCTGAAATAAAACATCTCCAGTGATGTACATATACAATAATATTAGGGTTTGAGATCTAATGTTCTATATAAAAAAGCTGTTTTCATTGACATGTAATTTATTGTTATCGAATATACACAGTCAGGAGAGTGTAACTCCAAACACAGACAGTGTAACAGATTATAAGGATTCCCCCAAAAAAGTCTTTTAAAACTGGCGTCATAAATAAACTTAAGTTTAAACTTTCCGTGTAGTGCCGGCTAAGAATCGCATGCCGGAGGAGGGGAGTAGCGCCCTTCGAGTAGGTATATTTACGGCTCAACTACGATCGCCAACCTGTCTGCCAATGGTGTCGATATTTGGCGGAGGCCTATAAAAAGCAGTGGACGTTTTTTGGCTGACACAACAATGATGAAAGTTATACAGATTCGTTTCAATCACAT
This sequence comes from Diloba caeruleocephala, assembly GCA_947459985.1. Lineage (NCBI taxonomy): Eukaryota > Metazoa > Arthropoda > Insecta > Lepidoptera > Noctuidae > Diloba > Diloba caeruleocephala. Next base: position 19,765,039 of record OX381610.1, read on the forward strand.
GGTATTTATTCACAATTCACACAGAATACGTACTAAAGTTTATAAGTTACAGGACAGGTTCACACACCGATCAGTCAATAATTGTCACTCAGTAATCGGCACCGAGGGAGCGGAGTTGTGCACCACAGCGTTGAAGCTGATAATGAAAAAAAAAGGAGTTATTACATAAATAATAGTTTTTTTTTTTTAAAACGTTGCCCCACACTATGATTTCTCCTGTGTCGTGGGTGCGTTTACAGACATGAATTCCACATACAATACACCCAGACCCGGAACAACTACCTGCAGATCATGTAAATATTTGTTCCGTGCGGGAATCGAACCCACGACCCGGAGCGCAGCAGTCGACTGTATCAGCCACTGCACCAACCGTGCCGTAAATAATAGTGACGATAAATTTAAATGTTATTCTTCGACCTATCGCATTTCAGCTCAACCAGGCTGGTGGGAATCCAGCGTCTCCTCCCCCGAGTCGAGAGGGTAGTAGGTGTACTACACCGGCTGCTGCCCAATCTTGGGGGACCATGTGAGGAAGTTCGCCGTCTCTACGGGGGGGTCGTGCGGTCCGTGGCCCTATATGGGGCGCCTGTATGGTCAGCTCGACTATCAGGCGCCCAGCGCTGCAGAACTAAAATTCACGGTCTGCAGCGCAGAGTGGCTAGTGGCGGGTGCGTAGATTGGGGAATCTGCGTGCCCACACCAAGCGACCCAAGAGAAAACGGTAGCACGCATGTGGTCACGCGCTGCCGTGGGACGCTTTGGGGGATCCTTTACAATCCCCCCTGGGAGTGACCGCTTTACAGTCACCCTCTACGAGATGTGCCTATAGGCGTGGCGCCAGTGGGCGGCTCTAGTGTGACCATACGAGGACCTGGAGCCTCCCTTAGGTGCCGAAGATGACCGCTCCAGTGGTTTAAGCCGGTAGGAGTCCGGCATACCCCTTCGCCCTTCCCCGGGGTGAAGGAGCCTGTATGGTCAGCTTTTCATGAAGAATTTCCACTGGGCATCAATAAAATAAAAAAGGCTGGTGGGAAACTCTTATTATGTTTGCTGATGTTTTTAGTTTCATAGCGCATCTTGGAAGAAATATAATTAGCAGTGGACTATTATTAATTCAATTTTTTTAATAAACTGTTTTTCATGAATTTCTATTTACATAACTTACCCGTTGTGATCGTCAGCTGTGTATTCGACGTTGCCCACATAGCCGTCAGGTTGAGCCAACGAATAGTAGCCGTGCACAGCGTCATTCTAGGCTTTCGTGCTGACTTATGGTCACCGATGTGAGGGTCGGAGTAATGGAGTATGCGAAATCGTATTTGGGGTGGCTAGCCTAGCAAACATTGAATTCAACTTCAGTTAGAACACATCAAGTACGGATTTTTTTAGGGTGACGACAATGGTGTTACTTACGTATGTGTCGTAGCCGGCCTAATGGGGGATGGAGGCGGCGGCGTAGTATGCTAGCTAGCTAGCGGGACCAGCATAGTGTGCATCAGGCACGGCATAATAAGCTACAGGAGTGGCGTAGTGTGCTCTGTGAGGACACAGTGTGGCCATGGCCCAAGTGACCGGGGTTGGCAGCGGCCAATGGCGCGGTCAAAGCTTCAATCTGGAAGTAATAAAATAACGGTTAACTTTAGTCGCATAATTTAGTTTTATTATGCTATATTGTCACGACGTTGGCGTGTGTCGATTTTTATATACGCTTAAGATAATATTACACTCACTTTGCTCAACATATTTGTTGCATTGTTTGAAACGATCAAATATTGATTGATGTCAATGCACTTGCTGTATGGTTTAATATGTAAAGCATAGAGTCACATGCGCCGCCGCGTTCGAGCAGAGAAATGTGTGCTTGCACTTGACTTTGATTACGTTGATATATATCAAGGTCGCAATTCAGATACCAACTCGTGTAGAAAACTATTATAATAAAAACGAGTGAATCAATTGTTAACTACTATTTTATATCAGACATGTTATAATTACATTGACCTCCATGTACGTCTTTGGATTATATAAGATACTCGGATTAGTCCTTAATTAATAAGTAAAAAACAGTTTCACCATTGCACCAGATTCTAGTTCTATCTAGTAGATCTGTTTTCTAGTCACTAGTCACTATTAGATAAAATTAATGTTAGTTAGTGTTTGTTTTAGTAAACAGCTCATGAAATTTGTTTAAACTTAATTCATTTAATAAAACATTACGTCATGGGCAGAAGGTAGAATCTATTTTTTACTTTTGTACAAAAAGCTTTTGTGTTTGTTCTAGAGATAAAATCTACCTCTAAAATCTTACTTTTTGGATTTCGTTTTGCGTTAATTTATTTCTCTTGAAAAGCAATTTCTATAGTAAATATTCTATCTGGTCTGAAGTTGGTATTTTATTAATTATACAATATTTTATTGTGTACATAGGCTGCACTAAAAGTATCGGGAATGGAATATTTCCACTGTTCCTGTCATATTAAAATCTTTTTAATTGAAAACTCCTTGGTTTTACAAATCGAATACCATTTATTTATTTTAAAAAAGATTCACGGTCTTGTCACAAGGTTTTGTCAAACTTGTTTAGTCGTTGAGAAAATGGAATTGAGGGAAATGGAATTGAACCGTACGACGTTGCCGACATATCTTTTAGATTTTTTTCATTTTTGAGAAATATTTCATGAATATGTAAAGATTTATTAATCTAAACACCGTACGACGTTGCCTTTACTTGACATTGGCGAAATTGTGGAAGTTTCTCTACAGAAGCCATAATCTAAGAGAAGAAGAAGAAATGGAATTGACTCGAGAAAATTCAAGAGCGATGATTTATTATGACTTTCGAAGTGGTTTAACACAAAAACAGTGTGTTGACCGGATGATTTCTGCATTTGGTGATGAAGCCCCATCCAAAACCACAATTTATCGGTGGTTTGCTGAATTTCAACGTGGACGTGTCAAGCTCAGTGATGATCCTCGTCAAGGTTGTCCAAAAACTGCAGTCACCCAAGAAAACGTTGATGCTGTGCGTAAGCTGATTGAGGAAGATCGACATGTGACATACCGCGAAATTCAGGCAACTTTAGACATTGGCATGAGTCAAATACAAATAATCTTGCATGAACAATTAGGTGTAAAAAAGTTGTTTTCCCGATGGATACCGCATTTGCTATGTGAAGAGCAAAAAGCGGCTCGCGTTACTTGGTGCGTCAGAACACTCGAAAGATTCCACGCAGGATCCTCAAATGCTGTATACAACATCGTATCAGGTGACGAATCCTGGATATATGCGTACGAACCCGAAACAAAAAACCAGTCACGAGTTTGGGTGTTCGAAAATGAGTTAAAGCCAACAAAAATTGTTCGTTCACGGAGTGTTGCAAAAAAATGGTGGCCACGTTTGTCTCCAAAACCGGCCATGTTACGACTATTCCTCTTGAGGGACAAAGAACGGTTAATGCAGAATGGTATGCTATCATTTGTTTGCCACAGGTCGTTTCTGAACTCCGTAGAGAGAACTGCAACCGCCGCATCATCCTCCATCACGACAATGCGAGTTCTCACACCGCGCACAGAACAAAAGAGTTTTTAGAGCAAGAAAACATAGAATTATTAGACCATCCGCCGTACAGCCCCGACCTAAGCCCTAATGATTTCTATACTTTCCCTAAAATAAAGAATAAATTGCGTGGACAGAGATTTTCATCACCTAAAGAAGCTGTGGACGCCTACAAAACGGCCATTTTGGACACCCCAACTTCCGAATGGAATGGTTGCTTCAATGATTGGTTCCATCGTATGGAAAAATGTGTCAAATTTCGCGGAGAATACTTCGAAAAGCAATAAATACATTTTTAAATAGTAATGTTGTGTCACTTCCTTGATTCCCGAAATTTTCAGTGCCGCCCTCGTATTATGAGATGTCGCTAGCAGTTCTTTCCTTTGGATTAAGTCATAAGTTTTCATTTATATTTCGCATACATTTTCATCATTAAATGGAGTTTAATAAAGTATTTGTTTGTCTATTTATTAGTGAAAACCTATTGACTTCGGTGCCAAAAGTTCTTTTGAACGACTCATTGTGCATTTTCGTAACTGCTGTGTCCCCTAAGCCAAAAAGCGTGATAAAATATGTGTTGTTATCCTTAAATAAAGGATAATACATTTATTATGACGTTTTTGGGTTACTTAGAATTATAATTATTAAATTTTTAAGTTAAAATACTTATTTCTTTCTTCCAACTAGATGGCGTTAATTTCAAATTACATCACGGTATGGCTTCGTTGGTTCAGATCAAACGAAGTATTTTTCCTAATCTGCGCCAAAGGGTACTGCCACCGATGTCGATTGTCGCGATCTTAACGCAAAGCCGTTACCTACATATGTTGACTTATATATTCTAAAATTATTTTTAAAAACGATGCCCCACAATTTCTCCTGTGTCGTGGTTTTGTTTACAGACACAAATTTCACACACAATGTGTATTGTAATAATTATAATATTTATTTATTTAGACTTTTCTTCTCATGTGTCGTAATTAGTAGGTACAGTTAACAGACATAAATCTCACATACACAAACATCCAGACCCCGGAACAATTACCTGCAGATCATATAAATATTGGTTCCGTGCGGGAATTGAACCCGCAACCCGAAGCGCAGCAGCCGACTGTATCAGCCACTGCACCAACCGTGCCGTCAGTGTCCGTGACTTCCGTCCGTGACTTTGTTGTTAAACTTTTATAAACAACTCACTAACCTTACCTACGATATTTTATTTATATCTGAATTATTTGAACAATTTCCTATTCTTACCGACCAGTGTTGATTAATTTTGGTTTGATTTGGTTGTTATTGATATCGGATTCAAAAGGGAATTTTACATGGCTCCTAGAAAGAAGACGAATATATTTTGAAGCTCCAGTGCAATGCTCTGTGCACATAGCAGAGCAGCAAAGAATGAAGGACATGAAGCACGTCTCGCAAGCGATCGGAAGTGCCATGCTGCATCGCGCACCTCAGAAGTTTACACCTAGTGTGAATCACGCTGCAGATGGTGACCCATGAGGACGAGTCTAACCGGTTACCAAAATGGTTTTTGACCGTTATTTCAATTCTGTATTCAAGGATGTATGGATGTTTGAGCTTAGAGAATTACACTACAGGTCTAGTTCTGGGTAGCATTGCAGTTGTTATGGGTAGGCGTGGCGATTACATTAGTACGTCACACAGTATTTAAAAAAGCTTTCAATCCAGTTCTAGAAAGCGCTTTGGATTCTGAATTCGAAGATAAATAAAATATAATTCGTATACCTATTCTACGAAAACTGTAATTTTTTCTCCATACAATGCTAACCGGTACGAGGAGACAAAGATTCACAGAAATTCAGCCAGCCCAAAAACTTCGTTTTAGCTAGGAATTTAGAGGCACTTATTGCCAGTTGCACTCACTGATCACTGATCGACTTCAGTTCACATGGTCAAAGTCAAAGTCAGCCATACCTGGTAGAAGTAGGTATAATAACCATGTGTAATTTTTTTACTAGCTTTGCCTAAATATTAATAAGAGTACATACGAGGAGGGATCAAAGAGTAGTGAGAATGAGATAGAATATAATGACTATTGATAACTTAATAATTTATTTTTCTACATAGTTTCCGAGTCTCTCAACACACTATTGATAACTTAATAATTTATTTTTCTACATAGTTTCCGAGTCTCTCAACACACTATTGATAACTTAATAATTTATTTTTCTACATAGTTTCCGAGTCTCTCAACACACCGAGTCCAGCGCTTTTCCAAGGCTTCCATCCCTTTCACAAAAAAAGTTTTGTCTTGGTCCTGCAAAAAGCTCTCCACGGCATCCATCACCTCGTTACCGTCTTCGTACCTGTATTCCCTTAAGTTTTTTTTCAATTTGGGGAATAGATAAAAATCGCTAGCCGCCAGATCTGATGAATAAGGGGGGTGGTCAACCAATTTGCCAGCTTGCTGAATGGCAGCCATCGCAACTGCCGACCTGTGCGCAGGTGCGTTGTCGTGATGAAACAGCACGCCCCTTCGAAGTTTCCCTCTCCTTTTCTCTTTGATGGTATTCCTCAACTTGGGAATTAAAGCTGCATAATATTGGCCTGTAATAGTAGTTCCACGCTCCAGGTAATCAATCATTCTGAGTCCCAAAATATTGAGGCCATAACCTTGCCAGCCGAGGCCACGACACGAAACTTCTTCGGGGTCGGTGATGATGGCCGTTTCCATTGCGAAGATTGCTGTTTTATCCCGGGATCAAAATTATGGACCCATGTTTCGTCCATTGTTACGAAACGAGACAAAAAGTTTTCAGAATCTTCTTGAAACTTGTCCAACAATATCTTCGAAATGTCAAGTCGATTTTGTTTCTGACCGTCAGTTAACATTCTCGGCACCCATCTTGCGGAGACTTTTCTCATATTCAAAAATTGTTTCAATATGGATTGAATACTTCCATATGAAATGCCTGTTTCTTGTATTAAGTATCGGATGGTAACTCTTCGATCGCTCAATACAATTTTCTCGACTTTCGCAACATTTTCTTGGGTGACTGACGTCGATGGACGGCCGCAACGATGTTCGTCTTCCGTGCTCGTTCTCCATACTCGAAATTAAGAAGTCCACCTTGCGACAGTGAAATACGGCGGAGCAGACTCTCCTAATGTTGCCTCCAAAAGGCAATGAATCTCTTGCGTCGTTAACTTTTTAAACAGAGGTATTTAATAACGGCTTGCACTTCGTTTTTCTCCATTTACGAGAACACGTTCCGACACGAAGCAAACAAATGACTACATTCAGAAATCTTTCTTACCAAGGAGTATGTCGTCTCACTATTTTATGCATGTGCATTGTTTTATGCAGGTATTACTTTGTGAATCTTGTGTATGTGTGTGCGAGTAAACTAATTTAAGGAAGGTGGTAGAAGGATTGGTCTACCAATCCTTTGGCAATGTCTAGCAGTGGCCTGAGTTACTATTTACTCTAATATTCCTCAGTAAGTTCTTCTCACTGTCAGTACAATCGCAGAATACTATATGAACTACATAAAATATACCACATAAACAAAATTAATCACCTCATACACAACATTTAGAGCTATAAACTAAATGCGCAATCATAGTTACATAGTCAAGGTACGCATTTCTCTACCCCACCCCGCCCCAACACTCTCGGACCGTGTTCTATAAAACCAAACAGCAGGTCCATTGACATCAATCAACACTTCATTCTTACAAACAATACAACATGTTTAGCAAAGTGAGTGCTCTGACAGTGAATGTAAAAGAATATTGTGTTTTTTAAGAACTAATTTAAAGCCCCAGATTGCGCAAAAAATGCTTTAAAAGGCAATGGCAACTGAATAATTACAACATAAACAAACCGACTTTTTCAGATCATAGCTTTTGGCACCCTCTTGGTCGCTGCCAGCGCCAGCCTGTACGGCCACGGTCACGTTGGCCATGCTGTATCCTCCCAGAGTATTATCCGTCACGATGAAGCTCATGGTGCACCTCTGCACTACGCTGCTCCCGCAGCACACTACGCTGCCCCCACAGCACACTACGCTTCTCACGCAGCACACTACGCTGCTCCGTTAGCTCACTACGCCGCTCCCGTGGCACACTACGGCGCTCCTTCCGCCCACTACGCCACTCCTGTGGCTCATTACGACGGCCATGACACATACGTAAGTTCTTCGTCTGGTGGCGGATCAAGCTGCCGTATTACTGCCGTATAGCTGCCGTGTTTAATTCAGTAACAAATAATTTTACTTTTCTATATTCCAGGCTCATCCCAAATACGACTTCGCATACTCCGTGGCTGACCCTCATACCGGTGACCACAAGTCTCAGCACGAGAGCCGCGACGGTGACGCTGTGCACGGCTCCTACTCCCTGGTGCAACCTGACGGCTCCGTGCGTAAAGTCGAGTACACTGCTGATGACCACAATGGGTAAGTTTAAAAATTACATGTTTCTTTCAATAAGTAAGAAGTAAATATTTGTTGTATTGAATTGAATAGTAATTAGATGTTGATAACAGTTATTATGAGCCGAATGCTTGTTTGTGCATTAAGGAATGACGGTGTAAAAATATACCACGCGGTTTTGGATAATCAAAAACAATTATCATTTCAGTTTCAACGCCGTGGTACACAACTCCGCTCCCTCGGTGCACCCCGCCCGAATCCATGGACATGCTTACCATCAGTACTAACTTCATAGTTTATATGATTCTGGAACTATTTATCGTTTTGTGTGTAATAATAACAATAATACCATGTAACAAATGTATGATGCATTAATAAAGTGTGACTTAATGACACTTATACATATCTTTAATTTGTTTTCGTGCAACAACAACATTCAAAATACACCTATCAACGTTGCTTTTCGGAAAACTACATAGTGACAAACAAAAATAAGAGAAAGTTTGATTAATTTTTGGTGGACATTGTACATTTACAATATGATCGAAATAGATCATGATGTAATTCTTTTACGATGGTAGTTCAGTACAGTAATGGCTTTTACATATTTATAAAATCTTTACAAGAAATTGTAATCAGCGACAGTTTTTTTATAAGCAGCTTTACTGGTTATTGGTCACGATCCCGTGAAAGGCAATAATTGTAGGACAGGTTATGCTCTTTAAAATAACTTATAAATTTTTATTTAAATGAGAACCATTTCGGTGGTTCTTTTTTTTGGTTATAATTTTACTGTTAAGGATAAGTAGGATATTTACAAAATTTATAAATAGAAAACACTATCAACTGTCGAATTATAAGTTTTCATCGTTTACAGTTACTAAAACACAATCATCTATACTATAATAAAATCGTAGATAAACAAAATCTGAACAATGAATATTTTTTGAAAAAAATCACTGCTGCGTGCTCCAGGAATGAGACTGCTGCCAAAACTGCAATTTTGCAACTGCAATTTCTTTCTTTGTCTGTTTCAATGTTGGATGTTACCGCTAAAACTACACTATAGAATTTGTTGAAATTTGGCATAAATGTCTGTTACTGTCCAAAGATGGCTCTAGAATACAAATCATCACGCTTTTGTGCATGGGAGGTGAGTTGTATAACAATATGTCTACAATATGTTGTTTTACAGCGAATATTATGAAACAATCACACAAGTGAACACATTCGTTATTATCAAAAAAATAATATTACCATCACGCTATGTGTAAAGGGAGCTAAGTGACAGATCTTAGGAATCAAAAGGCTTATTTTCTTATCGTTTCGCAACTGGTTACGTAGCCTGCTAAACTAACACGCGGGTTGTCATTGTAATATTTTCGGGATGAAACCTACCTCTTAAATCTTACTTTTTGGATTTTGTTTTGCATAATTTTATTCTCTTGAAAAGCAAATTCTATATTAAATATTCTGTCTGGTCTATAGTTGATATTTTATTATATGTTATTGTCAGACGGGTGCAAACAAGAAGTCACGGGTTCAAGGCAGGCAGGCATAAGTTTTCATTTATATTACGCATAAACTGTCATCATGAAATGGACTTAGTTTAATAAAGTATTTGTTTGTATATTTATTAGAGAAAAACGATTGACTTTGGTGCCAAAAGTTCTTTTGAACGACTTATTGTGCATTTTCGTAGCTGCTGGGTCCTAAAAAGTGTGATAAAACATTTTTGTTGGTATCCTTAAATAAAGGATAATATTTTCTATTTATTACGACGTTTTCGGGTTACTTAGTTTTATAATGATTACATTTATAAAGATGAAATACTTATTTTTTCTTCCAACTAGATGGCTTTACTGTTAGGAGTGTTTGATATATTAGATAGCTGAATAAATAATCTATTACTTTAAAGTAATCATATCACCTATTATTTATTAAACCAGGTAACGGTTATTTATGTTGCCCTATTATTTTTATTACTAAATGACCACAGCTTTCCCGCGTCACATATTACATAAGGTGCCACATGCAAAATGGTGCTTTCAGTAAATAGTTATAAGAGCTAGATTATATATATATATATATATATATATATATATATATATATATATATATATATATATATAATTGTTCTTATTCCACAGTCGTTTTGATCAACGATTATATTTGAATAAAATCAGTGCGGATGACTCGCTTGACGTCATAAGTTATATTTTAGGGGAAATTGCGAGCGATTGCGTGATAGTTTTGAAATGTTGATATTATTTCATTATGAACTTTGATGTTATCAATCATTTCGGCCGAATGGAGTCCACTGCTGGACACAGGCCTCCCCCAAACCCTCCACCACAATGACCGATATGGGTGTGTTGTGGGCTCATTGGGGGGTTTTGCCATAATCGCCACGCTTGGCAGGCGGGTTGGCGATCGCAGTTGAGTTGTTAATGTACTCGAAGGACGCTGCTGCCCATCCTCCGGCTAATCCCTTAGTCGACTTTTACGACACCCACGGAAGGAGATGGGGTGGTGGTTTTCTGAGCCGGCACTACACGGCGATTTGATGTTATAGTTTAGTGTTAATAAAAATGAACATGTTTAGGTTGTTATTTACGTAAATAAGAGTTATATTGAATCAAAATGTCTCGAAGAATTTCTCTGTTGTGGACCGCAACGGTAACAAAACCGCGGTGCCCGACGAAGTAATAAATATCAAACTAATATATTATAACGTAAAAAGTAATAGGTGATTTTTAATTCACGCATCGTTATAACGCGTTATCAATATATAGCCGTTATGAACACGCCTAGTTACTGTCGAATTACATCACCGTATGGCTTCGTTGGCAAAACGTGAAGTTAAGGGTCAGCTCAGATTAAACCTAGTATTTTTCCAAATCTGCGCCAAAGGGTACCGCTACCATTGTCGATTGTCGCGATATCCACGCAAAGCGGGCGGGCCAGTGTTGATTAATTTTGTTTGATTTGGTTGTTATTGATGTCGAATTCAAAAGGGAATTTTACATGCCTCCTAGAAAGAAGACGAATATCTTTCGAAGCTCAGGTGCAATGCTCTGTGCTCTGTGCATGTTTAGTAGCTAACTGAACCTCACGATCAACTGCAGTTTTGAGAGATCGAGCTAGCCTTTGCATCTTAAAAGCCCATGCGCTTTGAAAGATATTCCTCTTTAACTGCAGAAAGCAGCACGCAGCGCCAGTCGCGATTAGGTACCCAATGAGTTGTCATTGGTGCCTCTCGATTACAAGATAATAATGAAGGACATGAAGCATGTCTCGCAAGCGATCGAAGCGCCATGCTGCATCACGAGCCTCAGTGACTAACACCCAGTGTGAATCGCAATCGAGCTCGCAGAGTATCTACACTGCGACATGTCTAGAAAATGGCTAGGCGAATTTATTTCAATTCTGAAAATGGCATAGAGCGCTTGGAAAATCCGCGTCAAACATTTCGTATTTTTAACTTACTTTAACTGTGAGAAGAGGATCCTCTTCGTTCGCCAAATCGCGAACGAATGGCAAGATGCCGCCATACTATACGTACGAGAGAGGTGTGTTTGACCGACGTCAACGTGGGCGTACAGAATATGGTTTCTCGGGAGTTATGAGAGACAATGCATTGGGTAAGATCTACAATGTGCATCCAAATAATGGCAAGTGCAATTTTATGCGCATTTTACTACACACGGTGCTTTTGATGCCGTTAAATTTCCCAAATATCACCCAGACTACAGCGCGCTTCATCTACTTGACGGTGATAAATACTGGGACGATACTCTCGAGGAGGTCAGCATGATCGGCACGTAGTTGTTCCGGGTCTGGGTGTATTGTATGTGTAATTCATGTCTGTAAACACACCCACGACACAGGGGAGATCCTAGTGTGGTGCAACGTTTTTAAAAAAAAAAGAAAAAAAAAAATGGGCGACAGTGGTGGTGTCGGCAAGCAGATCGCTCGCAATCGGCACGTTGTATGCTCGCTTGAAGCGAGCGATCTGCTCACTCCGTCTGTACGCTGTATGTGGGATGGGAGCATGGCAGTTGCGAGCGCACTCGCGAAAGGTATCCTGATATTATAAAAGTATTGTACAACGCAAGACATAAATCCCTAATTTTAATGGCAAAATGAGCGGTGTGGCTATAATGGGTGATTGGACTATTAATACTGGGCGGAAAAGGGCAAGCTACATTTTATGACAGTTATTGATGCGACACCCAGTGCCATGTGGGAAGCGTTTCCAAACAAATGGCAAAAGTGTATGGCTTGGCACTCGGCTGGCTGGGCTGGATGCATTATGCGGCAGGCCTATGGGTCGTGTCATTCGGAAATATATCATGATCCCTCTACACCTATTACAAGTTCCTAATGAAAGCTCAGGTCATGATTGCATGTTTTCAATAGCATGATATACATTTCTAAATTCCACGCCTGCGAAGCCGCGGGCAAAAGCTAGTTTGTTTCTTGTTGAATAAATTAAACAAAATAATTTAACATAACCTAACACTTTATTTCGGGTACGCATTCAATATCACATTTGTCACATAGATATAAAATAATAAATAGGCACAATACAGTCAGTCAACTATGATCACTCAATAATGATGGTAAGCGTGTCCGTGGGCGGGGGCGGGGTGGACCGAGGGAGCGGAGTTGTGCACCACAGCGTTGAATCTGAAAATGACAATATAAAATAGTAAAAATATTTACATAAATTATAGTGAACACAATTTAAAAAGTTTTTCCGCCTGTTGCATTTAGTTTAACCAGATGCTTTCTGCAATTTGCTAGTCAAACAGACTGATGGGCAACCTCACTATGTTTTTAACACGCTTTTATTAGCTTGGTATGTATCTATGAATCTATGTATCTATGTAACAGAATTTCTGACCTCTATTTTCATACCCTTCAAAACATCGAATTAATTTGAAACTTCGCACAATTATCAAGGACCGATGACAATGCAATAATTAAAAACGTTTGTCCCATTATGGATTTGGATTAGGATTACCGATTGTTTTTATTATTATTTTATCCGTAATGGAAGGAGAATTTATTTACTTTAACGTCGAAAGGAAGATACTTGGGTAAATAATTACCACCCAGAGTTTATGAGACTACTCGTATAGACAGGCAACATGGACATTCAGCCATGCGCAAAACAAAAAAAAACGCGTTTTTGTAGTTAGCCGCACAAAAAAATAGAAAATAAATAATTAATATTAATCACTCTATTGTTATTTTAAACTTATTGAACATTATTTTCTACTTTTGTGTTCGGTTATCTACAAAAGCGTGTTTTTTTAAACTATTATTTATTTAAGTTTATTTTTGTTGGTAAGTACACTATTGTTATTTTAAAGTTATTGAAAGTTATTTTCTACTTTTTTGTTCCGTTATCTACAACAGCGTGTTTTTGTTTAGTATCATAGCGCATCTTGGAAGAGACGAATTTAATAGCGAACTGTCGCCGGCTCAGTTGATTTATTAATATCTAGTATGGTATGGATCAGTTATATTATTATAATCCATTTATATAACTTACCCATTGTGATCATCAGCAGTATATTCAACCTTGCGCACAGAGCCGTCTGGTTGAGCTAGTGAGTAGTAGCCGTGCACAGCGTCACCGTCGCGACTCTCATGCTGAGACTTGTGGTCCCCAGTGTGAGGGTCAGCAACAGAGTATGCAAAGTCGTATTTGGGGTGAGCCTACGGCAATTTTAACTCCAGTTAGAACTACACATCAAGTTCTTATAATATAAGGGTAGCGACGAAGGTGCTACTTACGTATGTGTCATGGCCATCGTAGTGGGCGGCTGGGCCAGCAGCGTAGTGAGCCAAGGGTGCGGCGTAGTGAGCAACAGGAGCAGCGTAGTGGGAAACAGGCGCGGCGTAGTGAGCTACGGGAGCGGCATAGTGGAAGGGCTCATCGTGGCGGATGATGCTCTGGGAGGAAATGGCGTGGCCATGGCCTAAGTGACCAGCGTTGGCAGCGGCCAACAGCGCACTCAAAGCTATAATCTGGAAGTAATTAAATAAGGTTTAAATTTAGTCACATAGTTGATTTTAACTGTTTTGAGAAAATATATTTTGAATGTGCTATATTTTAACGAAGCACGTGACGTTTTGTGTATGCCGTTAAGGTCATATAACACTCACTTTGCTGAACATGTTTGTTGTATTGTTTGCAACGACCAAATGTTGATTGGTGTCAATACACTTGGTGTATGGTTTTATATGAGAATTACAGAGGCGCGTGCCACTGCGCTGCCGCAGTGGGGCGGAGAAATGCGTGCGCGCACTTGACTTTGATTAAGTTCATATATCTCAATGTCACAATTCAGATACAGACTTCGGTAACAATCAAAACGAGAGAAGCAATCGTTATGTATTTATATTTAACTGATAATTGTTAATCTTTACCGTTTTAATTACCAGGATGTCCTTCCTCCATATCCATATTTTATCTAAAGACTAAAATCCAAGGATTAAAATAAGGATAAAACAGGCAGAAGGCAGGAGAATTCCTTGATAACTAATATAAGATGATTAAAAATATTTTATCATTCCATTCAAAAATAAATAATTCAACAAGATGCTCATTCATTTTGGTTTGTTAAATTCAGATTAACATGCGTTAAAATTCAATGTGTTGATATAGGCGTTAAATTTTTTTCGTTTACGAATTTACAATAAATAAATAAATCATTTTTATTTCAGGCAAATTCGCCCATATTTAGGTACAATCAACGCACTTACATCAAAACTAACTATCAATAATAACAATAGAATTAGGTACAGGTACAGGTATCTCATAGTGAGGAAAGGCCCGCGCCCAATAGTGGGACAATAATGGGATGATTATTACATACATATATTACAATAAACGTATCAAATATAATATATAACATGGGTATTATTAACTCCTATTTAAATGATGCTCTTCTTAGATTTTGTCATATTTAAATGAAATACCCTGTAATGTTTCTATGCGACATGTAAGTATAATGTAAGTACATGTAAGTATCTGTTACATACTTACCACTTAATCGATTCCGCCGTACTCTGGATCGACAGCCGATCGACAGACAGCAGAAAGATTATTTAAGCAATGTTTTTACGGCTGTTAGCTATATCTGTATTTAATAAATTGTAGCAGTTTAAAGCCAAGTAAAACTAACAGACACAATGAAGGCCTTGGAATTTGAAATTATTATTACACAAATGTTTATATGTGTGGTTGCGCGCCAAGTCTTTTGTCTTTCTTTTTATTTTTTATTAATATAGCCCCGCACTAGGATTTCTCCTGTGTCGTGGGTTTATAGACATGAATTCAACATACAATACACCCAGACCCGGAACAACTATCTGCAGATCATACAAATATTTATTCCGTGCGGGAATCGAACCCACGATCCGGTGCGCAGCAGCCGATTGTATCAGCGACTACGCCAACCGAAAGTGGCTGCCATTCAAGCAAGCATGCAAGCTGGCTTTGAATTGGTTGACCACCCCCCTTATTCACCAGATCTGGTGGCTAGCGATTTTTATCTGGTCCCCAAAAAATAAATACTTAAGGGGAAACAGGTACGAAGACGATAACGAGGTGATGGATGGCAAAAACACTTAAACGCACGGAATATAATATTATTATGGTATGTTCCATCTTTACACATTAACCTACATTTTTCTCTGTATATGTTTTACAATCATTTGTATCAATCAACATTGTAATCTCCAACTTTTTTAAAAAGAGTATCTGGTCCGCTCTGGTCAGTTTTCTTTAATCAATAACTATATCAACCAGCTATTGCTGGGTGTAGGAGAGCTACAGCATCAGGGAGATACTCGTTCATCTTGAAAGGCACTTGCCGTATATATTAATTTAAACTACAATATTTGCGGTTATAACAATACTTTTTCTATCTTTAAGTGTCTTTAGGTAGTAGTCCAGGTTCTTGGATAATCCGTGTGGTGTCCGGATTAAGAATATAGCACCACTCCATCTCCTCCCGTGGAGGTCGTAAGAGGCGACTAAGGGACCCTAAGCCTGAGGGATGAGCAGCAGCATCCTTTCTGCGGAACAGTAGCCATGTTGCGCTCACCAACCCGCCTGCCAAGCGTGGTAAGTACCTACTGGCAAATTCTCCTCAATATGATGACACAGTTGTGGAAATCTATGGGTGAAGCCTTTGTTCAGTAGTGGACGTTGTATGGCCGATATGATGAAGATGAAGATTTATTATTTGAGTAATTTTTATTTACGAATCATCTACACCAGTGTTTCGGGAACGCCTACGATAGTTAATGTAGTGTTGTTATTTCATTATGCACGGTGTATTTCTATACACCGTACATAATGTACGTAATTCGTATGAATTACCTTGGTTCACCATCATCGTATCATCCAAAGAACGTCCATTGTTGAACAAAGGTCTCCCCCATAGATTTCCATAACGACCGGTTACATGCCACCCGCATCCAGACTCACAGTTACATATTTTTACATGTTAAAACTGCTCGCTCATGCAAATTGCACACTTAGGCCCTTTTAAACAGATCGATACTCAAAACTCAAGTAAAACTTAAGTCGAGGTTGCATCAAATGAATATAAATGCTGGACCATGGATATGATATAGGGTTTATATTTGATTAACGAAATCTAGACTCGAGTTTTGCTTAAGTTTTGATTCTCGATTTGTGACACGGGCAACAGTAGTAATTTTCTGAAACTAAGTTATTAGGAAAGTTAATAGGTAGGTGGTAAGAACTTATAATATCGAATACACTTTTATTATCGTATTACGCATGTTTTCTTTGAAGAGGCAGGCGTAAATGTACTGTTTCGTGATTTAATGTCAATCTGCTTGTGTTGTACATACTCAAATCTTGTAAACCTGAGAAGAATACTTAAAATGTACGTACTAAACACCCAACCTTGATCAGAATGTAGTAAATTTATAAGGAATTAATACCTACTGCATATAAGTCAATGATCAAATCCACGGGGTTTAAAATATAGAACAGAAATATAGTAATGTGTGTGGCATATTTATTGTTTAATAACTTTTCTTTAATCGTAAATAAAAAAATTGGGATTTAATACTATAATGACTCTACCAGTCATCAATGTATCCACTTCAGACGGTCTGAATTGTTATCTTTCGTTACTTTTTCGTAATGGGTTCCAGTATAGGTTCTGTTCTCTAGAGTACTGTGCGGCTGGTCAGGCTTCTCAGGGGGACGGATTCTGCCAGAAAGAGTGGCTGGCCGAGACCTGCCGGGGATACGAAGAGTGCGCGAGAAAATCCCAAGTTCTCGGCGTAAAGTAGCCCGAAGAAACACCGTAGTGGTTGTAACTGGTAAAAGTCCTGCACGGCCTTCAGCTTTCCCTGGGCGGAGGATGTTCATGGGATATGCCCAAGAGAAAAAACTATCTGTACTGATTTGGTGAGGTGACTATGAGTTCAACGTGGGTAACCCATATCAGTACATTACCTGCTGCATTCGTCATTATTAGTCTAGCGTTCTCTCGAGAATGTTATGTTTGGCTTCCAGTTCAATCTTGAAAGCGACTACTATCTGATATTATGAGCCAATAACTGGGTGATTGAGATTTTCTACGGCAAAACTGAGTTGTTGTTTAACCCGTCGAGGAACTTTTTCTTTCTATTCACATGCATATGCATACACGATTATTCTTAGTGCCATTTTTTTAATTAGTTGCCATATTATTACAGGAAATCTATCGTTTACTGGTAACTTGTATCTTGCTGAATAAATTAAACAAAATAATTTAACGTAACCTAACACTTTATTTCAGGTACGCATTAAATTTGTCACGTAAATATTAAATAATAAATAGGAACAATACAGTCAGTCAACGATGATCATTCAGTATTGATGGTAGGCGTGTCTGTGGACGGGGGCGGGGTGCACCAAGGGAGCGGAGTTGTGTACCACGGCGTTCAATCTGAAAATAACAATATAAAATAGTAAAAATACTTACACAAATTGTAATGAACACAATTTAAAAAGGTTTTCCGCCTGTTGAATTCGGTCTAGTCAGATGCTTTCTGCAATTTGCTAGTCAACCAGGCAACCCTACTATGTTTTTAGTATCATAGGGCATATTGGAATAGACGAATTTAGTAGCGGACTGTCGCCGGCTCAGTTGATTTATTAATATCTAGTTTGGTATGGATCAGTTATATTATTATAATCCATTTAAATAACTTACCCGTTGTGGTCATCAGCAGTATATTCAACCTTGCGCACAGAGCCGTCTGGTTGAGCTAGTGAGTAGTAGCCGTGCACAGCGTCACCGTCGCGGCTTTCATGCTGAGACTTGTGGTCCCCAGTATGAGGGTCGGCAACGGAGTATGCAAAGTCGTATTTGGGGTGAGCCTACGGCAATTTTAACTCCAGTTAGAACTACACATAAAGTCCTTATAATATAAGGGCAGCGACGAAGGTGCTACTTACGTATGTGTCATGGCCATCGTAGTGGGCGGCTGGGGCAGCAGCGTAGTGAGCCAAGGGTGCGGCGTAGTGAGCAACGGGAGCAGCGTAGTGGGAAATAGGCGCGGCGTAGTGATCTACGGGAGCAGCGTAGTGGGAAACAGGCGCGGCGTAGTGAGCTATGGGAGCGGCATAGTGGAAAGGCTCATCGTGGCGGATGATGCTCTGGGAAGACACGGCGTGGCCATGGCCCAAGTGACCAGCGTTGGCAGCGGCCAAAAGCGCGCTCAAAGCTAAAATCTGGAAGTAATATATAACGTTTAACTTTAGTCACCTAGTTGATTTTAACTGTTCTGAGAAAATATATTTTGAATATTTAAACGATGCACGTGGCGTTTTGTATATCCACTTAAGGTCATAATACACTCACTTTGCTAAACATATCTGATGTATTCTTTACAACGGTCAAATGTAGATTGATGTCAATACACTTTTGCTGTATGATTTTATATGTGAATTACAGAAGCGCGTGGCACCGCGAAGCTGCGGTGGGGCGGTGAAATGCGTTCGTGCACTTGACTTTGATTAAGTTCATATATCTCAATGTCGCAAGTTAGATACAGACATGTATAATAATACAAACGAGAAAATCAATCGTTACGTATTTTTTATTTAATATAATACATTCATTAATCTTTACCTTGTTGCAATTACCATGACGTCCTTCCTACAATCTATATTTTATCCAAAGACTAAAATAAGGATAAAGCAATAAAGGATGAAACATGACAGGCGAATTACTAAATAAATAAATAAATGTTTTATCATACCGTTCAAAAAACTTTTTAACAAAAAAAATACCGACTTCAAAATACTATACGATATTAAAACCACTAAGAAGAAATAAAAAACTTTATTTATGAAGTCGGGCGGGGTCAGGTATAAAATGTAACTCGTTGGTCTGCATGAACCATGGTTAGGGCATACCTGGCCCCGCCGGACTTCATAAATAAAGTTTTTTATTTCTTTTTAGTGGTTTTAATATCGTATAGTATTTTGAAGTCGGTATTTTTTTTGTTAAAAACTTTTATTTGTTTCTTTTTAGAGTAAATAAATGTAAGAACTTTTTCCATTTTTGTATCCGTATCTAACACTAAAAACAAGTCTAAGAATCGAAACTATTAAAACATCATCTAGGTAGGCGCAGATCAGATCAAATGTAATAAAATTTATATGGGTCCAATTCGAAACCATTATGAACCTATTAAAAAAAGAATTGCTCGAATCGGTCCACCAATCTCGGAGTAATCGGTGTACATACATTAAAAAAATACGCATCGAATTAAGAACCGCCTCCTTTTTGAAGTCGGTAAAAATATATAATTCTACAGGTTGTTCATTTTAGGTACGTAATCGGCTCATTATGTTTGGTTTGGTGTGATATTGACTTAAATTTTTTTTGTTTACGAATTTATAATAAACCGATCAAATATGTTGTAACATAAGTATTATTAACCACTAATTAAATAATGCTCTTCTTAAATGTTGTCATGTTTAACTGAAATACCCTGTATAGTTTCCATGCGACATATAAGTATCTGTTACATAATTACTTACTACAGATTCGATACTCTGGTACTCTGGATCGACAGCCTTTATTTAAGCTACGTTTTCAGGGCTGTTAGCTATGTATGTAGTTATGTATTTAGACAATTATAGCAGTTTAAAGCCAAATAAAACTAATTTACATAACGGAGGCCTTGGAATTTGAAACTGTTATTACCGAAATGGCTATATGTGTGTTTGCATGCCAAGTCCTTAGTTTGATAACACAAGTGGCCACTCAGATGACTTCTGTTTAAATTAGTAATTATATCAACCAGCTAATCCCGGTGTAGGAGAGCTACAGCAATCAGGGAGACACTCGTTTATCTTGAAAGTCACTTGCTGTATTTAACAATACTTTTTCTATCTTGAAGTGTCTTCAGGTAGTACTTCAGGGTCTTGGATCCCCTTTTCCTTCTTAGTTCGCGTTTTGATTTGTTCAATTCTTCGGATCGTACTTTTAGCATTTTTCTTTCGATAATAATATTTAAATGATTATCATAATTCATATAGCCTACTCTTACTTAGCTAGTGACACCTTTCAAATCCGTTTCTACAGAAAATGCCACTTTCTTTTACAATTATAAAGGTTTGTATGCAAATGAACGATGACGTTCATTACACACACCAGCTGTTATACAGATCTTATTATGTGTTACATAGAACATTAAGTTTTAAAACTTACTATTTGTTTAGGTATACGTTTTCGATGCAGATATCATTTTCCGCTACGTTGAGTCGTAATGCAACTTACAATTATTTCAATTTTATTATGTATGTGTGCATAGTCAGATTTAAGAAAGGGCAACCAGGACTACAGCTCCGGGGCTTCCACAAGAGAGGAGGCCCCAAGAAGAGAAATATTAAGGTAACATTTTAACGAAAACTAAATTATACGTATGTTTATATATATTTTTATACATCAAAGTCCTGACAACGAACGGGCCGTTCTCATACCGTGCCGTCCATGTCACATACCTTTACAAGATGCAGGGGATCTACAAGATTGACTGTGATTGTGGTTTTTCATACATAGGGCAAACAAAGCGTACCCACGGGAAGAAGACGGCGCGCACGTGGTCACTTACAATCGTCCCCGAGAAATGACTGGGGGGTGGCCTTTTTACAGCCACCTTCCCTCGCGATGTGCCTAAAGACATGAAACCAATTGTGATCGCACCTGGAGCCCTCTTCTGTGTCGACGATGACTGCTCCAGTGGTTTTAGCCGGTAGGAGTCTGGCATACCCCTTCACCCTTCCCCGGGGCGAAGGAAGTTCATCTAGAATTTCCACTGGAGAAAAAAAAAAGAAGTTCCTAGACGGTCCGAGATCTGCCGGCGGTGCGATCAATGCGTGAGCAAATTCTAAGCTCTTAGCGTAAGGTAGCTCGAAGGAACGCCGTGGTGATTTTAGCTGGTAAGAGTTCTGCATGACCCTGAACCTTTCCCTGGGCGTAGGATCTTCATGAGACCCAAGAACCATGACTCCAAGAGACAAAAGTATGTGTTCTGATTTAAAGAGGATGCGTTCAACGTGGGTTACTTACTTCGGTGCATTACCTGCGGCATTCGTCATTATTTATGCGGCGAAGGAGTACCGTACCGGATTACTACCGGCTTAAACCACTGGAGCGGTCATCTTCGGCACCCCCTTCGGCTCCAGGTCCTCGTAAGATTACACTAGAGCCACCAGTTTCACGTCTTTAGGCACATCGCGGAGGGGATGACTGTAAAGCGGTCACCCCCTCTAGCGGAGGGAAGGCGGCTGTAAAATGGCCGCCCCCCAGTCATTTC
This sequence comes from Diloba caeruleocephala, assembly GCA_947459985.1. Taxonomy (NCBI): domain Eukaryota; kingdom Metazoa; phylum Arthropoda; class Insecta; order Lepidoptera; family Noctuidae; genus Diloba; species Diloba caeruleocephala. Next base: position 19,786,882 of record OX381610.1, read on the forward strand.
TCGGGGAGGTTTGTAAAGGGGGATCCCAAGCACTTTATGTATTACCCGTAAACGATTAACAGGAAACCTATCGTTTACGGGTAATACATAAGGTGTGTAAAGCATTTTTCTGTTGTAAGTAACTAATTTGTTTCTTGCCTAAGAAATAAAATAAAATAATGTAACATAACCTAACACTTTATTTTGGGATCGCATTCAATATCACATTTGTTACGTATAAAATAATAAATAGGCACAATACAGTCAGTCAATGATGATCACTCAGTATTGATGGTAAGCGTGTCCGTGGACGGGGGCGGGGTGCACCGAGGGAGCGGAGTTGTGCACCACAGCGTTGAATCTGAAAATGACAATATAAGGTAGTAAAAATATGTAAATACATTATACTTAACACAACAAAAAACAAAAAACATCTGTTGCATTAAATCCGACCAGATACCTTCTGCAATTTGCCTGCTATGTTTTATTATATTTGTATGTTTTATGCTATTTTAAGCACATCTTGGAAGAAACAAATTTAGCACCAGGCTGCCGTAGTTGATTATTAATATCTGTTTTAGTATAGATCAGTTTATTTTATTATTAGAAATCTATTTATGTAACTTACCCGCTGTGGTCATCAGCAGTGTATTCCACCTTGCGCACAGAGCCATCGGGTTGAGCTAGTGAGTAGTAGCCATGCACAACGTCACCATCGCGGCTCTCGTGCTGAGACTTGTGGTCCCCAGTGTGAGGGTCGGCAACGGAGTATGCAAAGTCGTATTTGGGGTGAGCCTACGGCAATTTTAACTCCAGTTAGAACTACACATCAAGTCCTTATAATATAAGGGCGGCGACGAAGGTGCTACTTACGTATGTGTCATGGCCGTCGTAGTGGGCGGCTGGGGCAGCAGCGTAGTGAGCCAAGGGCGCGGCGTAGTGGGCAACGGGAGCAGCGTAGTGGGAAACAGGCGCGGCGTAGTGAGCTACGGGAGCGGCGTAGTGGAAGGGCCTATCGTGACGGATGATGCTCTGAGAGGACACGGCGTGGCCATGGCCCAAGTGACCAGCGTTGGCAGCGGCTAGCAGCGCGCTCAAAGCTACAATCTGGAAGTAATTAAATAAGGTTTAACTTTAGTCACATAGTTGATTTTAACTGTTTTGAGAAAATATATTTTTAATATGCTATATTTTAATGGAGCCGTTAAGGTCATATTACACTCACTTTGCTGAACATGTTTCTTGTATTGTTTGCAACGGTCAAATGTTGATTGATATCAATACACTTGCTGCATGGTTTTATATGTAAAGCATAGAAGCGCGTGCGCTGCCCACCGCGGTGGGGTGGAGAAATGCGTGCGTGCACTTGACTTTGATTACGTTGATATATTTCAAGACCGCAATTCAGATATAAACTCATGTAGTTATAATAAAAACGAGAGAATCAATCATTTAGTGTTTAATTTAATACATTATCAATCTTTACCATGTTATATTACCTTGATTTCATCCATATCCATATTTTATCCAAAGACTAAAATAAGGATAAAGGAGTAAAGGATGAAATTCTTTAGAAATTTTAGAACTAGTCCATAATTAATAAAATAGGTTAATAAACTCTTGCATAGGATAGGACGTGAGGCTACGGCACAATGCCACCATTGTGATAGCGACCAGGATACCGTACAGCACACGCTCGAGGCGTGCCCTGCGTGGGCCGCTGAGGGGCGGATCCTGGTCGATCGGATCGGGCAAGATCTCTCTCTGCTAGCAGTAGTGTCGGTTATGTTGGCAGAGCACGAAACTGGAATGTAGTGGTCTCCTTCTGTGACAGCGTCATGTTCCATAAGGAGACCGCAGAGCGGGATCGGGAGAGGGCCGATCCCGATCGAAGAAAGAGGAGATGGCGCCGGGGTAATAACCGCCCTGGCACCTAATTCCCATACGCCTGAAACCCCCTGCCGTTACTATAAGGCAGGTGTTACCTTTGGGTTCGCGGGTGCGTAGATTGGGGAATCTGCGTGCCCATACCGAGCGACCCAAGAGAAGACGCACGCACGCATGTGATCACGCGTTGCCGTGGGACGCTTTATGGGATCCTTTACAATCCCCCCAGGGGTGTGACCGCTTTACAGTGGCCCTTTCTGAGATGTACCTATAGGCGTGTCACCAGTGGGCGGTTCTAGTGTGATGATACGAAGATCTGGGTATCCCTTAGGTGCCGAAGAGACCACTCCAGTGGTTTTAGCCGGTAGGAGTCCGGCATACCTCTTCGCCCTTCCCCGGGGCGAAGGAAGTTCATGAAGAATTTCCACTGGCAGCAATAAAAAAAATCTTATCTTACTTACTATTGCATTAAAAAATAAAAAAGTATTACTGCGTGCTACCAAGGTGAGGCCCTTTAGACCAAGGGACGGGCCGATACCTGCTACGAGCAACGTGCCATGCTCACTGCTACTTAAGTTTAGAATTTCTTCGGGATATGTCCGTTACCTAGGTTCTTTTGCGGATCTTCTCATTTGAGATTCGATCTCGCAGGAAAACACCGAACATAGCCCTCTCCATTGCCTTTTGGGTGCCTTGAGCCTTCTTATGAGGCCCATAGTGAGTGACCACGTCTCGTTAGTATTATATTCTAATAGTACTGTAATAGATGACATTGTTCTTTATCATCAATGTGGTCCATTGTCTACACGGCGAACAGCACACCCTCAGCCATATATAATTGCCAGGGACACCGTGGAGTATTAGCCGGTAAGAGTCTGGCGTGTCCAGTGGCGTGACAGACAGAAGTACACGAGAAAAAAAGGTAGGTAGTGTGTAGTAGTAAAAATGCTAAATCAAACAGAAAAATCAAACGCGCCCTTATTTAAAAAGTTGAATATAAGAAACCATAGCGCTTAGGCCACAAGGCTCAGTAACTGTTCTATACACAAACTTGGCACAGAATTTGACAAACCATTGCTATCTCAACTTGAGATTCGACAAAATTATAAAAAAGTCCGATAAGAACAAAAAAACAAAAAATAAATCCGATAAGAAAATTGTACTGTGAAAAGTTAAATGAAAATTGTATTTCTTGAAAACATTTTAGTTTTTAATAGAATAAAGACTTATCAATGACTAAAGTAACTATTCACAAATAATTTGAGGTAAAAATAAAACTAGAAAAGGATTTTTTAATTACGAGATGCTTAAAAATCTGTGTCAAGGTAGAGATTTTTCGATATTTCGGAAAATTTTGTACTACTGTAAATCCGTAAGATTTTGCTGAACATATATTGTGTTTTTTTGGTAGGTATTGACTCAAGCTCTCACCCCCTACAGTATGTCGTGCTATTTACTGGACATCCTGTATACTCAATTAGATTGTCAATCCGCCGTGGTACATATTGTTAATATGTAAGTATTGAAGTAAGAAAAGACACATGTTAATGGTATACATCTTAAGCTTAAATATAGGGATAATTATGTTATGTACTGACCTATTCTGACTTCTTGTCAGATGAAGATAACTACTAAGTCCTTAATTTGAATTTATATAAATATTGACTACCAATATAACAAAATATTGACCGACGGGTCCTGCGCTACTCGCATCCAGCAAATTCCCGCAACCTTCACCAAGTCATCGGTCTACCTCGTGGGTCTGCCCTCGCTGCGTCGTCGGGTAAGTTAAACTTCGGTTAAACTTAAATGAACAAATCGCAAACTGCATGACGAAAAACCCTCTGTGTGTTCGTTAAATGTTACTGAAAATAATCGAATTGCGTTAAATACTACAAGTTCTGCAGTAAAGTGTACTGTACTATTCTAAGGGGGTATGTAAAGGGGTAATTCAGGGTGTGCTCTCTTTAGTTACATTGAGAAGATGCCATAGTTCTTCAACTTCAGCTAAGCGGTGTCAAGTCGTGATTACAATGTCGCCTCTGTACGTTGAAACTTGGGATACGCTGGCACCGCCTGATGAAGAGCGATGGATGAGGTCTACGTTGGAACGAGCGCACCTAGAAGATGCCTATTTCCTCTTACTTTAAATTTAATATTAAGGTAGTGCAGGGCAGGGAATTATACACTTTAGCCGTGCCTATAATTAAGGAGGGGGAGAAACTGAGTACGATAATAAGACAAACGCAAAAAAACAAGAGTTGATTATGCGGAGATACTTCACGATGATGCTACTGGGTGGCCGAGTTACTATTCAGTTGAAGAATGTGATGAAAAATCTAAACTAATATTTTTTTTTTTAGTCAAGTAATAAATGTGTTTGCTACTACTTTCTTTTCGCACACATGCTCAGAACTACAAACCATATCCCAACATGGCTTCAATTCTGCCTTCCAGATGTATTTATCTCATACTCTCACGCTTAAGTCAACCAAAACCAAGTTTATAACGGTTTTTTATCTCATCATCATTACAACCCACAAGCCTGACATATTTGATAGCCTATTCATGTAACACTTACCTTGTCTCCAGCTTGCCGTTATTGGTAGACTAGAGACTATTAATTATTAGATTTAAATTATCTACAGAGCCTCTGCATGTTGCACCCATGTCCCCGCGCAAGCGTATAAAAAGAAGAAAAATCGGTCAACCTGCACTAGGCCAATGTGGTGGACTACGGCCTCAACTTTCTCATCGTGAGAAAAGACCCGTACCCAGCAGTGGGACAGTAACGGGCTTATTACGAGGCCATTGACGGGTTACTCTTTCGTGGGGCGTGTTTTGCAGAAGCAATTTGCTATAGCGCGTATTTAAATCGAGCCATCCGTTTTAATTATATTTAAGCTTTTGCTGTAATTTATGAACTGTCAAGAGGTTTATGATACGTACAATTTACCCTCTCATTTGTCATAAATATGCATTACAAGTATTTTATAGTCAATACAAATAATTGCAGGAACCAAGAAGCTATATTCTATCAGTTATACGTAATCTTTAACTGTTGGACACATTGGTAAAATAAATGAATATTCCCATAATCACCAGCAAAATCTTCGTATTCTGTGATGTAAGGATCTTATAATGTAACTATCTTAGCAGATGGATTGGTACACGCAGAATATTTTTATTACAGCATAAGGAGATGCTGCTGCTGATCTTCATTACGCTCACGGGTATGCTGCTGATCTTCATTACGCCAACGGGTAGAGCGAGGAATGCATTCTTACATTGAACCACATGGTCATACGGCCAAACAGATACGAAGCTACGCAATGTGCCACTTTTGCAGTAGTAAATAAACATGTAAGCATATTAATATATATATTGCACAAAACTATAGCAGATTACGAAGTTTTAATAAGGTATTTTTTACATTAAATGTAAAATCGGATATGTTACAAATTAACATCATAAAAAAAAACATTTTTTTATTTATTAAACGTTGCCCTACACTAGGTTTTCTCCTGTGTCGTGGGTGCGTTTACAGACATGAATTCGACATACAATACACCCAGACCCGGAACAACTACCTGCAGATCATACAAATATTTATTCCGTGCGGGAATCGAACCCACGAACCGGAGCGCAGCAGCCGACTGTATCAGCCACTTCACCAACCGTGCCATCTTATCAAATTAGATCAAAATATATTTTCGTATGTTACACCGATCATATAGGATATTTATGTCTACCGAAAATTAATCAGACTTGCTCTTACCCATAGGTAAGTGTGAAACTATGAGTGCTTCGTGGTACTAGGCTATCTATACTTTACGTTTTATGTCATAGTTTGTAACGTTAATATGTATATTTTAAAAGTTGCTTTTGTACGATTTTTAAATATAGGCACAAGTTAAAGAAATGTATTAGTGTCGTTAAGTCACACTTTATTTTTGCATCATACATTTGTTACATATAGAACAATAAATAGTTTCAGAATCATAATTCAACTAAGAACAGTTAATACTGATTGTAAGCGTGTCCGTGGATGGGGGCGGGGTGCACCGAGGGAGCGGAGTTGTGTACCACGGCGTTGAACCTGAAAAGATAATTGTTTTTGTTTATCCACAAACCGCGTGGTATTTTTTTACATTACATCATCTTAATGCACAAACAACCATTTGGCCATAATATTTTTTATCATTATTAATTTACTGTTCAATACAACAAACGTTTACTTCTTACTGATTGAAACATGTATTTTTTTTAACTTACCCGCTGTGGTCATCAGCAGTGTACTCGACCTTGCGCACGGAGCCGTCAGGTTGAACCAGCGAGTAGGAGCCGTGCACAGCGTCACCATCGCGGCTCTCGTGTTGAGACTTGTGGTCACCGGTGTGAGGGTCAGCCACCGAGTAAGCGAAGTCGTATTTGGGATGAGCCTGGAATATTGAGAGGTAACATTATTTGTTTCTCAATTGAACACACATTAACGGGAGCTTGACCCGCCACCAGACGAAGAACTTACGTATGTGTCATGGCCGTCGTAGTGAGCTACGGGGGCGGCGTAGTGGGCAGTGGGAGCAGCATAGTGTGCCACGGGAGCGGCATAGTGAGCTATAGGGGCAGTGTAGTGTGCTGCGTGAGCAGCGTAGTGTGCTGCGGGAGCAGCGTAGTGTGCTGCGGGAGCAGCGTAGTGTGCTGCCGGAGCAGCGTAGTGTGCTGGGGGAGTAGCGTAGTGCAGAGGTACAGCGTGGGCTTCATCGTGACGAATGATGCTCTGCGAGGATACAGCATGGCCAACGTGGCCGTGGCCGAACAGGCTGGCGCTGGCAGCGGCCAAGAGGGTGCCAAAAGCTAGGATCTGAAAGAATCGGTTCGTTAATTTTGTAAATATTCCGTGTCCCGTCCTTTTCAACAGTTTTCACGCAATATCCCCTTAACTTTGAATTAGTTTTAATACACAATATTCCATGCTGTTATTTGGTTTTCTTTAAATTTTGTAATTACCGTTGAAACACTCACTTTGCTAAACATGTTGTATTGTTTGTTAGAATCTAGTGTTGATTGATGTCAATGACTCCGCTGTTTGGTTTTATAGAACACTGTCAGAGTGTGGGGGTGGGGTGGGGCGGAGAAATGCGCACCTTGACTATGTGACTGACTACGCATTTATGACCTTGTAGGATATAGTTCTAAATGTATTGCAACCGGTATGTTGTGATTAATTTGTTTTGTGTAGCAATGTTTTCTTTCTTGTAGGTAGCCTGATTTACAATGAGTAATTTTAATCCTATTGGCCTGGACCTCGACCCATCTAAATGTGAAATTAATTTAAATGACATCACTGGCAGACTATCAACTTTGCAAAAGTTTAACACAATAGCCTCACACATTAAAATGATAGAAAAAAAAAACTCTTCTTCTCCTTAGGGTCTCCTATTTTAGAGGAATCTTTTGAAACTGTCATAGAGGACAAAATTCAAAATTTTTTATGGTATTTCGGATAGGTTATTCAGAATTAATATTCATACCGCTTTTATTATAACTACATACTGTTTTGTTTTGGCCCGAAATTAACATATATCCTCCAATCTCCCCCTCTATGGAAGCACCAAAATCTTTTACAAAAAATAGACAATACTATACGTAATACCTTGACAGCTATTTTAAATGTGACACTGGACGACCGAGCTTGGAATCAAGCCAGACTTCCCATTCGTTTGGTGGCCTCGGAATCCGTAAATTTTCCAGTATGAGTTTACCTGCGTTTGTATCCTCGGTCTGCAGTACTGCAAAATTAACCAGGAATATCCTAGAATCCTCACTGGTTGATTTTGAGGTACCGTGTTTGACTGATGGTATGCACGCTTGGAAAATGGCTTGCCCAAACACAGATTTTCCCGTCAATCCATCTTCCCAAAGGCAGTGGGATGAGCCGCTCTGCAGTTAGATACGGAATAAATGAGCTTATAAATACGTCAATCAATACTGTTGAGTGTGCTCGCCTACTTGCTGTGGGTGAATGGGAGTCGGGGATCTGGCTTCAGGCACTTCCGTCTCACTTTTCGACACCACTTTTCGGCTCACTACTTGCCTACGTTTAGGTGCTCCTTGTGTTGCTTCTCATAGGTGTCATTGTGGTGAAGCTCGACTGCCTCGGACGCCATGGCCTATCTTGTACACGCAAATATTATTGACATAATTCGTCAAGTTCTCGTCACCTTCGGCGTGCCAGCTGTATTAGAACCCACTGGCTTGGCACGTGATGATGGGAAGAGACCAGACGGTATGTCACTATTGCCATGGAAATTGGGATGGCCTCTGGTGTGGGATACAACCTGTGTCGACACCCTTGCTCCTTCCCATCTTTCATGTTCAGCGGATTATGCTGGTGCTGCCGCTGTAGCTGCAGATTATCGTCATGCGGGATGGAAACATCAACAATCATCGTGCGGCGCTCTAATCAATCTATCACCACTATGTCAGGCTAATTGGCTACAGGCCTATCAGTGATGATAGGTCGATCCCAGTACAAAGTGATATGACCATTTTCAATAACTGGGTTCGGCACATACACAAGGTTGTACTTTAGAGCAAGTTGCTGGTGGATGATCCTGGCTACTTGGTTGTGTCTGTGCAAGTATTCGATGATAGCAATTCGAGAACAACCGGTAATTATATATTTGAGGGGGATACCAGGACAGTGGCATGCCTATTATTATTATTACTCATTGTAAATCAGGCTACCTATTGCTGGACATACACAAATTAGTTTGTGTATCACCGCTTTCCTCGATTAATTTATCTCGAACACATAGGCACAAACATGATCCGCAATGTGATAACTGCATATAAATAAATATTGGTACTGTATTTTTGTTATAATTACAATAACAAAACATGATAAATCAATTCTCAATATTTCTATAAATTCGGCTTGATATATAATTATACATTTTATTGAAATACGGATAGGTATATAGTAGTACTTTTACCAAATATGTCAATTGAATGTTCTGTGTATAAAGATGCATGTAACGAAGCGGTTGTATTTACTTCGCTATGCTGCTAGTATTTTTCAAAGGTGACCTAAAAATTCACAACGATGGATTATTTTTAGTACTCTGAGCCTCTTTTTGTAAATATTATGTACTCAATTCATAATGTGAGACGAAATAATGAAATTAGACGAATCAAAAAATTTGATACTATATGTATATGCACATTTTTTGTTTGCAAGGGATGAAATATAATCGTATTCAGTAAGCAAGGTTAACCGCGAGTGAGCCGCGGCTACTGCCTTCAAATATCAAATACGATTTTTCCAGATGCATTTATTGTTTTCTGTTGTGTTCCATTATATGGTTTTTAAAGAATTATTTTCATTTGTGTTATTTTTGTCCTTTCGTATTGGTACAGCAGCATAACAGGAACGTCTTAGGTACGTTAGTAATGAACGATATACTATTATTACTTCATTATATGTGTAGTGTGTAGTAATATTTCTAGAAATTACCTTCGTAATATTTTCTTCTGCATTTACCAGTATAATCTGCTTAACAGTCATGAAGCCTTAACTATTCTAAGTTCTTAGATATTAGTATAAACAGTTGGTGACAAGTTAAGAAGGAGAGGGCGCCCGGGTAGCAATTGCTCTGCCATCTATATCCCACATACCTTGCCACTGCAGAAACCCGGAAATAGTGTTTAGCCTCGTTGGATTTATCTCGACAAGTACTACTCGTACACCTGTAGGTAGTGATCAAGGTCTGATGATGATGGACTCGCTTGCTGGCCATATAAAGGCCGCAGCTAAATCAGATAGTGGGGCTATTATGTTTAGGCTTGTTGGATTTGTCTTGACAAGTACTAGATTTCTAGGTGATTATCAAGATCAGATGGACCCGAATGCTGAATGCAACATCTAAACAAGATGATCCCATTGTGTTTAGATATGTTGGATTTATCTCGATCATTACTGTGGCCCTAGGTGGTGACCAATGTCTATCGATGAAGCCGGAACCTCTTTAACCAGACTTCCACTATAATCCTTCTGCCTTTTTCGTCATTTTCTAAAATTTTCATTCACTCTTGGTTTAGCCTTTTCGTGGCGATCATTCTTTATTTTTATTCTTCGCTTTTTGATGTTTGTTTTTAAAGTTAGGATCCATGATTTGCTCATAAAATTATAGTCGAGCTGGGTAACTTTGAATACATTTCTCCGATTTTTACGGATCGTCAAATAAAAATGTTTTATCTACTTATGTTTTATTGCTTAAATAGTTGTCTTTTATATCCAAATATAGAATAATGTAACTAGTATTATGAAAAAAAAAACATGTTTTAGTGGCCTTTCAAAGTTACCATGACTTTTGGGTATCTTTGAACTGAGTTATTTTGGCCAGCAAAAATCCTTTTTTATTGACTAATGATTTGGGTAAGATTAAACTCGTATTTCGAGAAAAAACATAGATCTGTCAAGCTAAAGACCTCGTCATAGTGAACCATCTACTATATCCGACTTCAGATTTGTGAACTTCTTTGACAGCTGTCAATTTTTGTTCTATTTGACCATTTGAATAATTGGATCGTTTAATGAATAGTTTTCGAATCATTGCCTTATTACATGACATTGGCTAAATTGTGGAAGATACTCTACAGAAACCATAACATAAGAGAAGAAGAATAATTGGATAAAGTTTTCCGAAAATAATTATGTATTTATTTATTCATTATTTATGCACAAACACGTACAGAGGCGGACTTAATGCCATAGGTATTGTAATGTAATGTACATCTTTGATTACAAATTTTAAGAAAAAAATAAAGAATTTTCAAATTAATTATATTCAAAGTTACAAGAAAATTCAAAGATACCAACATCACTGAAAGCATTTTGAATCTGTGGTGTGATTGCTCTAAACTAGCAGAGAAAACATCATGGAATAATGATTCTTAAAGGGAGACAGCAATTAAAAAATGGAATATTTTTAAGTCATCATATCAGCCAAAGGTCGTCCACTACTGAACAAATGCTTCCCCCACAGATATCCACAACGAGCAGTTACACGGCGCCCTCATCCAACGACTCCCAGCGACGGCGTCTGTCCACCTTGTTGGAGATGGACCCATTTTTAAGTACACATAAGTAAAAGTATTAAGATTATTGAAGGATTTTCAATAGTAAAACGTATAAAATAAAATATTCGAGGAATTTAAGTAGAATGAACACTTACGACACACACGACACAAACTAAACGTCTCAAAAGTTCTTAGTTTATGTAAATTTAATTTAGTATGTACCGCCTAAAGTTGTCGACATAGCTGAAAGGATTAGTAAACTGAAGTGGCTATGGGCAGGGCACATTGCTCGTAGAACTGATGGCCGTTGGGGTACAAAGGTTCTCGAATGGAGACCGTGCACCGGAAAACGCAGGGTGGGACGACGTCCAACGAGGTGGACAGACGACCTGGTGAAGGTCGCTGGTAGTCGTTGGATGAGAGTGGCATGTGACCGCTCGTTGTGGAAATCTAAGGGGGAGGTCTTTGTTCAGCAGTGGATATCCTGTGGCTGATATGGTGATGTACCGCCTGCGCATCTGATCCCAAAGATGGGGTTCTCCTGTGACTTGACTATTTTATTCATTAAATATTATAAAACTTGTTATTAAATAGATTTCATTATGAATATTTTATTTTTCAAATAGGGATCGGTGTTTGCCTTATCCTTTGAGTATTTGGCCTGATCGGGCCACTCAGGGAACAAAACCAGCCAGTAAAGTGGTGGGATGAATGTGACAGAGGTGTAATGAATATGCGAGTGAATCCCCCACCCTCAGCGTAAGTTAACTCGATCGATCACCGGGGTTTGGTGGTTTTAGCCGTAAGAGTCTGGCTAGAACCATGCTTTGGCATAGTATATCACTCTCCTAATGCGGAAAAGCAAAACACGGCATAATTAATTAAAAATCTGCTGCCTGTGATGAGGTAACTATACATTCGATGTGGATTACTTAATTTAGTGATACCTTGTTGCATTCGTCGCTGTAGCCTTCTCTCAAGAATATTATGTTTGGTTTCCAGTTTTAACGCATACGGTTGAATACTAGAATAAAACAATTGTTGTATCTTAATATACTTACCTAGGTTTTCGTATGACAACTGAGGTATGTAAATAAATGTGTATAGTGTATATGTAAATAAAATTGTAATTTAAAACGTTCTCTTAATGAGATATGAACTAAAAAGCAAAAATATAATTTATTAGATTAAAAATTATTTGGTGCTTTATTTGTTGCCAAATTGTGCTTTTTCCTACAGCACAGCACAATTTAAATGGGAAACCATAAGCTAACCCAAACAAAACCCGTTCAAGAGGTAAGCTTCTCCAATGGGTTACCTAAGAGAATCCCTAAATAAGGGTAACCCCTTCAAATGGTTCTGATAATGAACCCCTCCTTCCAAGGTGTTTCGAGGAGAATACACATTAAAGAGGTAACATCGTTATAGAGGTTACCTTATGAAAGGGTTATCCCCTTCGAATGAACTGCCCCAAAAAACCCCTCATATCCAGGGTTCTACGGTCCCTGATTTGAACAGAGCGTCTTCGTGCTTCTGAGGGCACATAAATCGTCGGTCCCGGTTGTTGTCATTAGACAGCCGTTAAGCCAAGACAGAGGCTTTTGGGTGGCTTGAACAACTCCGAAATAAGGTTGGCCACTAACTACACGAAAACGAAAGTTCATATAAAGCGTGTTAATATTAGTTTTATTAAACTATAGTTCTATTATATTTTTTTAGTTTTTAATCAAAATTATCAAGAAGAAGAAACATTGTATGTAATCTATGTATATCTCTGTGTAAACCTATTATTTACCGGGCACAATTTGAAATTTCACACTGCCACTATGCATTTTCTACAGAAAAACCTAATCATACTGCTCTACGTAAAAATGGAATTACTCCATTGATTTTGGTAGGAGGACGTTTCTATTTCGTATACTCCAAATAAAATCCAAGAAAAAAATATTATCACATTTATTTACAGTTTGTTTGATTTTTGATATTTACAGCAATAAATAGACACAGTACAGTCAGTCAATGATGATCACTCAATAATGATGGTAAGCGTGTCCATGGACGGGGGCGGGGTGGACCGAGGGAGCGGAGTTGTGCACCACAGCGTTGAATCTGAACATAATAAGAAAAAGGTTTACACATAGAAATGGTACTAGACATAATGAGAATGAAATGTACTTAGGAAAAAATAATTTTTTTTCATATTTCCAGACCGAGAGCAAATACCTTTTATTCCCTTGAAGATTTCCGCTTTCAAGATTTTTTTTAAACTTACCCGTTGTGGGCATCAGCAGTGTACTCGACCTTGCGCACGGAACCGTCAGGTTGAACCAGCGAGTAGGAGCCGTGCACAGCGTCACCGTCGCGGCTCTCATGCTGAGACTTGTGGTCACCGGTGTGAGGGTCGGCGACGGAGTACGCGAAGTCGTATTTGGGGTGAGCCTAGGGCAATTTTAATTACAGTTAGAATTATACATCAAGTACGTATATTTTGAGGGTGGTGACGAAGGTATGTGTGTGACTTACGTATGTGTCATGGCCATCGTAGTGAGCGGCTGGGGCAGCAGCGTAGTGAGCCAAGGGCGCGGCGTAGTGTGCAAGGGGAGCACCATAGTGAGCGACAGGCGCGGCGTAGTGAGCTACGGGAGCGGCGTAGTGGAGGGGCTCATCGTGGCGGATTATGCTCTGGGAGGACACGGCGGCGGCGTGTCTATGACCCAAGTGACCAGCATTGGCAGCGGCCAAAAGTGCGCTCAGTGCTACGATCTGTAAATATCAAAACATCGTTTAACGTTAGTCTACAGATCAGTTAATTTGTTTGTTTTTTTACTTGCTTTGCTAGCTATATATATTTATTCTCAAGAAACACGTAGCGTCATGCGTGCACTGTTATAAAAAGTATACTTTTGATCATATTACACTCACTTTGCTGAACATTTTTGTTGTTTTCTTTGCAGTGGTCAAGTGTTGATTGATGTCAGTGGACTTGCTGTATGGTTTTATATATAAAACATAGAGGAACGTGCGCGGCAAGGTGGGGCGGAGAAATGCATGCACGCACTTGACTTTGAATAAAATGTATATGCCTCAAGGTCATTGTTCTAATACTCATTATGGGCGTCGAAGACAGTAATAAACGAAATAATATAAAATAGTTACATTTTGATATAGTATAGGATACTGGTATACCGTGTGGTGCCGGCTAAGAATACCACCACACAATATCATCCCGTGGGCGCCGTAAAAGGCGACTATGGGAATTTATAGCAAAACCCCCCAATGAGCACACAACATAAATCCGTATCGGTTGTTGTGGCAATCTTTGGGGAGGCTTCTATACAGCAGTGGACGTTTTTCAGCTGAAATCAATGATATGTCAAATAAATTAACGATAACGTTTATGATGTCTCAACACTCCGAATATATGGTGGGCGTTGAAGACTAATACTAATAAATGAAAGAATAAAATAATTACATTTTGATATAGTATTGTATATTGGACGGTCTAATAAAGTTGAGGTATACTTGCTTGTTTCTGTTCGCACACAGATAAACAGGTCAGTAAATTGATAAATATAATAAAGGAACACTAACAGCCGAATACTGAAACGCAAGTTACTATTAAGTCCCGCTTTAAATATTCGAGAAACGCGTTTTCGGAAAACGGCCGGCTCAGGTAGGGTGAAAGCGAGATTTTAGATCAACTGGCGTTTTAGTATTCAGCTGTTAACGTCACCAATTATAAATAAAGTAAAAAGTAGACGTGGCCATTCCTTAAAAAAATGGTGAAAATAGGGTTTCGTCTCCTAATTCCACTTCTATTCCTTCATGAAAGAACAAATGTGGGTAAAGTAACGTTGAACTCTTAAATTTGGAATTACACGGGGTTAAGATGGCCTATGACGGGTAAAATACAGAAGAAAGGCACAGTAATTCCTTTCAGCTCTAGCGTTAAAGATCTTGGGCTAAATCTTGATCCTAATCTTAATTGGCGGTCCCAGGTTTCAAATGTGAGCCAAAAAGTGACGAGAATCCTGCGGTCTCTCTATCGCCTCAAAAACTTTCTCCCGTCTCGTACGAAGAAAATGCTTGTGCAGGCCTTAATTTTACCCATAATCGACTATGGTGATGTGTGCTACTTTGACCTGAATGCAGATCTACTCGACAAACTTGACCGTATTCTCAATAATTGCATTCGATTCGTCTTTAATCTCCGAAAATATGATCATGTTTCTGAATATCGATCTCTTTTAAATTGGTTGCCCATTCGCCAGCGCCGAAACATGAGGGCACTGACCACCCTGTTTTCAATACTCTACTCTCCCAATTCTCCTTCTTACTTGTCTTCGCACTTCCAATATCTGTGTTCCAACCATGATAAAAATCTTCGTTCTACCAATAATCGTCTTCTTCAATGTCCCAATCATCACTCTGACTTTATTCATTCTACCTTCTCCATCCTATCTGTTTTACTGTGGAATGCGCTCCCCCTTGAAATCAGGATGGCGGAAAATCGGCATTGCTTTAAAATAAAAGTGCGAAAATTACTTCTTGACAAGACTTCGGCAGATTTAGCTCGGCTCTGATTCTCGTATAAATACATATCTTTCTCATCACATTGGTAAATATTTATTATATATATGTATGTACGTGTTTGTTTGGTATATATATATTATATATATGTGTGTAATAGTTCATCATTCATCATTTCGGCCGAATGAAGTCCACTGCTGGACACAGGCCTCCCCCAAAGATCCACAACGACCGATATGGATGTGTTGTGGGCTCATTGGGGGGTTTTGCCATAATCGCCACGCTTGGCAGACGGGTTGGCGATCGCAGTTGAGTTGTTAATGTACTCGAAGGACGCTGCTGCCCATACTCTGGCTAATCCCTTAGTCGACTTTTACGACACCCATGTTTTGTTTTCATGTCTTCACATCTTGCCTGTCATATTTTATTGGTGCATCTACCTTGTTGTTCTCTGCATCACCTCAAGGTCGTCTGGTAGAAAATGCCTACGGTATTAAGACCGCCTTTGTACACTTTTACATTAAGCATAAATAAATAAATAAAATTATAACAGCATGTATTTTTACATTTTATAATCACGTTTTCGCGAGTATTACACATTATAATAAAAGACTTTTAAACGGATTCTATCGCGTATATTTTAGATATTTGTTTTTCCTGACGTTGAGAGTTTCATCAGCCCGTAAACGTCCACTGCTGAATCTCTTCTGAACCATCTAAATGTTCACTACAATTGATGGCACGGTTGGTGCGGTGGCTGATACAGTCAGCTGCTGCGCTCCGGGTCACGGGTTCGATTCCCGCACTAAACTAATTTTTGTATGATCTGTAGGCAGTTGTTCCGGGTCTGGCTGTATTGTCTGTGGAATTTGTGTCTGTAAACGCTCCCACGACACAGTAGAAATCCTAATGCAGGATAAAGATTATATGAAAAAAAAAATTGCCGTTCAAGGGAATAATGCTATAATCATCATGCTTAACAGACGGGTTCGTCATCGTAATATGTTGTTATTAGCACATGAGAGGATGCTGTTATCCATCTCTTAATATCAACCTTTAGTCGCCTTTTACGACACCAATGGCTGGAGAGGGCTGGTCTATTCATTGCCGACCTTACAGAATACCCTTATTTAACTGAAGTAAGGGTACTTCTACAACTTATCCACGTGCACCATTAAAAAGCTAATTCGTCCTAGGCATCTAGTATACACGTGAGTATCTAACCAATGCCCAAGAAAAGGATTATCGTGTTTTTCAACGAATGTTGCCAGGATACCGTTGGCGCTTTCACGCGTTCTGCTTAACATCGCTGCCGCTAATGATGGCATAGAAGTCATCAAAGCGCGCGTCAGCAAACATCCGTGACGCGCTACTAAAACGTGGAAGCCTCATCAGCATCCTAAAACCATTGTTATATTGAACACGTAGGGCGTTGTAGGCCTTCTGCGTATATCTCACCCACAGGCTGCACGTATAAAAAAAAGTTTGGCACTACTGCAGCGTGCAAACCTGCAAGTCAACATATTGCATCGGTACATGTCTGTTATATTTTTTTACCTAAGTCTTTATTTTAGATATGCTTTTCATACTACAAAAAAGAGCAAAATACAAGTTAAAAAAATAAGATTACCACTGAACCACTGCTCCAGTGTAGTTTAGCAAGTCTCAATGTTTTGTTGACAGCTTTCTAAAATCCATTCGAGATCCACGTTGTTGGATTCTAAATATAAATATTTAAAATATTTAAAGTTTACTATTATTTTATTTACAAAATAGCACGTGATGCAACATTATGCGCTTAGTGTTTAAAACCCTTGTCTATCAAGGTTTTAAACGCAGGTTAAAATGTGAAATATTAGATTATTTATTTGATAAACCTTAATTAATCGTTCGTATTTCCGTCCTGTTATATCCGTTACAATTTCTTCAGTCGTAATTTCAACACGTTTGGATACATAAATAATGTTAAATTTTTATATTTATTTATTCTATTTTTTACAAATAGATATAATTAGTAATATCTTAGGTTTTCGATATTACTACTCATTATTACTATAATACATAATAAAATACTTTTTAATGGATTACATCACGAACATTATAGATTTTTGTGTTCCGCACTAAAAACCTTCAAGACTCTGTAAGTGATTACCGCGTGCATCGAAACTAAGTTTTGATTAGACTTAGTCATCCTATGAGAGTTAATATTAACTCCTTGATTCCTACGCCGGATGCGGCGACGGTAATCCCACTTCTTTCAATTCTTAAATTCCGAAAATTACACGTTTCGAGTATTCACTTACCTTTCTACATGATTTTGTACGATAACGAATTCACAATGTACTTTCCCATGATGTTTTGATAGACAAATCTGAATTGGGGGGCGGGTTATAAAACAAAAAAAAACTATTCATATAATACCTAAGATCGTAATGGGGTAAAAAAATTACCATTGAATCTTTGTTAAAAATATAATTTATTGCGTTATACTACGAACGATAGTTATACCAAATATGTATCTTTTTTTTGTCGTTAGACTGAAGATAGATGTCTAAGCTTCAAGCTGAAACTACTGAATAGATTAGGTTGAAACTACAGTAAATGTTAAAGAACGGGGTAACCAATTGGCTGTAATTTTTCCGTTATTGGTTTTACAAGATGAGTAGTAGAGCACTGTCTATTTATTAATTATTCACCACTTGATTATAACAAAAGGAATCTTTATAAGATGCTGAATTTTAGTAGTTAAGATCAGTCGGTCAGTGACCCTCGAATGCACTATGAAAAAAAATCTTAATACTTTAGTACACCCTTCACTATTTACATATAGCACTGACGAACATAGCCCAATGTAAGGTCTTATTATCTACACAAATAAATATTTTTAAACTGGTTAGAAAGTTCCGCAATTGTCCATTTTTAAGTGTTTAATAAACAGCCATCTTCTAAAAACACTTGATATAAATAAGCCATCTTTACATACAGCAAATAATTGCCTAGGTAGTTTTATAATTTATTGCGAATTATTGTCACCATTATGTATAGAATAGCAGTTGTGTTTTCTCCTAAATAATACTTTATAAATTTTATTCTTATAATCGCTCAGGGAATCAGGAAGAAAACAACAGTTGAGAATAATGATAACAACGGATTTCTGGGGTGCTGTTCATCATTAAATACACAACTATAAAGAATAGACTTTATACATACTTAAATATATACATAACCATTTATATACCATACATACATACATACTTAAAAGTCGCTGAGAGGAAATGCTTTTTGACTCCTTTCTTTAAAACGTCCATAGAAGGGCTGTCACATAGTGAGTGTCGAAGAGAATCAGAGATCATAGCGGCTGGAGGTATGATGAGAAGTACGAAGGAGAAAATAAATAGATGTAAAAATTTGGAAATTCAACATCAACTTTCTCCGCCCATGGTGAAGGGCAAAGGGATATGCCGGAATCCTAACGGCTAAAACCTCTGAGGTGGTCATGTTCGGCACATAAGGGGGCTCTAGGACCTCATATGATCACATTAGAGCCGCACATTGGTGCCACGCTTACAGGCACGTCTTGGAGACGGTGACAGTAAAGCGGTCCCCCCTGGTAAAGGATTCCCCCGACGCCTCACTGTGCGTTATACTATGTTGCTATATTGTCGCTCGGTGTGGGGCCCACAAATTGTCTAATCTGCGCACCCGTGAACCCAGAGGCCCCTTGCCATATAGCGATGACAAGGGGCTCAGGCGTGTTGGATCTGGGCACCTGGGCGGTTGGTACCACGGTGCCTCTCGTCCTTCTCCGTGTGGGATCGGCTCTCTCCCAATCCCAAATCTCTGCAGTCTTCTTCTGGAGCATAACGCTCTCACAGAAGGAGACCACAGCACTCCAATGTTCATGCTCTGCCAACATGGCCGACACTACTGCTGGCAGAGAGAGATCTTGCCCGATCCGATCGACCAGGATCCGCCGCTCGGCAGCCCACGTAGGGCACTCTTTGAGCATGTGCTGTATGGTATCCTGGTCGCTATCACAGTGGTAGCACTGTGCCGTGACCTCGCGTCCTACCCTGTGCAAGTACGCAGCGAAACAACCGTGCCCGGTGAATACCTGCGTCGGGCGGTAGGTGATGCGCTCGTTCCTTCTGAGCCAGGCTCCGAAGAGCGGCAGGATGGCCTCGACGACGCACTTGGTTGTGGACTGCAACCTGAGGCGCTGCCGCTATATCTCGAGTGCGCGCCACCAAGCCAGCCACTCCAGCCTGTCGAATGCCCATGAAGGTGTACTTTCGTCATTCTGGAGGAGATGCCAAAGGCGGAAAGCGCACCAGAAGAGTTGCCGCCTCTTAGGATACTGTTCAAAACCCTCGAGCGATCTGTATAGCCACTCTGTGTTGCAGACTGTGAAGTTTAACTCTGCAGCGCTGGACTCCTGACAGGCAGGATGACCATACAGGCGCCCTGTAGAAGTCCACGGACCGCACGACCTCCCCGTAGAAACGGCGAACTTCCTCGCTCGGTCCCCTGAAATTGGGTAGCACCCGGTGTAATGCAACCACTGCCCTCCCGACTCGGGGGACGAGTCTACGGATTCCCGCGCGTCTTCCTCCGCTTCATGGTACCGTCCCTGCCTACATAGCGAACGTAACTATCATGCAGATAAGCCCCTGTGATTCTCTGCAGCTAGGGAGGGCACCGATGATGGTTTAGCGCCCCCCTAATCGTGCCCCACGGGATGGAGTTGATGGTGTTAAAGATGTCAAAGCTGACAACCAATACTATCTCACCCCGCTGGAACGCTACCTGCTCCGACAGCGAGTGGACGCAAAGAATCGTGTCGATGGTGGAGCGCCGTTGCTGGAAGGCATTATTTAACTCTTTTTAACGTGAAGAAATCTCCATCTTCTTCCTCTGCTTTGGAATGGAGGACAGCCGGCTTTTCATAAAAAAAAAAAATAGTTCCAGGACATTTTCACACGAGGGCGAATTTCCGCCATTGTACGAATTAGGACAGTTTATAACTAGACTCACTGGCAATAGGAGTTCATATTAAACTCTCTTGATATCCTTTCCAGGGGTGGTAACGGATATTCTCTTGCCGTCAATGCTTTAATGACGTCATTTTATGTGCGTTGATATAGTTACTATGTCATAGCTCTTTATTGATACACAAAAAATTGGCTACCAACTGTATGGCCTAAGCAATAGGTACTTTGGACTATTGGACTGATGCTTGTACCGCATCAATCATTTCGGCCGAATGAAGTCCACTGCTGGACACAGGTCTCCCCCAAACCCTCCACCAAAATGACTGATATGGGTGTGTTATAGGCTCATTGGGGGGTTTTGCCATAATCACCACGCTTGGCAGGCGGGTTTGCGATCGCAGTTGAGTTGTTAATGTACTCGAAGGACGCTGCTGCCCATCCTCTGGCTAATCCCTTAATCGACTTTTACGACACCCACGGGAGGAGATGGGGTGGTGGTATTCTGAGCCGGCACCACACGACGAGTACCGCATACTGTAGGCATATCTTTAGAGATTAACAACAAAATTTAAAATTTAAAACATGGTTGGTACAGTGGCTTATACAGTCGGCTGCTGCGCTCCGGTTCGTGGGTTCGATTCCCGCACGGAACAAATATTTGTATGATCTGCAGGTAGTTGTTCCGGGTCTGGGTGTATTATATGTGGAATACATGTCTGTAAACGCACCCACGATACAGGAGAAATCCTAGTGTGAGGCAACGTTTTTTAATACAAAAAAAAAAATACAAAAAAATACGGCTTATTGTGAAATTTATTGCAGGTTCTTGTATGCATGTAGTTTCTTTTTATCAAAGTCAATTAATTTGACTGTAAATATACTACAAAAATAAAGTTTTCAATGGCATACGTTTTGTTATTGTACAAAGAACTTGATATCAGTACCCAAGCCCTATAGAAAGTGGTTGATGACCTTTCTGATTTAAAAATATGGTCTGGTTTTAATGGAGTCAACTCACTCGTTGTGATTATCAGCCGTGTATTCGACCTTGCGCACGGAGCTGTTAGGTTGAACCAGCGAGTAATATCCATGCACGGCGTGCTGAGACTCGTGGTCACCTGTGCGAGGGTCTGACACCGAGTATGCCAAGTTGTATTTGGGATGAGCCTAGGATAAATTCCAGAAAAATTGCACTATTGGACTTTCAATTGAAAATATAGTTCTAAGAGTGAAGTCTGAATGACCTACGTATGTATCATGACCGTTGTAGTGGCCCACGGGGGCAAAGTTCTGTAGGGATACAACGTAACCATCGCCATGTCGTACGATACTCTGTGACGACGTGGCATGGCCATATCCGTAGGGAATAGCGTTGACAGCAGACACGAGATCACCGAAAATTAAGATCTAGAACATTGTTTTATATGTTAGGAAAATTTCACACGCTTTTTTATTATATTGTCCCTAAATTAGGACAAGCTACAAATTTTTTTTTTGCTTTTGGCAGTTCAGATTGGTTTGAATTGGTATTTTATAGTTTTTTTTTGTTTTGTTTAAAAACTTACTTTGTTAAACATTGTAATGTTTTTGTATATTACAAGTAATGTTAATTGATATCAGAGCTGTTATTTGGTTTTATAGAATATGATATTCGCTTGCTCCGGTCCAGTGAGGTGAATTACAAGTGCGTGCGTGTTTATTGACTCTGTGACTTTGACATTCACAAAATGTAATGTCTGATTCTAATACGAATATCAACACAATCCGTGTGGTGCCGGCTCAGAATGCCACCACCCCATCTCCCCCCATGGGTGTCGTAAAAGTCGACTAAGGGATTAGTCGGAGGATGGGCAGCAGCGTCCTTCGAGTACATTAACAACTCAACTGCGATCGCCAACCCGTCTGCCAAGCGTGGCGATTATGGCAAAAACCCCCCAATGAGCCCACAACACACCCATATCGGCCGTTGTGGTGATTTTTGGGGGAGGCCTGTGTCCAGCAGTGGACTTCATTCGGCCGAAATGATGAATACGAATATGTAACATGTATTTCACTTCAATTTATTTTAATTAAAACGTAGTTATGTTAATTATTGTGTTGTTAATTTATTCTTAAGAAATAATAGATATTAATAACACTTGGCTATTACAAAAAATAATTTGCAGTTATGATTTCGAAGCGTGTGCTATTAAATCTAAAAGGTGTCTATCTATCTATCAAACTGAAAAAATAATTCCCGTTAATTATGTCGATCACGTTGTTAGCGTGAACGTAAATGTGTTACTATATTTTTATATAATTACTGTATGAGAAGTATTTAAGATCTCAGGTGGGTATTAACAGTGCCTAAAGGCTCTGCTTAATATATCTTAAGTTTTGAATTTATTTTAATAATACATGGCTAAACCAGCTTTTTCTGGGGATAACCCTCTTTTTCCGCCCTGAGAAAGGCGAGGGTAAGCTAGACTCTTACAGGCTAGAACCAGCACATTCCTTCGACCTGTTTTGTGTCAGGGGAGCAGGATTTACCTGCGCATCTGGCGCTAGTAGCTCTTGGCCCGCTACTCATATTGGCAGACCCACTCCTCTGTGCAGCCTGAATAGCCGCATGGGCCTATAAAGAAGAGTGCCAGGAATTCGACGTGTCATCATTTCGAGCCTGTGTGTCGGGCCTAGACTGCCGCAAGTCCACCACCTGTAGGCCGCATCTCTTGCAGGTCGGAGAACTCGAATCGCCCCGCGGCGCCCAGTGCGTCTACTGCAGAAGGGGAGAGACTGGGTCACCTCCCTCTTCCGTTCAGTCACCTCCTTTGCGTATATCACCACCTTGTAAAAGGAGGCGTCACGGTGATGGCTTTAATTGCATATTTTTCCCAAAAAAGTTTATAGTAGTGATCGATGTTCAATATTGGTTATTTTTTGGCTGTTTTGGCTTAGGACTCGGTTTTGTGTTTTGGACACTTTTATTTTATTGTATTATTTGTTGCCCAGAGGAAATTCATCATGAACTTCCTTCGTTCCGGGGAAGGGCGAAGGGGTATGCCAGATTTCTACCGGCTAAATCCACTGGAGCGTTCATCTTCAGAATTAAAGGGGCGGCTCTAGTTCCTCATAGGATTGCTAGAGCCCCAGCTAGAGCTGTCCACTGATGCCCCACCTATAGCACATCTCAGAGGGGGTAATTGTAAAGGATGTACCCGAAACTTCACTGTGTGCTGTGCTGCTCACAAGGCGGCGCGTGACCACATGTCTGCACCACCATCTTCTTGGTGGGTGCACAAATTGGGGAATCTCACATTCCCCAATCTGTGCATCCACGCGTTCTTGGATACATATTGTAACATTTATTAAAAGAATAATATGTACTTAGGCGTCAAAGAATACCTCCTCATCGCTGTCAGCTGATAATGTTCCTAGAAGGCTGGTAGCATTGCCACGTTGAATGGCAGTGCTTATTCTTTGGCCAAAGAAAAGGCCACCCCTCTGATCATGCGAAGTGTCGACCAACCGTCTAGCTATATCCTTGAAAAGCTGACGTGCACTCGGACCCCATGACCCAAGCGTTTCGACCCCAAACGGCTCAAAACAATAATTGCCAATAAGGTTATTGTATTTGCGCCGTTTGAGGTCTTCAGCTGCAGAAGCGGCAGCGCCAGCATAGCTTGCCGTGCTTGGAAGATGGGATGGAGCAAGGGTGTCGACACAAGTTGCATCCCACACCAGAGGCCTACCCATCTTCCATGGCAGTAACGACATAAACATTTATTTGTGTATGTTTATGATCTTCTTGTAATTGCTGTAATTGACATTCATATTATGATAATCCAAATTATAAAAATGACTTCCGCCTCTCTCCTACCTTTTTGTCGTGCTACACATGATTCCTATACTATAATTACAAGCTCATACGTATACTGTAACACCTAAGTAACTTGTGGAGTGCAATAAATGTATTGAGTATTTGAATACATAATTATGGTAGTAGTAACAAGACAAGTTAAGAAGCAGATGGTTACCATATGATATATTTGATTATCTTAAATATTATAATTATTAATACCAAACAAAAAAATATGTACATGTAATGTTCATTAATATTATTGACACTGTATAGAGTGTCAATAATATTAATGAACGTTACATGTAGGAACATATTTTTATATGTTGGTTACAAATTGTTACTGTAGAAATGAAATGTGAATAAATAGTGAAAAGTCTGCGATACACTTGCTTAAGTTAACTACTTAAATAATAAATAAAATAATTTGTACAGGTATTCAGAAATATCAAAGCCAATGCGCAATTAGTTTTCTGCTTCTAATGTCTTGAACGTTTAATAAGTAATAGGTTATATTTACCACTGATCGACCGGTGGAAATAATTACTGATGTACTACTAGCCATACAAGAAATCTAGCGTGCGATCTACCTACATATACACATATCACTAATTATAGCGTAATATCAACCTCCGTTTTATTAACTATTATTATAAAACGTAGTTCTAAGTGTGACTACGCGCATCTTTATAACTTGGGGTACCTATGTTATTTGACTTTATTAGCAATAACATAAATTGTAGGAGATTAAATAATATTTTGAGTTAAAATTGTTTTTTAGACCACCGGAGACACGATACATTTAAATGGAAAATGTAGTAGTGTACCTACAGACCTTTATTAATTATTTTTTTAATTACAATATAAAATTACTGATTTAAAAATTTCATAGACATAAGAATAACACAATAAAGTGACACAGAAAATAAACTTTGGGGTAATTATAATTATGCGCCACTTGATTAGTTGTTTTCGTATAGTGCGTGTATCCCAGTTGGACCAAATGGGTTTCCAGCTCAGCGTATGCCAAGCGGTAATACGTGGCGCTGACATTCTGCTGGATCTCTTAGATGACTAAAGTATTGTACTTTTGTGTGGGAGTAATTTTAAAGTTTCGCTTGGATTCATGTTGTTTGGCGAGATCAGAAATTGTTATATACTCTCTCTCTGCTCTCAGACTTCGTTCGGGACATAAGGCCCTTAACAGGCTTGCATATCTTATGAAAAAGTTCCCTCCCCCAATTGCACTGATTGTGGTACAGTAGAGGACGCTCTCCATATTATGGTGGAGTGTATGCGGAACGAAGATCTCAGAGCTGAGCTACTCTTAAATCAGGGTATTGATGAAAAAACAGGTTGGAAGTTGTAACAGCATTTTGTCATATCCTCTTTCAAAAAGTGCAAGAGCACTGTATAGACTAGTATGGATCGGTATGCGTAGACGGTAATTTATATTATTATAGTTAACAGGTATAGATTTTAAAGGTATTTGTAATATAAGATGACGGAGGGATGGACGGAGCGACTTAGTCTTGTTGGCCAAGCTCCTTAAATAAAGAAAAAAAAAGCTTCTGTTCATACAATTTATAGTAAACTCTAGCTTGCGGAGTGATGTCGAGCAGCTTGGGAGAAGCCATGTCCAGCAGAGGACTGCAATAGGCCGAGACGACGATTTTGATGAAACTAAGCTTTACAATACCTTATGTAAAAATATCATTGGTCCGAGACATTTTTGAAACATCTCAATTAATAATGGGTTTTAGATTAACAATACCATACGGCTACAAGGAAAATTCTAAGTTAATATCGAAATAATTCAAAATACGAACTAATAACTACAGAAATCAAATATCACTGTTATTTAAATTTTAAAACCCGTGTGGTGTCCGGGTTAAGAATATAGCACCACTCCATCTCCTCCCGTGGATGTCGTAAAAGGCGACTAAGGGACTCTAAACCAGGCAGCGTTCCTTCTGTGGAACAGCAGCCATTCTGCGCGCACCAACCCGCCTCCCAAGCATGGTGAGTATGGCAAATTCCCCCCAAAATGATGACGAAATTGTGGAAATCTATGGGGGAGGTCTTTGTTCAGTAGTGGACGTTGCATGGCCGATATGGATGATATAAATTTTATGATTTGGAAAACCCTTACGTTACTCCTAGCATTATTTCGAAAGAGCTAGTTTTGAGATGGTCTGGTAATTATCGAACCGATGATATATATTGTTAGGCCAAAACTACGTTACCAAATAACTTAAGTGTTCAGAAATAAAGCAAGATTTCTTAAAGTTTTTAAAATCGCCAATTTTACGTTTTTTTTCATGTTCTGTTAAAAGGTATGGTAAACAATAACTTCATATTGTGAAGAAATATATTTTGAATTAATAAGCCTATTTCATATATCTGTATGTTTTTGTTTCTGTGTATGCATGGACTGTAAATAATATAATAAAATAATATTGTCTAGGTAAGGAATGTGATGTTAGGTAACCAAACCTTTTAGTTAGTAGGTAGGTAGGTTAGGCTATCCAAAGACAATTTATATCAAATCTTTACTACCTAATATAATGAATAATTCATCCTTGATATTATGAATAATATCAAGTGTGGAGCGCGCCTCTCTTTTCGTTTTTGTTATCAACTTGAAATAGTGATACTATAGTAAAATGTTGTTACATAATATGGAATTAGAACGTGAAATCATGGAGTTTCTTGCCCGTTCTTCTGCATAGAAAATCTATATCTTGGAACGCGGCAATTAAAGTCTTGACTATTCATAAGTGCCTATAAATGGTTTAAATGAATAAAAATCTTTTATCTTATCTTTATATATCAGTTTTTTATTTGTAATACCAGTGTTTTGTGCATCTGTACCAATATTATCGGACTACTATATCTAACTGCCTCACAATTTGCGGGCCTAATCCTTAATCCGTCCCTGAATAACATCGTACCGGCCTGGACGCATTACTGATGCACAAGGCCAAGGTCAAGTGTATGCTTTTATCAAAATATACTTGGATAACGATACATTAATTAACAGTCTTAATAAAGCGTGGTGAATACGTGATGCTATGGACAACCATGTGATGAGGAGGCGTCCTCCACTATTAGTCATGCCAACAGCCAGGACCAACTTACTGGCTGAAACACCTCTTACCCGAGCAATTTATATCATTAACGAAGTTCATATCAAAACTGATATATTCACAGTCCATTCATGTGAATTCGCTAGGGTATTTTTATAATGGTATATAATATATTCGTATGTGTTGTATGTATTGTTGAATGTCATGTGGTATGTTATTGAGTTGTTATTATGGTGCTAACTTAGTGTGATACTAATAGGTTTAAAAATTACTGTTTATATATACATGTAGAAATATATGATTGATGACCGCACTTTAGCATTGGGTCCTAAGCTGTTATGGTAGTTTTAAAGGAGTTATAAATAATCAAGTAGATTGTAAAAATCAAGGTCTTAAATGTCTAAATGAAAGGAATAAGTGGGTTATCACATTATATTTTCATTATCATCTCACATTCGTCGCATACATAAACATAAATAGGTAGGTTGTAGGTCAAACATTCAAATTACAATTATACAACGTGGAACATTCAGTAATGATGGTAGCCGTGGGCGGGGGCGGGAGCGGGGTGCACGGCAGGGGCGGAGTTGTGCACCACAGCGTTGAAACTGAAAATAAGTATACGTCAGTTATAAAAACTTAATTAATGAAAACAGTTTTTAACCCATGTTTTAAAAACAAAAGTTTTGTTATTAACTATCGTACATTATTGAAACCCTTTCACAAACTAATGTTAAATATAGATATTTTCCGACAAAACAGTTGCTCTTTTCCCGCAGAGCTAGTCATTCCTTCACAAGTCAATTCTACTTAAAGTCTAGCTATGGTAAAAGCTGAGTACGCTGATTGCTTTGTTTCACTTTCCGGAAGAGGGAAGGCCCTTTGGAGAACTTTAACTTACCCATGGTGGTCATCAGCGGTGTACTCGACCTTGCGCACGGAGCCATCAGGCTGGACTAGGGAGTAGTAGCCATGGACGGCATCACCGTCGCGGCTCTCGTGCTGGGACTTGTGGTCACCGGTGTGAGGGTCAGCCACGGAGTATGCGTACTCGTATTTGGGGTGTGCCTGGAATATATTAGCATACAGTTGAATGTTGATATAATAATAGTTAGGATAAAATTATGATGACACAGATACAGTTCTATATTGACAAATAACGATGAACTCACGTATGTATCATGGCCGTCGTAGTGGGCGGCTGGAGCAGCATAGTGGGCTACGGGGGCGGCAGCATAGTGGGCGACGGGGGCGGCAGCATAGTGGGCGACGGGGGCAGCATAGTGAGCTGCAGGGGCAGCATAGTGGGCTGCGGGAGCAGCATAGTGGGCTGCGGGAGCGGCATAGTGAGCTAAGGGAGCTGCAGCGTAGTGTAGAGGAGCGGCGTGGGCCTCGTCATGACGGACGATGCTCTGGGAGGACACAGCGTGGCCATGTCCCAGGAGACCAGCGTTGGCAGCAGCCAGGAGGGCGCCGAAGACTACAATCTGAAAAAGCAAGTCCAATTATAATTACAGATTTCAGTGTTTTTGCCTTATTTTCCCTTAGTTTAAGAACATAAAATGTTTGGGAAATGGGTTATAACTAATATAAAGCTTTAAACAATTTATTTTGATCTACTTATTTATATTACAATAAACATATTTAGAATTATAAAGCAACTCACTTTGCTAAACATTTTTGGTGTTTACTTTGTAAGAATCAAAAGTTGATTAATATCGTTGGTCCTGCTGTATGGTTTTATAGAACACGGCCAGCGCGTTCGCCAGCGCAGTGGGGCGGAGAAATGCGCGCGCGCACCTTGACTGTGTAACTTTGACATGTAACAAGGTCGCAGTTCTGATACTAACACTCGTACGTAGTCGTTGATTTGTGTCCGGATCTACTTTAATTAATTCGTAGGCGTCTATTGTTAATTAATCTTATGATATGCTTTAGGATTGTAAGCTATTTATAATCTTGAACCGTGAATTATCAATCACTGTGATGTAAATTAGGTTTAGAATTCCAGTTGGCAATATTTTTATGGTGTATTGTCTCAACTACGTATCATCGACATCATATAAGCCGAAGGACGTTCAATGCTGGAAAAAGACCTCCCGCATATATTTCCGCGACAAACCGGTTTCATACCTTCTAGCTACCTTCACCAGAGGAGTTATTCTAAAATAGTGTAAAATTTCCGTGTAGAAAACGTGTCTACAGAGATCGGTATTAAAATTCTAGCCATTACGATTGATGCTTAAGAAGACATATAATTTTATATACAACGTGTAAACCTATAAATGTTTATCTATTAATATTTTCTGCGCTTCTAAGATTAGTAGGTTTTAATACAGTATCTCTGTAGGCACGTTCTCGACACGGAAAGTTTTCACGCTTTTAGAATAGCTCCTCTGGTGAAGGTAGCTAGGAGGCATGAAACCGTATGTTGCGGAAATATATGCGGGAGGCCTTTCTTAAGCACTGAACGTCCTTCGGCTGAGAAGGAGCGTTAAAAATAGCTCCACAGGTCGTCTGTCCATCTTGTCGGAGCTTCGTCACACGCTGCGTTTGCCGAACCGTCTCTATTCGAGAACCTTCCTGCTCCAACGGTTACCGGTTCTACGAGCTATGCCCCGCCAATTACTACTTCAGATAACTAATCCTTTTAGCTATATTGGCAACATTAGTTCTTCTACCTTTCTTCTTCTTCAACATCTACATAGTTCGCTGATACGTGTACGAAGTAGTTTTAGTTGAAATTATTTTTTTAGGTGACTAATATAATATAACCATAAGGCATCGGTTTAACAGATTTTATCATACTTCTATATTTTGGCGTCCGTGTGGTGTCCGGATTGAGAATATAGTACCACTCCATCTCCTCCCGTGGATGTCGTAAAAGGCGACTAAGGGAATCTAAACCAGAGGGATGGGCAGCAGCGTCCCTTCTGTGAAATGGTAGCCATACTGCGCTCCCCAACCCACCTGCCAAGCGTGGTGAGAATTGGCAAATAACCCCCAAAATGATGACACAGTTGTAGAAATCAATATGGGAGGCCTTTGTTCAGTAGTGAATGTATTAATAGCCGATATTGTGAAATTTTGGAAACAGGACCATATAGCTTACGTATGTTTACCGCACAATGCAATGTCATGTACACAAAGTGCCTTAGATAGAGGGTACAAAACTTATTAGTGCTTATAAGAAGGCGTGCTCTAACTGGTGCAATTTACATAACAGGGATCTTGGAAGACCATGTAGTGTTGGTGACCACATGCCAGCCAGAGTTGAGAGTCCTGCGGACACTCTACTGGTTCTACTCCAGCCGACTAATGTTAACAAGCCGAAGACTAGGCCCTGAATGACTCTGGGGCATTCTGTATGCAGTGTCGCCACTCACATACAGCTGGCGACCTCGTCACAATAAGCCCTGCGTTTTGTATGCTTTATATCAAAAGGGTGAGTAGCCTATGTTAATCTGCCCTCCGGTATTGCGTTTATCCCATGGTGAGATAATGACTGCCCCAGAGGGATTCATTTTTATTGTGCTTCAACAGTAAAAAAGGTATGAATATGTAACTCATCAGAAATTAGCTTAGTTTCCGAAGATAATATTATATTAATATTATATTAAACTGGTTGTACTTGAATTATAGTACAACCAGTTTTCTGGGATTAATAATTGATAAACAATTAAATTGGAAAAATTATATTAATAAAATTAGTAAAAACGTCAGCAGTTCAGCACATGCCCTGCATAAACTGGCGGCATCTGTCAGCACCCATACTTTACTTACAGCATATTACGGACTTTTTGAATCAATATTGAGGTTTGGAGTGATTTTTTGGGGGAACTCGAGAATTAAAGATATCGCTTTCAAAATACAATAATGATGTGTACGGGTTATGTTTGGAATGCAGACTACTGACAGTTGTAAGTCAATGTTTGCAAAGTACAAAATTCTTACACTGCAGTCTATTATGTAATGGAAGTAGCATTGTCAGTAAGAACTAATCCACAGGGTTCATCCTGCGACCACGAACCCTGCAAAGTATTCGAAACATCAGGAAAAACATTAATCTATAATATACGCGATGTAACCCGTTTAAAAGTATTTATGAGTAATAATCGCGAAAACTTAAGACATTACTATAATCCACATTTGTTTCCACGATAGTCATATGGTCTCATTAGAAGTAGACGCAATAGGGATAAACTCTGTGTACATCCATTTAAGACCGCATTGTTACACAAAAGTATAATATGTTTGGGTCCAAAAAAATCTAATAAAACTCCAAACCCGATTAAACAATTAAATTCGAATGTATTTAAGAAAAACCTGTTACTCGTAAAATGTTATTATCATTAAGTGACTTTTTAAATGATACTCTTTATTAATATAATCACTTTCCACTTTCACTAATATGTGATCCTATAATTAAAATGTACCATCTTTTCTACCATATTTTATGCAAATAAAATTAATTATTATCATATTATTATTATTATCTACATGTTTCTCTATGACACGGGTCTATATCTCCTGTAAGGGGTAATCCGGTGTTTTGATAGGCTTACGCGGGGACATGGGTCCAACACGCAGAGGCCCTTTAGCGAATTTTAATCTTAAATGTAATCGGACACTAACCGGGGACTCTCCATAGCTGCACTATAAAATGCAGTCTCGGATTGTGCCCGGAGGTGTAAAACTATTGTATGAAATGGAAACTATAAGTATAAGGTCGATTGCAATGGGTGCTAAATGGATTTAATACTAAGAAAAACGGGAAAACGGCGTCTGCTTTTCAACCTTTAAAGTGAAATTCTGTGGCAGACGGTGACTCGACACTCACAAGATGGGCCCCCTAAATGGCCACCACTACAGGCGATAAGGAGCAACACCGTTGTGAGCGGCTAGGGGTGTAGAGACGTGTGGCACCGGTTTCACCATCGCGCGTCTTGAAGACTGGGAGCGGGTTTCCCCTTTATTACGCTATTAGACACTTCCGCCCCCGAGCATATAGCTCTGGCGGCCCCTCTCTGATAGGCCAACTAAGGCAAGCCAGAGTTGAAAATCCTACGGGCACTCATGGGGTACCACTCCAACCAACCAATAAAGGCAAGCCGGAGACGAGGCCCGGACCGACTCTCTGGAGCATTCGGGTACGCAGTGTCGCCACTCACATTCAGCTCGCCACAAACTGCCCTGCGTTCTGTAAGCTACTTAACATACTTTTTTTTCTTATGATATACTTTTTTTTTATATCAGAAGGTAGGAAGAAATCAAGCAGCTACTTTAATCTGCCCTCCAGGATTACCTTATCCCATGGTGAGATAACGTTTGCCCAGAGGGTTTTTATTATTTATTATTATCTGCATATATCTCTATTACACACTATTATTATCTACATGTCTCTCTATTACACGGGTTTATATCCCCTGTAAGGGGGAACCCGGTCTTTTAATAGGCTTACGCGGGGACATGGATCCAACACGCAGAGGCCCTATTATTATTACTCCTTTCGTATTTCATAATTAAGTATCAATATAGGTATCTAAGTAATTCAATAAATTGTAATATTTGTACGCACTTATACATGTAGCACTTATTGATTTTTGACACCATTGCATTATGTTATTGTATTGTAATTTACACATGTTACAGCAAGTAAATGTATCTTTATCTTTACTAGGAGCTACTGTTTTTGTATCTTTTACTATAATCATCATCATCATCATTTCAGCCGAATGAAGCTGGACACAAGCCTTCCCCAAAGGTCGGCATAACTACCGGCCTGGGTGTGTTGTGTGCTTATTGAAGGGTTTTGTCATAATAGCCACGCTTGAGGTGGAGATCACAGTTGAGTCGTTAATGTACTCGAAGGACACTGCTGCCCATCCTCCTGCTAATCCTATACTCACATTTTGCGACACTCACGGGATGAGGGGTGTCGGTGCTATGCCTAGCCGGCCGGCACTAACTAGTGTATATTAAAGAAATAAAAATATCATCTCAGGTAAAAATTGAAGTGGTGCGATTTTTGAGATGACTAGTTTTGGTTTGATTAACAAACGCTGATTGCCAGTGAGTATCTCAGAGCACTTCTAGATGTAGTTGGAATATGCAGGAAACATCCGTTTTTTCCGTAGATATGTTATTATCTACTATTTATGGTTAGTTGTTAATGTTGGGTTAGTCTTTTTGGTCATATATATATCGCACTTTTAAAAGATACAATGATAAGAGATCACGATTTAGAATTGTTGAAAATGCATTTTATACATGCGACTCTTACCTTCAGAATCGATATCAAGTAGTCAGGACAGGAGAACATACGAGTGAACCTAAATTAATTAAATATTGCGTTACGTAAGGTTCCATTATGGGACCACTCCTGTTCCTCATTTACATAAACAGCATAAATAAAATAGGTCTGAAAGGAAATACTTTACTAAACGCAGACTGTACGTGCCTGTTTTACTTTGGACTGTGTTATAGATTCTGTAATATAGGAAGCAAAGGATGATCTAATTGTCTTAGAAATATAGTCTTTGAATAACTTATATAATATACATACATAATCAGTCCATTACTGTCGCACTGCCGGGCACAGGCCTTTTTTCACGATGAGAAAGGATAGGTCTTAGTCCACCACCCTGGCCTAGTGCCGGTTAGCGGACTACACACGCCATTGACAACATTTGTGAAGCCCTCTCTCGATGGTCTCCTCACGATGTTTTTCCTTCGTTAATGCAAGTGATAAGAAAATTCTGATCCGTACACGAATCCGAAAAGTCAGAGGTCCGGGCCGGGATCGGACTCAGACCCGGAAGACATCATGCATCTTCATGTGACATCATGTCATGTATGGAAGACACGTTTTCAACCAATAGGCTATCGCTGCTTAGTAACTGGTGAACTTAATAACAATAAATGCCTTAAAACCGACAACTTTGGTTAAAGTTCTAGACCATATCACCTTAATTGTTAGTGGCATTGTATTGATCAAGGTAAACCAAGAAAAGTATCTCGGACTTACGTCCGATAACCAATCACAATGGAAACCACAATAGAGAATGAACGATCTAAAATATTCTGTCTGGCAAGTGCATCTGACACCTCGTAAGTAGGTAGACAATACTTCATATTGACTACCATAGTAGTATTGAAAGTTCATACACTTAAATTAACCGGAGGATGGGCAGCAGCGTCCTTGGCAACTCAACTGCGATCGCTAACCCGTCTGCCAAGCGTGGCGATTATGGCAAGACCCCCAATGAGCACACAACACACCCATATCGGTCGGTGTGGTGATCTTTGGGGGGTCTTGCCATAATCGCCACGCTTGGCAGACGGGTTGGCAGCAGTGGACTCCATTCGGCCGAAATTATGATACACTTAACTATCTAACTCCAACTGATAACATCTATAGTGCAACGAAATTGTTTATTATTCGACAAATTTATCAATACAATATATCTATCTTAATACATAAAATCCTAAACAATAGTAAACACACTCAATTAAAATTAAAAAAAAACATACAGGTACAAATCCGTAGTTCAAGATGGGCACAGGACATACAACTATATAAGCCTAGAACTAATTATGAAATAAATATGTATTAGGGGGAGCACATATTACAATTGGTTTCCTGACCAAATAAATGTCATTACCTCAAAAGGCGTAACCTAAAAAAATCTTAACAGTGTAAAGTGTTCCTTACATATATATACAAAGCTCATAACTAGTTTAGCAAGAAGCAAAAAAGATATTTTGGATTTACCTACTTATTCGAAAAGTTATCACGGAATACCGTTGACAACTTCACGTCTACGATGCCTCGTAGGACTAGTCCAGGGTAGTTATTATGGGCAGGCATGTCGCTTACCATCAGGCGAATGACTTACTCGACACGTTGCCAAATTTTAATAAAATAATAACGATTTCATAATTTCGTTATGTTTATTTCTTAATTGCATTGTGTAACTCATTAAGAAGCAAATAGTTATTACACGGAATGCCTGTCGACAATAGTTAGTAATCTGTTTGTTATATCTGATACATAAATATTAATAAACCGCGTAACTAGAACGCTTTTTGCAATTCCAGTTCGGCATGAAGTCATGTTTCATGATTTTGAAAGCGGTCTGTTAAATTGCTGTAGAAATTATTTAAAGGTATATCTATGGTAACTTATTTCTACGTTACGGATCTTCCGGAGAACACAAGTCGTATATCTTCCCGTGAAGTTCAGGAGGAATTGTGTAAAGACGTATGTAGACTTTCATCATAGGAACTGTTTTGTTTAATAAGAGGTAGGCTGACAAACGTTTTGTAAAATCTGAAGATTAGTTGGATAGTCCCCCGCTTCGGTTCTTGGAAGTATGTTGAAACACTCAGCGTCTGTAGACGTACTTAATAGTTTGCCTTACAGTTTCGTATAAGGCTCCGCAAATTTGTTTCTGTATTCACTCTACTCATTTAGATTTCTTTTGTCTCCGTTTTTATTTCATTCATAATTAATACATAATATTTCTTGTAGATTCTGTAAAGTTTCCTTTAGTGACTGTATCCTGGTTTGTATTTCTTCATTTAGCAGATTCTTTGCGTGTTAGGTATTTTCGGGTTATGACACAGGTATATACCAGCTACTTTCAACAGGTAGTCTGTTAGGTCGCAGGCCATCCCACGATGCGGTACGTAGTCTCCACTTAAGAACATATTTGAGTGAATGCCGAATGTAACAGGTCATTGAGGAAATCTATGGAGGAGGCCTTTGTATAGCGGTTGACGTACTTCGGCTAATATGATGATGATAGGTGTGGCAAATTTCCTTTGTTTTTAAACTTTGTCACGCACTAGGATTTTTCTTGTGTCGTGGGTGCGTTTACAGACACAAATTCCACACATAATAGACCCAGACCCGGAACAACTACCTGCAGATCAAACAAATATTTATTCCGTGTGGGAATAGAACCCATGACCCGGGGGTCGCAGCAGCCAACTGTATCAGCTACTGCGCCAACCGTGCCGTCAAAATATTTGACAACAATGCATAGGAGGACAACCTCAACAGTGAGTAGGGTGCAGGATAGCGGCAACAGTCTCCTGGACAGCGTTAGGTTGCTAACACGTGTATGTAAGGTCTGATCTGAACGGTTACACAACGTACAAACACCCAGACCTGAAACGACTGTTTGTGGATCATACAAATATTTGTTCCGTGCAGGGAACGAACCCGCGACGCGTTGCGCAGTAAGATAATCGCTGAACTGCGCCAAACGTGCCGTTAAGCATTAAGTAAGTATTAAGTATTCTGATATAACTACGAGTATTATGATAACTATGATATCATTTATTTAATTTCAGGTTCGGTGGAAATACATCATGTACTTCCTCCACCCCGGGAAAGAGCAGAGGGGTACGGTCTCCTACCGGCTAAAACCACCGGAGTGGTCATCTTCGCGGGGGAGGCTCCAGGAACTCGAATAATCTCCATCACGCCTTTAGGCATATCTCGGAGGGGATGACTGTAAGGCGGTCAACCCCTCTAGCGGAGAGAAGGTGACTGTAAAAACGCCACCGCCCATACACTTCTCGGGGGGATTGTAAAGGAGCCCCCGAAGCCCGGCTATGCGCTATGCTGCGCACAGCGGCACGTGACCACGTGCGCACTGCTGTCCTCCCGGGGTAAAGTTACCTCCCTACCGCTGGAACGAACGAGTCCTTCATCCTGGTTGTGGGTCTCTTAATTGAAGAGTCCACTTAGGTAGATACCACCGTAGACAGATATTCTGTGTATAGTGTTTACGAATATCTCGAGGGGACGAGCGCAGTGTAGTGTCACTTAGGATTAGTCTTGGGTAGCATTACAATTGTTATGGTCAGGCATGACATTTACCACCAGGCGAATAGGCGAATGACTTGCTCATCTCATCACTACTATGTATACAAAAAAAGAAGGAGTTTTTAAACATTACTGTGTTGCGGTTAGAAGTGCACTGTAGTTAGTGAAATTACTGGGTGTAAGACATCAAATATCTAGTGTCTCGAGGTGGCAAGCACAGCATGGTGCCACGCAGTACTTACTAGTCCTGGGGTAGCATTACACTTGACATAGGCATGTGTCCAAGCTAATGACTTGTTTGTCTCGTTGCTCGGTGTTACGTTAACCCAGAGTATAAGCATGCAGCCTTTAAATTAGGATAATCCGGTTATAGCCCTAAGACTGAGCCACATTCAATCATGTAGTATTATTAATGTAGTGCGGAATGAAAGGCGGAAATCCCCTTTCTGTTCTGTGCTCCAGTAGTCGATAAGCGCCTCGGGTGCAAATACTTTTTGCAATAATAATAATTTTATATCGTCTAGTATTAAAGTTATACGTTTAGACAATAAGCGTTACTACGATACGGACAAAGGTATCAATCTCATAGCAAGAGCATGGAGGATCTATCTATCTATCAGCAGACTTGTTGTAGTTTATTGTATGTTTTGTCTAATAGGTATTATAAGTAGGTAGGCTATTTTAGAAATATAGGCGTATGACTTGGTCTTTTTAAATATTTTTGTTGTACCTAAGAGTCAGCTACTAACCTTTCCGATCTAGTTAAAAGAACAGATAATTAAGGATATTAGTAATTATGGCATTCAAGGCCATACAAACTACTTTGTGATTGTAAGTATAATGTACGATTAGCAAAATAAAAGAACAGCTAAACAAACATGATATTTTATTTTGATTTCTGCGAACTTATAACGTATGCGCATAATAATACATAAGAATTTTTATTTATGTTAGTGAAACAAATAAAACGTGTTACTTAAACAATAACATTATTGATAAAACGGTTTTATAACATTTTATTGACCAAGCTATTGCTAGAGTGAGTCGAGTCAAAAGTATTTGATAGATTGCGCACATGTGATCGCGCAGCCTACGCTCTAGATAAATTAACGCGATATTTTTTCTTATGTGGGTCAGGTTCAATGGAAAGGCTTAACATTTTTTGTTTACCACCAAGATTAACTTATAAATATAATGTATGATTTTGACGTAGTTTTATTTTTATTGCGATTTTTAAGTTTTGTTCTCTCAGGGTCATACGTTTACACTTGACAACGGTAATAATAATTAGTTTTAACACCCAGTTAACTTTTTTGTGCAATTTACATCTGATATGCTGAAGGTTCCGTGCCCTGTTGACAGCTGATTTACAATATAACTTTTTTATATACCCACTATTAAAACTGCGATCAATCGGTCATCAGTGTGGTGTCCGGATTAATTATTAATAGTATAGTATCACTCCATCTCTTGCAGTGAATTTCATAAAAGGCGACTCTAACCCAGAGAGATGGGCTGCAAGGTCCGTCCTGTGGCACAGCAGCCATTTTACGCTCAATAACCCGCCTGCCAAGCGTTGTGAGTACTGGAAAATACTCCCTAAAACGATGACACATTTGTGGAAATCTATGGGGGAGGCCTTTGTTCAGCAGTCGGTGGATGGCCTTTGGTTATTAAGATGATGATGTAAGCAGGCCAGTACTCAGTCATATATTTCAAACTCTTATCTGTCTTGATCTGCGTTATCTGCATACGCCTAGCTTACAGTCATCATTAATTACGGGCAACCAATTTTTTCTCTGTCAACTGTATAAAGGCTTTTTCTGCCAGTTAGTATTTTATCTTTTTCTACCTCAACGCCAAAGAGCTTTGTGAACATTGAAGTACGGAATACCATAAAGATCTATATTGAGATACGAAACATCAACTCCGATTTATGTCGCTAACTTAGAATAATAACATTAACTTTCAAGCAGGTAACAATATGATTTTAGCAGAAGAGGTGTTGTTTGACTTAATCTACACCTAAACTACGCTTAGAGCGTTTGATTCAGGTAGGTTGTAGTTCTTTAAAAGTTCGAAGATTTTTACAGACTTGGATTTCAATTATGTAGGTACCAGGTATGTTGGTTTTAGTTATTTTATGTATTAGATTAATAAGGTATTAGGTACTTTAGCGTAGTATAATAATATGTTTATGTAAAAATAAATAATAAACTATAGGCAGTTTTTAATTGGATATTCTGTTGTCTGTTTGAGTTTACTTTCATTATTACTATTGGACTATTAACGTTAGCCTACTTCTAAAATAAACTATCCATTATGTGATAATTACTCGAATTCCATTACAAGGTACAATTTCGGCATATAGTTTAATTTTATGAATATAACACGCCTAAACGGTGTTTTTAAAGTTTGCGCTTGAGTACATTTAACTGCGGTTAATGAAATTAAAACATTCTTGTTGCCATGAGCCTTGGTTGGTACTTGGTACTTGACCACTGGCACGTTTTCTAAGAATGTTGAGCCCATTGTATCTATGTAATAATAAATGTTACAATTATACTAATACAAACGCAGATATGTAATTAGACCATGAACATTTCTAATATAAGTAGTAGTCCATTTTATCAATATTTCAAGGTCTTTGGACGAATGACAAGCGTTTGGACTAAAGCAATCGGACGATAATAAATCGATCAAAATTAAGAGTCAACTTAAAAGGTATGATCAGATAACGATCTATTGACTAATAGCAACAATACTTTTGTATTTAACTGCCCTATGAATAATATATACCGCTTGAGGTCTTTGTTCGTTTGTTTTGTGTGATCCGTCGGATGAAAACCGGTAGTGATCACCGAATGGTAAGGCACATTGAATATTAATCTCAAAGTTGAAAGGTCTCTTCTGATGAGGTCTACGCTCCGGCCCTCTAATGCTCATTACCAAAACCCCGAGAGCTTTCAACTCGAACTCCAAAACCGCTTCGAGTGCCTAGAACATTGCGTATCTGAGGACGATTTAAATGGTAGGTTTGTAGAAACTGCCTAAATAGTTGGGTCTAAGTTCTTTAAAACCCAACGTAAAGATAGATCAAAAAAGTTCTCCGGTCACACTCTTGACCTCCTTTGATCGATCTCGATCTCGATCTCGATCTGATCTCCGACCTCGGCAGAAAGACTCGCCATGACGCTGCAGTTGTCCGGTGATACTGAAGCACTGCTCAATAGACGGATATGGAAGTCTTGTGATACGATATCCGCATCTTTAATATCAACGTTGTAAAAGAGGCGATTGAACGGAATCAAGGCTCCAAAGTGTTCGCAAGAGACAAGTCTATTGGGCAAATTGCCTCGAGCGCAGGTTTGATGACTTCCAGCCTCCCGAAAAGTCACGGCATAGTGCCACCACTGTGGAGACGATCAGGATACCGCACAGCACACGCTCGAAGAGTACCCTGCGTGGACTGCCGAGCGGCGGATCCTGGTCGATCGGATCGGACAAGATCTCTCTTTGCCAGCAGTAGTATCGGCTATGCTGGCAAAGCAGGAAAATTGGAGTGCTGTGGTCTCCTTCTGTGAGAGCGTAATGCTCCAGAAGGAGGTCGCAGAGCGGGATCGGGAGAGGGCCGATCCCGCTCGGAGGAGGAGGACACGGGGCCGGGGTAACAACCGCCGCGGCGCCCGTGTCCAACACGTCTGAGCCCCCTGTTGTCTTTATAGGGGGCCTTGGGGGTCGCGAGCGCGCTTATTGGGAAATCTGCGTGCTCATACCGAGCGACCCCTGGGAAGACAGCGGTGCGCATGTGGTCACGTACCGCTGTGTGCGCAGCACAGCGCATAGTGAGGCCTCGGGGGAATCTTTTACAATCCCCTCGAGGGATGCCTGGGGGGTGGCCTCTTTACAGTCGCCTTCCCTCCACTAGAGGGGATCCACTTTACAGTCATCCCCTCCGAGATGTGCCTAAAGGTGTGGCACCAACGGGTGGCTCTAGATGGAGATTATTCGAGTTCCTGGAGCCTCCCTTCGGTGCCGACGATGATCACTCCGGTGGTTTTAGCCGGTAGGAGACCGGCTCGCCCCTTCGCCAAAAACAGGTGGTTGGGTTTGCCTAAGGCATGTTCACACACTGCAAGGCAAACCCAACCACTATCTTCGTTTTGACCAACCTCAAGTCCTCGCGAAAGAGAACCGATATGTACCAAGAATGTTTCGTGAGGCTATTGAAATTAAAAAACATCCTAATTTTAATAGAGAAGATGGTTGGCAGGTACCACCTGTTTGGAATCCAGTTATTAAAATAATAAAGTCCCAAACAACATACCGCACTAAAAAACATCAAGACACTGTTAGTGATTACTGCGTGCATCGAATGCAATTTTTTGATTAAAATTGTACGGTAGATAAAATAAAATAACTTTTTTAAATCTGTAACGACGCGTCACCTTAGTCGTCCTGCGACCACGAATGCTGCAAAGCATTCGAAACGTCAGGAAAAACAAAAATCTATAATATACGCGATATAATCCGTTTAAAAGTGTTTTATTATGAGTAATAATCGCGAAAACCTAAGACGTTACTAGACAAAAGGCAGTTAATTTTACAGTTGCTAGTTCATTCAATAGATTATCAGTTGAGGTAGGTACTGGGACTTTGATTTAACGTAATATTAATGAAATAAAACATTGAATTAAAATACAATACTTCATGCTCAATTGATCGCTTGTGCTCTATTTTAGCATGTGCAGAGCTAGAAAACCATATGTTAATGTATATACCGCAAGTATCCAATTTTTGTTATTTATTACTACTATGGCATAAATATTAATGAAGGTTTAAAAAATAATAAATACATTTTCGTTTGTGGTGACAGTTTTTTTTTTTTTTTAAAACGTTGCCCCACACTAGGATTTCTCCTGTGTCGTGGGTGCGTTTACAGACATACATTTCACACACAATACACCC
The DNA here is from genome assembly GCA_947459985.1 of Diloba caeruleocephala. Classification (NCBI taxonomy): domain Eukaryota; kingdom Metazoa; phylum Arthropoda; class Insecta; order Lepidoptera; family Noctuidae; genus Diloba; species Diloba caeruleocephala. Next base: position 19,829,086 of record OX381610.1, read on the forward strand.
AGACCCGGAACAACTACCTGCAGATCATACAAATATTTGTTCCGTGCGGGAATCGAACCCGCAACCCGGAGCGCAGCAGTCGACTGTATCAACCACTGCACCAACCGTGTCGTCAACTTTAACATCGATGTACTTCTAAAATCACCTGAAACCATCAGATATTTTTTTTATTTACATTACTTTGGAATTTAACCCACAGGGTTATTGCAACCTCCACTACATGTAAAGATAATATTTTTACAAATTGTAATTGATAAGTTGATAACAGTGCCCCAAAACCATCAAGAATTTTTAATCTTTGTATAGATGTATACGTGCCATTTCCTGTATTGGACCTTATTTTTGTTGTTTCTAGTTTACATCAAAGAGTATTGTATTGTATTAAATGTTGCATTTTACTTCGCTTTGTATATCATTTGCGGAATAGAGTTACCAGTAAACAGGATTGTTACGAATGTCAGTATACGTAACCAAGGTTTGGTATTTGAAGTATTCACGTCATGGACACGTCGGTTTGCTTAGTTAGGAAGTGATCTAACATAGCGAACAGACAGTCGCATACCTATCGCCATTTATTATATTGGTACACACGGGGTTCCATGTAGTTATCAGCAAAGGATAGACCACCCGTCTCCATCCATGTTGCTGTAAAAGGCGAGAAAAGATTAATATGAAGTGGTTGGACAGCACAGTCCCCCCATGTGCTAATAAAAACACACTGCGGTCTCTAATCTGCCAGCTAACCGTGGTGATTATGGCAATATTTCCTATAAATTATTATTATTGTGATAATTGGGAGGCGCATGTTCAGCAGTGGACATGTAGCAACACACGTTTTAGACTTCATTATATTAATACTCAATATTAAGAAATTATTTACCAGTTTAGTAATAAGTTATTCATTAATCTCAGTCCTGTCATAAAATAACTTAATAACAGTACCATTTCTAGGCTGAAGAAAAATTAAACGGCATTGAATTAAATTGCATTTTAATTGCTATGACACAAGCTTTTCCTTACGGGGTAAAAAGATACGAGTTTAGATAAACGGCAAAAACCTTTAGCAATTTGACACTCAAGTTATACGGTACTTGTGAATGCATTTGATATTAAAAGATATGTTTTGAATTGGATTCATATTTAAGGTGTTGCACACACAATATCCTCTTACGTGACAGGGCTTTTGTTACTTGGAAATCACATGAATGTTAAATTATAAATGATCTTTCTATCTTAGCCGTTCGGGCATTTCCTACTAACTGCCTCTGAGTGGGAGTTCAACGACTCGTAGCACATCATTTTTATCAGCATATTTGTGTTATGATGAATGCGTCAATTTATTCCATGAAATTGTTGTGATAAATTATGTTTTTTATTGTTTAAACGCGGTTAAATGGATTCTTTTTTATTTTCTTTCGGGATTGGATAATTAAACATTGTTAGCTGTCAAATGTTCGACGTGGGGGTGGAAACATATTCCTAGCCACCAAGAATAAATAAATACAACCCTTGCAGAGTGCAGTCGTTGCGTCCACAAAATGCTGTATGTATCTAATAATGTAGGTATGTTATCTTTTATTATTATTTGTCAGTATTAAGTGTATAGTCTATGTTTACCTGCGTCCAAAGGAGGACGCTACAATGATTATTATTGTTGACATGGCTAAGTTATATAACGAAACATGCACTTGTTTCTAATCATTTAATTACATATCTATATTTTGTTATCGTAAGTATTTTCTTTAAGATTTTATAAAATAGTTTGTCGCACCGAAAGCGCCTTTCTGCCTTGAGGAAATTTAAAAATGAATGTTGAATTTCTCGCGGGTTTTATTCTTAATATTTCGTAAACACGAAGAACATTTAACTTATAATTACAGTGAGTTTATATAAAAAAATTATATCGTTATGGACTAGACATGTTAGAAGAAACCTTTATGCTAACACGGTTTGTTTAAAATAATGTATGTTAGAGGTGAAGGTTCCTCTCTCATAGTAGATGGGACTTCATGAGCTCTCTTAATTGCTGCCTGAATACAACGGAGTACATCATCATACGGTACAAGTGCCTCGTGTTCGGGTTTTATCAATTCGTGAGCTGCTTCGTGTTTGCTATGACTAATTGATTCTTGAGATTTTTCTTCAGATTCTTCCCTAGAAGCTACTTTGGATTCCTCCTTAGATTCTGTTGTCTTTTTTCGAGATTCCTCTTTTAACTCTTCTTTCGATTTCTCTTTCGAATCTTCAGATTCAGACTTCTCTCCAGATTCTTCTACAGATTCCTTGGATTGTTTTTTAGATATATCCTCATGTTTTTCTTTAGAATTTTCAGTAGTCTTTTCTTCTTTGGACTCTTCCTCGGAATCCTTCTTAGATTTCTCGGGCTGATTTACATTGGACTCTTTGTCAGATTCTTCTTCAGAGTCCTCTTTATCAGATTCTTCTCCAGAGTCCTCTTTGGATTCTTTCTTTAATTTCTCCTCATGTTTTTCCTGGGACTCATCTATCTTTGGAGACTCTTCTTTGAATTCGTTTATAGGTTTACCGTAGTGTTTTTCTTCTGATGCTTCTCCAGACTCTTTCGATTCCTTTTCATTATGGTTGTCATGAATCTTGATCTCATATTTTTCTAAGCCTTCCTCGGATTCTTCGAGTGACCCTGCTTTCAATGATTCATTTTTTACGTCGTGGCACGGTGGAGATGATTCTTTATTTTCTTTTACTTCAACTTTTTTTCCTTCCACGGCAATCGGCAAGAAATGTTTAACAACAGCATTAAACCTGCCCAAAATAGACACATATTAATCACCTTTTCTTCAAAATAATAAGTCAAGAAAACAACAACTATATAATTTATTTTTAAAAAGGATACCCTGAAATGTCGTCAGCTACATATTGCACTTCTCGAACATACCCATCGGGCTGGATAAAAGAATATTCTCCTCGGACCACAGAGCCATCGCTAAGTTCACGTTGTGCCTTGTGGTCACCAGTGTTTTCATCATAAACGACGTAAGAATATTCGTATCCTGGCGCTACCTGATACAAAAATAAACCATAGCTCACTGTTTGCAATATATGTTAATAGTATATATGTCATATTATCTTGTCATACATACCTCCTTAGTCGGTGTAACAATTACGGGAACATTTGGGATCGGCGATTTCAAGGTTAGGACATTCGCATTGGGGTTCACGGCTGTGACTGTGGCAACTGGTTGGCCAGGATAAATACAGGGCGACCCACAAGGTAAACCATAACTAGATATATGAGGTACAGAATTGATTTCTGATAGTCTCGGGCTTTCTATTGACGCGTATGGAGCACCATATTGGTAATATTCCATGGGGATGACTTCGCGTCCTACGTAGACATTGGAGTAAGAAGATCCAGTTGCGACACCTATTAAAGCGATGCTTAATATTGATGCCAACATGATCGTCTGAAATATACAAATATTGTAATACGGGTCTGAACTTAGTTTTTCTTTAAATTAAAACAAGGATAAACACTTACATTAACAATCATCTTTCCTGGTGATCGATGGAAGACTACTGATATTTTTGAGAATGAAGCTCTGCTTATAAGAGGTGCTTTGTTTGTCCTAAATTATTCTGTTCGGTAATACCGAAACAAACCATCAATGTCGGAGACTAGATGAATAGGAGTAAACAATTAATATGTTAATGAAGATTTAACGCAGGCTCCGTAATTTTTCACCAGTATTCGGAACACGTGGGTGTACAAAAACTAGGTAATGAGGTGTGACAATCGTTTTTGTTTCATACGGTCCAGCTAGTGCGTGGCTTATGCAATGGCGGAGGGAATTGCTTGCTATTTCTTTATTCCGTGAACACATAGTCGCTTCCAGCTGCGTGATTATTCGAAATAGGAAATCTTTCACTTATTCAAATTTGACTGCGCGGTTATTAGCACCATATGCTTGGTTTTAGGTGAACACATTTTTTATTTGCATATGTAGACATGTGTTTATTATCCTTTGTTGGAGATATATTCTCCCATTGCTAATAAATCTGGATCATGGTCCACTGACTACTACTATACGTTGCCTACTTTTCTGCTCTAACTTACTGTTTGCTTATTCAGACTTATTCGCTCGTTTCAAGTTACATGTGAATCTATTTATGAACACACCTTGTCTACTTTTGGGGTCATGTAACCAGTCTAGCCTCCATAGACTAATACTACAAATAAATACCACTAAGTAAAACATAGAAATATTCGGTGTTTATGCACATAGGTTATTAATATAGTTTAACTAATTATACCTGAATGAAGACCGCATTCCAAAGATTTAGTTATTCTGTTATGTTATAAGTTGACTTAAAGTATATCTAAATCAACAAACAAATTTTGGACGCTTGACTACAGCTGTTGTAATAAGTAACGCCTATATTTAGTTTAGTGGCAACCTTCTTTTATTGCTTGATTGCCGTGAGTATTTTTCAGGCGTTAAATTTTCGGCTACTATTCAGTAAAGTGTAGTCTTGTAGCAAAGTAAGCTGTTTTTGTGTTTAAATGTTATGGGAGTTAGTAGAAGAGAGTGCGATACAGATTATGTAAGTAGTTTATTGAAAATGAACAATCAAGTGAGTTCGTTATTTAAATCAACAATCCTGTTGATTATTTAATTTAATATATAAGTTCTTGTCAAGATGAAGGTAGATATTAGGTAGTTGAGGGTGATTTCGATTTGATTACTAGAGGATAATATGGCTTATAATATTAAAATGTTAGTATATATAATATACAATCATCTATTAAGTAACTCAGAGCAAACTGGTCATCTTCAAGCATATAAAATAAGAGACAAAAAAGTAAAGCTATACATTTTGTTGTTGCCTATTCAGTATCAGTGCATTAGTCAAAGTCAGTGTAAAGTTTCTCAAAAATTATATAATTTAGAAAAGTCAGATATTTTATTTTCAGTCAATGAATCAGTTTTTATTTCTCGTAAGCTGGTACAGGTGTTTAAGTACTGTAGAGAACTTGCGTACACGGATATGTGTCGCTCCTATGGAGAAGAGTGGGCAAATATTTATAGTCATACTCTTTAAAATATAACACTAGAAGGCTTAATAAAAGATAAAGCTATTATCTTGCTGGTTGTATGTAATATCATTATAACAATGAAGAGAGGATACACGCATATATTATAAACTTAGCGTACACTCAAAACATAAATATTTCATGAACGACTGTGATTTCCATGATTATGATTCATAAGTATTCTTTCGTTGAGACGACTGAATACTGAAATTCCACTCAAGTCAACTATTTAAGACGCCCGTTATCCTTTTGTTTATTGGTGTCCAGTGGAATTTCTACATGAACGTCCTTCGCTCCGGGGAAGGGCGAAGGGGTATCCGCTCAGGATCCGGTGCAATGTTGCGACTCTTCAGGCGGCCAATGCCTCCGCCCAGCTCCCCTTCCGAAACCCCTAACTCCTCGGCCCAGTCCGACGCTATCGGGGGTGGAGAGGGACCAGGACGGTGTCGACGCCCGTTATCCTATGGAAATTGTAGTAGGATTTTCCTGTACAAAAAATATTTTATGAACCGGACACTCAATGTACGCTAAAGTACCTACGTGGTGAACCACGTATAAAATAAGGTCCAGTAAGAACATAAGAAATTGGCATTTTATTCGGAGCTACCAGACTGATACATTTATAAGCTATATCGTTACAAATCATAAACAGAAACCTTCATTTCAGCCGAATGAAATCCACTGCTGGACACAGGCCAGGATTATGGCAAGACCCCCCAAAGATCACCACAACGACCGATAACAACAACATACACACATATAACATACCATTATGTTGTTTGCTCATTGGGGGGTCTTGTCAAAATCGCCATGCTTGGCAGGCGGGTTGGCGATCGCAGTTGAGTTGTTAATGTACTCGAAGGACGCTGCTGCCTATCCTCCGGTTAATCCCTTAGTCGACTTTTACGACACCCATGGGATGAAATGGGGTGGTGGCATTCTGAGCCGGCAGAAACCTGTGAAAACCATTTTAACTTCCAGGCTGTGGTTTTGTTAGCGTTCATCATAATTTTTCGAGTTTGTGATTTTATCTGCTTAAATAGTTTATAGAGTAATACCGATAGAACCCCATTCGTACCTAACGATAGAACCCCATCTGGCCAGATAATCCTTGTTTTGACTGACTTGCTGCTACTGCTAGAGAGTATCATTGTTCCACATAGGCCTGAGCCAGAGGGAATTTCAAAGCTAAGGTGCAGAAAAGTACGTTTTAGCGCTAAAGACCATCAAAATTGTTTCAGCTTTAGCCCTCTGGATTGTTGTGGTGTAATTGTACAATTGGCAAAAATAGTATCATTTATCAGAGACGTGAACACGTCTTCTTATCTTTCAAGTCAATATCAATATTATATATAAACTTATTTACATCCCCGTGAACTACAAATGGGTTCAGATAAAAACCTAAGTCAGGCACTACATGTTTACTATAATTCTGAACTGGATCTATTAACTTAACGCAGTAGCACACACATGATCCTGCTTATTCTTTTTTCTTATTTTATTGATGTTGTGTCTCGTATTGAAGCCAAATGAATGGTTTTTCTTTGCTATTTCTTTCTTTTTGATATGCATAATAATAATTGATATCTTTTAAACTTTGCACCACACTAGGATTTCTCCTGTGTCGTGGGTACCGTATATCTGAGTAGTTGTCACCAGAAACCAAAACTGAAGCTTCACTTCACTCTTCATTAAATTATGTATGTTGTTAAAATGTGTTAATGTCTTCATAATCATCAACTCGTCGAGGATCTGTTTCAAGTTTGCTTTACAGTCACCCTCTTCGAGATGTGCCTATAGGCTTGGCACCAGTGGGTGGCTCTAGTGTGATCATACGCGGGCCTGGTGCCCCACTTAGATGCCGAAGATGCCCACTCCAGTGGGTTTATCCGGTAGGTGTCCGAAATACCCCTTTGCCCTTCCCCAGGGCGGAGAAAGTTCATGAAGAATTTCCACTGGGACAAATAAATAGGTATGCCAGTCTTAACCAGCAGTTCCTTCGACATAGCTTGCGCAGCGAGCGAGAGATTCGTTAGCGCGTTCACCGCACTGCAGCAGATCTACTTTCTACAGATTTTTGCGGATGCCAGTCTTCTTGCAACCTGTGCATTTTCAACGAAAGGGAGAGACGTGTTCGCCTCCCTCTCCCGTCTCACCAAATCCGTTGCGCACGTTAGCTCATCGCTAAAGCAGACGATGGGTCCTATATTGTAGTTCCTTTTAGCTTTTTCACTTACACATTTTATGTGTTCAACGAATGAATAATGTCTTTCCAATATAAGACCAAGGTAGCACACGGACTCCTTTCTTTCTACGGTAATATAACTATTGTATTTAGTGCTTGGTGATGCCTTAAGATTGCCTTTTATAATTAGTTGAAAGGTTTTCTGTGGTGCAAACATTAAGCGGTTTCGTTCCTCCACCTAGAGATTAAACGTAAATTAGCAGAAGGCGTTCGTCTGCAAAAAAACAAGTACTAAATATTATTAATGACCACATGATGCTCACAAATTTTCAGTTTTGTATGAATATTATAATTTAATGTCGTAATGTTAAATATAGTAATAGTATGTAAATACTTTATATATCATAAAAAAAAATTGCAACTTTAAATAAGCAAGTCAAATGTCCGGTTTTGTTTACAATCTTTCGAGATTGGCCGGTCTTTAGTACCTTCTTTTTACAAGGGCAAGTTCAGAGGTTAACAGGTTCATAATAATTAAGAAAGGACAATTTTAGAGTGTTATGTGGATATTCGTGGGTTTTTATTGTATTTATTTACTTAAACAGATGTAGCATCACTCCATCTTCTCCCATGTAGTTAACGGCGGCTAAGGGACTCTAAACCAGAGTGATGGGCAGCAGCGTCCTAGCACCAACTCGCCTGCCAAGCGTGGTGAGTATTGAAATATTCCCCCATAAATGACGACACACGGTATGTGGAGTTCTATTATCCAGGTCTTTATTCAGAAGTGGACGATCTCTAGATGAAATGACGACGAAGTATGTTTTTTAAACTTTTCCCGACACTTGGATTTCTCTTGTGTCATGGGTGCATTTACAGACACAAATTCCACATACAATACACCCAGACCCAGAACGACTACCTGCAGATCATACTAATATATTTTTTCTGTGCGGGAATCGAACCCGCGACCCGGAGCGCAGCAGCCGACTGTATTAGCGACTGCACAGACCGTGCTGCATGATGCTGCATTTGAAAGTGTTATGTGGATATTGGTTTGGTTTTAATTATATTTGTGCATTTATATTGTGCATAAACACCCATTATGCTTGTTCGGAATACATTGTAGTATTTAATATAATTTAGATGTAGGTAATATTATCCTACTTTTGTTAAAATATACCCGCAACTTTTGATTACTGTTGGTCGGCCGGGCTGAGTATCGTCACCGCGGGTCGAAGAGTTGTAATTTGGAACGTATTGAGTGCGGTCGATAGAAAATCCAAGTTTGGTTTTTGCGCCCGCGTTGGTAGTTGAAATTGAATATTCTTCTCGCGAAGTTCTCGTTGCGCATACATAACCCACGGGATAGTAAGAATATTTGAACAGAAATAGTTTCCGTGAAGTGTATTGGTGAAACGTGGTGTGAAACCCCGGTGTTCGCCACGCGGTGATATGTGGCACTGGGTCCAGTGGACAAGTATACATTCTTGAATACCCCTAGCCCTTTTGATTTTATTATAGTTTATTAGATTCAGTCCACTCAGGGAAACCCCAAATCCCTGCCTACACCTGACCTTGACAGACTTACATGTGACCCTCGCCCTAAATCTGCACCCGCACGTTGCGCTGGTAAGTTTACCTAAGCTATCCTTATAGAATCTATAGGATTTGTGTCGCCGGGCCGCCGATCCCGTTGCGTACGATACAATGCTTTTTATACGTATAAATATATTATTTTGACCAGGGCCGGCTAGGAGCAGCACCACCCCATTTTAACACGTGGGTGTCGCAAAAGGCGACTACATACATTATATTCACAACTAAACTACGACCCGCCCAAGCGTGGCAATTATGCAAAATCCGCCAATGAGTACACACCACAAATTTAGACTGGTCGTTATGGCGATCTTTGGGAGAGGCCTATGCCCAGTAGTGGACGTCTTTCGGCTGCGATGATGATGACCGAGACAAAGACAAACCCAGGTCACCGTTTGGGACGAAACAACAATGAAAACTTTACTCATAATAAAGACAGTTGGGTAGTTAGTTCAGAATGCTAAATAAATCATGGGCATTCTGAAGTAACTGCCCAAAACAGACCCGTGCCTTAGGAGGTTATTGTGGTGAAAAATAAATAAATAATTTTGTTAAACTATTAATGCCTAAACGAATTAATCCTTTTTCTTTTTTTTATTGGTGCCCAGTGGAAATTCTTCATGAACTTCCTCCGCCCCGGGGAAGGGCGAAGGGGTATGCCGGACTCCGGCTGGCTTAAACCACTGGAACGGTTATCTTCGGCACCTAAGGGAGGCTCCAGGTCCTCGTATGATCACACTAGAGCAAACTAATTAATCCTATTGGCAATTTAATATAGTCATATTATATATCTATATACAAAAATACTGAACTTTATTTCGAGGGGACAATCAGTACGTTATATGTATTGCATTTATTAAAAAACAAGTTATAAAATACATTTAATTATGTATTAAATAAAGTTGCTATTCATGCATTAAATATAATTAATTGTCCATTCATCATTTTGATACGATAGCGCACATAAATAAAAAACACCCAATGCTGTAACAAAATAAGGAAGGAAAAATGCTCAAATACTTTATGTATGAACTAAATTAATTATTGCAAATAATAATAAAACTGAACTCGATCGTCAATATAGGGTATTTTAAGGGACAATCGTCAATATAGGGTATTGACGATTGTCCCTTAAAATAAAATTCACTGTAGGAAGGTATATATTTCAAAAACGTTTATAAAAGGGGGCATTTAGATGTCAATGTATTCCTCATCATTGCTGCCAGCTGTTAACGTTCCCAGAAGATTGGCACCATTGCCACGTTGAATAACAAAAATTGATATGTGCACTCGGATCCCATTACGCAAGCGTTGTGCGATTGCGCGACTGTTTTAGACTGTTTAAATAAATATCATAAATAATTTCCGCCGAGGTTATTATATTTGTGCTATTTGAGGGTTTCTTCTGCAGAAACGGCAGCGCCAGCACAGCCCGCCGTAGTTGGAAGATGGGAAAGATCAAGGGGTTTTTTTTGTATTTACCTATATTCTATACTAGCTGTGCCCCGCGGTTTCACCCGCCGTTTAATTTAAAAGAAATCGGATTATCTATACAAATAAATGTCCACGCAATTTTTTTATTTTTTATTAAAACCTTCCGTGGGCCTTAAGGGTGAGATTCAGAAACGAGTCTAAGCGTGAACTTACGCTTCCATTTGTCAAAATGCACTACTTACGCCCCTCATTTTGACAGATGGAAGCGTAAGTTCACGCTTAGACTCGTTTCTGAATCTCACCCTTAGAAACATACAAAAAATTGCCTAATTGGTCAGGCCATTCTCGAGTTATGTGCTTAGCAACATTCATTTTTATTTATATTGAAGATAGAAGAAGAAGATTTGGCTAATGTTTTGTATATTTGCAACGATATTTATATACTTTATTTACAATCGTTTTTAGGATATTGGTATTATGTTGTTAGCTCAAGATTCATAGAAATGAGAACAATCGATATAAATGTTTCTTTATTAATTCCGTTGGTCATTAAGAATAATAATAACACTGAACTTGCGATCAAAGAGCTGTAAATACTGTTAATGGGCTTTTGATAAATTTATATGTTTTACATAAACATTTAGATAGTCATTCCGTGAATGTCGTTAAAGACGACTATGGGATTATCCGGAGGATGGGCAGCTGCGACCTTCGAGTACATTAACAACAATATAGTAGATAGATAATAAGATAGTGGTAAAACCCCTCAATGAGCAAACAACACACCTAGACTGGTCATTGTCGTGATCTTTGCGGGAACCCATTGTCCAGCAGTGGACTATATTCGACTGAAGTGATGATGTGATGAAAGTTTAGTAGGGAAAAGAAAACAACAAATTGTTTTCTTAAAGTTTATTTTCGCCGCAGTCTTATAAAATAGAGAGTCGTGGTCGACTAAAGACTATCTACATTAAGTATTAAGTATATAATATCACATGAGAAACAGTGGCTGTGTGCGCCGCCGCTAGTGGTACTCGTGGTGCGCGGGTGCAGTGTTGTGGACGACCGCGTTGAAGCTGCAACACACAAATAACGTTGTAGCAACGTAATTAATTCGAGGAAATGCTAAAAGTATCGCATTCCTGCGTTCAGATGTAAGCTAGTTATGTACTGTTTTCATTGAGTTAATTTACATTTAGAAAGGTGAGACTAGGACAATTAAATTTTAAAATAGGAATAGTCATTTTAAGAACCTTATCTACTTTCTGGTTGATATATATTTAGGAATACCTAGTTACTTTATAACAAAGATACACCTTTCTCACAATAAGTAGTTTATATCATCAAAATATAGATATGACATGTATACAAATATAATATCTATATGCTCATAAATACAGTTTTTTTTCCTTACCCGTTGTGGTCATCAGCGGTATAGGTGACCTTCCTGAAAGAGCCATCGGGCTGCAGCAGGGAGTACTCGCCCTTCACGACGTCACCGTCGCGTATTTCGTGCTGAGTCTTGTGGTCACCAGTGTGTGGGTCAGAAACTGAGTATGAGTAGTCGTATTTCGGGTGAGCCTGGCGATAAAAAAATTAAAATAATTTAGGACGCCTATAATCTTTGAGAAGTATAAGCTTCTATATAATAGTAGTCATTATTCAGATTTCCTGTTAAAGCCCGGATAACTAGACCTTTCTATAAAATATGAGGATATTGATGGCCCTGGTGGTACAACTATTTTTAGACAGAGTAACATGTATCAGCAGTTAATTTGAATTTATAATTGCTTTAATGTTCATGTGTACATCAAAAATGTAATGTAATGCTTTCGTTTTACTAAGTATTTAGGCACTTGAAGATCATTATCTATTTTTATGCTTTGTTGAGCTGCAGAAATCTATTTTTCATGTTAAAGTTGTGTAAAATATTATCAAAATTGTTTTACGGCTGAAGTTAACAATCAATCTAATCCAAAATCTTTAGATTTAAGATCTTGTACTTGATCTGTTTTTTTATTATGATTAAACTTAACAAAACAGATCCTCAATACCAAATCCAAAGATTTTGTGATTAGATTGATTGTTAATTTCGGCTGTTAAGGCGTATGTTCTCTATCTATGTCTATGTTGGTGCCCAATATTGCTGCACACATAACAATGGTTTATTCTGTCAAATAGTGTCTTACGCAACATTGCATTTGGGTCGACATCGATCGGCTACGATTGTAGATCTACCATTAAACGAGCGTGAGAGCACAAGCCACCGAAGTTTATGCAAACAACAGACCATTTGGCCTGGATATTATGGCAGTCATTACGTCCCAGGGCTTAAGTGCGAATGTTGCAACCACCCTGGGAATCGTTGAGATATCGGCCCTGCAGTCACGACCGGAGCATACTTGGCTTTGGTGGCAGTTATGTAATTTAAAGCGGATTACTTCAAGTCATTACCCGCGGCGTTCGATATCGACAAGAGATTAAGTGGAGCTTTATGACCGAGAGTTATGATCTTTAATTTGATTGGTAGAATTGTATATTATACAATAGATTTATGGTCGCGATTTCAGTGTACATACAATCTTGAAGAGGAAGAATATCGTCAGTGCTTACTATTTGTTTTCTTTGGAAAGGAATTATCTTGCAACATCAATTATGAGTAGTTAATAAGGCAATGTCGACGTTGACTTAAATGTTAATAATCCTAATTAAAAAATTGAGGAAAATTAAGCTGTCTTTAGTGGAATAGCAAGTTAGTTATACAACATAATAAAATTATAAACGCTTTGTTTTATTACCAATCTACTCTATCTTTAATACCAAGTCAGCTGTAAAGAATGCATATAATCTTCATAACTCATTTGCAGGCAGTTTAGTCCACCAATTGATTTGCGCGATTGCAGCATGGCTCCGGGAGGAAACGAAATAATTATTTATATTTATTTACTTGGTCCCATTTTGTGAGAAAATTGCTGCGATGATGTAACTCCCTAGTGGCCCACCACTGTGGGACTGTGCTGTTGATAGGTATCGAATCCCGGAAACAGCGTCGATTGTGTTGGATCGGGCGTACAACACGCGCGGTTTATGCAAGCTATCAATTAGCTTGTTACTATTGTATTACGAAACCAAATAGGTAACACGGGCCTAGGGAAACAAAACCAGCTGTTGCTCCACTTACCGTCGAGATATTAGCAACAGTTTGCTTGTGACGTAACTGTTATAATTAAAATAAATTAGCGAGATCATGAATATAATTCTCGTGTGGTGATGGCTGATTCGTGCTGATTACGAAAACGATAACGGTGTGTCAAGTTTTTGTTTGTGTTACAGTTCACTCGCATGTATTTATGCGTACCTTATACGGATTATTCGTGTGTCGTCGTAAGAGAGTCTTTAATAATATGGGTGAAGGCAATGCTGTCATAACATTTAGATGCGTTTTTCTTGATTTGTGTATCCTTGACCAATATTTTTATAGCTCATGTGAACGTTCCAGTCGATGCGACAGTGAGTACAATGTTGTAACGACCCGCGACGATTACTGTGTGCACACACTCTAATGCGAGTAACGGTGAACAATGCTCATTAGCTGAAGGTTAGTTTTTAAGATTCGGTTGTGTCTGCTCGAGTTTTTGATCTCGTTTAATTTTATTTGGGTCACAAATTCTATTAATGTAAAGTTTCTCGAATGCTCCGTTTAAATAAATTTAAATAAGTTTACACTACCTTAATTATGTGATACATGTGTTCGCTTTAGTTTCTGAACCTATTTGCATATGATATAAATTAAATATTAATATATTTATAACAAAATATAACTAAAAATATCACTAATATTTTGTCCTTTTTACTACTACATAATCAACAAAATCTTTTAGTATTTTATACGTGGGTAAATTTTCACATAATCCAAACTCTTCCCACAGCATTGTTTTTAAACTCACATGGTAGTCGACATGCGTGTCTTCTTGTCCTCCGTACTGCGCGACTGGCGCGTACGCAGCCTGTTCCTGTCCGTACGACTCGGCCGCGTAACCGTGCCCCAGCTGCACCACACCAGCGGACGCCAGCGCCAACGCACACAGTATCATTGTAGCCTGTAGAACAGCAAGTATTTACTATTAATTCATCAAAAAAAACCGTGGTGAGAACTGGTAAAATCCCCCCAATGACAACAAAAATAAACAACCGGCCTCCATTGTACCCGGTCGTTGTGGTAGTATAAGGGGGAGGATTGTTGTTCAGCAGTGGACGGCATTTGGCTGATATGATGATCCAACAAAATAAACTTAAACCACCTAAAACTTGGAGAACTTTGTCAAGGATCATAAAACGGCTTATTGATGTAAATCGTGATAGTGTCTTCACCGCAATCGTCGCATCAGAAACTCCTTGCGCGGGAACGTTTATAGTGCAGTTAGACAGGAGGCAAGATATATTGTTTCCTTCTTAAAAACGTGTCGTGGATAGAGTTAACAGATATGAATTCCACATGCATGATCCGAAACAACTTACCTGTAGGCCAAACAAACATTTGTTCTATGCAGGAATCGAACCCGCGACCCGTTGCAGTAAGCCACTGTGCCAACTAGAACCTCTTCCTGGCTAGCCCACTAATCGAACTTTAATTGATGATCAGATAATACACAAGGTCGCCTACAATATCCAGATTTCCCATAAACGTAGATTAGCGTCAGATCAAATTAAATTCTCTGAAGTGATTTTGTCGTAGACAATACGTACATTTTGGGTTCGGTTATAGTACTTGATAACTACAACGTAATATGTATACATATCTTATTAATTAAATATTACGAAAATTCCTTAGTAAAACCTGCACCCCTTGCACAACCTTGCACTTGGCAAGTTAACCTAGTGTTACGTGTAATGTAAATTTATTTATAGATTGTTTAGTTGTTGCGTAAACCTTATATTTATAGCAATGGCAAATAAGGGTAGTGTATCACGAACTGTCACTGTACAAAATTATAGTGCAGTGACAGCCTTTCACTTGATAGAGGCTTTGGAAATATAATTTTATTGCGTAGTTTATCTGTTTGTAGTAAAAGTAGTAATGGTACAAAAGCGGGTAAAATTACTCCCGCTAAAAGTGTAGCAGCCAGATAAACAGAATAAATAAATCAAACGGGGCCCATTTCAAGAATCACGACGATTCTTTAAGATTTACAAAATCAGTTTCTAAAAATAGTATCTCTAAAAGTTTAGCAATAAACGAACAGTTGATTGATTTAATATGCTATAAAATAAAAGTTTTTGTAACTGTAAGGATTAAAGATAGAGTTGCAAAATTATGAATAAATGTTACGAGTCAAATGCCATGGACTGTTGAAGAATATTTCTAAGAACCTTTCTTATATATTTACATATGTGTTTATCATATTCTATTAACATATATATTCATTGAGATTTCCATGTGGTGATCGGTCTAAAAATGTAGCGCCACTCCGTCTCCTCTCGTGGACGTCGTAAAAGGCCACTAAGAGACTCTAAACCAGAGGAATAGGCAGCAGCGTCCCTTATGTGGAACAGCAGCCATACTGAGCTCACTAAACCGTTTGACAAGCGTGGTGTGCACAGGCAAAGAATTTACTACATACAATACACCTGGACCCGGAACAACTACCTGCAGATAATACAAATATTTGTTCCGTGCGGGAATCGAACCCACGACCCGGAGCGCAGCAGCCGACTGTATCAGCCACTGGACCAACCGTGCCACTGTTTGTTCAGCATTTGACGTCCTTTGAGTGATATGATGAGATGGATACTTCAAGGAGTGTTTTATCAACAAGAACATGCGAAAATTTAGCAACCGTCAATTATTTGAGTGAAACGCGCGTATAACGCATATAACGTATATGTAGATAACGTTTTGAAAATAAATCTTTTTATTTTTGCTTGACATGTATAAAAAACAATAAATAAGTTTTTTTAATTACTATCAATTTAGTCAAGAGAGTTCCAATTAGACAAGTCATTTAAATAGGTAGTTTCCAGGATGACTTCTGGAAGAATTCAATAGTATATTCTAGTTTATTTAGCACTAACAGATTACTAATGATGCAAAATATACTGCAGGTCCCGTTATGGGAAGACAATCTAGGCCTGTTCCAATTCACTACCAGCAACATCGTTTATCCTTTCACAAAATAGGAGTTAACCACAGGGTGCACTTACTCTAGCAATCATTTTCTGTTTGAATAAGGTTTGTCCCGACTGCACGACCACACACTACTGATGCCGAAGAGCGGAGCCTTCCACTTTTATATTAGTATACCGGTGAGATGCGACGCTGCACGCCACCCGGCTCTACGCAAGAATACGGTAGTTTGATAATGATACAGCAATTACGTAAAATAACATAGCATTCTATGGTTCAAGGTGATAAAACTATGAGCTTTGATAATTTTTATATAGTAATTAAATTTATTTTGAACTGGAAATTTTAGCACTAAGGGTAGTTTTCGTAGCGACGTACTACCTGATACCTGTATCAATTCATTATCTTCCACGTTGAAACACCTGTATAGCGAAGATGAGTTGTTATTTGAATTATTTCACGCTTCACATCTTTGTTTTCTCTAGCGGGATGCAGCAGATAAAGATATGACCGCAGGATACTGTAAAATATTTTTTACATTCTCGGATGTATATCTTCACTTGAATGCGGATTCCAATTTTAGTTTATAAATAAAACAAAATGACTATTATCTAATTTTAAAAACAGCTTGATTGTTATTATCGCAGACACTAAACACACTTCTCATAGTAAGATGTTAGAAAGTAGATATAAAGATTACGTTACGTGTTAGCACAAAATGGTATATTGTGCATTTTAACGGTAGCTTCGAGCTGAGCTGTTTTATTCAATATTATTTTCTAAGTGAACTACAATACCAATTTGGACCATCTATGTAGGCTGTATAAAATATTTATATAAGAACCAGTCGAGCTACAACAAAATTTGTGAAACAATCTGCAAAATTAATCATTTGAAGGCTGGTATTTTGCAATGTTGTGTTTATTTTGCTCTTTATCGTATTTTAATATGCATTAAGTTAGAAGTGAAACATATACTTTCAACGTGGGTGATAGATTTGTATCAAACATTTTATCAAAGCATCCAGCTGCATACAGAAGCCAGGTAGTGCTTTATGCTCTCATAGACCGTTTCAGGAAGAAGTTGGGAATTTTACTATCGGTGACTTGTAGAACAGTGTTGCCTATATTATAATGGATCATCGATTGACAGTAAGTTTACAAACAATAAAATATTCTTGTGCTTTTTTGTATTGTTATCAACTTTGTGAAGAGTTAACATCCATGTCGGTGATCTAACACCTGAAATGGTTTTTTTACATAAGAATTTGTGTGCGCTAGAATTTTATGACTAATTGTTTATCTGACAATTTTGTGATGATTGTAATCCAGTTGCTTAATCTGTAAAAAAATACTCACAACATTCTTACTCACATCAAGGTACGTAGTCAACCCATAATTATTTATTTATTTATTTATTTAAGGTTCACCAACAGTTGTTACAGCAATGCTTAGTTAAGTATAACACATATAAATTTTTTAAATAACTGCACAACCAATTACGGGTAAACACAACATGCTATGTATTAACTTGTTACAAAAAGACAGTCATGTCTCCTACGCTGATCGTCAAATCAGCTCACCATCCTTTAAAGGCTTAAGGCAAATATGCTGTGGTAAAAATTATTATTTCGAGATTAAAATACAAAGAGACTTTCACAACAGAAACGACAAACATTATTAAAATAAACAATCAAAACCAAATTAAAATTAAGCATGCAAAGGAGAGATATCAAGCATGGGCACGCATAATTCACAGCTTAGTATTACGGATAAATGATACTAGACTATCTCCGTGGATGTCGTTCAGGTCGCTGTTTTCGTTAACGAGTCTACACAAACGTGGAATTGGAGAGTTAGCGCCAAATTTGGTCCGACGGAGAGGAGGAGCCAAAGGAGTAATAGGTTTACGAGGGGGCCTACGGGGTACTCTAAGACAGAACCTACTCAGAAGCTGAGGACAATCGATTTGGTTTCTAAACAACTTAAAAATAAACTTAAGGTCCAGAATATCCCTGCGCTTTTCTAGAGTCTTCATTTTGAAAAATGATAGCTTGTCAAGATATGACATCTTTTTGCACTTGTTCCCAAGTGAGTAGCTCAAGTAATTGAGAAATCTTTTTTGAACCCTTTCTATTCTCAACGAGTGAACGGCATAATGGGGTCTCCAGGCGACACTACAGTACTCCAATATGCTGCGGACCAAACTGTAATATAAAATTATCTTTGTGCGTGACTTTTTGAACAATTTGCAATTTCGGATTACGAATCCTAGCATACGCAGTGCTTTCTTGATGATACTATCAACGTGTGGTATAAAAGTCAGCTTGCTGTCCAACACGATACCCAGATCTCGGATACAATTTACCTCATCAAGTGGAGTTCCATTAATATTGTAGGATGTAGGCAAATTGATTAATTTCCTACTAAACTTGATATGGGAGCACTTTTCACAATTCAGCAAAATGTTGTTTTGAGAGCACCACGTAAAAAGCCTATCTATGTCCTGTTGCAAGCGTATGGCATCCTGCTGGGTAGCAATTGGTTTTATTATTTTTATATCATCTGCAAACAGAAATGCAGTAGAATTGTGGAAACAGGTGATAACATCATTACTTACAATTACTATCAGTAAGTAGAGCGTTGCCACGCGCGAGAGCAACCAAAACGTCATAATGGTTACAATTCGACCTTGCCAGGGATTATAAAACAATGTGTAAGATTTTCGTCATTCAATGATTAAATGAGTTTTCATTAATCACCCAAAGCTTTAAGCGCATACCTTATTGTGGTATTAAATTATTATTAAAAGTGAGTTTTAAAGCCATGTGGTATTTATTTTGGCATGCACAGTTATATCGACATACGATATCGATGCCCATAAAAATCATTATTATATCCGTTTCAAATGCTAACACGGATTATAGACAAATATGTATACGATCTCAAAAACCTCTAACATATTTTCAATTGAAAAAAAAATACCACTTAATTTAAAGAATGTTTTAATATATGCCTGAATTATTTAGAAATGCTTGCACACACGCACACGCGAAAACACACGCAAACGGATATGCACACGCACAAGCAAATGCACACGCACACAATCATAGACACGAACACATAAATATAGATCCGCAAGACGCACGATCATAGGCACATGCTTTGTGTTTTTTTTAACTTTTGATAAAATAATACTCTCGTATCAGTATAAGAGTGAAATTGAAAACTAGTGCAGAGTAAGAAAGAGAGAGAGAGAGTGAGAGAGAGCTCATCTTCTATTTTCAATATATTTTATTTTTATGTATATTATATAATATTATATTAACCGCGTTATCATCATTATATTAGTCAAAGGCCTGAAGAAAGGCCGCCCCATAGATTTCTACAACAACCGGTTACATGCCACCCGCATCTAACAACTCCCAGTTACCTTTATCAGGTAGGCCATCCTACGCTGCCTTTTCTGGTGGTCTTGTGTCTCGTGGTCTTCTTCTTTCAGCCCAAGCGGCCATCAACCAGTTTTGCGAACTAATGAGCTATGTACTCCACCCATTGCCTCTTCAGCTTACTGATCCATTCGGCTATGTCAGAAATATTGCACTTTGCGCGGTTGACGCATCAGCATAAGAAATTGGCATTCTGCGCTATGGGTCGCGACTTCGACCCCCACACGGAACAAATATTTGAATGATCTACAGATAGCTGTTTCGGGTCTGGATGTTTATTCATGTGAGATTTAAGTAAAATACACCCACAGCACAGGAGAAATCCCAGTGAGGACATAGATTAATAAAAATAAAAATATACTTTTGTTTTTCCGCGTTTGGTCTCGTGATAAATACCGAACATAGCTTACAAACCAAATGAGCAGTAAGCTGGAATGACAGCCCAGTCAGAATTATTAAACACCATAAAACTGTAGTCGCACCACCACTGACTAACATCTGCAACTTAGCTCTAGCAACAGGCACTTTTTCCAAAGTCTTTAAATGGTCATTAATCCATTCTATCTTTAAAGGTGTAGATAGAGATTGAGTATCCAGTTATAGACCCATCGCTGTTTTGCCCACCATATCCAAGATCCTTGAGCGCACCATGAGCAACAGATTAATCGCCTATATACAGCTATCGTTCTGTTAGATCAACCTCTGAAGCAGTTCATGACTTGACAGACCACATAGTCAAGAACCTGAATAGAGAGTAGAAAATTTTGATATCTTTCTCGACCTGACAGAATCCTTCAATAACGACTCTGTTTCTATCTTATCATAAAATCAAACGAATAGGAATGAGAAGTTCAGAATTATAACTTTTTGAGGACTACTCAATGACCGCATCCAGAGCGTTAAGGTAGATGGATACATACGTTTCCAGAGAACTATAATACACGGAGTACCTCAGGGTAATGTAATCACACCTACTCTTTTCCTTATCTATGTTAACAACCTCTGTGCGCTCAGTCTCGATATGGGTAAGATAATCACTTTCGCCAATGACACCGCCCTTATATTTAACTCCACCATAATTATGTCAAAACGATTACTAGCCAGATATATTGTAGCAAGTTTGGCTAGAATAAGGTGGCTAAATGGCTGCACGATAAAGTTCGGACATGAATGCGGACATAACCAAATACGTGTCATTCGCTAACCAGAGTAATCCTGAATACTCCAGACTCCCCTGTTCTATCGTCGCACACTTAAACACATACTATATCACATGCTCTACATGCGTTTGTCTTGAGAGAGCTACTGAATTCTATAAAATATTATAGTAATAGTAGCACCCCGTGTGTTTTAAACTGCACATCAATAAAGTTACATCACGGGTTCGTAAACTAATCTACGGATCAAGAATCTCGGATAATTGTGGATGAAAGTGTAAGAAAATCGGTATACTACGCACTTTGCCAGTCCCTTCTAACCTACTGTCTTAGAACCTAGGGTAGTGCTCCTAAATCTTACCTGAGAGTGTGCAGAGAGCAATCTTAAAAGTATCCTCTTTTTGCCCTTCCGATACCCCACCACTGAACTGTACAGGGAAAGTACTGTTCTTATCCTTTGCCAACTGGTCATATTACTAACAATCCTTAAACAACATACACTATTAATTGAACTGTATTACTTTAGTTCACGAAAGATGAAAATTGACTTGTGACTACAGATACAGACTGTGGCCTAGCTCAGGCATTAGTCTCCTACAAGAAATTTATAGGATACTGTAAATAAACAATATTGAATTTAGTTGCAACTTTTCATTATTGTGGTGAGTAAATAAATGACTATTACTATGCCTATGTCTCCATAATTCGCTCCCGGGTCCCATAACGAGCAACCAGGTCTCTCTGGATCATTGTCCGCGTGGATTATGATAAAAATAGGACTCTCATAATATTATTCATAGTTATAAACCGTAAAGAAATAGGTGTTCGAGTCCTCGATTATTGAATGCGATAGTACATCATCATGTCAGTCAAAATATATCCACTGCGGAACAATGGCCTCCCCCATAGATATCCACAACGGTGTTATCATTTTGGGGGGAATTTGCCAGTACTCACCACGCTCGACAGGCGGGTTGGTGAGCGCAGTATGCCCGCTGTTCCATAGAAGGGATGCTGCTGCCCATCCGTCTGGTTAGAGTCCATTAGTCGCCTTTTACGACATCAATGGGAATCTGGGGGACAATCAATCAAATCTAGTTGTAATCCACATATTTAATATCAATTACTAGAATCACTTCCCTGTCAGACCACTCGTTAGTCACATGTTTATCCGGAACTATTGAAATAGAAAGTTGAAATTGGGCACCAATATCGGACATGCTGACCAATAAATGCGACAGCTGGGTTTTGATTTTGTGGGTAGTTTTGAGAGGTGAAATTGGAAGTGAAAAAAGAATTGTCAATGTCGTCACGTCCTATCAAAATTTCATTTAAAAGCGTAAGTTCGAAAACTAGATTAAATGATGTTATGTAAGTTGTTCACACATTACTTTATTTGGGCAATATATTTTTTATGATTCATGCTCTTGCATACGAGTAAATCACCTTAAGTAGGTTTTTATGAATTCGTGACTGTTTGCTACATATTCGTGGACTACATTTTCCATGTCATGATTATCATCAAGATTTCTCGTCAAGCGTAAGTTACGTATTTTAACCACTTCCGTCATCTGATAAGATAATGATGTAATTGTTCTCCTATTTAATACGTTTAATTTTGTTTTAAAATAAGTGTTTGCTATATACAACATTACTTTAGTAGGTATATGCTAAACCTGAAACATTTTGCTCAGAATCAGTACTATAATCGATTACAATAGCTCTTTTTTTAAACATGTAAAGAGAGACATGTTAAATATTAATATTTAAATATTTATACTATTATTTCGGACAAATGAAATCCACTGCTGGACAAAGGCTTCCCCGAAAGATCACCACAACGACCGATATGGGTGTGTTGTGGGCTCATTGGGGGGTTTTGCCATAATCGCCACGCTTGGCAGACGGGTTGGAGATCTAAGTTGATTTATTAATGTACTCGAAGGACCCTGCTGCCCATCCTCCGGCTAATCCCTTAGTCGACTTGTACGACACTCACGGGAGGAGATGGGGTGGTGGTATTCTGAGCCGGCACCACACGTATACTAAGTGCAATTTATTTCTTTTGATGATATATAGTAAAACTTTCAACATATATTTAAGTTACTAATTTTGTAAGGATTATTATTATTATATTTAGCCCTGATTGTCCCATTCTTGAGCAAAGGACTCTCCTGAATTTTCCACGGAGAATGAATTTTCGAAGGCATCAAGTTCGTTTCGCCATCTGCGTCGTGGTCTACCGTGGGTTCTTTTTCCCTTTATAAGGATACTTAATTGAATTTGGTTTCTTCATGTATTATGTGTAAGCTTAATCAGTGCGACTAATTAACAATGTCAGTTACTTAACATCACACATCCGATGTGTATGAAATGTTTGAAGCGGTACATGCGCCGGCGGCGTCGACGCAACAATAATCTAACCATACCTGTTCACTTTCTGCCAAGTTAATATTCGTACTATTTCCTGGATCTTAATGATGCGTGAAAACGAAATAATTTTCGCACTAAAATGTCTCAATTGCCTAACATTATTTGAAGTCAAATAGTTAAATGAGTACACATTGTATCTATTATAATTTATACCAGTAAAGTTGCATTAGATTTCTGCTATAGTTATAAGAATACGATTATGAGACTTTAAGCACATGGTGTAGGATTTTGCTTTGATTGAGGACCTATGATTTTCTATTATTTATATTGTGCACTACTATTATATCATCCATATATGTAATAATTTTTAGTAATTCATGTATTTTGTGTGAGGCACGTATGTTTAGATATATTCAGTTTTGTAATCATTAAAATATCTTAATTCAATATTTGTTACATCGGATTAAATCTTAATTGTTTACTCTGGGTGACAATTAATGATCGTATTCAGTGTAGTTCATAATTATTATTGTCATTTGAATCGTATGAGCTGCGGATAACGGAGTAAGTTATACATTTGAATAATGGTTTGTCAATAGTAATTATAGGATACAGTGTGTTACTGTTTGAGCTGTATGTTAGTCCCAAATAAGTAAATAAAACTGTCAAAGGGTAATTTATTTTTAAATTGCCTTCTAAACAAGTGTAAAACTTCTTGGACCCACCGAGAAGTATTTATATATCGAACGTTCATATTTGTAAGAACAATTGGCACCCTTCAATGGTTTCAAAACAACGTTAAGTTGGCACCAATACTATACGGCATTATGATCAACGAAGAGCAGGAATATAGGAAGAAGAGCCATATTGCCAAATCGAGCCAAATTTTTGTAGGGCAGCTTTCCCATATAAGTCATTACCTAAAATCTGCTTCATGAATAATGTTCAGGGCGCTAACACAGATGATTTTACTCGTTAGCCGGCCGCTGCTACTAGATCTCTACGCCTGAAGAGAAGTCGTAAGTTACCCTCTCCTCCTCTCTACGATAGTGCGCACTCTATAAAGCTTTTAGTATTGTAAATTATAAACACGAATATATAATGCATTTAGATTATGATAATGCCCACCGTGCAGGTTTTATTTCTAAATCATTTGCTGTCTCAACAATCAAAATATCGAATGAGCTCCCTCTTGACATAAAGAAAATGCCAAATAAATTTTCTTTCAAACGCAAAGTTCGGGAATACTTTTTGAATTCGCTGGAATCCTAATTGACAATTACGGGCATGGTTAAAATGATAAATAGTACGTATTGCATGTAGCATATTTTAAACCTATGTATTTGACCGTATCTATGGTATGTAGATTTTATGTATGTATACCTTATTATCACATTTTTATAATAATCTTTTTTGGACCTCTTTTGGATGCATTTCTTTTTAACTTAGAGGTTGACTGGTATAGAATGCCATATAGCATTAAGTCCGCCTTGTGTACCATCATTGTGCATTAAAGTATAAATAAATAGTTTTGAGTCCTTTTAACTTTTACTTCTTATTCATCTTCCTTAAAATAAACCTTTGTAGAAACTCACGACTCATATTAGGTACAATAAGTAAGAGAAACGTCAAGTAACTGTTCTCATTTCATAATCGAGATATCCAAATTTTCTGTTAAGCTTGTCGTTCGTGTAGTATGAGGAGCGTAAATATTTAAAATACATCAAAAAGATCTAATAATATTCAATCAATCAATCAATCAATTCGGCCGAATGAAGTCCACTGCTGGACACAGGCCTCCCCCAAAGATGACCACAACGACCGAAATGGTGTGTGTTGTGGGCTCATTGGGGGGTTTTGCCATAATCGCCACGCTTGGCAGACGGGTTGGCGATCGCAGTTGCGTTGTTAATGTACTCGAAGGACGCTGCTGCCCATCCTCCGGATAATCCCTTAGTCGACTCTTACGACACCCACAGGAGGAGATGGAGTGGTGGTATTCTGAGCCGGCACCACACGGCCAAGCCGGCACCACACGGCCATAATAATATTCATCTATATTTTTTAATGTAACAAATTGTAGATTTAATTGAATACGAATTAACTTCAAAAGTGTATCTGAAAACTCTTCTTTTAATTAATTTACAATTACACAGTAAAAAATAGTAGATTTTATTTATTATTAGTAAAATTATTGCTCTCAGTATTTTTGGATAGCTACAACACATTCTTATCTTCTCGTGCATACATGCATGCACCGAGCATGTACGGTAGAAGTAATGTTTGACGGCACTGTTGGTGCAGTGGCTGATAAAGTCGGCTGCTGCGCTCCGGGTCGTGGGTTCGATTCCCACACGGAACAAATATTTGTATGATCTACTGGTAGTTGTTCCGGGTCTGGGTGTATTGTATGTGGAATACATGCCTGTAAACGCACCCACGACAACGGAGAAATCCTAGTGCCCCCAGCAAAGCTTTTATTAAAAAAAAGTATTTTTATTTTATTAACGTCGCTTAGTTTACTGTGTGGTGGTGTGTGTACCCATTACACAAAAAAGCCGTACAAAATTTCTGAAAACATTGTCTATTGTTGAATTCGATCTTGTACCTATAACTTATCCCAAGAACAAACTTAACATCGTAGTCAAAAAAAAACATGTTTTCCGATACATTCCAACCGCAAACGTTAGTTTGTACACACAATATTGAAAGATTTACCATGTTACTTTAAGACCATAGACATCTCATAGGTTTACCTACTACCTATAGGTAAAAAACTACTGTTCATACTTTTTTAAAATTTTAGTCTGTAGTTTCGGAGACAAGGTGGGGAATTGTTAATTTTCGCCATTTTCTTAAATAACTTTAAAACTATAAATACATTTGAGACCCCCACAACAAGCCCTTCCATTTTATATATTACACGGTACAGTTTGCAAAACTTTAATCTTTAATTTTCTATATTGACCCCAAAAGTGACCACCAGATTACAAATTCATGTATTTAGGTTACACGTACGTGTTTGTGTCGCAGAAATCCATATGTAGGTATATAAAATTTAAACTACATCGTTCTAGTAGATTCGGAGCGAATGGACTGTGACAGACGGACAGACATACAGACACACGAGTGATCCTATAAGGGATCCGTACGAAGGAAAAAACGGCGGAAACCGAAAAATAATTTAAATCCTATGGACTCAATGTGACTTATATTTTAAAGACATTGGCTGCTTTCATACGAATTTAGTAGAGATTGATTTAAAATATTGAAATGTCAAAATCTTTAATCAAATAAAAATATATATATTTTTAAGAAACAAGGCTTTCTACAAGTCGTGGAAGCCGCATGGACCAAATATTATTTGTATGGCATGCGGGTAAATGTTCTTGGTCCGGGTACCACCCGGAGTGCTTGACAGATTGATGTCTATAAACTGTATCCCCGATACAGGAGAAAACTGGTGTCGGATTTAGTTTTAAAATCAATCTACCAATCTGTCGATCACCAAATATAAATCAAGAACGATTCTAACGGTAACATAAATTGTTTGCAAATTGCAAGTGTTTTAGCGATATGTTTGGTTGGTTCAGAGTATACATCTGCGTGAGCTTGGCATTGGAAATGATAATAGAAAAGAAAAAGGAACTTAAAATTGGGAATTCGATCTACTATCGGGAAATGTTAAAAGGAGCAGGAAAACATTGAAACGTAGCTTATACGTAAGTATAAATAATAACAGTATATTCATAGCAACTACCTAAAATAGGTTAATACAGTTTTAGTGTAATATTACAATTTAGTGGTGGGTGGTAATGTAGTGCGCAGGCGCCGCATGGACAAGCGGGGCAGCGTGGACGACTGGAGCCGCATGGACGATGGGCGCGGCGTGAACTGCAGGAGCCGGGCTCGGTGGCGCCGCATGCGCAGATGGCTCCGAATTGTGCACGATGGCGTTGAAACTATAGTTTATGAAGAAGTCATTATAAGCACATATAGTGATTAGCCCCTACGTAACGAAATTGCCTATTTACTGTATTCAATACATTTTACTCGTAGTGCTAAACTGACTTAACCACTAAATTGCACCTTATTATCTTAATGGTGATGGCATATTGTTATGCAGTTTGCATGCAATACATACGTTGTATAATAAACATAACGAGCCGAGGATAAGCAGGTGTTCGTCACAATTGCAGCACTTGCGTAGAATTGAGTGAAACGATACTATCTGCGTTATCGACCGAAACAACACTCAATTTAGATTAAAACTCTAATAGATTACATTTCTAAATGCTATTAGTCTCGCCAGCTCAGATATATTAGTAATGAATATGTCGGATTGGCCTTAACACAGTCAATGCTTTACGCAACAAGACAGATGATCAACAAGATCATATGAATGGAATCGAAGCACGTGTTACAATTTTGCCATGTTACTATTTCCGTGCAGTTATTACGAATTTAAGTCAATGTTATTAATAAAACTGAGTCATAGTTACGTTTTAGGATATGTAAAGCGTTTTACTTTAAGAAAGTTGTTTTATATTATTATCAAATATCCTTGTCGCCTGTAGTTGGTGGCTATTTAGGGGGCCCATCTTGTTAGTGGCGAGTCACCGTCTTAACGTCGTCACCGGTTTAAAGTCAGATGCCATTGTATCTTTAAGTTTTTACTCCATATAACACCCATTGCAATAGCGTTGGAGTTTCTGCCTCATACAATAGTTCTACATCATTGGAGACCATCCACAACTACTGGATTATAATAGTACAGCCATGGAGAGACCCCGGTTAGATGCCCATTACATTAAAATTTTCGAAAGGGCCTCTGCGTGTGGGGCTTATGTCCCGCGGGGAATAGTAAGCCTATTAAAAGACCGGGTTCCTCTTTGCAGAGGCTATTAACCCGTGAATAGAGAGACAATACTAAATTCATTTTTCCTTCTGTTCATAATTATATTATAATTGCTGCTGATAGTGGAATTATTTATCAATAATCAACTGTGCAATCACAAAGCAAACAATGCATACTTTTTTTCATCTTAATTTTAAATTTAAGTTTCATGGTCATTTGTTAATTTTACAAAGGTACTCAACAATTTAATTTATTGAGTTCTGCTAATGTTAATTTGAATACGTATGTTTAAATTGTCAGTAAATGATAATGAGATGTTGTGTAATTTTTATCTATAAATAAATGTAAATTGGTTGGGAGTTAACTTTATAAAATAAAAAACTCACCCATTATGCTGGTCGGCAGTGTACTCAACGGTACGGATGGACCCATCAGGCTGCAGCAGAGAATATTCTCCCTTCACAACGTCACCATCGCGAGACTCGTGCTGAGACTTGTGGTCACCGGTGTGCGGGTCCTCCACGGAGTAAGAGAACTCATACTTGGCAGGAGCCTTGAACGAAAAACATCGAATTTATGTTATAATAAAATGTTTGATTAAATCTTTAGTCGATTTATTAGGTAAACCGGATTTTTTGTATTTCAACATAGTTTGCGTTGCGATTCCTACTGCTACACAAGAATTAATTGTATACAATGTTATGTTAATCGTTTTTAAGAAAACTTCGTTGCTCGTAAGGAGTTTCCTATTCAAACTCTTGTCTCAGTGTCTTATTTTTCGCGAGCTGATTATTTAATTGTAGCACATAGACAATTTGCCTGGTACAGGGCAATTGCCGCGTTAATATTGATCATCGTTATAAATCTAATGATGTTTCTGATAAATAGATGTTAATACCAATCACTGCTTGATAGATTGCCCATGTAAGTGTTACAAAACGCTATAGTCTTGTAATAACTAAAGGCTTACACAATAAACATTTAATTGGTTTGTATCAATTGATCATATTTTTAATTATGATAGTAATTTAAACTTTCACTTTCCTTATGTTCGTTTTGGAGACTTGCACCATTTATTTAGAATGTTTCATTGAAATTGACCTGTTTTCTGCCGTGATATAGGTTAAGCACTGCACAAGGACATAAGCATTTTTAAACCTACTTATTCCAGGAGACGATACAAAAGACGCGACTCTAATACTAAATAATAAAAAAATCTTTTTAATACAGAACATAAACAAAAACGACCAGAATATATTTAGAGTTGTCAAATTGGTTGACACGATTCATGTGGAAGTTTTCACTATCACCATATCAGCCACAGGACGTTCTGATCAAAGGCATTATTGCCCATAGATTTCCACCATAGTATCGTTATTTTAGGGGGAAATTGCCTCACCTCACTTGGCAGGCACGTTGGTGAGCGCAGTATGGCTATTGTTCCACAAAAGGGACGCTATTGCCCATCCCTCTGGTTTGAAGTCCCCCTTTTTTTTATTGATGTCCAGTGGAAAATCTACATGGAACTTCCTTCACCCGGAGAAGGGCGAAGGGGTATGCCAGACTCCTACCGGCTAAAACCACTGGAGCGGTCATCTTTGGCACCGAAGGGGGGCTCCAGGTCCTCGTAAGATCACACTAGAGCCGCCCATTGTGCCACGGCACATCTCGGAAGGGATGACTGTAAAGCGGTCACCCCCTCTAGCGGAGGGAAGGTGACTGTAAAAAGGTCGCCCGCCCAGGCACTTCTCGGGGAGGATTGTGAAGGATCGCCCCAAGCCACGCTTTGCGCTCTGCTCCGCACACGGCGGCACGTGACCACGTGCGCGCCACCGTCTTCCCGGGGGTCGCTGTGAGCATGCAGACTCCCCAAACTGCTCGCCAGCGACCCCCAAGGCCCCCCACCATGAAGTGACGGCAGGGGGCTCAGGCGTGTTGGACTTGGGAGCCGGGACGGTTGTTGCCCCGGCGCCGTCTCGTCCTTCTCCGGTTTAAAGTCCCCTAGTCGCCTTTTACGACGTCCACGAGAGAAGATGGAGTGGTGTTATATTATTACAAGCTTTTTTAACTTGCCTTGCTGTATGGGTCTAATCTTGCAACTGAATTTTAAAACAGTTATCCACAACCGGTTGAGCTCAAATTTTGCATACGCTTTTAGTGTAGATGACAATGCGTGGTTAGCTAAGTGACGTCATTCTAAATCCAATATGGCGGACTAGTTATTTTTTATGCTCTCCCGTGATATGGGTATCAAATGAAAAGGTTTGCTGCGAAGAATACCAAAATAGTAAATAATAGCTTGTCTTTTAAAAGGTTTGTCAAATTAATAATTTTATTTAAATTATGATTTATAATGGTTTTATTAGCTATACAAGTCACTAAAAACCATTTAAGAATTAAAAGAACTTTTAATTTATTCTTACTCTGGATACTACACGGAATGGAATATTTAGGTTAGTAAAAATTTAGCTTTTTATTGCCTATTAATGATAACCATATATTTTATGACATTTACTAGGTGCCTGATAAGAACCTTGTCCTTCTCTTTTTACCTTGTACCAGTTAAGTAGGTGACATATTTTCAGAAGTGCAGACGTTTAGATGATTTTAAAGAAATTCCTCAAGTCTCACAGAAAAACTATTCAATGAATTAACAATGTAATTAAATTGGTGTAAGTACACGCTGTTGGAAGCAATTATGAACATGAATATGTACATAATATACGTATAAGTTAATAACGTAATATTTACATATGCAATGAAATATCTACCTCGTTAAAATGTTAACACTCAGCCCTATACGGAAAAGAAACTTAACAAAAGCGTTCTCATCTATACGAATATCATTAAAACGAATGTAAATTGTTTGGTTATAAAACTGATCTCACGTAACACATGAATATGACATGATAGAAGAACGTACTAGATGCTAGTTATTTCGTGAACATAACTAGATAATGAGTTCCCAGCTGGCTGATATAATGGAATCTTAATTCCAGTATATGGGCCAAAAGAAGTACACCGCTGAACAAAGGCCTCCCCCATAAACAACCGGTTGCAAGCCGTGTGTCGTAATTTTAGGGGGAATTTGCCAGTACTCACCATCCTTCGTAGGCGGGTTGGTGAGCGCTGAATAGTTACTGATGCACAGAAGAGACGCTGCTGCTCATCACTTTGGCTTAGAGTCCCTTAGTCGCTTTTTACAACATCCACTGGAGGAGATGAAGCAATACTGCGATGATTTTGTATTTATGAATTATAAGGGTTACAGTATTTTTTTGCATTTCGGTAATCTGGCTACTTGCTTCAAACCGCTGTAACTCCTGTAAGCCACACGTCAGCCATGTAGGTATCTACAAAGGCGCCCACTGGAAAAGTTAGTTGTGTCCCAGAAGAATGAATAACTCGCACCTTGTGACTATTCGTGGTTTCCGCACCGAAATTAGTGATAAAAGAAAATTGAGGAGCAGCTAAATTATATAGGAAGAGATTGTCATCTAATCAGCACGTGTGACATTTAACGAGATTCATATTATACATAGCTTCTAAAATAGCCTAACAAATAATCTTCTCTTTATGGAAGGGTTCGAAAATAAATACGTATAGGGTTTGCGAACAGCAAAGACTATGTCGCTTTTTAGACAATAGGTTGGTCTTCTGTACTGGGATCTACACGAATCGGACACCACGGGGATTATAAGAAGTGACATACTCTAAATCAATGAATGCTTTACTTGCTCCTTTACGGCGTAATTTATAGTGATTATCTGCCTAGCCTTTACCTATAGCCATAAGTTGGGATGAGACTGCATTCTAACCAGATGTATCTATTTATCAGTATTTCTATTTCACATGGAGTGTCTACCATATGATTTTCGCAACACAATTATTGGGGGTTCGTTTGTTTGACTTTCGAGATTCTGACTGTCCAGGACTAGCATGATTTGCGAAGTATAAAATAATCTCAATGTGTAGAGAATGGTCAACTATCCAAGGCGAGACGATGACAAGTGTGGTGTGCTCTAGTGAATTGATCGTTATCATTATCAGCCAAAGGACGTCAGTTGCTGAACAAAGGTATCCTCCATAGACTTCCACAACAACCGGTTGCAATGCAGACCGGTTGTTTATTTGTGTCATCATTGGGAGGAATTTGTCTGTACGCACCACATTTGGTGCGCTGGAGCGCTGCTGTGCTTCTCCCTGGCTAACACGGGAGTGTTAACCAGGGAGTGTTAGTCGTCATTTACAACATTCGAGGAGTATTCATAGAGTGGTGCTATATAAGTTTTAGTTTACAAGATTTTTTTAAACATTGGTCCACACTAGGATTTCTCCTGTGTCGTGGGTGCATTTACAGACACAAATTTTACACATAATATACCCAGACCCGGAACAACTACCTGCAGATCATACAAATATTTGTTCCGAGCGGGAATCGAACCCACGACCCGGAGCGCAGCAATCGACTGTATCAGCCACTGCACCAACCATGCCGTCTAAATATCCTAACTCCGGATACTACATGGAACAGATCGATCGTTATACGTGGTAGATATTAGCTACCTACCATGGCATGATGTGATAACTACTTAATGTGGCAAAAATGGTAATGGACCCTTTTAGTTTTGTTTGCCGTGCAGCCTGGAGTATTAAATTCTTATAAAGAAACGGCAGGTTATACTTACATGCTCTTCGATTT
The DNA here is from genome assembly GCA_947459985.1 of Diloba caeruleocephala. Taxonomy (NCBI): domain Eukaryota; kingdom Metazoa; phylum Arthropoda; class Insecta; order Lepidoptera; family Noctuidae; genus Diloba; species Diloba caeruleocephala. The sequence goes on from OX381610.1 coordinate 19,862,037, forward strand.
GATCAGTGTGTCCAATTGCTACAGGGGCGAGGTGCTGTAGTACGGGAGCGTGATGGATGGCTGCTGGCGCGATGTGTTGGATGATGGGGGCACCGTGATGGACAAGTGGGCCGCTGTGCTGAAGGTACGAGGCTTGTTCGATCACTGGAGCTGCTTGACGCAAGATCGGGCCCGCATGTTCGACCACGGGGGCATAGTGCCCCAGTTGTTGCTCCAGTTGGTGGGATGGCTCATCGTGACGAACTATGCTTTGAGAAGACAGTGCTTGCGCGTGTCCATGTCCTTCTTCGATCAAACCAGCTTGACAAAGAGCCAGTACAGCACAAATGACTATGATCTGAAAATCATAATTTATTAAGAAATTGTCGGAAACCATGTATGTTTTTAATTTACCTATTAAAAGTTTTATTCCTTACTTTGAAGTACATGTTGATGTGTTGTACTGAGATGTGGGACTCGTTTGATGAGGATGCCGGTAGGGTTGAAGTTTTTATACGTCGAAGGAAGCAGCGGTGCGGTAGCATGCCACCCGATATCGAGAAACCGGCCCAACACATGACACCAGCACACATGATCACCTTTACACCGTACCTTACGTCATTGCAATGCCATATTTTCAATTTCATTCAAGGTTATAATAAAGCTCGTTTCATAAGCTTATTTTTACTCGCATTTCTTCGCTTGAACATGTTAATTAATATAAGAGTATCTAAATTTAGTTCTATATTTCTAAGCCTCAAGTTGGTAGCATTTTATAGTAGCAGTATAGGACTCCTTGATTTTTTACCCAACTAGTAAAGATCTGCCCTTTATGAAATCAGTGGAATTAATGCAATCCAGGGCCTTGCTCAGCAGTGGACGTCCTCCAGCTCATATGATGATGATAATATGACACGTGGTCACTCACTATGGGCCTCATAAGAAAGCTCAAGCTCACCGAGCGAGCTATGGAGCGAGCTATGTTTGGTACTTCTCTACGAAATCAAATCAGAAATGAGGAGATCCGTAGAAGAACTAAAGTTGCCGACATGGCTGAAAGGATTAGTAAACTTAAGCGGGGCACATTGCTCGTAGAACCGATGGCCGTTGGGGTAAAGGTTCTCGAGTGGAGATCACGCACCGGAAAACGCAGCGTGGGACGACCACCAACGAGGTGGACCGGCGACCTGGTGAAGGTCACTGGGAGTCGTTGGATGAGGGTGACATGTGACCGTTCGTTGTGGAAATCTATGAGGGTGGCCTTTGTTCAGCAGTGGACGTCCTTTGGCTGATATGATAATTATGTTGAATTATCTGCCAGATAGACCGAGATGGCTTATGAACGTGCCGAGGGAGTTAAGGAAAGACGGAAAGCCGCATGTTGTGGTAAAACTTAGTAGACGCCGTTAAATAGTAGGGGTAAATAAAAAGTCTAAGCCAAGTAAATAGTGCAATCATGTACAGTTTCTTGTACGAAATTGAAAAATAAATGAATATGAACCTTTTGTAATTGAATTTTTCCGAATTACATGAATAAATAATTGGTGCTCGTAATAATGATCGCATTTATAATTATTTATACTATGAAGGAAGCATGGTATGACTAGAAATTCGTAGTTCAAAAAAATGCTTAGTATGAACCTTTTCACATTGTTTCTTCCAGTATCACAGTAGATTTAAACAAGTCATGCCGATGCCCGAGAAGTTATAGTATTTTATTTCGCTCTCACGTCTCATCAGTACGTAACCGTAGTCAACGTTAACGCATGAACATATGCCTCCTAATGACCGCTACAATGAACGGTCATAGGAACATATTCGCATAATTACCACGCTTGGCAGGTGGTTTGGTAATCCTAGTATGTTGTTATGGGACAACGGGAGGATGCTGCTACCCATTCTCTAGATATCAATCTTTAGGTGCCTTTTCCACCCATGGATGAGAGTGGTAGTCTATTCTTTGTATACCACACGGTAGTAAAATTAGTCAGCAATTTTTTTTTTATAATGTAGGAAGAATTTTTATTGTTCAGTGTAAACTAGTCCGAAGTATATCGGCTGGTAAGAAAGTAGCGCTTTAGGTTGCACCGACTGATCCAGTAAACTCTTACGCAACGCAAGGGCTCTGGCACACCGGGCACGTAACTTTACAGTTTGATCACAGATACAAGTAGGTACTTTTGAACTGATTTATATATCTATAAATAGTTTAGGGCAATGTTCGTTACGAATATGGAAAGGTATGGAAATAGGGTATTCTAGATAGTAACAAGTAAAACACGTAATTTGTGTCGTATCATAAATATGTCAAGAGCACAAGAAAAATACTGGGATAGTACCTATTTTATTTTATTATATATAAATTACATTTATGTTTTAGTTAGTTATAATGTAATAGATCCAAAATTAGTTCCTTATTTGAATGCCTTATATTATTATACACTTGTATTATTTTATTGAATTTCAAAATTGTGTGGTACTTTCTTTAAAATAAAAGTCCGTGCTGAAAGCTACTTATTATCTCTGTGTATCCCAGCATTATAACCGGTGGAGCGAGTCGTTACAAGCACGCCACATTATTTCCCCGATCGACTCGCATCACGATCGTGACTTCGCCGTAATTCTCGCGGCTTTCATTGAAGGTCATACACATCGTCTCTCATACAAGTTCCACCGTGAAACCTTTAATACACCACCATATTTTATCCTGATTGTATTTTGGAATGTAAATTTATAAGTTGTCACGACTTCGAAACGATATTATGGAGTTGACCGCGTCCATTTTAATGATGCGGGTGTTTTTTAATAAGATTTATGGTTATGTATTTTGGTATGCATCACTTAATTATTAACGAAAATTATTTTATTCATACTATGTGTGGCAGTACTAAGTAATACAATATCATTATTGTAAAATAGATTGCTAGACTCTAGACGGGTTCCCACGCTACTAATACTAACATCTATCTAGATGCGTCCTACATTCTGATTGATGAGTTGAAGTTGGTAGGCAACATCTTTAATGCAAATCTGAAATCTTGGGGTAATCTATGTAATTTACGCGAACATACATAATAGAGATTTATCTATCATGATGAGTAATGACCTTGCGGTAAGAACCATGACGGATCATATCGATACTATTAAAGCTTGAAACGTACAAGTAAATGCTGTACCACGGAATATCACGCAACCACATAAACCACGATGAAATTAATTCCAATGTCATTGTTAACTTACTTAAACGATTAACTGCTTTATCAAGGCAAATACAAGGTAGTTTATTATCGAGTATTGTATCCCTGTCAACAAGAACGGTATTGCTAACGTCGCTTGACATCGTAACCGATTTTTCAATTATAAGGCTACTTAATTGGTTACCATATAGAAATATTGATACCAGTAAATCTTCGAAAATTACAAAGTATGATGGTGCATTGTGACGAGTCTCAGAAAGGCTCGTTATTTCGTAACCAATATGAATCAACATGGTAATATAACCAGCGACGCTTGATAACCCATCCACAATTGCAAAGTTTCATTTTGGATATTGCGACAGAGATTTTGTAAGATCGTATTAAATACAATCGTTTAATTAACTTAAACAAAACTGACACTAGCCATCTAACGGGGTACCTATTGTAAATAATGCTTTGAATGTCAAGAAGCACGAGTATATGAAGATTTTATCATAGTTTTTTTATATTAATGATTATACATTATATCTATGAGATATCAAAATTTCACCGAAAGAGAGAAATTATTTTTCAAAATTTGTAACCGTTTAGCAGGCTTTGTCTTTTCATACGTATATGAACATCTATAGTGAAATTTCAAGTTGAACTTTCCGCATCGCCTTATTCGTTGGGACAAAAATCCGACGTCGATTTTAAACGCGCGGCTTCATTGTTGCTACATCAAACAAATTGCCGTAATGCAGATATATGTATAATTTTTACATTTCGGTTAATTTTGAGTCCTAATAAAATTGCGAATTAATAAGAATAACGTGCAACACCTACGCTTCGTCGCATTTCTGTCACATAGCGGTACGCAATAAAGATATTTATTCAATTCAAAGTCGTTATGCAGTCAGGCGATATCTGTGTGATCTCAATTGCTAAATGTTTGAATATTAAATAGGTATAGGGTTTTATAGTGAGCTATGTTGGATTGTGCGGTACTGTTTCCGCCAGTAACTTTTGCTTTCACTCCTTATTTCGGCTCAGACATTGTATGGTAATGTTGTGATATGCAATTTCGGATGAGATCTCATATCTTCTCACGCTCCACTGGACTTGTTACTGCAATTAACACTTTCAGCCCAATGCGTATACTATCGCAATGTATTGTTTCATCTATCATCGTTTACAGTTGTTCTAATTGTTATTTCAGCTTACATTTGTGTTGTGTAAGCCATGTGTTAGAACACCATTCACAATATATTTTTGTAATTCTAGATGTTTCTTGTTCTCACTCGTAATCTTCATTAGATTTTTTTACGTACTTCATCACTTTTATGTTGGCATTGATATATCACCTAATATTTGACATATACCTCGTTACATTTATGTAATTATTTCTTGTTCCATCCTCGTATCGAGGTGCTGTAAACATTTTATAATTATATCATCAGAAGAATTATTGATCAAAGGCATCTAGCTGCGGTCAATAGTTCTTCTCCCGTCTCTTGGTTACCATTTCGTAAGAGGTCTACACCATCTGCTGACACCAAGTCTTATCAAGTGTCTTTCCTCTCACTATTCCGGGGCCTTACCCTTTGTTACATAACTTTGGCTTTTGTCCTATGTGCAGGGATTGTGAAGTCTGTACCATTATGATATGCCTAACTGTGCGGTACACTCGGTGCCTCTTTGCAATTTGTATTTAATATTATATTCAGTATTGTACTAGTATGCCAATATAAGTTGACTTAATTAATGTGTACTTCAAGTTTGATAATATTATTATCCATAGAAATTGAACATGAAAAATTAATAATGATTTTAACGTGCGACGACATTAATTAGTTTTCAACAAGTGTTTCATGTTCGTAACATCAGCTTCGTGTGGACTAAAATTTCGTTATCCATCGTGTCACCAAAGGGTAATTTTACAAACATATTACCCTAGTAAGAATAATTAATATATCATCAACATACAGAGCACCACACTTCCCACAACGTTTACCTTCGAGCAGCACTCTCCCACTGACCACTGAAGATGCGATGACTGGCAGATGATGATTTTTTAACGGGACCATCATTCTCATATTGCAACGCTAGGCGAAAGAGAAGAGCGATTGATTTTTCTCATTACTTACTTCTAGTTGTAACTACTTAACTACTTTACCACTATATAATCTTGTGATTTAGATTATATAGTGGTAAATATTTTCAACAAGATTAATTTATACATAGAGATATGTATATAATGTATTTTTATTCAAAGTCAAAGTTTTTTATTTCAAATAAACCAAATATTGGCACTTATGAAACGTCAGAATTTAAGTTGCACGGTTCCAAATAATTGAATCTCATGAAGAAGAGCCGGCAAGAAACTCCATGGAAATGGTATTAAATTAAAACCATGTGAAAAGTTATTCGATATCGCTTTTAAAATTGGATCAGTGGTTAATTTTCCTATTAAAAAAGAAGATATTGACTTTATCACAAGAGTCGTAACCGTCAACCGAACTCCGTGAAGTCCATTGTTTCTTTTGTAAATCGGTATACCAAGGCGGATTTTATTGCGGCAGCACGGATGTAGAAAACCATTAATTTGCACTTGCATGGCTTTTCGATAAATGGCACGGTTTTCGTGAACGACCACTTAACGCTGTACTATAAGAACTTATTGGCCAAAGCAAAACCATTGCCTAAAGACGGCAATTTCCAGTTTTTATGGGTCGACATTGCAAGATATTGGCAAAATTATCCACAACTACAAAAACATTGGTAATCCAAACGGAAAAGGACATTTTAAAAATATGTTAACATTCAACTTAGGCGGCATGGTTGGTGCAGTGGCTGATACTGTTGGCTGCTGCGCACCGGGTCGTGGGTTCGATTCCCACACGAAAAAAATATTTGTACGATCTGCAGGCAATTGTTCCGGGTCTGGGTGTATTGTGTGTGAAATTTGTGTTTGTAAACGCACCCACGACACAGGAGAAATCCTAGTGTGCAACTTTTGAAAAAAGAAAAAAGAGTGTCTATTTTACTTTCGTATTTAATTATAAATATGATTACTTTTGATATGTCGGAGTGTACAACCCTTATCAGTACGTATCTTTATTATACTATGATCGTTTGAGTCAACCAAGAAATCACTCACGAAGTCGTCTCACTTAGTGTTTTAAAGTATTCATTAAACACTGGATGTTGCTAAGTCCTTATTTTATCTTAGGAAAGCTAGTTTTGTTGAATACTGTTTCTGATGCTTTTTGGTGTTTCTTTGAGTTTTATTTTGTTTACACGTTTATAGATACGACTATCTGTATTATTTTATATAAATTAGTAAACACTTTTACCTATGGCCTGCTGCATTATGATGCTACTTTATGATATTGTTTTTAATAATATTTTATACACATTATTTATAATAGATAATTAGTTTGTGGCATTTCACTCTCGTATTCAATTAATGGAACGCTTTGATTAATGATGTTACAAGCTTATTATCAAAATGCTAGAGGTCTGCGAAGTAAGACACAATTATTTAAAAGAAATGTGTATTCACATTCTTATGACATTATATTAATAACAAAAAACGGGGTTACTTGAGGGAGTTAACAACCGCGAACTATGATGATATGTACTTTGTATGAAGGCGTGACAGGGATTATGGGTCCACGGATCAGACACGTGGAGGTGGCGTTCTATTGGCTGTCAATAATCAGTTTCCAGTTTCTGCTCGACCTGAATGAACTCATCAGCAGATCTTTGGATTACTATCACAATTAAAAATAATAGACCACGCAACGTATACAAAATGCATATTTGTATTTTATATTTGATTTCACAAAATCAAGGCAATACTTTCGTACAACAGCTTATACATTTCTCTAACAATTTAAATGATGTATTTATAAACAACCCAAATGACAAATTATTTATTACGGGTGATTTTAATCTTAGTAATGTGGTCTGGACTAACCACAATGATTCTTCTTCTTAAAATTTAGTGCCTTCATTTATATAAGGCGAAGGGCAACAATTATTTATTGATATTATTACATAGTTATTTTTTTTCCTGCAAGTGTAGAAGTCCTACCCAGTGATGACATTGGTTCCAGAGGAGGACAATCACAAAGCCTTGCTCATTAATATGGTCATGTTCTTATACCCATTTAAAAACGGATGGGAGACGAAAGTACTGTTTTGCACGCGGAAATTACATTGCAATATGTGAGGTCCTTGATAGCATTGCATGGTTGAGAAACTTCAAAATTGTCCGCTACAGTCTGCCGTTGGTATGTTTTACAGAATTTTGTTTGAATTAAAGTATTAGCATATATCTAGAATAGTATCGGAGCAAAAAAAAAAACCCATCCATGGTACGGCCCATCACTTAAAAAGATTTAAATGAAAAAGGAAAGGTTTTTGATAAGTATAAAGTATATGGTAACCTTGCAGTTTATCGAAATTACTCTTAGATCCAGGGCCAAAGTTTTAGAAAAAGAATATCATCTCGCTTATATAAACAAAATTGAAAAAAGTATTTCTTTCTAGTATAAATTAATATTATGTTGCTTTAGTAGAAATTTAAATCTCTTGCCAACATTCACGCACTAAACAGAGCTGGAAATGTTGTATTACTTTTCTTTTTTGTATGTGAATAATGATAGCCTGGACTCCAAGTCCTTTGGCGAGGTACATTAATAAATAGCATGAGTGTTGCAAGGAAAAAAAAAATGTTTTATACTATGGTGTTCTATTCTATTCTATTCTATTGTTGGCTCCCACGGGCTCAGCATTAGCCGAACGCACTTCGACCCTATTGGGTCCATTGTGCTGCCCAAAGCCCTGCACTACTCCTCCGCTGGCAAATCCAGAAGTCCCTGTAGGTACTTCGCAATCATACCTGCTTGGAACTACCTTGCCGTGCAAAATCATCAGGCAATGGATAAGCCACTCCTAGATGTTTTGCCCTACGTCTTCCCAGAGCGTCACAGCTGCACAAAATGTGCTGCATAGACTCTTGATCGTCCATACAGAATCTGCATGTATCCGTTGTGCTGAGCTTCATTCTATGGAGGTGCTCCTTGGTGCCAAAGTGGCCTGTCATTGCACCTATATAGTGCCTTAAATGGGTTTTGGTAAGATTTAATAGTCTCTTACACCCGTTTAGTCTTGTGCTGCAGAAAGTTTTGGAATGGTTTAGGCCTCTCGCTTGCCTCCATTCTCTGACATGTTCCTTATCAGCAAATGCATGTAATGCCAGTTGGTAGGTACCCTGAGGTATTCCTACGAAAGGCTCAGGGCCAATGAACTGCTTACTCGAGCCTGCCCTAGCTAGTTGATCCGATTTCTCGTTACCTTCAACACCTTCGTGTCCAGGTACCCAGATAAGCTTTACGTTATTGTGTTTTCCTAGTTTGTTTAGTAAGATAACACCTTCCTTGACTAGTTTCGAGTTTACTTTAAAGGAGATTAATGCCTTTAGAGCTGCTTGACTGTCACTGAGTATGTATACGGTTTTTTCCTTCACATTCCTCCTTAGCATTTCTTTAATGCTGACAATTATAGCATAGGACTCCGACTGGAAAACCGATGTATATTGCCCCATGGATTGACTGATATTGCAGTCATTTGACCAAATTCCTGCTCCCGTACCTGATTTCATTTTAGATCCATCAGTATACCAAATGAGATGAGCAGTGTCATTTATGGGCTTGAGTCCTCTCTGCCACTCTTCCCTTGTGGGTATATGTACGCTATATCTCCTATTGAACATATAGACTGGATTGTCAGCATCACATGTCATGTCCATTAAGTCATCCAGTTCTTTCACAGGATCCATTGATGTGTGTTTTGTGCAGGGCTTGTATCGATTCCACGCGCCTGCCCTTGCAAGTCTATAATGAGATTTTCTTGCCTCTGTTTGTATGTGAATATGAAGTGGTTTAATGTTCAACATCCACTCGAGTGCCATAGTAGGCGTGGTTTTAAAGGCTCCAGTGATGCCCATGCAGGTTACCCTTTGTACCTTCCTTAAGGTGTCTTTGCAGGTTTGTAACAAAGTTCTCGTCCACCATACTGCGCTGCCATATGTTAGTATTGGCCTCACCATCATTGTGTATATCCAGTATATGACCCTGGGTTTGAGTCCCCACGTCTTGCCATAGGCTGAACGGCACATATTGAACACTCTTAGGGCCTTTTTAGTTGCATTTTCAACGTGAGTACGCCACGTTAGTTTCTTATCCAGTGTTACACCTAGATACTTTACCTCCGTGGCCCATTTAATTTTAGTGCCGTACATTTTTAATTCCTTGAGTCCACTCAGGTCTGCTTTATTTGTGAACGGCACTAAAACAGATTTGCTTGGATTTATGGATAGGTTGTTCCCATCACACCATCCTTCTACTTTGTCCAAAGCCTCCTGTAGCAGGTCCGACACAGTGTTCGGGAACTTGCCATTTACTTGTATGACTATGTCGTCAGCATACCCTACTGTATGGAATGGTCCTATATTTAGTTCCACCAAAAGAGAGTCTACCACAAGGCTCCATAGTATTGGGGATAAAACCCCTTCTTGTGGGCAGCCCTTCGTCGCTTTTATAGCTATCTTGTCTCCCAGTAGATTGGCTTGAATAATCCTGCCCTGAAGCATAGTATTTGTCCATTTTACTATGGTGGGTTCTATGCCATGTCTCTCTGCAGCAGCACTTATTGACTCAAAGGTCGTCCTATCGAACGCACCTTCAATATCTAGAAATGCTGCTGCTGAGATCTCTTTAGTTGCCAGAGCCCTTTCAGCTCTGTCTACTACATAATGTAGTGCTGTTTCAGTTGATTTACCTTGTTGATACGCACATTGCATTTTGTGTAGTGGTCTGCGCTTGAGCGCTCCATCTCTAATATGCCTGTCGATCATCTTCTCTAGAGCTTTTAGGAAGAAGGATGTTAAGCTTATCGGCCGGTATGATTTAGCATCCTCATAATCTGCTTTTCCCGGTTTGGGGATAAAGATCACCTTAACTTGTCTCCAGACTGTCGGGACATACCCAAAGGCTATGCAGGCCCTGTACAGTCTGCAGAGGTGGGGTAAGATAATGTTTCTGCCCTCTTGCAGTAGGATGGGATAGATTCCGTCCGGTCCAGGGGACTTATAAGGACGGAAACTTCGTATTGCCCAACGTATTCTATCCGCGTCAACGACTTTCTTTGCAGTCCGCCAGTCGTCCTTGGAAGTTCTTGCATTTTGTTCTTCCATTGTGATGATATTGTCAGACACACTGTGTAGTTCCACCGAGTCTGGGAAGTGTTTTTTAAGCATGATTGCTAGTGTCTCCTTCCCATCTGTTGTGAGTTTACCTTGGTCATTTCTTATGGATGACAGTACATTAACCTTCGCGGAGCTCATTGCCTTCGGCAGTCTCATTCCTTCCGGATAGCTGCTTATGTTCTGACAATGATCCCTCCACGCCCTTCTCTTTGCTTTGCGAACTTGTTTGCTGTAGTGCGTTAGCGCTTTTGCATATATCGTGAAGTCTTTTATAGACTTCGCATAGTTGAAAACTTTTCTGGTGTCCTGTCTTAGATGTTCTAAGTCAGGGGACCACCATGGTTCCCTTTGCGATTTCACCTCTTTTTCCGGACAGTTCTTTATCCAGCAGGTTTTTACTGCTTGTGATATTCTATCCGCCTCAAATTCTATATCTATAATAGAGTTTAGCCTAGTTGTGGGATCTCTAAGTTCTACTTTGAGATCCTCCTTGAAGGATGCCCAGTTCGTTTTCCTGGGATTTCTTCTAAGTACCTTGCCAAAGTTTTGGGAAGTTTCGTACCTAAAGCAAATGTAATTGTGGTCAGATAAGCTAATTTCACAAGACACATGCCAATTTTTTGTTGCCTTGTTAGCCCCTTTAGTTGCTAGCGTAATATCAATGACCTCTGCCCTACGTTTATTTACGAAAGTTGGTCTATTGCCTTTGTTCATTATAAATAAGGGAGAACTTACCAGATAGTCCATAAGCACTTCACCTCTTTTATTGTTGTCTGTACTGCCCCAGGCAACGTGGTGCGCATGGTACTATGGTGTTAATATTATGCGCGTCTCTGTGGTGTTCAGAAATAAATACTTTTTCTTTCTTTCTTTCTTTCTTCTTTCTTTCTTATAACAATCCAAGGGCTTTTGGGTCTTTCATTAAATCTACCAGAGGTGATAACAAACTACCGATAGTATAATGCATTATGATAGTTCTACCGCAGATAGTGGGCAAGAAGTCTGTAACTTATTCATAACATACTTCCCGTCCACATATTTATCCCCGGACTCTGTGGTCAATAACATGGATTTGTCTCACTTATACAACTCAAATAATACCATTTCTAGTATTTATATAAATATCGAGGAGTTGTTTAAGTTACTTAAGTCACTGGATCTGTCCGTGTGGTGTCCAGATTAAGAATGTAGCACCACTCCATCTCCTCCCGTGGATGTCGTAAAAGGTGACTAAGGGATTCTAAACCAGAGGGATGGGCAGCAGCGTCCCTTCTGTGGAACAGTAGCCATTCTGCGCTCTCCAACCCGCCCGCCAAGCGTGGTGAGTACTGGAAAATTCCCCCCAATTTCATGACACAGTTGTGGAAATCTATGGCAGAGGCTTTTGTTCGGCAGTGGATATTGTATGTATAGCCGATTTGATGAAGTCACTGGATCTTAGTAAAGGTGCTGGACCCGACGGACTACCACCAATGTTCATCGTCAAATGTTCTCAGTACAGTTTTGAATATTTGGAAGTCAGCCTTTGTAACACCAATATTTAAAAGGATGTCCGTAATGATGTTTCAAATTACAGACCTATCTCTAAGCTGTGTATTTTTGTTAAGTTATTTGAAAAATATATTCACTGGCAAGTTTATGCAGCACTTTCACATTCATTTTTAAATGAACAGCATGGATTTTCTGTATTCTAATTTTCTTTTATATGCCGTTTTAGGTTTTCGCGAGTATTACACATTATAATAATACACTTTAAAACGGATTCTATCGTATATATATTAGATTTTTGTTGTTTTGTGTTCCTGACGTTTCGAACACTTGGCAGAGTTCGTGGTCACAGGATGACTAACGTGACAGGCGTCGTTACAGGTTTTAAAAGTTATTTTATTTTATCTACCATACAATTACAATCAAAAATTATTTCGATGCACGCAGTAATCACTCACAGTGTCTTGATGTTTTTTATCAAATCGATAATCTTAATGACTGCCTATTATTACAAGAGGACCTCTCCTGACTAGAACAATATTGTGCCGCCAATAAACTGGACCTAAATATTTCGAAGTATTACTCGATCACTTTTATCGAGAAACATAATCCAATTAAATTTTTATTTTATAACATGCTTTAAGTAAAATTTTGTCTAGAGTCCATCATGTCAGAGATCTCGGAGTAATACACGATTGTCAGAAGTATTCTAGAGCATGGAATACCCAATATAACGTATACATCTCAAAAACCGAGACCATACAGAAAAGGTTTTTAAGATATTTGGAGCTTAAGACAAAGATAGACGACAACAGTTACACTGATCGCTGCAAGAGAAATCATATACTGCCTCTTCATATGCGGAGGATAACATCAGATATAACCCTGTTTTTGGATATAGCCAATAGCAATATAGATTTATCCGACCTTTTATGCAACATTAAATTATGTGTTCCTAACAGACCACTTAGAAACCTTTCTTGTTTAGCCACTTCAACAGTTGATACAAACTATCGTTCTAATGCTTATTTTCCTCGATCAATAAAAAATGTAAACAAATATGTCAAAGATCATCATATAGATATATTTCAAACTAGGGCGCACCATTTCCGACGACTCATATCGAATAACTGTTTTCATTCGAAATCTCAATCCGTGACACTTAATAATGTATAACTCATATATTACATTTACTTTATAATATTAACATTTAAAATAGTTAATTTAGTTAAAATTACTTATTCTTATGTTTATTCGCGGACTCTATATAGACTTAAGCTTTGTTTATTGTAACCTATTATTGGAAAATGTAAAAGCTTGTTTCCCTAACAGAAATAAGTAAGTAATAAAAAAATATTCGCGAGGATAGGAACCTAATAAATGAAACATTTAGCGACAATTATGTTCAGCGATAATCTTATACGAGTATGCATCGAATGGGTTGCGCGACTAGGCTGCAAAATAGAGCATCACGGCTGTTTTGCTACGTACTCTCTAATTCGAAAAGCAACTAGATTTTTTTGAAGGCATCGATGTTAAAAATTATTTGTAACGTAGCAAATTTATTGCTCGTTACGTTTATTCATTTTAATAGCAAATGTAGCGTTTGGCTTTGCTATAGTTATAAAAGATTGGTTGCCGATTATCAATACTTGAAATGAGTGCCATCTATGGTTCCTTGAGTGAATTAGTTGCACTTAAAGTATGGGATTCGATAATGGAGAGCAAAACTATTACTGTATTAAAAAATGAATAGTATATTTACAAGTAAAACTTAAATAACACACGGCTCATTCCCTATAATCTGGATATCTTATTTAAGTTTTCCACAATGCATCATCCCAGTGTCTAACATGCATAAACATAACCATCCGGTAAGGTAGGGTTTGTGAGATCCTAAAAATATGTGGGTTACGTAGGATTTTCACATTGGGTCGTAATCGTAATCATATCGTATTCGTAATTATTATTATTATCTACATGTCTCTCTTTTCTCTCTAGAATTTTAATCTAAAATGTAATGGGACACCAACTGGGGACTCTCCATATCTGCACTATAAAACGAAGTCATGAATTATCCCCGGTGGTGTGAGGTTACTGTATGAGATGGAAACTATAGCGACAAGGTCTATTGCAATGGGTGTTACATGGAATAAAAATACTAATAAATACGGGAACAACGGCGTCTGCCTTTCAATATTTATAGTGAAATTCTGTGGCAGACGGTGATTCGCCACTCCCAAGATGGGTCCCCTAAACGGCAACCATTACAGGCTACACGGAGCAACACCGGTGTGAGTGGCTTGGGGTTTCAAGAGGTGCGGCTCCGGTTTTGCCATCGCGCGTCTTGAAAACTCGGAGCGTGTTTCTCCGGTATTACGCCATTAGACACTTCCACCCCTGAGTATACAGCTCTGGCGGGCCCTCTCTGATCGGCCAACTAAGGCAAGCCAGAGATGAAAATCCTGCGGGCACTCATTGGGTTTCAACCCCAACCGACCAATAAATGCAAGCCAGAGACGAGGCCCTGACCGACTCTCTGGAGCATTCGGGTACGCAGTGTCGCCACTCACATTAAGCGCGCCACACACTGCCCTGCGTTCGGTAAGCTTCTTAATATACTTTTCTTTTCTTTTTCTTTTGATATACTTTTTTTATATCAAAAGGTAGGAAGAAATCAAGCAGCTGCTTTAATCAGCCCTCCAGGATTATCTTATCCCATGGTGAGATAACGACTGCCCAGAGGGGTTAATTTATATGTTTTTTTTTATGAGAACCTAAGCAAGCCATATGAACTGATTGCAGCGATAAACACCACCTTACTTACAGTCTTTCCGTATGCCTAGTCTGCTCTGACCTCTTTCTGTGGTCAGGGATGCCGATGAAACAACGATCGATCTTTAGTTATTTTATGAAGGAAGCATAAGTTTCACCCCGAACCACACCTTATGACCCTGCAGATTTTGTGTATTTTAAGAGTGCAACATTTTAAGAAATTACAATAACATATATTGCTTAAAGGAAGTAATTCAATAAATTAAGTTTATAACAATTCAACTATTTATTTTAATTTCCTTTAATAAAAAGAAAAGTAAGTGGTTACAGATAAATTTCTGAAAGCCGCTTAAGCTATCTGATTAACCGCAAGCTTTCAGCTTACACATATTTAAGAAATAGTTTCATCACGCGGCCGTGCTGCCGGAGCTTATGCCGCTCGCAAAATTTATTTCATACAGTCATGTAATTCAACCGTACAGCTTTGGTACATGACACAACATGAATAGATATCTACAAATAAATAAAATTGAAGTGTCTGTTTGTAATGCCAATATAACAGCTTTTTACTAAATGCATATGAAAGTATAGACGGTAGTTATAACAAACAAACCTTTTTAATTTTTTTGTCTGTCTGTAAGCCTGTTTGTTCCAGCTAATTTCCGAAACGACTTGACTGATTTTGACTTTCACTGGCAGGTAGCTGATATTATAAGGAGTAACTTAGGCTAGTTTTATTTAAGAAAAAGGAAAGAAGTAGGATTCCGCCTTATAAACCCATAAGATCCAATACTCTTATGTCGACTGTGTATGCCGAAGTAGGTACTCTAAATTATTTAACGGGGGGTGAAATCGTAGGGCACAGCTAGTTTTGATATAAAAATCAGGTACTATTTTCATTACTGATTCGAGTAAAGAATCGTGGAAATATTCACCTTTTAGAAGGTTACAGGTGATTAAATTGACACCCAGTATGTAGCAGACTCAGAAGGCCTTCACCTTACATTACAATTCCTTCACATTCTGTAAGGTAGTCAACCTTGCCTAAAAAGTAGTGCCCTTACATTTTATAATAAATTAATACATCGATATATTTTAGACTATGTTTCTTATTTATATAAACAGAAACCAAAATGTCCATAGCCCACAAAGCCAATACTTAATATTGACCTTCAATTGATATGAAAAATATATACAGTGAGTATTGAAACAGTTTTAGTTTTGTTCACATCTTTATTGGACAAAGCTAAGCTATATACAATATTTTGCCCACACCAATTTACATAAAATTATAGTAGATAATTTATAATATACACGATATTTACAGAAGAAATTTTAAATGATATGATATTTACAGTAATTCGTTGAAGTATTTTTTATACTTAAGTACTAGTTACGTTGAATTGTAAGTCACTGTATATTACTATATATAATTAATGAGAACAGATGGAAGGCTACACACTCGATCACTTCAAGAATACATTAAAACTAATATCACAGATTGGGTAAATATTCTTCTAATGGTGATGAATCACGGGAGGGGAGTTGTGCACGACCGCGTTGAATCTGGTGAAAAATTGTACATAGATTTGATTTTAAATAATATTAGCCTTACCTACTATTAGTTTACAAATTTCTGTACATAATGTAGTTTTCGTTTTTTTTCTTAACAACCCGGTGACGAAACGAGCAAGCCATTCGCCTGGTGGTAAGCATCACCCTTCCGCGTGTGGTGTCTGGATTAAGAATATAGCAGCACTCCATCTCCTCCCGTGGTTGTCGTAAGAAGTGACTACGGGACTCTAAACTAGAGGGATGACCAGCAGCTTCAATTGCATTGGAGCAGTAGCTGTCATGACTCGCCTGCCAAGAGTGGTGAGTACTGCCAAATTTCCCCCAAAATAACGACACAGTTGTGGAAGTCTATGGGGGAGGCTTTTGTTGAACAGTGGATGTTCTTTGGTTAATGTGATGATATCTTATCATATATACCCATATCGGTCGTTGTGGTGATTTTGGGGGAGGCCTCTGTTCTGCAGTGGACTTTATTCGGCCGAAATGATGAACCTTTTGGAACCTCGAACAGTCATATCTTACTTTTAATGTTGACAATACAAGATAGAAGTCCGTGTGGTGTCCGGATTAAGAATATAGCACCACTCCATCTCATCCCGTGGATGTCGTAAAAGGCGACTAAGGGAATCTAAACCAGAGGGATAGGTAGCTGCGTCCCTTCTGTGAAACGGTAGCCATACTGCGCTCACCAACACGCCTGCCAAGCGTGGTGAGTATTGACAAATTTCCCCCAAAATGATGATACAGTTGTGGAAATCTATGGGGAGGCCTTTCTTCAGCAGTAGATGTATAAATGGCCGATATTATGATGATGAACACAAGATAGGTCAGATTTCTTTGAATCTTTTTGTTTAATTTGTTTATGTTTATGTCTTACCCATTGTGGGGGTCAGCGGTATAAGTGACCTTGCGGAAAGAGCCATCAGGCTGCAGCAGGGAGTATTCTCCCTTCACGGTGTCGCCGTCGCGGGTCTCATGCTGGGACTTGTGGTCACCTGTGTGCGGATCCTCCACGGAGTACGAGTAGCCGTATTTGGGATGTGCCTGCAAAATAATTTGAGAATAAATTATCACGGGGTGATTGACTTGATGTGTCGGCAAAAAAGGTTCATTCGAAGTAATCAGTCAATTTCATGATAAGTTGCAAGCTCAATAGAAATTTCTCATAGGCCAGTTAAATGGAAACTTCGTGTTATATTAGATTACGTAAAATTAAAACTATATTTACGTGATCATCGACGTAGTGCTCCTCGTGGGAAGGGGCAGCGTGGACGGCATGGGTGGCAGGAGCGGTGTAAGCCACAGGGATAGCGTGAGCGATGTGGGCGGAGTGAGCGATGGGTGCGGCGTGGGCCACGGGAGCGGCGTGGACGATGGGAGCGGCGTGGACTACGGGAGCGGCGTGGACCACAGGAGCGGCGTGAACCACGGGAGCGGAGTAGTGGATAGGACTCTCATGGTGCACGGTCTGGTCATGGAGGATGAAACTCTGCGAGGATACTGCCGGCGCGTGATGAAGGTAACCAGCCTGGCACACCACTACCAAGGCAAACGCTATCACGATCTGATGACAAAGAATCAGTTAGGAATATAAATTGTTTAGTACACTGCTTTTGAATTCATACGTTAGGTAACGAGTAAGTAGGAAACAGCCCCAAGAAGAAGTCATATTGTTCAGAATCGAAACTGAAGCCCTAGCCTAGCCTAGCCCTTATAATTTGAATACATCTAATCATTTTGTAACCAGTGAACTTTCGAAGTACTAGTAAGTTCGAAACTTGCAACTAGACAATCATAACAGGAATTATGTTGCGTGCAATTGTCCTAAATGTTATGTAATTTTAACAATTTTTAATGAAATTAAGCTTACTTTGGAGAACATTTTGCTTTGGAGACAAATGCCTTGACTGCTATCGGTAGGATAGTGCACTCTTTTTATATAACAAACAAAACATAAGTGGTAGCGTGGAGGGGGTCTATTCCCGACGATATTCGATCGGATCACAGTAATTGCCGCATTGCCAATCTGCTCACTTTATCGAGTGTTGCAACGTTCGATATCGGTACAATATGTACAGAATATGGACGATAAGTGAGAGGCTGATATTGTTATAATTTTTTGCGATTGTTTAATTTGATAGTACTACACAATCGACTTTTATTTAAGGTAATAAAGGTTAATTATACAGGTAAATAAACAGAATATGCGTTAAGACGATTAAGAATACATTGCGCAAATATCTGTATCACTCGATTCAATACTTTGTACTATAGGGGTAGTTTCATGTGTACGAGCACAGCAAATAGCGAGGCTTCAGGAGATCCTTAACAATCCCCCCGGGAAGTGCCTGGGGCCGGCTTTGTTACAGTCTTTCCCCTCTACTAGAGGGGTGATCGCCTTACAGTTAGCCCCTTCGAGATGTGCCAATGGGTATTGGCGGAGGAGTAGGAGTCCGGCATGTCCCTCCCCGGGACGGAGGAAGTACATGATGTATTTCCACTGGGATAATAAAAAAGGGGTAGTTTCATTGAATACCTGTTTTTGTTTGATTCTCTTTGAAACATGATGTGAACTGTGGCCGCGTAGTAACGAATAGACCACCCACCTGGTCGGTATCGATAACGGTGGCCCTAAAAACGTTGGAGACGAGTTTACTTACAATGTTTTGCAACTGAAAACGTGTCCAAAGCTAATTTAATATCTAGTTATTAAACTATCTCGACGTCTTTCGTGTCAATATTTTAGAAACTAAAGATGTTATTTGTTCTTTCTAAGAACTGGAGAACTGTAAAATGTCTTTATGGGATAATTTCAAGATAAGATTGACAACAGAATCCTTCTCTGTTTGAACAGCAATGGAATGTACCCAATCCGTTTAGCAAACTTGCTGGTTATTCCCTGGGGTCAATCCTCCCTTTTGATCACTACTGTCACGTTTTATTAGCATGTTTTGCAGTGCGTTACTTCTTGAGATGACGATGAAGTGATGAATGAAGTTAAATATTAGTTGGTTCCTTGAGAACGTTGATGCTATAAGGCATCAAGTCCGCCTTATGCACCACCATTGTGTAACATGAACTATAATTAAATAAATGGGCGTACTTGGGAGATAAACTAGACTAAAGCTCTAGTCATAAATGGGTTGGCTCGACCAGGAAAGTACCAAGCCAGCTCAGAATACCGGCGTGAAGATGCAACATTGTTGTTGTACAACAGCAGTATTTCTGCGTTTTGTATAGCGAGTGGCATATACCGAAAGCTCAACAGCCAAAAATATGGTATGGTATACGGCATGGAGTCCTCCAAGGAAAATGTGTAAGTCTGTCCTAGACTCGGCAACAAATCAGCGACTCCTCTGGTGTTGCGGATTGTTATAGGTAGCGGTGATCCTCTAGTGTGATCTTACGAGGACTTGGAGCCCCCACTTCAGTGCCGAAGATGACCGCTCCAGTGGTTTTAGCCGGCAGGAGTCCCCCTTCGCCCTTCCCCGGGGCGAAGGAAGTTCATGTAGAATTTCCACTGGACACCAATAAAACAAAAAACAGGTAGCGGTGATCGCTAGGGGACAGTCATGAGCGTTTACCCACTTATTTCAATTATTAAAATATAAGTTTCATATGTATAATGTCACACATAATTTTTTGAAAGTAGATTGCGGCAATGAGTAACGTTCACATAATTTTATGAGAAAACTGATCTGAGTAGATAATGGGTGGGATGAGAATTCAGGATATCGAGGTAGTACTAAGTAATAAGTACCATTAACACTGGTGCAATTTACTTATGAGTCGATTTCCTTATTATTATTGTCAAGCCTTTTTCAACTAAGTAGAGGTCAACTTCCAGTTCAACCAGATGCCGATGAACTGCATGATGCATAAATATGATACAAGAGTCCGACATTTGAACTTGGTAGACCGGTTTAATATTTTCTGAAATTTACGTGAAGGGCAGTGCGCTAACCACCCCATGTCATCCCGAGTACATTTATAACACAACTGCGATCGCCATCCTGTCTGCCAAACGTGGCGATTATGGCAAATCCCCCAATGGGGCCACAACACAAAACCATAACCATCGATGTGGCCATCTTTGGGTAGAATTTTGTCCAGCAGTGGACGTTTTTCAGCTGAAATGATGATGATGAGTGTATAATTATTTATTCTCATCTCATATCAGCCATTTATACTTCCACTGCTGAACACCGGCCTCCCTTATACACCACAACTGTGTCGAAATTTTGGGGGGCATTTGCCAATACTCACCACGCTTGGCATGCGGGTTGGTGAGCACAGTATGGTTAATGTTCCAAAAGAGGGAAGCTGCTGCCCATCCTTACAGTTCAGCGTATATATTATATAATAAATACATTTATGTTGGGAAACTGTACCACACAGGGAAAGCAATTTTAGGGGCATCGCTTAAAAAATACGTTTACATACATACATACGCACTATTTTGCCTTGCGTTTCTTTCAATATTACGGTAAGTATTAATAAGGAAATAACAATTCTATGAAGGGTGCAATGAGTACCAACACCGTGGCTTTGTAAATAACTGCCAACATTTATCAGCGTAGGCTTCAACAGCGAAAGTGCGGTTCCCTGTAGTTCTAGTTCTACATTATACTAATCATTCTAAGATAAAGCGGGTAATACCTACAGATATTTCACGAGAATTTAGTTATGCAGATATTACATAAAGACTGAGAGCGTATGAAAATTGGGAATAACTCAGTCTAGTCCAGTTGGTATCTCACTTCCTGACGTGAAAAGTAGGGCTTCGATCGGTATTATGAATAATGTTTAGGTACGTGGTTTTGTCACCGACCAACTGGTCCGACGAGTTAGTAATTTGCGTCTGGCACTTATGAATTTCCTATACCTAGACTAACAGTATTTTAAATTGGAGAATTTAGAGGAACGTGCGTGTTTGTAACTATAATTAGAACTTTGCTGTCAGAGAATTCATCCAGTTTTACAAGCTACATACCAACACGCTCAGGATTGGAAACCACGTATCTACCTATGTGTGAAACACAAAACTTAATAAGAGGAAGAAAAACTGCTCTAAGAAAAAAAAATGAACGACGATCCTGAAGCCTTTTGATTTTGGGGTTTTATATATAAGCGTACTTATACGCGGTATTTTCTGTGTGGTGGGAGATTAAGAATATAGCACCACTCCTTTTTTTTTTCATTTTGGGCTTCTCGCATACATTTCTGGGAAATGTGGTTGCTTAACCGGTCATTTATGGCGAAGCCAAAAGAGGCCTCCAGCCAGGCTTAAAATTAATATTAAAAACTAAGCAACTTTTGCTAAGGGCGCCCCCTGCGGGACACGGACCTTGGCTTAGGGCGTTTCTGGGGATAATAAGCGATTGTTTTGGGGACAGCTGGATCGGTATTATTTAAAATGTATTAAGGGACATTTAAAGCTACAGGCTCGGCACGGGCCGGCGCTGGCAAGAGACGGGAGGGAGAAGTGCTAACTTCAACGGGAAGGTGACGCGGCGGGCGATAGGCCTCCGACGTCGGCGGAGCACTACTCCGTTTACTTCCGTGGATTTCATAAAAAGCGACTAAGGGACTCTAAACCTGGGTTGGGCAGCAGTTTCGCTTATACGAAACAACAGCCATTGTGCGCTTACCAACCCGCCTGCTAAGCGTGGAGAGCAGGCTTCCAAAATAACGACAAAAGGCATATGTAACCGGGGATTTGGAAATCCATGGTGGAGGCCTTTGTTCAGCAGTGGACGTGCTTTGGTTGATATCTTGAAGCGGTACTTACTTGTAGTCGTAATTTCACAGTCATAACACAAAACATAATTTTTAATCGCAATATATCCAACACACAAATGTTTATACCAGTTTCTCATCGCACGTCATAGATGGCGTTAGGAGTATCAGAATTGTGGATTTACGAGATTCTCCCTGCTGGGTGGTGTCTCTTCGGTAACACTTATGTATACACTACATGCACATAGTCAATAATCATATTTTTTATCTGATAATCCAATTTTTGGCACTTGTCAGAATATTAGTTGCAAGGCACAGTTGGACACTTTTGAGATTATAGTTAAAAATCTTGGATTTCGTCCGTCCCGTGGATGCGTTTACAGACACAAATTCCACACACCCAGATCCGAAACAAATTGCCTGAACTGAACTTGAACAACCTGCAGATCATACAAAAATTTGATTCGTGCGGGAATCGAACCCGCGACCCGGAGCGCAGCAGCCCGGAACCCGCGAGCTGCAACGGTATTTACATAATAAATGTGAAGGGTATATCGATGGGTAATGACAATGAATGAGAGTATTTAAGAACTTTTTTATTAACAATGTTTACAGATCGGCGTAAATAATCGAATACTGTATCATCACGATATATTAAAAACCTATAAAATGTTTCAGGGTTACCTACATCGGGCTTGAATGCAATACGGAAATAAATGATGAAATTCTTAATAATGCATTCAAATACATTTAAATACATATAAACGAAATTAATGACAATGGCCTAGTGGGCCATTATTGTATTTGTTTTTTTTTTTGTCAGACTCACGTCTACTTGTGTTATTTAGATTACGTATGACCGAAAACTGACACGCCAGTTAATATTAAGTCCCACTTTAACTATTTGAGCCACCTGGTTTTGTACCGAAACCAGGTTTCTCGAATAGTTAATAATATAAAAGCCCTCTGGGCAGTCGTTATCTCACCATGGGATAAGGTAATCCTGGAGGGAAAATTAAAGCAGCTACTTCAATTCATATACTTCAAAGGATAGGTGCGTCCAACAAGGCCGCACACAGAAGGGGCCCGTCAATCATTGACGGGCTGATACCTGCCGGGGGAGCGGTCCAATGCAGAAAAGCGTACAACTCACCCCCGGCTAGAGGTAAGAAGAAGGACACCGTGGGGTTTTAGGCGGTTTGATCCCGGCATGCCCCTCCGCCCTTCGCAAGGCGGAGGAAGTCCAAGAGGATGTCCCCATGTTAAAAAAAAGGGCAGTTTGTGGCGAGCTGAATGTGAGTGGCGACACTGCGTACCCGAATGCTCCAGAGAGTCGGTCAGGGCCTCGTCTCCGGCTCACCTTTATCG
Source organism: Diloba caeruleocephala (assembly GCA_947459985.1). Classification (NCBI taxonomy): domain Eukaryota; kingdom Metazoa; phylum Arthropoda; class Insecta; order Lepidoptera; family Noctuidae; genus Diloba; species Diloba caeruleocephala. The sequence goes on from OX381610.1 coordinate 19,885,413, forward strand.
GTCGGTTGGAGTGAAACCCCATGAGTGCCCGCAGGATTTTCTCTGGCTTGCCTTAGTTGACCGATTAGAGAAGGGCCGCCAGAGCTATATGCTGGGGGTGGAATTGTCTAATGGCGTAATAACGCAGAAACCCGCTCCGAGTCTTCGAGACGCGTGTTGGTGAAACCGGTACCGCACCTATCGACACCCCTCGCTGCTCACACTAGTGTTGCTCCCTGTCGCCTGTAGTGGTGGCCATTTAAGGGGCCCATCTTGTGAGTGGCAAGTCACCGTCTGCCACAGAATTTCACTTACAAGGTTGAAAGGCAGACGCCGATTTTTCCGTTTTTCTTAGTATGAAATCCTTTTAACACCCATTGCAATAGACTTTTCACTACTGCATTTTACAGTGCAGCCATGGAGAGTCCCCGGTTAGTGTCACATTACATTTTTAATTAAAATTCTCTAATGGGCCTCTGCGTGTTGGACCCATGTCCCCGCGTTAGCCTAACAAAAGACCGGGATCCTTCTCACAGGGGATATAAGCCCGTGACTAGAGAAACATAATAATAATAAGAAAGCCTACTATTTTTTACATTTTTGAATGTATGTATATTGTTTTTGTATGTAGTTAAAAAAGGTAATTTATGTTATGTGTTTATGTAAATCAAGGAAATAAAATAATAATCATTAATTTGCAAATGTGGATAGTAAAAATACTAAAGTGGGATTTAATATTAACTGGCGGTTCAGTATTCGGCCGTTAGTCTACAACACTATTTAAACCAAAAAAGAAACTGCACTACCTACTACAATAATAAAGGTCTCCAGTTCCGCATGTTCTGTCACTGGGTTGACCCACATATCATTACACTCATACTTTGATTTGTGAACCAATTCAGTGTTTCAGAATTGACCAATCCATCCTGCTTGCCACAGTGCTCAGATTACAATAAATGTTATCCGTGTAATTCTTCTAATACTATTGGTCTAGCTGTCATAAAAGGCGATTAATGGGTCAAGATAATGGGCAGCAGCACCCAGCTCCATCTCCTGCCGTGGATGTCTTAAAAGGCGTCAAAAGGAAACCAGAAAAATGAGCCTTAATGTTCCTTTTGTGGAACAGCAGCTATTCTGCGATCAAAAACCCGCCCGCCAAGCGTGGTAAGTAAGTACTGGATAATTCCCTCCAATGAAGACATACCGCATGTAATCGGCAGTCTATGGGAGAGGCCTCTGTTCAGTAGTGGACGTATTCTGGCTGATAGATAATGACAATACATGTTCAAAACAAGTTTCTCTTTTATAAATTAGCAGACCTATTTTAACTAGATAATGTAGAACAAACTGCGTGGGACATCAGATATTAATTAGATTTTATTAAAATCAAATTGAGATTGTTTTGAATCAAATATGGTAATGGCTACGTGTCCTAAATTCGAAAAAGAAATCATTTGATCATTTATTCTCGATTGAAATTACCACTATCTTATCTAAATATATTCATTTTGTGCCAGCACCTCAAACGCAAATAATTACTTTTGTGAAACAGTCATTATAACATGCAAAGCATTGTCAGACATATGCGTAAGTAGTTTGTGCAATGTCTTGCATAAAATAAAATCTGCAACTCCAAATTAAATGAAAATTTACGTTAAGGTCGTATAAAGCCAGAGTACATTGGTCGCATTCGTTCGGTGAGATAAATGATGTATCTCTTAATTCTTGTATGCCCTGTTTTTCAAGATTAAATGGCTGTCCGAGACTTTCGGTTTCGTAATTTTAATTTATAGTTTTGATAGCGTGCTTTCTGTTGTAAGTAGGTGCGAATATAATACCGTACGTACATAAGTATTACGCGCTACAAAATAGCTTTTGTATATATATTCAGCTTCTGGAAGTTCCTTCGATGGATTCTTACGAATTTTTTAAAATTTCATTTGTATTCATCATTTTCGGCCGAATGAAGTCCACTGCTGGACACAAGCCTCCCCCAAAGATCACGACAACGACCGATATGGGTGTGTTGTGGGATCATTGGGGGGTTTTGCCATAATCGCCACGCTTGGCAGACGGGTTGGCGATCGCAGTTGAGTTGTTAATGAAATCGAAGGACGCTGCTGCCCATCCTCCAGCTTATCCCTTAGTCGACTTTTACGACACCCATGGGAGGAGATGGGGTGGTGGTATTCTGAGCCGGCACCACACGGCATTTTGTATAGTAAGCTGTCAATAAGCACTTGTTGAGCTTAAGACTGAACCATACTATTTAAGTTCAAGAATTCTGTGGAGCCACCTATAATGTACGCAAGTCAACTACTTCTACATCTACGTCAGTGCTGCCATCTCTTGCCATTTGCTTGTAACGTTAAGATAATTCGATATGGTACTTTTATTTTGCAAAGCTCATGTAACGAAAGATGGTGTTGGTATCACAGAAACGATAATTTGAAACAAATTAATTTATTAAAATTTATGGTATGAAAGTCAACAAGGAACACTTTATTAACATTTATACAAGCTATATGACTATCGCTTAAAAGTAATCAACAATAAAAGTAAAAAAAATAACGTAAATTAGTATCCTACATAATATATTTTGGAATGATAATAGGACGAAGCTACTTCGGAATCCGAGTGCTGGTCTTCTTTTTCTGCTATTTGGTCATCAGAGCTTGAGTGTGGTTCTTTCGAAGGTAACGTGTCAGTCTCTTCAACCACTGGTAATGAGGTCTCAATATTTGTTATGTTAGTGTCTGCATTTTCCGCTAGCATTGAAACTATTGCTGGTACCACTTTAACTGTAACAGGTTCTGCTACCTCAGGTTTCGGTGCCGATGCCAAAACTTTTTTGGCTTGTTCTGGTTTAACTAACATTATTTTATCTCCTGAATCAATCACTAGCATCTTGGTTTCTTCATTTTTGGCAACAACAGATTCTTTTTCTTCATATACGGGTATGCTATCTTTGTTATTCTCCGATTGTTCCGTGTCCTGATATTGATAGTTGTTACCGGGGAAGTAGTGATTGATTTTAATACCATGACCAACAGGGTAAAAGAACCTTGTGTGATCAGTGGCTGAAATGGCATGACCACCGTGCTTATTGACCGTTTTACTTACAATGGCATTGAATCTGGAAAATGAATAACACAATGTAAGTTCATAGCCTTGTCACGATTATAACAGGTGTGCAAAGTTTTTGCATATACATACATAGGCTTTAAATAAAAGAGGTCATAGAGACACAGATCTTTTTTGATATTGCAAAAGTATGCATGCCAGCTAATTCCATATCAAATTTTCTTGATTATTTTTGCTCAAAGTTTAATTAAACATAAGCTTTAAATAGATTAAGTGGAATGGCTACGTTGATTTTAATTTTTTACGCCTGTTCTTTGGTAAATATTACAAACGTGATTTATATTCATGGTCAACATCAGGGCCACGGTAAGCTTTGATTGTTTTAATTACCCGTTGTGATCATCGGCTTGGTAGTGCACCTTCCGCAGAGATCCGTCTGGCTCTACAAGGCTGTACTCGCCACGAACTCGATCCCCATCGCGTGCTTCGTGGTGATGCTTGTGGTCACCAGTCTTTTTGTCCGAAACCGAATATTCAAACTCATACTTAGGGTAGGCCTACAAAATGTAATTACTATTAGTATCACAAATCAGTTATGTAAGTTTAAATTAGCATTATTATGCCACATTTAGCTGTCAATGTGACATTATTCGTAAGTGTTAGTTAAATATTGGTTGAGTAATTATAAATTCTAATTTGAATTAGCACATACATGAGTAGAAACATGAAACCGTCTCAATGTCCCTTTCTCCGCCTACTGATATCGTATATGTATTTAGTCCTTGAGAGTGATTGACATATAGATTTAACTTACGTAAGGTTCATTTTTGTATACAAATGCCTGAGAGCTAGGCGGGTGGTAAACTTTGATCATCTGCCATCCGTGAGGATTTTCTGTGCTCAAATTCTTTGCTTCATTATCTGCTGAATTGATGTAAACTGCTTGGCAGACTCCCATAAAGTATATACATACTAAAATCTGAAATATAAATGGAGCAAAATTAGAAAAGCTATAGGTGAAAAGTAAACATAATGCCCTATATTTTCATTTTAGTTAAATGTAATTTTCTTTTGCTGGTTTAAACTAAGAAAATGTATTAAGATAACAATTTTTTTTAAATTATTAGCTTTATACATTATTTATTTCTCTAAAATCATGAAAAAAATATGTAAGTAATAAATGAGCAATATTGTACCAATAGAGTAATTTTACCTTTCCGAACATGTTGTAGAACAAAATTTGAACTGTCGCTAACAAACTGTACAAGCCGACTGTTGTTTAAAACGAGAAATATAAACCGTTTTATAGTATTCCAATACTTATTACATAAATTTCGCCAAAACTTTATTATTGACAGGCTATTGTTTAGTTTTCATACGTAAGAATATAGAGGAACTGGTTGAACTAATATTGGCGCGAGTAGTAAACTACCACAAGTAATGCTATATTTCTTATCGCACCATTTTATTTTGCACCATTTTTTAGTATTTGCTCTATAAAAATCCATTTAATAATACATCTTCTTACTGCTCACGTCCCAGTACTCGGTGTCAGCGCAATATGTTCGTCATATTACAAAGATTTTGGCCGCGTGTCTGATACCAACCCTACTTACGTGTGCTAGTGTGGGCTATGTGGGTAAAATAAAGTCCTTAATGGTACGCACCGGGTTCCAAACTCCCTTAGTTACATTCTATAACACTCACGGGATGATTTGAGCTAGGCGTACTGGTGACCAAAGCTACACGGAGACCATAATGTAATTATAGCCTTATTATACTACGTTTCCTTAAGTCGGTCACGTAGCAAGTATATCAGCTTATCCACATTATTTTAGCCCGGAACTTTAAAGTGGTTATCGTATCATCACAATCTGTGTGATCAAAGGAGGCTTTGAGTTCATTTTTCTCGGTATATTGAGGAGAGGAGATTCAGCACATTAGATAACATTTGTATTATTTATAAGCTAATGCTGGAAGTAAAATACTTAACTAGTAATTTGATTTATGTTCATCGCTGTTTCACTGATGCTGTAAGAAAAAACAAGTGTACATTAAATTAAAGTCTTCGGGTGCTTAGGTGCCTTACAACTGCCCCCTGTAGTATTTATGTGGAAGGGAGCTTTGGGGATCGCAAGCGCGGCTATTAGGGAATCTGCGAGCTCACACCGAGCGACCCCTGGGAAGATGGCGGTGTGCACGTGGTCACGTGCCGCCGTGTGCGCAGCAGCGACGCTTCGGGGGAATCTTTTACAATCCCCCAAGTGGTTGGAATCTTTACAGTCATCCCCTCCAAGATGTGCCTAAAGGCGGGTCACCAATAGGTGGCTCTAGATGGAGATCATTCGAGTTCCTGGAGCCTCCCTTCGATGCCGAAGATGACCACTCCAGTAGTTCTAGCCGGTAGGAGACGATGTGCCTCTTCGCCCTTTCTCGGGGCGAAGGAAGTTCATGTAGAAAATAGCGCCTTTTTGTTTAAGATTCGGTGGAAATACTTTATGTACTTCCACATCAAGTATTTCCACTGAATCAATAAAAAAAGAGGCGCCTTACAACTATTCGTTTTATTTGTGCTATAAATTGCTAAATATTAATGAGTTTCACATAAATGAAATAAAAAAATACATCTTATCTCTACAAACTACATTAGTAACTATTAAAATACCAAAACATAATTTTACTAAGTTTATTTTTCATGTATATAATCCTGTCAAACTTGTTGTCCTATACGACCACCGCTGCAATTCCAGGTGCAACTTTTCTTTTGGGGTACTTTCTACTTACTTTACTCAGCGCAAAAACAAGAGCACAGGCAGATTGCGTAGCATGCTTATGGCATTAAAAGTTAAGAGTGCCTGGGGGCAAAGAGCCGGAGGAAAAATGTTTAACCTGTTCCGCACGAGCATTCTAGTGGCCTTAAACTAATTACTATTATTCGTAATTACTACACACGTTATCTCAAAGGTGAGGCAAAGGTAATCGCCATAAAACCATCGTTGGATCATGACCTATATGTTTTTGTTTTTGGATGTATTCGCACCTGTAATTCTCCTGTATTGTGATAAAAGTTTACAAATAAAATCTCACATGCACAAACAGCCAGACTAGAAACAACTATCTGTAGATTGCAGAAAAAATTGTTCCGTGCGAGGATCAAACCTATGACACGTACCGCACAAAGTCTATTGCATAGCCACTGCGCCAACCAGGCCATTCCGAGCCTTTAGCTTCTTATCAAGCAAGTCTCTTCTGAGAAACAGTAGCCATACTGCGCTCAGCAACCCGCATACCACGCCAAGTGACTACGGGCAAATTCCCCCAGGATGAAGACACAAATATGGATATCAATGGCAAAGACCTTCGTTCAACAGTGTTCGTTCTTTGGCGTTGACGTTCTCAGTTGGGCTTAAAAATGGTTTATTTGTATGAACCTTGATTCTTACAACATAGCATGAGGTTCTCTCCTTTAACCTTCATCTATATTTATCTGAAGGCCCGACAAAGCCATAGACTGCGTTGAGAGTTGGCGTGAAGTATGTTTTGGCGTCTACCTGTCATAAAGGCTTGTTTCAGTCTGTCATCAGTATTTGAGTTACATAGTAAACTAATATTACATCACGGTGGACTCGACAAAACGTGACACATGGTAGTGCGTATTAATTTAATGTTTTCCAATTTACAATAGTAAACTTCATTACCAAATTACTTGTGACAGGACTAAGCAAAGAACTAAGCAATTATTAAACGTTTAGACTGAACTTATAACACAAATTGTTTATTTTACATTTATGTTTTTGGTTGTTTGGCATGTGTTCCAATGAGCCTAAGTTCACTCAATAACGCATAAAAATTTCACAAAAGAGAGAGGATTCTGTCGCTGGTGTTATCTCTCAGCATCGACACAATTCAATAGGCACCAGGAATCTATTGTTCGAATGCGCGAAGCGACACATTGTATTTGCCAGCTTTTATTTAATTATAAAAGAACGAAAAGTAAAGCCTGTGTGATTAAATTTTATTATTAAGGTAATGCTACAGTGGGAATATTCATTGTTACCATTTTTATATATTACTAAAAACGTGTTTTGTATCACGGGCACGATGTGGTTTGGTGTGATCAAAAGACAATCAGCCCTTCGGTTAGCATTTCGTCATAAAATAACAAGGCAAACTTTTCAACGAACGTATTCGTATATTGCGTTAAATAAATAATCAATACTAATAATTTTGGTCTACATATTGCTTAGTAAGTGTTAAATTCCTAATGGTGGTAGTAGTGGGCTGGCGTAACGTAAGCAGGAGCAGCCTTGACGAGTACCGGCGCAGCCGTGGGCGCGGAGTTGTGCACCACCGCGTTGAAGCCGTTGTGGTCGTCGGCGGTGTACTCCACAGTTCTGATAGAGCCGTCGGCTTCATGGAACGAGTATGATCCCTTCACGGCATCACCATCGCGAGACTCTTGCTGGGACTTGTTGTCGCCGGTGTGGCCATCAGCAACCGAGTATGTATATTCATACTTGGGGTAGGCGATTTCTTCGTGTTGGGCGACAACCTTAGTGATAGGAGCAGCGTGGTATGCTACGGCAGCAGGAGCTGCATGGTAAGTGATGGGAGCAGGTGCAGCGTGGTAGGTAACCGGGGCAGGAGCAGCGTGGTAAGCGACGGCAGCTGGGGCGGCGTGGTAGGCGACAGGAGCGGCGACTGCTATGTGTCTGGCAGGCTGGTCGTGACGCACGATGTTCTGGGAGGAGACAGCGGCAGCAGAGGAGTAATGGGCAGGAGCGGCATGGTAGGCGACAGGGGCAGCCTGGTACTGGACAGGTGCAGCCAGGAGACCAGCCTGGGCCACCGCCACGAAAGCGCAAAGAGCTACCACCTGAAACATATTAAAAACAGGGTTTAATATCTGCTGATTTAGATTATTTTGAATCTAATAAATAAATAAATAACTGCACAAGCACGATGTCGAAACTTACTTTGGAGAACATTTTGGTTGATACAATGATGCGATCAAGTTGAATGATAAATGTAGTGGCACAGGTTTACTATTTATACTGATAAGTCGTAGTGCTCAGCTGATTGTAGTAAGTAGTGGAAGTAGTCAGGCGAGTTCATGGTGACCTTACTTCGAACCACCTACAGTTTGGCGAATCAATCCATTCACTAAAGAGTCACAAAGTTTAAGCTGCTATTTCTTCAATCGTAATTGGGATGATAAAATTTGTCGAGTTTGAGTTGTATTAAACAAATAACAAACGTTGGATCTTTCGGACGAAATGAATAGAATCGGCAGCACCTTTTACTGAAAGTTGCTTTGGGTTGTGATTATACAGGAAAGTGCTGTGTTGTGATATCTCAATACGGTATTATCACATAATTCTGAATGACGGCTTCATATGAATATGTTATCTAATGATGAGATATTCGCATTTTGAATCACTCACAAGCCTCAATAAATAGCCATTTATTTTTTAGCCATCCACCGTCAATATAAATATAAAAGCTGCCAAACGGCTTTTTTACTTTTTTTATTATAACTATTATGTATAGTTATCGAAGTTAGAAATATTACTGAACCCCCTTTTCTCGTGAAATAACTAACTAATCAAAATATCGTGATAGGAGAGGATTTACGTAGATAGACTAGGTAATAGGTGAGGTTGAAACTTTTCATAGTTAGCCCGATACACATCTGCAAACTCCGAATTCTAGTAAACATAGCTACACTTATTATAACAATAATAATATATTCATTTGATTGCACATCAAACAGAGTACACAAGTATCCTTTGACGGACCAGTTGGTGCAGTAGCTAATTGACTAGCTTTCTGCACTACGGGTCGTGGTCTTGGTAACAGTTAGTTGTTTCGGGTCTGGGTGTATGTGCATGTAGGATTTATGTCAGTGAAGTAAACCCGCAGTCAGTCGCATCACAGCAGAAATCTTAGTGTGGGGTGTGTACATTTTACTTTAATAATAACAATAGTTACAATTTTTTCGTGTGGTGTCTGGATTAAGAGTATAGCACCACTCCATCTCCTACCGTGGATGTCGTAAAAAGCGACTAAGGGACGCTTAAACAGAAAGTTAGGCAGCAGCGTCCCTTCTGTGAAACAGTCGCCATACTGCGCTCACCAATTCGCCTGCCAAGCGTGGGTACTAGCGAACTCCCTCCAAAATGACAACACAGTCGTGAACATTTTTGGGGGAGGCATTTGTTCAGCAGTTCAATTAATTCCAAAAAATCCTCCCTCAAGAACATGTAAAGATTATGCACGTTTCATCTAAGTTCCTGAGCTTATCCAATTGTTCTTTATTATCAAGAATTCAAAGAAGGACTGGACTGTTCAACCGCTATCTTAGTACAAGTGGGGAGCAAACTTCAAAACCTTTGAGCAGAACTTGTATTGTATTGACATGGTCCAAATATCGGTTTATTTACGTAAAAAGTTACTCCATAGAGGTACGACGATCTACAATTGATTTTCTGATAATTAGTTCTGAAATATATCGGTGTATGTATACGGCCTTGTAGGCAAACAAATATCCTCTATCTATACTAATAAATAAAATTGAAGTGTCTGTTTGTAATGTCAAAATAACAGTTTTTTACTAAATGCATATGAAAGTATATAAAAACTATTTTTATTTTTTGTCTGTCTGTCGGTCTGTCTGTCTGTCAGTTTGTTCCCGCTAATCTCCAAAATGGCTGGATCGATTTTTACGGGACTCTTACTTGCAGATAGCTTATACTATAAGGGATAACTTAAGCTACATTTATTTTAGAAAAATAATTAGGATCCGCACAAAACATTAAAACCCATGAAATCCAATATATATACAAGGTCTTATTTTAATAATCCACGATATTTTGCATGCTGCCTTAGTAAATGCTAAAGATTATGTATCTCCCACAAATAAATAAATCTGATGGTATAAATTCGGTTCTTTCTGCCGCCGCCTGTTTCGTTAGACGTTGCCGACTGCCTAATTCGGTCAGCCGACCGTGTCTGCCATTTTCTTACTAGATGCATGTGGTGTTACTACTGCAGGAATAAGTAAGTAATGAAATTATTGATTTATAAAATAAAATAAAATGTGACAAAAATAAAATGTGACAAAAATAAAAACAAATATATCACTACAATTTTTTTAGTGATACATACATTATCTTTAGCTTTCATTAAGGCGCCATGCAAAATATCGTGGACTATTAAAATAAGACCTTATATATATATATACATAAGTATCGAAGTGCTCTAAACTATATATAAATTAAACTGCGGGTGGTTTTATATTAAACATCATCATCATCATATTAGCTGAAGGACGTTTACTGCTGAACAAAGGTCTCAGTCATAGATTTCCACAACGACCGGTTATATGCTGCTGCATCCAATGAGTCCTAGTGAGCTTCACCATGTTATCTGTTTATCTCGTAGGAGTCCGTCCTTTGCTGCGTGTTTTGGTGCGCAGTCTGTACTCGAGAACCCTTTTATCAAAGCTACATTCATCTGCACATTGATATATTTAAAACTTGTATTTGGGGTAGGCTACCGATGAATAGCCAAAACAACCAATTTTGGAAACGTTATCTTTGTATATGATTATAACATTTAAACCAGTCCACTGGTTTTGATTGACTTTACAATTATATTATTATCCAGATGAGCCCCTCGGTTTCACCCGCCGTTTTATTTATAAGAAATCTGATTATTTATAATTAATTTAGAGCACTTCGGCATAGACGTTTTTCGGCTAAAACTATGATGATACATTATCACACTATAAGCATATTGCAGCTGTGCAGTCAAACATTATCTATTGTACTATAGTCAGTTAAGGGTATAGATAAATGAGATTGCTTTGCAACAGTTTTTTTGCGAGTATACAAATTATAGTCTCCATGGAGTCTGCGTTATGAATATGTGTGAAACAGAGTGGCCAATTCGTTTAAGATACGCAATGAAATTTGAATAAGCGTCAATAGCTACAACAGAAAGTCACATTTTATGTGTAGCTTTCTAACACCGAGAGACAACACTTTTCTTTTACTGCTACAAATTCTTTACGAAAGAAAATATAAATCTTTAATTATAACTGTAATCTGCGCGTAGACAAGAGGCATTTCATTAAGCGTTTGATATCATAATTATCTCGGAGCTTCTTAACAGAAAAAGAGCGAAATATTACATAATCTTTCTATGACTCGTAGCTGCAGGTTCTTACCCGTACATAAACTAAGTATAGGTGTCGTCTTTGCACTTAACGAGCGCACGTAGGCATATATATACCCATTTTACATTTAAAACCTTATGTTAGAGACTTCATGTGGTGTCTGCGTTAAGAATAAAATAACCACTTCATCTCCTTCGTGGATGTCATAAAAAGTGACTAATGGACTCTAAGCCAGAGGGATGGCCAGCAGCGTCCCTTCCGTGAAACAGCAATGATTTTGCGCTCACCAACCCACCTGCTAAGGGTGGTAAGTACTGGAAAATTCCATCTAAAATGGAGACACACGTCATGTGACCGGTCGTTGCGGAAATCTATGTGGGAGGCCTTGGTCCAGCAGTCAACGTTCCTTAGCTGATATTATGTTAGTGACATAATAATCCTAAGATGTGCGCTCATAAGAAGACCTATATGTTATGACTAACCGTATCAACTGTGCCCACCTCATAATATTTAGGTTAAATTGCAAACTTATCGATAGGTAGAGTGATAACACGATCCCCCATAAACCTGTTTCCTTATCAATTGCTAGCAATCAGACAGCAGTTGCAGCGAACACTACGCCCGCCTTTTTCTAGGATCCATTTCGAAATAATCTGTGAATGTTTTGAATGGTGTAGCTTTTCGACCCAGCGTAAGGTCGCCAAAAGCCTGTTCTATGACTAATGCGTGTGCCTATACTAGTGTCTGCCGACTAGTATAAAAACGAATTTTATCACTTGAAATCTATCATTCATTGTTTGATCGTGTTAGTAAAACATTCAGTCGAAAAATGTTCGCTAAAGTAAGAATAATATTTTATTAATGTAACAAAATATAGTCGAAGATATATTTTATTCTTACTTCATACATGTTCGTTGAAAAATAAAATTAATAAGGTAAATCATTACTTTCAGATATTAGGTCTCTGTGGTTTGGTGGCAGTGTGCCAGGCTGGTCTGCTGACCGCCCCCGTCCACTACTCCTCTGCTGCTGCTGTCTCCTCCCAGAACATCGTGCGTCATGACCAGCCTGCCAGACATGTGGCTATTGCCACCCCAGTTGCCTACCACGCCGCTCCCGCTGCCGTTGCCTACCACGCCGCTCCCGCTGCTGTCGCCTACCACGCCGCTCCTGCTGCCGTCGCTTACCATGCCGCTCCCGTAGCTGCCCACGGGGAAGAATTCAACGTCAGTTACTTTTAAATCTGTTCTGGTTATTAGAGCAAATCATGTCTTTGATGATACATCTTAAAGCATTCTGTTTATATTTTGTCACAGGCCCATCCCAGGTACGAGTACAATTACTCTGTTGCTGACGGCCACACAGGCGACAACAAGTCCCAGCAGGAGTCGCGCGACGGCGATGCGGTGAGGGGCTCGTATTCATTCCACGAGGCCGATGGCTCCATCAGGACCGTGGAGTACTCCGCCGATGATCACAGTGGTTTCAACGCCGTGGTACACAACTCCGCGCCTACTGCCGCGCCCGTGCATGTCGCGCCCGCTCACTACATCCACCACTGAAATACCCTCTCTAGTTATGTATCGCGTTCACCAAAATAATGTTCATTATTTATTTATTGCAATATACGAATAAGTTCGATAAATATGCAGTCTCTGAATTTAAACTTTTGACCAAATATGATAGAAATGTTTTTAATTTATAAGATTAACCGCAATATTACAACATACCTTAAGTGATACCATCTCTATAACTTATGAGTACGGCATTCCAAAATGGATTTCAGTATAGCAGATTTATTACAACTGTAACTACAATACTTTGAAATAAATAGTTTGCCAGTTAAAATGTATATTTCGCACAAAAAAAATATAAATTTTAGTATTAATTTCAGATACATTATAATATGCGCTCTTCGCTCTGTATTAAACTTATTTCGTCTACAAGTGCAAACTTTCCGAATTTTCAATCATCACAATATGTACCTCATTAGTATAGGGACCTATTATTTGCCAGTACTCACCAAGCATGGAAGGCGGGTTTGTGTCCATAGTATGGCGGCGCTAATTAGAAATAAATTTAGCTGAGTTTGTTAGTAAAAATAAAGAACCTGACACAATATGTATCTCCGAAACATTTATACAAAGAGGCCAGGAACAGATGTTTATTTTATCCGGGTATCATCTAGCATCAAGCTACTGTAGACTTTCTAAGCAAAAACGAGGAGGTGTTTGTATTTTTATCAAACAAGGGTTACAATATAAACAGGTGACATTTTGTAATGATTTATCTGTAGATAAGCATTTTGAATGTTGTGCGATTAAACTAACGTCACAAAATATGTTCACTATCTGCCTATATCGTACACCGAATTCTGATTGCAGCCTTTTCTTCAGCAAACTGGAGGCCTTGCTGCATAAAATAACTTACAGGAATAGAAATAAAAAAATAGTTTTGGCAGGCGACTTAAATATATATACATTACATACAGAAAGTAAAGCAGCCACCTTTTTAAAGATATTACAAAAAACTTAAATTTACGTTTACATATAAGGGAACCTACCCGCAAACAATCTTGTATTGACCACATAATAAGCAACATCGATGATGCTACGGCCGAATTATTATACTGGGATATTTCTGATCATAATACCGCCCAACTTCTTAATATTCCTACGAATGCTAAAGAAGCACCTTTGATGGAATATTTTATTTATAAGATAGACTAAAATGCAGAATACATAAAGAAATTTAAGAAATGTTTGTATAGCCTCTCATTCAGTGAGGTCTATAATGAAAATAGGTTTCTTTCTGCGTTTTGTGTTTTTTATGACTACGTGTCATTATTTTATAAATTATATTTCCCGAAAATAAGAGTGAAAATTTTCAACAAAGCCCTTACTCCTAAATGGATAACTAAAGGTCTGAAGATTAGTAGCAAAACAAAGCGCTCGTTGAGATTCAAATACTATAGGAATAAATGTAGCATCACCAGGATTAAGTATAAATATTACTCAAAACTCCTTCGGAACTGTATCGATCAATCATTAAAAAACCGTAATTTTAAAATGATTTCTAATTCTAAATGAATCAGTAGTTAGTGAAGAAATAAAATTTATAAATAAAATTCAAAAAGGAAATACTACCATAGAAAGTGCACAGGATATAGCGAAAGCGTTTAATGAATATTTTATTACTTCAATAAACATGCCGCTGAGCCTGCTGTCTCAAACGTTCGAGCGCCCCTGAAGGCACGCCTTAACCGCTCTGGCGGAATGAGCGTGTTTGGTAATACACCCACGCATCCATCTCCGCCAGGATATCAAAGGCGGAAAGCGCGCCAACAGAGTTGCCGCCTCAAAGGACACCGTTCGGTATCCTCGTGCGATTCGTATAGCCACTCTACGCTGCAGACCGTGAATCTTGGTTCTGCAGCGCTGGACGACCGAGAGGTGGCGAACTTCTTCCCTCGTTCCCCCGAGATTGGGCAGTAGACGGTGCAAGGCACCCACTATCCTTTTAACCCGGGGGACAAGACGCTCGAAGTGCTCCTCGAAGCCCCAGCGACTGTCCAGGGTGAGCCCCAGGTACTTCATGTACCGGCCCACCCTGATTGGCGCGTCACCAACGCGTATCCACGAACTGGGAGGCTCCCTGCTCCGCAGCAGTTTGTGGAACCATAGCGCCTCGGTTTTATGAGGCGCTATCTGCAAACCCAGAGCGTGGATTTCGGCCACGACAATTTCCACCGCTTGCCCGGCAAGCCGGATGGTTCCTTCGAAGGACTCCCCGCTGGCCAACACCAGAGTGTCATCAGCGTAACAGACTAAGCTGACGTCAGCGGGGAGAACGAAACGCAGGACCGTATCGTAGGCGAGGTAGTGTAGGTGAGGTGTAGGTAGTGAGGTAGTCGTATCTATTCCACAATAGGGGGCCGAGAACTGACCCCTGCGGAACCCCGCACGTGATCTCCCTCCGCTTTACGCTACCGTCCCTGCCCACATAGCGAACATGCCTATCGCGCAGATATGCCCCGACGACACCTTGCAGATAGGGGGGGCACTGATGGTGGACTAGCGCCCCCCCCTAATCGCGCTCCGCGGAAAGAGTTAAAGGCGTTGACGATATCAAGGCTGACAGCCAACGCCACTCCACCCCGCTGGGACACTGCCTGTTCCGACAGCGAGCGGACGCGAATAATCGCGTCAATAGTGGACCGCTGCTGCCGAAAGCCATACTGGCTGTCGGCCAGGTCGGGACCAACTCGCGACAAGTGCTCAACGAGTCTTCGGGCAATTATTCTTTCGAATAACTTTGAAGCCTCGTCGAGCAGGCAAATGGGACGGTATGCAGAGGCAGACTCCGCGGCCCTTCCTTCCTTCTTTAAGAGAACCAATCCGGCTTCCTTCCAGCCGGACGGGAACACGCTGTGACGGAGGCAGCTGGTGAACAGCCGTCTCAAGTGGTCCCCAAGAGACTGCATTGCATACACCTACGTATGACCCGGAATGCCATCGCCTCGTGGATGGCGCTTTGAAGCGTCATCGTGGCCGCCCGGTAGCTCCGATAGGCCTCAGCAGTCTCTCCGGCTGTAGCACTTCGCTGGCGTCGGCTTCTCGTGTACTGGCGTCGGATACCAGGCAGACCGCGCGCAGCCGCGCGATCTCCTCCGACCACCAGTCCACCAGTACGCCGGGAGCGCCGGGCCCGGGTCATATATGCGTCGCAAATCGACGTAATCGCTTCCCGGAACCAGGACACTTCCTCTTCTGGATCGGGCAAGATCCCTTGGTTGACCTCTAACCACGCCATGACGTTGGCAGCTGCAACGAGCATCTCTCCGTCAATAGTACTTAGTCTAATTAATTCTTATCTGCACAATCGATTTCAGTGCGTTGATGTTCATAGCGTGAAATCTTCCGAAATGCATGTTCGATTGGGCGTGCCACAAGGTTCAATTCTTGGCCCATTTTTGTTTTTTGTTTTTATTAATGATTTACCTTTCTATTTACAGACCATATGTAATATTGTACTGTTTGCAGATGACACCACACTTATTTTAAAGTTGAAAAAGGCAAAACCTTGACGATGTGAACAGTATACTTTCCATGGTTACGCACTGGTTTACGGTAAATAATTTGGTACTTAATGCCAAGAAAACGAAATGTATTAACTTTATGATGCCTAACGTAAATAACCTGGGCGCTAACATTACTCTGAATAACGAGGTTCTCCAAACCGTAGAATCTACAGTATTTTTGGGCATTACAGTGGATACAAAACTTCAGTGGGGTGCTCATAAATCTTGTATCGCGGGCAAGCTTAGCTCGGCGGCTTACGCAGTTAAATTCGACAACTGACAGATGTGGATATAGCTCGTTTAGTTTATTTTAGTTATTTCCACAGTGTAATGGCGGTATTTTGTTGTGGGGTAGGGCCGCGGATATTGAGAGCATTTTTATTCTACAAAAACGAGCTGTCCGTGCAATATATCAGTTAGGTGCTAAAGTTTCGCTCCGAGATTATTTTAAAAGTACAGGTATCCTAACTGTTACGTCACAATACATTCTTGCTAACATAATGTATATTAAGCAGAATTTAAATTTATTTGCGAAATATTCTGATATTCATGCCATTAATACTAGAAATAGGCATAAATTATGTGCCCTTATCACCGGTTGCCTAAAGTACATAACTCATTTTTAGGGCTTGGTATCCGTATTTATAACATAATCCCTATTTGTCTATTAGATTTACCTTTAATTTCTTTTAAGACCAAATTAAAGAGAACCTTGATAATTAAAAAGGCTGACTACAATATAGATGATTATTTCAATGATAGAAATCGTTGGTCTTTTAGTTGAATACAAGATGATTCCGTGTGCTTAGGAGTTTTCTTTATTATGTTAATTATAGCTACTACTGTCATATATAGTGACATTTCTGTTCAACTTGTTAATTTAAATTGTTAACATATATATATACCAAAATTGTCCTGTATGGTTGTAATGATATGGCAGTTACATATAGGTGTCGGATAGTTAACCAGGACCCGGCAAGCAGAAAGTACTTCACAGGCACTTTATAGCAATTCTTTGACTGAAGGTTCGTCATGCTCCCTTAGATGTCACTGCTTGCGGTGGCGTCATGGGTCAGGTCACCTCCTTCCCTCTAATATGGCGAGGGACATGATGGCTGATCTTTGCGTCATACTCGTGAACGGGTGCTGATTGCGGTGACAGGTCGTCCTGCTGACTATTATTTTAATGTTGTTTTATGCAATCAAGGTGCCCCTGGTCCTGGTTAATTTGCATGACATAACATTAGAATATATTATCTCACATGTAAGCGGTCACGCCTATTGACCTTGAGCTACATAAAATACTATATTGGTTTCTATAGTTTCAGTTTGACATATTAATTTGATTGCGTAATGGTGTGTGCTAGCGGACAAGTAGCTATGAAAATATCACTACTAGTAATCATCCCCTTTATTATTTTTTATAAATGTGAATCATTTAAAATAAGAAATTGTATATGAGTATGACAGACTAACGTGTTGCTGGGGAGTTTGTTGCGCCGTTTTTTCTCATCAGCTTAAACACTAGGAAGCGATGAAGGGTGGGCTTATATGGGTGGTGTCTTATGTTGACGCTCAAAAAGAACTATCTTATTGTCTATTTTGAATAAAAGATTTTGACTTTGACTTTGAAAAATAACTTAATAAAAGTATAAAACATGATGGAGAAGCTCGCAGTCAAACAGCCGAGATGGGTAAACTGCTGTTCATCATTGCTACTTCGTGACAATGCTAGCCACATCACGGGTAGATGTGCATGCCCCCACGATGTAGTTGACCTGACCACTAGGTTCTAAGCAACCTCCTTCGAAGGAACCATCCGGCTTGCCGAGCAAGCGGTGGCAATAGTCGTGGTCAAAATTCATGGTCTGGGTCTGAAGATAGTACCTCACATAACCGAGGCGCAATGGTTCCACAAACTGCCGCAGAGCAAAGAACCACCCAACCTTTCAACATCCTGGAGGAGACGGATGCATGGGTCTATGATCAGACATGTTCCCTCCGCAGAATGTGGCGAATGCGTGCCTCCAGGGGCGTTCGACTGGCTGAAGTGGCTATCTTGACAGCGTGAACTCGAGATGTGGCGACATCGCCTAAGGTTGCAGTTCACAACCAAGCGCGTCGTTGAAGCCATCCTGCCGCTCTTCGGAACCAAGCTCAGAAGGAGCGAGCACGTCACCTACCACCTGACGCAGGTGTTCACCGGTCACAGTTTTTTCAGTGCATACCTGAACAGAATAGGACGCGAAGTTATGGCTCAGTGCCACCATTGTGGAAGCGACCAGGATACCGCACAGCACACGCTCGAGGAGAGCCCGGCGTGGGTTGCTGAGCGGCGGATCTTGGTTGATCGGATCGGACAAGATCTATTGGCTATCTAAGGGCTATGTTGGCAGAGCACACATTAGTATGTATGAGGCGTTATGATGAGCTCGCGTTATGTTAACCGTCGAACTAATTCGGAATATTCGTATAATATAATTATAGGATAAGTAAATAGTTCGGTTAGGTTTCCAACTGTCGATTAAACGAGCAGAAAGCAAGATGTTTTTGCTACAACAGTACGCAGAAATACCTAATTAACCTATGTAATGCTTGACATTCTAGGGACAGATTTTACCAGTGAGTGAGTTGAAAGATCTTTTACAATCTTGCGCCGCTTTAAACCATAGCACAGGATGAAAAATGAGCTGAAAAACGGTCATCCCCTATTTTCGCACACATTTATAGCATTTTGAGCGTTCGAATATATTAAAAAATAACTGTTTAAATCACTATATTATTTATTGTTGTACGTAACGGTATATTTTAAACATTCACTAGATAAACCATTTTTTCAAGCTTTAGCTTCTATCTGTTAAATCTTTATCTATAGACCTGCAGGCCCAACATGTCTGTGTAAGAGATCCGAGTCGAGTGATGATATCGGATTTGGTGTTTACCTGTCATTGTTTCATTCTGTCAGCTGTATTTGAGGTAGATAATAAGGTAAATTTTATATCACGAAAGTCACAAAACACGTTTTCTTTTTGTTCTTTACCAAATTCATTGTCATAGGAACAAGCAATTACTAAACGTTTGGCTTAAACTTGTAACATGAATTGTATATTCAAAATTGATAATTTTGGTCATTTGGCATGTTTTCCAATGAGCCTGTGAAGTTACACACAGTAGCGCATAAAAAATTCACAAAACGGAGAGGATTCTGTCGCTGGTGTTATCTGTCGGCATCGACACAATTCAATAGGCACTAGGAATCTATTGTGCGCGAAGATGTATAATCAATTATATAAGAACGAAAAGTAAATAATTTTTGATTAAATTATTTATTTATTAAGGTAATGGTTAAATATAGTGGGAATATTCGTTGTTAACATTTTTTAGGTATTACTAAAAACGTGTTTTATATCACGGGCACGATGTGGTTTGGTGTGATCAAAAGACAATCAGCCCCAGGATTAGCATTTCGTCATAAAATAACAAGGCAAACTTTTCAACGAACGTATTCATGTATTGCGTTAAATAAATAATCAGTACTAATTATAATAATAATAATTTTGGTCTACATATTGCTTAGTATGTGTTAAATTCCTAATGGTGGTAGTAGTGGGCTGGCGTAACGTAAGCAGGAGCAGACTTGACGAGTACCGGCGCAGCCGTGGGCGCGGAGTTGTGCACCACCGCGTTGAAGCCGTTGTGGTCGTCGGCGGTGTACTCCACAGTTCTGATAGAGCCGTCGGCTTCATGGAACGAGTATGATCCCTTCACAGCATCACCATCGCGAGACTCTTGCTGGGACTTGTTGTCGCCGGTGTGGCCATCAGCAACCGAGTATGTATACTCATACTTGGGGTAGGCGATTTCTTCGTGTTGGGCGACAACCTTAGCGATAGGAGTGGCGTGGTATGCTACGGCAGCAGGAGCTGCATGGTAGGTGATGGGAGCAGGTGCAGCGTGATAGGTAACCGGGGCAGGAGCAGCGTGGTAAGCGACGGCAGCTGGAGCGGCATGGTAGGCGACAGGAGCGGCGACTGCTAAGTGTCTGGCGGGCTGGTCGTGACGCACGATGTTCTGGGAGGAGACAGCGGCAGCAGAGGAGTAATGGGCAGGACCGGCATGGTAGGCGATAGGGGCAGCCTGGTACTGTACAGGTGCAGCCAGGAGACCAGCCTGGGCCACCGCCACGAAAGCGCAAAGAGCTACCAACTGAAACATATTAAAAACAGGGTTTATTATCTGCTGATTAACAATATTTTGAGTCTATAAATAACTGCACAAGCAAGATGTCGTAACTTACTTTGGAGAACATTTTGGTTGATATAATGATGTGATCAAGTTGAATGATAAATATAGTGGCATAGATCTATTTTTTATACTGATAAGTCGTAGTGCTCAGCTGATTGTAGTAAGTAGTGGAAGTAGTTAGGCGAGTTCACGGTGACCTTGCTTTGAGTCATGTACAGTTTGGCGAGTCATTCCATTCACTTAAGGGTCACCAAGTTTAAGCTGCTCTAGTGTCTTTGTAGTAGTGCACTTTTATCGTAATCGGCATTTCTATTGAATTTGATAAGTTTAAGTTCTATCAGACAAATAACAAAAGTTGGGTCTTTCGGACAAAACGAGTAGATTCGATAGCACCTTTTAGCGAAAGTTGTTTGTGATTTGGGTTGTTATTATATAGAAACGAGTATATGTCTCAGTACAATATTATCACAAACGGCTGAATGACGGCTTCATAAACAAAAAGCTACAATTAACGGTCAGGAAAACTCGCGTTTTACGTCACACACAAGCCATGATACATTTTATGGATCGCCAATTGCTATAAAGCTACCGAAGCACTTATGAACTCTAAAAGATTTTATTAAATATGTTAATGTCGTTTAAACTCACGGTACTAAAGTTGTCAAAGTTTGGAACATCACTAGTAATCTCATGAACTCAACAACAGTTTAACTGATTCAGTTTATAAGCATTACGGCTGAGGCGTATTTATAATCATTTGAGAAAAGTACGGAATTCGGAGAAGTCGCTGAAGTTTATCCAATTATTCTTCATCATCAGGAATTGAAAGAAGGCGGGACTGTGCAAAGGCAATCTTAGTTGGAGTTGAGATACTTCGAAACCTTTGCAAAAATATCCCATATTTGTATCGACAGGGTTGAAAGATCAGTTTATTTACGTAAATAAGTATGGTCTACAATTGATCTCCTGTTTATTAGTGCTGAAATATGTCGGCGATTATTTACAGCCTTATAGACAAAAAAATATCCTCTATTAGCAATAAGGCTAGCGACTTCGGTTTCCTATGATGAACATCGGTAAATATAAACAAATCCTTAATTAACTTGTGTGTGTGTGTCACGAACAAATTATGTATAAGTGAGTAATCCTTGTTCATTCTCTTATTTACTCGATTTTGGCCCGTGTCGTTATGCATTGCGATATACATTTGCGTACTCTTAAAAAACTCAAGCTTAAGGATACGGTTTTAATAATGAGTGTTCATTACTGGGTCCTTGAAATATATTATTGGATAATATTTTACTATCTTATTATTCTCGTCGAATAAATGTATCAAAGGCCGTTTCATTTTGTTTGCTGTAGCACTAGCTGAGATAGGTACCAATTTTGGCCTCAGGCATTCACAACTACGTGCTATCTTATTTTATTTACTGTTTATATAACATTTGCAACGTGTGTATGAATGAGGACTCAAAATAAACAAATTTTCTTTCTTTCTTTCTTTCTCTGTGTTCGTTTTTTGTCAATGCTACAAACCGGAAAGTTAAACTTTACGATGGGCCAGGCGATGGAAGTGATCAGAAAAGGAGGAAATTGAGAGTAAAAAGTGAGGGGACCGCAGCAAAACATACGGAGTTCCACATACCAACATATCCTATAGGAATAAATTTATTGTTTTCGATTCGTTTCAGCACACCGACATTTCCTTATTTTTTATATTTTAAGTACGTAATATATTTTTAGCTTGTGTAGATGGTCCTACCATAGTATTGTAAATTATGCGTGACCCTAAGTTTTAATATTTTACATTACTTAGTTTATGACGATATACGGTAAAAGTTATTTGTGTGAAAGTATAGCTAGTAAGAAATAAATAATTTTCCGTGTGATGTCCGTATTAAGAATATAGCACCAGTCCATCTCATTCCGTGGATGTCGTAAAAGGTGTCTAAGGGACTCCAAATCAGAGAGATGGGCAGTAGCGTTCTTTCTGTGGAACGGCAGACATTCTGCGTTCACCAACCCGCCTGCCAAGCGTGGTAAGTACTGGCAAATTCCCCCCAAAATAATAACACAATATTGTGGAAATCTATGAGAGAAGCCTTTGATCAGCAGTGAACATCCTTTGGCTGATATGAAGATGATGATAATGAGCCTTATTTCTAATAGAGGATATTTGTTTGTCTATAAGGCTGTTAATAATCGCTGACATATTTCAGCACTAATAAATAGGAGATCAATTGTAGACCATACTTATTTTAAACTGATCTTTCAACCCTGTCGATACAAATATGGGATCTTTGCAAAGGTTTCGAAGTATCCCAACTCCAACTAAGATTGCGTTTGCACAGTCCCTCCTTCTTTCAATTCCTGATGATGAAGAACCATTGGATAAACTTCAGCGACTTCTCCGAATTTCGTACTTTTCTCAAATGATTACAAATACGCCTCAGCCGTAATCCTTATAAACTGAATCTGTTAAACTGTTGTTGAGTTCATGAGAATACTAGTAATGTTCCAAACTTTGACAACTTTAGTACCGTGAGTTTAAACGACATTAACATATTTAATGAAATTTTTTAGAGTACATAAGTGCTTCGGTAGCTTTATAGCAATTGGCGATCCATAAAATGTAGCATGACTTGTGTGTGACTTAAAATGCGAGTTTTTCCTGACCGTTCATTGTAGCGTTTTCTTATGAAGCCGTCATCCAGCCGTTTGTGATAGTATTGTATTGAGACATATACTCCTTTTCTATATAATAACAACCCAAATCACAAACAACTTTCGCTAAAAGGTGCTATCGAATCTAGTTGTTTTGTCCGAAAGACCCAACTTTTGTTATTTGTCTGATAGAACTTAAACTTATCGAATTCAATAGATATGCCGATTACGATAAAACTGCACTACTACAAAGACACTAGAGCAGCTTAAACTTTGTGACCCTTAAGTGAATGGAATGACTCGCCAAACTGTACATGACTCAAAGCAAGGTCACCGTGAACTCGCCTAACTACTTCCACTACTTACTACAATCAGCTGAGCACTACGACTTATCAGTATAAAAAGTAGATCTATGCCACTATATTTATCATTCAACTTGATCACATCATTGTATCAACCAAAATGTTCTCCAAAGTAAGTTACGACATCTTGCTTGTGCAGTTATTTATAGACTCAAAATATTGTTAATCAGCAGATATTAAACCCTGTTTTTAATATGTTTCAGTTGGTAGCTATTTGCGCTTTCGTGGCGGTGGCCCAGGCTGGTCTCCTGGCTGCACCTGTACAGTACCAGGCTGCCCCTATCGCCTACCATGCCGGTCCTGCCCATTATTCCTCTGCTGCTGCTGTCTCCTCCCAGAACATCGTGCGTCACGACCAGCCTGCCAGACACTTAGCAGTCGCCGCTCCTGTCGCCTACCACGCCGCCCCAGCTGCCGTCGCTTACCACGCTGCTCCTGCCCCGGTTACCTATCATGCTGCACCTGCTCCCATCACCTACCATGCAGCTCCTGCTGCCGTAGCATACCACGCCGCTCCTATCGCTAAGGTTGTCGCCCAACACGAAGAAATCGCCTACCCCAAGTATGAGTATACATACTCGGTTGCTGATGGCCACACCGGCGACAACAAGTCCCAGCAAGAGTCTCGCGATGGTGATGCCGTGAAGGGATCATACTCGTTCCATGAAGCCGACGGCTCTATCAGAACTGTGGAGTACACCGCCGACGACCACAACGGCTTCAACGCGGTGGTGCACAACTCCGCGCCCACGGCTGCGCCGGTACTCGTCAAGGCTGCTCCTGCTTACGTTACGCCAGCCCACTACTACCACCATTAGGAATTTACCACTTACCAAGCAATATGTAGAAATGATTAGTGTTCATTATTTATTTAACGCAATATACGAATAAGCTCGTTGAAAAGTTTGACTTGTTATTTTATGACGTAATTCCAACAATTAGGCTGAGCCCCATTTAATCACACCAAACCACATCGTGCCTGTGATCCAAGACACGCTTTTAGTAATACCAAAAATTAACATAACGAATAGCGGTGTACCTTTATAATTCAATTTTAACACACAATCTTTACATTATTTTTATCATCATCATCTTCAGCCTATATCGGTCAACTGCTGGACATAGGCCTCTCGTAGCGTGCGCCACAATACCCGGTCATCAGCATTTGGCATCCACATACGTTCTTATATAATTGATTAAAAACTGGCAAATACTATATGTCGCTACGCGCATCCGAACAGTAATGGATGGATGGAGTTGCCTTGGAGGTAGTAGATAGTGTTAAATATTTAGGTATTTGGCTAGATAGGAAGCTACTATGGTCAAAACAAATTAATGAATTAAGAGAAAAATCTTCAAAAGTACTTAATGTTTTTAAAGTTTTAGCGGGCTCGGGTTGGGGCATTCACCCTACTCATTTAAGGCGATTATATATATCATGTGTTCGTAGCAGACTAGACTATGCAAGTTTTCTTTTTGGAAACAGTTGTAAGACACACACTAGTAAACTAGATAGAATACAAAATCAATGTATGCGTGTAATAGGTGGGTTTATAAAAACCACACCTATACATGTCATGGAGTGCGAATTACACCTACCGCCTTTAAATATTCGAAGATATTACCTCGCCGGAAAGTATTGGTTGAAAGCGAAATCTTTTTCTAACCATAAGATAATGCATATTTTGAACGATATGAATATTTTAAGTCAAAATTCTTACTGGAGGTACAAAGAAAAACCTATTCTAATTTTAATTCATAACTACCTTAAAGATACTGCGTTATACGTTAGTAGCCAATTAGATATGTTTGCATTAAATACCTGGGTTAGCAATGTAAATATTTCAGATATGATTCAATGTAATATAGAGGCCGTAACTAATTCCAAAATAAGTTATGATTCGCTGGCCTTACAAGCACTGTGTAATAGTTTCATAGAAAATAATTATTTAACGTATTATAAAATTTACACGGACGGTTCGAAGAAAAGTAATTGTGGCGGATTAGCTATTTATGACCCACAAGTTAGTAGTTCAGTGAAATTACGTATTGATGCAAATATCTCTATAATGTCCATAGAATTAATAGCAATATCAGAAGCTATCTCATATATTCAGTCTTTTCAATCGGGTAAGTACATTATTCTGACAGACTCCAAGAGTGCGCTGCAACATATTGCTCGATGCACCTCGAATAGTCGAGGCACACCGATAGCATACAACATCTTGGAATCACTTCTTACACTCGCCTCTAGAAATTATACAGTAGTACTGCAGTGGATACCTTCACATGTAGGGTTGGCAGGGAATGAAGAAGCAGACCGTCTCGCTAGGGAAGCCCTATCTGATGGTATCCCAATTGTTTGTTTGCCATATTATACAGACATTTTTTATTTAATTAAATTGAAATGTTGAAGCATGTGGAACGAATATTTCGACAAGCGGTCTCTAGTAAAAGGTATATGGTATAAAACAATCCAACCGAGCTTGTCCCGTTCCCCTTGGTTTGTTAATTCAGATATGTCTAGACACACTATAGTAACTGCTATGCGGCTCCGTTCCGGACACATGCCACTGAATAGTTTTGCTTACCTAATGCGAAAAGTTACTTCCAAAAATTGTAATTATTGTGATTCGGTTGAAGATGTTTTTCATGTTTTAGTGGAATGTGTCCGAAACGAGTCCGAGAGGATCTCTTTTGAGATTACTTACGGCATTAGTTTATACGATACCGGTATATGTAATAGTATTCTAGCTGTCCCCTTGTCGGAGGAAGCGAAATTGTTATATAGACTAGTTGATTGTGCTTTAAAACGCAGATAAGAGATTTGTAATAATATTTGTATGTAACTATGGGGATGACATGATCATGCCTGATCAAATCCCTTTACTAAATAAAGATAAAAAAAAAAAAAAAACATCTTCAGCCTATATCGGTCATTTGCTGGACATAGGCCTCTCGTAGCGTGCGCCACAATACCCGGTCATCAGCATTTGGCATCCACATACGTTCTTATATAATTGATTAAAAGCTGGCAAATACTATATGTCGCTACGCGCATCCGAACAGTAAATTCCTGGTGCCTATTGAATTGTGCCGATGCCGAGAAATAACACCAGCGACAGAATCCTCTCTCTTTTTTAATTTTTATGTTTATGAACTTATGCTCATTGGAACACATGAAAAACAACGAAATATATCAATGTTGAATAAACAGTTCGTGTTACAAGTTAAGGCCAAACGTTTAATAATTACGTGGGTTTTTGCTTGCCCTATCGTAATTAATTTCATCCTCATCCAACGACTCCCAGCGACCTTCACCAGGTCGTCTGTCCACCTGGTCGGAGGTCGTTCCACGCTGCGTTTTCCGGTGTGCGGTATCCACTCGAGAACCTTTATTATTATTAGTCATGTATATTAATTACAAATCGAAAATACTAAGTTACTACGCACTATCATGACTAGATACGTGACACGTAATTTTTCAAGTCTTCCGTGATATAAAAGTTAATTTATTACCTACCTTAAATACAGATGATGGAGTGAAACATAGAGAGTATGAAAAGTAATCGCCAAAAACACCTCACGCCGACTTTCAACGTGGTTAGGTTAGACCGCACTGCGACCAAGCGCGTCGTCGAGGCCGTCCTGTCGCTCTTCGGAGCCTGGCTCAGAAGGAGCGAGCGCGTCACCTATCGCCTGACGCAGGTGCTCATCGGGCACGGTTATTTCGGTGCGTACTTGCACAGGATAGGACGCGAGGCCACGGCACAATGCTACCATTGTGATAGCGACCAGGACACCGCACAGCACACGCTCGAGGCGTGCCCTGCGTGGGCCGCCGAGCGGCGGATCCTGGTCGATCGGATCGGGCAAGATCTATCTCTGCCAGCAGTAGTGTGGCTATGTTGGCAGAGCACGAAAACTGGAATGCAGTGGTCGGGAGAGGGCTGATCCCGCTCGAAGAAGAAGGAGACGGCGCCGGGGTAACAACCGCCCTGGCGCCTAATTCCGATACGCCTGAAAACCCCTGCCGTTGCTATAAGGTGGGGGACCTCTGGGTTCGCGGGTGCGTAGATTGGGGAATCTGCGTGCCTACACCAAGCGACCCAAGAGAAGATGGTAGCACGCATGTGGTCACGCGCTGCCGTGGGACGCTTTGGGGGATCCTTTACAATCCCCTTGGGGGGGTGATCGCCTTACAGTCACCCTCTCCGAGATGTGCCAATAGGCGTGGTACCAGTGGGCGGCTCTAGTGTGATCATACGAGGACCTGAAGCCTCCCTTACGTGCCGAAGATGACCGCTCCAGCGGTTTTAGCCAGTAGGAGTCTGGCATACCCCTTCGTCCTTCCCCGGGGTGAAGTAAGTTCATGAAGAATTTCCACTGGGCACCAAAACAAAAGCTTAGACCGTACGGGTATGTTGGGGCCGGTAGATCAATAACAATTAACAATGAAGGTTGACGGAGAGAAGTTCATGCTTAGTTGTGTGAATCCCCTCATTACATCACACAAATAAGGTAATGTGACCAGTAATGAACTTGGCACCACACTTGAACAAATACGACTTCATCCTTCTAAATGAGAATTCCGTGCACAATTTTAATATTCTGTTAAATATAATCATTATATCAAATTAACACTAAACCATGCATTAAGGGTATTCTTCTAATTGCGTGTCGTAAAATGAGACACAATTAAAAATCTATTGTGTCGACACGGCTGCCGGCAATTTACACGCGAAAGGAAATTTACAAACAACTAAGCATGAACTTCTCTCCGTCAACCTTCATTGTTAAATCTTATTGATCTACCGGCTCCAACATACCCGTGTAGGACCACGTTCAGAGTCAGTGTGAGGTATGTTTTGGCGTTTAGCTATAATACTCTCTATGTTTCACTCTGACAACTGTATTTGAGGTAGGTAATAAATGAAATTTTATGTCACGGAAGACTTGAAAAATTACGTGTCACGTATCTAGTCATGGTAGTGCGTAGTAACTTAATATTTTCCGATTTATAATTTATATACATAACTAATAATAATAAAGGTTCTCAAGTGGATACCGCACACCGGAAAACGTAGCTTGGGGCGCGTAGCGACATATAGTATTTGCCAGCTTTTAATCAATTATATAAGAACGTATGCGGATGCCAAATGCTGATGACCGGGTATTGTGGCGCACGCTACGAGAGGCCTATGTCCAGCAGTTGACCGATATAGGCTGAAGACGATGATAATAAAAATAATATATATTGAATTGTTAAAATTTAATTATAAAGGTACATCGCTATTCGTTTTATTATTTTTTGGTATTACTAAAAGCGTGTCTTGTATCACGGGCACGATGCGGTTTGGTGTGATCAAAAGACAATCAGCCCCAGGGTTAGCATTTCGTCATAAAATAACAAGTCAAACTTTTCAACGAACTTATTCATATATTGCGTTAAATAAATAATCAACACTAGTAATTTCTACATATAGCTCAGTAAGTGTTAAATCCCTAATGGTGGTAATAGTGGGCTGGCGTAACGTAAGCAGGAGCAGCCTTGACGAGTACCGGCGCAGCCGTGGGCGCGGAGTTGTGCACCACCGCGTTGAAGCCGTTGTGGTCGTCGGCGGTGTACTCCACAGTTCTGATAGAGCCGTCGGCTTCATGGAACGAGTATGATCCCTTCACGGCATCACCATCGCGAGACTCTTGCTGGGACTTCTTGTCGCCGGTGTGGCCATCAGCAACCGAGTATGTATACTCATACTTGGGGTAGGCGATTTCTTCGTGTTGGGCGACAACCTTAGCGATAGGAGCGGCGTGGTATGCTACGGCAGCAGGAGCTGCATGGTAGGTGATGGGAGCAGGTGCAGCGTGGTAGGTAACCGGGGCAGGAGCAGCGTGGTAAGCGACGGCAGTTGGGGCGGCGTGGTAGGCGACAGGAGCGGCGACTGCTAAGTGTCTGGCAGGCTGGTCGTGACGCACGATGTTCTGGGAGGAGACAGCAGCAGCAGAGGAGTAATGGGCAGGACCGGCATGGTAGGCGACAGGGGCAGCCTGGTACTGTACAGGTGCAGCCAGGAGACCAGCCTGGGCCACCGCCACGAAAGCGCAAAGAGCTACCAACTGAAACATATTAAAAACAGGGTTTAATATCTGCTGATTAACAATATTTTGAGTCTATAAATAACTGCACAAGCACGATTGCGTAACTTACTTTAGAGAACATTTTAGTTGATACAATGATGTGATCAAGTTGAATGATAAATATAGTGGCATAGATCTACTTTTTATACTGATAAGTCGTAGTGCTCAGCTGATTGTAGTAAGTAGTGGAAGTAGTTAGGCGAGTTCACGGTGACCTTGCTTTGAGTCATGTACAGTTTGGCGAATCATTCCATTCACTAAAGGGTCATAAAGTTTAAGCTGCCTTTGCAGTAGTGCACTATTATCGTAATCGGCATAAATATTGAATTTGACGAGTTCAAGTTCTATCAGACAGATAACAAAAGTTGGGTCTTTCGGACGAAACGAATGGAATTGATAGCACCATTTATCGAAAGTTGCTTTGGGATGTGATTATACAGGAACATGTATATGTCTCAATAAGGTATTCTGTGAGACATAAGTCTGAATGTCGGCTTCAAGAAAACGCTACGATGATCGGTTATGAAATACTTGCAGGTTACGTCACTCACAAGCCATGATACATTTATATGCATCACCAATTGCTATAAAGAGTATAAAGCTACCAAAGAACTGTTGCACTCTTAAAAGATTTTATTAAATATGTTTATGTCGTTTAAACTCACGGTACTAAAGTTATCAACGTTTGGAACATCACTAGTATTCTCATGAACTCAACAACAGTTTAACAGATTCAGTTTATAAGCATTACGGCTGAGGCGAATTTGTAACTATTTGAGTAAAGTACGGAATTCGGAGAAGTCGCTGCGGTTTACCCAATTATTCTTAGTCATCAGGAATTGAAAGAAAGAGGGGGCTATGCAAGCGTGATCTTAGTTGAAGTTGGAATACTTCTAAACCTTTGCAAATATCCCATATTTGTATGGACATGGTTGAAAGATTAGTTTATTTACGTAAAGAGCTACGCTCTACAATTGATCTGCTGTTTATTAGTTCTGAAATATATCCGCGAATATTTACAGCCTCATAGACATACAAATATCCTTTATTTCTCAGGCTCATTATCTTCATCATTGTCATATCAGCCAAAGGTCATCCACTACTGAACAACGGCTTCCCTCATAGATTTCCACTATGTTGTGTCAATATTTTGGGGGAAATTTGCCAGTATTCACCACGCTTGGCAGGCGGGTTGGTGAGCTCAGAATGTCTACTGTTCCACAGAAGGGACGCTGCTGCTCATCTCTCTAGTTTGGAGTCCCTTAGTCACCTTTAACTACATCCACGGATGGAGATGGAGTAGTGCTATATTCTCAACCCGGATTTGCCACGCAAAATTATTTATTTTATATTATCATGTTATAAATCTTTTACTTGTTATACTTTCACACAATCAACTTTAACCTATGTAGTCATAAACTAACTAATCTAAAATATTAAAATTTATGGTCACGCACAATTTACAATACTATGGTAGGATCGCTTACACAAGCGAAAAATATATTATGTACTTAAAATATACATATTATGGAAATGTGGGTGCGCTGAAACGAATCGAGTAACAGCAACCAATTCCTTAAGGATATGTGGGTATATTGAACCCAGTATTCTTTGTTGCAGTCGCCTCGCTGTGTGTTTTACTGACCGCTTCCATCGCATGGCCCACCGTAAAGTATAACTTTTTGATGGAGACAATGCTACAAAAACATTACACAAAGAAACGGCCATTGATACATTTATTCGAAATGAATAATAAGATCTATTGGTAGTAAAATATTATCCAACAACTTTTTTCAAGGACATGTAATTATATTTTAAATATTTCTGTGTGTATATAAATAAATAAAAATAAGAACTCGGTAATAAACACCCATTATTGAACCCGTGTCCAGCTTGAGTTTTTGGTTGAGGTTTTGTTTTGAGTTCAATTGTACATTAATAGTGCTATTACCTTATTTGTGTGAGCCCTGATTCACACAACTAAGCATGAGCTCCTCTCCGTCGACTTTCATTGCTAATTGTTATTGATCTTATAATGTACTCTGTGATTGATCTACCGGCCCCAACATACGGTCCTAATCACGTTGAAAATCGGCGTGAGGTGCGTTTTGGCGATTACTTTTCATACTCTCTATGTTTCACTCTGTCATCTGTATTTGAGGTAGGTAATAAATAAACTTTTATATCACGGAACACTCGACAAATTACGTGACACGTTATTTAGTCATGGTAGTGCGCAGTAACTTATCATTTTGGCCGAACAAGGTTCACTGCTGGACACAGGCCTCCCTCAAAGATCACCACAATGACATCGACATCGGTGTGTTGTGTGCTCATTGGGGGGGTTTTACCATAATCGCCACGCTTAGCAGGCGGGTTGGGGATCACAGTCGAGTTGTTAATGCTTTCGAAGGACGCTGCTGCCCATCCTCCATCTAATCCCTTAGTCACCTTTTATGACACCCTTGGGATGAGATGGGTTGGTGCTATTCGTAGCCGGCACCACACGGCTGAGCAGGCACCTGCACGCACGCTGTAACGGAGTAACTTAACATTTTCAGATTTATAATTAATATACATAACTGATAATGATATAGGTTCTCGAGTGGATACCGCGCACCGAAAACGCTGAGTGGGACGATCCCCAACAAGGTGGACAGACGACCTGGTGAAGGTTGCTGGGAGTCGTTGGATGAGGATAGCATGTAACCGCTCGTTGTGGAAATCTGTGGGGGAGGCCTAATAACCACGTAATTATTAAACGTATGGCCTTAACATGTATCACGAATTTTTTATTCAACATTGATATATTTCGTTGTCTTGCATGTGTTACAATGAGCCTAAGTTCATAGACATAAAAAATAAAAAAGAGAGAGGATTCTGTCGCTGGTGTTATTTCTCGGCATCGGCACAATTGAATAGGCACCAGGAATCTATTGTTCGAATGCGCGTAGCGTCTTATAGTTTTTGCCAGATTTTAATCAATTATATAAGAACGTATGCGGATGCCACATGTTGATGACCGGGTGTTGTGGCGCACGCTAGGAGAGGCCTATGTCCAGCAGTGGACCGATAAAGGCTGAAGATGATGATGATAAAAAGAATGTAAAGATTGTGTGTTAAAATTAAATTATAAAGGTAATTTTTTTGGTATTACTAAAAGCGTGTCTTGGATCACAGGCACGATATGGTTTGGTGTGATTAAATGGGGCTCAGCCTAATTGTTGGAATTACGTCATAAAATAACAAGTCAAACTTTTCAACGAGCTTATTCGTATATTGCGTTAAATAAATAATGAACACTAATCATTTCTACATATTGCTTGGTAAGTGGTAAATTCCTAATGGTGGTAGTAGTGGGCTGGCGTAACGTAAGCAGGAGCAGCCTTGACGAGTACCGGCGCAGCCGTGGGCGCGGAGTTGTGCACCACCGCGTTGAAGCCGTTGTGGTCGTCGGCGGTGTACTCCACAGTTCTGATAGAGCCGTCGGCTTCATGGAACGAGTATGATCCCTTCACGGCATCACCATCGCGAGACTCTTGCTGGGACTTGTTGTCGCCGGTGTGGCCATCAGCAACCGAGTATGTATACTCATACTTGGGGTAGGCGATTTCTTCGTGTTGGGCGACAACCTTAGCGATAGGAGCGGCGTGGTATGCTACGGCAGCAGGAGCTGCATGGTAGGTGATGGGAGCAGGTGCAGCATGATAGGTAACCGGGGCAGGAGCAGCGTGGTAAGCGACGGCAGCTGGAGCGGCATGGTAGGTGACAGGAGCGGCGACTGCTAAGTGTCTGGCAGGCTGGTCGTGACGCACGATGTTCTGGGAGGAGACAGCGGCAGCAGAGGAGTAATGAGCAGGAGCGGCATGGTAGGCGACAGGGGCAGCCTGGTACTGTACAGGTGCAGCCAGGAGACCAGCCTGGGCCACCGCCACGAAAGCGCAAAGAGCTACCAACTGAAACATATTAAAAACAGGGTTTAATATCTGCTGATTAACAATATTTTGAGTCTATAAATAACTGCACAAGCAAGATGTCGTAACTTACTTTGGAGAACATTTTGGTTGATACAATGATGCGATCAAGTTGAATGATAAATGTAGTGGCACAGATGTACTTTTTATACTTATAAGTCATACTATGATCAGCTGACTATAGCAAGTAGTGGAAGTAGTCAGGCGGGTTGACAGTTGACGGTGACCTTGTTTTGAATCATGTACAGTTAAGCGAATCAGGCCATTCACTAAATATACACAAACTTGAATCTGCTAGTGTCTTTGGAGTAGTACAATTTTGTCCTAATCAGATAAGTGTCTATGAAATCTGTTTATTTTGAGTTCTATCAGACATAAAATTCGAGTCTAGGACGATAAAAATAGACTTGGCAGCAAATTTCACCGAAAGTTACTGTGTGTTGTGATTATACCACCCCCAACACCACCTCATTTCATGTCGTGTGAAAATCGACTAACGGATTAGCCGGAGGATGGGTAGCAGCGTTATGATTACATTTACATATCAACTGTGATCACTTACCTGCCTACCAAGAATGGCGATTATGGAAAGCCCCCCTAATGAGCACGAGATACCTTTCACAGATCGATCGTTGAGGTGAGTTTTGAGAGATGCTTGTATTTAACAGTGGAAATTTTCCGGCTGAAATGATGATTATGTATTATCACGCTATATTGCTTATAGCTGTGTAATGAAACATTATTTTTGTTTACTATAGTTAAGTGTACAGATTAACGAGATTGCTTTTCAACAGCTTTTCCAACAGGATACAAATTCTCGTCTGTAGTCTTCGTTATTAATGTGTTTGAAACAGAGCGGCCCATTCGCTGCGGATCCTGTGCTAGATGTGAACAAGCGTTGAATACAATAGAAAGTCACATTTTATGTGACACCTTCTAACACCGAGAGACAACATCTTTTTGCACTGCTACAAATTATTTACGAAATATATTACTAATCTTTACTTATAACTGTAATCTAAACCCATTATAGAACTTTTCTTTGTCATTCGATATCTTCAACCTTATGTTAACCTTATGTTGGTGACATCTCTCCGGGTCATGCCTCGGTTTAGAATAAAACACCCACTCCATCTCCTTCCGTCGACATCGTAAAAGGCGAATAAAGGACTCTAAACCAGAGGGATGTGCAGCGTCCCTTCAGTGTATCAGCAGACATTCTGCGCTCACCAACCCGCCTTCGAAGCGTGGCGAGTTCTGTCAAATTCCACTTAAACTGATGACACATGTCATGTAATCGGTAGCTGTGGAAATCTATGGGGAAGGCTTTTGCTCAGCAGTGAACGTTTTTGTTTCATCTGACATTAGTGACAGGATGTGCGCTCATGAGAAGAGCTATACATTATCACCAACTGTATCAACTGTGCCTACCACCTAACATGTAGATTAAATTATGAACTTAAAGACAGGTACAGTGCTAACACGAACGCCAAAAAACCTGTTCTCGCAGCGAAAAGACAGCAGTCGCAGCAAACACTGCGCTTGCCTTTTTCTAGGATCCGTTTCGAAATAATCAGTGAATGTTTGGATTGGTGTAGCTTTTCGACCCAGCGTAAGGTTGCCAAAAGCTTGTTTTATGACTAATACATGTTCTGCCGACTAGTATAAAAACTAATTCCATCATTTGAAATCTATCATTCATTGTTTGATCACGTCAGTAAAACAATCAATCTAAAAATGTTCGCTAAAGTAAGAATTTGATTTAATTTATGTAACAAAATATAGTATAAGATATTTTGTATCCAACCTTAAAACTTTTGTTGAAAAATAAAATTAATAAGGTAAATATTACTTTCAGATATTAGCTCTCTGCGGTTTGGTGGCAGTGTGCCAGGCTGGTCTGCTGACCGCCCCCGTCCACTACTCCTCCGCTGCTGCTGTGTCCTCTCAAAACATCGTCCGTCATGACCAGCCTGCCAGGCATGTAGCTATCGCCACTCCAGTCGCCTACCACGCTGCCCCCGCTGCCGTTGCCTACCACGCCGCTCCCGCTGCTGTCTCCTACCACGCCGCTCCTGCTGCCGTCGCTTACCATGCCGCTCCCGTTGCTGCCCACGGTGAAGAGTTCGACGTGAGTTACCATTAAATCTGTTCTGGTTATTGTGGCAAATCATTTCTACAATGATATATCAATCATTCTGTTTATATTTTGTCACAGGCCCATCCCAGGTACGAGTACAACTACTCTGTCGCTGACGGCCACACAGGCGACAACAAGTCCCAGCAGGAGTCCCGCGACGGTGACGCAGTGAGGGGCTCTTATTCGTTCCACGAGGCCGATGGCTCCATCAGGACCGTGGAGTACTCCGCCGACGACCACAGCGGTTTCAACGCCGTGGTACACAACTCCGCGCCTACTGCCGCGCCCGTGCATGTCGCGCCCGCTCACTACATCCACCACTGAAACACCCTCTCTAATTAGGTATCGCGTTCACCAAAATAATGTTGATTATTTATTTATTGTAATATACGAATACGTTCGATAAAAATGCAGTCTTTTAATTTTAACTTTTGACCAAGAATGATGAAAAACATTTTAATTCATAACATTACTCATATTATATTACAAAATCCCTCAACTGGTCCGTACAACTCAGTACGGCATCCCAAAATGGTTAGTTTAGGGGATAGGTCTTACGGGCGCCTCGATTATGTGAACATCCACCAACAGTTAGTGGTAGATAGTTATTAGGTTCATACCTTCCTCTTCACTTTGTATCTTAGAACTTAATTTCGTCTAAAGTGCAAACCTGAAGTAAAGTAAACGTATTTAAACACTTCAAGTACAAAATACAGTACTACATAAAAAAAGTTACAAAAACCCAGTATTACATAAAAGTAAACGTATGCGCTACAGTTTAAGAATTGCACTGGACCCCACACTAGGATTCCCTTTGTCGTGGGGTGCAGTGCAAACCTTCCTAACCTTTGCTGTTTCCTACACAAATTACTAGTAATCGTTCTTGTTTTTGGCGAGGTTGTCAACGCTTGGCGCGGTCAGTCTATCGTTTCGAAGTTTTTTTTTTTAAACGTTAACCCACATTCGTATTTCTCCTTTATCCTGGGTACAGACATAAATCTCACTTGCACAAACATCCAGACCCGATACAACTATCTGTAGATCATACAATTTTTTCCATGTGGGGATCGAACCCGCGACACATAGCGCAGAACGCGATTTGCTTAGCCACTGCACAAACCATGCTATCAAATTCAAGTCAAATTTAAACTGAGCTTCTCCGTGCTCCGGAGGGCACGTGGAATCTTCGATTCGGGTTGTTGTCATTAGACGGCTGTCAAGAGACCGTTGGGCTGTTTAACCACTCTGACATAAAGTTGGCCACTGACTATATGAAAATAAGGTAGAAGAAAATAATTAATAATTATTTTGTACAAAGAAATGGGTAGATTTAGGTAACAATTCAGATATACCATTTTTCATAAAAATACGGTGTTTATTATGGTGTTTTTGTGGCATATATGACAATAACAGGATACTTTACGCAGAGCGTTTGTCCATAGAGACAGGAATATATTCGTAACTTTACAACTTTTTATAATCCAGCATTTCAAAAAATCTGATGCTCACATATTTTCCTGTATTGTGTTTTCAATGGTTACAAGAAAAATCTCACATCCGCAAGTCGATGTCATACTTGTCCTAAATTAACAAAATGTATACACGGCATACATTTTGTTAATTTAATAAAACTCGCGAACTACTATACTATAGATACTATACCACTGTCGGAATTAATCCATAATTTATATTATTATTTTAGATCCGTACATCCATGATTTGTTATTAACTGACTTATCAATGGGGTTTTACATTATATGAATTATCGAAATTCTGGATTCCAGATGCAGTTCCAGTGTTCATAACTGGGCAGTTATTAAAAAAATATTGTTTTGGAGCTGACATACCCTCCTTAAACATACCAGATGCGTTGCTATAACGAGGTAGCCCCAGCAGCACATCGAAGACCCATAATAGTACTAGACACATATGATATTGAAAGATCTGTGAACCCCATACTGGGAGTATGCCGTAAAAAAGTAATCTTGCCGTCTTTTGTGCACCGTGCATAGTGCAACTCTGTGACCTATTATGTCTCATCTCACTGACAACATTCCTACATATATCTACACATCGTCCATCGTCTTCAAAGACCCAGACTTGAGGTATTTGAATTTAATTACTATGCTTAAGGTTATTCTTAAAACTGATACGAAGAATAACGCCAGAGATTTTTCCTGCAAAAATATAAGTCGTCATCATATCAGCCGAAGGTAGGCCACTGCTAAATAAAGACTTCTCCCTTAAGGAGATATTTGCCAGTACTCACCACGCTTAGCCGGCAGACTGGTACGCCCGGTATGGCAACTTTTCCATGGAAGGCACGCTACTGTCCATCCCTTGGGTTTTATATCCATTAGTTGCCTTTTACGACATCCACAGGAGAAGATGGAGTGGTAATATATAATATCAAAATACGAACACAGGACAAACTACTTATATTATTTCGTGAAGAAATAATATAAGTAGTTTGTCCTTTTACAGTATATTCTAGGCAATTTAAGCTTATTAAGCTTATTAATAAGCTTAATTGAGCAATTTAAATTCTGACGTTTCATACGTGCCAGTAATTGGTTATTTGAAATAAAAATTATTTGACTTTGACTTTAAATTGCCTAAAGCATGCATTAGGCTGCATGGGCTGATCAGCATCATGTCATCATGTAACTAGCATTGTTTACAAATCTTTACAAAAACTTGAGACGCCGAAATGAAAATAGTAATTATTTTTAATTAGGCCATTGTATATAAATAGACAATGTTCTGGCCCATCGTACTTGTGATTTGTTTACATGATTCTGGTGTATTAGCGCTACGTATCGCCACTTTTTCATAATAAAGTCTATATAGTCACAACCCAGCATTCAGCTAGAAATTGAATATTGTAATCATCGTCATAAAAAAGTGACCTTAAACCACCTGACACAGCACATATGTATACCGTGTGTATGGATGATGTGCGTTGGTATATAGAATTAATTAAACAAATACGACATATTACGTTTCATTAAGGTGTTTCAATTAAATGCCACTCAAATCATAACATTATTGAGTGACGTTGAGATACGTTAGAGATCAGCTGAGGGATACTGTACTATTATCAAGTCATGTATACAGTACGTCTTGTCAAATTGGCTGTTTTGAACTGAAATATGTACAATTTATATTGGAATTTTATCAAACCAATGAACAAATAGTGCGTTATTAGTCTCGTCGCTTTTCGTTCTGGAAATGTTGAGTCAGATATTCTGCCATGTGGCAGTAGTGTTCAAACTTTAAACAATACTGTTTCAGTGTAAGGAGCACAGTTGTCAGTGAAATTACTGGGCAAAAGATCCTAACGTTTTCAGGTGGTTAGCGCAGTGTAGTACAAAACAGCAATTTCAGGGTAGAGACCTAAGTTTCCAAACATTTTTAGTCAACATTTTACACCCAGGAACATGACAGGTTTCAGGAATTCAAATTAACAGGCTGTACTTTTATCGAACTTATTCGTATATTGCAATAAATAAATAATCAACATTATTTTGGTGAACGCGATACCTAATTAGAGAGAGTGTTTCAGTGGTGGATGTAGTGAGCCGGCGCAACATGCACGGGCGCGGCAGTAGGCGCGGAGTTGTGTACCACGGCGTTGAAACCACTGTGGTCGTCGGCGGAGTACTCCACGGTCCTGATGGAGCCATCGGCCTCGTGGAACGAATAAGAGCCCCTCACTGCGTCACCGTCGCGGGACTCCTGCTGGGACTTGTTGTCGCCTGTGTGGCCGTCAGCGACAGAGTAGTTGTACTCGTACCTGGGATGGGCCTGTGACAAAATATAAACAGAATGATTGATATATCATTGTAGAAATGATTTGCTACAATAACCAGAACAGATTTAATGGTAACTCACGTCGAACTCTTCACCGTGGGCAGCAACGGGAGCGGCATGGTAAGCAACGGCAGCAGGAGCGGCGTGGTAGGAGACAGCAGCGGGAGCAGCGTGGTAAGCAACGGCAGCTGGAGTGGCATGGTAGGCAACAGCAGCGGGAGCGGCATGGTAGGCGACAGGGGTAGCGACGGCTACATGTCTGGCAGGCTGGTCATGACGCACGATGTTCTGAGAGGAAACAGCAGCAGCAGAGGAGTAGTGCACGGGGGCGGTCAGCAGACCAGCCTGGCATACTGCCACCAAACCGCAGAGAGCTACTACCTAGAAATAATGATATAATTAATTTTCTTTTTTGAACTTTAATATCTACTAACATATTTTGTTGCGTTTAATCTTAAACTCTTACTTTAGCGAACATTTTGATTAGATTATTCACTCGTGTGATCAAAACAATGAATGATAGATTTTAAGTAATAGGACCAACTTTTATACTCGTCGACACACTAATACAGGCACATGCATTAGTTGTAGAACAGGCTTACGGCAACCTTGGGCTAGGTCACATAACTACGCGATTCAGACATTCACTGATTCGTTTCATAACGAATCCTAGAAAAAGGAAGGCCTAGCTTGCATGCGCACCAGCTGATTGGTAAATTCAGTAATTCTATGCTGCCATGAAGCGAAATTAGCAACTATTACGAAATTAAAAACAAAATCTTTAACTGTAACGAAAATTTGCAGGCCTTAGAAATATGACAGACTAACCTAAAAACGAACTTAATTTCACACGCCATTATTTATTTTCGAATCAACCTTTTGGATCTTTTAACTGTCGCCTTCCTTCCACTAGAGGGGGTGAACGCTTGATAGTCATCCCCTCCGTGATGAAAGGCGTGGCACCAATGGGTGGCTCTAGTGTGATTTTACGAGGACCCCCTTCGGTGCCGAAGATGACCGCTCCAGTGGTTTTAGCCGGTAGGAGTCCGGCGGCATACCCCTTCGTCCTTCCCCGAGCGAAAGAAGTTTATGTAGAATTTCCACTGGAAACCAATACATACCACTGGATACTCATAAATACTTACTCACCACGCTTGGCATACGGGTTGGTGAGCGCAGAATGGCTACTGTTTAATTAAAGGGGCGCTGTTGCCTATCCCTGGCTTAGAGTCACTTACGACTGAAATTATTAGTCATTGTAATCAAAAATCTTAAAGGCAAATACTTAATCCCAAATCCAGAGATTTAGGATTAGACTGATTATTAATTTCTGATTAGGTGCGAAGGTATTTTGCGATATCCATCCAGTTTTCTATTCCGGTTTTCCGGTTTTAACCCGGTCGGTAAAACCGGTCGTTTGCTACAGTTTTATTTCATAACTAACTGGGACCCGCGGTTTCACCCGCTTCTAAATTAAAATAAATTTAGAGTACTTCGACATAGAATAAATATATTGGATCTCAAGGGTATTTTTTTTACGCGGAACCCTAATTATTTTTCTAAAATATAGTAGCCTAAGTTATTCCTTATAACATCAGCTATCTGCCAGTGAAGGTCCCGTCAAAATCGGTTCAGCCGTTTCGGAGATTACCCGGAACAAACAGACAGACAAAAAAAATATGTTTTTTTTTGTTATATGTAACGTACATACTTTCATATGCATTTAGTAAAAAGCTGTTATTTTGACATTACAAACAGACACTTCAATTTTATTTATTTGTATAGATTATGAATTGAGGATACACCCGTAGACGTAATGCTTCGCAGTCACGCTTTTAACAATGCGACCACAAAGGTGAATAATATCCAAAAATATCACATTTCAACTACATTAATCTAATTAAAGTGCGGCCGCCGAGAGAATGCGTTCCTGACATCGATTAATTGGCTTAGTTTATTTTATATTAAAGATTAAATTTCATATATAATATGATTTTAAAGATAAAGATAGAGATAAAAATAT
Source organism: Diloba caeruleocephala (assembly GCA_947459985.1). NCBI lineage: Eukaryota > Metazoa > Arthropoda > Insecta > Lepidoptera > Noctuidae > Diloba > Diloba caeruleocephala. The sequence goes on from OX381610.1 coordinate 19,927,097, forward strand.
TTTTCATTCATGTAAAACCATATGCACTTATGAATAGTCTAGACTTTAGCTGCCGCGTTCCAAGATTTTGATTTCCTATGGAGAAGAACAGGCAAGAAACTCCATGGTTACTCGTTTAAATCATAATAATTGTTACAGTATTTTTGATTACATTGTTCTCAAAATAAATAATGTGAGGACAATGTAGCAGAAAAAAGTAAACCTCTTAAAAAGTCCACAATAAACAAGCCGTCAGGCATTTAGAAAAAAAAAAGATTAAATTGTCATGGCAGCATTAAGCTGACCAATCCCAACAGACAGCTCTCGTTCACGAGCATGGCGCATGCATCAGCGTCGCTCAGCGCAACGATAATGTAGGGCAACTAAGCGACCCAATACACGACGCCACCATCAGCAGGACACTTGAGTGAGCATGACATACCTAAACTGCCAGACAACTAACACGTCAATTTAACAAAATAAATTAATAATCCTCGCACTTACAGTTTCAAATATAAATGAAGTGAATATAAAAAAAAAAACCAAGTAATTGATGTCATTTAAACAAATTGAGGTTGAAGGATAATCAAATGTCCTTAAATGAATTAATATAATCCATAAAAAAAAATACAAAATAAATTAAAATTAATGGCAATGGTATTTGATACATCAAACCCAATAATGTCAATATCAGCCTCTGAACATTAGAGCAGTTCAATCCCAAGCATTTTTCTAGTCCATATACTCTGTAACTTTATAGAAACCCTTTCTACACAACTTCTGCTTTATAATGGACTTGAATTTATTAAAACTTAATTTCTTGGGATTTTATTGTAAAAACGTACACATTGACATTTAAATTATTTGCTTATCTTCTGGAGCCTGGTAGCAGGAACAACCAGTTTGTGTTTTAATTTAGTAACGATAACCCACAATAAACTTAAAAGTTAAAATAAATTAACAAGCCAATTTACAATTAACAGACATCAGGAACGAATTCTCTCGGCGGCCGCACTATAATAAGGGCTGATTACGGGAAAATATAGAAAAACCGGACAAGTGCATGTCGACCCGGCGAAGAGAGGATTCCGTAAAATAAATATGTTATCTACCATGTTTTTCTCACCCATTTGTGGTAACTAAAAAAGTACGTATAGTACCGGATTGTAGGGGAAATTGCTGAATGAGACAATATATGTCTACTGTATATAAACGGCGAGCACATCTCACACTCAAGATTTGCAGACGACATCGTCATCATGGCCGAAATGCGGCAGGATATACAATAGATGCTGAACGGCCTAGCTGATTCTTCCCTCTCTGGGTCTCCGTATGAACATGGATTACATGGCGTGGTGCTCTAAATTATTCAGGAACAAGTTTAACTCGGGGAAACTGCAGTTGGGTAAGAACAATTTCGAGAAAGAGACAAATTACAGAATTCTGCGGGGCTAGGATTTGGGAAATTGCGTCGATTGTTTCTGTCCTTAATACCACAGAGCCTAAACACAAATGTCTTTAATCAGTGCGTCGTACCTGTTAAGACATAGGGTGCCAAAACGTGGACACTAACGGTTCGGCTAGTCCACAAACTGGTTGCTTTCAAGAATAAGAACGAATTTGTTGTGGAGGACAACAAATTCTTCTATTTGTTAGGTAGCACGGCACCCGCTCCATAAATCAGGTAGTACTATGGAACCCAAAAATTATAGACCGATCACTTGTTTACCGACGGTCTATAAACTTCTTACATCCATCCTGAGAGTCAAAACTAACACACATATTGATAATAACTACATTATGTCTGCTTCTCAGAATGGATGTAGGAATGGATCCCGTGATACTAAGGAGCTGATCCTTCGTACCACCATTCCTACTGACATGAACCAACAGTCAATAGGTTAAACGTAACCGCAAGGATCTGTCGACATGCTGGACAGATTATAAGAAGGCCTACGACTCGGTGCCACATATATGGCTCATGAAGGTGCTAGAGTTGCATAAAATAAATGCAAGCCTACGCACCTTTCTGTTTACATATATGGGGCAATGGAGGACGGTACTTCACTATCCGGGATGTAGACAGATTCAAGGAAACGGTGAACTGATTAGGATTGTGCGTGGAATATTCTAGGGCAATAACCTGAGTCCTCTGTGGTTCTGTTTAGCCTTGAACCCTCTGAGCACACTGCTGGAGAGTTCGGGGCTAGGGTACCAGATGAGAAGAGGTGGTCAGGTAATATCTCACCTCTTACACATGGATGATTTGAAACTCTTTGCCCCCAACAATTTGCGACTAATAGAGTTGCCGTGTGGTGCCGGGTGCCGTGTGGTGCCGGCTCAGAATACCACCACCCCATTTCCTCCCGTGGGTGTCGTAAAAGTCGACTAAGGGATTAGCCGGAGAATGGGCAGCAGCGTCCTTCGAGTACATTAACAACTCAACTGCGATCGCCAACCCGTCTGCCAAGCGTGGCGATTATGGCAAAACCTCCCAATGAGCCCACAACACACCCATATCGGTCGTTGTGGTGATCTTTGGGGGAGGCCTGTGTCCAGCAGTGGACTTCATTCGGCCGAGATGATGATGATGAGAGTTACTTAAGGTAACTGAAACTTTTAGTAACTCTATTAGGATGGAATTTGGTGGGGAAAAATCTGCAGCCATGCATGTAAAATGAGGGAAGATTATGGAATCCGAGGGATTACATCTTTTGGATTTCATACAAATCAGATCCCTTTCTTCATCTGAAACCTACAAGTACTTGAGTATGTCGGAAGCGTTAGGTATCAACACAGCTGACATGAAACAATCGTTACTTAAAAAGTACTGAAAAGTCTTTTGTAAGGCGGTAACAAGGTGCGCGCCTTTAACGGTTGGATCATGCCGGTCTTAATGTACTCTTTCGGCATACTCAAGTGGACTCAGACGAAATTAGACGCTCTGTCTGTCTGTGTTGTTGACCCCAAATCGGATCCATCACCCACGATCGTCGGTAATGAGACTATACATCCCACGAAAGTGCTGGCAAAGGGGCTTTTTAAATGCTAAGACCCTCCACAATCGTGAGGTGTACAGCCTAATGGAGTACTTTCTCCATGCCGAAGTGTGGATGCGCCGAGATGTGACTCACTCCGCTCTCCATGGCTAAAGAGAACTGGCAAAAACCTGTAGTGCTTGACATTAATGACGGTAGGGAGGTATGGCAGAACATGGAGCTTCACGGACGTTTTTACCGGGCCCTTCATCGGCCTGATGTGAACTTTGTAGCGTCCGTGTCTTGTCCGTGGCTACGCTTCGGTGACCTCTTTAGGGTAACCGAAAGGTTTATCTGTTCAATTATGAATGAAGTTATCATGACAAATAATTACCGGAAATATATTGTGAAGGACAGCACGGTTGACATCTGTCGGGCATACCACCGTCCAGGCGAGTCTATCCGTACATTATTTCCTGTTGTTCTCATCTTGCTAACGGCGAGTACTTGTACAGGCATAACCAAGTGGCCAGGATTATCTACCAGCAACTTGCACTGCAATACAACCACAAGGTTCAGAAGTGCCATACTACAGGTATGTGCCCGATCCAGTTCTCGAGAATGACTATGTCACATTGTACTGGGATCACTCTTTCATCACTGACAGGACTATTGTAGCCAATAATCCTGATATAGTGGTGATAGATCGAGTAGAGCGCCGCACAATGATTGTAGATATAACTATCCCACATGACGAGAATCTCGTGAAAGCCGAGAAAGCTAAACAACTTAAGTATCTTGACTTGGCACACAAGGTTGTCGATATGTGGGAGGTAGACTCTCTCTAGGTAGAATCCTTGTGTCGATAGTTGTTACGGCCAATGGCCTTATGGCCAAGAGCCTCGACAAATATATATTGTTTTATTATGTATTTAAAAATGTAAGTTGTATGTATATATTTAAAATAAATGATATAAATGTTACTTCTATTATTACAAAAATTAACTGTTAAGTATTTTATATATTACACTTAACCGGTTAAACTTATTTTCTATTACCGCGCTATCGCTTAGTCGATTCAGGTCTTTAGTTTTTTGCAGTATAGCATCACCAAAGGCATTTGTCACCTGTCACTCAAAGTCAATATTATTTATTTGTTGTTCGCGCGGGAGAACTAGAAAAAGCAATTAAACCGCACGACGTTGCCGACATATTTTTGTAGATTTTTTCATTTTTGAGAAATATTTTATGAATATGTAAAGATTGATTAATCTGAACACCGTACAACGTTGCCTTATACATTACATTGGCGAAATTGTGGAAGATACTCTACAGAAGCTATAAGAGAAGAAGAAGACGTTGTTCGCGCATGTCGTGAATATTATTTCTGTGTGTTTTTAGATTTCGTTAACGAAGTTTAGTTATAATCAAAAATAATATAAAAACAACAAAGGTATAACAACAGTAAAACACATACACAGATCAATGCACATCATGAAAATATTTTTCTAATCAAATATTTTACGAGCAATTTGTATTCATTGTAATGTGTGGCGTACTTTTTAATGGATTTTTCTCATATATTACACAAATAACTGTGTCCCAAGGCTGTGTGTACTTCCTGTGTAGACTTGGGTTGGGTCGCAATTCAGTCGTTAAAGCACTGAAAGACGCTACTGCCCGTCCTCCAGCTAATCCCATAGTCGCCTATTACGAGACTCCCACGAGATGATATGGGTTGTTGCTATGCGTAACCGGCACCACACTGCAACTGAGGTGAGCTGAGATGTATACCCTGGTAAAAAAAAAATGGTTAGAAAAATAAATTGATTACCAGGCAAACAAAAAAAAAAAAAAATACATAACACTGCTCTCAATGCTATGCTGTGCCTTGAATTCATGTTTATTGACGTTACTAGGTTTTTGTATTCTAGGTAATCCTGGTTCACATAAACAGAGTAAGGAGGTTTAGGGGCCAAATGTAAGCTGCGCAACACCAGCTGCCATTGGCAAACTATCATTTTGTCTCAAAAATGGCAGCTTACACGATTAGCCACCGAATGGCAATTAAAACCTACTATGGTCCCGGACCATTCATTTACAGTACTGGGCGAGTCAAGATTTCTGAAAAGATTTTCTAGGACTGTGTATTGATTTTGGAAAGCCAACTCTTGATGTAATTGATTATTTGACAACCATAAAAATATATTTCTATTGTGACATTTATAAGATAAGGCGCAAAATCGATGTGAACGAAACTGTGTTATTTTTAGAGTTTTATGTTATGAATGCTGCTGGGTCAGTCCGCGGAAATCCATTAATGGCAAATATATGCTAATAATAAATTCAAAATCACAGCTGCATTTTTTTTTACTTTCTTTATAATAGAGCAATACGCAGCAGAAATATTGCAATAGTCAGGCTAGCTAGCTGCAACCGCAGAGTAAGAGCACTGTAGCTTAAACTTAGTAGAAGAGTATGGGTCAGATTAAAGTAATAAAAAAAAGTTAGGACGACAGTTAAACTCAGTAACCCATATCAATAATCTTCATACTATTAAATAATTATTGTTCCTGCAAATAACGTCATAAAGGTTCGTGGAATAGGCCTACCGGGGATACCACGTTAAAAAAAACGCGCCGAGTACACTACCTCACAGGTGGTGTGGAAATGTGTGCATATTATGTAGAACGTGATTCTTACAAGCGCAATATCTGGGAAATAGTGGGTCTTGGAGAAAAAATCATGTGGACCATTTTTATAGAGAATTTTAAGATCTACAACTTTGCTGGTACTTTTTCGATAAAACTTACCGTTTTGGAGAAAAATCCAATAAACCTAAAATTTTGACCTTGGGCCCCGAATAAGTCCCAAGCTCACATGGGATTGATGGGGACTTTTGACACTTTATTCCTTGTGGTAAACCTAAGGTCTATACGAAGATTTGGCTCTGTCGGAATTTTCTTTATTTCAATTGTCTAAATTGACCGGACTACTACGATACTGGAGAAGTTCTAGTACATTGATATAATGCGTCAGTCGTTAATAGAGTACTTTTTTTTAACAAAGAACTTTCTAATGGTTTGCTATTGAACGCAATTGTTGAGGTTGATTCTATGTTTTTCAAAGTGGTTATACTTATCTGCTTTTAATTTCAGAGGTCCATAGAAGGAAATTTATAATTGTACTGTAATGTTTGTGACTGAAATAAGATGGCTAAAAATTCTTGTATATCATACATTTTTGTTGTTAGTTTAGAACGTAATAAGTTAGCCCATGAAATAAATTTAAGCAAATCATTCATCGAACTTCGTATATTGCAATAAATAAATAATCAACATTACTTTGATCAATATGATACATAACTAATAAGGGTATTTCAGTGGTGGATGTAGTGAGCGGGCGCGATATGCACGGGCGCGGCAGTAGGTGCGGAGTTGTGTACCACGGCGTTAAAGCCATTGTGGTCGTCGGCGGTGTACTCCACGGTCCTGATGGAGCCGTCGGCCTCGTGGAACGAGTAAGAGCCCCTCACTACGTCACCATCGCGTATCTCCTGCTGGGACTTGTTGTCACCGGTGTGGCCATCAGCTACCGAGTAGTTGTACTCGTATTTAGGGTGGGCCTGTGACAAAATTTTATCAAAAACTTTAGTATTACTAGCAATGATATTACACTATAGATATATTACTTCCATTTTAAACGGCACGCAAACTCCAGTATCGCCTGCACACCTGTATTTAAGTAATAAGATAAAAACCTAGAGTAAAAAAGATAGCTATGTAGGGGAACTGATTGCGAGGTGCTACTATGGTGGAGATTTGATTCTTACTTTCGGCGCGCATATAACATCTACATCCTTTTAATGTATAATATCATTGATTATCAGTAAATTCCAATTGCGTACAGATGCAAAGATAACTTACGTCGATGTCATGACCGTGTTCGACGATGGGAGCAGCGCGGTAGGCAACAGGTGCAGGAGCGGCGTGGTAGGAGACTGCAGCGGGGGCGGCGTGGTAGGTGACTGCAGCAGGGGCGGTATGATAGGCGACAGGAGCGGCGATGGCTAACTGCCTGGCAGGCTGGTCGTGACGTACGATGTTCTGGGAGGAGACAGCGGCAGCGGAGGAGTAATGCACGGGGGCCGTCAGAAGACCGGCTTGGCACGCCGCGATCATACCGCACAGAGCTACTACCTGCAAGTGATGTTATTTGATGAGGTTACAACCTTTATTCAATTTATAGTTACAAATTTATGCAAAAAATCTTTGATCGATATTTCGCTTACTTTGGTAAACATTTTGATTTTATGGTTTCACTGATGAGATCAACAGCTGAATGATCCCTTCGAAGTCATGGACTTAGTTTATATACATTTGAGCTGACAGTGATACAAGCGCATGTGTAAGAAGTTGCAGAACAAGCTTACAGTAACCTGATACTCGCTGACATAGTTTCGCGAATAAAACCATTCACTAAATCAAGACAGGTTGCTACCGCAAATCGTCTACGAACACCATGTGAATGTATTTCCTTTTAATTTATACCAGATTTTGCGTTCAGGATGTGTCGCTTACTCTTACCGCGGAATCTGTTTATCCAAGCTTGTGATCAAAACAGATCCCATGAAGGTTCCAGTACTCACCACGCTTGGTAGGCGGGTTGGCGAGTGCAGAACGACTGCTGTTCCACGTTGCTGTTCCCTTCTGGACGTTGCTGCCCATCCCTCTGGCTTAGCACTCTAAGCCAGAGGGACCTAAGGCACCTAAGGCACCTAAGGCACTCCTTAGGTGCCATTGCGATTTATTCTTAATCCGGACACACGAATAGTGTAAATTTGTGATGTTATCGTGATAGAATGAGTTCCAGTTTATGTCAAATAAACGTTTTTTTTCTCGTAGTCTGTTTTACTTTTACAATTTACATATGTTATGTAGCCTAAGATACTTTTCTTTTCCTCTTCTATTACTTAATTAACGCTCTGTTTCTCTGCTCTTCTCCTCTTGCTCTGCCAAAAGTATTTAATAAAGAACTTGCTAGGCACCTAGGATGCCCGTTGATAAAATAAAATAATCTTATAGCGTGACAGAGCTAGTAAGTCCGCCAGTGAGTCAGTCAGTGAGTCAGTCAGTGAGTCAGTCAGTGATTCAGTCATTGGGCCTAAATGTGATTCAGCTAGTGCGCTAGTCAGTGGTAAACGTAAATATATATTTCTTTTTATACAAGCACTACAAACTACGAAGTTCAGCGTGTACTCTCCACTCCCACTATTTGCCAACTAAATATTGTCCAGACTTCAGCATGCTCTAAACGGACAGTTGGAAAGGCTGACCAATTAGAGCTTACTCAATTGCTGCCCGAATTAAGCATGTATACGTAATTTCAAAGTCAACTATAACGCACACATCTCATTAGCACATCAAGAGGATTGTGGTCACAATCACGGCTGTTAAATGCGAGGTCCAGAGTTTGATTCGCGGTAGTACAAAGTGTTATTGTGATTAGTTTGTCTAAGAGTCTAATAGTGTTTCTTAATTTGTATTTTGCTATATGTAATCCACTAAAAACAATTATTTGACAATAAAAAATTTAAATCGCCTGATAAACGGTGATTTACGTAAAGTAATTTTATTATTGAAATACATAATTTTAATACTTAAGGATTTAGATGATTTCATAAAATTTTGTCAATGTTTGTACAAACATACTTTAATATGTCTTTATGTATCTAAAAAGAATATGTATATATTTCGATAATTGATACTATTTAAAATTATTATAATTACGAATTTTGAAAATATCAATAGTAAGACTATTAAAAATATTATTGTTTGTACGAATTGTATGAAATGGCCTAAATTCAATCAGCTCGTTTGAGCACGTTTGCATCGGCGTGGCGCTGTACAACGATAGTCGCGTGACGCGATCGGTGACTTCGTGGAAAGTTATGAACATGAGCCCATTAAAAATGCGACTTTATTTTAGTCTTATTAAAAAAAAAGCTATACTAAATATGATCACGTTACGATACTGATTATCACCTTCACGGATCGAACAGGCTTTATGGTTCATATGGTATAGTTATATAGCATCATGCCCCTAAATAGTCTAAACCTGATCCAGCTCCATAGCTCTTTCTCTGCAACTCCTTAAGGCGAGGTCCGAGTGCTTAGCTGTGATGCAGTATTTATGTTTTTATGTTGGATTGGAGCCCTTTTCACCCTTGTCAATTTGTCTGATTAAGTTGATATGAGAGGCCATGAAAACTCTGAACTGTCAGGTACGTTATTAAGTCTCATGTTATACGGTGCAAACCCTTAATCGCAATCGCTTAGCTGCTACTGAGAATTCCCTAACAGAAAAACAACAAACAATATTTAATCGGACCCTGGACATCACGCGGCGGGATCCGCGTTTACAGCTTTTGAGCGAGCGAACAACTCATTACTGATTTTTGAGACCTTATACGGTAGCCGGCTCGGTTCCGTTATCTAACATTTTCAAGCCGAAGTTATATTTTGTCATAAATGTGCGAGTCCCGGAACTAATTAAGCTAACCCACGGACGTACTTCATACGCCGCACTAAACGGATCAAACGGGTGTGCTGATGGTATGCGTCGACTGTATTTTCTTTGCATTCGGTTTTTTTATAATGACCCTTTTTATCGCGACCTATCTAGAAGATATTTATGTATAATTTTTAGGGTAAGATATGTATATGTGAATAAGATTCTAGGGTAAGATATACGGTCCTGCGTGTCACTCAGCGTCAGCTTGGTCTGTTACTGACACTACTGTTGGGCGGTCCACGGCAATCTACAGGGCGCCTGAATGGTCAGCCCGAATGTCAGGTGCCCAGCGCTGCAGAAGCAAACCTCACAGTCTGCATCGCAGAGTGGCTATACGGATCGTATGAGGATACCGAACAGTGTCCTACGAGACAGCAACTCTCCTGGCGAGTTTTCTGCCTTTTGACATCCTGGCGGAGATGGATTCGTGGGTCTAAGATCAGACACGCTCCCTCCACCAGAGCGGCGAAGGCGCGCCTGGAGGCGCGTTAGACAGGCTGAGGTGGCTAGCTCGGCGGCCCACACTTGGAAAGTGGCGTCACCGTTTACGACCAAGCGCGCCATCGAGGCCGTCCTGCCGCTCTTTGGAGCCTGAATCAAAAGGAGCGAGTGCGTCACCCACCGCCTGACGCAGGTGTTCGCCGAGCACGGTTGTTTCGATGCGTATCTGCACAGTATAGGGTGCGAGGCCACGGCACAATGCCAACCTTGGGATAGCGACCAGGATACAGCACAGCACACGCTCGAGGCGCGGCTAGCGGCGGATCCTGGTCGATCGGATCGGGTAAGATCTCTCTCTGCCAGCAGTAGTGTCGGCTATATTGGCAGAGCATGAAAAATGGAATGCAGTGGTCTGGCCCCCCTTCGTTGTCGAAGATGACCGCTCCAGTGGTTTTAGCCGGTAGGAGTCCGGTATGCCCCTTTGCCCTTCCCCGGATGGGAGAAAGTTCATGATGAATTTCCACTGGGGACTATTAAAAAAATAGGACGTAGCTCATGTAACGATGGCCACTTCTTTGGTATAATTAACGGACCACTATTAAAAAGTATACGATTTGAATTGAGTACTTATTTGAAAATGTTCTGACTTGACGTTTCGACCATGAGTACAAATTTCGCGAGTATGTTGTATTCTAGCCTTGTGAATTGAAAAAGAAGGACGTGTACAGGTTATTAATATATGTAAAATATCAGATGCAAAACTGTTTTTAATTGACGTTAAACACGGTACCAAGCTCTACCAGAGTACGTTTCCCACAATATATTTTCCAGAAAACCAGTGAGGTGTTATACAGACCTAAAACCATTTTTTTATGGGTTAGTTCTCTTCTTTCTTCGCATGGTTATAAATTGTCGATTTAGAAAATTGCTAAGCCTACTTGCTATCCGTGCAACTGTATTTTGATGTATGTGGAATTAGTGCCTGTAAAACTGACTGAAATAAATACAGTTGGTATATTCGATGGTCTTTTGTAAATAAAAGGTCAACTGCCCGTTCTAGCTATGTTCCTATAGCTGTAGTAAAAGACGTGTAAGAAGTTATGTCTGCAGGATCAGCAGCAGCATCCCCTTGTGCGATAACAACAACATAAATGTAGGTATTGTGATGTTAAAACGTAACAGTTTTATTGAATCTTTCGATATGGGTCTTGATGCTTGAATTATTTAATGATTAATTTGACGGCACGGTTGGTGCAGTGGCTGATACAGTCGGCTGCTGCGCTCCGGGCCATGGGTTCAATTCCCGTACGGAACAAATATTTGTATGATCTGCAATTCATGTCTGTAAACGCACCCACGACACAGGAGAAATCCTAGTGTAGGGCAAGGCTTTTTTTTAAATAATTAAATGAATAAATTAAGATTAATCCGTTTGATGAGTGCTGCGATACGCAATATTACTTAAATACCGCACGTGGCAGCGATATATGCCTTCCCATGTTTGTTAGTGAACGAAACAGTATAATGATAATGCAATGGTTAACCATTGCTTTTTGAGGTAATACTTGTTACAGTTAGACGTGTTTTTAACGATATACGAGGAAATCCTTAGTAGAACAAAACCAAAATATAAAGTCGAATTTATTCGTATTCGTATATTGGTTTAAATAAATAATCATTATTTTGGTAACGTGACTCTGATGATTTAGTGGTGGATGTAATGAGCGGGTGCGACGTGCACGGACGCGGCAGTAGGTGCGGAGTTATGTACCACGGCGTTAAAGCCATTGTGGTCGTCGGCGGTGTACTCCACGGTCCTGATGGAGCCGTCGGCTTCATGGAACGAGTAAGAGCCCCTCACTACGTCACCGTCGCGGGTCTCTTGTTGGGACTTGTTGTCGCCGGTGTGGCTGTCTGCCACCGAGTAGTTGTACTCGTAGCTAGGGTGAGCCTGTGACCAAGAATGAACAAAGTGTGTTTTGATAATATCGTAAAAGAAGGAATTTACTTAGGCACTGAAACAAATAGGATAGTTACTCACATCAAACTCTGCACTGTGGGCAACGACGGGAGCAGCACGGTAGGCAACTGGGGTAGGAGCACTGTGGTAGGCGACGGCAGCGGGAGCGGGGCGGTAGGCGAGAGGGGTGGCATGGGCCACGTGTCCAGTAGGCTGATCGTGACGCACGATGTTCTGGGATGAAACAACGGCAGCTGAGGAGTAGTGGGCAGGAGCGGCGTTATAGTTGACGACAGCGGGGGCGGCGTGGTAGGCGACGGGGGCAGCGATGGCTACATGTCTGGTAGGTTGGTCGTGACGTACGATGTTTTGAGAGGAGACAGCAGCAGCAGAAGAGTAGTGCACGGGTGCGTTCAGGAGACCGGCCTGGCACACCGCCACTAAACCGCACAGAGCTACGACCTGTCAATGAAATATATTATATACAATAATCTTGTGATATTTTATTCCACGTTGTTGTATTGTGAATCACGTCATCATCATCGACCGAGTTCTTAAATCTTAAGCACTGAACACTAATTTATTTATTACTTTCTTAATTTACAGTCCGTGTGGTGTCCGGATTAAAAATATAGCACCACTCCATCTCATCCCGTGGATGTCGTAAAAGGTGACTAAGGGAATCTAAACCAGAGGGATGGGCAGCAGCGTCCCTTCTGTGAAACGGTAGCCATACTGCGCTCACCAACCCAAATGATGACGATGAATGACCCTTGCCCCCAAAATGATGATACAGTTGTGGAAATCTATGGGGGAGGCCTTTGTTCAGCAGTGAACCTATAAATGGCCGATATGATGATGATGACTAATTTATGCGTAGAACACTTAATCACTGATTACAGTTTTCGATTAGGTTGCGAATTAAGACATGAAATCATTCATTTGGCTTTGGCTTGATTTCATTTGTCTATTGTTCGTGTTTTTAAAACGGAAGATTTGTTTTATTTAGCCTAAAAAATCTTTTCGCTTACTTTGGAGAACATGTTGTTTTACTTGTATATGATCAAACAACGAGTGGTACATTACGATGAATTGATTTCGTTTATATACTAGTCGCCAGATAAACAAGAACATGTATTAGAAGTTGCAGAACGCGATTATGGTAACCTTACTCTGGGTCACATAGTTTTGCAAGTTCTAAGTTACCATTCTCTAATTGTCATACTATCGGTAGGCAGGTAGGTTCAAGCCATTCTCATTAACAGTTACTTTTAATTAAACACTGTCTGAATTTAGGTTCCTTTAATTATTTTAGGTATTGAAAGCGTTCCATGACGTTTTGATTTTAATAGGAATTAATGTTTATATCGTATTCGTCCGTGTGGTGTCAGGATGAAGAATATAGCACTACTCAATCCTCTCTCTCGGATGTCGTAAAAAGCAACTAAGCCAGACTGTAAACCAGAGGAATGGTACCAGCGTCCTTTATGTGTAAGCAGGTATTCTGCGCTCACCAACCCACCTGCCAAGCGAGTTCAGTACGAATAAATTCCCCCCAACACGGCATGTGACCGGTCATTTATAGGAGAGGCCTTTGTTCAGCAGTGGACGTCATGTGGATGATATAATGAATGTTTATATCACTTATCACACCAAGATCATTATTTGGAAACAAAAAGTCGTAATCAGTATCTATATGTATGCGAGTTTACCGAACAGTTAGATTGTACCAATAACATTTATGTTAATGTATTTTCTATCACCAAGAGTATATTATTATGAAAGAAGAAGAAAGGTTGTGGGGTAACCCTATTGCCTACAAATGAGATCAGTGTGTTCTTAAAAATGAATTTCAGGGCTCCTGGGACTAGAAACTTGACATTTTGACGGTAGATACCTTTTACAACGTCGGCATCCACTAAAGAAGGCTTTGTAGAAATTCCTCCCCTAAGGTGGTAAAAAAGGGGTTGATACAACCTATGGAGTGTCCGTTACTTTTAAACGAGATCTATGAAAATTGGTATTTGGTTTTTAGAGTTTACTCCTTAAGAATTGATTTATTTATAAGGCTCCCGGTAATAAAAAAATCATCGGATAGTTTCGCGTCACGTTTATCTGCGCACCTTCTGCGTTAAAGTCATGTATGTGTCGAATGTCGTTTGATGTCAAACTTTTATAGTAGGTATTTCATTTAATATATATAAATGTTGATATTTAATATCATTATTATTATTTATTGAAATGCAGAGGAGTGATGCCAGTTTGTACCAGTGTTGACATATGGAACAGAGACGTGGTCACAATAGGCCTCATAAGAAAGCGCAAGGTCACTCAGCGAGCTATGGAAAGAGCTATGCTTGGTATTTCTCTACGAGATCGAATCAGAAATGAGGAGATCCGTAGGAGAACTAAAGTTGTCGACATAGCTATTACGACACAGATTAGTAAACTGAAGTGGCAATGGGCAGAGCACATTGCTCATAGAACTGATGGCCGCTGGGGCACAAAGGTTCTAGAATGGAGACCGCGCACCGGAAAACGCAGCGTGGGACGACCTCCAACGAGGTGGACAGACGACCTGGTGAAGGTCGCTGGGAGTCGTTGGATGAGGGCGGCATGTAACCGCTCGTTGTGGAAATCTAAGGTGGAGGCCTTTGTTTAGCAGTGGACGTCCTGTGGCTGATATGATGATGATGAGAGGAGTGATCAAAAATCATGTGAAATCTAGTTTAAGTGATGGTGGAAGAAAAACTACAGTCGTGCGTTGGAGCTGACACACACAGCTTTTTTGGTTGATAGTATCGAAATACGTATTTCAATGTTTTAATAAATTCTACCATTAAGGGGTATCACCCCAAACGAAAACTGGCCCTGGTAACATAGACAGCACGGTTGGTGCAGTGGCTGATACAGTCGGCTGCTGCGCTCCGGGTCGTGGATTCGATTCCCGCACGGAACAAATATTAGTATGATCTGCAGGTAGTTGTTCTGGGTCTGGGTATATTTTATGTGGAATTCATGCCTGTAATTCGTGGGTGCGTCCACGACATAGGAGAAATCCTAGTGGGGGCAACGTTTTTTCAAAAAGAAAAAAACGCTCGCTTACTGAGGGCAGATGAAAAGATCGTTGAGCTGGAGAATAAAGAAGAAATAGATAAGTTGCACTGGGATGTCACGGCTTTATCAAACGTCTGAGAGGGTGAGGACATGATAACCCTGAAATTCGGCAACCTATTCTACTACCGGGAAGGTCATCTGTCTCAAGTTGGTGTCGGGTTTCTCGTCCGCAGGTCCTTCATTAACAACATAGTTACCATCGAAAGTGTGTCGAGCAGTGTAGCGTACCTTATACTCAGAATATCCAAGAGGTATGATGCTGAAGCATACCGACTGCTCAATATACGGATATGGAAGTGCTTGCTTCACGATAGACGTTGCTTTAACGCCAACGGTGTTAAAGAGACGATTGAGCGGAACCGGAACGGGCCTCCCACCGATCACTACAATGAGCGGTCATAAGAGATATTGCCATGTTCACCATGCCTGACAGGTTGATCGAGGATAGTGGTCGCAGTATGTTATTATTAGCACTCAGAAGGCGGTTGCTGCTCATCCTCTTGAACTCAACCCTTAATTGCCTTGTACGATACCCTTCGATGGAGTGGAATGATCAATTCTTTGCTGGAAACCACATGGAATCAAAATGTTACCTATCCATAATATTTGTATGGTATTGTAGAAAATATCCAAACAAGCCAGCTACCGGCCTTGACCATCCCCTTGCTGTTTGACGCAAGCTATTGTGTTGTCAATAAATCTTGTTTTGTCTTTCACACCGTGCGATTGCATATATTGATTTTGGAGACATACCATTGTTCTAAAGTCTGGTGTTATAATATAAAACCACCTTGTAATAGTGTACCTTTAAATGGTTATCAATAATTAAATAAAAAAATCTGTTGTAACCATTTACATTGATGTCAGTTTATCTCTGTTTCCCAGGTTTTCTACTCTGTTACTGAATTGCTCTTACAGTGGACTCAGATTTTGAAGAATCCTACGTACAGGTCATCGTTTAAGCATTACAATAAGATCTACAAATGAGGCGTGAAAGATTATTAGGAACAGGATGGCGACGCGCAAGTGATAATCCTGATGTTGTAAGCGACCATGAGTTACGGTAACCTCTAGTCATCGGGCGAGCTGTAAGCTAGTTTGCCACCTCAAAGATATAATAATGTTATATTTTTAGATTGAATTGGACCACATTGCTGACCATCAAGCAGTTCATGACACAAGCGTACAAAATCTGTTTTGACTCTGCCCCGCACCATCCAAATACCTTCGTAGCCCATAGGCTGCCCGATACAGACCTTCCCTCGTCAACGATCATCACCATCCGAGTCACGTTCTCATCTACCCGGATAATGAAAGTCACCCTTTGTAGACCTCAAAAACTACACTCAATAAGATACGCAATCTCGTTTAAACAGACAACTACGCGATGTACCGTCCTTGCTACAGAGAACCATTGCGGCAACTAATTCAATCCCATACCGACCCTTTGTCAAGACGGCCCATGGCAAAATTTAAAAAATTATTCCGATGCGGCTGCCCCACGTTTTGACACCACAGAATTGCCTTCAGGCGACGTCTACTGTCGCTGGAACCTCCTCAGCTGTGTTGCTTAGTTATACAATTTTGCCAGTCCTCAGGCCTTTTCGGCTTCGGTAGATTGACTGGTTAAGCAGCAACAGCTTCCTAAGAAGTGCGCGAGGTGCCCATAAAGAAAGAATAAACAAGGACACTGGTAGATCCACACTATCGTAAAAGATAAACACTAAAAAGTGGTACAACACCACTGTATCAAAAAAAAAAAACCTGTGCGTTTAAAATTATTTTGAAACTTGTCACTTATAATTTATTATTACAAGCAACAGGGAGCAGAAAGTAGTTAGACCTGCCAAGATGTGGCGTTAGTTAAGCCATTACGCATCCCAAAAAGATCGAGATCTTGAATATTAGGTACCTACATTTCGGAATAGTCAGTCCTATGTAGAAGAAATTCCTCTTTTACGTAAGAAAGAAATTAACTTGTGTATATATACAATATTGTCCACCTTATACATGAGATATAAGTTGTACCACGTTTTGCATAATAAAGTTTTATTTTATTATTAACCAGCCAATTTTTTTTTATACAACCCATTGTTGTAACGAGCTTGTGAGTCACCTGGTGGTAAGCGTCAAGTCTGTTCATAACAATTGTAATGCTTCCCTATACTAGTTCTGCGTGCCACCACACTGCACTCATCACATCGAGACATTAGTTACTTAATCTCTTATATCCAGTAATTTCACTCGTACCCTTGGAACAAGAATACACTAATGTCTAAACTTTAAAATACCTGCAGCTTGGCGGCGAATATCTGATATTATTAAGGACGGGTAAATTGCCCAAGTCAATTGCCACTGCACTTGCAGTACCACCACGTGCCGAGCTGGTTTTGAAAACATGACATACGAGTTAAAACGGTTCCATTGGTTGTTGAACATATCTAGATGATTATATTTTTATTTGTCGACATACTGGAAAATCCTTAGTAGAATAAAACCAAAATATATAGTCGAACTTATTCGTATATTGCATTAAATAAATAATCATTATTTTGGTAATGTGACTCATGGTTACGATGCTTTAGTGGTGGATGTAGTGAGCGGGTGCGACATGCACAGGCGCGGCCTTGGGCGCGGAGTTGTGAACCACCGCGTTGAAGCCACTGTGGTCGTCGGCGGAGTACTCCACGGTCCTAATAGAGCCATCGGCTTCATGGAACGAGTACGAGCCCCTTACCACGTCACCATCGCGGGTCTCTTGCTGGGACTTGTTGTCGCCGGTGTGGCTGTCAGCCACCGAGTAGTTGTACTCGTAGCTGGGGTGAGCCTGTGACGAAACATGAAAAAGTTTGTTATTATAATATCATAAGAGAAGACATTCGCTTTAATTACGCACCGGAACAAATAGCATGGTTACTTACGTTGAACTCTTACCAGTGACCAAACATGAATAAAGTGCGTTATGATCTTTTTCTTTTTCGTGTGTAACCTTGTGTCAGAGTTATTCAAGCTGCCCAAAGGACTCCTAATTGGCTTAACGACTACCGTCTAATGACAACAACCAGGACCGACGACTTTACGTGCCCTCCAAAGCACGGAGACGCTCAGTTTAAATACCACTATGCGGTCACCCATCCATAGACTGACCACGTTGTTTAACCTCGCCGATAGTTTACTGATCAGTGAGAGCAACGGGCTATGAGCGCTTCCGCATTGCGTTGCTTTATGGTTATATCATAAGAGATGGAATTCGCTTTAATTACGCAACTACATAAATGGGAGGGTTACTCACGTCGAACTCTTCAGTGTGGGCAACGACGGGAGCGGCATGATAGGCGACCGGGGCAGGAGCATTGTGGTAGGCGACTGAGGCAGGAGCATTGTGGTAGGCGGCTGGGGCAGGAGCACTGTGGTAGGCGACGGCAGCGGGAGCGGTGCGGTAGGCGATTGGGGTGGCGACGGCTACGTGTCCGGTAGGCTGATCGTGACGCACGATGTTCTGGGATGAAACAGCGGCAGCTGAGGAGTAGCGAGCAGGAGCGGCATGGTAGGCGACAGCAGCAGGAGCGGCGTGGTAGGCAACGGGGGCGGCGTGGTAGGCGACGGGGGCGGCGATGGCTACATGACTGGCAGGTTGATCGTGACGTACGATATTCTGGGAGGAGACAGCAGCAGCAGAAGAGTAGTGCACGGGTGCGGTCAGGAGACTGGCCTGGCACACTGCCACTAAACCGCACAGAGCTACGACCTGTCAATAAAATATATTTCATTTAATAATCTTATGATATTTGTTCCACGTAGTTGTATTGTGAAGCACGTCATCATCGTCGGCCAAAGTCCTATATGTTAAACACTGTATACTAATTTCTGCGTAGAGAACACTCAATTACTGATCACTGTTTTCGCTTATGTAGTGAGACGCCTTTGGTGCGATTGGCTTACTTATTACTTTTCGTATTTTTTTAAAGGCAGACTTTTCTTATCTAGCTTAAATCTTTTTACTTACTTTGGAGAACATATTGTTTTACTTGTATGATCAAACAACGAGTGATAAATTACGACTAATATTTTTCGATTATATACTAGTCGCCAGTAATACAAGAGCATGTATTAAAAGTTGCAGAACAAGCTTACCTTAACCTTACTCTGGGTCACATAGTTTTGCTAGTTATATTTTACCATTCACTAATTGGCAAACTATCAGTATGCAAGTAGGTTCAAGCCATTCTTATAAACTGTTCTGTTTAAAAAACATAAATATTGTCAGCATCATGGCAACGTTTAGCTTGACTTTTTTTAGGTGTTAAAAGCGTTCGTGTAAGTCATGATTTTAATACGAATTAATGTTTATATCGTATTCGTCCGTGTGGTGTCTGTGAATCTGGAGATTGAGAATATAGCACCACTCCATCCCCTCACGCGGAAGTCGTAGAAGGCGACTAAGGGACTTTCAACCAGAGGGATGTGTAGAACAGTGTATAAGAGAGAATTATGTAAAGATGCACGAACCACCACGATGATTATTTCGATAGAAAATAAAACTTCGAGTGTATTTTGTAATTTTTATCGGTAGGCATCATGCTGTGTTCAGTTATGCACAATACCGCTATAGTTTTTTGTTTATCATAAGGAAATCCTAGTGTTAATGTTCATAAATCTGATTTGGGTATTAAATCATTGAAATTTTGATGCAGTATGTTTATTTTTTGGTAAACGAAAATATTTAACTAAACCTTCCACGGGCTATAAGAAATGTAATAGATTTTAGTTTACCAAAAAATATCCTTCATGAATTGCTTATTGACAATTGTAATTGCAGTGGCACAGAGTTTTTAAATTATGATATACTGAAATGTTCCGGCACTGTTGGTACAATGGTTATGCAATTGGCTTTCTGCGCTACGTGTCGCGGTGTCGATTTCGTCGTCAAAATTTGTTTTACACACACATTTTAACAAATTAAATAAATTTTTGTATGAAGTGTAAAAAAGAACGTTGTCTATAATATACGACAATGTGAATTAAATTATATGTGTATGTGACTGCGATTTTAATTTTTTTTGTTGACGCAATGGTTAAAGGAAGAAGGCTTTTACGATCTCAGTGAATTTATGTTGTATCACGGAGAAGCAAACTGATATCATAATTTAACATACATAATATTATACATTTTCATTCATTTCGGTCAAAGAAAGTCCACTCCTGGACACAGGCCTCCCTCAAAGATCACTACAACGACCGATATGGGTGTGTTGTGTGTTCATTAGGGGGTTTTGCCATAAACGCCACGCTTGGCAGGCGGGTTGGCTATCGCAGTTGAGTTGTTAATGTATTCGAAGGACGCTGCTGCCCATCCTCCTCCATAGTCGGCTTTTACGACACTCAAGGGATGAGATGGGTTGGTGCTATTCGTAGCCGGCACCACACAGTACATAATAATATCATAATACTTTTACTAATGTAATTCATATTATGATTCACCTAAAGCGGCCTTTTTAGGCCCCCTGAAGTATTGGCTTGAACTTTTACCAATAGTTTGACAGTTAGTGAATGGTCTGATTAGCGAAATTATGTGACCCAGAATAAGGTCACCGTAAGCTCGTTCTGCAACTTCTAATACCTACATGTTGTTGTATAACTGGCGACTAGTATATAAACCAAAACTAGAGTTGAAAGTTACCACTCATTGTTTGATTACTTCAGTGAAACAATATGTTCTTCAAAGTAAGTGCATACAATAAATACATTTAAGCTTAATAAAAAAAAGAAAAAAGATTACCGAATAATTTTTTTATAAAAATATCTCTCCCAGATTATGTCAAGCCAAAAGACAGGCAGGATTTATTTGTGTATTACGATAACAGTAGTGTCCTATGAAGCAGGCATGATTTCAAAATACAGTGCTGCAGAAAATTTACCAATTTCGGCGATGGTGATGTTTGTTTAATACAACGAGTATTATAATACAATTATAATATATGTTAGCCAATAATTACTTAGGTTTTGTCCCAAAATACAGGCCAGGCCAGGGCAGGCGTGCTTACCATCAAGAAAAAGACTGGTCCGTCTCGTCACAAGGCTGTATAAAAATATAAAAAGATTAACTTGCGTCAGGCCCTAGAATAATGCACGATAATTGTATAAAAATTAAATCATTTGTAAAACATATTTTCAGGTTGTAGCACTGTGCGGTTTAGTGGCAGTGTGCCAGGCCGGTCTACTGAGCGCGCCCGTGCACTACTCTTCTGCTGCTGCTGTCTCCTCTCAGAACATCGTACGTCACGACCAACCTGCCAGACATGTAGCCATCGCCACTCCTCTCGCCTACCAAGCCGCCCCCGCTGCTGTCGCCTACCATGCCACTCCCGCTGCCGTCGCTTACAACACCGCTCCTGCCCACTATTCTTCAGCTGCCGCCGTTTCGTCCCAGAACATCGTGCGTCATGATCAGCCTACCGGACACGTGGCCCTCGCCAACCCTGTTGCCTACCGCACCGCTCCTGCTGCCGTTGCGTATCACAGTGCTCCCACCCCAGTCGCCTACCATGCCGCTCCCGTCGTTGCCCACACTGAAGAGTTCAACGTAAGTAACCATGCCATTTGTGCTGGTGCGTAATTAAAACGAATTCCTTCTCTTATGATATTATCCTAACACATGTTCATATTTGGTCACAGGCTCACCCTAGCTACGAGTACAACTACTCGGTGGCTGACAGCCACACCGGTGACAACAAGTCCCAGCAGGAGACCCGCGATGGTGACGTGGTAAGAGGCTCGTACTCGCTCCATGAAGCTGATGGCTCCATCAGGACCGTAGAGTACACCGCCGACGACCACAGTGGCTTCAACGCGGTGGTGCACAACTCCGCGCCCTCGGCCGCGCCTGTGCATATCGCACCCGCTCACTACATCCATCACTAAATTACCAAAATAATGATTATTTATTAAATGCAATATACGAATAAGTTCGACTATATATTTTTGTTTTGTTCTACTAAGGATTTCCTCGTATGTCGACAAATAAAAATATAATCAAAATTAAATTAAAATACATGGTGTATTTTGATTTTGTTCTACTAAGGATTTCCTACCGATATACGGTTAAGATATCTAGCCTCTGCTAGTAATATTAACTCAAAAATCAATTATAGTATCCTAATAATTATTATCTCGGTTTCTGAAGAACATGGAAAGGCATACGAGTAGACCTATTCTGTACCATAAACGACTCCTTGACTGAAGATCTAGGATATTCAAAATGTATTTATTTCTGTCAGTTTTATAGGCACTAATTATATTTACGTCAAGATAGAGTTGCAGGGTTCTAAATTGTTGGTTTAGAAAATTAGTGAGGCTACTTACTACATTTATAGACCGGCAACTTAGAATCATGCGAACAAAAAAAAAACAAACAGCTCAAATGAAAATGTTTTTAAGACTATAACCTAAGTATACTAAGCAGTTTTCCGGGAATAGCACCAATCGGTCAATACATTTCTATGACAACTAAAGTACACACACGTCTGTGAGAAGGTCTTTGTAGGGTGTACATTAAATTTTCATTATTTGCTATTAAATTCAAATATATTCATCTCGGATATTTATGTTCAACAACCAACGCTAACGAACTAATATCACGATTACGATGAAAAGCTACATCCCTACCCAGGCTAGGTCCCAACGCGGTGGAAACGTAGTGGTAAGCGAATTGGGTAATTTGCTTGTGCTTCATTATAACTAGCTAGAGCCCGCTAAAGTAGCAATAGCGGAGCACATTGCTCGTAGAACTGATGGCCATTGAAAAAGGATCACCGTGTGTTGGAGCCCGCGCACCGCAAAACCCAGTGTGGGATGACCTCCAACGTGATAGGTAGACGACCGGGCGTAGGTCGCTGGTAGTCGTTGGATGCGGGTGGCATTTGACCGGTTTTTGTGGAAATATATGGGGAGGCCTTTGTTCATCAGTGGACGTCATTTGGCTGGTATGATGCTAATGATGATGACGATAAGAGAATTCAGATTTTCAGATCAGTAGTGATTAAAGCTTAAACATTCTTAGCTTAAGTATTCTTGTTTGAAGGGTAGTTATGCCTTATCATATGAGCTTATCAGTCCTGGGTAGAATTATAATTGTTATGGGCAAGTGAATGCAACTAGTAAGTGAAACTAGTAAGTGAAACTAGTAAGTGAAACTAGTAAGTGAAACTAGTAAGTGAAACTAGTACGTGAAACTAGTACGTGAAACTAGTAAGTGACAACACTAGGTCATATAAAAAGAAATCGTGTAGTTTATCCAGGTCGTCACTGAAAACGAGTGCTATTGGTGTTACTATGACACCAATAGTAATAAACTGAGCGACGCCCATTTCTTTGCACACGGGGGAAACACATGAACATTTACCTACTACTACTAATTATGAACAATTTACCTTACTTTTAGGATCATTGCTTTAGAGTGAGAATCGTTTGTTATTGTTTACTATGGTCTATGTTTGGCCTAGATCATAGATAATATGCTAACTGGATTCCAAGTCCTTTGGCCAAACGAGAGTTGGTCTATTCCAGTGTAGCCAACTTGTAGAATTGTGAAGTGTCAGACACAGTGTGACAAACAATGTTGTATTGTTGGCTGCACTGTATTTTACTCTACGTACTGCTACGACGTACTGTACGAGTATGTACCACTGACCACTTCTGACCTTTTGATCGAGTTGATTCTATTGTAAGTACTCATCATTTTTTTGTCTAAGCTTTCAAACGTACTATTGTTGTGTTTCTTTGATATTTTTTTATACTATTACTGTCCCTATGGTGCAAAGAACAAATTACTTTTCTTTCTTTCTATTTCCTTCTTACGGGCAAAATAAGATTTATTGTTTGAGTATCGATGGTATATCTTTTTAGGTATGGCTCCAAACATTTTCAACAAATTACCTAAAGATATTAAGGCGATAAATAGTTTACGCTTATTTAAAAAAATGCTTATGGGTTTCTTGGTGGAAAAGTCATATTATTCAGTAAATGAACTTCTAACTGATACAGCAACAGGGTAACAACGAAATGAAATTTTATGAAATCCGATCTATTCGTTAAGCCCTTTATTATTTAAAATATAATTATTTTTTATTAAATACCTACACATTATATGGAATAAGTTTAACGCCTTTCCAGGCAAAACATAGTGATACTAATTATTAAATTAACACCATGTCTGTACATTACACCTTTTTTTTTTTTTTTTTTTTTTTTTTTTTTTTTTTTATTGGTGCCCAGTGGAAATTCATCATGAACTTCCTTCGCCCCGGGGAAGGACGAAGGGGTATGCCGGACTCCTACCGGCTAAAACCACTGGAGCGGTCATCTTCGGCACCTAAGGGAGGCTCCAGGTCCTCGTATGATCACACTAGAGCCACCCACTGGTGCCACGCCTATTGGCACATCTCGGAGAGGGTGACTGTAAAGCGGTCACCCCCCCAGGGGGATTGTAAAGGATCCCCCAAAGCGTCCCACGGCAGCGCGTGACCACATGCGTGCTACCGTCTTCTCTTGGGTCGCTTGGTGTGGGCACGCAGATTCCCCAATCTACGCACCCGCGAACCCAGAGGTCCCCCACCTCATAGCAATGGCAGGGGTTTTCAAGCGTATCGGAATTAGGCGCCAGGGCGGTTGTTACCCCGGCGCCGTCTCCTTCTTCTTCGAGCGGGATCGGCCCTCTCCCGATCCCGCTCTGCGGTCTCCTTCTGGAGCATGACGCTCTCACAGAAGGAGACCACTGCATTCCAGTTTTCGTGCTCTGCCAACATAGCCGACACTACTGCTGGCAGAGAGAGATCTTGCCCGATCCGATCGACCAGGATCCGCCGCTCGGCGGCCCACGCAGGGCACGCCTCGAGCGTGTGCTGTGCGGTGTCCTGGTCGCTATCACAATGGTGGCATTGTGCCGTGGCCTCACGTCCTATCCTGTGCAGGTACGCGCCGAAACAACCGTGCCCGGTGAGCACCTGCGTCAGGCGGTAGGTGACGCGCTCGCTCCTTTTGAGCCAGGCTCCAAAGAGCGGCAGGACGGCCTCGACGACGCGCTTGGTTGCAAACTGCATCCGCAGGCGATGACGCCACTTTACAAGTGCGCGCCGCCGAGCTAGCCGCCGCAGCTTGTCCAACGCCCCTGGAGGCGCGCCTTCGCCGCTCTGGCGGAGGGAGCGTGTCTGATCGTAGACCCACGCATCCATCTCCGCCAGGATGTCAAAAGGCGGAAAACGCGCCAGGAGAGTTGCCGCCTCGTAGGACACCGTTCGGTATCCTCGTGCGATCCGGATAGCCACTCTGCGCTGCAGACCGTGAATTTTGGTTCTGCAGCGCTGGGCGCCTGATAGTCGAGCTGACCATACAGGCGCCCCGTATAGGACCACGGACCGCACGACTCCTCCGTAGAGACGGCGAACTTCCTCACATGGTCCCCCGAGATTGGGCAGCAGCCGGTGTAGAGCACCCACTACCCTCTCGACTCGGGGGACGAGGCGCTGGAAGTGCTCTTCGAAGCCCCAACGACTATCCAGGGTGAGCCCCAGGTATTTCATGTACCGGCCCACCCCGATTTGCGCGTCACCAACGCGTATCCACGAACTGGGTGGTTCTCTGCTTCTCGGCAGTTTGTGGAACCATAGCGCCTCGGTTTTCTGAGGCGCTATCCGCAGACCCAGGGCGTGGATTTTGGCCACGACAATTGCCACCGCTTGCTCCGCAAGCCGGATGGTTCCCTCGAAGGACTCCCCGCTGGTCAACACCAGGGTGTCATCAGCGTAACAGACTAAGCTGACGCCAGCAGGGAGAACGACACGCAGGACCGCATCGTAGGCGAGGTTCCATAAGAGAGGGCCGAGAACTGACCCCTGCGGAACCCCGCACGTAATTTCCCTCCGCTTTACGCTACCGTCCCTGCCCACGTAGCGAATGTGCCTATCGCGCAGATAGGCCCCAATGATGCCCTGCAGGTAGGGCGGACACCGATGATAGACTAGTGCCGCCCTAATAGCGCCCCACGGGATGGAATTGAAGGCGTTGACGATGTCTAGACTGACCGCCAACGCCACCCCACCCCGCCGGGACACTGCCTGTTCCGACAGCGAGCGGACGCGAAGAATCGCGTCGATGGTGGACCGCCGCTGCCGGAAGCCATACTGACTTTCGGCCAGGTCGGGGCCAACTCGCGACAGGTGCTCAACGAGTCTTCGGGTAACTATTCTTTCGAATAGCTTCGAAGCCTCGTCGAGCAGGCAAATGGGACGGTATGCAGAGGGAGACTCTGCAGCCCTTCCTTCCTTCTTCAAGAGAACCAATCCGGCTTCCTTCCAGCCGGACGGGAACACGCCACTACGGAGGCAACTGGTGAACAGCCGCCTCAAGCGGTCCCCAAGAGACTGTAGCGCATACACCCACGCACGGCCCGGAATGCCGTCCGGACCCGGTGCGGTGTTGCGACTCTTCAGGCGGCCAATGGCTCGGCCCAGCTCCCCATCCGAAACCCCCAAATCCTCGGCCCAGTCCGAGGCATTTGGGGGTGAAGAGGGACCAGGATGGTCCCGAACCGCCGGAAAGAGCGTTGAAAGTACTCTCTCCAGCAAATCCGGGGCCATGGTTTCGGTCACCGGGGGGACATACGGGCGCAACTTGCCCACTACCATACGGTAGGGTCTCCCCCACGGATCCCTGTCTAGTCCCTCTAGGAGCTCGCTCCAGGACCGAGCCTTCGCCTCACTGATGGCAGTCTGAAACGCCAGTGTGGCCGCCCGGTAGGCCCTATAGGCCTCGTCAGTCTCTCCGGCTGTAGCGCTGTGCCGGCGTCGGCTTCGTTGGTACCGGCGGCGGGTTGCCAGGCAGACCGCGCGCAACTGCGCGATCTCATCCGACCACCAGTACACTGCCGTACGCCGGGAGCGCCTGGCCCGGGGCATGGATGCGTCGCATATTGACGTCATCGTCTCCCGGAACCAGGACGCTTCCTCCTCCAGATCGGGCAAGATCCCTTGATCGACCTCCGGCCAGGCTGCGACGTTGGCAGCTGCGATGAGCATCTCTCGATCCAGCTGTGTGAGGGCCCAACGCCGCGACCGCGGGCTGGGACTAGAACGGCTCGGGCAAGGCGTGCGGAGGGCCACGTCGAACATTATGTGGCGGTGGTCCGAAAGTGTGACCACTTCCTCCGCTACTCGCCAACCCGACACCATGCGGGCCACAGAAGGAGCCGCCCATGTCAGGTCCACGACCGACTCCCCCTGCCACCGAACGCAGGTGCTAACGGACCCCCGATTCAGCAATCGGAGGTCAAGTGACGCCGCCCAGTCTTCCACTATCCTCCCCCTCGGCCCGTCCCGACGGTTGCCCCAAGCTCTAGAGGGAGCATTGAAGTCCCCCAGGACGAGCACTGGACGGGGCGAGCACTTACAGCGAATGCTGCGTGCCACCCCGTCCAGGTATCCCTCGAAGTCGGCGAGAGACACGTTGGGGGAGACATAGCAGCCCACTACTGCCAGAGGTCCCCACTCTACTACGACAAAGCCCTGCCCCCTGTCTAACAGGGAGCAGGGCGGCTCACCTTCGGCTCCAGACCAATATATAGCGACGGAGTCCCCGGCGCCCCCGAACCAGCGAGGGTGTTCCTGGACGCCGTAGGGCTCTGCCACAACCGCCAAGGCAACCGACCACTCCGCAACAGTCTGCAGCAACAGATTCTGTGCGTTGCGGCAGTGGTTTAGGTTGCCCTGGAGGACCCTTAATTGGCCTCCATCGCCTCCAGTGAGCCGGAGCGTTCGACCGGTGCCGCCGGCGCAGACTTCTTCAGCCCCTCGGCCGAGGCAGGGGGGCTTGGTTTTCCCCTCCTGCTCTTCTGGGCTGCACAAGATTTGCAGCCCAATCTGTGCTCGGCCGGAAGGCCAAAGTCCGCACATAGAGGGCAGTTTTTTGTCTGCGC
The DNA here is from genome assembly GCA_947459985.1 of Diloba caeruleocephala. NCBI lineage: Eukaryota > Metazoa > Arthropoda > Insecta > Lepidoptera > Noctuidae > Diloba > Diloba caeruleocephala. Next base: position 19,955,112 of record OX381610.1, read on the forward strand.
CTGGCATTGCCGAATTTTGTGGCCCTGGCCGCCACATCCGAAGCACCGGTCGCTCCGGTCAACCCCCCCGTGTGTGGTGCACCGGAGGCGCACATGCCCAAGCTGTACATTACACCTATGCTTTACAAATACATGAATTATGAATTATACTACATTGGACTAACTGTACCACTTTGTACCCCTAAATAGATTTTTCTTATGAGATTATTAGAACCTCATGATCATCATTTTATAGTGATAACAATAATAAATCTCTTGATTCAAAATACCAGGACTCAAATGTTAGTAAAACTTAAATCTATGTTAGTAGTAAAACACAAAATATTTACGAAATCAATTGCGACTCACCGCTGCTTCATCCCATGCGAGATGGCGCAACAGCAATTCACGTATGCACAATCAAGCCTACTTGCAATCATGTTCAGAATGCTGTTAGAGCTGGCCCTGCACACCAGCGATGCACCTCCCTACGCATCGGTGTGTAAAAGCAGTACACACAAGCATCTGCTAACATCCCTGAAGCACTACAGAAGCGAAGCAATCCGAACAGCACCCTGAACGCATTATTATATTGAACATGAAGGACGTTGTACGATTTTTGGGAATATCTAACCCACAGGCTGCATATGTAAAAACTTTTACAGTAAGCTCGAAAGAGCGTGATTTGTATACTAAGTGAGCAGCGTGCAAACCTGTGAGCTAGCATGTTGGCTCTTATCGATAATGACCTCCAATCTCATTCAAATGTCGGCATCATCATGGAGATCACGAGTCAACATATTACTTAGATATTTAAGGGTATAAACTTTCCATAACGGCTCACCATTGAGTACAACAGGCGGGATATTATTAGTTCTCTTTCCCTCAGCTTCAAAGACCGACTTCTTGTCATTGTAGGGTTGGCCGTGTACTTTAGCGTACTCTACACATTGAGCATCTAAATTCTTCTTAAAAAAATACTTTTAGCCAAAGGACGCCCAATTCTGAACAAATCCCCCCCATTTTGTCATTGGCAGGCGGGTTGGTGACCTCAGTATGGCTACTGTTTCACAGAAGGGACACTGCTGCCCATCCTTCTGTCTTAGAGTCCCTTAATCTTCTTTTACGACATTCATGGGAGGAAATGGAGTGGTGCTATATTCTCAATTGGGACACCACACATACAATATCATTTACTTTTCATTTATTTATTGAAGGAAGATCAACAGCGTGTAAAATTAAACATAAATGATAATTGCAAGTGTCAGCAAGCCAATTACAGATCTTCACGAATAAACAGTAGTTTACAATTATGTGAACAAATAACATAATAACGTAAATCAAACAAAAGTATAACCCTGCACCATAACTGCTTAGTGTTTAGAGAAAAAGTCTTGAGTAAGCACCCGTCTTACTGTTTCCAGCTTTGTGTTAAAAATGTCAATATTGTCATTTTACATTGTTTGTTTAAACAACTGCTCGCTCGCCACAGAAACGCATTCTGACGGTAATTAGTAAACACCAAGGGGAGATGAATGGGATTGTTATGCCTTGCCGTTATTCTAGGTACATTAAACGGTATTCTAGAGAGAAGATCAGGGCAGTCGATCGTACCATTGCGTAAATTTAAGATGTAGGTGACATAAGCTATCTCACGACGTTTTGCTAATGGAAGAATCATTATAAATATTAGAGCCTATATCAAATAAAAACCATTTTTTATTTATTAATATACAATTTGTTAGTATATTGTACGCCACATAATGACATAACACATAAAAGATAAACATTTACAAAGATAGGCGTATATTTTTATTTCACAATACGTAATGTAAAATGCAGTTTCATTTTGGTATGCACCCCTTTTTTATTCACCTGTTTTAAATACATCATATACTTTCTCCAACCCAGGAAAAGGGCAGCGAGCTATGCCAGACTCCTACCGACTAAAACCGTCAGAGCCTAAAACCAGGTCATAGGTCCATCTCGTGGGGGTTAGCCCAATCTGAGTCTTCCGGTACGCGGTCGCCATTCGACAACTTTTCAGCCCCAAAAACAAATTTAACTATAGTATTAGGTTTATTGAGTATGTAATCTAAATGTGAAATGACTTTTAAATGGTCCTGAGAACATTTTTTAGATAACACTGTTCTCAGTTGTGTTGAAGGTTATAGTGACCCTACAACCTCTAACATAATGTGCTCTTGGTGATTTAAAATACCATGATCCAATAAATCTATGAACCTGTATTCAATCACGGCCAAAATTAATAATCAATCTAATCTAAATCTTCAGATTAAAGATTTTGAAATTCGTCCGTTGTTGTGTTACGACCACATTTAACACAAAAACAGACATATCCGTAATCCAAAATCCAAAGAATTTGGATTAGATTGATAATTTATTTCGGCCGTCAGACACTGTTTAACTTTTTATGTCAAAACAATGATCTTGGTGTGATTAATTTATAAAAACAGTAAATCCTGTTAAAATCTTGACTTTATCAAACAATTTAAATACCTAAAAAATACATAACGAGCTAAACGTTTCACTAATGATGACAAAGGGTTATTACGAGTTACATTACAGTTTATAAGAATGACTTGAACCTACCTGCCTACCGTTAGTTTGCCGATTAGTGAATGGTAAAATAGAATTCGCAAAACTATTTGACCCAGAGTAAGGTTAAGGTAAGCTTGTTCTGCAACTTCTAATACATGCTCTGTATTACTGGCGACTAGTATATAAACGAAATCTATTAGTCGTAATTTATCACTCGTTGTTTGATCATACAAGTAAAACAATATGTTCTCCAAAGTAAGTAAAAAGTTTCTATACGCTATAAATAAATAAAACTAACTGAAAAATGAGGAATAGTGGACTGCCCCTTGAACTGAAGCCGTGCATGTCTTAATACAAGACTTAGGGAAAACTGTAATCACTAATTAAGTGAATTCCGAAGAAATTAGTATTATAGTTTAGACCTCGGGCAATAATTATGACGTCCTATACGATACAACAACGTGGAACAAATATCATAATCTTATTGAGTTAAATATATTTCATTGGCAGGTCGTAGCTCTGTGCGGTTTAGTGGCAGTGTGCCAGGCCGGTCTCCTGACCACGCCCGCGCACTACTCTTCTGTTGCTGCTGTCTCCTCCCAGAACATCGTACGTCACGACCAACCTGCTAGACATGTAGCCATTGCCGGCCCTGTTGCCTACCACGCCGCCCCCGCTGCTGTCGCCTACCATGCCGCGCCCGCTGCCGTCACCTACAACGCCGCTCCTGCCCGTTACTCTTCAGCTGCCGCTGTTTCATCCCAGAACATCGTGCGTCACGATCAGCCTACCGCGCACGTGGCCCTCGCCACCCCGGTCGCCTATCGCACCGCTCCCGCTGCCATCGCATACCACAGTGCTCCTACTCCAGTCGCTTACCATGCTGCTCCTGTCGTAGCCCACACTGAAGAGTTCAACGTAAGTAAGCATGCTATTTGTTCCAGTGCGTATTTAAAGTGAATGTCTTCTCTTATGATATTATAATAACACACTTTGTACATGTTTGGTCACAGGCTCACCCCAGCTACGAGTACAACTATTCGGTGGCTGACAGCCACACCGGCGACAACAAGTCCCAGCAAGAGACCCGCGACGGTGACGTGGTAAGGGGCTCGTACTCGCTCCACGAAGCCGATGGCTCCATCAGGACCGTGGAGTACTCCGCCGACGACCACAGCGGCTTCAACGCGGTGGTGCACAACTCCGCGCCAGCGGCCGCCCCTGTGCATGTCGCACCCGCTCATTACATCCACCACTAAATCATCATAGCTATGAGTTACATTACCAAAATAATGATTATTTATTTAATAAAATATACGAATAAGTTGGACTATGTATTTTGGTTTTGTTCTACTAAGAATTTCCTCTATATCGGTTAATATATCTTACCTCTGCTTGTAAATTACCTCAAAAATCTATTAGTATCATCATAATTATCGCTGCACTTATAGAAATTAAAAACCGGAGAAGCGCAAGTTGATCTCACGTGGAGTGGGTACCGTATGATCAATATGTTATCTACCAATTTTTTTTTGTCTGACCCACATTTGTTTGTGGTAACTAAAATGGTAAGTATGGTACCGGATTGTATAGGGAAATTGCTGAATATATTGTCTATTGTTGAATTCTGTCTTGTACCAATAAAATATCCCAAAAACAAACTTAATATCATCGTTGAAAAACATGTTCTCCGATACATTACACTTATATGTTTCTTTGTAATCTGTAAAGAAATAAAGTTAAAGTTAAAAAGTTCTTAAATAACTTTAAGGCTATTTATTTTTAAAATAAATATATTTGAGACCCTCACAATAAGCCCTTCCATTTACACGGTACAGTTTGCGAAAGTTTATTCTTTAATGTTCTAATTTGCCCCCAAAAGCGACCCCCATATTTAAAATCCAATTATTTACGTTACACGACCGTGTTTGGTTCGCAGAAATTAATGTTTACCAAATTTGAACTTAGTCGGTCTAGTAGATTCGGAAAAAATTGGATGTGACAGACGGACAGAGACACATGTAATCCTATAAGGGTTCCACCGATTTTTCATTTGAACGTTCGGAACCCTAAACTAGTACAATATAAGATCTCAATAACTATATATTATGTTGCTGTTATCGCACAAGGGGATGCAGCTGCTGATCTTGTACACACAACACCGTACAAATTTTATTAGAGCTACAGGAAAAGTGTTGGAATTTAATAATATAGATCGTTTTTTAGTAAAAAAAAAATCTTCTGGCAATCAAACCTACGACAACGACTGCGCAGCAGCCGACTTTATCAGCCACTACACCAACCGTGCCGTCAATTAGGTCATAGCACTTTGACACATATATACTTTAGCACGTTATTATATTAAAACGACGGAGGGCATTTCACTACGTGATAACCTCTCAGAAGAAATGCCGAAAGAAACTCAGTATGTGGTCTTTTTGTTGTATATTTTATCAATCTCAATTAATACATCGCTTTTATGCCAATTCATATATGAGAGTAGTGTAGATATAGGTAATGCATAACTAACGTGCTAGTGCCAAAAATCAGACTCAAATAGCTACATCACACTCACATTTATAATAGTAATAAATAACGTTTTATAATACAATATATAAATATAATTATTAATACAGTGACCAGTGAGACGGTTGTTCTTTTGGTTGTGCTATATAAAATTAAACACCAACCTTTATGCATCAACTAATTTATTTTATAGGTCGTGGATTTGTAATGCCCGTCACTAAATTACACTTTCCAAGGTAAGTAGCGCATGTACTCTCCTGGCTCAGCCTCGAAATGGTGAAGACCCGGTGGTGATGACCAGAGACAGTGATGGCTTCATGTGGTGATGTCCCTATGGACAGGTACCAGGTGGTATAGTACCAGGGTTGTTCACCCGGAACGTAGTAGCCGTGTGGTGCCGGCTTTGCCGTATGGTGCCGGCTCAGAATACCACCACCCCATCTCCACCCGTGGGTGTCGTAAAAGTCGACTAAGGGATTACCCGGAGGATGGGCAGCAGCGTCCTTCGATTATATTAACAACTCAACTGCGATCGCCAACCCGTCTGCCAAGCGTGGCGATTATGGCAAAACCCCCCAATGAGCCCACAACACACCCATATCGGTCGTTGGGATAATCTTTCGGGGAGGCCTATGTCCAGCAGTGGACTTCATTCGGCCGAAATGATGATTAATAATAATGTCATAAAAGAAATGTCATAGTAATGTCTTAGGTGTCTCCAGAAATAGTCAAGGTTGTAAATGACTTTAATAGTTCTCTTCTGTAATATGTAAATTGATTTAATATCGGCAGCCTGGCCCCGCAGTCAGACATTATAGGTCATTATATGTATACTGTGAAAGTAGCTAAAGTAATTACAAGTTTTGCGGTAGCTACATCTGTTGTTACCATGGTTGTTTCGGTGCGTACCTGCACAGAATAGAACGTGACATTACAGCACAGTGCCACAATTGTGGAAGCGACCAGGATACTGCACAGCACACGCTCGAGTGTCCTGCGTGGGCTGCCGAGCGGCGGACCCTGGTAGATCAGATCGGGTAAGATCTGTCTCTGCCGGCAATAGTGTCTATGTTGACAGAGCATGAAAATTGGAGTGCAGGCGTCTCCTTCTGCGAGAGCGTCATGCTCTAGAAGGAGACCGCAGAGCGGGATCGGGAGAGCGCCGATCTCACACGGAGAAGAACTAGACAGCGTTGGGGTAATAACCATCCGGCACCCAGGTCGAATACGCTTGAGCCCCGCTACATGGTGGGGGGCCTCGCGGGCGCACAAAATGGGGAGCTTGCGTGCTCACACCGAGCGCCCCCGGGAAAACGGCGGTGCACACGTGGCCGCGTGTCACCGTATGCGCAGAACAGCCTACAGCGAGGGTTGGGGGGAACCTTTACAATCCTCACCAAGAAGTGCCTGAGGGTGTCATTTACATACGCCTTCCCTCCGCTAGAGGGAGTTTACAGTCATTCCCTCCGTGATGTGTCGTGGCACCAATGGGCGGCCTTAGTGTGATCTTTGAGGATCTGGAGCCCCCTTCGGTGCCGATGATGACCGTCCGACCTTTCCCGGGGCGGAGGAAGTTCATGTACAATTTCCATTGCACCTAGTAAAAAAAACTAAAAAAGTATTCCGGCATTCCCCTTCGTCTTTACCAGGGGCAACCATTATTTCTGTACCAACAAACGTCCCTCATTTAGCTACATGATATAAAACAGCAAGGTGGTCTTGCAGCGCTAGTTTTCAATTAGTGACCCATATGACCTACAGACATTAATTACGCTGGTACTCAGAAGAAGTTATTAAAAAGCTAAGACAAAAAAATAAGATTAAATAAATGCGTTTTCTGTGTATTGTATGTTTATAGTAAAAAAGAGTTGTCTATTATATATGTCTCTATATTCTATATGTCCATACGTCGCATTCCCATTCCGTTCTCTCTATGAAGTCATCTAGGATAATTTTGTTCAACAACCAACGGTAATGAACTAATATCCAGATTACTATGTCGTAATTTCGAAACTAGCGCGACGTGGGCCGTGCCAGCGCGGCGGAAGCGCTATTGGACTTGGGCAATTCACCCGTTCTTAACTATCGTTATCGAGAGTCCGCTGAAGTAGCAAGGCGTGGTGCACATTGCTCGTAGAACTGATGGCCATTGAAACAGGATCTCGAGTGGAGACCGCGCACCGCAAAACGAAGTGTGGGATGACCTCCAACGAGATGGGTACACGACCGGGTGTAGGTTGCTGGTAGTCGTTGGATGCGGGTGGCATTTGACCGGTCTTTGTGGAAATATATGGGGAGGCTTTTGTTCATCAGTGGACGACATTTGGCTGATAAAATGATAATGATGATGACGATAAGAGCCCGTTCGGGATGTACTGGTTTAATTACAAGACAATAATACGGTTGATGTCGATATCAATGAATAATCGAATTGAGATTTTCAGATTAGTAGTGATTAAAGCTTAGTCATTACTGTATTCTTGTTTGAAGGGCAGTTATGCTATAGCCTGACCAATACCACTGTACCGTGGCTCAGGTATGCGCGGTGAGGTGGGGAGTGAGAAGAAAAGAGAGCGACGACGGCTGAATGATAATAAGGAGCGGCTACTCGCCCTCCCTCGCCTGGCTGCTAGCATATCTAAGGCGCGGTATAGCGGTATTGGTCTGGCTTAAGTGTAATTAGTATGCGACTAAATAGCTAATGTCTTAAGGTGACAAGTGCAGTTTGCGGCAAGTCTGCGTGGCACACTGCATGGGCTCATCAGTCCTGGGTAGCATTAAATTGTAATGGGTAAGCGAATGCAACTAGTGAGTGAAACTAGTTAGTGACAACGCTAGATCATATAAGAATAAATCGGGTAGTTTATTTCATTCTTACGGGAAAAATAAGACTTATTGTTTGAGTATCTATGGTATCTCTTGCCGGCTATTGCCGGTCTAACTGTACCAAATCGTACCCCCACATTGATTTTTTCTTAGAGACACTACCTAAAATATGTAAAATCTCTGTATAAAATTAAAAAACAATTTTTATTTATTATTATACTACTCTTTGATAGTATAGTGTACACCACATAGCACATAAAAGATAAACATTTACAAAGGTGTATAATTTTTGTTTTATTTCACACCTCGTAATGTAAAATGCAGTTTCCGATCACTTTGGTATGAGCAATGGCGAAAATGGTGCCACATCGCTTGGCACCCCTTTTTATCACCTGGTTTAAATACATCATATACTTTCTCCAATCCGTGAAAGGGCAGAGAGCTATGCCAGACTCCTACCGACTAAATCCATCAGAGACTAAAACCAGGTCATCGGTCCATCTTGTGGGGGATCTGCCCACGCTGAGCCTTCCAGTACGCGGTCATCACTCGACAATTGGCACTGCTGCGTTTTGCCCGAAAATCTAATTTTACTATAGCATTAGGTTTATTAAATGGTCCTGAGAAAATTTCCAAGTTAATGAGATAACACTGTTCTCAGTTGTGCTGTGCGCCTACAACCTATCTAATAATGTGCTCTCGGTGATTTAAAATACCGTGATCAAATTAGTCGGTGAACCTAATACAGGTCACACTTAGATATTGTGTTTACAACTTTCATATCAAAACAATGATCTTTGTGTGACTAATTTGTATAAATATTCAATCCTGTTAAAATCATAACTTTATCAAACAATTTAAATACCTAAAAAATATAAAGAAAGCTAAACGTTTCCCTTATGATGAAAAAGGGTTAATTAAAAGTTACATTACAGTATATAAGAATGGCTTGAACCTACCTGCCTACCGATAGTTTGCCAATTAGTGAATGGTAAAAAGAATTCGCAAAACTATGTGACCCAGACTAAGGTTAAGGTAAGCTTGTTCTGCACTTCTAATACATGCTCTGTATTACTGGCGACTAGTATATAAACGAACTCTATTAGTCGTAATTTATCACTCGTTGTTTGATCATACAAGTAAAACAATATGTTCTCCAAAGTAAGTAAAAAGTTTTTATACGCTATACATAAAAACTAACTGAAAAATGAGGAATAGTGGACTGCCCATTGAACTGAAGCCATGCATGTCTTAATACAAGACTTAGGGAAAACTGTAATTACTAATTAATGGTATTCTGAAGAAATTAGTATTATAGTTTAGACCTCGGCCAATAATTATGACGTCCTTTACGATACAACAACGTGGAACAAATATCATAATCTTATTGAGTAAAATCTATTTCATTGACAGGTCGTAGCTCTGTGCGGTTTAGTGGCAGTGTGCCAAGCTGGTCTCCTGACCACGCCCGCGCACTACTCTTCTGCTGTTGCTGTCTCCTCCCAGAACATCGTACGTCACGACCAACCTGCTAGACATGTAGCCATTGCCGGCCCTGTTGCCTACCACGCCGCCCCCGCTGCTGTCGCCTACCACGCCGCGCCCGCTGCCGTCACCTACAACGCCGCTCCTGCCCGTTACTCTTTAGCTGCCGCCGTTTCGTCTGCTCCTACTCCAGTCGCTTACCATGCCGCTCCTGTCGTAGCCCACACTGAAGAGTTCAACGTAAGTAAGCATGCTATTTGTTCCGGTGCGTAATTAAAGCGAATGTCTTCTCTTATGATATTATAATAACACACTTTGTTCATGTTTCGTCACAGGCTCACCCTAGCTACGAGTACAACTACTCTGTGGCAGACAGTCACACCGGCGACAACAAGTCCCAGCAGGAGACCCGCGACGGTGACGTGGTAAGGGGCTCGTACTCGTTCCACGAAGCCGATGGCTCCATCAGGACCGTGGAGTACTCCGCCGACGACCACAGTGGCTTCAACGCGGTGGTTCACAACTCCGCGCCAACGGCCGCGCCTGTGCATGTCGCACCCGCTCACTACATCCACCACTAAAGCATCATAGTTATGAGTCACATTACCAAAATAATGATTATTTATTTAATACAATATACGAATAAGTTGGACTATGTATTTTGGTTTTGTTCTTCTTAGGATTTCCTCGTATATCGGTTAAAATACCTCTGCTTGTAATATTACCTCAAAAATCTATAAATTATATAATTACGTAAAATTAATTCAGGCGTCATGATTTCTGTAGTCTCGTTGAGTTTTGCGCTAATATTTTAAGATGCATTATTTATTTATTGGCCATTGTAATAAATGGGTGGTATGATCCGACAAGGCTAATTCTATAAACTCAGCTCTACAAGATTAATGAAAGTTATGTGCCAGGTTACAGGTATTACTTTTAATTCGAGTTGATTGTTCAAATGCTAATTTTAAATAAAAATTACGTAATAAGAATTTAAATTATAAAACTTAACTAAAAAAAACTGATGTGTGTTACTTTGACCTGAATGCAGATCTACTCAACAAACTTGACCGTCTTCTCAATAATTGCATTCGATTCGTCTTCAACCTCCGTAAATATGATCATGTCTCTGCGTATCGATTACTGTTAAATTGGTTGCCTATTCGCCAGCGCAGAAATATGAGAGCACTGACTACCCTGTTTTCTATATTATACACTCCTAATTCTCCTTCTTATTTATCTTCTCACTTCCAGTATCTTTGTTCCAACCACAATAAATATCTTCGTTCCAGTAATAATCGTCTTCTTCAATGTCCCACTCATAACTCTGGCTTTATTCACTCTACCTTCTTCGTCCAATCTGTTCTGTTGTGGAATGCACTCCCTCTTGAAATCAGGATGGCTAACAATCGGAACAACTTTAAAACTAAATTACGAAAATATCTTTTTAAAAAGACGTCAGCAGATTAATCTCAATTCTGATTTTTATTTTTTTTCTCATCTTTATATATATATATTTTTTATATAATATGTATATATGTGTTTATTTCGTATATATAAATATATATTTATACATGTAATGTTTATGTACGTTTATGTATTTGTATAATATGTCTTCGCCTCTATACCTTTCTTTCATATGTTGTCAGTGCATCTACCTTATTGTTCTCTGCATCACCCAAAGGTCGTCTGGCAGAAAATGCCTACGGCATTAAGACCGCCTTTGTACACTAGTGTACATTAAGTATAAATAAATAAATAAATAAACTACTACCAACAATTGTTCCAGTTTTTGATAAAATATAGTTAAATTTACCGCTATAGGACTATAGACACATATAATCCTTATTATATCGCTATTATATTGAATTTGTCAGCTATAGCTGTCAAGTTCAATCGCACGACATTCAAAAACACTTATTTGTGAGAATCGGCAAGCTCGGGTAGTTCCTTACATAAATGTCCCATTCTTACTAGTATACACGCTCCACCTCGTTTATTATTTGCCCTGCTGTAGCAAGCAGCTAAATAGTAATTTGGTATATCGTGTTGAGACTCATACGGCCGAATACTCAAACGCCATTTAACGTTAAGTCCACGCTTTAACTATTCGAGAAACCGGTTTTTGGTACAAAACCGGGCGCCTCAAATTGTTTAAGCGGGGACTTAACGCTAAATGGCGTTTGAGTATTCGGCCGATAGCCAGTCATTATAAAATGTTCAGTTATGCATATCACATCTGTGGATTTTTTCTTTTCTATAAGATCATCGAACATACAGATAAAGCATCGGATTTTGATAGTCAGCCTGCGATATTCTGATGTAGCACATAAATTGTAATTAACGGAAAAGATTATCACTATTTTTATTAACAATTGATTTGCTGCTTTCTATGCTGTTTGACTCTTAAACACATTCTGCGTCACAAGCTGATCAATCTGTTGCTGTTAATCAATTCATCGACAAAATATACCAAATTGTTAAAAATGTTTTTCATACCATAATTATTTAGCATGCCACTGTATTTCATAAACGTTGTATTATCGTATGACAAGTTTAAATTTGAATGAAAAATCATGAGTATTTATGTCAAGATATAGGAGACTGTTGAAACTTTCTATCCTCGAGTTAAACATTCCACCGTAGCCGTTAACATTTATAAGTCGGTAAACAAACTATATGCATTACAATGAGCATTGGTGAAACTGGGGCTACATCACTTGGCACCCCATTTTTTATTCACCTGGCTTCATATTCATCATCATCATTTCGGCCGAATGAAGTCCACTGCTGGACACAGGCCTCCCCCAAAGATCACCACAACAACCGATATAGGTGTGTTGTGGCTGTAGGCTCATTGGGGGGTTTTGCCATAATCGCCACGCTTGGCAGACGGGTTGGCGATCGCAGTTGAGTTGTTAATGTACTCGAAGGATGCTGCTGCCCATCCTCCGGCTAATCCCTTAGTCGACTTTTACGACACCCACGGGAGGAGATGGAGTGGTGGTATTCTGAGCCGGCACCACACGGCAAAAATTAAATTATCATATACTTCCTTAACCCAGGGGAAGGACAGATGGCATGCCGGACTCCTACCGGCGAAAACTACCAAGGCGATCATCTTCGGTCGACATCTTCAGTTGACAGTTATAGTAATGTGTAGGCAGTAGAGATAGTTATACAAGATTTTTGTAACCTTACGCTGGGTCACATAGTTTTGCGAGTCACACCATTCGCCAAAAGGTTTCGTAAGTATCGCACGAGGATAAACTTTTCTGTGATGTAAGATATATGACAGAATCTTTGTCGAATTATCCTACTATCCTGCCTTTGTTTTTGCCTCTGAAAGAGCGCCATTAAGGCGTATTACAGATGGAGAATCAAAACTCAAATAGAACTAGAGTCGAAATTGCACCAATTAAATATAACTGACGGATGGAGTTAAATTAAGTATTGATTCTCGTTCTGTATATAATACGGGTCTCACAGGAATGTCTATCCATGTGCCTAGCGCCTCCTGAGCCTCCTCGCCTATTTTATACTCAGATTTTGGTTTTCAAGAAAGTAGGTACTTGACGATTTAAAATTAAATATTCTTATTTATAGCATGTATCTACTTATTATTCATTAATTGTTACGTAAAACCTATAATTATTAATTTGGTACAATGATTATGCTTATTAGTGATTGTTTTACTATAGTTAACTTATCTATGACTGTTATGGTCTATATGAATGTCTGAAATAAAGATTTATTTATTTATTTATAATAATTTCGTGCATTTTTTCAAGTTCTTAATAATACACATACACGAATGACTGCCTCAGAACAGGCTGAAGTTTCGCACTATCCTATATATGTATATGGCAAAAGGGTTGCCCCTTTCGAACTTAATTTCGTCATCGGTTAAATGCGGGTTTACATCAATACATCTGTACATAAACGTCCGGGGTATACCGGCGAGATGGATAATAAGTATACTCAAATTCTAAATGCAATAAGAACAGTAGGCGTAACATGGCGATTTCAAAGTCTTCTCTTCGGAAGATAGATAACGCACTCTCTACACGTCTCGATATCTCTTCTTCTCGAGCATGAGCCGACATGAAGACTCGGCTGTCTTCGTAGACATAGACATGGTAAATCCTTTCCATATATGTAGCAACGGAATGCCGCTAGTTACGTAGAAATTCCATTCAATTCTAATCATTCTTTGCATTTCGTTACCAATGAAATACGTCGAACAATTTATTTATTTATTTAATATACTCTTTCTTGTACACAAAAAATAGTCACAAAAGTTTTGAATTAAGTAAAAGCACAATAGGCGGCCTTATCGCTATCCGTGATATTTTCCAGGCAACCTCAGGATGGAAAATGGTTGCTACACTTTTTAAATAGAAGTAAATACAAAAACGAAACGCTTAACGTCAATTTTATCTGTGGTATTATTTTAAAGTTTAAAATTTCATTAGAACCGGTATAATTTTGCAATTTCTATTGTGATTCTTGTGAAGTGAAAGTGAATAATGGCAACAAAAAAAAGTATCTCATATTACTTACAACCTAGCTAGCTTACTTACTACGTAATTTCTCATCTTATCAGAAAAAAAGTTCCTCTGCTATCGGTCTAAGGCAGAGTGCAGTTGAGACTTTTGAAGACCATTTCCTTGCTAACTTTAAATTTTCGAGGAATTCATTCTACGGCAGGTCGAGGACCCAGTGAGGTCTCTCACAGAGTTCCTCTCCGCCTTCCTCGAGTTCTTTTCGTCACAAAAACTTATTAAATAGTTGGGTTATGACCCCGCAATTGCGTATTTACTATTTTGTGTTAGCTAAGTTTCCGTAATCCTTTAACGCAACGCAAAATCTTACGATATAGATACGAATAAACTCTTGTCTACCTCTCTTGTGATGTAGACTATTTAAGAAGAAACATCTCTATCCCTAAACGTCAAAGATAGACAAAATACGTTGGTCATGCTCGACGATGAAGACTGTTGTCTAGGGAAGAGTAGAAACAACACTTTCCGTTCATTCTTGAGATCGCCATGCTCGGAATAGTAGAATTATTGCCACTGTCTACATCCAAATGTCATTTTTGTCTACTCTTCCGTCGACAAGACCGTTGTCTTCGGTGTTCATGCTACGCCTACAGGTATTGAAGGCAAGTATGTTCACGTCTGTGTTCTGTATTTTCTTATATAATCTGACGACTACATGAGCAAATAATTCGCCTGGTGGTAGGTAACTTACAATAATTATCATCCAGAACCAGTCCTGCGTAACATAACTTACCTTTTTTTCCTCAGTGGAAATTCTTTATGAACTTCCTCCACCCCGGGTAAGGGCGAAGGGCATGCTGGGCTCCTGCCGGCTGAAGCCTCTGGGGCGGTCATCTTCCGTACCTAAGGGGGATTCCAGGCCGATGATCACGCGCGTATCTGTGCATTATTGAATGGAACAACTCTTCATTAGTAACGTAAATCATGAAACTGCAGAACAGGTTCCCGGTTGTTACAATGACATAGACTGCTCAAAAGGTATGGCGCCGCATTCGTCGGTGGAGTATCCTAGCTAGGCACGCAGCTGGGCGACGCAGTACTGTAACCTCTTCGCCGCGGTTGAAGTCGAAGACCTCTCGCTCCCGGCCGTGGTTCTGTCCATGGTATGGAGGGTTAGTGCGTGGGAAGCCGGTACCTCCTTTTGCGAGGAGGCAAATGTCCCGAAGGAGGCGGTGGAATGGGAGGGTGCAGACCACGTCTCTTTCTTTTCGCAGACGACACACCGGGTGCTTGATTTGCTGTTAGCACTGATCGTATTATGAGCGGTGGGTTAAGACCGGGGTGCGGTGAAAGCGCGAGCAAATCCAGCACCCTTGGCCCAAGGTAGGTTTAAGGGACATTGAAGTGGTCTTACCCAATAAAAGAACCCACTAGCAGTTTTTGGGTTCTGAGCGGTTGAGCATGTTCGATTTATGTCTGTAAATTGTACCCACGGGTACAGGAAAACAAGTGTGGCACTGTCTTAAAAAAAGTAGCGCACTCTAAATAATTTCGGAACCTGTTAGAACTAGTTGTGATGATGTATGTTGTGAAACTGTACCAATTAACAATCATTTGGAGACTAATTATCATACTCCCCGAAATGTCCAAGCAGTCAACGTGAAACAAAAGCGTTAAAGAAGTATTTGCACATGTTCCTGTTTATGCGTTATTAATCAATAAGTATTGCCTTTTCTAAAAGCTGAATCACGTTGTCTTTACAAAAGCAAGATAAATGGGAATAAAATATGGTGACTTGGTCAATAAAAAAACAAGATAAATGGGAATAAAATATGGTGACTTGGTCAATGAAAAAAACAGTGTAATTATTTTGGCTGTACTTTATAAATAAAAGAACGCCTGTCACCTTAGTCATCCTGCGACCACGAACCCTGCAAAGTGTTCGAAACGTCAGGAAAAACAAAAATCTATAATATACACGATATAATCCGTTTAAAAGTGTTTTATTATGAGTAATAATCGCGGAAACCTAAGAGACCTAAAAGAAACCATATTAAGTGCACAACATTATTTTTATAGGCTAAATAAAATTACTTTTAAAAAACATTGTCTGAATCTGTATCAGATATAGACACCACAGAAAGCAAAACAATAATCTGTCAATGTTCTGATTTAATCATATCAGCAATTCACCATCAGGTTTAAAGTCAATACAGTTATTTCCGTGTATCTTAATAGTCACAGTTCAACACAACGTTTTGAAGATGTTTTAACCAGTAAACATATAATAATCTTATCACAACAACCATTTGACAGCTAAGACGGCATAGGAATAATGGCATCGACTTGCTTTGTTGTTCATGTGCTTGGAAGATTACTTACGTTCTACTTTGTCAATAACAAAATCGGCCAACGATTGTATTTAGTAAGTTATCGTTCTTGTTTATGTGCAATAACTAAGGTTTTTTTCTAGTGAAACATATTACCTACTTACGATCCGATCGTAAGAATCACATGTCTCTTAATACACTTTACAACGTTTCTTAATCTGTATAGGTAAATCTAATAAAAAATAATAATCACTAGTTTAATAGAGAATACTACACATATTTTAGAATCGCTCTTATTTTATTTAACATTAATTCAACAACAATAGACTATTCAAACTAAATTTAAAGTGGCAGTTCAGTGGTGGTAATACTGGATAGCAGGCGCTGCCTTGACAATCACGGGCGCAGCTTTAACGTGAGCAGGGGCGGCCGTGGGCGCAGTGTTGTGCACCACCGCATTGAAGCCGTGATGGTCGTCGGCGGTATATTCCACAGTCCTGATGGAGCCGTCGGCCTCAAGGAGTGAGTATGACCCTTTCACAACACCACCATCACGAGACTCTTGCTGGGACTTGTGGTCACCAGTGTGGCCATCAGCAACCGAGTATGTGTACTCATACTTTGGGTAGGCAATTTCTTCGTGTTGAGCGACAACCTTAGCGATAGGAGTGACGTGGTGTGCTACGGCAGCAGGGGCCGCGTGGTAGCTGACTGGAGTGGGTGCGGCGTTGTAGGCAACAGACGCAGGAGCTACCTGGTAATCGACGGCAGCAGGGGTAGAATGGTAGGCGACAGGGGCGGCTTCGGCTGTATTTCCAGCAGGCTGGTCGTGACGCACGATGTTTTGTGAGGAGACAGCCGCAGCAGAAGAGTAATGGGCAGGAGCGGCATGATAAGCAACGGGAGTAGCTTGGTGGGCGACTGGGACGGCTTGGTAGGCGACCGGGGCGGCTTGGTAGGCGACCGGGGCACCTTGGTAGGCGACCGGGTTGGCTTGGAAGGCGACCGGGGCGGCTTGGTAGGCAACAGTATGTCCAGTAGGCTGGTCATGACGCACGATATTCTGTGAGGACACAGCCGTAGCAGAAGAGTAATGGGCAGGAGCGGCACGATAAGCGACGGGAGTGGCTTGGTGGACGACCGGGGCGGCTTGGTAGGCGACCGGGGCGGCTTGATAAGCGACCGGGGCAGCTTGGTAGGCTACCGGGGCATCTCGGTAGGCGACCGGAGTGGCTTGGAAGGCGACCGGGGCGGCTTGGTAGGTGACGTGGGCGGCTTGGTGGGAGATGGGAGCAGCGAGGGTGTGAGGCTGGTCGTGACGTAAGATGCTCTGAAATGAGACAGCTTCAGCGGAGGAGTAGTGTACGGGTACGGGCAGAAGACCAGCTTGGGTCACAGCCGCGAATGCACATAGAGCCACGAACTGAAAATTTTAAACAATATAATTATTGATGATCAAAGAAAAATTTCAAATGTTACACATATTTCTAATGTACTTTTTATGCGTTAACTTACTTTAGAGAACATGTTGTTGCTTTTGTTTTCAAAAGATAAAATCATAACCGCTATATCGAAGCTAAACTATTTATAACACAGATTATTGAGAGTTACTAAATTTTAGCATAAGTAGTGGAAGTGGTCAAGCTACTTATGCGCGACCTTGCTTTGGATTATAGAATTTCACTAATCAATTCATTTGCTGATGAAATTTGACTAAATATGTGGATTATTTTAATATACATTTTTAGATTATAAGTAAACGCGCAGCAATCGGCTAAAACTGGCCTTAATAAAAAAACCGGACAAGTACGAGTTAAACTCGCGGGGAGTCTCCATGCAATCAATATGTTATCCATCATGTTTTGTTTTAAATCTGATCCAAATTTGTTTAGAGTAACTAAACTTTATTGTCTATTGATCAATTCGGTCTTGTACCAATAAACTATCCCAAGAACAAAATTAACATCGTAGTTGCAAAATATATCTCCCATACATTCGAACTGCAAGTTTGTACGCATAATATTCAAAGATTTACAATGCAATTTTAAAACCATTGACTTCTTATAGCTTTTCCTATAATCTATAGGTAAAGAACTAATATCGATATATTAATATTATTTTCAAAATGTTAGGAGATAAGGGGGGGGGGGGGGGGCAATTTTCGTCTGTTCACTTAAATATCTTTAAAGCTGTATATTTTAAACTATAAAATAATAATATTTGAGACCTTCACAATATGCCCTTCCATTTCATATATTACACGGTAGAGTTTCCAAACTTTATTCTTTAATTTTTTATATTGCTCCCAAAGTGTCCCCTATATTTAAAATTCATATCTTTACGTTGTGAATACATGGGTGTACCAAATTTGAACTTAACCAGTCCAGTAGATTCGGAGCACATTGTCTGACGGCACGGTTGGTGCAGTGGCTGATACAGTCGGCTGCTGCGCTTCGGGTCGTGGGTTCGATTCCCACACGCACCCACGACACAGGAGAAATCATAGCGTGGGGCAACGTTTAAAAAAAAATGTACCGAATCTACTGGACAGAGAGACAGACACACGAGTGATCCTATAAGGGTTCCATCGTTTTATCCTTCGGACGTTCGGAACCCTAAAAACACTTTCCATCGGAAGATTTAGGTCAAATTTAATCCTTTTTTATGAAATAGACGGGCAAACGACCATGCGGCTCGCCTAAGCGATTACCCCTGCATAAACAACACCAGAGGAGTCGCAGATGGCTGATATGCGCTTTTTCTTGAAGGCCTGCATATCGTATGTCTACCATATTCTTGGGGGTTGGGTTAGTCATTATATAGATATGTCATTACTGTCATGATTGATACGTCATTAATGTCAACGCCCACTTTTAATATAAGATAGGTTTTATTATGTGTACCCGAGGACTTCATGTCTTGATGGAACGTGCCTGTAATGCCGCCTACCGCATAGCTAAGTGTAAAAATATTCTTCAGGATTTCACTGACTGTAATATCATTCTAGCTAGCCCTCATTCAGACGAGACGAAATTGTTAATCCAACTATACAATACAATTTTCTCCTCAGATCGGTCTAATTAGGTAAAACCATCGATGTATATATGTTATGGGTAAAACATTTACTTTAGTGTGGTGTGTATATTTTCATCCTATGCCAGAAGTGTTGTTTACGAAGCGTGTTTTGTGCGTTCATGATGCTGGCTTTCTATTGAACAATTCTTTAATCATCATATCAGCCAAAGGACACCCACTGCTGAACAAAAGCCTCTCTGATAAATTTCCACAACACACGTTCACATGTCGTCCTCATCTTACGACTCCCTGCGACCTTGTCCACCTCGTTGGAGGTCATGCCACGCTACGTTTTCTGATGCGCACTTGAGAACCTTTTTACCCCAACGGCCATCAGTTCTAAGAGTAATGTGCCCTGCCCATTGCCACTTCAGTTTAATAATTCTTTTAGCTATTTCGGCAACTTAAGTTCTTTTACGGATCTCATTATTGCTGATTCGATCTCGTAGAGACTAGGATGGCCTTGAAATAGCTAAAAATGGTGGTGGCGACGAATTCCGTCTTACTCGAGGGCACAACACCGGAAGCATGGAACAGTTCCGAGGTGGTACTCTTCTTCAAAAGGGTGACGACACCCTGTTGAAGATTTATAGATCCACAATTATATAGGTTCGATATTAACCTCAATCATCACCATCATAGTCCACGCAGAATTGCTACAAGAGCTCAGCACAATGCTTGATGATTACAACAGGGTTTCCCAACAGATGGGCCTTAAAATTAACATGGTCAAGATGAAAGTTATGTCGAACGTCCATATCGTGTCTATCCCAATATCCATTAGGAACTCTGTTTTCGAAGTTGTTGACGGATATATCAACCTGAGACAAACCGTCCAATTAGATAAGTAAAAGTGAAGAAAGAAGCCAGCAGGAGACAGAAAAAATCTATAGGCCATGGGTACAATAAATGGTAGTTTACAACTGTGATATAAGTTTCCAAGCAGGTAAAAAATAAATGGCTCCTATTATGGTAGCTATTGTGACTGGTTCTAATAGTAAGTATGGCGAAAACGCTTGAACGCACGAAAATTCGTCCTATCTGCAACATGGTCTCAATGTATAGTAAACAACTCCGGATGCAACTTCCACGCTGTCAAAAATAATTTTGCGTTCATCTTGCCAAAGAATACAATCCGAATAAACGATTCTGTCCTATTCTATTCATATTAAAAAGCATACCTTATATACAATTTTATTTGACTGACTTAATTCATTGATTAGCTCAATGTTATAGTAGTGAAAAAAAAAACCGTGAAATTATTTGCGTACTATTTGATGCGTGTGCCTGACATATTTGCTTCTAAACTTCTTTAGCAATATAATTATTAGTAGGTATAATTATCATAGAGAAAAATAAAACAAACGTTACGGATTGATTCTCATTTATTTTACAGGTAAAAACAAAAATAATAATTATTTTAGAAAGATTTTTACCACCCTGTTGAGTACTTATCGCTGTACACACTTACAAACAATCAAATATATATATATATGTATATCAGCACTCAATTATATAAATTTTGTTTATGTTGTATCAACACGACAAAAAACGCAGTCACGACACCACTTGGGTTTGTTTCCATCTCAACATGGTTTTCTTAAAGGCCAGCCAACATTTCTTGTGGGCCAAACGGATAGGGCTCAGATTAATGTACTCTACACTAATTACAGTTACATAAAGTTTCTACTAAATTTACAACAACATCCTTAAACGAAGATTTATAATAATGGTGTAAGGAGGATTTACTTCGATGGAAGAGTTGGTAACCATCCTTTATAATAACTATTAACTATTTTTGGTAAAAACATCCTTATTTCAGATCGATTTATACCTACCTATCATAGAGGGAAACAGAACACACTATTAACAATAATATTTGTTATTGTTTGAATTAACAGATCTCAGGGATTGCTACAAGATATCAAGGACTGATGGGTCCACATAGGTTCTCGTTCTAGATAATTAGTTACGTCGTTGTGAAGTTTGAGTGTTTTTTGGAAGAAACAAATTGTAAAATGAATAGAAGAGAATGTAATTGATAATTACTTTGGTTATGAATGAAAAAGGGGATTAAAAATGATTGAGCAATCATCACCCGAAATGGCCAGTATAATTAGTAATTTAAATTACTAATAATTAGTAATTTTTCACTCATTATATTGAAATCTGTATGAGAATAAATAAATAATTAATGGTTTGATTTTAGTGAGGATATTACTGGTTTTCGATACTTACTTAATAACATATATTTCCCTTTTCTTTTCTATTTCAATTTTTTTCTTCAAAACCTTTGCCTCCGATTACGCCTGTGTCGTAGGCATAGTTTACAGACGAGCGTCAGGCTGACCCAGCCACCTGGCGTTTGGTAATGTAATGTGTATTTATCGATCAAATGTACTCTTCTTCACAAACATATGTACAGGCAGTAGTCAATGTACAGCTTTTATAAAGATATTTGGAGCACTTATTGGTGGTCGGGTAAGCCTTACGCTGTCAGCCCGGCCCCTTTATACCACGACAACCACAAAAGGTGGTGACAATGTGTTGCCACAGAAGTAATGTACTTGGTAATATATGCAATAAGTACCGCTTATTTTAAAACTAAAACGCGATCATTTTCGGAAATAATTAAGGGGATTGGTGGCTGGGCTGAAAATACATATTTCCATAGCTCTTAACAGGGAAACCAATAAACCTAATCCCTATTAATAATAACAATGTAAAAAAGTGTTAATTTAAACGTTCATGCAAGTGTAACAAGTGTAATTGAAAAGGCAGTAACGAGAATGTGTTATTGTTATACATATTAATAGACGATATATTCTGAGGTAACGAGACTTAAAAAATCCAAATACAATCAACAAATGATGACATAGAATTATATGAATAAATAATGCTGTACAATGGCAATATGTTCCGAGGAAGTCGTATGTCACCAAAATAAGTAATTAATATTCATTTTCTGCTCTCTGTTCCTGCAAACTCAGCTTTCACTATAATAGTGTTCTCCGTGATGATGTTAAATGGCGAAAAGAGAGAAACAGAGCGTGCATAAACAATGAATTATTTATTTATTTAAATCAAGATTTAGATTGTAATACTAGCTATGAAACTTTCAAAGATAAACCACTTAAAAATCGCCGTCAGAAGGCTGATTACACATGTCTTTTAAAATCTCCATTGAAATCGACCGCTCTGACCTTTTACATAAATTATTCTTTAATATTCTACAAAGATCGATTACATTATTATTCTTTCTTCATTCCTCCACAAACTACAAACAAAATGCATATATTTTGTGAGCAAGTAATGTTTTAAATCAGCTGTGTAAAGACTCTCTTTTCACCCGTTTACTACTGAGAGTAACACGGCAAGAAATCAACAAAACCTTTATCACCATTATTATACCAGCCGGAAGATATCCACGTAACTGAACAAAGGCCTCGGGTTCATAGATTTTTACAAGACCAGTTACGTTCCGCCCGCATCTAACAACTCCCAACTACCTTCAGGTCGTCTGAACCTTATATTTTTCAAATAATTGTTACTAGACATTAAGTTAGAATTTTTTTATGTTTTATTGTTGTGCTACAAAGTAATCATTTATGACGCAGTGCTCACAGAGACGACAATAGGACATGGACAACGGGCACGGACAAGACTTGGACGCTTGTCCTTTACTGATCCATTGCATGAAAACAAAGAGGTGACGGGGCGCGGATGCGTGTATGACACGTCACTTTTCCGTCCACACCTCATCATGTCAGTTACTTTTGTTCATGATGCAGCTGGCGCAACTCTATTTATGTCTCGACTTTGTCCTTCGTGTGTGTATTGATGAAGACATGTCCGTATCATGTCTACGTCTAATCCATGCCATATCTACTTTGTAGGCATTGCGCCTTAGTCTGTGTCAAAAATAGTTTGAATTTCAAAATTAAATCTACATATTATATGCATAATTTATAAATATGACATTCTATTTAATCATTCGCATTTGTTCATCGTGAGCTAATGTGAGCTATTATAACCCATTTTATACGTATATATCACCATCCTTATCATCATCATCAACCAAACGATGTCCACTGAATAAAGGCCTCCCCCATAGATTCACACAACGACCAGCGAGCCCCCGCGTCCAGCCACCCCCAGCTACCTTTACCATGGAGGCCACTGTATGTTAGAGGCCGTTACCCAGTTTATTTTAAACCTTTATATTTTAAACCCGGCCCTGCCCGACTTCATAAACTTTTTTTTTCTTTTTTTTCCTGGTTTTAATATTTTTATGTCGTGTAGGGTTTTTGAAGTCGGTATTTTTTTGTTAAAATGTTTTATTTGTTTCTTTTAAGTGTAAATAAATTTAAGTTCTTTTTCCAATTTGATATCAGTATTTAACACTAAAAATAAGAATTACTCAAATCGGTTCTCTGATCTGGGAGGAATCGAAACTATTAAGCCATCATCTAGATAAGCGAAGTCAAATTAACCTGTTCATTAAAGCTGATTTAAAAACAACTCAATCAAATGTAGTGAAATTTATACGGGACCAATTCGAAAGCATTATGCATCAGTTAAAATATGAATTGCTCAAATGGGTCTACTAATCTCGAAGTAATCGGTGTACATACATAAAAAAACATACGCATCGAATTGAGAACCGCCTCCTTTTCGAAGTCGGTAATTACATTAACCATTAACAGGCACTTATGGATAGTAAGCCCTTAGTTGAACGTTCCAAAATTTAAGAAGAACGGGCAACAAAATTCTTGGTTACATACGCTTCTTATAACAACATGTTGCAATGACTTGTTTTAAGAATATTATACAAGATAATGATAGATGACTTTTTATTGTTTATATTACTAATTAAATAATAACATTGTTAAAAAATATTGTACACTAAGTATTAACATTAGTTAAGAAGCCAGTTTGATAAATTTCTTTTAAATACTATAATAATAGTTCTATTGCATCTTTTAATAACCACAAAATATCGTTTTTACATACATACAGCCTATGGTTACCGAAATTTAAAGCCGGTTTCTGAAAGGCATGTCAAATGCTGAATTACATAACAGTTATGTAATTCAATTACCCGCCCGTTAACAGTCAGGCCTTTGTTTCGATGTTTAATTAGGTATATAATCGGTAAAATGTAAGCGCTTGGGTAATTGTACTGTGAGCTTATATTTAAATAATAATAAATAAATTGATAGCTAACGCGTGTTGTTCTGCAAAGCGTTTTTAGTTTTTTCTAGTGTATATTGTTGTCTCTTTCGTTTGACAACAAACTTAGAATGCCATAATCTGCGGTTAAAATTTAAAAACTGTCTGCATGTAAATATTCAATTAGTTAATAAATAACAGTTTATTTGGTATTTCTGTGTCTTTTCGCCGTCAAAATTTATTTTTATTGTTCAAGCCCTTCGTTTTGTAATCTATCATAGTACACACGGCAACATATAAAGTTGTAATTTTCCAGTATAAGTTGATGTTCATGTATAGACGGAAAGCCTGTGATGTGTGATCAACTTATACAATGAGAGGTTAGCTAATAATGGGTAATTATGTATGTATGTATCGTTATGTTGCTGCTGAACGTGTAATTGGCAAATTTTGTGGTGACATTTCCACAAAACAAAACAACAAACACTGTACAATGTTTACTGATATGAACAAAAGCCACTAATCAAGAGTTGAAGTTCAAATTCGAAGATCTCGAAAAAATTATACTCACAGAAAAAGAACAAAGGGAGCTACTGACAATAGTGGAAAAATGAGTCCTTCAGCTGTTAAAATAATATCTTTGATTTTACAGACAAATAAACTACCTACGTTCCGTTTTAATTGTATTAATATACTAGCTGGGACCCGCGGTTTCACCCACGTTTTATTTAAAAGGAATTTAGAGTACTTCGACATAGACACTTGACATAGAATATATATATTGGATTTCAAGGGTTGTTTATTTTTTTGCGCGGAACCCTAATTGTTTTTCTAAAACAAAAGTAGCCTAAGTTATTCCTTATAACATGAGCTATCTGCCAGTGAAAGTCCCGTCAAAATCGGTCCAGCCGTTTCGGTGATTACCCGGAACAAACAGACAGACAGACAAAAAAATTAAAAATGTTTTTTTTTTGTTATATGTACCGTATATAATTTCATATCTATTCAGTAAAAAGCTGTTATTTTGACATTACAAACAGACACTTCAATTTTGTTTTATTTGTATATATACACATTCATGCTGGCATATTACTGACGTACTTTATATTTATTGAGCTTACCTTAAGTTTACTCCGACACTTATTAATTTCTTGTCTTTTTCATAGCCTTTATTTGATTAATATTAACGTTGACATGTGATTAATCGGTGAATATTCAACAATTCTAAAATAGGCTTGTCAACAGGCGAAAAAGATTTCCAGAAGCCCAAAATTGCTCTGACCGGCGTGGCGGTTAACAAGAAATTTAACACGTTGTCAACAAACTGTTTACAGAATGTCATACTTGTGTCTCGGAAACCCAAAACACGTTTAATTCGAGTTTAACAGTAACAGTGTTACGTAATTTTTGCTATAATTTTCGTTTCAGAAACCGGCTGTTAATCTATATTTGGTTTTTTAATCTAATATGCGCCAGACAAAAACAAAAAATACTATGCAGAATAACACGCGTTGGCAGTCAATTAGCGAATTTTTCGATAATTTGCGTTCCAGACACCCATGGATTGAGGCTGACTGTTAATGGACGGGTAATTTTCAGAAAACGCCTTTCAGAAATCGGCCATATAGAATGTTGCATATTCGTTAATTAGGATATATACATTTGTAGAACTACGAGATGGTGTTAACGAGGAAAGGTGATATACCCATAGCATCACTCAATACCTACTTATGTTTCTTTCTTTGTCATAATAGTCGATCAATGATGTTTGTTCGCTATAATGCTCCATGCTGCTAAGTGGTATTTTAATTCGCTTATCATTTTCACTAAAGTACACCAAAAAAAAGGTATTTAAACTGATATTTTACTTAAATTTATAGGTGTGTGGTGTCCGGATTAAGAATATAGCACCACTTTGTCTCTTCCCGTGGATGTCGTAAATGACGACTAAGAGATTCTAAACCAGAGGGATGGGCGGCAGCGTCGCTTCTGTGGAACAGCAACCATTCTGCGCTCGCCAACCCGCCTGCCAAGCGTGGTGAGTACTGGCAAATGTAGTCGGTTGTTTATAGGGGAACCCTTTATTCAGCAGTGGACGTGATACGATGATACTTATAAATTTACCGTGTGGTACCGGTAAAGAATTCCCACCCCATTTCATCCCATGTTATAATATGCGACTATGGGACCAGCCAGAGAATGGGCAGCAGCGTCCTCGTGTACATTTATTACTAAACCGCGATCGGCAACCCAACTGCCAAGCGTGGCTATTATGGCAAAACCCCCTATGAGCACGCTACACAAACTCAAACCTGTCGTTATATACGATCTTTACGGGAGGCCTATGTCCAGCAGTTGACGTTTTTTAGCTGAAATGATGATGATGGGTGCGATCACTCAGATGCGAAAGTCCTCGTCGAGAACATCGAGATCGCTTCCCGAAACATTGATTTCACCTGCAAGCATTGCACCCAGGAACGAAAAGGTTTTCACGGCTGGTAGATGGCAGGATAAACCCTTGAATGTTTCAGCCTAAAATATACCACAGGCACTGGAGAGGACCATTGTGGCTGAGGATTTTTAAAGGCTGAATAGTTTAACGTTGCGATGACATACTATCGATAAATCTACTAAGTACTACTAAGCACATAGAGCCACGAACTGAAAATTTTAAACAATATAATTATTGATGATCAAAGAAAAATTTCAAATGTTACACATATTTCTAATGTACTTTTTATGCGTTAACTTACTTTAGAGAACATGTTGTTGCTTTTGTTTTCAAAAGATAAAATCATAACCGCTATATCGAAGCTAAACTATTTATAACACAGATTATTGAGAGTTACTAAATTTTAGCATAAGTAGTGGAAGTGGTCAAGCTACTTATGCGCGACCTTGCTTTGGATTATAGAATTTCACTAATCAATTCATTTGCTGATGAAATTTGACTAAATATGTGGATTATTTTAATATACATTTTTAGATTATAAGTAAACGCGCAGCAATCGGCTAAAACTGGCCTTAATAAAAAAACCGGACAAGTACGAGTTAAACTCGCGGGGAGTCTCCATGCAATCAATATGTTATCCATCATGTTTTGTTTTAAATCTGATCCAAATTTGTTTAGAGTAACTAAACTTTATTGTCTATTGATCAATTCGGTCTTGTACCAATAAACTATCCCAAGAACAAAATTAACATCGTAGTTGCAAAATATATCTCCCATACATTCGAACTGCAAGTTTGTACGCATAATATTCAAAGATTTACAATGCAATTTTAAAACCATTGACTTCTTATAGCTTTTCCTATAATCTATAGGTAAAGAACTAATATCGATATATTAATATTATTTTCAAAATGTTAGGAGATAAGGGGGGGGGGGGGGGGGGGCAATTTTCGTCTGTTCACTTAAATATCTTTAAAGCTGTATATTTTAAACTATAAAATAATAATATTTGAGACCTTCACAATATGCCCTTCCATTTCATATATTACACGGTAGAGTTTCCAAACTTTATTCTTTAATTTTTTATATTGCTCCCAAAGTGTCCCCTATATTTAAAATTCATATCTTTACGTTGTGAATACATGGGTGTACCAAATTTGAACTTAACCAGTCCAGTAGATTCGGAGCACATTGTCTGACGGCACGGTTGGTGCAGTGGCTGATACAGTCGGCTGCTGCGCTTCGGGTCGTGGGTTCGATTCCCACACGCACCCACGACACAGGAGAAATCATAGCGTGGGGCAACGTTTAAAAAAAAATGTACCGAATCTACTGGACAGAGAGACAGACACACGAGTGATCCTATAAGAGTTCCATCGTTTTATCCTTCGGACGTTCGGAACCCTAAAAACACTTTCCATCGGAAGATTTAGGTCAAATTTAATCCTTTTTTATGAAATAGACGGGCAAACGACCATGCGGCTCGCCTAAGCGATTACCCCTGCATAAACAACACCAGAGGAGTCGCAGATGGCTGATATGCGCTTTTTCTTGAAGGCCTGCATATCGTATGTCTACCATATTCTTGGGGGTTGGGTTAGTCATTATATAGATATGTCATTACTGTCATGATTGATACGTCATTAATGTCAACGCCCACTTTTAATATAAGATAGGTTTTATTATGTGTACCCGAGGACTTCATGTCTTGATGGAACGTGCCTGTAATGCCGCCTACCGCATAGCTAAGTGTAAAAATATTCTTCAGGATTTCACTGACTGTAATATCATTCTAGCTAGCCCTCATTCAGACGAGACGAAATTGTTAATCCAACTATACAATACAATTTTCTCCTCAGATCGGTCTAATTAGGTAAAACCATCGATGTATATATGTTATGGGTAAAACATTTACTTTAGTGTGGTGTGTATATTTTCATCCTATGCCAGAAGTGTTGTTTACGAAGCGTGTTTTGTGCGTTCATGATGCTGGCTTTCTATTGAACAATTCTTTAATCATCATATCAGCCAAAGGACACCCACTGCTGAACAAAAGCCTCTCTGATAAATTTCCACAACACACGTTCACATGTCGTCCTCATCTTACGACTCCCTGCGACCTTGTCCACCTCGTTGGAGGTCATGCCACGCTACGTTTTCTGATGCGCACTTGAGAACCTTTTTACCCCAACGGCCATCAGTTCTAAGAGTAATGTGCCCTGCCCATTGCCACTTCAGTTTAATAATTCTTTTAGCTATTTCGGCAACTTAAGTTCTTTTACGGATCTCATTATTGCTGATTCGATCTCGTAGAGACTAGGATGGCCTTGAAATAGCTAAAAATGGTGGTGGCGACGAATTCCGTCTTACTCGAGGGCACAACACCGGAAGCATGGAACAGTTCCGAGGTGGTACTCTTCTTCAAAAGGGTGACGACACCCTGTTGAAGATTTATAGATCCACAATTATATAGGTTCGATATTAACCTCAATCATCACCATCATAGTCCACGCAGAATTGCTACAAGAGCTCAGCACAATGCTTGATGATTACAACAGGGTTTCCCAACAGATGGGCCTTAAAATTAACATGGTCAAGATGAAAGTTATGTCGAACGTCCATATCGTGTCTATCCCAATATCCATTAGGAACTCTGTTTTCGAAGTTGTTGACGGATATATCAACCTGAGACAAACCGTCCAATTAGATAAGTAAAAGTGAAGAAAGAAGCCAGCAGGAGACAGAAAAAATCTATAGGCCATGGGTACAATAAATGGTAGTTTACAACTGTGATATAAGTTTCCAAGCAGGTAAAAAATAAATGGCTCCTATTATGGTAGCTATTGTGACTGGTTCTAATAGTAAGTATGGCGAAAACGCTTGAACGCACGAAAATTCGTCCTATCTGCAACATGGTCTCAATGTATAGTAAACAACTCCGGATGCAACTTCCACGCTGTCAAAAATAATTTTGCGTTCATCTTGCCAAAGAATACAATCCGAATAAACGATTCTGTCCTATTCTATTCATATTAAAAAGCATACCTTATATACAATTTTATTTGACTGACTTAATTCATTGATTAGCTCAATGTTATAGTAGTGAAAAAAAAAACCGTGAAATTATTTGCGTACTATTTGATGCGTGTGCCTGACATATTTGCTTCTAAACTTCTTTAGCAATATAATTATTAGTAGGTATAATTATCATAGAGAAAAATAAAACAAACGTTACGGATTGATTCTCATTTATTTTACAGGTAAAAACAAAAATAATAATTATTTTAGAAAGATTTTTACCACCCTGTTGAGTACTTATCGCTGTACACACTTACAAACAACCAAATATATATATATATGTATATCAGCACTCAATTATATAAATTTTGTTTATGTTGTATCAACACGACAAAAAACGCAGTCACGACACCACTTGGGTTTGTTTCCATCTCAACATGGTTTTCTTAAAGGCCAGCCAACATTTCTTGTGGGCCAAACGGATAGGGCTCAGATTAATGTACTCTACACTAATTACAGTTACATAAAGTTTCTACTAAATTTACAACAACATCCTTAAACGAAGATTTATAATAATGGTGTAAGGAGGATTTACTTCGATGGAAGAGTTGGTAACCATCCTTTATAATAACTATTAACTATTTTTGGTAAAAACATCCTTATTTCAGATCGATTTATACCTACCTATCATAGAGGGAAACAGAACACACTATTAACAATAATATTTGTTATTGTTTGAATTAACAGATCTCAGGGATTGCTACAAGATATCAAGGACTGATGGGTCCACATAGGTTCTCGTTCTAGATAATTAGTTACGTCGTTGTGAAGTTTGAGTGTTTTTTGGAAGAAACAAATTGTAAAATGAATAGAAGAGAATGTAATTGATAATTACTTTGGTTATGAATGAAAAAGGGGATTAAAAATGATTGAGCAATCATCACCCGAAATGGCCAGTATAATTAGTAATTTAAATTACTAATAATTAGTAATTTTTCACTCATTATATTGAAATCTGTATGAGAATAAATAAATAATTAATGGTTTGATTTTAGTGAGGATATTACTGGTTTTCGATACTTACTTAATAACATATATTTCCCTTTTCTTTTCTATTTCAATTTTTTTCTTCAAAACCTTTGCCTCCGATTACGCCTGTGTCGTAGGCATAGTTTACAGACGAGCGTCAGGCTGACCCAGCCACCTGGCGTTTGGTAATGTAATGTGTATTTATCGATCAAATGTACTCTTCTTCACAAACATATGTACAGGCAGTAGTCAATGTACAGCTTTTATAAAGATATTTGGAGCACTTATTGGTGGTCGGGTAAGCCTTACGCTGTCAGCCCGGCCCCTTTATACCACGACAACCACAAAAGGTGGTGACAATGTGTTGCCACAGAAGTAATGTACTTGGTAATATATGCAATAAGTACCGCTTATTTTAAAACTAAAACGCGATCATTTTCGGAAATAATTAAGGGGATTGGTGGCTGGGCTGAAAATACATATTTCCATAGCTCTTAACAGGGAAACCAATAAACCTAATCCCTATTAATAATAACAATGTAAAAAAGTGTTAATTTAAACGTTCATGCAAGTGTAACAAGTGTAATTGAAAAGGCAGTAACGAGAATGTGTTATTGTTATACATATTAATAGACGATATATTCTGAGGTAACGAGACTTAAAAAATCCAAATACAATCAACAAATGATGACATAGAATTATATGAATAAATAATGCTGTACAATGGCAATATGTTCCGAGGAAGTCGTATGTCACCAAAATAAGTAATTAATATTCATTTTCTGCTCTCTGTTCCTGCAAACTCAGCTTTCACTATAATAGTGTTCTCCGTGATGATGTTAAATGGCGAAAAGAGAGAAACAGAGCGTGCATAAACAATGAATTATTTATTTATTTAAATCAAGATTTAGATTGTAATACTAGCTATGAAACTTTCAAAGATAAACCACTTAAAAATCGCCGTCAGAAGGCTGATTACACATGTCTTTTAAAATCTCCATTGAAATCGACCGCTCTGACCTTTTACATAAATTATTCTTTAATATTCTACAAAGATCGATTACATTATTATTCTTTCTTCATTCCTCCACAAACTACAAACAAAATGCATATATTTTGTGAGCAAGTAATGTTTTAAATCAGCTGTGTAAAGACTCTCTTTTCACCCGTTTACTACTGAGAGTAACACGGCAAGAAATCAACAAAACCTTTATCACCATTATTATACCAGCCGGAAGATATCCACGTAACTGAACAAAGGCCTCGGGTTCATAGATTTTTACAAGACCAGTTACGTTCCGCCCGCATCTAACAACTCCCAACTACCTTCAGGTCGTCTGAACCTTATATTTTTCAAATAATTGTTACTAGACATTAAGTTAGAATTTTTTTATGTTTTATTGTTGTGCTACAAAGTAATCATTTATGACGCAGTGCTCACAGAGACGACAATAGGACATGGACAACGGGCACGGACAAGACTTGGACGCTTGTCCTTTACTGATCCATTGCATGAAAACAAAGAGGTGACGGGGCGCGGATGCGTGTATGACACGTCACTTTTCCGTCCACACCTCATCATGTCAGTTACTTTTGTTCATGATGCAGCTGGCGCAACTCTATTTATGTCTCGACTTTGTCCTTCGTGTGTGTATTGATGAAGACATGTCCGTATCATGTCTACGTCTAATCCATGCCATATCTACTTTGTAGGCATTGCGCCTTAGTCTGTGTCAAAAATAGTTTGAATTTCAAAATTAAATCTACATATTATATGCATAATTTATAAATATGACATTCTATTTAATCATTCGCATTTGTTCATCGTGAGCTAATGTGAGCTATTATAACCCATTTTATACGTATATATCACCATCCTTATCATCATCATCAACCAAACGATGTCCACTGAATAAAGGCCTCCCCCATAGATTCACACAACGACCAGCGAGCCCCCGCGTCCAGCCACCCCCAGCTACCTTTACCATGGAGGCCACTGTATGTTAGAGGCCGTTACCCAGTTTATTTTAAACCTTTATATTTTAAACCCGGCCCTGCCCGACTTCATAAACTTTTTTTTTCTTTTTTTTCCTGGTTTTAATATTTTTATGTCGTGTAGGGTTTTTGAAGTCGGTATTTTTTTGTTAAAATGTTTTATTTGTTTCTTTTAAGTGTAAATAAATTTAAGTTCTTTTTCCAATTTGATATCAGTATTTAACACTAAAAATAAGAATTACTCAAATCGGTTCTCTGATCTGGGAGGAATCGAAACTATTAAGCCATCATCTAGATAAGCGAAGTCAAATTAACCTGTTCATTAAAGCTGATTTAAAAACAACTCAATCAAATGTAGTGAAATTTATACGGGACCAATTCGAAAGCATTATGCATCAGTTAAAATATGAATTGCTCAAATGGGTCTACTAATCTCGAAGTAATCGGTGTACATACATAAAAAAACATACGCATCGAATTGAGAACCGCCTCCTTTTCGAAGTCGGTAATTACATTAACCATTAACAGGCACTTATGGATAGTAAGCCCTTAGTTGAACGTTCCAAAATTTAAGAAGAACGGGCAACAAAATTCTTGGTTACATACGCTTCTTATAACAACATGTTGCAATGACTTGTTTTAAGAATATTATACAAGATAATGATAGATGACTTTTTATTGTTTATATTACTAATTAAATAATAACATTGTTAAAAAATATTGTACACTAAGTATTAACATTAGTTAAGAAGCCAGTTTGATAAATTTCTTTTAAATACTATAATAATAGTTCTATTGCATCTTTTAATAACCACAAAATATCGTTTTTACATACATACAGCCTATGGTTACCGAAATTTAAAGCCGGTTTCTGAAAGGCATGTCAAATGCTGAATTACATAACAGTTATGTAATTCAATTACCCGCCCGTTAACAGTCAGGCCTTTGTTTCGATGTTTAATTAGGTATATAATCGGTAAAATGTAAGCGCTTGGGTAATTGTACTGTGAGCTTATATTTAAATAATAATAAATAAATTGATAGCTAACGCGTGTTGTTCTGCAAAGCGTTTTTAGTTTTTTCTAGTGTATATTGTTGTCTCTTTCGTTTGACAACAAACTTAGAATGCCATAATCTGCGGTTAAAATTTAAAAACTGTCTGCATGTAAATATTCAATTAGTTAATAAATAACAGTTTATTTGGTATTTCTGTGTCTTTTCGCCGTCAAAATTTATTTTTATTGTTCAAGCCCTTCGTTTTGTAATCTATCATAGTACACACGGCAACATATAAAGTTGTAATTTTCCAGTATAAGTTGATGTTCATGTATAGACGGAAAGCCTGTGATGTGTGATCAACTTATACAATGAGAGGTTAGCTAATAATGGGTAATTATGTATGTATGTATCGTTATGTTGCTGCTGAACGTGTAATTGGCAAATTTTGTGGTGACATTTCCACAAAACAAAACAACAAACACTGTACAATGTTTACTGATATGAACAAAAGCCACTAATCAAGAGTTGAAGTTCAAATTCGAAGATCTCGAAAAAATTATACTCACAGAAAAAGAACAAAGGGAGCTACTGACAATAGTGGAAAAATGAGTCCTTCAGCTGTTAAAATAATATCTTTGATTTTACAGACAAATAAACTACCTACGTTCCGTTTTAATTGTATTAATATACTAGCTGGGACCCGCGGTTTCACCCACGTTTTATTTAAAAGGAATTTAGAGTACTTCGACATAGACACTTGACATAGAATATATATATTGGATTTCAAGGGTTGTTTATTTTTTTGCGCGGAACCCTAATTGTTTTTCTAAAACAAAAGTAGCCTAAGTTATTCCTTATAACATGAGCTATCTGCCAGTGAAAGTCCCGTCAAAATCGGTCCAGCCGTTTCGGTGATTACCCGGAACAAACAGACAGACAGACAAAAAAATTAAAAATGTTTTTTTTTTGTTATATGTACCGTATATAATTTCATATCTATTCAGTAAAAAGCTGTTATTTTGACATTACAAACAGACACTTCAATTTTGTTTTATTTGTATATATACACATTCATGCTGGCATATTACTGACGTACTTTATATTTATTGAGCTTACCTTAAGTTTACTCCGACACTTATTAATTTCTTGTCTTTTTCATAGCCTTTATTTGATTAATATTAACGTTGACATGTGATTAATCGGTGAATATTCAACAATTCTAAAATAGGCTTGTCAACAGGCGAAAAAGATTTCCAGAAGCCCAAAATTGCTCTGACCGGCGTGGCGGTTAACAAGAAATTTAACACGTTGTCAACAAACTGTTTACAGAATGTCATACTTGTGTCTCGGAAACCCAAAACACGTTTAATTCGAGTTTAACAGTAACAGTGTTACGTAATTTTTGCTATAATTTTCGTTTCAGAAACCGGCTGTTAATCTATATTTGGTTTTTTAATCTAATATGCGCCAGACAAAAACAAAAAATACTATGCAGAATAACACGCGTTGGCAGTCAATTAGCGAATTTTTCGATAATTTGCGTTCCAGACACCCATGGATTGAGGCTGACTGTTAATGGACGGGTAATTTTCAGAAAACGCCTTTCAGAAATCGGCCATATAGAATGTTGCATATTCGTTAATTAGGATATATACATTTGTAGAACTACGAGATGGTGTTAACGAGGAAAGGTGATATACCCATAGCATCACTCAATACCTACTTATGTTTCTTTCTTTGTCATAATAGTCGATCAATGATGTTTGTTCGCTATAATGCTCCATGCTGCTAAGTGGTATTTTAATTCGCTTATCATTTTCACTAAAGTACACCAAAAAAAAGGTATTTAAACTGATATTTTACTTAAATTTATAGGTGTGTGGTGTCCGGATTAAGAATATAGCACCACTTTGTCTCTTCCCGTGGATGTCGTAAATGACGACTAAGAGATTCTAAACCAGAGGGATGGGCGGCAGCGTCGCTTCTGTGGAACAGCAACCATTCTGCGCTCGCCAACCCGCCTGCCAAGCGTGGTGAGTACTGGCAAATGTAGTCGGTTGTTTATAGGGGAACCCTTTATTCAGCAGTGGACGTGATACGATGATACTTATAAATTTACCGTGTGGTACCGGTAAAGAATTCCCACCCCATTTCATCCCATGTTATAATATGCGACTATGGGACCAGCCAGAGAATGGGCAGCAGCGTCCTCGTGTACATTTATTACTAAACCGCGATCGGCAACCCAACTGCCAAGCGTGGCTATTATGGCAAAACCCCCTATGAGCACGCTACACAAACTCAAACCTGTCGTTATATACGATCTTTACGGGAGGCCTATGTCCAGCAGTTGACGTTTTTTAGCTGAAATGATGATGATGGGTGCGATCACTCAGATGCGAAAGTCCTCGTCGAGAACATCGAGATCGCTTCCCGAAACATTGATTTCACCTGCAAGCATTGCACCCAGGAACGAAAAGGTTTTCACGGCTGGTAGATGGCAGGATAAACCCTTGAATGTTTCAGCCTAAAATATACCACAGGCACTGGAGAGGACCATTGTGGCTGAGGATTTTTAAAGGCTGAATAGTTTAACGTTGCGATGACATACTATCGATAAATCTACTAAGTACTGGTAAATTATATATATTTACGTCTTTTTTATTCGTATAATAGTTTTTATTTATTCCATAGGCATATGATATTTCTTTTGGATTTGCTTCATAGGATATTGCAATGTTTTGTGCTCTGTCAGTGCCTTAAATAGTGATGGTAAGTAACCCTGCGAATGGCTTGGTAATTTTCCTAGCTTCTGTGAGTATTTATCAGCGAAGACTGGTGGCTTTGTAGGTACTTGTCCTGGACTGTATACCCTCGCTACGTTTAGATGTAATCTATGGAACTTGGCATACGGCGAGTACTGACGTTTTGATTTTTCCACAACTGGACCTTCGGTTTCAACTCTGTAATGAAATGTTTTGGTTTTAGCTAAATTCTGAATCTAAAACAAAGTATTCAGATATATCTGGGGTCATTTATCAGCTGTGAAATTACGTGAACACAGATGATTCTGACCTCTGACGGATTTTCCTATACTGCAGCTACTTTTACTGGCACATTCATACATACTGGATGAGTGGTAAACAGTGGGAATGTACGGGGCACGGATGTTTGTCTCTTTTATTTTATATCGTATAAATTGTACGACACATTATAACCGCAATGTTCACTAAGGCAACCCAATTGAGCACAAACCTAGACGCAGGAATTATTTGCCCGTCATCACTTCGTCTGCGTTTCGTCTAGGCTGTGGGGCCTTGTGGGGTTCATGTTAATTCCATTAGCAGGATGACGGTTTGTTGTGATGCTATTATTAGTTCACACGCTGATTATAGCTTCATTTCAATAATAAATCATGATGTCAAAATTCCATTTGTACAGCATACTAGATAAGTGACACATTTCGGCCGAATGAAGTCCACTGTTGGACACAGGCCTCCCCCAAAGATCATCACAACACCGATATGGATGTGTTTTGAGCTCATTGGGGGGTTTTGCCATAATCGCCACGCTTGGCAGGCGAGTTGGCGATCGCAGTTGAGTTGTTAATGTACTCGAAGGACGCTGCTGCCCATCCTCCGACTAATCCCTTAGTCGACTTTTACGACACCCATGGGAGGAGATGGGGTGGTGGCATTCTGAGCCGGCACCACACGGCAGACACAATTCTTTACAAATAGGCTAATAAGATTTAGCACTCCTATATTGTTTGTAATTTTGTATTATAATTAATAAACTCAACATACGACTGCACAGATTGAGAAGGTTGGTATAAATATTTATAATAATATTTTATGTGAAAATCTATCAATCAAAATACTGTATAAAAATATAATTGTCATTAACTTAGGAACAAACCAATGCAACATTAACATGAATGGGAAGAAAATCTTAATCCAATTTACACATCAAATAATCCAAACCTTTGCCGTAGTTACCTCATTCTATGTCTTAAAAATGCTATAGCTTTCTATCGCTAGAACCATAAATACCTCTTTCAAGACAAAAGAAGATTATAAAGCCGTGGGTAACGCAAAGGTTGCACACTGAATGAAGAACAGCCATAAACTGCATATAAAATCCAAACTCTCATAGCAGTATGCATATCCACCCACGTTCGGATTCTCAAGCGGCATGATAACGGGAGTACTCTTTTCGATGTTGGGAAAGCATTTAACAAAGTCTGGCACAAAGGCTTATTATATATGTTGTACCAACTTGGAGTGCCCGACGGTCTCGTTCTCATCATACAAGGCTTCTTATCGAAGTTAGTTATCGAATCACGGACGCTCAGTCATCCACTCACCCCATTAGAGCCGGAGTCCCACAAGGATCCGCAACGATCATGCTAGCCCCGATATTGTTCACACTGTACACCAGTGACATTCCTAAACGAGCTGCTAATATGGCCCAATTAGCACTCTTCGCCGATGACACGGCCATTTTCTACTCCGGTTACGTGCCCGATAGTATAACTAAGATCCTCCAAGCCACAGCCAACGCCTACGGGAAATGGTTTAGGAAATGGCGGATCGAAGTTAACCGCATTAAAAGCAAAGCCGTTCTATTTTGCAAATTAGGCGACGACCATCCACGCTTCAGGAAGATCTCGATGCTAGGCCAATCGGTTCCTTGGGAACCGCACGCCAAGTATCTTGGAGTCACCCGAGACAAAAAATACCCTTTATACCCCACACAAAGGCGGTGCGTGGCTGCGCCGCCTTTGTACTTGGTTGCCTTCCCTATCCCCTGACCACTCGAAGTAAATTATCCCTTAGAAATAAGGTCAGAATTTACACCACGTGCATTCGACCCATCATGACCTATGCCAGCACAGCGTTTGCACACGCTGAATCCGCCCCACTTTATAAATTCCTAACCCTCTAAAACCGTTTCATGCGCAAGGCCACTGGAGTGCGTTGGTACATGCGAAATTATCAACTTCATTTCGATCTTAACTTGCCGACCATCATGCAACTTATGAAACGAGCGTCCAATCGCTATTTCGATTCTGTTCTGTCCCACCCATATCCCCTTGTGGTATCAGCCACCGATTACCAACCCTCCCGTATTAGTAAAATAGGCCGCCCGAGGCACGTTCTGGTCGATCCAGACGATAAAATCACGTTAGATCACATAAAGAGACTCACGTTGTCTCATTCACTTAACACCCAACCGTTTTACCGCCCTCGCCGCCAAGGATGCCCACTTCACCGATGTCGCGGAGGCTTATCACCGCGTCACCATCCCGTTCAAGTTACTACGTCTCCCCCCGTCTCTTGCACGTTGCACGTGCCGGCCCGTGCCGCGCCTGTAGTTTTAAATGTCCCTTAATACATTCTAAACAGTACCGATCCAGCTGTCCCCAAAACAATAGCTTGTTATCCCCAGCAACGCCCTAAGCCGAGGTCCGTGTCCCGCAGGGGGCGCCCTTAGCGCAAGTTGCTTAGTTTTTAATATTAATCTTAAGCCTGGCTGGAGGCCTCTTTAGGCTTCGCCAGGAACGACCGGTTAAGCAACCACACTTCCTAGAAGTGTATACGAGAAGCCCAACTATAAAACAAGGCAGTACGCATATACATGGTACAGGAACTTCTGTAATACTATACAAAAATAGAGCATATGACAATAGGAGTATATATAATGTACATTAGCATTGTTAATTTCATAATAAATTTTCTAATTCTAAACCATTTAAAAGATTCTAAACCACTCTTATGTCTTTAACTGGTACCCTATTTTATTATGTTAGAGACAATCGACACTTAGTTGAGCACTCATTGCTCAAACGAACTTACTTACTTAACATACTTTGCTAGATCTATTGTATTTTTTAGAAGAGGAGCCTCTACGACCACTTTGAGCTAATTGAGATTATTCAAAGTACCGTTCTAAAGGTTAGTAATTTAAAATACATCCTGTTTCCTACTCAAATGTATAATTTCTGTTAACTTTCAATTTATAGTATATAGGCGCATCGAACCTTTAGAGGTGTTTCGATAGCTTATGTTATTCTACAAAAAAAATAAGTTTTCAAGATAAAATTTAAACCTGTATAACAGAGACATTCAACACATATTGCTGAGCACCCATTCCTTAAACAAATTATATTGCTTCTGAAGGAGGAGCCCTAAGACTACTGTATGCTGATTAAGATTACTCAATGTGCGTTTCTAACCTGGCATTCAGTCCTGTTTCCTACTCAAAGTCGTGAAGGCAACATTTTTGCTAATAATCATACTCGTGCAACATATTACATCTGCAACCCAGTATACAAAAGAGAAACGTCATTATGTGAATTTTAAACAAGAACTAAATTTATTACAGTATTCCGTAACACGTCAATGTATTTATAGAGTTCTGATCTGACAATTAAAATGTATGTTTTTTATTAATTGGAGAAAATAAAAACATTGTTTTAGGTTGATATTCTAATATAGATATGCTGATGACTAAATAATATAACCATGGACTTGAAATATTTACTGGTAGGTTTTAACTTTAATCTTTAACTGAAAAACCCAAGGTTAAAATTTAAAACAATTTCTAAGAAGAATAATTTAATCTCATTTAGTACATGCCTGATTTCAGCTTGCCACAGGGCAGTGTACATGGTCCTTTACTATTTATTATTTATATAAACAAAATGCTTCACAGTTGCTGTAGCATCTACGTTTTTTCATTGACATAAATAATAAAATTTTATTTATTCCGTGGCTTGATCAATAAACCAGTCTAATGTAAAACTTTTCTTTAAAAGTACTAACATTCCACTTGACTCTAACATATTACATCAAAGTCTTTAGTTAACTTTTAGTAACAAATACTTCTTGAAACGACTATTTACTTGATTATGATACATAACTTAAGACTTAAAACATTAAATCAGTTATAGTTTTAAGGGTTTCTTTTTTAGTAATTTTGTACCTGCATTACATTAAAAAAATCTGGTGTTTAATTTAATCTAATCGAATAATCTATTGCCAAGATCAGAATAATTATTTTTCAGGGATTATGAAAATATAACTAATTGTCGTGTGGTGCCGGCTCAGAATACCACCACCCCATCTCCTCCCGTGGGTGTCGTAAAAGCCGACTAAGGGATTAGCCGGAGGATGGGCAGCAGTATCCTTCGAGTACATTAACAACTCAACTGCGATCGCCAACCCGTCTGCCAGGCGTGGCGATTATGGCAATACCCCCCAATGAGCCCACAACACATCCATATCGGTCGTTGTGGTAATCATTGAGGGAGGCCTGTGTCCAGCAGTGGACTTCACTTGGCCGAAATGATGAACTAAATTGTATCTTACTAGTTGTATAAGTTTCGGTTTCGGTTTCGGCTGAAAATTGTGTTTGGTCGGACACTAAAAAATATATGTTATTGTAAGCCTCCATTATATTAGGTAGATTTTAATACCGATCTCTCTAGATACGTTCTCGATACGGAAAGTTTTCACGTGTTTAGAATAGCTCTTCTGGACTGGCGGGTTGCTGTCCATTACTAGGCTTAGTGAATCTTGCTTAAGTTGGGAATTGATACTTATATTGTGAAGAGTTACAAGATATATGTATAACTATAGAGATAACTTATATTTATAATATATCTGTGTTTTTACTGCTTTACTTACACATTGGGGTTAAGTTCGTAACGCAGGTTGTTAAAAGGGTATGGCCTTGAATTCTGACGAGGCAACTCAAATGGCACCATTGTCGTAATCAGAATAGCTTCATTCGGTGGGACACGATTTTTTTTTGAGTTGACCTGAAAATATAAAACCATACAAATTTAACGTTAAAAGGAAAACCAAACCTCAATAAAGCGAATAAATTTAAAACGAGAAGCGAAGCCATGTAAAGACCTTCTTCTTTACATGTAACCAATGGTAACTAAATAAATTTTGCCTAACACTAATTAAAAGACTCAAATTTTAACTGTGTTAATTGACTTATTTTATACTCAAATATTTATGATCTAGCAAGGAACTATATTGAATTAGTATGAATATAAAACTAAATGAAATAGGCAGTTCTAAAATCCTATTTATATCCACAAAATCTACACACTTACTAGTCAAATGAGCGATTCATTTGACTATATGCTTACCTAATTCCAACATATTTGAATTGGTGCATAAATTTGCCCTTGTGTAACACCTTATTTTGGCCTTATTCTGTAGATGTATGTAAGAAATCATTTTTATCGCGGTAGTTACTGCTATTATACAGCCAATAATGAATACTATACATATATATAAGCTATGCTGTAAGCATAGCCTATGATTTTTTTTTAAGAAAGTTGTTTGACATTAATGGATGAAGATGGACAGCTGTTGTTACTTTGCTAATGATAATCCTGCAATCACTAATCCACTTGCAATTATGGTGACGTTTATGGGCTGATGTGATGAAAACTTGGCATGGGCATGACGCCCGAGAAGCTACAGAAGTATAAACAATTCATAAGAATTGTAATGACCGCTATCTTGGATTTTAATACAAACAACTTTTTTCTCGACATATATATGCATAGTTTGCATTTCTGATACGAAAGCCTGAATCGCCCAATTGTGAAGTATTTAATAAAATAGAGGACAACATTTGCTAACGCATTGTGGAAAAACCCAAAAATTAAAAAGAATTTCGATCAAAGAATTTCAATTATATATTCAAAAAATAGTAAACTATATTTTAAGGGGAGCAATCAGTGGATAATAGGGATCGTATTTAATGAAATACAGAAATGATAAGTTGTAAACTCCCTTTTTTCAATATTTAATGAGTAAAATGGCTAATTCGAGCGCACAAATATACCTTATATTTCCAAATTAATTACTGCGGTGCGCAGTGCGTGTTCTTTTTTTGTGTGAGTATTCGTAATAATATAATGATAAACAGATTTAGTTTAGTGCTCAAATATAAACTTAAATAACTGCAAAAATAATAATTGAAAATTACACCTTACATTTAATTAAAAGCGACCCCTACTAACTGTCCTACTGAATGTCCCCTTAAAGTAAAGTTCATTATTTTTGTAGGACATATCTTAGATGTTGGGCTTATTTGACCTATTTTGGCAAATTCCAAGTCAGACATCAAAGCATATAAATTTTGTAAATGTCAACAGCAGAGGTTTTGATATTTTTATTAACAACAACGTTATCTTCTACCTATTATATATTACTCAAATCAAGCTTGATATTATTTACATTGATTTGACTAAAAGCTGTTATTATTATGAAGGCTGTTGCCATGATAACCGGCAAAATTAAATTTGAGTTTTAAACGGTCTTAAGGAAACTGGTATAATTATCACGAAGATACGGACACGAGCAAGCAATGATTGCAGAAAGTTATTAAGGGGATTTCATCGCTCAAATCGCAAAATAGCGTAAGCTTAAAGGATTTTGTTAACTAATCATATTGTGCACTGGCTATGTAAAACCTTCATGGTCATTACAGAAACGTTTTATTCTTTAAAATTATGAATAAATCTACGTCAAATGTTGGAAAATAAATAAAGTAAATATCATAATAGCAGATTTCAACTTAAATTGATTTTTTTCTCTATAACGGCTCAATAGTTAGGTATGAATTTTACACCAAAAAAGCAGAATAACGTCTGTAACAAAACCCTTATGTTGTTTTTTTCCCAATCAAAAAAAATAATCCCAAAAACCCAATTTTTGTCAATTGCAACCGGCAATTTGTATAGATTATTTATACTGCCCAATATTAATGTTTCATGGTCCAAATAGCTAGTATTAATGGTTCTCAAAATTAAAAAACATTTCCCTACTATTATTGAAGTCTATCGGAACAGTTCTAAATTTTTATAAACGTTGCTCCACGCTAGCCTTTCTCCTGTGTCGTGGGTGCGTTTACAGACATGAATTCATTCCACATACAATACACCCAGACCCGGAACAACTACCTGCAGATCAAACAAATATTTGTTCCGTGCGGGAATCGAACCCACGACCCGGAGCGCAGCAGCCAACTGTATCAGCCACTTTTCGCGCTAGCACCTAAAAAAATCCCTTACGAAGATATAATCTCGTCGAGGACTGTCTTATAAAAAACAACGTAAAGAAAGAAGATTTGGAGGCGATCCGACAAGACATATCAGTGGTATTACGTCACAGCAAACCGCCCAAACAGAATCTGTCTCGCGATCTATATCTAGCGCTAAAAACGGTAATGAAGACCCAGACCTGATTATCCTCCGTGCTGATAAGGGCAATGATACGGTTATAATGGACACGTCAGATTACAAACAGAAAATTCAGGACCTTTTGTCGGATAATAGCACATATAAAAAGATAAGCAAAGACCCAACCAACAAAATTCTCAAAAAGACCTTTGAGTTAATATCCAAATATTCCGATATTTTAGAATTAGACGTGAAAACACTCATTCCATCCTGCGCGAAACCCCCAAAGCTGTATGGGTTGCCGAAAATACACAATAGCAATGTTCCCCTACGACCAATAGTAAGCCAGATTGATACACCAACCTACAAACTGACGCAACACCTAGCGAAGATACTCTCATAACTTCCTGGAAAGTCTAAGACATATGTGAAGGATCCTATCACTTTGTCAGCCAAATAAAAGACCTTCAACTGGCTGAAAGTGAAGTGATGGTCAGTTTTGATGTGCAGTTCTTATTTACTAACTTACCAATAAAGGACTGTATGGATG
This sequence comes from Diloba caeruleocephala, assembly GCA_947459985.1. NCBI lineage: Eukaryota > Metazoa > Arthropoda > Insecta > Lepidoptera > Noctuidae > Diloba > Diloba caeruleocephala. The sequence goes on from OX381610.1 coordinate 19,999,828, forward strand.
TTGTTAAGAAACGGTTAAGTGAGCATAGCATGCCTCAACAATCTGCAGAACTGCTTGAACACTGCCTTATCAACGGCTACCTGTTGTGGTACAATGAATTTTACCTGCAAACTGACAGTGTTGCCATGGGTTCACCGGTCTCTCCTGTAGTCGCCGATATTTTCAAGGAGGATTTTGAGGAGAGAGCACTGATGACAGCCCCGGCTATGCCGAAGATGTTCAAACGGTATGTAGATGATACTTTTACCATCTTGCCGCACAATAGGGTCTCTGCATTTTTAAAACATCTAAATTCAATACACAGTAAAATTCAGTTCACTATGGAATTGGAGGAAAACAAATCCTTGGCCTTTCTTGACATACTTCTTATCCATAATCCTGATCATTCAGTTAATCACACTGTGTATAGAAAGCCAACCCATACAGACAGGTACCTTAACGGTGAATCTCACCACCACCCTTGTCAGTTAGCTACCGTAGCTAAATCTTTGTTACAGAGAGCACATGCCATCTGCGACGCTGACCACCTGGCAGGGGAGCTTAACCATGTGAAGCGAGTTCTTCAAAATAACAATTTAAGAGCGCCACATCCCCGTCGCAGAAGCCACCCGAACCCCACCACGGTTGATCGGAGACCTGCAGTCTTACCATTCATCAAGGGAGTCACGGACAGAATTGGTCATATCTTGAAGCTTGCTTCTATTAAAACCTATTTCAAGCCACATAAAAAGATCAGCCAACTTCTGGAACCTGTGAAGTGTCACATTCCTCTACAATATGCAGGGGTCTACAAGATTGACTGTGATTGTGGGTTGTCATACATAGGGCAAACATAGCGTAGTATAGGCACCAGAATTAAAGAACACATAGCTGACGTCAAGCATAGACGCACTACAAAGTCCGCAGTGTGTGAACATGCCTTAGGCAAACCCAACCATTTTCTTCGATTTGATCATCCTCAAGCCCTCGCGAAAGAGAACCGTTATGTACCAAGAATGTTTCTATAATTACCTAGCTGTCAACTAACTAGTTCCGTCACTGAGATCCGGTAAGCATTTGTCTGACGGTAAGCATTTATCTGACGGTAAGCATTCATCATCAGACCTTCAGAATGTATTTTGTATAATATCTTAACACTTAATGATAAATAAGATAACTGGCTAAACGCATCATTGTAAGTAATATTATGATTTAAAAAAAATATTCGTGTCTCTCAGAGAGCGAATAAAAAATAGGCAAAATATGACAACACTGCGACACATCTGTGTTTTTGCCTAATCTTTAGCTTCTTTTGTTGTAGTACGGTCGTTTATCGGTAGTCGTAACGTTAAAGTAACAAATATTCGTTTAGAGACCAAATCATCAAGGTCATTGGGCAATGTATTGCCCATAATAAAGCAAAATAAGGATTACACCCGTGTGAACTGAGGGTGCGATTTTTTTTACGATGGAAACTAAACTGCATTTGATATGAAACAATGATTTAATTATGAAAATAGCGCTGGAAATATATGAGTTGTTATTATTCTATTGCAACAGTGATTAATAATAGACAAGTACCTTAAATGATTTATCTCTCTGGACTGTGTCTGGAAAATTTCTGTACACTGCATTATGACCTGGGCTTCGACTTACTGACGATAAAACTCCGTCATTCGGCTGTGGGCATTTATATCTTGGATCTTGAACCACTTGACCTGTTAGAACTCGTGGTTCCAAATAGCCTTTGGCATATGGATTTCTGTTATTTGTTTGTACAATATTAGGTTCAGTTGGTTTCATTGCAATACTTCTAAATGTAGGAGTTGCTTTAAAATATTCCGAGGCAGAATGTATATTTTTTTGTCCAATTCTTTCGTGAAGAGGAGCGTACTGTATGTTTGTATAAAAATTTGGAATATTTTGTTTAGATCGCAGTATTGGCTTAACAGGGGTATAATGATAAACTTCACCATATTTGTAGTTTACGGGAACATCATAGTTATATAAGATTGGTGAATTGCTACCCGATTGCGTATTTGGGTGCTGTGGCAACCGTATCCGGTTTTCAGCTGCACATATTGTTATCAATGCAATTGTTACTACCTGAAAATATATTCACTTTAAAACCAGTAAATATAAAGGACATGTAATACTCAAAAAAATTAACATACCTTGAAAATCATTTCATCAACTTTACTAGTTCGAGCGTGCAACACAGATCAGGACCAGATGTAAATAATTCCCTATTAAATGTCCAGTAATCACAGAAAGAAATTACTTTTACACAAAAACGCGGGCTAGTCCTTTCACCTTTGAAATCTTTTGAAATGAGAAAACGTAGGTATCTTCTTTGTTCAATATACGAGTGGTAAGCCAGCTCACTGTTTGAGAGACCTGATTGTCTATGTTTAGAATGATGTTTTCATTCATATTCAATGATGTCAATGCTTAAACTATTATATGATTTCCAGCCATTGTTCGCAGTTACTCAGAGGCATGGTATCACGTCACCCTTCCATAGCTTGAGCTAAGGAATCTTTAAATGGTAAATAATCTGTTAAATAAAATCTATTGTTCTTTTAATATGAAATTGTCGAATAATTGTAGAAAAAGGAGCTTATGGTTAAAAGAACATAGTGCGGTCAACCAGTCTACCAACAGTGGTAATTATGGCTAGGTCTCCAATAGCCGATTATTTTAGTGGTAATTGGGGGAACATATAAAAAGATATTGATGGTACTCTCGGCACGCCAGTCAGCCTCGTGCTCATCCATCTTTACCTTGAAAAAGATATTCATATAATTATATGTCTATTACGTGTGAGTGCTGGATGGGGCCACGTGTTGTCGTCGCCATGTAGAAATCGTAGCCAAGAGCAGTTAAGAATTCTCGGTTATTTATGAGATTTTCAACTATCACTGTTTATTTATTTCACACTGGCTGACCAGGACACCAGAAGCGAGGAGATGTAATGAATAGTACCAGCCACCCAGCTATCATCATAATTTTTTCTGGCTAATTCTTTTCGAATACTGTTTGACTTGATTTAAATTTCGATTTATTTGATCTGGATCCAACCATTTTGAATAACGCTTAATAATATTAATAATAATAACTGGCAACACATCTGAAGTACGTCAGAAAATTTTCTCTGGATTTTTAAATAATTTAAATAACATATAATAATATCAACTATAAGCACCAAATATAAACAACAAAACTACAATGGATAAATTATATGAAGAAATATATATATTACCTACAAGAAGATTAGACCACAAATACGGAAAATTATAAATAAGAACGATGTATCTGACAGATGATGACATGACTGACCGAGTATAAATGAACATGAAATTAACATAAAACAAATCATGATTACTCGAAATCGTGCCAGAATGCAAAACGCACGCCCTACATCTTCGGCCTCGTCGCTCAGCTCCGCCTCGCAGCCGCCGGAATCCAGCCCCGTCGTATGTACAGCGCCACCGGCAGTTGCAGTTGCGTCGAGCTCGAGCGACGAGTATTATTCTCCACCGACGTCACCACCACCAGCTTGTCGACGTGGAAGAGGCCGACCACCGGCCAGTTTGGGACCTCGAGGCCCACCTGCCTCTGACAGGGTCCCCGCTCCCGGTGGAAGTGTGCAGCGCATGCGATGGACCACAGCCATTAATGAAAATGTCATGCGCGCATACTTTGGAGCGACAGAGGGGGGAACTAACCTGACTGCGTACCGTGGTCGGATGCTCTCTCTGTTTCAGGTACTTGAACCGGCTGTCAACGTATCGGCACAACGACTATCGGATCAAGTGCGGGTCATACAACGTAATCATAGGTTAGATGATGCTGCACTTGATCGGCTACGCTCTGAGGTGCAGACTAACCGTGTCATCTCTCCTGCATCACAAACCGCGGTGCAACCGCAAGCAACTTTTGCGGTTCCACCGCGGTCCAACCTCGTTGATGAAGAAGAAGATGATGGGGCTATTACTGCAGGTAACCAGTGCATTGAAACTTTAAGGAGCGCTTTGGACTGTGCGATTCGAGAGTATAGATACACTCCACCTACCCATAGGCCACGTCTACCACGTTTGCCTATGCATAAAAAGAATAGAGCGCTAGTGTGTGCCCTGGATTCGCTGCTGTTAGATTATTTTGACAGCAGCGAAGACCTCGGCGATACGCATTCGATTCTGTACTGTTCGGCTGTTGCGGCATGTCGTGTAGCCAATGTCAAATTTCCAAATATTGACAGAGCTACACAACCAAAATCTGCCGTACCAGCTTGGCAGTACAGGATTGAACATCGTATTAATGAGGCTAGGGCACTTATTGGCAAGCTAATCTGCTTCAGGGAGGGTAATACCCGCCCAAGAGTGATGCGCTTTGTGAGACGAGCATTTTCGGGGACTGATATCAGCCCTCTAGAATATATGTCTCGTGTCACAGAGCGCATCGACTACCTGAAGCAGAAAGTTTATGCATGGGCGAACCGTATTCGTAGATACAGAAGGCGAATGGAGCGGTATACCCTGAATCGCATATTCCAGAGTGACCAAAGGTGGGTATATAGAACTTGGGAGCAACCTGACCAAGGTATGGATGAAGTCCACCGACCAGATGATGATGCCATGAATGCATTCTGGCGCAGCATATGGTCGGTGCCCGTCAGCCATACCGAAGGTGATTGGATACGAGAGGTTGAACGAGCTTGTGAACCAATATCAGAAATGGGGGCAATAGTAATTAGCCCCCAAGACGTAGCCAGTGCAGTCCGTCCGTTGCCTAACTGGAAATCTCCGGGACCGGACGGGCTGCACAATTTTTGGCTCAAATGGATATGTAGTTCACATGCTCGCTTGGCCTCTCAGTTCCAGTCATGCTTAGAGTCGGGCTCGCTACCACAGTTATTTACAATAGGAATTACCCACCTGCTCCATAAATCAGGTAGTACCACGGAACCCAAAAATTATAGACCGATCACTTGTTTACCGACGGTCTATAAACTTCTTACATCCATCCTGAGAGTCAAAATTAACACACATATTGATAACAATTGCATCATGTCTACTTCTCAGAATGGATGTAGGAATGGGTCCCGTGGTACTAAGGAGCTGCTCCTTATTGACATGGCCATTAGCCAACAGGTTAAACGTAACCGCAAGGATCTGTCTACATGCTGGATAGATTATAAGAAGGCCTACGACTCGATGCCACATACATGGCTCATGAGGGTGCTAGAGTTATATAAAATAAATGCAACCCTACGCACCTTCCTGTTCACATGTATGGGGCAATGGAGGACGGTACTTCACTATCCAGGATGTAGACAGATTCAAGGAAACGTTGAACCGATCAGGATCGAGCGTGGAATATTTCAGGGCGATAGCCTGAGTCCCCTGTGGTTCTGTTTAGCCTTGAACCCTCTGAGCACACTGCTGGAGAGTTCGGGGCTAGGCTACCAGATGAGAAGAGGTGGTCAGATCATATCTCACCTCTTATACATGGATGATTTGAAACTCTTTGCCCCCAACAATTTGCGGCTAATAGAGTTACTGAAGGTAACTGAAACTTTTAGTAACTCAATTAGGATGGAATTTGGTGTGGACAAATGTGCAGTCATGCATGTAAAACGAGGGAAGATTATGGAATCCGAGGGATTACAACTTTCGGATTTCATACAAATCAGATCCCTTTCCTCATCTGAAACCTACAAGTACTTGGGTATGTCGGAGGCGTTAGGTGTCAACGCAGCTGACATGAAACAATCGTTACAGGGGCGATTCTTTGGCCGCCTGAAAAAAGTACTGAAAAGTCTTTTGTCAGGCGGTAACAAGGTACGCGCCTTTAACGGTTGGGTCATGCCAGTCTTAGTCTATTCTTTCGGCATACTCAAGTGGACTCAGACGGAATTAGACGCTCTGGATAGAAGAGTCCGTTCGTTGTTGACCACAAATCGGATGCATCACCCACGATCGTCGGTAATGAGGCTATACATCCCACGAAAGTGTGGGGGTCGAGGCTTTTTAAATGCTAAGACCCTCCACAATCGTGAGGTGTGCAGCCTCAGGGAGTACTTTCTCCATGCCGAAGTGGGGATGCACCGAGATGTGGTTGCGATGGACAAGGGACTCACCCCGCTCTCCTTGGCTAAAGAGAACTGGCATAAACCCGTAGTGCTTGACACTAATGACCGTATGGAGGTATGGCAGAACAAGGAGCTTCACGGACGCTTTTACCGGGCCCTTCATGGGCCTGATGTAAACTTAGTAGCGTCCGTGTCTTGGCTACGCTTCGGTGACCTGTTTGGGGAAACCGAAGGTTTTATCTGTGCAATTATGGATGAAGTTATCATGACGAATAATTACCGAAAATATATTGTGAAGGACGGCACGGTTGACATCTGTCGGGCATGCCACCGTCCAGGCGAGTCTATACGTCACATTATTTCCGGTTGTTCTCGTCTTGCTAACGGCGAGTACTTGCACAGGCATAACCAAGTAGCCAGGATTATCCACCAGCAACTTGCACTGCAATACAACCTTGTGAGTTCAGAAGTGCCATACTACAGGTATGTGCCCGACCCAGTTCTCGAGAATGACCATGTCACAATGTACTGGGATCGATCTATCATTACTGACAGGACTATTGTAGCCAATAAGCCTGATATAGTGGTGATAGATCGAGTAGAGCGCCGCACAATGATTGTTGATATAACTATCCCGCATGACGAGAATCTCGTGAAGGCCGAGAAAGATAAGCAAATTAAGTATCTTGACTTGGCGCACGAGGTTGTCGACATGTGGGAGGTAGACTCTGCAATCATTGTGCCGATAGTTGTCACGGCCAATGGCCTTATGGCCAAGAGCCTCGACCAACACCTTAAGAGGCTCTCGTTAGGCAGCTGGGTCAAGGGCTTGATACAGAAAGCGGTACTCCTGGACACGGCTCGTATTGTTAGGAGGTTCCTCTCTCTGGAGCCCTAACCACCGGTAGCTTGGACCTTGTTCCCGATGCCGGTGGGCTACTATTTTTTATATTTTTAAATATATATTGTTTTTTTTATATGTATTTAAAAATGTAATTTATATGTATATATTTAAAATAAAGGAATAATATTAATAATAAAACCCCTCTGGGCAAACGTTATCACACCATGGGATAAGGTAATCCTGGAGGGTAGATTAAAGTAGCTGCTTGATTTCTTCATACCTTATGATAAAAAAAAAGTATATAATAAGAAAAAAAAAAAAAAGTATATTAAGTAGCTTACAGAACGCAGGGCAGTTTGTGGCGAGCTGAATGTGAGTGGCGACACTGCGTACCCGAATGCTCCAGAGAGTCGGTCAGGGCCTCGTCTCCGCTTGCCTTTATTGGTTGGTTGGAGTGGAACCCCATGAGTGCCCGCAGGATTTTCAACTCTGGCTTGCCTTAGTTGGCCGATCAGAGAGGGGCCGCCAGAGCTATATGCTCGGGGGTGGAAGTGTCTAATGGCGTAATAACGGGGAAACCCGCTCCGAGTCTTCGAGACGCGCGATGGTGAAACCGGTGCCGCACCTCTCTACACCCCTAGCCGCTCACACCGGTGTTGCTCCTTGTCGCCTGTAGTGTGGCCATTTAGGGGGCCCATCTTGTGAGTAGCGAGTCACCGTCTGCCACAGAATTTCACGATCAAAGTTGAAAGGCAGACGCCGTTGTTCCCGTATTTATTAGTCTTTTTATTCCATGTAACACCCATTGCAATAGACCTTATCGTTATAGTATTCATCTCATACAATAGCCTTACACCACCGGGGACAATCCATGACTTCATTTTATAGTGCAGCTATGGAGAGTCCCCGGCTGGTGTCCCATTACATTTTAGATTAAAAATCTCTAAAGGGCCTCTGCGTGTTGGACCTATGTCCCCGCGTAAGCCTGTCAAAAGACCGGGTTCCCCCTTACAGGGGATATAAACCCGTGAAAAGAGAGACATGTAGTTAATAATAAAATATAATATTAAAACCCCTCTGGGAAAACGTTATCTCACCATGGGATAAGGTAACCCTGGAGGGCAGATTAAAATAGCTGCTTGATTTCTTCCTACCTTCTGATATAAAAAAAAGTATATTAAGTAGCTTACAGAACGCAGGGCAGTTTGTGGCGAGCTGAATGTGAGTGGTGACACTGCGTACCCGAATGCTCCAGAGAGTCGGTCAGGGCCTCGTCTCCGGCTTGCCTTCATTGGTTGGTTGGAGTGGTACCCCATGAGTGCCCGTAGGATTTTCAACTCTGGCTTGCCTTAGTTGGCCGATTAGAGGGGGGCCGCCAGAGCTAAATGCTCGGGGGTGGAAGTGTCTAATGGCGTAATAACGGGGAAACTCGCTCCGAGTCTTCGAGACGCGCGATGGTGAAACCGTTGCCGCACCTCTCTACACCTCTAGCCGCTCACACCGGTGTTGCTCCTTGTCGCCTGTAGTGGTGGCCATTTAGGGGGGCTCTCTTGTGAGTGGCAAGTCACCGTCTGCCACAGAATTTCTCTTTAAAGGTTGAATTGAAAAAATATCATAGCGTCGACGTTTACGACCTGCTGTGTGTGTCTTACACATCTTACACACACACAGCAGCCTGTAAACGTTCACTGCTGTTCAGGGATCTCAAAATAATCACTACAATAAGCGGCCTTAGGGGATATTGCTATAATCACACTTGGCTGGCAGATTGGTAATCGCATAATGTTTTTATTAGCATACGGGAGAATGCTGCTGCCTATCCTCTTGATATCAACTCTTATGTGATATTGCATGATCTCCCTATTTTTTTATCTTGGGAAATCCTCATGGACTTCCTCCGCCTTGGGAAGGGCGGGGACATGCCCTACTCAAACTCAAACTCTTCTTACCTCTAGCCTAGTGAGGTGTATGCTTTATCTGCATTAAACCGCGCCCCCGGTAGGTACGTACCCGAATGCGTAGATTGGGGAATCTGCGTGCCCACACCGAGCGACCCAAGAGAAGACGGTAGCACGCATGTGGTCACGCGCTGCCGTGGGACGCTTTGGGGGATCCTTTACAATCCCCCCGAGGGGGTGACCGCTTTACAGTCACCCTCTCAGGGATGTGCCTATAGGCGTGGCACCAGTGGGCGGCTCTAGTATGATCATACGAGGACCTGGAGCCTCCCTTAGTTGCCGAAGATGACCGCTCCAGTGGTTTTAGCCGGTAGGAGTCCGGCATACCCTTTCGCCCTTCCCCGGGGCGAAGGAAGTTCATGAAGTATATCCACTGGAAACCAAAAAAAAAAAAGGTACGTACCCGAAAGGTATCGGCCCGTCACTGTATGACATCGTCACAGCTTGCATAATATCCCCTATAACCGTCCATTGTCGCGGTCACTGAGAGGCACATGTCCAGCAGTGGACGTCCACGGGCTGATTAGATGAGATGAGAGAATATCGCTTAGCGCTAAACACTTACACCGAAACTTTTTGCTTCGGGCATTCGACCCACGCTGCAGTCGTGCCAGTAACTTATCTTCTAATATATGGTAACGATATAATGTAAGCAAATTCGTTTTCGTAACAATGAATTTCAATACATGTATTATTAGTCTTTATTTGTTTTTTGCTTTTTAATATACAAGTTGGTATTTGCCGTGTGGTGCTGGCTAAAAATACCACCACCCGATCTCATCCCGTGGGTGTCGTAAAAGGTGACTATAGGGTTAGCCGGAGGATGATCAGCAGCGTCCGTCGAGTACATTTATAACACAACTGCGATCGCCAACCCGTCTGCCAAGTTGGCGATTGTAGCAAAGCAAAACCTCCGAATGAGCACACAACACAGATCCATACCGGTCGTTGGGGCAATTTTTGAGGGAGGCTTCTGTCCATCAGTGGACGTTTTTCGTCTGAAATGATAATGATGATGATGACATGTTTGTCTACCTCAAACTACTTTATAAAGTGGATTACTGATCTTATCATTCACCAAACTTTACAATATATTTACAAACAGAAATTATATTATTACATTAAATTAATAATAATAAAAACACTCAAATATTTAATGAAAATTACTATTATCTAGATGTATCTCTATTTCACAGGTTTATATCCCCTGTAAGGGGGAACCCGGTCTTTTGATAGGCTTACGCGGGGACATGGGTCCAACACGCAGAGGCCCTTTAGAGAATTTTAATCTAAAATGTAATGGGATACTAACAGGGGACTTTCCATGGCTACACTATAAAATGCAGTCTCAGATTGTCCCCGGAGTTGTAAAACTATTGTATTAGATGGAAACTACAATTACTAGGTCTATTGTGTCTATTGTAGTGGGGTGCTAAATGGATTATATACTTCTAAAAACGGAAACAACGGCGTCTGCCTTTCAACCTTTAAAGTGAAATTCTGTGGCAGACGGTGACTCGCCACTCACATGATGGGCCCCCTAAATGGCCACCACTACAGGCGACAAGGAGCAACACCGGTGTGAGCGGCTAGGGGTGTAGAAAGGTGCGGCACCGGCTTCACCATTGCGCGTCTCGAAGACTCGGAGCGGGTTTCTTTTTATATCAGAAGGTAGGAAGAAATCAAGCAGCTACTTTAATCTGCCTTCCAGGATTACCTTATCCCATGGAGAGACGTAACGTTTGCCCAGAGGGGTATTTTTATTATTATTTCTTTATTTCTGATACTTTCATATTCATTACATTTCTAAAAATATAAAGAAACAAAAACACATACATTTAAAAATATAAAAAATAGAGAACAACCGGCAGCGGGCACAGGGTCCAAGCTATCGGTGGTTAGGGCTCCAGAGAGAGGAACCTCCTCACTATACGTGCCGTGTCGAGGATTACTACTTTCTGTAGCAGGCCCTTGATCCAGCCACCTAACGAGAGCCTCTTTAGATGGTGGTCGAGGCTCTTGGCAATGAGGCCATTGTCTGTTACAACTATCGGCACAATGATTGCAGAGTCCATATCCCACATGTCGACAATCTTGTGTGCCAAGTCAAGATACTTAATTTGTTTATCTTTCTCGGCTTTCACGAGATTCTCGTCATGCGGAATTGTAACATCAACAATCATCGTGCGGCGCTCTAATCGATCTATCACCACTATGTCAGGCTTATTGGCGACAATAGTCCTATCAGTGATGATAGATCGATCCCAGTACAATGTGACATAGTCATTCTCGAGAACTGGGTCGGACACTTACTTGTAGTATGTTATGCCTGTGCAAGTACTCGCCATTAGCAAGACGAGAACAACCGGAAATAATGTGACGGAAAGACTCACCCGGACGGTGGCATGCCCGACAGATGTCAACCGTGCCGTCCTTCACAATATATTTTCGATAGTTATACGTCATGATAACTTCATCCATAATTGCACAGATAAAACCTTCGGTTTCCCCGAAGAGGGCACCGAAGCGTAGCCAAGACACGGATGCTAAAAAGTTTACATCGGGCCCATGAATGGCCCGGTAAAAGCGTCCGTGAAGCTCCTTGCTCTGCCATACCTCCCTGCGGTCATTAGTGTCAAGCACTACAGGTTTATGCCAATTCTCTTTAGCCAAGGAGAGCGGAGTGAGTCCCTTGTCTATCGCAACCACATCTCGGTGCATCCCCACATCGGCTTGGAGAAAGTACTCCCTGAGGTTGCACACCTCACAATTGTGAAGGGTCTTAGCATTTAAAAAGCCTCGACCCCCACACTTTCGTGGGATGTACAGCCTCATTACCGATGAACATGGGTGATGAATCCGATATGTGGTCAGCAATATACGAAATCTTCTATCCAGGGCGTCCAATTCAGACTGAGTCCACTTGAATATGCCAAAGGAGTATATCAGAACTGGCATGACCCAACCGTTAAAGGCGCGCACCTTGTTACCGCCTGACAAAAGACTTTTCAGTACTTTTTTCAGGCGGCCAAGGAAGCACCCCTGTAACGATTGTTTCATATCAGCTGCGTTGATACCCAACCCCTCCGACATACCCAAGTATTTGTAGGTCTCAGATGAGGAAAGGGATCTGATATGTTTGACATCCGAAAGTTGTAATCCCTCGGATTCCATAATCTTCCCTCGTTTTACATGCATGACTGCACATTTGTCCACACCAAATTCCATTCTAATAGAGTTACTAAAAGTCTCAGTTACCTTCAGTAACTCTATTAGCCGCAAATTGTTGGGGGCAAAGAGTTTCAAATCATCCATGTAAAAGAGGTGAGATATTATCTGACCACCTCTTCTCATCTGGTAGCCTAGCCCTAAACCATCTAGCAGTATGCTAAGAGGGTTCAAGGCCAAACAAAACCACAGCGGACTCGGGCTATCGCCCTGGAATATACCACGCTCGATCCTGATCGGTTCACCGTTACCTCGGATCTCCCTACATCCCGGATAGTTAAGGACTGTCCTCCATTGCCCCATACACGCCATCAGGAAGGTGCGTAGGGTTGTATCTATTTTATACAACTCTAGTACCCTCATGAGCCATGTATGCGGCACAGAGTCGTAGGCCTTCTTATAATCTAGTCAAAGTCAAAGTCAAAGTATTTATTGCTTTCATTCATGTGTACATAAGATCTTAACAATACAATATGATAAACAACATGAAACCCTGTCAGGGCACAGCACTTATACACAATTTTATAATAATAATAATTTAATCTAATTTAATTTATTAATAATTTTATATCTAAGCAATAGTATATACGGGCTTACGAATTTAATTCTTAGAATTACATTCATGGTGTGATTATTATTATTGTTTATTTTATTATAATTATGTTTTCAATACTATTATACGTATTATATTGTAATCTAATTATTGCACAATAAATTTTCTTACTACTTACTGTAAATAATTTTTATCATCGAAAAATTCCTGCAGTGTATAGTAGCATTTCTGCAAAAGATGTTTAAATAATTTATTTTTAAATATGTTATTATTAAGACTTTCTTTTAATGTTTGAGGTATTTTATTATAAATTTTTATGGACATGACATATGGACCTGAATGGAATAAGGATAGGCTAGATGTTGGTAGCGCTAATTTATTTCGATTTCGTTGGTTGCGGGGTTGGGTGTAGTGGTCTTTATTTTGAGAAAAGAGTGATGTGTGTTTTCTTACAAAGAGACATACTTCAAATATATAGAGAGAGACGAGTGTGAGAATCTGATGTTCTATGAAATGTGGTCTGCAACTTTCCATGCCGTCTATGTTTGACAGGATCCGTATGCACTTTTTTTGCAGTCTGAATACTTTGTCCGCGTCTACACTGTTACCCCAAAGCATGATGCCGTACCGGAGCCAAGAGTGGGCAAATGCATAGTATGATGCTTTTGCTGATTTTAAATCCGTACTTATTTTTAACTGATATAGGGCGTATGTGAATTTAGATAGTTTATTAGTAATATGTTTTATGTGCGATTTCCAATTCAGATTAGAGTCAATGTGTAGGCCTAGTAATTTGAAGTTGTCTACACAGTCCAATTTTATTCCGTTAAATGAAAAGTTAATGTCTAAAGAACGTTTCTGGTACGGTTTAAATTGCATGAGTTTAGTTTTGGAAAAATTTAATTCAAGATTATGTTCATTTAACCAAGTTGATATGTCTGACAGTATTTTATGAATATTTACGTTTGGGTTTTCGTTGCTTGCACATGGGAAGACTACGGATATGTCGTCAGCAAATAAGACACTAACATTGTTTATTGTTTTTGGAAGATCATTTATATAGATCAGAAACAAAATGCATCCGAGTACACTGCCTTGCGGAATTGATTTGTCTGTTTTTAGTTCTTTTGATTTGATATTTGAGATCACTCCGGTTTGATAGTTATAGTTCTCAAGTTCTACGTATTGCTTACGGTTAATGAGGTAAGATGTAAACCAATCATGTGCAACGCCACGTATACCAATTCCGTCCAATTTTTTCAAAAGGATGTTATATTGGACTCTATCATACGCCTTGCTCATGTCTAGTAGAATGCCTATTGCATATTTTTTTACATTTATTATATTTAATGTTTCTTGGATATATCTATAAACTGCATTGGCGGTCGATCTGTTTTTTCTGAACCCGTTTTGACTTTCGTCAAATATATTAAATGTTTCGCAATACGAGTACAAGCGTGTGGTCATAGCGGTCTCCAGTATTTTAGAAAAGGTAGGCAGGAGAGATATTGGCCGGTAGTTGGTGCAGTCTGATTGAGGGCCCTTTTTGTGGACTGGCTTGATGATAGAAATTTTAAGAAGATCAGGAACGATCCCTTCTGAAAACGATTGGTTTATGAGAAGAGAAAGAGGGATGACTAATTCATTAGCACATTTTTTTATTAGTATTGGCGGAAGTTCATCAATGCCGAAACTGCGCTTATTTTTTAAATTATTTATTATAGTGAGGACTTCATAGGGATCTACTGGTTGGATGAAGATTGAGTTCTCAGTGCGTGATGTGACAGGTAGACCAGCCTGTTTACCAGGCTCGCCACCTACTGAAATGAAAAAGTTGTTCAAGGTGTTTGCTACCGTGATAGGATTATCCGTTATATATTTATTCACGTTTAATTTTATATTTTTCTTAGGTCTTTTTGTTGTTTTATTAGTTCTTTCTTTTATTATTTGCCACATAGTTTTTGAGATATTGTCTGATTTTTTCATTCTTTGTATATATTGTAACTTTTTAGATTGTAGAACCGTATTTTTTAGCAATTTTTCATATTTTTTGTAGTATTTTTTGAGGATAGAGTTTTTATTCTGAGAAATAAATATTTTAAGCTGACGTTTGTGTTTACAAGATATTTTTACACCAGTTGTTAACCACGCCTTTTTCTTATTGTTGTTTAATTTTTTGCTACGTTTTGGTATACAAATATTTAATGCATTTTCGATTATGTTATGGAATGATTCATAGTTTGCATTTACATTTCTATCATTTAATAATATATAGTTCCAATCTATTTTTGCTAACATTGACTTGAAGTACTTTGTGTTTTTTTCGTTAAATAATCTTTTGTTTACGTACCATGTTTTCCGTTCGTTTGTAGTAGATATTATTGGTATTGTTACTAGGACTCCTTTATGGTCTGAAAATGGTCTATCCAGCATGTAGACAGATCCTTGTGGTTACGTCTAACCTGTTGGCTAATAGCCATGTCAATAAGGAGCAGCTCCTTAGTACCACGGGACCCTTTCCTACATCCATTCTGAGAAGCAGACATGATGTTGGGACTCCCACTACTGTTGGGAAAGTTGGAACGATTTGGTGTACGGCACACACAGCTAGAACTTTTCACAGACTATCTTACAAACCGTTTTCAAAGAGTCAATGTGGGTGATTGGGCTAGTCTTGATATTCCTATTGGGCATGGGGTTCCACAGGGTAGCATTCTCGGTCCAACGTTATTCCTTACTTACATAAATGATCTCTGCGAACTGAAAATGCCCAATGGGAGGATCATTACCTTCGCCGATGACACAGCACTCTTGTTTAAGGGTGATACATGGGAACAGGTTCATAAATTTGCACAGCAGGGCTTTGATTTGGTTCTGTCATGGTTAGCTCACAATAAACTCGTACTTAATGTAGAAAAAACTAAATATATGACGTTCTCTATAAAAAAAACCACCCTCCCATGTCATGAAATGATAACTGCTCACACTTACGATTGTTCTTCTTCCCATACCACAGTGTGCACGTGTCCCACCTTAGAAAAAACTGATACAATTAGATACCTAGGTGTCATGATTGACAACACACTCACCTTTCATCCACACATTAATCTTCTCGTCTCAAGAACTCGAAAATTAATCTATATTTTCAAGAACCTTCGACATGTCGCAGATCCTAATATTATTAAAATGGTGTATCTCGCACTGTGCCAATCACTGATTTCCTACTGCATAACCATATGGGGCGGAGCAACTAAAACGTCAGTACTAAAACTTGAGCGTGCTCAGAGGGCGGTTTTAAAAGTGGCAAACTTTCTACCATTTTTACACCCAACTAAAGACATTTATCAATCCACTGGTGTCTTAACTGTGCGTCAATTATTCATTCACAACACAATCCTTCGTAAACACTCACAGCTCTATTATAACCCTGCAGCTATAGTAAATAAACGACGTAAACACACAGTGTGCCCGACAATACGTTTTCATACTAGTTTCTCACATAGACACTATAAGTTCCTAGGTAGCTACTTATATAATAAACTAAATGAAATTTTGTCTATATACTCCCTCTCCAAACAGTCTTGTAAAAGAAAACTATTCGAATGGCTACTCAAGTTGGATTATAATGCCACCGAGCAACTACTTTTTATACCCGCTTAACTTAAAAATTAAAAGGGGTCTCACAATCCCACATACATGCGTACGTACAAGCAAACACAGTATAATTTCATGCACATATCATCCACACCCTCATACTCAAATACACGAGTCAAAGACAAACGAACAAAAAATACATATTAAACGCACCTAATCACACATACTCACACACACACATCCCACCTCACATTACTCACACGCAAATGCACTCCACACAGTATATACTTAACCTCATATCCTCTCATACAAGCACAACCACATACATACACACACCCCTGCAGTTTGTCCAACTGCATATACCTATTTAATAATTTATCTTTCTCTTCGACTGGAGTCATAATGTTAAGTTCTATTGTAATGTGACAGGATAATATAATAGATGCTTAGGGTGAGAGCCTGGTGATCCGTAACACAGGGTTTCCCTAGTACGGACTCCAGTCTCTCACAAAGGAGCTTATACTCACCTGTATGTCGCGTAATTTTTAAGATATTTATAAGCCACCTTTGTGAAGAGATAAATAAAAAAGTTTTTATTTTTTATTATTATTTATTATTATTATCCTTTATTTTCTTAGTATACATATTATTACATTTTTAAATATATATATATAAAACAAAAATAAAAACATATATTTAAAAATATAAAAATAGTGACCAACCGGCATCGGGAACAGGGTCCAAGCTGCCGGTGGCTAGGGCTCCAGAGAGAGGAACCTCCTGACAATACGTGCCGTGTCAAGGAGAACCACTTTCTGTATCAGGCCCTTGATCCAGCCGCCTAACAAGAGCCTCTTAAGATGTTGGTCGAGGCTCTTGGCGATCAAGCCGTTGACCGTAACGACTATCGGCACAATGATTGCTGAGTTAACATCCCACATGTCGACAATCTCGTGTGCCAAGTCAAGATACTTTATTTGTTTCTCTTTCTCGGCTTTCACGAGATTCTCATCATGCGGGATGGTAACATCAATAATCATTGCGCGTCGCTCTACTCGGTCTATCATCACTATATCAGGCTTATTAGCAACAATAGTCCTATCAGTGATGATAGACCGGTCCCAGTACAATGTGATATGACTATTTTCGAGAACTGGGTCGGGCATATACTTGTAGTATGGTACCTCAAAGGCCACAAGTTTATATTTCAGCGCAAGTTGCTGGTGTATAACCCTGGCTACTTGGTTGTGCCTGTGCAAGTACTCGCCGTTAGCAAGACGAGAACAACCAGAAATAATATGTCTGATGGATTCACCTGGACGGTGGCATGCCCGACAGATGTCAACCGTACCATCCTTAACAATATATTTCCGGTAATTGTTCGTCATGATAACTTCGTCCATAATCGCACAGACAAAACCTTCGGTTTCCCCAAAGAGGTCACCAAAACGTAACCAGGATACTGATGCTGGAAAATCTACATCGGGACCATGGAGGGCCCGATAAAAACGTCCATGCAGCTCCTTGCTCTGCCATACTTCCCTGCGGTCATTGGTACTGATTACTACAGGTTTGCGCCAGTTCTCTTTTGCCAGACCAAGCGGGGTGAGCCCGTTGTCCACTGCCACTACATCTCGATGCATCCCCACGTGAGTATGGAAAAAATACTCCCTAAGACTGCACACCTCGCGGTTATGGAGGGTCTTAGTATTTAAAAAGCCGCGACCCCCACATCTCCGCGGGATGTACAGTCTCATTACCGAGGATCGTGGGTGATGCATCCGATTTGCAGTCAGCAATGTGCGGGCTCTCCTATCCAGGGCATCCAGTTCTGTTTGAGTCCATTTGAGTATGCCGAAGGAGTACATGAGAACTGGCATGACCCAGCCATTAAAGGCGCGCACCTTGTTACCGCCTGATAAAAGACTTTTTAGCACTTTTTTCAGGCGGCCGAAGAAGCGCTCCTTCAACGTCTGTCTCATGTCAGCCTCATTGATGCCCAACGCCTCCGACATACCCAAATATTTATAGGTCTCGATTGAGGAGAGAGATCGAAGGCTCACAGAATCCGAGAGTTCAATTCCCTCGGATTCTATAATTTCCCCTTGGTTCACATGCATGACTGCACATTTTTCCACACCAAATTCCATCCTGATAGAGTTACTAAATGTTTCGGTCACTTTCAGTAACTCCATCAGTTGCAACTTGGTGCGAGAAAATAATTTTAAGTCATCCATGTAAAGCAAGTGGGAAATAACCTGACCGTCTCTCCGCAATCGATAGCCTAGCCCTGACCCCTCTAGTAGATTACTAAGAGGGTTCAAAGCTAAACAAAACCACAATGGACTGAGGCTGTCACCCTGAAATATACCACGCTTGATAAAAATTGCCTCACCGTCTCCCAGAATCTGGCGACATCCCGGATAGCGAAGAACTGTCTTCCATTGCCCCATACATGACATCAAGAAGGTGCATAGGGTTGTATTTATTTTGTACAACTTCAGCACCCTCATGAGCCATGTATGTGGCACGGAGTCGTAGGCCTTCTTATAATCTATCCAACATGTCGACAGATTCTTTCGGTTACGGCGGACTTGTTGGCAGATAGTCATATCAATGAGGAGCAGCTCCTTAGTACCGCGGGACCCATTCCTACATCCATTTTGAGAAGTAGACATGATAGCGTTATTATCAATGTGTTGATTAATTTTTATTCTCAAAATGGATGTAAGAAGTTTATAGACTGTCGGTAGACAGGTGATAGGCCTATAATTCTTGGGTTCCGCGGTGCTACCTGATTTATGGAGCAGGTGGGTAACACCAGTCGTTAGGAACTGTGGTAGCGACCCACGTTCTACGGACTGTTGGAATTGAGACGCCAAGCAAGCGTGCGAGCTTCGGAGCCATTTTAACCAGAAATTGTGCAGTCCGTCCGGCCCCGGAGATTTCCAGTTTGGCATTGGACGGACTGCATTGGCCACATCTTGAGCGTCTATAGTTATGGCCCCCATGTCCTGTATTGGCTCGCACACTCGCTCAACCTCCCGCATCCAATCGCCCTCAGTGTGATTGACGGGCACCGACCAAATGTTGCGCCAGAATTTAATCGTGGCGTCATCATCTGGTGGTGGCCCGTCATTCACACTTTGAACGGGTCGCTCCCAGGCTCTAAATACCCACCTTTGGTCACTTTGGAACATGCGATTCTGGGTATATCGCTCCACGCGTTTCTTATACCGTCGGATACGGTTTGCCCATGCATAAACTTTCTGCTTCAGGAAGTCAATGCGCTCTGTGACTCGTGATGCATATTCTTGAGGACTTATACCCGTCCCCAAGAATGCTCGCTTCACAAAGCGCATTACCCTTGGGCGATTATTGCCCCCCCTGAAGCAGATGAGCTTGCCAATGAGTGCCCTGGCCTCGTCAATACGACGTTCGATTCTGTATTGCCATGCCGGTACAGATAATTTAGGTCGTGCAGCTCCGTCAGGTATATCAAATTTAACGTGAGCTACACGACATGCCGCTACGGCAGCGCAATACAAAATCGAATGTGTATCGTACAAGTCTTCGCTGTTATCTAAATACCTAGGTAACAGCGTATCCAGGGCACACACTAGCGCTCTATTTCGTTTGTGCATAGGCAAACGCGGTAAACGCGGTCTTTGCTCTGGCGTCATGGATCGATACTTCCCAATCGCATCCTCCAACGCGTTCCTCAATTGTTCATTGCACTGGGTACTTACATTTGTAGCCCTATCATCATCTTCCTCATCGGTCCTATTGTGCTGCAGAGGGTTCACTATAAGGACTTCCGAATGAACTGCAGTCTCCGACGAGGTTGGGATAATACGGCTACATTGTATTTCTGAACGAAGCCTGTCAAGCACGATGTCATCCAACCTATGGTTTCGTTGAATGACTCGTACTTGATCCGACAGTCGTTGGGCCGAAACGTTGATTGCTGGCTCAAGCACCTGAAACAGAGAGAGCATCCTATCTCGGTACGCTGTGAGGTTAGTTCCCCCCTCTGTTGCCCCATAGTACGCGCGCATCACATTTTCGTTAATGGACTGTGTCCATCTCATGCGCGGCACATTTCCATCGGCAGCGGGGACCCTATTCGGGGCCGGTTGGCCTCGAGGTCCCAAGCTGGCCGGCGGTCGGCCTCTTCCTCGCCGACGCGTAGGTGTTGGTGACGTCGGCGGCGAAAAGTACTCGTCGCTCGAGCTCGACGCAACTGCAGCGGCCAATACCACAGCACTCACTGTTGAGGCGGGTTCCGGTGGCTGCGAGGCGGAGCTGAGCGACGAGGCCGAGGGTGGTGGGCGTGCATTTTGTAATTCTCTGGCTTTTTTGCGAGTCAGCATTTCCAATCTAATTCCGTTATTATCATTTTTATAAAATTTTCATCTCGAATATGTCTTCTGTCATTATGTATTTTGCTGTCATTTCTAATTAATTTATTTTGTTCCAGATTTCGGTTACCTTATTTCTTTTATATCGTTCATATCGGTTTTTATTTCATTTATCTATTGTTATAATGTATATGTAAGTAGTTTTTATAAATTTTGTAAATAAAATATATATTGATAGGAAAAAATTTGACTGCTCGATAAGTGTGTTGCCAGTTATTATTATTATCAATATGTGTGTTAATTTTTGTTCTCAGAATGGATGTAAGAATTTTATAGACCGGTGGTAAACAAGTTATCGGTCTATAATTTAGGTAGTCGATGCGCCTCCTTCTGTGAGAGCGTCATGCTGGAGACTGCAGAGTGGGATTGGGAGTGGGCTGATCCCGCTCGAAGAAGGAGGAGACGGCGCCGGGGTAACAACCGCCCTGGCGCCTAATTCCCATACGCCTTAAACCCCCTGCCGTTGCTATAAGGTGGGGGACCTCCGGGTTCGCAGGTGCGTAGATTGGAGAATCTGCGTGCCCACACCAAGCGACCCAAGAGAAGACGGTATCACGCATGTGGTCACGCGCTGCCGTGGGACGCTTTGGGGGATCCTTTACAATCCCCCTGGGGGGGTGACCGCTTTACAGTCACCCTCTCCGAGATGTGCCAATAGGCGTGGTACCAGTGGGCGGCTCTAGTGTGATCTTACGAGGACCTGGAGCCTCCCTTACGTGCCGAAGCTGACCGCTCCAGTGGTTTTAGCCGGTAGGAGTCCGGCATACCCCTTCGCCCTTCCCCGGGGCGAAGGAAGTTCATGAAAAATTTCCACTGGGCACCAATAAAAAATAAAAAATAGTTAGTCGATGCGATCTGTGACACGAGACATATATTCTTCAGGGCTGACATCAGTCCCCAAAAATGCTCGTCTCACAAAGCGCATCACTTTTGGGCGGGTATTGCCCTCCCTAAAGCAGATTAGCTTACCAATCTGTGCCCTAGCCTCATTAATACGACGTTCAATCCTGCACTGCCAAGCTGGCACGGCAGATTTAGGTCGTGTGGCCCTATCATTATTTGGGAATTTTACATAGGCCACACGACATGCCGCAACGGCTGCACAGTACAGGATTGAATGTATGTATCGCCGAGGTCTTCACTGTTGTCAAAATAATTTAACAACAGTGAATCCAGGGCACAGATTAGCGCTCCATTGCTTTTATGCATAGGCAAACGCGGTAGGCGTGGCCTAAGGGCAGGTGGTGCGTATCGATAATCTTGAATCGCACTATCCAAAGCGCTCCTTAAAATGTCATTGCACTGGTTACCTGCAAAACTAGCACCATCATCCTCTTCCTCATCCATGCGGTTGGACCGCGGCGGAACTACAGATGTTTCTTGCAGGTGTACCGCGGCTCGTGATGGGGAAGAGACGACACGGTTAGTTTGCAAAATAAGGTACCACTCGAAAAAAAGCACATAATGTAAAATTCATCTCAGCCAAATTATGTCGACTGCTGAACAAAGGCCTCCCCCATTAATGACAGGTTAAATCCCGGGTGTCATAATTTTTATACGTATAATTTTTATATGGCATAGTTAAAGTTCATATGGAGGAGCAGCAAGTTAAATTTGATGTAATAATAATTGTTACAAATACATTCAATCAAATCTAAAATTTTAATAAATTACGGTCGAATTTCAACTTCTGGGCGCCCTCTAGTTATTTTAGAAAAGGATATCATTATAGGTGGATTGTAGTAGGATTTTAGCAACATGAAATGCATCTTTTTTATGCATAGCATGGTAAACGACTTCGTTTCTTAATTATTCATAGTGCTTCTCCGTCACCTTAAGGTTCAATCGACCTGAACAAGCTGGTTCTCTTACAGATTAACAAACATTATATTCAGACGATGGGACCCCCAAAAATGGCGGCCTTTAATTATGAAAAGCCAAGATCGCTAGGGAAAAAGGTGACACACCGGCCGTGGGTTGTATTATACGAACCATTGCGGGCCAGTTATCTGTTCCAAAATAAACTCATATTTAAATAATAAACTTTTTACCATGCTCGAGATATTGACGCTATTTTATCACTCGCTAATATACCGACATCAAAAGATTTGACTATTTCCAGTTGACTTAGGAAGTAAAAATTTGGTGTGAACTTACTGTATTGGACGTATATAATCTAAGGAAAAAAATTACTATATGGATTGGTATTACAAAAAAAAGAAAAAGAAGTTATTAATTTGGCTACTTTCGAACATTATCTATGGAACTAAATGAATTAGATATTTTGTACTAATAATGTCATAGGTTATCGAAATTATTACTCAATATATTAAAACACGCAGGATGACTGGGACGACAAACACTACAAAGTGTTCGAAACGTCGGGAAAAACAAAAATCTATAATATGGGCGATGTAAAGTGTTTAATTATAACTTTGTACTGTTACTATTAAATTCTTATTTCTCTTTTTAGGGTTCCGACGTCTTATAGGATCACTCGTGTGTATGTCTGTCTGTCCGTCTGTCACAGCCAATTTTCTCCGAATCTACTGGACCGATTAAATTGAAATTTGGTACACATATGGACTTGTGTGACCCAAACACGGACGTGTAAGGTAAATATATAAGTTTTAAGGGGGTCTTTTCAGTAATATAGAAAATTTAAGAATAAGGTTTTGCAAACTGTGTGTTGTTCTAAAAACATGTTCTCCGATACATTCCAACTGCAAACGTACGTTTGTAAGCACAGTATTGAAAGATTTATCATGTTATTTAAGACTATAGACTTTCTTTATCCGGTTACATGCCGTGTGTCATGCCAGTAGTTGCCACGCTTGGTATTTGTAGGCGGGTTGTTGAGTGCAGAATGGCTACTGTTCTACAGAAGGCACGCTGCTGCCTATCCCTCTGCTTTAGAGTCCCTTATTCGCCTCTTATGATGTCCACGGGAGATAGAGTGGTGCTATATTCTTAATCTGGGCACCACACGGAAACCGGACATCACACGGATGTACTATCACTATACTTAGTCACGATATACTATAGTCAGCTGCTTTTCAAATTGCAGAAATTGCGCTGACCTAAAAGTTACTCTCAAATTGCGCCTAACAAAGTTTTACTTCAAAATTTATTTTAATGGAGATGATCCGTTTTGAAACCCAATGAGACAACCATAATCGCCCATTGGTTTCGACGTGCTATCACGAGCCTTTTCTTACAACGAGACAACTTCCGAACTTTTCTTTTTCATCTACTTGGGACCGTGCACCGTGTAAATTCTGACTATTCGTATGTGCCAGCAAATGGTTTATGAATATGTATATGAATAAAAACTTTGGCTTTGATTTGACTTAGACTTTGACTTTGAAAAAGGTTAGGCCTGAAGGGGTCTACTCAAAGCCCTGCCTGCGCGGCCCTACATGCAGTATGTTTGTCAGATTGTATAGTGTGAACATTTGCAGAGCAGATATTTATCGATATTTATCGCTCTGCAAACATTCACACTAGACACTCCGGCAGAGATACTGAATGTAGGGCCCTGCAAGCAGTGCGTTGAGTAGGCCGCTTTAGTCGATATATATAAATAATTAAATTGAACTGTCTGTGATTTCAAAATTTATGCCAAATTTAAGTGAAAACTACGCCATATAAAAAAAACATAACATATACATTCCTATAAAATAGTACAAATAGCTCCGACCTTCTAGCCAATCTTCGTTTTTACATTTTCTTGATGATTTTTGGGAGTCTTAGCTGTCAGTCAGTGGTTGTTGAGTAAGTATATGGGTATTTCTCTCATTACTTTAACTGTGCTAAGATTTTTATTTTTATTGGTGCCCAGTGGAAATTCTTCATGAACTTCGTTCGCCCCGGGGAAGGGCGAAGGGGTATCTCGGACTCCTACCGGCAAAATCCACTGGAGCGGTCATCTTCGGCATCTAAGGGAGGCTCCAGGTCCTCGTATGATCACACTAGAGCGGCCCACTGGTGCCACGCCTATAGGCACATCTCGGAGAGGGTGACTGTAAAGCGGTCACCCCCCCGGGGCGATTGTAAAGGATCCCCCAAAGCGTCCCACGGCAGCGCGTGACCACATGCGTGCTACCGTCTTCTCTTGGGTCGCTTGTGGGCACGCAGATTCCCCAATCTAGAAAGAAAGAAAGAAGATTTTATTTAGATAAGCCTACTCGAAAGATCTGCGTTACCCTTTTACTCGTTGAGACGAGCCAAACGGGTCACACAGATCGTTATCGCTGATAAAATGGCTGGAAAATAAATTATATAAGTAGAAAATTATAATAAAAGATTTCAGATTTAAACATTTTGCTTGTTTTATTTAATAAATATACAATATTTTCAACTATTCGCGTGCTGTACAAACTTTCCGACATAGTTTCAGTCCAGTCATTCTTAATGGTGGTGAGCGAGGAGGATAGGCGCTTGGGCGGCTTGCACGTGCGCATGGTGCGTGGGTGCAGAGTTAGATACCACCGCGTTAAAGCCGTTTTGGTCATCAGCAGTGTACTGCACGTGACGCACAGAGCCGTCAGCTTCCAACAAGGAGTACTCGCCGTGCACAACATCGCCATCACGAGATTCCTGCTGGGACTTGTTGTCGCCGGTGTGTCCGTCAGCCACGGAGTACGAGAAGTCGTACTTGGGGTGAGCCTGTTAACAAACATGTAAAATATAACTTTACTAGAGACTAACGAGTGTGTTAAAATTACATCGTCGCTAGTTAGATTTTAATATACTTACGTATTCCTCGGGGTGGGCGGAGACAAGCACCTTTTGAGCGGGTGCGATCACTTTGGCGATGGGAGTAGCATAGTGGATGGGAGCAGCATACTGAATAGGGGCGGCGGCCAACAAGTTGGCGTGGGGCTGGATATTCTGGGAGGAGATATATCCAGCAGAGTATTGAGCGGGTCCAGCGTAAGAGATGGGGGCGGCAATATGAGCGACGTGGCCAATGGGAGCACCCAAGTGATGAATGGGGTGAGACTCGTCGTGGCGCACGATGTTTTGGGACGAGAATGCGTCAGCCTGGGAGTAGTGTTCCGCTGGTAGAAGACCTGCCGCAGACACCGCCAACACCGCGCACAGAGTCACGATCTGAAATATACACCTTCATCAAAAAGAAACTGTCGTGTAACAGATTTTAACTAATATTTAATAAGTTTTATTTTTAGAACTCACTGTAGAGAACATGTTGATATGATTATCGGAGACAACTGATGCACGGCGTGTATTAAAATCGGCTTATATAATGTAGATCCCAATTTTTTAGGCGCGACAAGGTCGACAGGCGGGTGGTGTGACTTCATAGATCATTTAGAAGCTTTCTCGGTGCCTACCTACCGAATATGTATTAATAAGAAACATTAACCGTAGGAAACTATTTGGTAATTTGTTACACAATACCTTCTAGTCTAGTTGTTTTATTGACATATTATGACAGATATGTTTTTGTTCACATTGTGTAATTTTTGCTCAACTACTAAAAGTTTTAGTTCTAAGTAGAAATAATAACATTATCTGCTCCTGTTAATAAAACCGACATTACCAACACGATCAATTTTTTCAATCTCCGACACTTTCCTGTTTTACTTATTTCCATATTTGTAATCTATCACCGTGACCTCAAGATGCGGTCTTCGAACTTATCGTTATGTAATAAAGATGATTCATTCATTCATAATTTTACGATACAAAACTTGAAGATGGCATCGTAATATTGGAATTATATAAATGTGAATTTTCGAATTCACTTCATTATGGTTAAAAGTATATGCACATGATATAGAAGATGTAAACTGATTTTTAAAAAATTAAATTGTGATCTATTATAATTCCCCATTCCGCAGAGCTTTCATAGACTCCAATTACCTGATTCAAAGATTCTGTGATACAATTGATCATCAGACCGAGATTTTTTACATAGCCTTTAGAAATTAATATAAAAAATAACTTTCTAATTTAACAGTGACTAATTTGCAAGGCTCTATAGATGACATGAATCCTTCTACTTTCCTCACTTCTTCTCTTTTTGTAGTGTCATGTCTTCATGTAGTGTTTACTTTAGTATACTTTTGTATGGTATAACATGCACATAAACTTAAGTATTATTGTAAGAATGGTTGAATCTGGAATTTCTCCTGTATCGTGAATTTAGTTTACAGGCAATCTCATATGCACAAACGCCTAAACCATAAATAATTATATCTATCTATCATACAATTATTTGTACGTGCGGAGATCGACCTCGCGACACGTATAATAAAGCATAGCATAGGCATAAGAAATAGCCAATAAGCCAATAGCTTATCCACTGCGCCAACCATACCGTCAGACATAGATCAAATCATTTACATGATATATGAAAGTTATTGGTACCGACTTTTGCCAAGTCCCTGCTTCCCATAGAACTTCTTCTTCTATAAAATGTAAAGTGTCGTATTACAATTGAAATTGAAATTATAACACAGCTATATGCTGTGTTTATAATCTTTCATTACTGCAAAATACTCGTATGATTATTATAACATACTACATGAAAAATTGGCCATCTGAAAATTATTTTATGTGTAAACTCTTGGCTTGGTGTGCATCTTGGCGTCGCTGTAAGTACAGCATCTAAATTACAAATAAATAATAATAAACTCAGAATCCATGTAGTCCTCGCAATAAGACAGGTGTGTAATATATTATTCACACATTTTCCATTAGTATAAAATTAACTGTGTGGGTAATTGGTATTCAAGGCATTTCTCTTTTACGGTTTTATATAAATAAGTAGATATAGTCTTTCTATTTAAGATGCTATAATGATGGCTGGATGATATAATATGTGAAAAATAAATAGTTTTTAGCTTTCAACAACTTGCTTGTTTAATTTTATTATAAATAAATACTTACACTATTTACAACGAGTCACTTTCTTTACTAACTCCAAGATTTCGCTAGGACTAGAGACGTTTTCAATGATGGTGAGCTAGGAGAATGCCCGAATGGGCGGCATGAGCAGGCGCGTGGTGTGCGGGTGCAGAGTTAGACACGACTGCGTTGAAACCATTGTGGTCATCGGCGGAGTACTGCACACGGCGGACGGAGCCGTCAGCCTCCAGCAGAGAGTACTCGCCGTGCACAGCGTCGCCATCACGGGATTCCTGCTGAGACTTGTTATCGCCGGTGTGTCCGTCAGCCACGGAGTACGAGAAGTCGTATTTGGGGTGTGCCTGTTATTAAACCTATGATAAGTCACGATTCAAATTTAATTCAAAGTAGTGACAAGAGTCGGGCCATGTATACTTACGTATTCTTCGGCATGGGCGGGCGCGATCACCTTGGTGATGGGGGCGGCGTAGTGGGCTGGAGCAGCATAGTGGATGGGGGTGGCAGCCACCAGGTTAGCGTGGGGCTGGGCATGGTGCAGGATGTTCTGGGAAGAGATTGATCCAGCAGAGGAGTAGTGAGTGGGTCCAGCGTAGGAGATAGGAGCAGCGATGTGAGCGACGTGGCCGATGGGAGCGGCTAAGTGATGAATGGGTTGAGCCTCGTCGTGGCGCACGATGTTCTGGGAAGAGACGGCGCCAGCCGGGGAGTAGTGTGCCGCTGGCAGGAGACCTGCCGCAGCCACCGCCAATACTGCGCTCAAAGCGACGATCTACAATAAACAAATTTGTTAGTAAAACTATATAGTAACTATACTGACTTTAACTGATATTTTTATTTTATAATTTAGAACTCACTTTGGAGAACATGTTGTTATGATTATCTGAGATACAACTGATACACTGCATGTGGCAAGATCGGCTTTATATATCTTGCGTTTGTATTTTGCGTATGGCAAGGACAACGGGTCACGGAGCGACTACATAGATTCAAACGCTTTCTCTCTAGTATGGTATAGAAGCTTGAATAGGATATTTTATCAATACACACAGTACAATACTAGCACGCGTAGTTAACGGGAGAGAGAAAAGAGAATCTTATTATTGCTTAACTTGATTACGCAAGCAGTGAAAGCAGCTAATTAATTGTAGGTCTTAAGCGTTAATTTAATTAAATATCTATAAACGTTCAAATTTTGGTGCTGCATATAAAAGTATACTTATTTACAAGAACTTAATTTAATTGACATTACCTGAAAACAAAAAACGATGCAGGTATGTTTTAAAAAACGTTCGCCGCTCTTTGATTTTACAGTTAGAAATCTCACATACACAAACGCCCAGGCCCGGAACTGCCTGTTGGATATACAAATATTAGTTAGAAGAACATTAACATTAATAGTTCTTTTTAAATATTTTATAAAATATTACTAATAAAGTTATCTTCCGTGTAGCACGATTATACACGCTTTAATGTCATGGATCTCATCGTGACCTCAAGATGCGGTCTTCGAACTTAAAATTACGTAATGAAGATGATTCATTCATTCACTACTTTACGATAGAAAACTTCAAGGTGTTATCGTTATTATAAAGATGCGCACGCTTCGTCCGGTACGAAAAAATCAAATAGCGCTTTTTTTGTCTAGGTGGTTTTGGCGCTTTTTCGTGAATTGTTTGATAATCGGTATGTTCAAATTGATATGTTGAAAATTGCGACTGTAGCAGGTTACTCCCCTGGCCTTGCGCATGAATCAATTTTGGAGGGCCAAACCCGCCTATGCAGTGGATAGGAGTCCGCGTATGCGAACACAACGCTGGCATGGGTGATTAGCCGAACGCATGTGGTATAGATTCCTTATAATGTAAGGATAGTAAGTAATAATGCGTTATAAGAGACAATGGAGGCGTGCGAGTGCCAAGACTGCACGGGCGCGCAACGTCTTTGTGTACTTTTTAAAGGAAAGATTTTGGTCAAGCATGATTCCTAGATATTTGCCATGCCCAGGGAATCGATTAGCCTAACATCGGGACCGGACTGACCTAAGCATGCTCCAGATGAGGCTTTGCTTTTTTGTTGATTAACTTCGATTCACCTTTTCGCCAAGGGCTTTGGCTGAGTTTTGGAGTATCCTAGTTTATTATCGGGCTATAACTGGTATTTTTGAGCGTTTGTTGAGCGAAACTTGGGCGTTTGACTTAGCGTATCTAAATCTGGTCTGTTCAAATTCACAATTACTAATAAATTTTAGTACCTAATAATAGCGTGTAATCAAAAATATCCTATATCACAAAAACAGCATAGTATATTTTACACAAACCAATTTTTTTCTGAATGGACATTCTTTTTACCGCTCGATCTCAAAATGTTGAATTTATAAAATAAAAACTTCATTTTGAAACTAACAAGATCTATCTAACGCTATCCCATACGCTTATGCGCACTGGATTTTTTTTATCCACTGTTGCATGTACTGTATGTCGTGCCACCGTAAATTTTGTTGTTTCGTAATTTTACTATACCAAGCGGTTCATAGATTTATCTACACTCCAAATATCATCTAGGTAAATTCTGAGTAAAATGTCTGTAACATACGGATGGACGGAGAACGAAAGATGGACAGACGGGCAGGAATAAATTATGATGGTTCGTTTTGTCATTTGGTTACGGAACACTAAAAACTAGGCATCAGTTATTGTTGCTCATCATAATTCTGATATGAAATAACGTATAAAATAATGTATACACAAGCTAAAAAGGCATATCATCATCATCATATCAGCCATTTATAAGTCCACTGCTGAACAAAGGCCTACCCCATAAATTTCCACAATTGTATCGTCATTTTGGGGTAATTTGCCAATACTCACCACACTTGGCAGATGAGTTGGTGAGCGCACAGTAATAGTTCCACAAATAGGCCGCTGCAGCCTATCTCTCTGGTTTAGAATTCCCTTAGTCCCCTTTTACGACATCCACGGGAGGAGATGGAGTAATGCTATTTTCTTAATCCGGACACTACACGAACTAAAGGCTTATGAATTGTAGGCGTGAGTATTGAAACTTATTTTTATGACCCAGATATAAGGTCAGGGCCAACGCGCTGCATAACTAAGTGGCTCGCGTCATAGATTACGGTACTCGTTTTTTTCTTACAACGTATTCACGCAAATGGGTTTGCCTGTACCGACCAAGAGATAAACTTAAGCGATTATATGATGATAATATATCACATCTTTAATATTGTACATAAGTAGGTACTGAAAATGGTTTACCATCTACACTCACATCTACATTGTACATAGGGTAGATACTCTGAAAATGATCATACTATCTTATACTTATTCTAGTGTAAATGATGTCCCATGTGCCAAAATAAAAAATTATAAAATTTCTATTCTGTACAGCGCGACACCCGAAAGTTGGTTACCTTCAGGGCACTGACTGACTGCTACGACTATCATAATTAGATATTTATGTTTAGAATGGCGCCGTAACTAAGCGCTTTACGAGCTCTCAGGCGCGAATCGGTCTCGAGATATACAGAATAGAACGAGTTGTGAACGATTTCCTATGCAAAAATGGTGATTTTGCCACTCAGAGATTGCATATAAAATCGTTCACAATTGGTATACATTCGCGGTTTCAAATCTAAGATATGCAAAGTCCCTTCAGTTGTCCACAGGGCTAATATGTTGGACCCCTTTTATTTCTTATGTATATTAATGTCATTCAGCACGTTATTCAGTCAAAATTCAAATTATATGCAGATGAATTAAAAATGTACCGTGCTATAAATAACCAATCTGATATG
This sequence comes from Diloba caeruleocephala, assembly GCA_947459985.1. Taxonomy (NCBI): domain Eukaryota; kingdom Metazoa; phylum Arthropoda; class Insecta; order Lepidoptera; family Noctuidae; genus Diloba; species Diloba caeruleocephala. Next base: position 20,031,207 of record OX381610.1, read on the forward strand.
CTAACGCTTCAAGCTATATAGATATAGATGGTGTCCATAATTGGTGTAAAAAGAACCATATTTAAACTTAGATGTTTTTAATTTTTATTAAATTTACCAAAAAGAAACAACCATTCTTGGCATCTTATTCTATAAATAGCGTTGTTGAGGACGCGACCTAGTGGTATTAACATTGGTATGCTATGCTAAATAAAAAAACTTTTTGACACTGTAATACTATTTATTGCCGAAATTAATTCTATGCTAAATATATGCTATAAACGCTAGATTGACTGAGATCAATGCTAAAATGATGCGGCCCGTTTGCTGTCCGAATATGCTCTGTTGTCGGTATGCGCTCAACGTGGCCTTATTTATTCGCTAGAACAGCTAAAGGGTGCCTTCTGGAGCATGACGCTCTCACAGAAGGAGACCATATCATTCCAGTTTTCGTGCTCTGCCAACATAGCCCACACTACTGGTAGCAGAGAGAGAGATCTTGCCCGATCTGATCGACCAGGATCCACCGCTCAGCGGCCCACGCAGGGTACGCCTCGAGCATATGCTGTGCGGTGTCCTGGTAGCTATCACAATAGTGGCATTGTGCCGTTGCCTCGCATCCTATCCTGTGCAGGTACGCACTGAAACAACCGTGCCCGGTGCATACTATGCACGCGTTTGGTCGCAAACTGCATCCGTAGGCGGTGACGTCACTTTTCAAGTGTCAAATCCTTAGACGACACGGTTGGTGCAGTGGCTGATACAGTCAGCTGCTGCGACTGTATCAGCTGGTGTATCCCGCACGGAATAAATATTTGTATGATCTGCAGGTAGTTGTTTCGGGTCTGGGTATATTGTGTGTGGAATTTGTAAACGCACCCACGACAAAGGAGAAATCGCGCTGCTGAGCTAGCCACCTCACCTGTGCAACGCCCCTGGAGGCACGCCTTTACCGCTCTGGCGGAGGGATCGTGTGTGATCGTAGACCCATGCATCCATCTCCGCCAGGATGTCGAAAGGCGGAAAACGTACCAGGACAGTTGCCGCCTCGTAGGACACTGTTCAGTATCCTCGTGCGATCCGGATAGCCACTCTGTGCTGCAGACAGTAAATATTAGTTCTACAGCGCTGGCCGCCTGACAATTGAGCTGACCATACAGGAGCCCCGTAGAGGGTCCTCGGGATTGAGCAGTAGCCGGTGTAGTGCACCAACTACCATCTGGCCTCGGGGGACCTCTCCTACCAGATTTAGATACGCTAAAGTCAAATGCCCAAATTTAGCTCAATAAACGCTCAACAATATCAGTTATAGCCCCGATAATAATCTAGGATCCTCCAGAACTCGGCCAACGCCCTTGACGATTGGTTCAGGAAAAGGTGTATCGAAGTTAATTAACAAAAAAAGCAAAGCCTCATCTGGAGAACGCTTAGAACATGCTCGTTATGTCGCTTCAGTCCGATCTCGATGTTGGGCCAACCGATTCTCTGGGAACCACCTGCCAAATATCTAGGAGTCATGCTTGACCATTATCTGTTGCCACGCCTCCTTTATCTTTTACTCGTATAAGCACATTGTAATTTACTACTCTTACAGATAAGGTAGTATTTTTTTTATTGGTTTCCAGTGAGAATTCTACATGAACTTCCATCGCCCCGGGAAGGGCGAAGGAGTATCCCGGTCTCCTACCGGATAAAACCACTGGAGCGGTCATCTTAGGCAACGAAGAGGGGCTCCAGGTCCTCGTAAGATCACACTAGAGAAGGTAGAAATCTATGCCACGTGCGTTCGGCTAATCACCCATGGAAGCGTGCAGCTGCCACTGCATGGGCTCCAAACCCTCCAAAATTGAATCATTAGCAAGGCTAGGAGAATAACCTATTACCATCGCAATGTTCAACGCCATACCAATTTAAGAACTTGCCGACCACCAAACAGTTCCTGAAAAAGCGTCAATACACTGTTTCGACAAAAAAGCACAATTTCATTTTTTACATAGGAAGAACAAACTGAACGAAGGGGACGCATCTTTAAAATAACGTTGCCACCTTAAATTTTTGTATCGGAAAGTTGTGAATGAATTAATCCATTTCATTACGTAATTTAAGTTCGAAGACCGCATCTTGAGGTCACGATGAGATATTAGTAATATATTATAAAATAACTAAAAGATTCTTCTATCAATTTTTTTTAAAACGTTGCCCCATACTTTACTTGCTCCTGTGTCGTGGGTGCGTTTACAAACACACATTCCACACGCAATACATCCAGACCCGGAACAACTACCTGCAGATCGTACAAATATTTGTTCCGTGTGGGAATCGAACCCACGACCCGGTGCACAGCACCAACCGTGCCATCATGCATTTGCATGTCCAACAGGCAGTTCCGGGCCTGGGAGTTTGCGCATGGGAGATTTATTACTGCAAAACCAAAAAGCCGAACGATTCTTAAAAAAATCTGCACCATTTTAAATTTTTATATAATGTCGATTAAATTAAGTGCTTATAAATAATTATAGTTTTCTGCGCACCGGCAAAATATGAACGTTTATAGATAATAAATAAAACCTAAAATTAATCAACTGCTTTTATCTCTTACATAATCAGGAAGGCAAATCCAAGATTCTCTTTTCTCTGTGCGGTTAACTCTAAGCTGTTAACTACGCATGTTAAGTGATGTGCCACATTTATTTTTATTTTTTTATTGGCCCAGTGGAAATTCTTCTTCAACTCCATGACTTCTACTGGCTTAAACCACTGGAGCGGTCATCTTCGGCATCTAAGCGTTTTGCCACCTATTATTGATAAAATATGATATAGAAGCTTCTATACTATACTTATTAGACAGAAAATGTTTGAATCTATATAGTCACTCCGTGACCCGTTGTCCTTGCCATACGCAAAATATAAATGCAACATGTATAAGCCGATCTTGCCACATGCAGTGTATCAGTTGTTTCTCAGATAATCATAACAACATGTTCTCCAAAGTGAGTTCTAAATTATAAAATAAAAATATCAGTTAAAGTCAGTATAGTTACTATATAGTTTTACTAACAAATTTGTTTATTGTAGATCGTCGCCTTGAGCGCAGTATTGGCGGTGGCTGCGGCGGGTCTCCTGTCAGCGGAACACTACTCCCCGGCTGGTGCCGTCTCTTCCCAGAACGTAGTGCGCCACGATGAGGCTCAACCGATTCATCACTTGGCCGCTCCCATTGGCCACGCCGTTCCTATCTCCTATGCTGGACCCACTCACTACTCCTCTGCTGGATCAATCTCCTCCCAGAACATTCTGCACCACGCCCAGCCCCACGCTAACCTGGTGGCTGCCGCCCCCATTCACTATGCCGCTCCCGCCCACTACGCCGTTCCCGCCCACTACGCCGCTCCCATCACCAAGGTGATCGTGCCCGCCCATGCCGAAGAATACGTAAGTATACATCGCCCGACTCTTATCACTGCTTTAAATTAAATTTGAATCTTGACTTATCACAGGTTTGATAACAGGCACACCCCAAATACGACTACTCATACTCCGTGGCTGACGGACACACCGGTGACAACAAGTCTCAGCAGGAATCCCGTGATGGCGACGCTGTGCACGGCGAGTACTCTCTGCTGGAGGCTGACGGCTCCGTGCGTCGTGTGCAGTACTCCGCCGATGACCACAATGGCTTCAACGCAGTCGTGTCTAACTCTGCACCCGCACACCACGCGCCTGCGCATGCCGCCCATTCACCCATCCTCCTAGCTCATCATCATTGAAAACGTCTCTAGTCCTAGCGACATTTTAGAGTTAGTAAAGAAAGTGACTCGTTGTAAATAGTGTAAGTATTTATTTATAACCAAATTAAACAAGCAAGTTGTTGGAAGCTAAAAACTATATTGTTTTCATATATTGTATGACCATCCTACGTAGAAAAACTATATCTACTTACTTATATGAAACCGTAAAAGAGAAATGCCAAAAATATTGCCAAAAATACCAATAATCTCCACAGTTAATTTTACACTCATGAAAAATGTGTGAAACGTATATTATACAGATACATAGCCGTCTCATTGTGAGGACTATATATTTTCTCAGTTTAATATTATTTATTTGTTATTTAAATGGTTGCTGTACTTACAGCGACGCCAAGATGCACACCAAGCCAATAATAAAATAGAATATTTATATAAAATGTTATAATAAATATACGAGTATGTTTTCGAACTGAAAGATTGTAATATAATAGCTTTGTTATAATTTCAATTGTATTACGATATTCAATATTTTAGAGAGGAAGAAATTCAATGGTAAGAAGGATCCTGGCAAAACCTGGTACTAATAACATTAATATAGTATTGTTAAATATACTTGTTACATAAATAATGATTCTAAAGCACAAGAGATCCGCGCTCCACGAATTTTCTTTTGAAAGTTATCGTAGAAACATCCTCAATGACCTGATTGAAGGTACAACAGCATATTAAAGAACACTCAAACAAAAAATTTAATATTTACTCATCATACTGACAAAAATATCGAATTTTAATGATGCCACTATAATACAATGTCGCCTATGTCGTGGATATAGTTATGCGACATAAATCTCACATGTACCTACAAATACCCAGACCCGAAACGACTATCTGCAGATCATACAAATGTTTGTTCTAGCGAGGATCGAACTCGCGACACATACCGCAGAAATCAAATTGCTCAGCCAGTTAGCCACAGCGCCAACCGTGAGGACATAATATACACTTAAAGACCATAGTTTAGTATAATAAAACAATTTTAAGGACTAATATTTAATCACAGTTCGTTTTCCACTTGAATTTTGTTTGACACACACACGCTTTATTTTGTCCTGTATCGTGGGTACAGCTTACACACATTAATAAACTGACCTGGATTTACAAACTGTAGGCCATCAAAATATGTGCACTGTCTGGGAATCGAACACGCGACCGCAGAAAGCCAATCGATCGCTCGGCTATTTCCTCAATACAGCGAACAATTGCACTTGTAAATGTTTGTTTCACCGCTATAATTTTGTACTAGCTCTGCCCGCCTCCATCCAGATGGAGTTAGGAAATTCTGAAAAAGTGATGGAAAGAAAAGAAGAGTTGGAAAAAGTTTGGATTCGTGTGGCTCTCGGCAAATAATAGATCATTCTCTCCACCCATGGGTGTCGTAAAGGCTAAGGGATATCAAGGGGATGAGGAGCAGCATCCTCCAGCGTACTTCTAACGATATAATGTGATCACCAATCCCAGGCGGATTTTAAGCATGAGGATTATGGCAATATACCCTATGACCGTTAATTGTATTGATCATTGCGCCTATCTTCAGCATGTTTATGGGCGGGCTTATGTGTGTAAAAAAGAAGTACAAATTTTCGTGAAATCGCTTTAAAAACCATATCATTCTAATATTATCTGTAGATAAGAACTCAAATATTTTAAATCTTAAGATCGGATTACAATACCTTTAGTGCGTATGACCAACTGTATCTTCTTTTTTGCCTGATACACTAGCATTTCTTTGTAAAGAGACACCTCTCCGAATGCACCTGTCCATTACTTTATTGCTTCAGTTTTCTGATTGATTCTAGTTTATCAATACTTTCGACTAGCCGTGACCAGCCCGGTTCCCTAGGCGTAAATATATTTTTATAGTTATAGAGAGAGTTCATATCTTCTGAACTCTGCAAGATATCGAAATGGAAAATACATAAAACTTTATTCCTGTTTTCATCCCTAAAATCTTCATTGGACAGACTTTCAGAGACTAGAAAATAAAAATAAATGTTATTTTACATTAGGCACCGTATACCACACTTAAATTTTGGCATTTGTTTTGAAATCACAAACATAACTTCAATTTTTTATATTAGTATAGATAGGTAGGGTTCGTTAAGCTTAATGTTCAGTTGGTACATACTTACCTACTGGCAGTTCATTAATTAGTAAATTAATCTGACGGCATGGTTGGCATAGTGAATAATCTACTGGCTTTCTATGCTACATGTCGCGAGGTCGACCTCCGCACGTACAAAAATATTGGTATGATATAAAGATAATTGTTTCTGGTGTCTGTGCATGTGAGATTGCCTGTAACTGTATTCACGATACAGGAGAAATCCCAGAATCAACAATTCTTACAATAATACATAAACATATGTGCATGCTACTCGTATATCATACAATAGTATACTAAAGTAAAAACTACATGAAGACAAAAAGAGCAGAAGCGAGAGAAGTAGAAGGAAGAAAGGAAAGAGCCTTGGAAATTAGTCACTGACAAATTACAAAGTTATTATGTAGACGTGGACCTTGAATTTCTGAAGGCTGTGTAAAAACCTCTGTCTGATTTTCAATTGTATTACAGAATCTGCAAAGTCTTTGAATTGGGTAATTGGAGTCTATAAAAGTTCTGCGGAATGGGGAATAATAATAGAGCCAATCAGTTAAAAATATACTGAAAAACCTTAACGAAGTAAATTATAAAAAATATTTTTCTTGTGTTCACTATTACGACCCAGAAAATATTCATCTACAGATCTTTGTTTATTAATGTCTATTGTTTGGTATTATCGTGATTATTTCGAAAAGCAAACCTTACTGCACTTGTGTACATATCTTAATGTATGAATCCTGCGATATTACTCCAGAGAAGTCTTACTCTGCATTTATCATCCCTTCTGGGTGAATAAGTTCTATTTCAATGTGATTATCGTCCCAACTTGAAGGTTCAGCGATCTCATAAAGCACATTGTAACAGTCAACACATAGTATGTCGTAATATTACGATGCCATCTTCAAGTTTTGTATCATAAAATTATGAATGAATGAATCATCTTCATTATATAACGACAAGTTCGAAGACCGCATCTTGAGGTCACGGTGATAGATTATAAATATCAATAAAGGTAAAACAGGAAAGTTTTGGAGAGCTAAAATTGTGTATGTGTAACGAGATTGTATTATTATTTTATTATATTATTATTAATAGAGAGTGTTATTATTTCTACTTAGAACTAAAACTATTAGTAGCTGAGCAAAAATAACGCAGTGTGAACAAAAATATATCTGTCATAATACATCAATAAAACAAATAGACTGGAAGATATTGTGTAACAAATTACCAAATAGTTTCCTACGGTTAATGTTTCTTATTAATACATGTTTGGTAGGTAGGCATCGAGAAAGCTTCTAAATGATCTATGAAGTCACATCGTGACCCGTCGACCTTGTCGCGCCCAAAAAATTAAGCGCAACCTTATATAAGCTGATTTTAACACACGCCATGCATTAGTTGTGTCTCCAATAATCATATCAACATGTTCTCTGAAGTGAGTTTTAAAAATAAAACTTAAATATTAGTTAAAATTTGTCACTCGACAGTTTCTTTTCAACGAAGGTGTATATTTCAGATCGTGACTCTGTGCGCGGTGTTGGCGGTGTCTGCGGCAGGTCTTCTACCAGCGGAACACTACTCCCAGGCTGACGCATTCTCGTCCCAAAACATCGTGCGCCACGACGAGTCTCACCCCATTCATCACTTGGGTGCTCCCATTGGCCACGTCGCTCATATTGCCGCCCCCATCTCGTACGCTGGACCCACTCACTACTCTGCTGGATCTATCTCCTCCCAGAACTTCGTGCACCACGCCCAGCCCCACGCCAACTTGGTGGCCGCCGCCCCTATCCAATATGCTGCTCCCATCCACTATGCCACTCCCATCGCCAAAGTGATCGCACCCGCTCAAAAGGTGCTCGTCTCCGCTCACGCCGAGGAATACGTAAGTATACTAAAATCTAGCTAGCGACTGTAATTTCAACACACTTGTTAGTCGCTAGCAAATTTTTATTTTACATGTTTGATAACAGGCTCACCCCAAATACGACTTCTCGTACTCTGTGGCTGACGGACACACCGGGGACAACAAATCCCAGCAGGAGTCTCGGGATGGCGATGTTGTGCACGGCGAGTACTCCTTGTTGGAAGCTGACGGCTCTGTGCGTCACGTGCAGTACACTGCTGATGACCACAACGGCTTCAATGCGGTTGTATCTAACTCTGCGCCCGCACATCATGCGCATGCGCAAGCCGCCCAAGCGCCTATCCTCCTCGCTCACCACCATTAGGAATGACTGGACTGAAATTATGTCGGAAAGTTTGTACAGCGACTAGTTGTAAGTAGTGTGTATTTATTAAATAAATAAAAGAAGCAAAATGTTTAAATCTGAAAAAGTTTATTATTCTTTTCTGTTCTATTTTCCAGCCATATAATAGGCAAAAAAAATGTGTGACCCATTTGACTCATCTCAACGAGTAAAAGGGTATCATATCATATCTTTGGAGTAGGCTTAGCAAAGATAAAGTAATGAAAGAAATACGCATACTAACTGAACATCAACCGACTGACAGCAACAACTTACAGAAATAATCAAGAAAAACGACAAACGAACCATTGGAGAGCTATTTATAGATATAGATTATTATTATAGAAATGCCAAATTATTTTATTTATTTGACGTCGTTTTCATTTAATGGTTGGTTGGTAATTATTTTCAAATCACAGACAAACACTTCAATTTATTACATAGGTAAGTATGTCGACTAAGGCGTAACCTTTCTCATCGTGTGAAAAGGCCCGTGCACAGCAGTGGGACAGTAATGGGCTAATTATGTTTATGTGTTGTTGGATTCCAAAACGGATCACCGTCATAAAAATAAGTTTTAAGTAAAACTTAATTAGGCGCAACTTGAGAGTAATTCAGATCTGAAGATCACTGACTAAGTATTTCGTGACGATCTATATTAGTATTTATATTAGACATGAATTTATTTCTAATCTATGTTATATAATTCAAAACAAATATTAATAATTATATCTTAATAAAAATAAAAAACATAATTATAGCTAATGGCTGTGATAACATTGACATACCTTATAACTACGTAAAATATAATAGTTAAACAGATTGTGGGGCTATCTATATATTAATACGCGAAGAAAAACTTTGTACCCTTTTTAAGCACGTTGCACGCACGGAGTGTGAGACACGTGTGAGATTTGGTACAGTTAAAGTTCACATGAATGAGGAGTGCAGAAAGTTAAAATTGATGTATAAATATGTGTTACAAATACATTAAACCAAATTTAAAAATTTATTGAATTATGGTCGAACTTCGACCTCAAAGCGACTATTAGTAAAGTAACATTCATGCATTTATAATCTATTGGTTAAGATTCCATGTACCTAATTAAAACTCCAAATTTACTTACATTTTCAGTAAAAACGATTTTACAGTGACGGTTTATATCACTACCAGCCAAAACCATCATCCTTAATTAACAAACTGATATCCAGCTAAAGAAAAACGGTATTTTGATGTAAATGTCCGTCATTGTTTTAGAGCAAAAGGTTTAATCAAAAAGATTAGACATTGCATTGTTTTTGTATTGATATGGTGGAAAATAATTAATGATTAAACGAACTTACCTGTAAGAGAAGTTCTATCATAATTATGCGACTTGTTTCTTTCGAATAGATTAGATATACACTTGTAGTCACGCATACAATGTCGCCATAATATACTCATTTTAAAGCTAAAAATAGTTCATATCAATAGAAAAATAGAAGAATATATAATAGAAGTGGGTAAGTTGACACTTATTTATGGGTTTACTGCAGTCAATTCATGATTTAGTTCAGAGTTGACAACGACAATCTCTTAGAACGAAATAAGTCACATAATTATGATAGAACTTCACATACAGGTAAGTTCGTTTATTCATTAATTATGCTTCTGTTTTTCGTTCTCGAGATTAGATATATACTTGTAGATATTGAGTGTTAATTGTGAAATTCCCAGTTGAAATCAATAATGTGTTAGAACCCAGTATTTCGGCTGACAACACTGCCGCCATGGCGTGTCATTCGAGTGACAGCGTGCGAGGGAACTAGCGGTAGCGGCCGGCGCCAATTCATTCCAAGAAGACAAGTGTACGATTAGTACAGAGTGTTGATGGGTCAGGGGTGACTTTAAAGGGGAGGTTGGAGGTCACCGGGCGTGTGCCCCGATACTTTTACATATAATTACCTAATATATTAATATATCAGAAGCGAGATAACCAACGTGCAGTCTGATTGAAACTTACAAAAGGTATATGTATTAATCTATAATTATTATAATTCAATCTGAATATAAATCGTTAGTTTCGTATGATTAGCCTATTTAAATTTGAAAGTTTTGACGTCCTAGTATACCTATGTATATTGTGAATCTCATTATTTGTACGTAGAAGCCACCTTCAGAAACATATAGTTTTTTTTTGTGGTTTCTCTCATACATCTCGAGAAAGATCTGGATGTTCAACCGGACAATTGGAGTAGCAAAATAGCTTCCAGCCTGACTTTTATTTGATAACTAATAACAACCTCTTTTGTTTCTATTTATTTTTTATCATCATCAGGTTTGCTGAAAGAAAATTCAATGTTGAGTTAAGCTGGCCTTTGTACATCATGTTTTATTTTCTTCAACAATCTTTATTTTCTATTTAATGTTGCACAATAAAGAATAAGAATGAGAACAATCCACAAAAAGGATTTATCGGGGATTTTTTTAAAGCTACTGAGTCGCAGCGCGGGCCGACGCGAGGAAGAATCGGGCGGTACTTATATACTGATAAAAAATGTTTAACTGTTTGATAGGTAATCCCTACCGTTAACATACAGGCAGCATTTTATTTCAGCAATTATATTATCCTTAAAACTAGTACCTATTTGAATGTTTTATATAGATACAAAACTCTAAATATTCAGGTTAAAACTATAAAAATTTTAGCAACCATAGATGAAAGTTCTAGGTAGATACTTGAGATTTCCTAAATTTAGGATTTTCGAGGCAGAAGATACAGTGGACTGTTGGAACCAAACTTCGCGAATTTAAGTAAACTCAAAGTACAAACATTAGGTACCATATATTTTAATTTGATATTTGGACAGCTGAGCGATTAAGTATTAAAGTAATAGCCCTCAACGATCGCTAAACCTTAAAGTAACAATGGTTTGTCAAAATATTCACTACGAAAATACGGCGTATTAAGTATTAAAAAACTAAAAGGAAGGACAAGAAACCAGATTTAGATTTAAAAAAACTTGTTTTATTATAAATAAATAGACACTATTTAGTCGCTCTTTCTCTACAAAATTTCCGGCATAATTTTGTACCAGAGTCGTTCTTAATGGTGAGCGAGGAGGACGGGTGCATGGGCGGCATGCGCGTGCGCGTGGTGCGCTGGGGCAGAGTTAGATACCACCGCGTTGAAGCCGTTGTGGTCGTCAGCAGTGTACTGCACGTGACGCACAGAGCCGTCAGCTTCCAACAAGGAGTACTCGCCGTGCACAGCATCGCCATCCCAAGACTCCTGCTGGGACTTGTTGTCGCCGGTGTGTCCGTCAGCCACGGAGTACGAGAAGTCGTATTTGGGGTGAGCCTGTTATCAAACCCGTGGTAAGTCAAGATTACATTTTAATTCAAATTAATGACAAGAGTCGGAAATTGTAGGTATACTTACGTATTCTTCGGCGTGACCGGGCGTGATCACCTTGGCGATGGGAGCAGCGTAATGGGCGGGAGCGTTGTAATGGACGGGAGCGGCATAGTGGACGGGAGCGGCGGCCACCAGGTTGGCGTGGGGCTGGGCGTGATGCAGGATGTTCTGGGAGGATATGGATCCAGCAGAGGAGTAGTGAGTGGGTCCAGCGTAAGAGATGGGGGTAGCGATATGAGCGACGTGGCCAATGGGAGCGCCCAAATGATGAATGGGTTGAGTCTCATCGTGGCGCACGATGTTCTGGGAAGAGATAGCGCTGGCCTGGGAGTAGTGTGTCGCAGGCAGGAGACCCGCCGTGGACACCGCCAACACCGCGCTCAGGGCGACGATCTAAACATAACATAATTTTATAATAGAAACACCTCACTTTTTACAAGCACAATAATCGAGAAGTTGGCCGATTAATTTCGTTTAATATCGAACACTTACTTTAGAGAACATATTGATGTGTTAATATGAAGTGCACAACTGATACATCGTATGAGTAAAGGCCCGTTTATATAGCAGTTGAAAATTGGGTGTGACAAGGTCGACAGGCCAAAGTTGCTTTAAAGTTTAAAGCTCTTCGACGTTGTTTGTAATATGACTAATTGTTATAATTAAATTAAATACTTTAAACGTCAAAATAGTATAACAGTTTGATTTGGTGTTTGTATTGCATTTTATTTGATCATTATAATGTTAGTGTTCGAGATTTGTTGTGAACTTTATTAAATTTGTTTTAAAAAAAAATCGTTGCCCCACACTAGGATTGCTCTTGTGTCGTGGGTGCGTTTACAGACGTAAATTCCACATACAATACACCCAGACGCGGAACAACTACCTGCAGATCATACAAATATTTGTTCCGTGTGGGAATCGAACCCACGATCCGGAGCGCAGCAGCCGACTGTATCAGCCACTGCATCAACCGTGCAGTGGCTGAGTAGTAGATGCACAGTGCGGTGTAGTAGATCTTAGGAATCGACATATCTATCATACCGTCTTTATTCAAAGAAGGTGTCGGCAGAGGTCTAGGTTCAACTAATAATGGCGTATTTTTTTTTTTAAACTATCCCACTAAAGTCACTGAATTAAACAAAAAATCTTCTTCCTTTTCTAATATTAAATATTATTATTATATACCGTGCTCATATTATTATATTACGAACATACATATAGTTAATACGCTGTATCGTATTAGTTTCGAGTATATGTTACTCGTGTATTGCAGCTGACAATCAGCGTTAGGCAGTTATAACTGGTACTGTCACCTGATATTATGCTGAGCTGATGGCCCTTTCGGCACTTTTGTTCTTTATTGTATCTTTTATGTATAATTGTTTTTGCCATTTAATACTTTTTCTACTGTTACCTGTTCTGTCCACAAGATAAATACGTTTATTATTTCTAACTAGTAAGATATATATTATTGGATTTAAATCCGTTTGTAGGCATATATAGTTGTACTGCTGTCCATCTAAACCATCCCCACGTTGCTCATGAACGTATCAGGTGCCATACAAAAATCAATTTAATAGAAGCATCTAATAGCATTTTCCCGGCCCAAATATCGAACCAGAGGCAATAATTGGCGGCCGCCTACCACTGCACCAACCACTATGATTTTTAAGGGTTGCTAAGCTATTAGACTATCTAACTGACTTTGCAACTCTTAGGTGTCTAGAATAGACTGATGAATAATGATATAATGTAATATAATGATGATAAATAATGTAGCAGGCCTATGACGATTTATCTTGGGCAAATCGCAAAATTATCTCTCTGAGGCGGGTCCTGCCTAAGAGAGATAATTTATTAAATGCCTGCTACATTATTTATTAAATATACCGAAGAAAGTGGCATTAACAAAGAGAAGCCTATACTTAGAAATAGGTAGAATTAGGCTGTAGGTGATGATGATGATACTTAAAGAGTTCTCAAAAATTAGTAGCCATTGATGTTATTTTTAGTACTTATATTGATTGTATTTTGCCTGGCTGTATTGGTCTGTTATACTCACTAAAATGTCTTGCTGGCGGTGGTGTTGTTTATCGGGTCATTCGGTTCCCTACAATATGGTTGAGCTAAGCGATGCTGATGCATGCGTCATGCTCGTGAACGAGTGCCGTCTGTTGGGACTGGTCAGCCGTTAACTGCCACGGCAAATAATTTATTATTATAATTTCATTGTGGTATGTTCCATCTTTACACATTGTCCTACATTTTTTTCGGTATATATATTACAATAATTTGTATCAATCAACATTGTAATCTCAATTATTTTAAAAGAGTATCCATGGAGTTTCTTGCCGGCTCTTCTCCACGAGATCAACTATTTGGAACCGTGCAACTTAGATTCTGACGTTTCATAAGTGCCAATATTTGGTTTATTTGAAATAAAAAACTTTGACTTTGACTTGACTTTTGACTTTAGTCTACGTATTGGTAATACTAAAACAGTGGTAAAGGTAAGAAAAAAAGAAATAAGTATGCGAATAATTTATTAAATTAGGTGTACATTATTATAACAACACAACAATGGACATATTATTGGGATAATATAATTTTCTATCGAGTTCTATGGAGAATTAATGGTGATGTTTATGTTCTTCGATATGTTTCGTGGTTTGCTTTACAGCGGCGGAGAATCTGAAAATAATAGTGTGATCACTTTAGAAAATTATGCATGAGTTTATAATATGAATAATGCACATGTTAGCACTTGAGATTAGTTAATGATATAATGCTTAAAAGGCGTTAATATAATAACAGAACACATGTAATTTTATAAGAGAAGACTAAGCATTTAAAGCTTACTGTCTGAAACCGTGAAATTACTCTGTAACGGGTTCCTATTACGGAGTAATTTCTCAAGAAGGTGCCTCCTCTGAGTATAAGCCGGTTAGTTGAATCATCCGTATTGATTTTCTTACCCAGTATGCTTATCGGCACCGTATTCAACAGTGCGGACAGATCCGTCGGCTTCGTGCAGACTGTACACTCCTTTCACGAGGTGACCGTCGCGTGCCTCGTGCTGATACTTATGGTCTCCAGTGTGAGGATCCTTCACCTGGTACTCGAACTCGTACTTAGCAGGGCCCTTTAAATACAGGATTTTCATTAAATATCATGACATTTTACTGCGGATATTCGGCTGGTTAGAGTTTAACTTGACCATTTTAAAACATAATACGTTGCTTGAAGATTCTCATTTAAAACTTTGGAAAACATAGGTGATATGGAATGTAATCGTAGAAAGTGAGCATCGTTAATCATTGAAGTGGCAATTGTTGCGGATTCTGCGCTCCGCTAGTGATATTTGTGATGTCTAGAATATAAGATTTTACATAATACATACAGACTGATCATCGAAATCCTTAGGAGGATGAGCAGGTACGTCGTGGCGAGAAATGTGCTGTGAGGAAATAGCTGGCTGGTGGCTATGGTGGGATTCCTCCTTGTGAGAGCTCTGCACGTAATGCGCTACGGGAACCACTTTCACGGGTACCGCAACTTTGGTGAAAACGGGAGCTACTTCATGATGCTCAATCACAGGGATGATCTTGATATGGTGTTGATGTTTGTGCTCCTCATGTCCGTAGTTCTCGATTTTAGGTGCAACTTTATGCTCAACCGTATGTTCGACATGACCATGGTGTTCCGTCTTATGCTCTACGTGTCCGTGATGTTCCTGTTGATACTCCTCGTGTTCATGGTGCTCTTTATGTTCGTAGTTCTCTTTCTTAGGTTCAACTTTATGTTCTACTTTATGCTCGACCTTATGTTCGACATGTCCATGGTATTCCGTCTTATGCTCTACGTGCCCGTGATGTTTCTGCTTATGCCCTTCATTTTCATGGTGTTCCTCATGTTCATAGTAGTCACCTAATCCATGGTGTTCGTTGTGTTCTTTATGTTCATGGTGGTCATCATGGTGATTGTCATGGTGGTTATCATGGTGGTTTTCATGGTGGTTATCGTGGTGGTTGTCGAAACGAACGATGCTCTGCGAGGAGTATGCGTGTTCAGCAGCCTGGCAGGCGCCTACGAAAGCGATGAGGGCAATGACCTGTAAATGTAATAAAATATTACAAGTTGTTTAATTTTGTTTTAACATTTTACATCTTGTATTGATTGAATTTGATAATTGTGAAATAATTGTTTTATCTAATTTTATATATTTTAATCTTACCTTTAGTAACATGGTTAAGGTATGAACTTTTTCAAGTGCCTGTGAAGTTTCTTGGCTGACTGATGCTGAGGTAAAATTTATTGTCCAATTTATACTGTTTAATGTAACCTGATAGTACCAAAAGCATTGGGAAGCCGGTTTTCATTACTTTTGCTCCAGAAAATACTATTTCAGATAATGAAGGACAGTGACTTTCATCGTGTAGATATTTTTGGAAATTCGGATTAACGCGTCACGTAGGTCCGCATGTTATTCAATAAATTATGTAGAATCGTGGTTGACCGCGTAAGCAACCGGTTCTGTTTTTCGGTCAGTATGCACAATGTCAGCGTCGATTATTCAATAAACGTCAGGCGCTTTGAGTTACGATCATGAATATTAATGATCTTTACTTATTCAGCGATAAAATGTAATACAATAGACTGATCTGAAAATGCTTTCGAGACGACAGCTGTATTTTATTGTATTACGTAATATGTGAATAAATATTAAGAACGCTTGAAAGTTGACATAATCTTGCTTATGTCACTTCATTGTTCACAATGCTTTATCATGACGAGTCGTTGCAGTGCAAGTGCGTAAGACCAATAATGATACGTCGTTGACCATCACTTTACTTTTTTTTGTATTAGTAAGTACTGTTACATATAGGTATGTGGGGTCTTTTTACAATTACTTGAGACTAGCGCTCATAGTATTAAGATTGGTATTTGAGAAGTTAATCTGCCCAATTGTTAATGAGTGCCAATTACAGTACTTTGGATGCATTTTCTTTTATATTTACCGTATTAGCCCATTGCTGCGCAAATAACCAGTCCCTTTCATGCTTTAAATTAAAACAAATTAAAATTCGTTTTCATGCAGTTCGTCTTGCTACCTTTTTTTGGGCCTAACACGGTGTCGCCCATCGCTCAAGTTTTATGGCAAGCCCAAGAAGGAATATATATATATGGTTATAATAAAATAAAATAAAAAGCTACTGAACTACATGAAAGTTGTTAACATATCAAAGATTTTAATTAAAAGAGATTCTTTAGTTTTAATCAATTAGCTTAAAAATTATTCAAGCACAAGTTCGATATAGACATGTTTAATTATTTTTCTTTCAATT